>CM060409.1:72633314-74085780 GCA_030545235.1 Helianthus tuberosus | reverse complement strand
TATTTCCTCTGGCATTTGTATTAGTATTATTTATATATTATATATTAAAAATTTGTTTACTGAAGTTTATTAAAGATTTTTGAAACGTCAAATTAATTTATTAGTTTCTGTTATCAATATAAATTTGTCTAATATTTTGATTTTATAAACTCATATTTACTTATACACAAAAAATACCTTTTAGTTTGAGTAGTTTTAAAACGTCCGTTATAATATATATAATTATAACAATATTCTGGATATTACAATAACTTTATTTTAAAATAACTTATGTTTTAGTTATACTTTATATAAAAAGTAATTTATCTTGTCCTTATTATTTACCTTATAAAAATATTAAATTTATATTTTTTTATAAAATAAATTTAAAACTATTTTTATATATGTTTATATATATAAATATATAATTATTAACAAATAATAATGTTTTTGCAAAAAAAAAAAAAAAATTTTTACTATATATAATAACATTTTGCACAAATCAACCTTTATGTTATAAATAATCCTTTTGCACAAATCAACCTTTATGTTATAAAAGACCATAGTACCCTCACATGCAAAGCACGTGAGGTAACTTAACTGAGTTTTTGGATAACGTTAGTTGTAAAGGTTATAGAATGTTACAAAACATGAACATAAAGGTTGAGTTTTGCCGATTTCATAGTGAAATGTATGAAGTGAAGTTTAGGTATAACATAAAAGTTGATTTATGCAATTTTGTCTATCTTTTATATTATATCATATTATATTATATCATATTATATTATAAATTATAAATGTGGTTGAAATTGCATACGACACTAAATTAAAAAATAACAATAATATTTAAATTCAAATTTAAAATTCTTAAAATGTAAAAGTATACGAATAATTCATAAATGTGTAAATATATTTTTTATCTACAACCATTTGCTATTTTATTTGTTATACTGCTATCTCTAGCTAATATTAGTAGTGTAACTTTGTCTCTGCTTTTAACTCCACATACATCGATGCATCATCAATATTAGTAAAACAGATAACATTAATCCATGCATGATGAGCACCGAGGTATTTTTTATCACAAATTAAACAAAACTATTATCGTATTACCTTTTGTTTTTCTAATTTTTCCTCTAACAAGAACCTAGCATGTGTTTATCAAGTTCAAGCAGGGCACGCAGCCCAAAAGCCCAAACCGGAGGCAGCACACACCATTGGGCAATGACTTGCCATACAACTTGAGCGAGTTGACACGAAACAAAAAGATGTTCGCTCCTTCCGAAATAATCCCCACCTAAGGCATATGTATCAGATGCCACATTGATGAACTTGTTTCCAGGCAAAAATCTGCTAAAAAGAGGACATGTGTCCCAAATCATTTACCTTTGTTATGTATAATTAGATAAATAGATACATAACTTAGAATGAAATCACATAATAAAGAAAATTGCATCTGAAGTGAAATGAAAGTTACACGATTAGTACAAAAGCCAATAAGATTCATATAGGTAGTTACCTGGTAGAAGGTAGAAGCCCCGTTAATGGGCGAGACAATGATGCAAAACCTACACAAACCATAATGGGAAACCAGCCAGTTACAAAAGCTACATTTTAAATAGAACGAAGGAGTTAAATTTTGCTAAGCAGACCTGAAAGGCATAACGGAAAAGAAAACAATGCAAAAGCAGGAACTCTGTTGAGCCAAGTCATGTGCACATTACATGGTTAGATATCAAAGTGGGTATTTTCTTATTCAATCGGTCACAAAAAATGACAAGATACCATAATTTTTCACTATATGCTGACCCGTTTAACCCATTTAATATTTTTTTGAAAGGCAATATTTTCCCCGAAGCTCGAACCATTGAACTTCAAGCAGAGCTCTACTTTTGGACTCAACCCCCACCCATCTTTTTAATTTTAATTCCTATACTTTACCCGTCTAATATTTGTGAGGAAGCAAGAAAAGAGGATCCATGATCTTAGAAAGATTAAAATAGTATCAATATAAATTAATTCCACCTTCCCAAGAAACCAAAATAATCACCTCGTACTTCAGCATTCCAAGAAGCATTCCCCATCTTGTTAATAAGCTATTTGGCTTATCAACAGTGGCCATCTTGGTAGCCATGCTTAACAAATGATAAATTCTTCATAATAAGCAATAATATGTGTAAAATAAGAATGAGGCTTATTTAGATAGCAACTAAATTGTCAAAAATAAATATTACATTTGTTTTTACAAATTTGGATTACTTTTGTTTATATTAGATAAATGTTTAACAAAATGAAATGACCACGAATACGAACCTTTTGTCAACAAATATCATCATTCTATAAACTGCCTTGGAACAGGTAACTCGTTCCACATATTGAGCAGCTTGTCTCTGTCAATTTTATCATTGTTAAAAAAATCACCAATAAAAAGTAATGCTACTTAACAATTCATCAAAAGCAGGGTAAAGTCAAACTACCAGTGAATTAAGAGTCAAAAAAATTACCTTCTTTAATCTGAAAAGTCTCCCGCTAATACTCTTAACTGAGCAAATAATATCATGTGTAGCATATGAAGGTCAAAATAGTTATGATTTAGATTAAATTCAAACATATACATACGATAAAGCAAAAAAAAGGCGTACCTGAAGCCCCTCACACTCTTTTGTCTCATACTTCACATAAACACAACCTACCATCGTGGTGAATAAAACATTAGAACAAAATTTACATGTGAGTTAGTATTATTATATTAACACTCACTTGCAGGATCACATAAGTGTATCACGTTTTAAAAGCCAGAATTATAAGATTAGACCCAAATGAGCTTCGATTTACCCAACAAACCATTGGGGAAAACATTAATGGTAGACAGAATGTGTTATGACTCCTAAGATCATAGGGCCTAAAGACCTTTTCTATATGACTAGTCTTCGACATTAACATGAATATTCAAATATCATACCATATGAACAGGGGTCCAATGCTCGCTTGCAAGCTCATAGCTGTTAGGATAACCTTTCCATCAGTATAAAGTATAAACTACCAAAAACAAAAAAAAGATAACTCAAAACACACTAGAATACCATTGTTCTTCCCAAAATGGTACATTATTTATGCACATTTCACTTCAACAGCCTTGATGATATTGATGAATTCTGCCTACAAGAAAATATATGAGAATAGTAAGAACATAACGTGAAATACCCAAAACACCCTTAACACTATAGATGATAGAATGGGCGGACCCGACCCATTTGACATGTTGGAGATCAACATATAGCCAAAATTGACCAGAATTTACTTATGCATTATTTGACTCATATAATATATGTTAGACATGGGTCAAATCGATAAAATAAAGTAAAAAATAGCTAAAAAGGAAATATGTTGGATAGCCGAAAGTTATTTTGATACGTAAAACCTCATGAATTAAATTACTCAATAAATTAGATTTATTGAAATATAACAGCTTTTGTAACTATAGTCAAGATGCTAATTTGTATGGAAATGTTGAAAATTTGTGAGAAACAATGCTTCAAATCAAACTAACCCGACCCATGCTAAAAATTACCCATTATATTAACACATTTTACAATCTACCCAATTTTTCCAACAATAAGAATGGGAGCCACAGTTACCTTGAGAGAAGCTCCACCAACTAAGAAACCATCAACATCTGGTTCCCCTGCAAATTCTTTGCAATTGGAACCACTTACAGATCCTGCAATGGCATGTCAAAAGTATTAAAAGCTCGAAAACCAAAAAAAAAAAAGAAAATATAGTTCTTCAAGAATAAAATTCAAGTTTCGACCAAACCAACATCAAAAATCAAACTTTTTAATAGTATATTAAGGGTATCTTGGTAAATGGGAATATAGTATTTGTATCAAATACTCATTTTCATTCCCAACGTATATAGTGGTGTTTGTATGGATGTTATTTTAACATCACGTAAAATTGTGTCCAGTAATGCTCTGACACGTGTCCCTATTCCTATTTGTGCCTAATGTTGGCCAGGAGGGACTATTTTTGCCAAAGACGAAACTATGAAATTTGATTCAAAACTCACCACAAAATGGATTTAAAATATCATACACTCAACCACACTTCTAACAATTCTATAGTTTTAATAATTTCAAGTTTTCTAACAACTTCAACATACTTCTTATTTTATTTTCTAAAAGTATATAAATTATTTACAAATGTATTAATGCAGGTAAATGAGTTCAATTAGACGGTTGCCACCTAATGTCATACATTTCCCATACCTGTAAAAATATTTAAAACTAATCTCATATCCAATGATTTGTCTCACATATTTTAGGTTTAGCTGTAAAAATATTCAAAACTAATCTCATATCCGACTATTTGTCTCATATATTTTAGGCTTAGTTGTTGAGTCATGTTTTTTTTTTTGGGTAAATTACATTTTCCGTCTCTATGTTTGTATCGGATTGCAATAGATGCTATTTAACTTCAATAATTACAGTCCCAATCATTTATTTGGAAAACTCATTACACCCTACGTCCTTTAACACTAATCAGGTTAAAATTGTAATTTAAATCTAAACACGTGCCTTGCACACGCTGTAATTTTACTCATTTGTTTACATAAAACCCTATCTCTTCTCTCAGCCATTTCTTACTCTCCAACCAACCTCCATCACCACCAAATTCAATAGATCTTAAATATACAACACATTTATCTTCTTTTTCCTTTCATTTTCACAGCCACACAACCCAAAACCTTATCCTATTTCTTTCTCTTATCCCATTTCTTTCTCTTCTCTTCTGTGTCTTTCTCTTCTCTTTCGAGAGTAGATTGGTAATTTCTCTGAATCTAAAGTGTTTTTGAGGTGAAGTCTCGCTTTGGGATTAGGTAGTATGGATAGGTCATATCAATGTCCCACACACAAAAAACAATTCCATAAAAGATGCTTCACAACCAGTAACAATTCTCACTCACCTGTTTGATGGAATAAATTGAACTAAAAGTTGAAAACCTTGGGTTCATATTTGATGGAATTAGTTTGGTTTAAGTGCTAGAATAAGTGTCTGGATGATTCAGACCTGGTGCCGGAGTGTGGGAACTCACCGAAGTGGTGCTCTCTAGTTCACCAGAGATAAGAGAGAGAGAGAAGAAGGGTATTTATATTTGTTTTTATAACTTATTGATGTCATATTCTTTTATTTATTAAATACTATAAATATTTAAGTAAATACTATAAGATAGACATGACCCGTATAATTTGATTAACTAACTGCGATATGTCAAGACAATTTACTCGGATTGCATTCACAATGAAAGGCTATCGCGAACATATCAATTTCGTAATATCAAACCCTACTCATTTTTTAATATATCCTAATTACTAGAAATCTCAGGAATTGAAAGATAAATGAATGAACATTGAATAAATCTCAAATAGTTACAATAAGTTTAATGAATCAAATAGCAAAAACATCGAATGCTTAGATTGCTAATCCCAAACATAAAAAGAAATTGAATCGGTTCATCTACTTACAAAACCCTAGCTCGGGAGGAAACCACAAAGAAATTAGTCGCTCATGCTTGTGAATTGATCTTCAGATTTGATTTGGAAGGCATGATTGATGATGGAGAAATGATTGGAAGGTGTGGAATGGTGTAAAAACATGCTCAAAGTCACTTAAATTCGTCCCCTTCTTGCCTCTTGCAAACTGGATGAAAGATATCCCCAAAACCCTAATTTTATGGGTTTTATTCGAATTTGCATAAGTAGCAACCTGTAGGCTACTGATCAGCCGTAGCCTACTGCTGACAGATTCCTTCCAAAATTGTTTTCTTCACAACTTCTTCGTTTTAGCTCCATTTTATTTATCGTTTTTGCTCACGTCTTCGTAATTTAGCCCTCTATCATTCCATATCTTAAGATCTTCAATTCCACTCCATTTGTTTTCCCCCAAAACGTCTAATCTTTGTATTTAACCTATAAAACATAAATTTCTCATACTTATTCAATTTCACACATTTAAACCCATAAAAACTCACAAGGTTAATCATTTAAAAATGTTAAACACCATTCCAAACCCATTCCATCAATATACCCCGAAATTAACATTTTGTTTCCTTTGAATATAACAAGGTTATATTATTTAAAAGGGTTGAGTTCTCACTTCTTCTTTATATTATAGTCTCTCGATTCTTAAAGATATTATCAAATGCTTCACAATAATCTAGACTAATCTAGTGTTCAACAACGTGAGCAATATCTAAACGAGTATAGACTTAAACCTACTGAAGGGGTATGGTCCCAGATCTTGCACCAACATGGTCGAGAATGACCAATACCCTTATCAAAAACCCCTACAGGCAAGAACTTATCTGCGTCCGTGCGGGGACGCGCGAACGCAGCGGTCGAATCCAATCGGTCAAGCAATGAGAAGACTTACCTTGTGTATGAAAATGGGTGTTACATATGGCGATGCGGCCTAGCACCGCATCCTATGACCATTTTCGTCACGACAAGGGATCTAGGTAACAACAGTTACCGCACACGGCGATGCGGCCTAGCATCGCATCCCGTACATATCTTGACTGAAGCAAGGACGTGGAAACAACTGCAGTTACCGCGAGTAGCGATGCGGCCCGGCACTGCATCCTGCCCACGAGGCAAGTGGGACTGACACCACAGAGCAAGTGGCGCCAATGACAGTTGCCTGTCATGCCACACATAAGAGACAGACTGACGCCGTAGTAGGACGTGGCATCACCTCCACAACCGACAAGCCTGACACACCTGCATAGGGGCTGCGCGTTGTCATTCTAGCCACTCAATTACCCTCCTTCACTCCTCGGCTATAAATACCCATCCCAGACCAGGTTTGAGGTATCGCTTATCAACTCTCTCACTACTACTACTTTCACACACTTTGCTCTCAAGAAAATTACTGATTCTCACGCCGGAGAGTGGTAACGAGGAGCACCACCCACCCCTTCCTCCTTGTTACGAGTCACGGTGTGTTTCCCTTGTGCAGGAGACAGATCAGCGGACGATCCAGCCACCGATCCTCGGAAAGAAGGGATTAACCCACTTGACGAGACCAGTGAATTAACCTCTCTTGGTTAACCACTGTTTCATCATTGGCGCCCACCACTACTCTTAGCACTTTTTACATCTCTTTCTTTCTTGAAGATCATGTCTGATCGTCAAAACAATGCTACCGGGGAAAACCTTAACCCCGCAAACTTGGGGCCTACGGGGACTACCCCTAGCCTAACTAATCGGCCACATTGGCACATCCACTCAAGGGGGTGCTGCCCCCATGTTCACACCAGATTTTTCACAGTACGGTTCTGTGATACCCCCAGGAATGGATCTTCATACCTGGTACTACCAACAACAGACTGCCCTTGCGACAGCCTACAATAAAGCTTGCGCAGAGGCGCAAATACCTAGAGGACCCACCCCCGCACCATACACACCTGCGGCTCGTATCTTTCAATACGAGGGTAGAAAACCCGCAATCCCGGCCTCCCGGGATAAAGGCGAGGAACGCGGATCCTCCTATTGCAGCGTCCGCACGCTCGAAGAGGACGACTCCACATATGGGTCCCACCATAGGGGCCCAATACAAAGCCGCCTGGGCCCACATGGCGAAAATCGGCGATAATCAACAGCCCGCCGCGGCTCCGGCATACATAGCCGTCTGGGGCCGCAGCCCCGCAACGAGGGGTATGATCACACCGACCCAGACGACCATACATATTGCGGGGAATCCCATTCGGCTAATAACCGACCAGGAGGTTACAATTACATTCCTCCCACTCAACCCCGCACTACATACGTCCGCGCTGCAAAGCGCATTCAAGCCCAACCCTACCGGCCAAGGTCCGCGGCCGAAAACTCCAAATTCATAACGGAGATTGCCCACGCCACACTCACTAGAAACAAACTCCCACCCAAGGTGTCATTTTCCGGCGCTGGGTGCATGGGCAGTTGGGACGAGGCCACATGGTGCCATTTTCCCCCCAAACCCTCACTGGGTTAGCGAGAGCCTGGTTTGATTCTTTGCCAGTCAGATCGCTGGCTTTATTCGAACAATTGCAAGCAAAATTTTTGCTTATTTTAGCCAACAACGACGTCATAAACGCGACTCAATGGACGTCATGAACATCTGGCGCGGAGAAAACGAAAGTTTGGAATCTTTCGTTATCCGTTATAAGAAGGAATGCCTCGAGATTGGTGGAGTAGCGGAACAGATGGCCCGCAACCATTTCATCCGGGCCGTCAAAGACGATGAAATGGTCATGACCATCTCAGGCAAAGAGGGCTTGCTAGAAAAATGGGACGACGTTATGGCAGCGGTCAAGACATATGCCCAGATGCAACGGTCTTTCAAACCGCATACTGGCAAAACGCAACCCCAGACGGAAGGACAATCCTCCCGCCAAGACCCCAAACGCAACAACAAGTGCAACCGGGATACATGGAATCGTGGAAATGATTCCAAACCATACGTCCCGCGCGGATATCAGCCCGATGCAAGGGCAACGATTACTGCCTAGCGCGACCAGCGGGCACCCAAGAAGGAATCTCGGGACCGCAATTGGACCGAGATCAACAAGTTGCCAAGAGACGTCCTTCTTACGGACGCACAATTCTTGCGACCTGCCCAACCGATGAAGTCTAAGAAGAACCAGGACCTAACTCTTTACTGTGAGTATCATAAAGACTCAAGCCACTCAACCAACAACTGCATCAGTCTCCGGTTGGAGATCGAGCGAGCCCTAAAATAGGGGAAGCTACAACACCTGTTGTCAGCTGTGCAGAAACAAACCAAGCGCATCACCCCCACGATAAGGGCACCTCCACAGGCAAAAAAGTCATGTATGTGGCCACAACCCACATGATCCATGGAGGCCATGGAAGGCAGCGCAAGGCGGCAAGAAGTGGGGATAACGATTGGAAAAACGAACAGGTCATTTTCCCCAAAGTCCGAGGCGGACCGCACGATAGGCGCATCGTCGTCATCACCGGCTACCTAGCTCATTACTGCATGGAGCGACTGTTTATCGACCCGGGCAGTACCACCGGCATTATCTATGAGCAGTGCTTCAACCAATTCGATCAAGAAGATAAAGATCGGTTGCAGCCGGTAGACTACCCATTGGCCGGTTTCGCGGGGGAAACCGTATTCCCCTAGGCCAAATCACATTCCCCGTGCGCCTTACCAACGGTAAGCACACGCGGACCGAGGAGGTAAACTTCATGGTTTTATCCCACACCTCCCAATACGACGTACTTATTGGGCGAGAATCTCAGGGAGATTTTAACATGATCACGTCCGTCCCCCACTCTGCCATCGGTTTCCCAACCGAGACGGGGGTCGCGATAATTTATGCCCGTAGAGAAGTAATGTCCACCGACGAACTGCGTCCGACCAAGACGGCAAGGCTCACCCCAACACCGAACCAGAAAAATGGGTACTTAATGCAAGGTACCCCGAACAGACAGTGACATTGTGTCACGCCTTGTCTAACAGCACAAGAGCGCACCTGAAGCAACTCCTCTTCAGGAATCAAGACATCTTCGCATGGACACCCGCCGAGATGACAGGGGTCCCACGCGAAGTCGCGCAACATTTCTTGAATACCCTACCAGGTATCAATCCTGTGATCCAAGGCCAACGCCACCTTGGATCCGTAAAGAACGAGGCGATGAACGAGCAGGTCAAAGAACTGCTCTCCGCAGGCATCCTGCGGGAGGTCAAATACCAGACTTGGTTATCCAACCCAGTCATGGTAGAAAAAGCGACCGGGGGCTGGCGCATGTGCGTCGACTACAAAGATCTCAACAAAGCCTGCCCCAAAGATTGCTACGCACTTCCGGAGATCGACAAGAAAGTTGATAACCTCGCCCCATTCCGATGGAAGTGCTTCCTCGATTGTTATAAAGGTTATCACCAAGTGCAGATGGCAATCGAGGACGAAGACAAAACGACATTCCGCACCCCTACGGGGAATTACTGTTACACAAAAATGCCGTTTGGGTTGCGAAACGCTGGCGCAACTTATTAAAAGCTGATGAACGACACTTTTGGTGATCATATCAGCAAGAGTGTCGAGATCTACATGTACGACCTAGTCGTCATGAGCATGGAGGAGGATACCATGCTTAAAGATATCAAAAGAAGATTCCAAACTCTGAGAAGCGTCAACATGAAGCTCAATCCAGGGAAATGCTCATTTGGGATGGAAGAAGGCAAGTTCCTTGGATTCATTGTCACAAAAGATGGATTCAAAGTAAATCCAGAAAAAGTCCAGGCGATCGAGCGCATGCCATCGCCTTCCACGATAAAGGAGATGCAACGACTAGCCGGCCGGCTAGCAGCGTTAAACAGATTCTTAGCCAACAACGCGGCTAAATCTTACCCCTTTATCAGTACTCTGCGCAACTACTTAAAAAAGGAACAGTTTCAATGGACCGCATAGGCAGAGAACGCTTTCCGGGAGATGAAAGAGTGCTTGATACAACTCCCAACTCTCACTGCACCACGCAAAAAAGAGCCACTCATCCTGTACCTGTCTGCCACAGACAACGCAGTGGGTGTGGTACTCATAGTGGAACGAGAGGGAGTTCAAACACCGATCTATTATGTCAGCAAAATGCTTAACGATCCAGAGACAAGATAATCCATCATGGAGAAGTTGGTACTCGCACTGGTACACGCATCCAGAGGGTTACACAGTTACTTTGCAGATCACGTTATCAACGTGTTAACCAACTACAGGATCGGGCAAATCCTCTCCAAGCCCGAAATCTCTGGGAAACTAGCAAAATGGGCCATTGAACTGGGCGCGCACACATTGATTTACAAACCACGTCCAGCAATCAAAGGCCAGGTTTTAGTCGACTTCGCCGCGGAAGTACCGGAGAATTGCATTCAAGAATGCGAAGACGAACAAAACCCTACGCCTCCACCGTCCTCATCAGACATCTGGGCACTATACACCGATGGTGTGTCCAACGAGGACGGTGCAGGTCTGCGACTCGTAAGCCCTGATGGTCAAGAGCTTACTTATGCCATCCGCCTCGATTTCAAAAGTACAAATAACGAGGCAGAGTATGAGGCTCTACTAGCAGGGTTGTGCTTGGCAGTCAAGCTCGACGTCCAACACTTGGAAGCACACGTCGACTCATTACTAGTTGCGGGGAAAGTCTGCGACGACTATGCCGCGAAAGGGGATATCATGATCCTCTGTCTTGAGCAAGCCATGTGACATCTGTGTATTTTAACCCTTGTACAGTTCCGAACAACTTTGTATTTAATAAAATATGGTGTTTTAATTTCAATATGTGTTTAATTATTTGTGACATTAGTACGTTTTCAATCTTTGTTCAATTCCGAACTCTCAAACCTGTTCTGGAAGTGAAATCATAAACCGTTACGTAAACATAATCAGTTTAATGCGACGTACACTCCGGAACTGTGACATAATCCAAACATACCCTAAATACCCTTTTACATAACTTAGAAATAAGTTTCGAAGGATTCAGTATGGCAAAAACATGTTTGTTCGAACTTTAGAACTAATTACGACAAAACTGCGAAACGAATGTTGGTGACCGCCTGGATAATATTTAAATCCTAAAAATATTCTGTTATGATTAAAATTTTATTTTTAATCAGGTTCGTGTTGAAAAATAAATTAAAACGCTTAAAAACGTTATATTTCAAGTTTAAGCACGTACCGCGTGTTACTGCGTAACACAGTGCTTCTACTGCAAAACGCAGACAACACAGCCAGTCTCGGCAACTGAAATTTATTTCAGTAATATTTTGGTGAGTTTATTTTTATAGAATAATAAAAATAATTTAGAACGCCATAAACCGGGATTTAAACGCTAGATAAAATACCCGGTATCCAGTTAAATACCTGTTTTTATCTAACTTACCAAACAAAATTACATTTAACCCCCCCCGCCCTTCTCAAACTTACGGTCACCATAAGGGGACCCCACCAAAATATTTACCAAGATCCTCCATAATCTATCTTAATCTTTCTTGGATTCTATTTTGATTTCCCTTGATATTATAGATCTTGTATATCTCTATATAATCTTACAAGATCATTTCACTTCAACACTACACTCCACCTTCTTCCTCTTCCCCTCCCCAAAACCGTAACATCACCACCACCTCCATATCCAACCTTTCAACCTTGTTCTTCAAAGATCCAACTCCATTTCAAGCAAATTTCAAGTAGGTGTAAAGATCCAAAGGAGTTTCCAAGGTGCTTTCAATTGATTTCAAGCTCCATATTATCAAAATCTCATCCAAAAACTTACTTGAATCTTGAAAGTATAAAATTTATGTTTAAATCATACTCTTGATTCTTGGTTGTTCTTGATGATTGGAAGTTTCTCTTGAATCTTGGAATTTTTCACAAACTTGAAATCTAAAAAGAAATGGGTCTTGATACAAAATAAAAATGGTGATATATATGTGTGCGTATAACCATATATATATATATGTATGTGTATGAAATTTGAGCTTGATCTTTGGTAAATACTTGTTTAAGTTGTTGCTTGTTCTTGAATGATAGTTAAAATGCAAGGGTTTGATGATTTGTGCATGATACGATAAATGTTCAAATACATCAGCAAATAAACATGAATAAGTTGCATATTTGATGCATTAAGATTCATATAAAATGATGTTGATATGATAGTGTGCTTTAGGCACTAGTACATAAGAATACATGTTGATTTGAAGCTCAAGAAATGTTAAAAAATGATTGTATGACAAAAATGATTTAGAACAGATTATAAACACTAAAAATAACATTATTTGATATATTATAATGGCATGACACTTTGACATAGGTTTGATAGCTTTGCATGTTGTACATATAGCTTAGAAAGTGGTAAAATATGTGAAATTTGCATGATTTATGTGCTTTATTTGAGACCTGCACTATCATGAGTATAACCACTATTTTATTCAGTAAATAACAAAACCGTCACCTACCTTTAGGTGATAACCACAACGATGACACAAAATCCGAATCTACTTCGAAAATTAATCATCCGTTCTAGGATGATTGATTACTAGGTTTTGAACCCTCTGTTATAAGGTTTTGAACCCTTCCAGTTTGACTCATTTTTTGCTTAGTGCCTTCTGAGTTTTCAAAATCTCTTCAAAGTTTGGGTCTAAATAATGTGAACACGTGCAAACTGGAAGAGTGAATGCCTGTACCCTGAGTTTTCTGTCTAAGGCTAGAGTGTTCGTACAAATCCACATAATCGGACCAGTCACTCTTACCTGGGAACTCTTGGGGTGAGTATTCACTTATAGGCAAGCATGTCTTCGCGATACATTATTTTGATTCATTACTTTGATTAGTCACTGCGTGTCGTTTGTTTGTTCGAGGTAACGAACAAATGATCACATTCCTTATGTTTCGTCGATATTTTCAATACCTCTTTTGTTTTTCCTAATTATTGACCTCACTCGTTTCCCATATTTCCTTGTTAGACAATGCCTCCTCGACGTGATGCATAATCTTTTACTGCTGAAGAAGTCGCAGCCCTTGTCTCTCAGCAAATGGCTGCTGTGCTTCCAGGCGTTGTGACCCAAATCCACGAGCTATACAACAACAATAATAATAACAATGCACAATGTAATTTCAAGAATTTCAATTCTGCTAAGCCGCTAAAGTTTTCTGGGTCACAAGGAGCAACTGTGCTCCTTCAATGGTTCGAAAGTATCGAGAGCACATTCAGACATGTGCAATGTCCGGATGGGCGTAAGGTTGAATTTGCATCAAGTGTGTTTGAGAAGCGTGCTCTTACATGGTGGAACGGAGTGATGCGCGATAGGGGTGCCGAAGTGGCATCGGCACAAACATGGGAAGAGCTTCGAGCTCTCATGATGAAAGAGTTTTGTCCCCGTCACGAAATTCGAGCTTTGGAATGAGAGTTTGACGATCTAAAATAAGATGGGGGAGAACACTGTGCGTATACGGATCGATTTGAGGAACTCAGTCTTTTGTGTCCTACTATGGTTACCCCGTTGGAGAAAGCGATAGAGATGTATATCGATGGTTTACCCGATTCCTTACAGGATATTGTGACTGGCGTTAATCCTACTACTGTTCGTCACACGATCGAGTTATCTGCTACCCTGACTGAGTCGCAAGTCAGGAAGGGTAAACTTACCTGCAAGGGTGATAAGAAGAAGTCGACCGAATCTGTCTAGGAAAAGGGTAAGGGTAAGAAAGGTGAGTCGTCGAAGAAGTCGAGAAAGCGAAAGGGTGCTCAGAACTTTGGAGTTACTGCTCAGAACCCTCAGAACCCACCAGCTCAACCGCTTGCGAAGAAAGCGTATGCTGGTACCGCACCTCATTGTGCTCGCTGCAACGGTCATCATGTTGCACAACAAGCTTGTAAGCAATGCACAACGTGTGGTAAGCTTGGGCATCTGGCCAACATCTGTCGTTTGGGACAGAATCAGATTGTTCAGAATCAAGCTCCAGTTCAGGGGAATGCTGCTAGATTCCCACCGGGTTCATGTTTCAATTATGGAGAGTTTGGTCACTTCCACAACAACTGTCCGAGGTTGGCGAATGAAAATGCAAATCCGAACGTGAATGTCAACGCGAATGCGAATCCCGCTCGTGGACGGGCCTTCAATCTGAATGCAAACGAGGCTCGAGCTGACAACCTCGTTGTCAATGGTACGTTTCTTGTTAACAATCGACCTGTATCTATTCTTTTTGATTCTGGTGCCGATAGAAGTTTTGTTTCATTATGTTTTGAACCTTTGCTTGCGATACCTAGAACTAAACTGAGGAAACCCTTATCTGTCGAAGTTGCTAATGGTAAACCTCTTGTTCCCGATTCTGTTATTCGTGATTGTCAGTTAAACCTTGATAACCAACTTTTTTCCCATTGACCTCACGCCGATGCAACTTGGGAGTTTCGATATTATCATGGGGATGGATTGGTTAACCAAACATCATGCTGAGGTGGTTTGTTTCGATAAGATTGTTCGTATTCCTCTTCCGTCTGGCGATGTTCTGGAAGTTCGTGGCGAGAAGCCATCTGGTGGTTTGAAGCTTATGTCGTGTACAAAGGCCCAAAGTTATTTGTGAAAAGGATATGTTGCTTTCCTGGCACATGTCACCGAGGAGAAAGGCAAGAGCAAGAGTACTCAGGATATTCTAATTGTTCGGGATTATCCAGAGGTGTTTCCCGATGAACTTCCTGGTTTGCCTCCAGTTCGTCAAGTCGAGTTTCATATTGACCTTGTACCCAATGCCAACCCGATTGCGAAAGCACCTTATCGTCTTGCACCGTCGTAAATGCAAGAGTTATCAAAACAGCTTCAAGAGTTGTCTGATAAAGGATTCATCCGTCCGAGCTTTTCGCCTTGGGGAGCTCCTATCCTCTTTGTGAAAAAGAAAGATGGATCTTTTTGAATGTGTATCGATTATCGTGAGCTTAATAAGCTTACCGTCAAGAATCGATATCCCCTACCTCGAATTGATGATCTCTTCGACCAGCTACAAGGTGCTTCATGCTTTTCCAAGATCGATCTGCGATCTGGGTATCATCAACTTCGTGTACTCGAAGAAGATATTCCCAAAACTGCATTCCGTACGAGATATGGGCACTACGAGTTCACTGTCATGCCTTTTGGTTTGACAAATGCCCCAACTATCTTCATGGATTTAATGAATAGGGTTTGTAAACCTTATTTAGATAAGTTCATCATTGTGTTCATCGAAGATATTCTCATTTATTCGAAGTCTCAATCCGACCACGAGCAACACCTTCGTTTGAACTTGGAACTTCGGAAGAAGGAACAACTTTCTGCTAAATTCTCCAAGTGTGAATTTTGGCTTAGAGAAGTTCAGTTTTTGGGTCATATAGTCAACGAGCTGGGTATTCATGCAGATCCATCCAAGATAGCTGCTATTAAGGATTGGAATACACCGACGACACCTATAGAGATTCGATCATTTCTTGGTCTTGCTGGTTATTATCGTCGATTCATTTCTAATTTCTCAAAGATCGCGGTTCCACTCACTGCTTTGACTCAGAAAAATAAGCCTTTTGAGTGGGGACCCAAGCAAGAAGAAGCGTTCCAAATGCTGAAACGGAAGCTCTGTGATGCTCCTGTTTTATCTCTACCTGAGGGAAACGATGATTTTGTTGTCTATTGTGACGCGTCGAATCTAGGACTTGGTTGCATTCTTATGCAACGAGGTAAAGTCATAGCTTATGCGTCTAGACAACTGAAAATTCATGAGAAGAACTATACGACTCATGATCTTGAATTAGGAGCTGTGGTTTTCGCACTTAAAATCTGGAGACACTACTTCTATGGAACGAAGTGTGTGGTTTTCACAGACCACAAAAGTCTCTAGCATATTCTCAATCAGAAGGAGCTGAACATGAGGCAACGATGTTGGGTTGAACTCTTAAACGATTATGATTGCGAGATCCGTTACCATCCTGGTAAGGCGAATGTCGTAGCCGATGCGCTTAGTCGAAAGGAACGAGTCAAGCTTCATTCTGTTCGAACTCTATCTGATACTCAATCTCGTGTCCTTCAAGCTCAACGATCTTGTGTGATCAAAGACTTATTGAAATATGAGCTACCGCTTCAACTTAAACTTAAACTCGAAACGAAGGACGATGGGTTGCTATATTTCAAGGATCGTTTGTGGATTCCGAAACAAGACGATCTTCACACCTTGGTAATGGACGAATCTCACAAGTCTCGATATTCTATCCATCCTGGTACTGATAAAATGTACAAGGATCTTCGTACTCAGTTCTGGTGGCCTGGTATGAAGAAGGATGTTGCCTTGTATGTATCGAAATGCCTAACTTGTCTCAAAGTCAAGGCTGAACATCAACGACCTTCTGGTTTGCTTGTACAACCAGAGATACCGGTTTGGAAGAGGGAGAACATTGCAATGGATCTCATCACTAAGTTACCGCGTACATTTAAAGGTCACGATGCTATTTGGGTTATTATCGATCGATTAACGAAATCAGCTCATTTTATTCCGATTCGCGAGGATCTATCTGCTGATAAACTTGCAAAGATTTATGTTGATGAGATTGTATCACGACATGGTGTCCCTTTGGATATCATTTCCGATCGTGATGCTCGGTTTTCATCTCATTTTTGGAAGACCATGTAATCTGCGTTAGGAACCCAATTGAATCTAAGCACTGCTAATCATCCCCAAACATATGGACAATCTGAGAGAACGATTCAAACTTTGGAGGATATGCTTAGAGCATGCTTGATAGACATTGGTGGTAATTGGGATTCTCATCTTCCACTGATCGAGTTCTCTTACAACAAAAGTTATCATGCTAGTATTAATATGGCACCATTCGAAGCTCTCTACGGTCGAAAATGTCGTTCACCTGTCTGTTGGAATGAGATCGGTGAAGCTCAGCTTACTGGACCTAAGCTCATTCTGGAAACAACAGACAAAATCAAGAAAATCCGCGATAATCTTGTGACAGCTCGAAGTCGTCAAAAGAGTTATGCGGATATGCGACGCAAGCCCTTAGAATTTCAAATCGGAGACCGTGTCCTACTCAAGGTGTCACCTTGGAAGGGAGTGGTGAGATTTGGAAAGAAAGGAAAACTTGCACCCCGATATGTTGGACCATTTAAGATTGTTGAAAGAATTGGAAAGGTTGCCTATCGACTAGAGCTACCTCCAGAGCTTGGAAATATTCATCCGACTTTTCACGTGTCCAATTTGTGAAAGTGTTTAGCTGATGCTGATCTTCACATTCCTCTCGACGAGATTCAAATCGATGAAACGATGCACTTTGTCGAGAAACCTATGGAGATAGTGGACCGTATATTCAAACAGTTGAAGAACAAACGGATTCGATTGGTTAAAGTTTCTATGGGAATCCAAACGTCGCCCCGAGTATACTTGGGAACGTGAGGACCAGATGAAGACGAAATATCCGCATTAGTTTTCACAAGTTTCCTCTAAGTAAAAATTTCGGGACGAAATTTCCTAAAGTAGGGGAGACTGTGACATCTGTGTATTTTAACCCTTGTACTGTTCCGAAAAACTTTGTATTTAATAAAATATGGTGTTTTAATTTCAATATGTGTTTAATTATTTGTGACATTAGTACGTTTCAATCTTTGTTCAATTCCGAACTCTCAAACCTGTTCTGGAAGTGAAATCATAAACCGTTACGTAAACATAATCAGTTTAATGCGACGTACACTCCGGAACTGTGACATAAGCCAAACATACCCTAAATACCCTTTTACATAACTTAGAAATAAGTTTCGAAGGATTCAGTATGGCAAAAACATGTTTGATCGAACTTTAGAACTAATTACGACAAAACTGCGAAACGAATGTTGGTGACCGCCCGAATAATATTTAAATCCTAAAAATATTCTGTTATAATTAAAATTTTATTTTTAATCAGGTTCGTGTTGAAAAATAAATTAAAACGCTTAAAAACGTTATATTTCAAGTTTAAGCACGTACCGCGTGTTACTGCGTAACACAGTGCTTCTACTGCAAAACGCAGACACCACAGCCAGTCTCGGCAACTGAAATTTATTTCAATAATATTTTGGCGAGTTTATTTTTATAGAATAATAAAAATAATTTAGAACGCCATAAACTGGGATTTAAACGCTAGATAAAATACCCGGTATCCAGTTAAATACCTGTTTTTATCTAACTTACCAAACAAAATTACATTTAACCCCCCCCTTCTCAAACTTACGGTCACCATAAGGGGACCCCACCAAAATATTTACCAAGATCCTCCATAATCTATCTTGATCTTTCTTGGATTCTATTTTGATTTCCCTTGATATTATAGATCTTGTATATCTCTATATAATCTTACAAGATCATTTCACTTCAACACTACACTCCACCTTCTTCCTCTTCCCCTCCCCAAAACCGTAACATCACCACCACCACCATATCCAACCTTTTAACCTTGTTCTTCAAAGATCCAACTCCATTTCAAGCAAATTTCAAGTAGGTGTAAAGATCCAAAGGAGTTTCCAAGGTGCTTTCAAGTGATTTCAAGCTCCATATCATCAAAATCTCATCCAAAAACTTACTTGAATCTAGAAGGTATAAAATTTATGTTTAAATTATACTCTTGATTCTTGGTTGTTCTTGATGATTGGAAGTTTCTCTTGAATCTTGGAATTTTTCACAAACTTGAAATCTAAAAATAAATGGGTCTTGATACAAAATAAAAAAGGTGATATATATATGTGTGTGTATAGCGTATATATATGTATATATGTATGTGTATGAAATTTGAGCTTGATCTTTGGTAAATACTTGTTTAAGTTGTTGCTTGTTCTTGAATGATAGTTAAAATGCAAGGGTTTGATGATTTGTGCATGATACGATAAATGTTCAAATACATCAGCAAATAAACATGAATAAGTTGCATATTTGATGCATTAAGATTCATATAAAATGATGTTGATATGATAGTGTGCTTTAGGCACTTGTACATAAGAATACATGTTGATTTGAAGCTCAAGAAATGATAAAAAATGATTGTGTGACACCTGGGTCACTGCGACCATCAAACAAATACCAAACCAATGAAATATTGTATTTCATACTTGGGATTTGTACAAATATGTGTATCATTTGCACATATCAATTCTTGTTCGATTTCGGGCTCTAAATCGCTTTCTGGAAGGTTATACGCGTACTGATGCGTAAATATAACAAGTTTAATGAAACGAACACTCTGGAATAGTGAAATAGGTTTCACATACCTTAAATAACCTTTACATAACTTATAAATAAGTTTTGAAGGCTTTGGTATGACAAAATCAAGTTTAATCGCTTACAGGGACTAAATTCGACAAACTACGAAAGTATGCCGATTTGAACTGTAACAGACATTCCAGAACATAACCATGAATTAAACATACCATAAATGTCCTTTACATAGCTTAGAAATAGGCTTTGAGGGGTTCGGTGTGCTAAAATAAGCTTTTGGTCATTTAGGGACTAAAAGCGTCAAAAAGTGCACAAGTTTGCACTTTCGCGCATAACTTACGTTCTGAATACATCCGGACATCCAAAAATTTATGTAAGTACTAAAATATTTTATTTTAGTGTTTGGCATAAGAAAAATCCATTTGTCGTGCAATTTGGACCGTTTTTGCGTCCGTTACGACTTCCGTTGTAATTAACCGAACAACGCAACCGTACGGCCAAACAAACCAACATCCGAGATATTTTTGAGCACATTTTAAGTTCCCTATACTTTAACTTCATTTTAGAGCTTTGAAATGGGGTTAACGGGGCTTAAACGTGTCAAAAATGCATCAAATAGCAAGTTTGGAGCTTCAGGGGCCTGTTCTGCCATTTTTGAAAGTATCAGACCTGCAAGGTCCTTATGGACCGTAAGGTTCTAAGTCTTACGGTCCGTAAGCAGGGGTCAGATAGCAGAAACTTGTTTAAACAGATGTTAACAGCTGTTACACTCTCCTAATCCCTTTTGCACTTGCCTCTTCAGGATAATGAGGGGCCAATTTGGTGTTCCATGGGTATTTCAACAAGTGTATGGTCAAGATCAAAGCACGTTATTCGATAAACGATCCTAACGGTCTTGAATATCCTATAAATACCCAACCCCCCTTCCTTGCAAAACCCACAAAATCTGATCTAAAAGCTCTAAGTTGAAGCCATTGCTTCATACCTGAGCTACTTGGATCAAGATTAGCTTGCGGGGACCCTTTGTAAGTGTTCCTTCGTTCTTTTATCGCTTTTCGAGTCCGAAAGTCAAACTATGTTTGACTTTCTGCATTGACCATTTTATGGTCAACGCGAAGTTCTTTTGAACTTCCTAACGTGAGCGTGATCACGATGGTTATAGTCCCTAGTGACTATACCTACTGATTACCACGTTATCTAGACTCTGTGACGAGTCGTAGTTTCGGCCAAAATGCGTGTTATTGCGTATTTTGTAACCAAACTACTTATAGGTATCAAAACCGTTTGTTTTGATACCAAACCTGTTTTCTAAACTTAGTTAAGCATGTTTTAACATGCTTAGCTCGTCACTTTTAGTTTAGTGCTTATATAGGGTCGTAAGGTAAGCGATCTAAACAATCGCTTATACTTTCGAACCCGACCCGTTTGGTCGATCATTAGGATCCGAACAAACACATTAGGTGACCATAGTTGTATAGGGAATAACCTTCCGAGGTTATACCTTATGGTCACATCGTTTGAGTAGTTGTATGATAGGTAGTATATATGCCTTAGGTAAATTACCAAAATGCCCTTTGAACGCCAAAATTCATTTTAAGCATATGTAACATAACTTTTGGTATCTAATCTGATTTGGTAACAATATTAGACATGTTAAGGCATATTTTACTTATCATAGGACTAGTTAGGCATTCCGAACGCGTTTTACGCGAACGACGCGTTAAAGTAGCATAAGCTACCTAAACGGGTCGTAATGGGTCGTAAGCACTTAGGTTAGGTTTCATTTTAGAATGAAGGCCTTGTTAAACCATACTACATGAGTTTCCATACTCGTTTGGTTTACGAACCCTCATTCTATCCGATCCTCCAATTTAGGTCCGGTGTATTAATGTAGTTACCTATATTAGGTACCGTTTGATATCCGTGATCTCTAGCATTGCTTGGTTGTTACTCAAGGACTACTAAGCAATCTCAAGTGAGTACATAGACCCCTCTTTTACTGTTTTCCAAACTGTTTTGGGGTGAAACACATGTGCCTACTTGTTACTTTCGTGCTTTTCATGTTTTCATATCATATGGTTGTTATGTTCAATAGTACACTTATAGTACATGATTTCATTGTGTTTTTGCTATGTATGTCCTTTGTTGCATACTTAGTACATCGTTTTACATTACATTTTATGCTATGTATGTCCATTGTGTGCATACTTAGTACATTGTTTTACATTACATTTTATGCTATGTATGTCCATTGTGTGCATATTTAGTACATTTGTTATTCATCACATGCTTACATTTTGGTATGACATTTGGTTTGTTCAAATGGGACAATATACATTCATTAACATTAGCTACGCCGTTCGTTAGTAGGTAGTGGTACCATAGGACTTGACAACTCCCATTCCTGAACCCTAGGTTTGTTTGGGTGGAAGGAATGACCGAATTCAATAAACATAACACAGATAGACCTTTAAATTCGTTTAGGGGTCTATCACCACAGTCACAAGGCTTGGATGTATGCATTTCACAATACCGCATAGGTGTTTATATCAGTATAGCGTGCATTTGTTCCACAAAACATAACTTTGATTTAAACCATGTTTTACTTCAATACCTTGTTTTTGTGCATTTTACATATGGTTTAGTTGACATATTTCACCTACCATACATGATATTTTGATATACACAATTCATGATTTACATTAGACATAAACATTTTGACATTGATATTCACAATTCATGATTTACATTAGACATAAACATTTTGACATTGATATACACAATTCATGATTTACATTAGACATAAACATTTTGACATTGATATACACAATCCATGATTTACATTAGACATAAACATTTTGACATTGATATACACAATTCATGATTTACATTAGACATAAACATTAACATTTTGACATGGTTTTCACACAAACATTTTGACATTTGATTATACCTAAACATTTTACTTTGGTGGTTTGGTTTGAGTAAGTGATTTAAGTAATGAGGCGTGTGTAATATGATACAAGCATGGTGGATACGCCGCTGGTACTTCCTATATATAAGTGCTTGTATGGTATTACATATCGTAGCGTTATTTGAATCATTTCAATTTAGACATATAACATTTTATACAAATAACATACTTTTCACAATACATTGTTTTATAAACAACTTATCTGATATAAACTCAATTTACTTGGTTATTTACTTAACCATGTATTATTCTTTTATACATATATATCATTTGGTTTATTTATCACTTTTCAAATAATTTACAAGACAAAGCAAATTACAAGGTTCATGACTAAACATTTTCTTAAACATAAGTCATGAATTCTATTTTCACAAAACCTATGTATCTCACAGGCATTTTTATGCTGACGTACCTATTTTCACATGTGTTTTAGGATATGATGCCTAGGATTCATCAAGATACACTTAGGCGGACTTGGGCCTTAGTGAAAATAAAAGATGCAAGACTAGTTATTTATGTTATATTTCTTTGATTGTCAAGATATTGTAACTCTTTTAATCAATAAAACAATATTTCAATTTCCATGTGTTATGAAACAATGATTCTGTTACAACACTCCCCGACGTTTCCGCCACGTTTTGTTGTTTTACGTGGTCGTGGTGTGACAGAAAAGTTGGTATCAGAGCTCATGGTTATAGGGAATTAGGTTATTAGTAATGCTTTGACCTAGTCTATAACCTTCCTAGGACCCTAACGTGAGTTTACTTGCGTTTAGACATAAAACAATACCGTCACCTATCCTTAAGTGACAACCGCAACAAGAACATAAATTTCAAAACCACTTTGATAACTAATCATCTGTTCTAGGATGATTGATTACTAGGTTTTGAACCCTCTGTTATAAGGTTTTGAACCCCTTTGAATTTTCAAAACCTCGTCAAAGTTTGGGTCTTATAGTGTGAACACGTGCAATCTGGAAGAGTGGATGCCTGTACTCTGAGTTTTCTGTCTAAGGCTAGAGTGTTCGTACAAATCCACATAATCGGACTAGTCACTCTTACCTGGGAACTATTGGGGTGAGTGTCCACTTATAGGCTAAAGCATGTCTTCGCGATACATTAATATGACCCGCTTACTTTGATTAGTCACCGTCTCATTTGTATGCCTTAGGTAACAAATAAATGATCGCAATTTCCATGCGTTGTCATTTTGTTTTGATTATCTGATAACCTTTCACCTGTTTCTTCCTATGTCTTTCATTTTCTTCTAGAATGTCTCTTCCTCTCAGCAACGGTCAAATGTCCGAGCGAACAGCCAAATTTGCCCAGCGAATAGGCGAAGTGATTTTGAAGACTGTGGATTTAGGCATTGCCATGTATCATCTCCAGGATGAAGCCACTCAAGAGTCACCAAAGGAGGCAGAGGCCAAGCCTTCACCTAAACCAAAGAAACGTAAAGCTTCAAAGAATCCCGCAGCGGTTGCACCAAAACATGCAAGACCTAGCCAAGTGACAGCACCACCAGCCAAGAAACCAATCAAGGAATCAAAGACCATGGATGAACAAACTGGATCCCCTAAGAAGTCAAAGAAGCGAAAGGCTTCTCAGAACTTCGCCGTGGTCGCTCACAATGGTCAAGCCATCCCCAACCAACCAGCTCAACCCCCTGCTAGGAAGCCATACAATGGAACTGTACCCTTGTGCAACCAATGTAACCTTCATCATCATGCTAGTGTGAAGTGCCGCAAATGCCAGATTTGTGGACTTATAGGTCATACAGCAAGGATTTGCTCAACTGCGGCTGTACCAAATCAAGCAAGACCCATCCGGGTGGCAACACCACCTGCTAAGAAGCAATACAAGGGAACCGTACCAATATGCGACAAATGTAATGGGCATCACCAAGCTCACTTACAGTGTCGTCTGTGTGTATCATGTGGGCGAGTTTGTCACCTGGCAAGTGCTTGCCGATGTAACTCGAACCAAGGTGGTCCAAATCAACCACAAGCCAATCCTGCTCAAGCTCGCTTCCCGCCTGGATCGTGCTACAACTGTGGCAACATGGGTCATTTCGTGAATAAATGCCCGAAGCTTGCTAAGGCAAATCCAACCCACGGATGAGCAGTTGGCTGATTAGAAGATGTTGTTGTCTTATGCTTTTGTTTCTTCTATTTTCTTGTAATGTGAAACAATCTGTTTTGTTTATAAATAAATCGTTGATCACAAATTCTGATATACAAGTGTAGTTATATGTGTGTATGGCATTTCCCTATAATACCTACATTAAGGAACTATGTTCCTTACAAACTACTCTTGTGAATATTTCCCATTCTTGCGTTTACTCATGATTCCCATAGAAAATTCTAAGATACGAAGTACAGAAAATAAAGTGACATTATGAGTAATCATGCTTCTGCACATCTGTGCCTTTGAATCCTTGGTTAGATAACTAAGGGTATTTTCAAATCTCATACCCACTACATTTTGATTTTTCAACATACATAGTATGAGTGTTTCAAAAACAACCTTCATGATTTCAAAATGTTATTAATACAGTATAATTACTTATATCAAGTGCATGATTTCAAAAGCATCAATCATGTTTTCAAAAACCTTATACATAATTTCAAAATTCATCTCGCATGATTTTAAAACATTTTTACCTAATACACCTACTTTATGATTTCAAAAGTATTATATATATAAGGTTTCAAAAACATTAAACACATTTTTAAAAGAAACCCCATGCATAGTTTTCAAAATATTTTTCTCATACATTGACTTAACCATCAAATTCTGCTTTATATGTCGCCTTGACATATCTAGCATCTCAACTTCATAAGCATTTTTACTTCATGTTTTGACTTAAGCACATCCAGTGCAAGGTTTCAAAACATCTTCGACTTCTAAAATCCATATAGGATCTTTTTATCTTCACATTAGACCCTTGTGGATGATTATCTTTCAAATCAGAGTCCTTAATTGGATTCCTTATGTACCTTAATTCGAACATTTCGGTTCTTTATAATCGAAATCGAATTTTCTCTTTAAAAGATCTTTCTATGTTAGAGCCACTGTCAAGGGGAAAGATCAAATACAAACATCTGCTTATTCTGAATCCACTGATTTGATCCAGTTTTGGCTTTAATCAACTGTTCCTCTGTAGGGTTCAATCCTAACAATCTCCCCCTAGAACAGATGATGCCAAAACTCTTCATTATTCTGGATCTTTATTGTCTCATCAATAATTCCCTGACTTGTCCTTTGAATTGTAATTCAAAGTCCAAGGAATCTGTATCATCCTCATCCCTGCACAGTGTAAGCTCAAGGAGATATTGAAGATATTCAACACCCAGGCCAAGTGCTTGTTCCCTTGATATGTGCTTCACCTCACCACTGGATTTGAGCAAAGTCAATACGTGGGTCTGTTTGTCAGATTTCCACTTTAGTATTTTTGAATTCAGTGGGTTTCTTGGGAGAGGTTTTATTGATGATGAGTTTGGAGATGGTGGCCTAGTTATAACACTTTAAGTAGTGTTTGCAGCTTTTGCCAATTCAGGATTTCCTGCTATCATTTGCTGAAGGACTATTTTTATAATGTAATCCCCTTGTGCTTTATCTGCTTCTGTTTCACCATCCATCTGCTTTTGTTTCCTTCTTTGATAAAGGATGGCAACATTTGGAGCAGTGGACCTCCTGATTTGTAACTTTTGTGGTTTAACTGGAACCACTGCTTCAGGATAGTCAGGCTTTTGAGGAACATTGGGATCTTTCTTTCTCAACTCTTCCAACCTTTTGTAAGTGGCTAATACTTTATCTTCTGACCATCTTGTGACCTGATTCCTTGACCCATAATTAGCAGCAATAAGCTCTTCTTTCATTCTCTTCAGCTTTAAAGCCCTTTCTGGTACATTTTTCTTGTACTTGGACCAAACAGGAGGAGTGTGTTTTACTTTGTCTTTGTTCATATTTTGCACTCTTTCTAACTCATCTTTAAGCTCACTAATGGTCCATTCTTTGTATTGATATTTCTCTGCCTTGTATTTCTTGAAACCATGATGTGATCAATGTAGTATTTTCTCATGCTTTCATCATCTCTTTCTGATAGTTTCTGACAAAGATCTTTTGAAAACTGCTCCAAAGTTCTGACTTGAGTTAGCAGATATTGGTAGTTTCTTTGAATCACTTTTTTAGACTTTCCTTCTGTATTTCTTTTAGAGATATCCTCTGCTTGTTGAGCCTTTAACTTCAAATATTCTTCTATGTTATTTGGCCTAGGATAACCTTGAAGAGATGGCAGATTCCTTTTTGCAGGGTCATCTTCAGAGTAAAAGGATTTGATTTCCTCCCTTACTGCTGGAAGATCTAATGGATACAGGACTCCTGCAGGAGCAATGGCAATATTTGGATTAAGATCTTGTAATAAAGAGAGTGGAACAGGGTTTGGAATGGTAGCAAGGGTCAGTGGTTGTGAATATGTTAGAGGTGGGGAAGTGTAATGTTCCAGTATTATCCTTCTCCTTTTGGGTTTAGGAGAGGTTGGTGGTGTTTTGGTGGGTTGAGTGGTGGTGATTTGAGTGATGGGTGACTGACTAACAGTTGTTGAAACAACTAGTGTTTCAACCACTGTTGTCATTACAACTGCTGATGTGTCATCAGTTGTCTTCTGCTTTTTGGCAGGTGGTTTTTGTAATGGTGATGATGTTTTTGGTGTAGCAGTGGTTGTAACAACATCTGTTGGTTTAGAGGTTTGATGAGGGGAAGTTTTGGGGATTTGAGGAGTATATTTTGTGGTTTTAGAAGGTGTGGTTTTGGGTTGCCTTACTTTTCTAGTAGGCTGTCTTCTTTTTGGTATAGGAATTTCTTGCTCTTCCTTGGGTTTAGAAGTACCCTGCTCTTCCTTTTCCATCAAAGCTTTCTTCTCCTTTTCAAATCTTTAAGAACCCTTTGTTTCCCTATCCCTTTTCTGTTTTGCTTTTTCATCAGCAAGTGCATTTTGGGTTACATCAACCTTTTTTGAACCATCTGGCCTTGGGATTTCCACAGTGGGTTTAGACAATTTATCAGGTGGTAAATACAAACCTTCTTTTCCCATTTTGCCTTTCTCCCCCTTTTTTGGCATCATCAGGGTTTTCAACATAAATGATTGAAGGAGGAGCAGTGCCAGTGGTTTGCAGCAAATGAGCCTTAATTGCCTTGATGTCTGCTTGTGTATCCTTGAACCTAGCTTCCAACAAATTTCTGATCTTTTGAATTTGAATGTCATGTTGTTGATCAGTATAGTCTCTTTGTTTATGAAGCAGAGGTTGAAACAAATTCCAAAGCTTAGTGGGAGTAGGAGCAGATGATGGAGCAGATGTTGCAGCAGTGGGTGTTGCCTTTTGTATTTGTAATAACTGTTGCAGCATGGTTTTGATTTCTGCAACAGATGTGTCAATTTTGTCAACCCTCTCCGTCAATTCTTAGTATTTTAAACCATCACCCAATTTAATGGGATCATCTGATTTCCCACTGGCAGTGGTTGTATCAGCAGTTGACTTAGGGAAAGTTTCCCAAAAGTCATCCACTGATGCCCATTGTTCTTGGTACTGGGGTCTTCTTTCTTCAAAAGAGGTTACCATTCTAAGCGCACTGGTGAATATTGGATACACACTAGTGGGCATTATGGTTCCCAAAGAAGAAATTGCCTTCAAGGGAGTCTTATTGATGAAACTACTGTATAAGTGTAAACCAGTGGGTTCAACACTTGTAGTAGCTGCTCCACTTGAACTACTGACAGGAAGTACTTGTACTTCCTGCAGTGTAACCTCCTCAGTTGTTGGTGGGTTAGCAGAGATAGGGAGCTCAGACTCAGTCACTTGTTGAGGCATATTCTTAGTTACAGGTGGTTGAGAAGAACTGATTTCTGTCTGAGCTATATCAAGTGCATTCAACAAGGGTAACATGGATGGTGGAAGTTGGGCAGTGAGTATGGGTATGGAAAGAGAATTTGCCCTGGGAGCTGGGCTGTGGATGATGGAATCAAGTGATTCTAGAGCATCATAATGTGGTGTCCCTGTTGATACAACCTGATCTTTTTGAGAAGAAGCAGGAGGAGTTTGAGGCTCAGGTTGAGATCTTTCATCCAACTGCTGTGAGGAAGTAGCAGCAGTGGTTATTGGTGACTTTTGTGTTGTCACAGGTATAACCTTTGGGATCTCATCTTCCAGAGTTACCTTTTTTGTGGGTTTGGGGGGCTTTTGAATATTTTTCTTTTTGGGTCTTTTGGTGGTTTTAGGTGTGGGTTTCACAGCAGTGGTGTTGTTGCTGTGATCACCTTGAGCAGTGGGCTCAGCAGCAGGGACCTGAGGAGCAGTTGTTGCTGCTAAATTCTGCTCAGGCTCCTCCGTTTGTGTTTTGGAAAGTTTTGACAGCCTAGTAAAAGTTTCAGAAGAAAGGCTGTTTATTTGACAATGATTTCCTTGGATTAGCACATGTGCATTATCCTTTGAAAATTTCTTTTGTAAATAAAAACTTAGAAACCTTGGAAACAAGAGAAATGGTTTCTTATTATCTTTAATATTATTAAAATTCTTAACCATGTCATAAAAAATTTCCTGGGAGTAGTTAAAATTTTCTTCATTCAAAATCGCATAACCCAGATATTGAATTTTCAATGGTATCTCATTGAAAGCAGTTGTTTTATTTGACACACACATGAGGAGGGTATGGAACAAAAACCTCATGGCAGGAGGAAAACTGTCTTTTTGTAAAGTGTCATTTTTCATTTCCTCTTCATACCCTCTCTCAAGAAAATCAGTTTGATACTCTGTTTTTGGAAAAGAGTTTTTACCTTGAATATCATTGAGTTCAACGACCTCTGACAGAGTTTGAGGTGTGATGGTAACAGGACTACCCCAGATTGATGAATTTATTGCTAAGGGATTTTTGTCCTTAACATCAAGTTTAGCATTTTTCCAGAATTCTCGTTGAGTTTCCAGGAAGATAGGAGCATTACAAGTCAACAAAGTTTTGGACTTTGTGGTTGCAAGAGTATCAATGTCGGAGTTAAAGGTTGTGCTGTCACTTGGTTTTTCAAGTATGCACAGGTAGTTATGAGGAGTTTTGTATGGAAGAGCCATGATGATTTGAGTGTGTTTGCGAGAGGAATAAGACGCTGAAGGATATGAGAGAAATGGATGGTAACTGTTTTAAGAAAGGAATTTTGAATTCGATTCGACAGCGAAAACCCTGTTTGGGGTTTTGATCAGGGTTTTATAAATTGGAAAAGTGAATGCTGACATGGCGGTGGTTACAAAGATCTGACGGATAAGTACTGTCCACGTGCCAACCTTTGATGAGTAATGGAAGACAGTTGTTTAGGAAACCACTGATGGAACAAGTATCAGTGGTTTACTGAAAGCACAAATGAAAATAACGGCAGACTTTTACTATTAGTGGATAGCCATCAGTGTCACACCCCGACCACGTAAAACAACAAATCGTGGCGGAAACGTCGGGGAGTGTTGTAACAGAATTATTGTTTCAAACCATGGATACAAGAGTTTCGTTTTATTGAATATTAAACATTATCTTAAAGTTAAACAAGCAATTCAAACATAGTTTATCATCGTTATTAAATCACTAAGGCCTCGTCCGGTCCTAAGTGAGCATGCATCCTATTCGCAATCAACATTAAGCAACTTCACCTGAAACATATGTAAAAACAAAGTCAGCAAAGAAATGCTGGCGAGTACATAGTTTTTGTGTGAGTATCAGATTCATGGCCCGTTTGTATGTTAAAACAACTTGTACAACTTCGTTAATTGATATTAGAAAACCTTGTTTTGTAAAATGTTTGTATTGTAAATGAATAACCAAGTCAAAATAGATTGGTAATAATTTATAAACCTCGATGCCATGAATCTTAACCCAAAACAATTGTTTATGTAAACCAAATCATAAATCGTTCAATTCATTCAGTCGTTCAAATCGTTCTCGTTTTAATTGTGAAAACTACTTTTGGTTGTCTCGCTAATAACATTCAAACCTTTGTGACTCGTTCATTGTTCAACTCGTTCTCGCATTAACAAACCTCCAAAGGGTAAGTTAACAATCATCAGATTCAGTCGTTACCCACTTAACCCACACATAACCATGGGTCCAGTCTGATAACGGGATTTGTCGGATCCTATGGTACCATAACCTAATACTGGTCGGCTTGATCAATGCTAATGAATGTCATTCGTTATGTAACTACCACCAACAAGTTCGTTCACATTATCGAAATTGTTATTAGTTTTGTATAAGCCATCTTACTCGTTTTGAAACCATCGTTAAGATATTGAAATTGTTTTGATACATATGAATCACCCCAAAACAATCGAAAATAGTAAAAAGAGGGGATCTATGTACTCACCTTCGGGTGCGTTTTTAAATGTTAACACAATCCCTCAAATTGTTTATCCGCCCTAAATTAAATAAGAATGAGTTTAATAATCAAATACCCACACTTTGACATGCAAACTACTACTTATGTCATTTCTGTTTTAATAGATATGAAACTGGACTGTTTTTGAGCAATTTAATAAAATAGTTAACCTTCTCCAAAAAGTCCCAAATTTTTACAGAATGTCAAATACCATCCAAATTTTATTGTGTAAAAATATCGGGGTCCAGTTCATTACTAATATTTTATAGAAATTCATTTACCGGACTAAAATCAGATTCGACACTTTCAGACTGCAGTTCACGGAAAAATTCATTTAAAATTCATCGTAAGTCCGATTGATGAAATTCTATAAAAAAAAAATCTAGACAAATCAAGTTCCTTTAATAAAAGCACAAACACAATCATATCAAATTAACAAATCAAAAAAAATCTAGACAAAATATAATGGTGGAGTCCATCTAAATATGGTGACCGAAATTTAGATGGGGGAGGGCTCCATGTGAATTTTTTTTATATAAATATGCCATAAGTAGGCTAAAACGGGTTTTTAACTGGATACCGGGTATTTTATCTAGCGTTTAAATCCCGGTTTATGGCGTTCTAAATTATTTTTATTATTCTATAAAAATAACTTGCCAAAATATTACTGAAATAAATTTCAGTTGCCAAGACTGGCTGCGTTGTCCGCGTTTCGCAGTAGAAGCATTGTGTCGCGCAGAAACACGTGGTACGCGCTTAAACTTGAAAAATAACGTTTTTAGGCGTTTTAATTTATTTTTCAACATGGACCTGATTAAAAATAAATTTTTAATCATAACAGAATATTTTTGGGATTTAAATATTATCCGGGCGGTCACCAGTGTTCGTTTCGCAGTTTTGTCGTAAATAGTCCTTTAGTTCAAATAAACATGTTTTTACCATACCGAATCCTTCGAAACTTATTTCTAAGTTATGTAAAGGATATTTAGGGTATGTTTGGCTTACGTCACAGTTCCGGAGTGTACGTCGCGTTAAACAGATTGCGTTTATGCACCAGTTTGCGTATAACCTTCCAGAAAGTGATTTTAAAGCTTGAAATCGGAATCGAATCGAATTGTAAAATTTATTGAACACAATTACACATATAATAACACTAAAGCACATTGTTTTATTGATAACTGACATTTTTTTACATTACACGATGATTACAGAACACAGTTGTCACAGTCTCCCCTACTTTAGGAAATTTCATCCCGAAATTTTATTTAGAGCAATCTTGTGAAAACAAATGTGGATATTTCATTTCCATCTGGTCCTTACATTTGGATTCCCAACGAACTTTGACCAAATGAATCCGTTTGTTCTTCAACTGTTTGTATGTACGTTCCACTATCTCCACAGGTTTCTCGACAAAGTGCATCATTTCATCAATTTGAATCTCGTCGAGAGGAATGTGAAGATCAGCATCAGCTAAACACTTCCGCAAATTGGACTCGTGAAAAGTCAGATGAACATTTCCAAGCTCTGGAGGTAGCTCTAGTCGATAGGCAACCTTTCCAATTCTTTCAACAATCTTAAATGGTCCAACATATCGTGGTGCAAGTTTTACTTTCTTTCCAAATCTCACCACTCCCTTCCAAGGTGAAACCTTGAGTAGGACACGGTCTTCGATTTGAAATTCCATGGGCTTGCGTCCCAAATCTGCATAACTCTTTTAACGGCTTCTAGTGGTCACAAGATTATCGCGGATTTTCTTGATTTTGTCTGTTGTTTCCAGAATGAGCTCAGGTCCAGTAAGCTGAGATTAACCAATCTCATTCCAACAGACGGGTGAACGACATTTTCGACCGTAGAGAGCTTCGAATGGTGCCATCTTAATGCTAGCATGATAACTATTATTGTATGAGAACTCGATCAATGGCAGATGAGAATCCCAATTACCACCAAAGTCTATCACGCATGCTCTAAGCATATCTGTTGGACCGTTCCTTGACCCGAAAACGTCAATCTGAGTAGCTCATCATTACATATAAAGGCGGAAATAGTATATGTAATGTAACAGCAGCTTGTTCTTTCAATTTCCTATCTTTTTATTAGCTTTCTAATGAAGTTTTGACAGAGTTTCGTTCCACAAGCACACACATACAACTCTGAAATCCGCTCAAATGAATCCCCTATATATAGACTTGGCTGGTTCGCTTATACAGCATGACACAAAAGCGATCCAGACCAATGACACATAAGCGATCCAGAACTAAGACACTAAAGCGAACCAGACACTACCCTATGAGCGGACCAGACCTAATCATAAAGACATAAAAGCGAACCAGACTCTATTTCACATAAAATTTACATTATGACCACCTATTGTCTAATCTTGACTTCAGACTTTTCGTAGACGTAGTCAACAGACATTCTATGCATCAACAGACTCCCCCTTGGATGTTGACGTAGTCTTTTAGCATCTTCAGATCCATAGTCTTCAATCTTAGTCTTTTCACCAACTCTGTCTTTTCATCATAAGCACTCTATCTTCACATTCCCATTGATTGTTGATCCAGACTCCCCCTTTCACAGACTCCCCCTCTCGATATGCTAGAATCTGAGATATCTGGTTCAAGCTTTGACAAATAACTTCCTTTGAGAATAATGAAAATCAAACCTGTTACTCAACCAACAAAAATTACAAACTATCGTTTCAACATTAAATCACAAACTCAATCAGTTATAGCAATCCACTCAAGTATTCAGGTTCAAGTTAATGACCCTGATTACTCAATTAATCTACCAAGTCCAATTTAATGACCTTGGTTGATCATTTGACAAAACAAACTGATTTTAAAACAACAATTTCAAACAATTTCTGAAAATAACAAGTATCAAGTTAATGAACTTGTTTTTGACTTTTCAAATAATACAAACTCTATCAAGATAAGCTCTCCTCATTCTTCAGTCCAAAATCTCCTGCATCTGCTTCAATCATCTAAGAATCCAACAATCAACTCTCCACTATGGTTTGTCGGAAAATAAAGCAGAAATAAAATCTTTTTGGATTTTATAAAGTGTTCTAAACTAAGAAATGAAATACAGAAACTTAAATTGCAGAAATTAAACAAAGTAAACTATTTACAAACATATTTTTGGTGAGCGTGTCAGGGAATCATATCAGCTTTTCAGACAAATCACAAGTACCATTAAGCTACATTACATACTCAGACTTAAACAATTCACCTCGATTGTCGATATACTGATCCATCTTAAATTCTCACACAAATTTCAACTTTCTCAGGATACGATTTAGATGAATTAAGAACTTAGATCATTCATGTGTCCCACCTCTTGAATATACCCCCGTATCCAGAATCTCAATAATCAGTCTTACAGGTGAGAATACTACAATGATATATGTATATAATTTAGGTATGCGAGGGCCGAGGGATCTCAGATCGATACTTCCGTATACGCAGAGAGATATCAGCTTCGACTTTTCGGTGTGTCCCCTTTAGAGGATCCTTTTGCTTACAACAACAGCATATATTAATTTTATTGTTTCAGCATGCTGAGGGTTTAATGCTGTGTTTCAAGCATTGCAGTAAGTATTAGCCAGGGACTAGGTCAGAACCACCGTTCAGCAGAAGTCCCGGAATAATACCCCAGACATCATTGAGTATAAAGACCTAGTATATCAGATTAAGAGATCTTTCAAACGAGATTTCAGGGGTTACCTATATATCCAAGTAGTGTTCCCCACGAATTCACAAGTTTGAATTTTAGGTTTATATCCCGAATAAATCTACTAAATGTGTGAAAACCTATCGACACATCATCAGTAAGATTGTTTAACTCTTTTATACTTTACAAATCTTTAGCATACTGTAATCGTCTAGCTGATGTACTATCATTTTCCCTATATACACAAGCTCTTTTTCAAATTTTATCATGTTTTTGTATTTTTGCATTTTTTTACTGTTTTTGTATTTTCTGAAAAAAAAACTATGTACAAACATCTACTCCCCCTAAATACCAAAACAAGTAAAAATTCGACAAACCATTGCAGATTATTTCTCATCTTCATCCGCAACAGTACTCTCATCAACGCCAATAATGCCATCCAACACCGATAGAAGCTTCATACCATTCAGTTTTAACAAATATTTAAACCGATTTTTATCAAAAGCTTTGGTATGTAAATCAGCTTTCTGTTCGTCTGTGTGGATTTTCTCAATTCGTATCAACTTTTTCTCAAAGCAATCACGAATAAAGTGATGACGAATTTCTATGTGTTTAGTTTTAACATGATGTACTGGATTCTTTGTTATATTTATTGCGGCCTCATTATCAACAAAAAGAGGTGTGCTAAGAAACTGCAAACCGTAGTCGCGCATCTGTTGCTGTATCCACAAGATCTGAGAGCAGCAACTGCTAGCAGAAACATACTCTGCTTCACAAGTAGATAACGCCACAGACGTTTGTTTCTTACACTGCCAGGTAACCAATCTAGGACCAAAGAACTGGCATCTTGCAGTTGTTGACTTTGAATTGACTTTGCAGCATCCGAAATCCGAATCGGAATACCCTTCGAGCGTAAAATCACCTTTCCTAGGATACCACAACCCCAATGAAGGAGTTCCTTTCAGGTAGCGCAATATCCTCTTCACAATGATCATATGCGATGCTCTCGGGTTAGACTGAAATCTTGCTGCGAGGCACGTTGGGTACATTATATCAGGACGTGAAGCAGTTAGGTACATTAAAGAACCTATCATGGATCGGTAAAACATTTCATCAGCCCTGTCTCCGGTGAGATCTGGATGAATCCCATGATTTGTTGCAAGTGGGGTAGCAGCTGGAGTAGAACTTGACATCCCAAATTTCTCTAGAATATCATGAACATACTTTGACTGATGAATGAAAATTCCCTCAGGAAGTTGTTCAACTTGTAAACCCAGAAAGAATTTCATCTCCCCCATTGATGACATTTCAAACTTCTGCTTCATCACTGATTCAAAATCTTTGCATAGATTTTCATTTGTCGACCCAAAGATTATATCGTCCACATAAATCTGAACTATCAGAAGATGACCATCGACCTCTTTAGTGAAGAGAGTGGCATCCACTTTTCCACGAATGAACTTGTTGGCTAGTAGGTGTTGAGACAAAGTCTCGTACCAGGCTCTCGGGGCCTGATGTAAACCATACAGCGCTTTGTCCAATAAGTAGACCTTGTTTTTGTGGATTGGATCGGTGAAGCCCGGCGGCTGACCGACATAAACCTCCTCTTTAACCTTCCCATAAAGAAACGCCGATTTAACATCCAACTGATAAACTTTGAAGTTCTTCCAAGGCGCAAATGCTAGGAAAATTCTGATTGCCTCTAGTCGTGCTACAGGAGCATAGACTTCGGTAAAATCAATCCCCTCCTGTTGACTAAATCCCTGAACAACGAGTCGAGCTTTGTTCCTTACAACAACTCCTCTATCGTCCCTCTTACACTTAAACACCCACTTAGTGTTAATTTTCCTCTGACCATACGGCAAATCAACTAACTTCCACACTCCCAATTTCTCAAATTGACTAAGTTCCTCCTGCATTGCATTGATCCAAGAGTCTTCAGTAAGCGCTTCTTTGTAAGTTCTTGGCTCAACCTGCGAGATAAAACAACTTAATGAGAATTCAGTTTGCAAAGGAGCAACTTTTGTATAAAAACATGTAAGCCCTTTATCAATCTGATTTCGAGTGCGAACTCCAGCTTGCAATTCTCCTATAATCAACTCCTCTGGATGATATGAAAAAGTTCGCGGCATCACTTCACTTGGAACATCTACATTTCCCTCCAGATTAGTAACATTCTGCTCTGCATCTTGTTCACCAACTTGGTTTGTTTGACCTGAAATCTGAATTTGCTCCCCCTCAGAATTTGAATCTGAATCACCGTGATCAAATACTGGCATGTTTTCAGCTTCTAGATTATCATTCTGAGCCGACTGATTTTCTTGAGCAACTTCATTCTGTTGGACATCATCATGTTCACCAATATTACTTGGACCTGCTTCATCATCATTTGAAGTTTCCCGTGGTCTTCTCGAATACTCAGCTGGGAACCTTAACTGCGACTCATATTCACGCAAAATATCCAACTCATCAAAGAAATCTTCATCATCCTCTGATTCTTCTCTCATGTCAAACGAATCCCAAAGTTTGTCATAATGATAACGCCATGAATCACCAAGATTCTGCGGCGGCATAGTATAACCTTGACATTCAACATTTGCAGCTTCAATAATCCGCTTCTCACTTGGAACGAAGACACGTCGCAATGGACTTGAATAACCAACAAATATACCCTCAATACACTTCGGACCAAACTTTCCAAAAGGCTCTATAACCGTACAAGGTGACCCGAACGGTTCTAGATACTTCAAATTCGGTTTGCGATTATTGATTAGCTCAAAGCATGTTTTGTTGAACTTCTTGACAATAAGAACCCTGTTGAGCGTATAGCATGCGGCAGAAACAGCTTCAGCCCAAAAATTAATCGGTAACTTTGAATCTGCGAGCATAGTTCTAGCCGTCTCGATTAGTGTCCGGTTTTTGCGTTCTGCGACTCCATTCTGCTGCGGAGTGTACGGAGCACTAAACTCATGCAAAATACCTCTTTCATCACAAAATTCTTCCATCTTGCTGTTTTTGAATTCAGTACCATTATCACTACGAATTCTCTTGATACGCCTTTGGTACAAATTCTCAATCTTTCTGAACAGCCCCATCAAACTGTCAAATGTTTCATCTTTCATCTTCAAGAAAGAAACCCACGAAAATCTGGAAATCATCAGTAACGACCAAACAATAGTAATCTCCTGTAAGACTTTTGACATTCACCGGACCAAACAAATCCATGTGAAGTCTTTCCAAAGGTCTCGAAACTGAATTGACTTGCTTTGTAGGGTGTGACTTTTTCTTCTGCTTGCCTCTGATGCAGCTAATGCACTCCCCATCCAGATGAAAACCTTTGATATTAACTCCCAATACCAAATCATTGTGCACCAAGTAATTCATCTTCCTTAGGTGAATATGCCCCATCTTTCGGTGCCACAATCTGGATTCTTTCTCAGTTGCTCTAGACACAAAACAATGTGCTTGACCAGTAGTTGTAGTTGCTACAGACATATCTAACACATATAAATCATTCACTCTAGGTGCCCTCATAATAATCCATTCTTCAGGAACAACAAAACCAGGTTTCAAGATCAAACATTCTTTATCAGTGAAGTGAGTAGTATACTGATTGTCACAAATCTGCGAGATACTAAGCAGATTGTTCTCCAGCTCAGTGATGTAGTTAACTCCCTCAAACGTCATAATCCCATTGGATAACGTTCCTTCACCAACAATTCTACCACCTTCATGACCAGCAAATCCTACATAACCACCATTAATGTTTCTCACATCATACAGCAACGCGGTTTTTCCTGTCATATGTCGAGATGCACCACTATCCATAATCCATCTGGATACCAGTTGTGGAAGATCCTGCACAATACAAACTACGATTTAAACAACTTCAAGAAAGATGCCGATTCATGCTTCGCGAACCAGGAAGCTCCGGCAATTCAAACTGCTTATTCGAACATAGTGTCCACCCAGGCCTCATCAGCCTTAGGTGTAACCTTGACTCTAGCAATTTGAATTTTGAAATTTTCAGCCTTCAAAGGTGGAAAATTTGCATCATAATCAACCGAAATTGATTCTTCAGCCTTTTTCACTTCAGAAGTTGAAATTTTCATTTCTGTTTTCGGTTTCCAAACTTGTTGAGATAATGCAACCCGTTTGTAAAATTTTTCATTTTTAGTTACCATTTTCTTTACAGATTCGTTTTTCACTTTAATGTTGTCATTTTTCACATTCTTTTTCTCAACAAAGATTGGTGTTTTACCCTTCACATCAACTTTCTTTTGTTGAAACTTCATATTTTCAACCTTAGGCTTCACATTGGTACACATTCGTGCAATGTGACCAACTTGATTACATCTAAAACATGTACGAGTATCAACAACTCGACTTGTGCCTTCAGACTGATAATGTGAAGCTCTTTTCTCAAAGAACACTTTGTTTGATTTTGAAAAAATTTCATTTTCCTCATCAGAAAGTGAACTCGAACTGTTCACAAACACCTTCTTTTCAGCAAACCTTTTGTTTTGAAACCTTCTTTGCTGAAAATTCTTACCACCCTGATAACCACCCGACCAGTTGTTTCGATTGTTATTATAAAACCTTGGTGGAACAACATGCTTTTTGTAGTAAGCTTTATCTTTCTCAAAATTCATTTTCCGTTTTGTTTGTTTCAAACTATTCACTTCCGACAACTCAACTTCAACCAATTTGAAAACATTTGTCAACTTTTTCTCATTAACATTCTCAATCGGAAACTCAGAATCCGAATACAACTTATCAGATCCAGCCATCTTGTACATCACAAGACCCGGTTCATCACTTAAGTTGTTTTTGGACTTTGATTTCTGAATGTATTTGTCTAAGAAACACCCATCCTCCTCAGAAGTGTCACAATCCGGTTTAAGCACTTTGTCTACCACACTTTTCACCACATCACTTTGGACACCCTCGTCATTGGAAGATGTGAACGTGACATCAATGTTTTCAGGAAGTTTAACTTCACTTTCTTCCTCAATTTCCACCAAACTAGACTGCTTTTTCGTGTAGTTGTCTAAAATTGGCGGTGGAACTTTGTGAAAACCTACACCCATTCCATCAGAAAAAACATCCTCGCCATCTTTGTTTTTCCCTATAGGTTTAGGAACAATATGCTGCAAAACAAAGCTTGCTGATTTATAGCTGTTAAGCTTCAACTGGATTCGTTCATTCTCAATTTCAGCTTCTTGAACTTTAAGTTTCAGTTTAGCAATTTGATCCAGTGTTCATTAATCGATTCTTCTTTTAACCTCAAAACAGCTCTTAGATGTTCATTTTCTTTAAATGTTTTGCCATTACGATCATCACTATCTTTGACAATGTTTTTCAATTTCTCAAACTTTTCAGAAATCTGACGGTTTTCAAGAATTAACTTTTCATTTTCAGATTTTATTTTCTCACGTTCAGTTTTATCATTTTCAATTTGAGCAGTTAATTCTTTGATCCGTTCAGTTGAAGCTCTTACACTTTTGTCACGATCTAGAATCTGATCTTCAACATTTCTAACCTTTGTTGTCAGATTCTGAATTTTCTCATTGTTAAGATACGTGACAGTGCTACAAAAATTGCATTGTTTGGTGCAATTTTTGCAGTCAGCATTCCCGTCAATCTTGTTACCTGACGCATTCGTTGACACACTTTGACTGACCAACCCCTTTGACTCAGTAACAGAGTTAGGATCTACCTCAAGTGCTTTTGCAGCTAGCACTTTGTCAGCCATCACTCCCAAGTTCTCAGCTGTCAACTCTTGCGTAGTATCAATTAAGCCTGTATCAACCTGCTTTTCTTTCTTCTCTTTCTCCTCTTTCTCCTTTCTCTCTTTTTCTTTCTCTTCTTCAATCATCTTTGACGTTGGTGTTCCCCACCACTTGTGCTGCCAATATTCATATTCTTCTTTGTACTCCTTGATGATGGCTTCGATATCTAACGTTTTGTCATCAATCGCAATGTTGCCATACCTATCAAGATAGCACTCTCTATCTGGATCCCATCTGTTTGCTCTTCTAGCTTCCAAAAAGATACCAGAAAGTCTGATAATCTTGGTTTCAGCAACCATCTTCCGATATTGATACTTCTGTTCTTCAGTACGATCATCTTTCCACTTAATAGGTTCATCATTGCTTGCCATGAATGCGTAACCCACTGCATCTTCTTCCGGTAGAACTTCCTTACTCCAATCATACCCCTCATCATCATAAATCACAGCAAGAGCTCTAGATTTCTCTCTGTTGTCTTCAACCTGCTTCAATCTAGGCGGCTCAGATTTATTCTGATGATAAATCGCCTTCTTGTAGTAATCATCTTTGAAAGGGTTCTCCGACTCATCAGCATAAGCATTTCGGCATTCTCGTTTGAAGTGACCCTTCTGTTTACATTTGAAGCATGTCACTTTGGATTTATCGAACCCCAGCTTAGTAGAAGCACCACCAATTGTTTTTCTGCCAGTAATCTCCATGAAACGTTGTGCACGTCGAACTGCACTTGCCATTGCCCAACGAATGTCGATCAGCTCCATTTCTTCAGGGTCTATCTGATCGTAGTCTTCTTTCGTCAGATTTGTATTCCCGATTTTTCCAGCCACCAATCCTTCATAGGATTCCAACACTGATGCTAGAAAGATCATCTGCTGCTTGGCCGATTCCTCATCAAAGTTCTGAGCATTCTTCAAGTCTATTGCAATGTTGCATTGAAAACGATTCTTTGCATCAGCATTTTCAGAAGATGAAGATCCACTGTGAAAACCACTATGACTTCCACTGCTTTGACCACTTTGACTTTCTTTGCCAACTGTCGACACATTTTCAGCAGAAAAGGCAGTTTTTGGTGAAGTTGCTTTTGGCATCATGCTTTTTGGATAGTATAGATCCAGATTCTGTTGATAAGATGAATGATTAACTTTGTACGTCTTCTTCAATTCCAGTTCATGACTTTCAAGTTTCTCAATCACCAAATCTGGTTTCAACAATTCAGAAGGAATAGTGTTCTTAAGCATGAGAGCATAATATCTCCACTCCATCTCATCTGGCAACGAATCGAACAACTTGTCTACTTGCTCATCATCAGGATATCTGATATCATGTCTTGCTAATTCCAGCTTTAGATGACCAAACCTTTCAATCATTTTACACACTGACTCATTCTTAAGACAACTAAACATATCAAACTCTTTCCTAAGAAGTTTCTTTTTATTTTTTACAATCTCTTTGCTTCCAAGACACTTCTTTTCGAGTTTTTCCCATAAATCTTTAGAATTGGAGTAATCTATCAGCGAAATGATGTCTTCACGCACCGATTGAAACAATAATGCCACACATTTTTGCTCGGCCACAAAATTTTCAATCTCTTCAGCTGATCTTAATGCTTCACCATTCTTCTTTCCTTGGGCAAAACCATTCTTCATACTCTTCCAGCTAGAAAAAGCAAATGCCATCAACCAATCTTCGAACTTTGTTGCCCACCTGCTGTAATCTTCTATAGCCATCAGCTTAGGAGGTTTGTTAAATGTTCCAAATGCGCTTTCGGACTCCCAAGCTTCCTTCTTTCTTTCTTTCGGTGGACTTTTGTTTGCATTGCTTGAAGAAGTATCGTTGTTTCCTGAACTACCCGTGAATGCATACATATCGCTGAAGGGATTCATGAAAATATCATCCATTTTGATCGTACCTGCAAAATCAATTATCACTTAGAAAAAATTTCGAGAATTTTGAAAAATAGAACCACAAAAGCGGACCAATCTGTGCACGTGACAGATAAACGAATCAAACAGTGTACTAATGAGCAAACCAGAAGGTCTTTTCGAGCGAATCAGATGTTGTCCGTTCGAGCGGACCAGCTGATGTTTGTTCGGGCGAACCAGCAGATGTTCGTTCGAGCGAACCAACTGATGTTCGTTCGAGCGAACCAGCACAATTTGTATGAGCGGTCCAGAGAATGATCGTTCGAGCGGACCACGTAATATCCGTTCGAGCGATTCAGAATATGATCATTCGAGCGGACCAGATAGTACGTAACAGCGGACCAGACTTGCGATGACCGTAAATGCGAACCACAATTTTAACCGATTTTTAGTCCGAATAACAATCTGATACTTTCAAGGATTATACTACTCTTAATTCCGATCACAATGATATGATTTTCGTTCAATTCCGACCGCTAATTCGTTCCAGATCTAAGTTTGAAAATTCTGTCCAAGAACCGATCACGTTTTTGATAAAATTGAATGATTTTTACGGTGTTTTAAAGTCTGATACTGTTACTGATTGTTTAACAACAAGTTTCGCTCAATATACTTGAACTTCAAACCATTTTGTCTTACGAAACTTGTTTAAATCGAAAAAACTAAAAGAGAAAGTGAGTAGAAATGAGATAATAGAGCCGAATCAGCTGATGTAGTATGAGCTCCTCGTCCTGAAGCTCTGATACCACTTGTTGGACCGTTCCTTGACCCGAAAACGTCAATCTGAGTAGCTCATCATTACATATAAAGGCGGAAACAGTATATGTAATGTAACAGCAGTTTGTTCTTTCAATTTCCTATCTTTTTATTAGCTTTCTAATGAAGTTTTGACAGAGTTTCGTTCCACAAGCACACACATACAACTCTGAGATCCACTCAAATGAATCCCCTATATATAGACTTGGCTGGTTCGCTTATACAGCATGACACAAAAGCGATCCAGACCAATGACACATAAGCGATCCAGAACTAAGACACTAAAGCGAACCAGACACTACCCTATGAGCGGACCAGACCTAATCATAAAGACATAAAAGCGAACCAGACTCTATTTCACATAAAATTTACATTATGACCACCTATTGTCTAATCTTGACTTCAGACTTTTCGTAGACGTAGTCAACAGACATTCTATGCATCAACAATATCCACCAAAGTTTGTATCGTCCTCTCAGATCGACCATCTGTCTGGGGATGATAAGCAGTGCTTAGATTCAGTTGGGTTCCCAAAGCAGATTGCATGGTCTTCCAAAAATGAGATGAAAACCGAGCATCACGATCGTAAATGATATCCAAAGGAACACCATGTCGTGATACAATCTCGTCTACGTAGATCTTGGCAAGCTTTTCAGCAGAGAAATCCTCACGGATTGGTAAGAAGTGAGCAGACTTTGTCAAACGATCAACTACAACCCAAATAGCATCGTGATCTTTAGACGTACACGGTAACTTAGTAATGAGATCCATGGCAATGTTTTCCCACTTCCAAACCGGTATCTCTGGTTGTACAAGCAAACCAGAAGGTCGTTGATGTTCAGCTTTGACTTTGAGACAAGTTAGGCATTTCGATACATACAAGGCAACATCCTTCTCCATACCAGGCCACCAATACTGAGTACGAAGATCCTTGTACATTTTATCAGCACCAGGATGGACAGAATATCGAGACTTGTGAGATTCGTCCATTACTAAGGTGCGGAGATCGTCCTGATTCGGGATCCACAAACGATTCTCAAAATAGAGTAAACCATTGTCTTTCCTTTCGAGTTTAAGCTCAAGTTGAAGTGGTAGCTCATATTTCAATAAGTCATTGATCACACAAGATCGTTGAGTTTGAAGAACACGAGATTGAATATCAGATAGAGTTCGAACAGAATGAAGCTTGACTCGTTCCTTTCGACTAAGCGCATCTGCTACGACATTCGCCTTACCAGGATGGTAGCGGATTTCGCAATCATAATCGTTTAAGAGTTCAACCCAACGTCGTTGCCTCATGTTCAGCTCCTTCTGATTGGGAATATGCTGGAGACTTTTGTGGTCTGTGAAAACCACATACTTCGTTCCATAGAGGTAGTGTCTCCAGATTTTAAGCGCAAAAACTACAGCTCCTAACTCAAGATCATGAGTCGTATAGTTCTTCTCATGAATTTTCAGCTGTCTAGACGCATAAGCTATGACTTTACCTCGTTGCATAAGAACGTAACCAAGTCCTAGATTCGACGCGTCACAATAGACAACAAAATCATCGTTTCCCTCAGGTAGAGATAAAACAGGAGCGTCACAGAGCTTCCGTTTCAGCGTTTGGAACGCTTCTTCTTGCTTAGGTCCCCACTCAAAAGGCTTATTCTTCTGAGTCAAAGCATTGAGTGGAACCGCGATCTTTGAAAAGTTAGAAATAAACCGTCGATAATAACCAGCAAGACCAAGAAAAGAACGAACTTCTGTAGGTGTCGTCGGTGTATTCCAATCCTTAATTGCAACAATCTTGGATGGATCTACGTGAATACCCTGCTCATTGACAATATGACCCAAGAACTGAACTTCTCTAAGCCAAAATTCACACTTGGAGAATTTAGCAAAAAGTTGTTCCTTCTTTAGTAGTTCCAATGTCAAACGAAGGTGTTGCTCGTGCTCTGCTTGAGACTTTGAGTAGATGAGAATATCATCGACGAACACAATGATGAACTTATCTAAATAAGGTTTACAAACCGTATTCATTAAGTCCATGAAGATAGCTGGGGCATTTGTCAAACCAAAAGGCATGACAGTGAACTCGTAATGCCCATACTTGTACGGAAAGCAGTTTTGGGAATATCTTCTTCGAGAACACGAAGTTGATGATACCCAGATCGCAGATCGATCTTGGAAAAACACGAAGCACCTTGCAGCTGGTCGAATAGATCATCAATTCTAGGTAGGGGATATCGATTCTTGATGGTAAGCTTATTATGCTCACGATAATCGATACACATTCGAAAAGATCCATCTTTCTTTTTCACAAAGAGAACAGGAGCTCCCCAAGGTGAATAGCTCGAACGGATGAATCCTTTATCAGACAACTCTTGAAGCTGTTTCGATAACTCTTGCATCTCCGATGGTGCAAGACGATAAGGTGCTTTCGCAATTAGGTTGGCATTGGGTACAAGGTCAATAAGAAACTCGACTTGATGAACTGGAGGCAAACCAGGCAGTTCATCGGGAAACACCTCTAGATAATCCCGAACAATCGGAATATCCTGAATACTCTTACTCATGCCTTTCTCCTCGGTGACATGTGCCAGGAAAGCAACATATCCTTTTCGTAAATATCTTTGGGCCTTTGTACATGACATAAGCTTCAATCCGCCAGATGGTTTTTCGCCACAAACTTCCAAAACATCGCCAGACGGAAGAGGAATACGAACAATCTTATCAAAACAAACCACCTCAGCATGATTTTTGGTTAACCAATCCATCCCCACGATAATATCGAAACTCCCAAGTTGCATCTGTGTGAGGTTAATGGGAAAAAAATGGTTATCAAGGTTTAACTGACAATCACGAATAACAGAATCGAGAACAAGAGGTTTACTAGTAGCAACTTCGACAGATAAGGTTTTCCTCAGTTTAGTTATAGGTATCGCAAGCAAGGGTTCAAAAGATAGTGAAACAAAACTTCTATCGGTGCCAGAATCAAAAAGAATATATGCAGGTCGATTGTTAACAAGAAACGTACCATTAACCACCTCGTTGTCAGCCCTCGCTTCGTTAGCATTCAGATTGTACGCTCGCCCACGAGCGGGATTCGCATTTGCATTTGCATTGACATTGACATTGACATTCACGTTTGGATTTACATTTGCATTTGCCAACCTCGGACAGTTGTTGCGGTAGTGACCAAGCTCTCCACAATTGAAACATGTACCCGGTGGGAATCTAGCAGCATTCCCCTGGACTGGAGCTTGATTCTGAACAATCTGATTCTGACCCGAACTACAGACGTTGGCCAGATGCCCAAGTTTACCACATGTTGTGCATTGCCTACAAGCTTGTTGTGCAACATGATGACCGTTGCAGCGAGCACAATGAGGTGCGGTACCAGCATATGCTTTCTTCGCAGGAGGTTGAGCTGGCGGGTTCTGAGGGTTCTGAGCAGTTTGTGCAGTTACTGCAAAATTCTGGGCACCCTTTTGCTTCCTCGACTTCTTCGATGACTGACCTTCCTTAACCTTACCCTTTTTCTTGTCCTTCCCAGAATCAGTCGCCTTCTTTTTATCACCCTTGCAGGTGAGTTTATCCTTCCTGACCTGAGACTCAGTCAGGGTAGCAGATAACTCGATTTCTTGGCGAAGGGTGGTAGGATTATTACCGGTCACTATATCCAGAATAGAATCGGGTAGACCATCGATATACCTCTCTATCGCTTTCTCCAACGGGGTAACCATAGTAGGACACAAAAGACTGAGCTCCTCAAATCGATCCGTATACGCACGGTGTTCTCCCCCGTCTTGTTTCAGATCGTCAAACTCTCGTTCCAAGGCTCGAATTTCGTGACGGGGACAAAACTCTCTCATCATGAGAGCTCGAAGCTCTTCCCATGTTTGTGCCAACGCCACTTCGGCACCCCTGTCGCGCATCACTCCGTTCCACCACGTTAGAGCACGCTTCTCAAACACACTCGAAGCAAATTCAACCTTACGCGCATTCGGACACTGCACATATCTGAATGTGTTCTCGATACTCTCAAACCACTGCAGGAGCGCAGTTGCTCCTCGCGACCCAGAAAACTTTAGCGGCTTAGTAGAATTGAAATTCTTGAAGTTACACAGTGAATTATTGTTGTTATTATTGTTGTTGTTGTATATTTCGTGGACTTGAGTCACAACACCGGGAAGCACAGCAGCCACTTGCTGAGAGACCAGGGCTGCGATTTCTTCAATAGTAAAAGATTGTGCTTCACGTCGAGGAGGCATTGTCTAGCAAGGAAACAGGAGAATCGAGTGAGATTGATAATTAGGAAAACAAAAGAGGTATCGACAAAACACAAGGAAGGCGATCATTTGTTTGTTACCTCGAACAAACAAACGACGCGCGGTGACTAATCAAAGTAATGAATCAAAATAATGTATCGCGAAGACATGCTCGCCTATAAGTGAACACTCACCCCAAGAGTTCCCAGGTAAGAGTGACTGGTCCGATTATGTGGATTTGTACGAACACTCTAGCCTTAGACAGAAAACTCAGGGTATAGGCATTCACTCTTCCAGTTTGCACGTGTTCACATTATTTAGACCCAAACTCTGACGAGATTTTGAAAACTCAAAAGGCACTAAGCCAAAAAATGGGTCAAACTGGAAAGGTTCAAAACCTTACAACAGAGGGTTCAAAACCTAGTAATTAATCATCCTAGAACGGATGACTAATTTTCGAAGCAGATTCGGATTTTGTTTTTTTTTTGTTTTTTTTTAATTCTAAACGCAAATCAACTTGTGTTGGGGTCCTAGAAAGTTATAGTCTAGGTCAAAATTTTACTAATAACCTAATTCTCTATAACCATTGGCTCTGATACCAACTCTTCTGTCACACCCTGACCACGTAAAACAACAAATCGTGGCGGAAACGTCGGGGAGTGTTGTAACAGAATTATTGTTTCAAACCACGGATACAAGAGTTTCGTTTTATTGAATATTAAACATTGTCTTAAAGTTAAACAAGCAATTCAAACATAGTTTATCATCGTTATTAAATCACTAAGGCCTCGTCCGGTCCTAAGTGAGCATGCATCCTATTCGCAATCAACATTAAGCAACTTCACCTGAAACATATGTAAAAACAAAGTCAGCAAAGAAATGCTGGCGAGTACATAGTTTTTGTGTGAGTATCAGATTCATGGCTCGTTTGTATGTTAAAACAACTTGTACAACTTCGTTAATTGATATTAGAAAACCTTGTTTTGTGAAATGTTTGTATTGTAAATGAATAACCAAGTCAAAATAGATTGGTAATAATTTATAAACCTCGATGCCATGAATCTTAACCCAAAACAATTGTTTATGTAAACCAAATCATAAATCGTATAATTCATTCACTCGTTCAAATCGTTCTCGTTTTAATTGTGAAAACTACTTTTGGTCGTCTCGCTAATAACATTCAAACCTTTGTGACTCGTTCATTGTTCAACTCGTAAACCTCCAAAGGGTAAGTTAACAATCATCAGATTCAGTCGTTACCCACTTAACCCACACATAACCATGGGTCCAGTCTGATAACGGGATTTGTCGGATCCTATGGTACCATAACCTAATACTGGTCGGCTTGATCAATGCTAATGAATGTCATTCGTTATGTAACTACCACCAACAAGTTCGTTCACATTATCGAAATCGTTATTAGTTTTGTATTAGCCATCTTACTCGTTTTGAAACCATCGTTAAGATATTGAAATTGTTTTGATACATATGAATCACCCAAAAACAATCGAAAATAGTAAAAAGAGGGGATCTATGTACTCACCTTCGGGTGCGTTTTTAAATGTTAACACAATCCCTCAAATTGTTTATCCGCCCTAAATTAAATAAGAATGATTTTAATAATCAAATACCCACACTTTGACATGCAAAATACTACTTATGTCATTTCTGTTTTAATATATATGAAACTGGACTGTTTTTGAGCAATTTAATAAAATAGTTAACCTTCTCCAAAAATTCCCATATTTTTACAGAATGTCAAATACCATCCAAATTTTATTTTGTAAAATATCGGGGTCCAGTTCATTACCAATATTTTATAGAAATTCATTTACTGGACTGAAATCAGATTCGACACTTTCAGACTGCAGTTCACGGAAAAATTCATTTAAAATTTATCGTAAGTCCGATTGATGAAATTCCAGTGGGAGAATTACTATGACATCAGTGGTCATCTACAGTACCAATTTTAAGAGTTAATTCTTCTCAGGTTTCAAGTTATGACTCCGAATACAACACACATTTTCTGCAGTAAAAACGCAGCTTGAGCTGCTGTCCAAAAACAGTCCTTTAAAAATAGTAAACGAAGTCTAAAAATTATGATTCTAGTTCTATTAGATCTGTTTTTCGAAAATACATAATTTAGGCTTCAGAAAATCAGTTTTTCGATTTATAATGATCCAGTTACAGCCAGTTGAAGTTGGCTGAAAATGCTAATCAGCATGCTGTTTCCAGCTTAAATGTTACTAAAACGCACACATACGATCACCATAAATATAAAATAAAAGATGATCAAAGAAGCTTACTACTAGCTTTGAAGCTAGGGAAGAAACACTAGAGAAAACGGGTGGATAAAAGCAATTGTGAGAGGTCCTTCAACTTCCGAAAGCTCCAAGCTTCCTAGCTTAGCTCCTTGCACCTCTAAATCACCTTGGAGTGCTTGTTAGTGAAATGAAAATGGTGGAGTTGGGATAGGGGTGATGAACCGTAGCTTGTGTGAGGAAGGAGAAAGAAATTCTTGGGGTGTTTAATGAGAAGGTAAAATGATTATTTAATAATCCATCCATAGTGGCTATTAGGTATATGTTCCTTGGAGTCCAACATGATCATTTAAATCCCACTAAGTCCAAGAAGGTGACAAGAAGATTTAGCTCAATTTTGTGGAAATGGGGTCCCTAGGGGACGATCACAATTAGGGGGGGGGGGTATTGGTTTAGTAACCACCACCTCTCAGGTCCCCCGACTGATTCTACCATAGAGGCCAACGATAGACAATAACTCCCCCCCGAACACAGCTTACAACTTTCATCGTACTGTGCTCTCCAAAGAGCAACTCTTCTCAAAATCTCACTCAAAAGGTGCTGAGTTGGAATCGCATTCTAATTCTAACTAAGGATTCTTGTGGTTCCGGAGGATCCAGCTATAGGAGAACCAGGAACGGAGAGCTTTCCCCCCTTTTCCGCCGACTCTTTGGCCTTAAGAACGCTGGTTTTAAGAATGAGATTATAAACCAAGTTCCTTTAACAAAAGCACAAACACAATCATATCAAATTAACAAATCAAAAAAAAAATCTAGACAAAATATAATGGTGGAGTCCATCTAAATATGGTGACCGAAATTTAGATGGGGGAGGGCTCCATATGAATTTTTTTTATATAAATATGCCATAAGTAGGCTAAAACGGGTGTTTAACTGAATACCGGGCATTTTATCTAGCGTTTAAATCCCGGTTTATGGCGTTCTAAATTATTTTTATTATTCTATAAAAATAAACTTGCCAAAATATTACTGAAATAAATTTCAGTTGCCAAGACTGGCTGCGTTGTCCGTGTTTCGCAGTAGAAGCACTGTGTCGCGCAGAAACACGCGGTACGCGCTTAAACTTGAAAAATAACGTTTTTAGGCGTTTTAATTTAGTTTTCAACATGGAACTGATTAAAAATAAATTTTTAATCATAACAGAATATTTTTGGGATTTAAATATTATCCGGGCGGTCACCAGTGTTCATTTCGCAGTTTTGTCGTAAATAGTCCTTTAGTTCAAATAAACATGTTTTTACCATACCGAATCCTTCGAAACTTATTTCTAAGTTATGTAAAGGATATTTAGGGTATGTTTGGCTTACGTCACAGTTCTGGAGTGTACGTCGCGTTAAACAGATTGCGTTTATGCACCAGTTTGCGTATAACCTTCCAGAAAGTGATTTTAAAGCTTGAAATCGGAATCGAATCGAATTGTAAAATTTATTAAACACAATTACACATATAATAACACTAAAGCACATTGTTTTATTGATAACTGACATTGTTTTACATTACACGATGATTACAGAACACAGTTGTCACAATCAGTGGGTTAAAACACTAATTTTGTACAACAGTGATTAACAAGGATAATGAAGGAACAAAGGTTGACTTTCAGCAGTGGACAAGATTATCAAAACAGATGTGTGAACCAAAACAGTGGTTATGGCAGACTTTTAAGGATTAATGAAAATTTTCATTTTTAACTATTTTTAAGGATGAAATTATGATTTTCTAGAAACAATTTAATGCTTTTATTCAAAGAAAAATAGGATTTTGCCTGTTATTCCATGTTCAGCATGCCAATCCTAGAGATCAAGCTTTCAAAGTTGGATGTGTCTAATGCTTTTGTTAGCACATCTACCAGCTAATCTTTAGTTGGAATATGATGCAGAGAAATCAAACCTTTTTCATAGCAATCCCTCACAAAGTGATGTCTGATATCAATGTGCTTGGTGGTTGAGTGGGAAACTGGATTTTTGATGATATTTTCTGCTGCCTGACTGTCCAACATAAGAGGTGTCTTTAAACTGTTGGAGCTCCTCTTGCATGGCTTCTACCCAGCTGTTATCTTTTAGTGCCTCCTAGTACTTGACTGGCTGATGGAGAGATAGGAAACCAGCAAAAAGACAGATGTTTTGGGATTGGCTTCTTGTGAGCACCCCTTCACTGATGTTGCCAATGATTTGGTCAGGTGGATGAGACTTCAAGAAGATTAACTCTCCTTTGTATGGAACAATGGCATTTAAAGGTGAGGGCTGCAGATGTGAATCATTTGAGCTAACCACTATTGGTGACTTTGATGATCCAACAGTGGCTTGAAATGGAGGTGGAGGAATAGGAGGAAGTGGTGTGAAAGCATGCTGATTTTTATCCACTGTTTGAGGATTTTCATCAACAGTGCTTGAGGATGTGGAGGCAGGGGTTAATGGGCTACTTTGGTCAACAACTGTTGAGGTAGCAGTGGTTGAGCTTTGATAGCTGTTTTGAACTTCTGCTGCTCTACCAATTGATGCAGACTTTTGTTGTGGAATGATGACTTCATATCCATAGTCTGATGAAGGACTTTGAGATGGACCTGCACTGTTAGTCTTGACAGAAACATTTTCAAAGGTAAATTTATCAAGATCAAATAGTTCTGCAGGATTTGCAGGGATTTTCATTGAAGAAAGTTCATTGAACTTTACATTCAAAGTCTCTTCCACTGTCTTAGTCCTAGTGTTGAACACTTTGTAGGCCTTAGCAGTGGTTGAGTATCCCAAATGATAACCACAATCAATTTTGGCTGCAAACATTGAGATAGAATCTTTTAAGTTTAAAATGAAGCATGGGCAGCCAAAAACTTTAAAATATGAGATCAGTGGTTTGATTTTATACATAATTTCATAGGCAGTCTTTTGATGCCTGGGGTTTATTAAAACTCTGTTCTGGACATAGCAGACAGTGTTTACATCCTCAGCCCAGAAAGTTAATGGCAAACCTAAATCAACAAGCATGGTCCTGGCAGCCTCAATCAAAGTTCTGTTCTTTCTTTCAACTACCCCATTTTGTTCTGTGTTTTGGGAATGCTATACTGGCTTACAATTCCTTTTGACACACAAAACTCATCCAAATCCCTATTTTTGAATTCTGTGCCATTGTCACTCCTGAAGATTTTTACTGGCAAGTCAAACTGCTTTTCAACCTGTGTGACAAAGTCTTGCAGAATGCCTGCAGTCTCATCTTTGGAATGTAAGAAATAAGTCCATGTAAACCTAGAAAAGTCATCTACAATTACCAAACAATATCTTTTGTTTCTAAGACTCATGACTTTAACTAGGCCACACAAATCCATGTGAAGCATTTGTAAGCACTTGGTTGTTTTGGACTCTTCAATGAACTTAAAAGAGCTTTTATGTTGTTTTCCTTTTAGGCAGGAAACACAATGCTTAGGACAGGTGAACATTTTTTGAGGAAGACCTCCTACTAACCCCTGTTTTGACAAAGCAGTGATTGTCTTGAGATTTGTGTGTCCCAATCTTCTGTGCCAAAGTTCTGTCTCTTTGTTAGAGGTAGCTGAGAATAGACAGGCATCAGTTCTTGGGTTCTCTTTTGACAAATCAACTACATAAACATTGCCACTTCTTTGAGCAACAAGTTTAGTTATTCCATTTTTTATTATTTCTTCAATCTTTTCAACCATTTCTGGTCCAACAATCCTACAACACTCCTTAGTAAAGAAAGAGCCATAACCTTTGTCACTCATTTGAGAGACACTAAGGAGGTTGAATTTTAGATTGTCTATCAGATTGACATTTTCAAACTTAACATTTCCAGACTGTACTGTACCAGATCCCATCACCTTCCCTTTACTATTATTACCAAAAAATAAATCACCCCCTCCATGAGTTTTGAATTCCTTGAGTAGGGCTCTACATCCAGTCATGTGCCTGGAGCCTCCACTATCTACATACCAAAGACTATCTAAGCATGCATAAGCTCCCTGCACATCAAGTAAATACTTAGTTCAGGAGGGTCTCCAAAGCCAATAAGGCATTGGATGGGGTCTCAACAGTGTCTATGTTAAGGTCAGGAAGATGGACAATGGTTAGATCAGGGGATTGATTAATTATTGTGTAACAACCCTAAATAAAACCGACACCCTCATAATTTTTCTAACACCCTATTATATTTTAAAATGTCCCAATATATCTTTAAATACACCTCGTATGTGAAAACCGAGCCCGAAATACATTAATAGTATTTAAAATAAATAAAATCTGATTTTTAAGCTGAGGCGGGCCGCGTAGACCCACCCCAACCCTTACGCGGACGGTATAAAGGCTAAAGCCTGATTTCGTTGATTTTCTTAAGTTCAAGCGGGCCGCGTAAGACCCCCGTTTAGTTAACGCGGGCCGCGTGAGATCAAAATAGTGTCGCAGCCCGGTGATGACACGTGTCATCATCGTGTCAAGTCTAGTTGGTGATCCGGACGAGCTACGCGTTGACCGAGGTTTGACGCGGGCCGCGTAGGCTCTTGCCTACTCTTACGCAGGCCGCGAGAGAGTCAAGATCAGCAACTATATAAGAAGGGCATCGGCTTTCATTTCCGATCGCTCAAAACTTTCTTTCTTACTTAAATTCTGAATAGTAGAGATAATACGCGGGTATTATACCCCCTTAATTAGCGAAGTTCTGCTCCGTTGTAAGTATTATAACCCCTGGATACGTATTAGATACGATTCCCGATTGATCTAGGGTTCCGTAATGGCTGTCGTGGTTCTGCCCGACGTAGTCATTGGAATGCCGTCTCGGGGAGGGTATTGCTAATGTTAAAATGGGTTATTATACTAATGCATGTACATTTGTGAAAATTATAGATAATTCTCAGGAAACCCTTACGGAAAATCTAAGACAACAATGTGAGTAATCTCCTTTTTGTTAACAGTTTTTACAAAACCTTAACTATTTTACAATGCAATTTAGCAGTGATTGAGTCTTTGTAATTCTTCAATTACTGCCGGTATGTTGGGGTTTTGTATACAAAATGTACTACACTGTGAGTAGTAAGTCGGGATGACAATACGTTTCCATTGGACAATGAGTTAGCCAATGTGTAATATGACCCACAAGTCAGGATTGACAGTACTAATGGAGTAATTGTGTAGATATAAACATTGTAATCGCTCTCAATACTGTTTAAATTTAATTAATGTTTCTTGATTAAACTAGGATTCACTCACCAGTATTTTCCACTGACAAATGTTTTTAAAACGCGTTTCAGGTAACACAATGTGAAAGCCAATTAGAAGCCAGCTGGACAACACCGAAGGCTTGGAAAAGTGGCTATACAAGTTACCTAAATAAAGAAGGCATTTTAATTCAAATAAAATGGGATTGATCCCTGTAAATCAGCTTGTAATAAAAACTTGGGTTTTATCCCAATATGTTTATTTATTTAAGTGGTGGTATTTTACTCTGATAAACATTTCCTAACTACGGTCCTGATGAAAAATTCCGCTGCCAAATTAAACGACACACGATACCACCGAAACTGGCTCTCGACCGCCCGTTCCCGGGGGTCGGGGGTTGCGACAGAAGGTGGTATCAGAGCTAAGCCACTGATTCAGCCACTGATTCAGCCACAGAGGTGTTTTGCTGACATAAAAATGTAAAGTGTTAGGAAATAAATTACGGAAATACGTGCAAAATTGCATTTATTTGTTATGTGTTATTTGACTATTTGTTAGTTTACAGTATGAGCGACCAAGGACCATCTGACGCGTATCGTCAATTGTCTGGTTCGCCTAGAAGCGAAGGCACCTCCTCTTCTCAGCCTGCCCTCTCAGGGTACTCTGCTGATACGGAAGAAGGAATCTTTGTGTTTAAGGGTCAGTCAGAAGAGCCATTTCCTCAGAAAAAGAGGGGATGGTTCAGTAGAGGAGCACACGAGCGTAGAAAACGTATGAAAAAGTTACAAGATCAGAGGGTACTAGCAGCAGCTAAGAGAGAGACAGATGCCTATGCCCAGGATATGATAAATAGGGGTATAGCCAACATCCACATCCTAGCCACTACTGCAGCTGGCCCAAATTTGGAGGAAATAATAGCACCCCAACCACACCTGCCAATCCCAGACCAACCCATGGAGATAGAAAACCCTGAAAACCAAGTGGAGATGCATGATTTCAATCCGGAAGAAATCCCTAGGGTACCTGCACCAAACCCCCTAGACCCAAATTACGATCCCTGGTGGGATGACGTTAGGGACTATGTGCAACGTTACCCGATACATGAAGACACACCCATGCAGAACATAGGAGCCTACCCAGGTATGGACCCTTTAGATCCCTATTACCATGACGAATACATTAGGGAGATCTTAGAAGATCCTTACCGATTTCAGGCACCTACACCCCCATATCAGGAACCCGCACCCCAGATTCCGAACCCAGTCCTAGAACCTGCACCCCTAATGAGTGCAGAAAACGTACAAGAACTTAGGACATTTGGTGAGGAAATTTTAGAAAGCAGTGAGAGAATGAGACAGTTGGGAGAGTGTCTCGTATGGAAATACGATGAGCGCAATATGGATTTCTGGATGAATCCATATCCATGAAGGTGATGGTGAGATGGTAATAGTAATAATAATAATAAAATAATAAAATATGTGTGTACGGATGCCTACTATTATTTATTTCTGTTGGTATTGTAATTTTTATTTCAGTACTGGTATGTAATAGATAATAGATGAATAGAGTAAAGTCTCAATAATCGACGCTTTTGGCAAAAATGCGTGTCATGTGATTAACTATATTAATATTATTTTGTGATATTAATACGGGGTAAATGTTTAAGATTCAGATGGCCGACGAAGGAAATCAAGGAAATCTGAATAACGATAACCAGAGTAACATTAACGTGGTTAATGAGAATCCGAGCATCAATAAAAATGGAAACCAAATGGATAATAGTGCCGTTCAACACATAGGGGCACAAGGAATCATAGATGCAATGCCATTTATTATTCAAACGATTCAAGAAGCGAATAATAAAAGTAAGCATAGAAAAGACTGAGGTTGTGAAAACCGACACCCTCATAATTTTTCCGACACCCTAATATATTTTAAAATGTCCCAATATATCTTTAAATACACCTCGTATGTGAAAACCGAGCCCGAAATACATTAATAGTATTTAAAATAAATAAAATCTGATTTTTAAGCTGAGGCGGGCCGCGTAGACCCACCCCAACCCTTACGCGGGTGGTATAAAGGCTAAAGCCTGATTTCGTTGATTTTCTTAAGTTCAAGCGGGCCGCGTAAGACCCCCGTTTAGTTAACGCGGTCCGCGTGAGATCAAAATAGTGGCACAGCCCGGTGATGACACGTGTCATCATCGTGTCAAGTCTAGTTGGTGATCCGGACGAGCTACGCGTTGACCGAGGTTTGACACGGGCCGCATAGGCTCTTGCCTACTCTTACGCGGGCCGCTAGAGAGTCAAGATCAGCAACTATATAAGAAGGGCATCTGCTTTCATTTCCGATCGCTCAAAACTTTCTTTCTTACTTAAATTCTGAATAGTAGAGATAATACGAGGTTATTATACCCCCCTAATTAGCAAAGTTCTGCTCCGTTGTAAGTATTATAACCCCTGGATATGTATTAGATACGCTGCCCGATTGATCTAGGGTTCCGTAATGGCTGTTGTGGTTCTGCCCGACGTAGTCATTGGAATGCCGTCTCGGGGAGGGTATTGCTAATGTTAAAATGGGTTATTATACTAACGTATGTACATTTGTGTAAATTTATAGATAATTCTCAGGAAACCCTTACGGAAAATCTATGACAGCAATGTGAGTAATCTCCATTTTGTTAACAGTTTTTACAAAACCTAACTATTTTACAATGCAATTTAGCAGTGATTGAGTCTTTGTAATTCTTCAATTACTGCCGGTATGTTGGGCTTTTGTATACAAAATGTACTACACTGTGAGTAGTAAGTCGGGATGAGAATACGTTACCATTGGACAATGAGTTAGCCAATATGTAATATGACCCACAAGTCAGGATTGACAGTACTAATGGAGTAATTGTGTAGATATAAACATTGTAATCGCTCTCAATACTGTTTAAATTTAATTAATGTTTCTTGATTAATTTGGGATTCACTCACCAATATTTCCCACTGACAAATGTTTTTAAAACGCATTTCAGGTAACACAATGTGAAAGCCAATTAGAAGCCAGCTGGACAACACTGAAGGCTTGGAAAAGTGGCTATAAAAGTTACCTAAATAAAGAAGGCGTTTTAATTCAAATAAAATGGGATTTATCCCTGTAAATCAGCTTGTAATAAAAACTTGGGTTTTATCCCAATATGTTTATTTATATAAGTGGTGGTATTTTACTTTGATAAACATTTCCTAACTATGGTCCTGATGAAAAATTTTGCTGCCAAATTAAACGACACACGATACCACCGAAACTGGCTCGCGACCGCCCGTTCCCGGGGATCAGGGGTCGGGGGTTGCGACATTTTGCAACTTGTTTCTCTAACCACTGTTGGGGGCCATTTCCAATCTATTCTTGATATCCATAGGGATGCATGTTCACTCTTGGTTTAGAAGGCCTTTTGTGGGCTTCATAAACATGTGGGACCCTAGGATATGGTGGTTGATCTTTACCTCTTTGGTATTGGTTAGCAGGGGGTGCATCAGTTACCTGAACATCACTTTTAACAGAGGTTTGGTTCAGCTGTTTTGTAACAGCTGTTTGAACTGGCACAAACAATGGTTGATTCTTGATTGGTGGTTTTGATGAACTCATGAATGTTTTTGAAGTGTACTCATTCTTTTTTACATCAAAGGATTTGAGATACACACATTCCTGAGTGAGATGGTTTGTTTTACCACAGATGGTGCAGCTCTTAGCAGGCACAATGATACTTGTTTTGTTAATATCATATGCCTTTAGATGAAAACAATCTTTGGTCAGATGATTTTTCTTTTCACAAAAATCACAAAACAAGATTTTAACCTTTTCTTTTCTTCTTTTCAGACTCCTTTGCAACAGAGTTTTGAACCACTGTTGGGATGTCCTTAAGAGGAATAACCTTGCCTTAGGAGCTTTGACACCATCAATGGTTGTGAAGTCCATGGGTTTGAAGTTTTCAAGGATGTCACACTCATCAGACCATGTGGGTTTGAATTGGTATTTCTCAGTCTCCTCAAAAGTTGAGGACCCCACAGATCTTTCCAAAGTGATATTGTTACCAAGTTTATCAGTTATTTTAACCTCTTGGCCATCCTTGTTTGTGGGAATGATTTCAACAGAACCAGATTCATTTGCAACAGTGTTTTCAACTTGGTCATGTTTTCTAAAACCTACACCAAATTTTACATTGCTTTTGATCTATTTCTCAAGCATAACTTCATAACCTTTGCAGGATTCCACCCATTTTTCACAAGTGATTTGGGTGGATTCCAACTCCTTTTTACAGACTTGATATTTTTCTATCATGGTCTGGAGTTGGTCCTTGGTTATGCTATGCTCTTGTTTGATGCTGCAAATTTCATTTTCTTTTTCACTCAATTTGTTTTTCAGTTCTTTTAAAGACTTTTCAAATTGAACTTCAGCAGTTAATAACCTATCTCTAAGGTTTTCATTCACTTCCTTAATGTTTGCAAATGCTATGATGCATTTGTCTGAGCAAAGGTTTTTGAGAACCTGGGGTGATACCTTAGTTGCAGCCATCATGGCACAATAACATGTATGATCACTTTCTTCTTGAGCTTTCTTTTCTTTTTCACCTTCTTTCTTCTTCTCTTCTTTTTCTTCTTCTTCTTCTTCTTCTTCTTCTTCTTCTTCTTCTTCTTCTTCTTCTTCTTCAGACCAGGGGTCAGACAGTGGTTCCAACAGGGGTTTTGAACTTTCTCCCAACAGTATTTAATCAGCAACAGCAGTAACCACTGCTTCAGCAATTTTGTCCACTGTTTCATCACTTGATTGTCCATCTTCAGCTTCCAGCCCTTCTGGTATGGTCTCCAATGCTACAAAACAGATATCATTACTAGAAACATTATTTTGAGCATAGAGTGAAAAATTTTCATCTCCTAACTCTTTAGGTAAGCTGCTCGAGTCAACCAGTCCTTGGGTGAAAAAGCTTTGTTGGTCTAGTTGAACCACTGCTGGTGCAGCTTGTTGAGGTGCAGCTTGTTGCACCTGAACCTGAGGAGCAGGGGCCTGGACATACTGTATCTGAGGAACAGTGTGACAACCTGCACTTTCAGACTACCACTATTTCTTTATTATTATTATTATTATTATTTTGTCTAGTCCAGTTAAACTCAATACTCGTCCACGCTAACCTTTCTCATAAATGGGAGTTACGTTTACTTTATATAAATATATAACAATAATAACTTGTTGAACAAATTGCTTTACCTTGATTGTGTTTATAAGATTACATGAACGTGCATGATTAGATGGTTGTGAGTCTGCTACCTGTTAAGCGATAAATGTTCGGATTACGTGTGTGTATTCAGTTGCATGTTATGATTATATGTTTAGGTCATAGGTGTTGGTTAGTCGTTTAGGATCTTGAACTAATTCAGCTGGGCCATAACCTACTTGAGCTGTTTACACATACTGTTTGGCCACATGCCCCTCTCATCTCGGCCCACACACCCCACACATTTTGTTGAGCCCAATGTGAGGACAAACCAAACCTTTATGTCCCACATTCAATGTAATCGGCCCAAACCCTTTGTGGGTTACGTATACTACAGGATGTGGAGTATGTGGGTATGATATTGTAAACGGCAACATCTCTCTTGCGTGAAGCTTTTTCCCTCGATTTCGTCTTGTGTCTCGGTTATCTCGGTTAGTATATTATCCTCCTCGTTTGCTTTGTTTCTTATTATACGTGATCTTTTGTATACTTAGTGGATGAGTCGTTTATGGACTAAGAACCTGAATTAATGAATAGTATGATTGGTCATGGATCGAAACATATGCTGTTATGATTTGAAAATTTGTATGCAATCTGTGATAGTGCTTGATGACTAATGCCAATGAAAGGATTATGGCCGTTAGTTTGTGTTGGGATTTATGTTAACTAAGAAATCATGTTAAATCTATATATTCATAAAGAGCAACCAATGAAACATACTTGTTGTTGCTGTATAATTGGTTGATCAGATTGGCTCCATGATTACATATAAATTGTTGATTTAAGAGTGGGTTATGATTAGGTGGATTGTTTACATAATACACGATTAATTGAATTGGGCCAAATATTACATGATATTATTATACATAGGTTAAAGCAAATTAAAGTTGTCCACTAAGTTCACCAAAATCCAAGCAACCGATTCGGATATATTAGTAACTTTTAGGGGTCCAATACAATTGATAATAGGTGGTAAACCTTGAATAAAGTGGCAGCCCATGTGGGTAATATTGATCTGATCGAACTGTTTGTGTATTTAATGATGTTGTTGTTGAAAGTCAAGGGTATATGAATATTAAATAATGCTATATGATAGTTTGTGAAATTGTTTGAGCCTATGTGAATCGCATGCTGTTGTGTTTTGTTGTTGAGTTAGTGTGATACAGTAATTAGTGTTGTGAATAGTCTATAATCAAAGTACTTGCCTGTCGTGTGTTAATATGCGATACATGGATTGTTTGAAATGTTTTATGTGAATAAATGCGTGATTACACCGAACTAACTGTCTTTGTAAACCCGGTAGGATTTGATTGATTAACGGTTAAGCGGGCACTTAGTCTAACCGAGCAAACCGAAGGTGAGTTCACTACATTCGAGCATGCGTCCCAGTGGTTGGGGACAGTCAGTGGTCTGGGTAATAACGGGTATATTGGTTAATATTCTCACCTATCATTTTTGTAAGTCCCTTATTATGTTACCTGGAGGGTAACGGGTATTAGTTGGTAGCGCTACTTAGGTTTGGCACCCTCACACCGCTCCTAGATAGGACGGATGTGAACTAATGACCCAGTCGGGCCCAGTACTGGATAGGAGTACGTGGGAAGGGCAGTCATGTACATCAGGAGCCGTCTTGTTCGGAATTGAGATATTAACAATATTACTTGCATTGGTTATTGAACTGTTTTACATACAACTGTTAACAAACGTTTTCTAAAATTGTGAACTCGCCAGCTTTGTCTGATACACTTGTTACATGCTCGCAGGTCATTAGGTACTTGGGAACAGGAACTTGCTGGCTGGAGGGCGTGAGTGGTCATGGTTGCATTGATGGGTTTATTTATCAAACATTTAATTACTATGGTTGTTCCCGCTGAACTTGATGGTTTTTGAATTACTTATGTTTGGATTTTATTAGTATTAAATGATGAAACTTTATCTTAAACTTATGGATTCAATGTAATTGGTGGCTCATTACTAATGGCCACACGCCTAACAGGGACACTCCCTAGGTGGTAATTTGAGGGTGTGACAGTTTGGTATCAGAGCCACTGGTTATAGTGAACTTGGTTTTAAAAACGATTTTATAAAACCAGACTATAACCGAACAAGTTCTGAATACGACCATGACACTCAGCTCCAGACTGCAAGGTTCGTCTCTCGTATACTCATTTTACTGCATAACTAGTGAACACTGACATATGTTATTGCATGTGATTGCACGTTTAGCACAACAGTATGAATTCATGTATTACTTGCATGTGTTATATGACTGATAGGGTGGTATTTCCCTAAACATTCATGACTCACGTTTTGGGATGCTCTTTGTTTGCTACTCGAGTTGGAGGAACCATTTGACATGAGTTAAGAGGAACTGAGATGAGCATGCAAATCGCAGTATTATTGTGGGTGCACACATAATAATAATGTGGGGTGCATGTGAGTCCCAGTGAGGCTTAACAAGTGAAAAAAGGGTTCCGTCCCATTAATTGATCAATGTGAAACATAACAATCTGTAGGAGTCATAGCGGCGATTGTCTCCTACTCGAGCGTGATCTTTTCACTCATCTCTGAGTCATTACGAATCTCGATGCTATCGAGTATCACCTGAACCCTCATCTGAACGCCTAGCGAACTGTGTAGAATGTTAGGTGCTTGTACGAACGTCCCTGAGTTGGATGTTGCAACACCAATGATTGGTCTATACCTCTCACACTCCTTTCTGTTTGCTGGAACTCACTGTACTAACGTCTTAGACTCCGAAGTGCGATCACTTCTGCAACACTCTGGAAACATATCGTGTAGTACACAGTCAACGTGCAAGAATGATGGGCAAGAGGATGAACATAGTGCCTTACCAACCTCAGTATTAAAACGACCCTGGGTACCGGCAGCGAACACCAGCAAATTGAGTTCAACTGAATCCTTAAACCCTAGGCAACGACTTATGAGAGTAAACTCTCACGAATCAATCGGGACATAAACGATGACAGTCGGCCGTGGTGTAGAACGTGTAACTGCCAGCACAATGAGTAGCGCCTTAGGACGTGGCACGGAATGTGAAAAGGGGGACCCTGTTGGCGAAAGGCCGCATGACTCTGTTTCGAGCATCGACATTAGAAGAAACAGTCACGATGACATCAAGGTACTCGCAAATCATGACTTTCAGTTTGGAAATGATGGTGGCTTCAACAAGGAATGGCCGATGTTAAGGCATGGCACCAACAACCCGGGGAATAACGACAGTTTTGGGAGCCCTAGTAGCAGAATCAACAACACTGGATGTGGTACTCGTGAAGGGCATTTAGGATTGGCATGGGTGACGCCAGGATTATAGCAACATGGTGGCCTGCACGTTCTTGGTAACTAAACGCATCGTTCCTGTTCTATTAAACCCTGATGATTTTTGGAACCAACCTGTTGCGGAATCGACTGATGGCCAAACAACTGAAATCTCATATGTTCGCTGGAATGCAAACTCGCCCTTGTGGGACAAGTGTTCGACATCGACCTTCCTTCTGCCATTCCTGATAGTTACGATGCAGTAGACAGTGTGGATTGGTTATTTAGATATCGCGCAGATTTATCCCGGGAGAAGAAAATTTCGCGTATCTCTCCCTAGTGGCGAATTGTCGTCTGTCCTAAAACATCAGTGTGGTGTAAAGGTTATGATCATTTCGGCAATGAAAGCTAGGAGAGTCTACAGAGGGATTACCCCGCTATGTTGGCAACCGTTACTAATTTTTGGGCTAAGGAAAGAGGATCGAGTATCCACCAATTGTTCGTGATTCCACTCAGCGTACTACCCAGGAAGCTTTCAGATTTACTCCCACCCCTGTTAGGCAGAATCTCAGTTTGATCTCACGGCAGGGGCATCCCTGATTACTCTTGCTACATACCGTCTTGCACCAGGAGGGTTGCAAGGACTATCTACAGGAACTGTTGGACAGGAATTTTGTTGAACGTAGTTTTTGTTCGCTTTGGGGAGCCCAGCTATATTCGGGAAGATACAGCCTTTTCGTATGTGTACTGATTATCCAGAACTCAGCAAGGTGACAATCAAGAACTGTTTGCCTCGATCATGTATTTGACGGAAGACCAAGAGGAGAATGTTCCTGACACGACATATCAAACGCAATACGGCCATTGCGACTTTGTACATCATGACCATTGAGTTAATCGACATACCAGCAGCTTTATGGACCACATGAATCGACCGTATTTATGGGTGATGTTCTGGATCATTTCCAAGAGGAAGGAACATCATGGGAGGCATTTGTATCTTAGTTTAGAGCTCCTGAGGGAGGAGCCATTCCACGCGAAGTCTTGTTAAAGGTAACTTCTGGATTCGAAAGGTACATTTTGGGCATATAAACAACGAAGTGGGAATACGCGTGGATCTCGCCAAGATCCATTTTGTTAGGAATTGATCAACACCAAAGATCCCTTCGAGGATACAGCAATCTCTTTAGCACAGCAGGGTGTAGTACTCATGGAAGACAAAACAGGAGGATATCTTTTCAGTTTTCGAATCCCAACTCGGCAATGCACTGAGCATCGCCTTTACCCGAGGATGCGAATGATCTAGTAGTATACCATGACGATTCAAAGCAGAGACCCAGTTACATGCCAATGCAGCACGAGAAGGTGACGCTTTATGTAGTGGATTTACAGGAGGAATTGCACGAGTAATAACCTGCGGCAGAAGCCATGGACCTTGGAATTAAGATGGAGGCATTATTTGGACGGTACCGATTGCACCATTTAGACCGATCACAAGGGCCTCTTGTGTACCCTTGTTTTGAGTGAGCTAATTATGCGATGGCATCGCTGGATGGAACTTTTAGATGAATACGACTGTGAAACCTGGACGTGCACGAGCTTTGCAGCTCGCTATCGACTTTAACATACCTGATCAGCCTCGCCTTGTTCAATTTAAAGAACTAAAGGACGAGAGTTCCCAAGATTGACCCATGCGGGGCATGGGGAAGCAACCTTTGGCAGGTCGGACGATATTTGCTACTTCATGGAACGAATATGGACCTCACTATACAGTAACCTTAGGAAACTGGTGCAGGCGAAGCATACGGGCCTCGATATCCTATTCATCTGAGTTTTGATAGGATGTATTAAAACCTGAAGACCATATACGGGTGACCGGGCCTGAAGGCCCACATAGCCACACGTGGGAATGATGTTTGACATGTGGGAAAGTCAAGATGGGATATTAGCAACCAGAAACACATGTATGGAAATGAGAACAGATTGCCATGGATTTTGTCACTAGTCTACTTACAACTCGAAACGAAAACATTATCACCTGGGTGATCATTGATGGACTCAAGTTACCAGCACACTTTCTTGCAATCGAGAAAACTGATGAGTCGTCACAGCTTATGAATATTCCTCGGAGAGAGGCGGCTTTTAGGCACGAAGTGTCAACTCCTGTTACCTCTGATTTTGATCTATACCTGATTTATGACAAGCATTACGCAACACTCTCGGCACACGTCTAAACATGAGCATTACTTATCACCATAAGGCAATTGGTCAGAGTAAACGAACCCCCCCTTGACACTCGAAGACATGCTGCAAGCATGTGTGGGATTGACTTAGTGAAAATTAGAATGACACATATCTTTGACTGGGCTCTACCGTAACAGTTACCATTCTAGTATTCAGACAGCTCGGTTTGAGACATTGCATGGACAGCAACAGTAATCTCCTTGTTGGATTAAGGTGGGTGACAACCTAATCACACATCCAAGACTTGTGCTTGAAACTCTTGAAGATTGCTTAGATCGGAAATTGTTTGACGGCAATGCGTGACTGTCAGGAAAGCTGATAAGCTTAGCAAACACTGGGAGTTCGCTGTAGGTGAACGTGTCATAATCGAAAGTCTCACCCTGGGAGGGTGCGGTGCGGTGTAGAAAACGTGGCAAGCTTAGTTTACGATGCGTTGGGACATTCGGATTTCTGGAACGAATCAGTGACATGCTCACAAACTTGGGTAAACTGACGAAATGGAATAACGTTCGCGATGACATTTATACCCCAAATTTAAGGCAGTGTTTATCCGATGAAACAGTTGTGATACCTTTACCAGAGTCTGGGGTTATCGGACCAGTTGTATTTATCAGGGAATCTACCGGAAATCATGGACCAGGACGTTCCAATCGTGAGAGTTCGTAGGAACTCAAGGCGTGGACCGGAGTTCACGTGGGAACGCAATGATCGTAGCAAACTCTAGTATCCTCAGTTGTTCAAGCGGTTGTACCAATTTATGATGTCATTGACGAAATTCGGGACGAAATTCCCTTTCAAGTTGGGAATGATGTGGTAACCGCGGAAAATCCACAGCCATCCTGAGTTAACGTCTTGCTGCTTTGGATTGCTTACCTGTCAAATTTCGGGACGGAATTTCTTTCAAGTTGGGGATGATGTGACAACCCGCACTTTCAGACTACCACTATTTCTTTATTATTATTACTATTATTATTATTTTGTCTAGTCCAGTTAAACTCAATACTCGTCCACGCTAACCTTTCTCATAAATGGGAGTTACGTTTACTTTATATAAATATATAACAATAATAACTTGTTGAACAAATTGCTTTACCTTGATTGTGTTTATAAGATTACATGAACGTGCATGATTAGATGGTTGTGAGTCTGCTACCTGTTAAGCGATAAATGTTCGGATTACGTGTGTGTATTCAGTCGCATGTTATGATTATATGTTTAGGTCATAGGTGTTGGTTAGTCGTTTAGGATCTTGAACTAATTCAGCTGGGCCGCAACCTACTTGAGCTGTTTACACATACTGTTTGGCCACAGGCCCCTCTCATCTCGGCCCACACACCCCACACATTTTGTTGAGCCCAATGTGAGGACAAACCAAACCTTTATGTCCCACATTCAATGTAATCGGCCCAAACCCTTTGTGGGTTACGTATACTACAGGATGTGGAGTATGTGGGTATGATATTGTAAACACATTAACCCTAGAGCTCTCCTGAAACCCAAACGGCAACATCTCTCTTGCGTGAAGCTTTTTCCCTCGATTTCGTCTTGTGTCTCGGTTATCTTGGTTAGTATATTATCCTCCTCATTTGCTTTGTTTCTTATTATACATGATCTTTTGTATACTTAGTGGATGAGTCGTTTATGGACTAAGAACCTGAATTAATGAATAGTATGATTGGTCATGGATCGAAACATATGCTGTTATGATTTGAAAATTTGTATGCAATCTGTGATAGTGCTTGATGACTAATGCCAATGAAAGGATTATGGCCGTTAGTTTGTGTTGGGATTTATGTTAACTAAGAAATCATGTTAAATCTATATATTGATAAAGAGCAACCAATGAAACATACTTGTTGTTGCTGTATAATTGGTTGATCAGATTGGCTCCATGATTACATATAAATTGTTGATTTAAGAGTGGGTTATGATTAGGTGGATTGTTTACATAATACACGATTAATTGAATTGGGCCAAATATTACATGATATTATTATACATAGGTTAAAGCAAATTAAAGTTGTCCACTAAGTTCACCAAAATCCAAGCAACCGATTCGGATATATTAGTAACTTTTAGGGGTCCAATACAATTGATAATAGGTGGTAAACCTTGAATAAAGTGGCAGCCCATGTGGGTAATATTGATCTGATCGAACTGTTTGTGTATTTAATGATGTTGTTGTTGAAAGTCAAGGGTATATGAATATTAAATAATGCTATATGATAGTTTGTGAAATTGTTTGAGCCTATGTGAATCGCATGCTGTTGTGTTTTGTTGTTGAGTTAGTGTGATACAGTAATTAGTGTTGTGAATAGTCTATAATCAAAGTACTTGCCTGTCGTGTGTTAATATGCGATACATGGATTGTTTGAAATGTTTTATGTGAATAAATGCGTGATTACACCGAACTAACTGTCTTTGTAAACCCGGTAGGATTTGATTGATTAACGGTTAAGCGGGCACTTAGTCTAACCGAGCAAACCGAAGGTGAGTTCACTACATTCGAGCATGCGTCCCAGTGGTTGGGGACAGTCAGTGGTCTGGGTAATAACGGGTATATTGGTTAATATTCTCACCTATCATTTTTGTAAGTCCCTTATTATGTTACCTGGAGGGTAACGGGTATTAGTTGGTAGCGCTACTTAGGTTTGGCACCCTCACACCGCTCCTAGATAGGACGGATGTGAACTAATGACCCAGTCGGGCCCAGTACTGGATAGGAGTACGTGGGAAGGGCAGTCATGTACATCAGGAGCCGTCTTGTTCGGAATTGAGATATTAACAATATTACTTGCATTGGTTATTGAACTGTTTTACATACAACTGTTAACAAACGTTTTCTAAAATTGTGAACTCGCCAGCTTTGTCTGATACACTTGTTACATGCTCGCAGGTCATTAGGTACTTGGGAACAGGAACTTGCTGGCTGGAGGGCGTGAGTGGTCATGGTTGCATTGATGGGTTTATTTATCAAACATTTAATTACTATGGTTGTTTGGAAAGTATTTACATCATGTTATGTTAACGCTTCCGCTGAACTTGATGGTTTTTGAATTACTTATGTTTGGATTTTATTAGTATTAAATGATGAAACTTTATCTTAAACTTATGGATTCAATGTAATTGGTGGCTCATTACTAGTGGTCACACGCCTAACAGGGACACTCCCTAGGTGGTAATTTGAGGGTGTGACAGTTTGGTATCAGAGCCACTGGTTATAGTGAACTTGGTTTTAAAAACGTTTTTATAAAACCAGACTATAACCGAACAAGTTCTGAATACGACCATGACACTCAGCTCCAGACTGCAAGGTTCGTCTCTCATATACTCATTTTACTACATAACTAGTGAACACTGACATATGTTATTGCATGTGATTGCACGTTTAGCACAACAGTATGAATTCATGTATTACTTGCATGTGTTATGTGACTGATAGGGTGGTATTTCCCTAAACATTCATGACTCACATTTTGGGATGCTCTTTGTTTGCTACTCGAGTTGGAGGAACCATTTGACATGAGTTAAGAGGAACTGAGATGAGCATGCAAATCGCAGTATTATTGTGGGTGCACACATAATAATAATGTGGGGTGCATGTGAGTCCCAGTGAGACTTAACAAGTGAAAAAAAGGGTTCCGTCCCATTAATTGATCAATGTGAAACATAACAATCTGTAGGAGTCATAGCGGCGATTGTCTCCTACTCGAGCGTGATCTTTTCACTCATCTCTGAGTCATTACGAATCTCGATGCTATCGAGTATCACCTGAACCCTCATCTGAACGCCTAGCGAACTGTGTAGAATGTTAGGTGCTTGTACGAACGTCCCTGAGTTGGATGTTGCAACACCAATGATTGGTCTATACCTCTCACACTCCTTTCTGTTTGCTGGAACTCACTGTACTAACGTCTTAGACTCCGAAGTGCGATCACTTCTGCAACACTCTGGAAACATATCGTGTAGTACACAGTCAACGTGCAAGAATGATGGACAAGAGGATGAACATAGTGCCTTACCAACCTTAGACTCCGAAGTGCGATTACTATGGTTGTTTGGAAAGTATTTACATCATGTTATGTTAACGCTTCCGCTGAACTTGATGGTTTTTGAATTACTTATGTTTGGATTTTATTAGTATTAAATGATGAAACTTTATCTTAAACTTATGGATTCAATGTAATTGGTGGCTCATTACTAGTGGTCACACGCCTAACAGGGACACTCCCTAGGTGGTAATTTAAGGGTGTGACAAACAGTGGTTTGAACATAGTGCACAGGAACAGGGGTTGAAGAGTGTGCATAGTGAGCAGTGTTTACAATAACAGCAGGGGCATATTGAGCATAGTGCACAGTGTTTTGGTTATTTTGAGGTCTAGGGTTTGAGTTAGGATGTGTAATAATTGGCCCATTGGTTTTACTCCTGCACTCCTTAGCAAAATGACCTAACCTATTACACTTATAGCATTTAATCTTTGATTTATCCAGCCCCACTTTTAGGTTCCCATGTAACCTTGGAAATTTTCTCCCTGTCCTTTTGTAAAACTTGCTGGTTCTAACACTCAGCAGTGCAAGTTGGTGCAAAATGCCCATTTCCTCTAAGTCAGTTGGATCAAAATGCTACAAATCATTTAGTTCAAAGCACATATTGTCAGAATTCTGGTTTTCACAACTAGCTGTGAAGGCATAGTTGTTTGAGTAAGAATCAGAGTTGTTAAAAGCTCCACCAGCAGTTATGTCAATATAATGATCATAACTCTGATCCTTACTACTACCAGATTCTTCTTGACCCAAAAGAGCTGTGCTGCCAAATGAGTAGTCATCTGCAACTTTTCCAGACTCTTGTAACTTCTTTTTCTGGTTTAACTCCCTTTCATAGGTCAGGAGTCTACCATGAAGTTGGGTCAGGGTCAGATCTTTGAACTCAACTGAGTTTCTGGTTACAAAAGCAATTGTATCCCATTTTTTAGGAAGTGACCTTAAAAACCTGCTATTTACAGTTGATTTAGGAAATTCAGTTTTAACAAGCTTAAGTTCACTTATGAGACAACTAAATCGCTCAAACTGCTGTGTTAATGTTTCACCCTTAATGTGACAAAAGGTTTCATACTGTTGGTTCAAAATTTCCCTGTTGTTTTCAATTACTTCTTCAGTTCCCCCAAATTGTTCCTTAAGTGCGTCCCACAATTCCTTGGCACTGTTACAGTGTAACAGCCCATCATAAATTTCATTGGGAAGTGCAGATGCAATGATGCTAAATGCCTTGGCATCCAGTTCAATTTTCTAAAAATCCTGATCAGTATAGTTCTCAACTTTCTTAGGTTTGAACTTCTTTGGATCCTCAGCACTCGGCACCATTGGAACATGTGGTCCAAAGATAACCGACTTCCAACATCCAGTGTTCTGTTGAGCTAAGATGTGACTCATCCTTTGCTCCCAGATGTTGTATTCATTTCTCTTCAACATAGGTGGTTTGAAGAGAGAACCAATGTTATTGTTCATATCTTGTGATTGTGACGTCATTCTGGTTGTTTTACAGGCACTGATTAATCAACTTTGCTCGTCATTAAACCTTACTCTGTTTTTCAACGAAACGAACAATTAAAAGGATCAACGATTTTGAGCTGAACTTTTACGTCAAAATGATTGTTAGATCAAGTTTGACCGTCCAAGCTCTGATACCAATTGTTAGGATCTGAGTTTCTTATGATTGTGCTTGTTTGATTAAAATGAAGATGAATTGAGATTAAGTGCAGCGGAAACTAAATGAAACAAACTTTCAAAACACAATCAAATGAGAGAATTGCTTTCAACAATCATGTTTAACATGGAATCGAATGATTATATTTATTACAATCTTCAATTACACTTGCATGAATGCATACAATCTCCCCCTCAGCCTGAGCTCATAGAGAATGTTCGTACAGAATGAGTTGTGATGAAGAGAGCTAATAAAAAAGTACAGGGTACTGTTCTATTTATAGAACAGAACAAATCACTGTGGCATCTTTGCTGACGTCACCATGACGTCACCACTTAGTCTTCATCAGTCTTTTGGGTCAGCAATAATAAATATAATCATTCGGTTCCATGTTAAACATGATTGTTGAAAGCAATTCTCTCATTTGATTGTGTGTTGAAAGTTTGTTTCATTTAGTTTCCGCTGCACTTAATCTCAATTCATCTTCATTTTAATCAAACAAGCACAATCATAAGAAACTCAGATCCTAACAAGAACCCATGATATACTAGAACTTTATGTGAGAAACAAGGGTTTATGATACTGCTTTCCGAGTGACAAGTGAACACTAGAGACTGCCCGAAACTAGTTATAAACAGTAAAATTCAGCAAAATTCAGCAAAATTCAGCATTTTTCAGCTTATGTAATAATATGAAATAATGTCAGGGTGTTCAGAATAACTTAAAAAGCGTTGAAAACAATATCATGACACAATTACACAATACGCCATACAAGTTACTAATGTTAACCTTTTAAGCAATCCGATCTTCAAACAAACACCCGAAAATAACTAGAACCACCATGTGAAGTAGTTAACCATATTTTTATGCCATGAAGCTAGTTATGGTCTTAAACATCATGTTTTACATCAAGTACATTTAAACACCCAAAAATCCTAACTAAACGTATAAATTACCATTGTTATTATACTTAACAAGTTTTAAACAAAACCATACCCCCCTTCCTAACCGTCCCCATGGGACCCCCACCCCTTGAGTTTGTTGACTAATCTTCCTAGTGGTCAAAGATGCCACATTGAAGTCCATGAGGTAATAGAGTGGAGGGAAAGTATTAACCAGGAGTCTAAATTCCTTATCACCATTTTAAAACTATCATTTCACTTTCATAAACAACTCACCACAACACGCTCCTTCTATCCCTCTCATCTTCGGCGAGAACCATCCCACCCCAATCATCATCATTCAATCAATTCCTTGTTATTTCAAGCCTATTCTAAGGTGTATCAAGCACATACAAGAAGGTGTCAAGTGTTGGATATTGAAGGACCTCTCTTGGGAGCTTTTACCCACCATTTTTCTTCATCTTCATCTTCTAGTTCCTACCCTAGCCTTGTGCTAGTAGTAAGTCCCTTGAGTACCCATTTTTCATCTTGTTTTAGTAGTTAAAGATTATATATAACTAAAAATCTAAAGATCTTACAAAAACAAGAAGATGAACACATGAACAAAACTAAAAATCATGAGAAACCAAGTTGTTTATGTTATGTGATGAAGTTGTTTGATGATTGTTTGTGTGTATGGTGAAGAACACCACATAAGTGCTTGCTAGATGATGATTAAACACATGATCTAGCAAGTATGTTGATGGATCTTGAAGGATCTATGTTAAGCATACAATATGTGAAGTTTGAACTTGAAAAGTAAGCTTGATTTTGTGTAGAATATGGTTTTTACAAAGTGTAGAACATGAAAATGAAAGATTTCAAATATTAAAGTTTCAAAGAAACAAAGTTTACTTTATGTTAAGCATGGTTTTGGTTTTTGAAAGTAAGTAAACCTATTTCATATGTGAAAATGAAACACTTGAAGTGTTTAGAACATAAAAAGTTGTAGAAAATGAATTTCTACAAAAATGAGTCATAAGTTGTAAAGATGAAGTTTTTGCAAAATGATTCATATGAAGGAATGAACCATGTTTTTGAAGTTTATGGAACTTGATAAACACCATGCTACAAGACTACAAATTTTTATAAAAACTTTCAAGTTCACATCTTCATGAAAATGCATTTTATGCATTTGTAAGATTGTAAATTGAAATGGATGATTGTTGATGATTTTTGAAAAAAAAAATGATATGCTTAAAAGCATGGAAACCTCCATTTTTCAAAGGAAAACTATGGCAAATTTTTTGTAAAATTTAAACACTTAGAAAAATATGTTTTTAACAAGTGTTTACAAATAATCTTGGATTAAGGTTTTAAATATAAAAATTTCCATAATTTTTGGTATAAAAACTACAAGTAATGGAGGTTGATTTTCAAAAATAAAAATGACTAAATATATATTTAGAAAAATATATATTTAGAGATCACAAAAATTATGTGCTATGTGTATATTATTTGTATTAGTTATACTAAAATTAGGAACTTGAAATAATATACCACACAAAATACCAAAAATTGTAATTAAAGAATTAAAAAAATTACAAGAAAATAATATATATCTTGTACACAAATATTGGACATTTGGACAAATGGACATATTGGACAAAGTATATAAATATTCTGGAATTTAATTCGTATTATAACCAACTTGGTAAACGGTATTTTCTAAACCGAACAAACGACAAAGTATGTATTTTTACAATTATCATATTGTGTCAAACTTGAAAATATATTATTTTGAGTGTATGAAAATATTTATTTTCATAAACAACTTAAAAATATATTATTTTGGTGGAAACTAAAAAAATATATTTTTCCTCGCTTTGATCTTAAAAATAAATTATTTTTAAGATATATGTGAACATTTATATTTGCCAAGTCAAAAATATAGATATTTTTCTATAAACATATCTTAAAATATATGTATTTTAAGAAGACAAGAATATTGATTTTTTGTTGTGCAAAAACAATATTCCAGAAAAATTAAATATATATTAAGTTTGAGATACTTAATAAAAACAAGAAAATACGTATTCATATACGTACAAATACATACCAACATACTCTACCAACACTTGGTAGAATACCCCATACAAGTATTATACATAAATATGAGAATACAAAGTGACATACTTAACATAGTCATAATACAAGTATACCTATACTTGGGCATACGTACAAATGTATAATACTCAATAAACGGTATATTGGTTATGGAAACTACAAACATGCGTATATGGAGACCTTATGTCAAGACGAGTTAGAAATACATTATTTTTAATGAATCCCTAAAATGACATACATGCAATGCATGCAAAATAATATAAGTTAAAATATAATATCTATATCTATATATATAATAAAAGAAACCATTGGGGGACACATGTCACCCCTTGGTTAAGCCACATAAGCTGTACACTTGGCATATCTCTTAGGCCAGGATTGGAATAGCTTCTATTGTACGCTTTTAATTATACTCTCTCTCTCTCATTCTCTCATTCATCGTTCCTCTCCTACACGAAAACCCTAATCGCCGAATAGGCTTTTCACGATTTCAAGCAACTAATGTTTTGTTTTAAATTGTTGTTCATAGAAACAAATGTTTTTGATGCTCTATTAAGTTTCTTTTCGATCTTCTCTTCAATGGATCTGAGGATGCTTTTCAATAATTAAAGGATCTGAGTAATCAATTGCTCGATTGTGAATCTCCAGGTGTGATTATGATAGAATTATTAGGATTTATCAAAATCAAGAAGTTTTTTAGGATTCAAAAAATTACTTTCATCTGTTTCAGTGATCTGATTGTTCAGTTTTGGTTTGTTAATGAGTTTATATTGTTATGATCATATTGGTTAATCCTTATACATATCGGTAGAGGTTTAGTGAGTTAGTCAGGTTTACGTCATGAAATCATATGATTGGAGAAAGGTCTAGACATGATTTAGGGTTCTTTTAGGTTTATATGAAATCGTATTATTGGTGAAAGGTCTGGACATGATTCTGATTTTGTTATATTCTTTTCTTATTTTTTTATATTGACGGTTGAAATTGAGCAGGCCAAGAAAGTGCTGAAAGAGAAGGCCAAGAATTTGGCTATCCTCTTATGATAATTATAGAAGGCCGATTTATGATTGTGGTGGTAATGTTGTTGCTAAAACTAAAAAAGAATTCACTTATAAATGGTATTTGTTTTATAATTTATTAACTTTTTTGTGTCTAAGATTAGAGTGTGGTTGTATACATTTTTTCATGTTTTTAGAAGCTTGCGATTATAGTTGCAAGAGGATGAGGTAATTCTTTATCATGATATCCTGTTGACGAGACTGTACAGAGGCAAGATGATAAGTTTAATGTGGTTATGTCTATTTTATGCTTTTTTGAATCGTTAATAATTATCTTTGTACGTCGTTTGATGTTTGTTCTTTTACCTTCTTCAGGGAAAAAATTGGTCACATTATTAAGGCTCCTGCTAATGAATCATGGAAGACATTTTGTCAAAAAATAGTTGATTATTTATCATGCAAAAAATCAACTTTGGGTAAGTTTTGAACTCTTTCTTTTAACATACATACACACACATACATACATACATACATACATATATAAAATCTCAAAACCTATAAAAAATATACAATGGGTAACGTCAATAATCCCTCTCTTAATCAGACCTGCAATATATTGAGCTTGGAATATATGAGAGTGAATACGGGGTCTAATTGGACAATATGAGATGTGAAGATATGGTTAAAATGGTCAGTGCAATGAATGTTGCTATTTGTTGGATTAGATTAGATATTAATTTATGGACAATATGAGATGAGAAGATATGATACTACATTCTTATAGTTACACTGTTACAACTTTTAGGTTTTAAGTTATATTGTAACAACACTTTTATTATCAATACTTTACATATCGTCCTGTTATATTGTTTGCAAGTCACAATGTTCTATAAATAGAATTATGAATTGGGGTATCATGGAATTAAATAATGCAGTCATTTTGGTTCTTCATTTGCAGAATGTATTAAATGGAACAAATATGGCTTATGGTCAAACAGGAACGGGAAAACTTATACACTTGGTAAGTTGAGCAAAATTGATGCTTCTGACTGAGGAATTATTGTTAGGGCTTTGGAAGACATCATTTCTGGTGCATCTTCAGCATCTGATAGTGTATTAGGCATTAGTAAGATCCAACACTTTTGCTTTTTTCATATTTACCTTCATTAACAAGTAAATCAAAATATTTCCTATGGAACTGCTAACAACGGCAAATTAGATTATTGAGGGTAAAAACTGGTAAATTCTGGTACTGTACCGGACCAGGTACTGAAAATGTCAAAATTCGGTACCGAATCGGTACCGAAAACCGGCTGGGTAAATTCGGTACCAGTGCTCGGTACCATTTGCTGATCCCTAATTTGAGATTAAAGCACACACCCTACAGGACTGAATTGAAGGAGCATTGCAATAAAAGTTAGTAGAGCACCCACTTCACCTCTTCACACAAAGTCTGGCAAGATATATCGTTAAGATATTCTCTATTGTTTTTTTTTGTAGTGAGTGGGAAATATTGAATTTCAAAGCATTTAAATCAGAATTAAACGTACTAACTCTTATGTGTTGTTGCCAACATGGTTTGTGAATCCGTTTAGATCAGAGTCGTTTTTTTTTTCAATATTCATTGGTTAGAAAAATATTTATTTCAATTTTAAGAATGAGTCAATTCGGGTTATGTTATCTGAAACGGGTCAAATGGGTAAATTCTTAAAGGATAGCTAAACTATAACGATTCAAATGGCATGATAGAGGTCGTGGTCGCTTTAGAGTTATTAAAAGTTTAAACCTAGGTCATCTCTGCATATGCTTTGGTGGATACACCATATAGATGTATATATATATATATATATATATAGGGTAAGGTTCATGCGAGAACCACCCTTATTGCGAGAACCGCGAGAACCAATGTGAACACAAAATAAAATCTAAAAAAAATCAAAAAAGCACTCAAAAAATATTTTTTATTTTTTTTAATATTTTTTAATAAAAAATCGCTATATTTCGTTACCATAAAAAAAAAAAAAAAAAAAAACTTTTTTTTTTCGAGTAACAGTTATCCATGCACATGTGCATATGTATCATTACTTCAACAAATTCGGTAATACGTTATCAGGAATAGACAATTGCACTTTAATTTAAAATACCATTAGTAATACACTACTTTTTACATTACCAATATTCAAAATGCACATGTGCATAATTAGGTATAACCATGATATAACGTGTTTTGGTACAAAAAGTTTGTGATTTTGAATGAAGAAGTAGGCCCATATACATGTTTTTTGGTTAGTTATATCTAGTGGTTGATGGTTTGGTTATAGTTGTCAATTTTTTATGTAATATGTTGATTGGATGGTATAAATGGTGTTTACATATATGTAATAAAGTGAAAATATTGTTAATGGTATTGTATTATGGATGGTAGGAGGTAATGGTATTGTATTATGGATGGTAGGAGGTAATGGTAGTGTATTATGGATGGTATGATAGATGAAAGGGAAAGTGTATTCAAAGTGGTGTACCAAAACACCTTATTTCATGTTGATACATATAAATGCACATGTGCATTTCTAATATTGGTAATGTAAAAAGTAGTGTATTACATATGGTAGTGTAAATGAAAGTGCAATTGTCTAATATATGTAATGAATTACGGAATTTGTCAAATAAATGACAAAAATGCACATGTGCATGCTTGTGTATTATGGATGGAATGATAGATGAAATAGAAAGTAGTGTACCAAAACACCTTATATCCTATTGATACATATAGATGCACATGTGCATTTCTAACATTGTTAACGTAAAAAGTAGTGTATTACACGTGGTAGTGTAAATGAAAGTGCAATTGACTATTATTTGTAATAAATTACGGAATTTGACAAAGAAATGGTACATATGCACATGTGCATGGATAACTGTAACTCGATTTTTTTTTTTTTTTTTTTGAAATTTTTTTTTATTTTTGTTTATTAACAAAATATTGCGATTTTTTCAAAAAAAATAGAAAAAAATTTTTTGGGCGTTTTTTAGATTTTTTTAGGAATTACTGTTTGTGTTCACACTGGTTCTCGCGGTTCTCGCAATAAAGGGTGGTTCCTAACGGATCTTTGTCCTATATATATATATATTGTTACTAACACAATATTGGCATATGTATGAAAAAATGATTTCGGGCATGTACTTGGGAGAAATTCTTCTTAAGAGTTTATTATAGGATGGCTGAAGAGGCTGGCCTTTACGGTGACGCGCTGCCCCTCGAAACTAAAAAGTCCATTTGTGTTGAGGTTTTTATATTACCATACTATTCATTTACGTATCTATTGAACAATTTGCATTGTCTGTATACATTTATAAATAGTCAAGAAAAACAATGAAATAAAAGTTGTCAAGGAAGAATAAGGGACAAAATTGGCAGGTTGGTCAGTTAACGGGTCATAAAAGGTAAAGTTATGGTTCGGGTTGAGACACTTTGTGCCAACCGCTTAACTATCTATAGTTAGGTCTATCCATATTTAAACCGGCCTTTACTTTTATGTCTATACAGGTCGTCGTATGCTAGGGTATCGCTTACTACATCAAGGTAGTCATACCCGTTGAGTATGATAGTTATTGCTATAATGGGCTCCATTAATCTAGCGAGCAAACATATTTAGGACGGTAAAAAAAAAATTAAAAGTAAAAGTTTCCAGCTTTTGATCATTTACCTAAACACATGGACAAAGAAAAAATTGACATTTAATTTATAAGGTAGTTATTCAATTTTTTTTGGATATTTGATTTTTGTTCAGACGTGAGATTGATTGGTATGATGTTGAACACATTTATTGACATATTTTATTTTGATGAAACAGGATGATCAAAGGTTCATTATTGGTATGTTTCTCTTTGTAATAAATTCATTTGAATCTACCAATTCTTACACGAATTATTTGACGTTTAGTTATGTTTGTGTTTATAGCAATTGCTAATTGCTATCTTAGAAATTGTTTTCTATATTGTTTGTTATCTATAGATAAAGATTATTTTGAAGACATTGTGCTTTAATATTTATTTTTGGCTGTACGTTTTACTTATTAGTTGAAATTAATAGATTCCTAGGTTATGTATGATCAATGCTTAAAATGATGTTAGAAAATTGAACCTGAATCTTATAATGGATCCTGATTTCTATTGTACTTTGTAAACTTTGTAATGTATTTTATTAAATGCAGATTACTTTTGCTCAGCTCAAGTTGATTCCAACTTTAGCGATTCGTTTGTCGCAGTTGGCAACCATAGCAACCTTACATCTTTATTGAAGGATAAGCATGTGCCAAAAGGAAACAACTTTGGGATGCCAACATTAGGATATACGAATGGAAGGACTATATTAGACATTGTTGGCAAGTGATTTGTTTGTGGGTCATAAGGATTCAAGTTATTTAGAGATTAGAAAATTTCAAATAGTGTTTTATTTTCGTGTGACAAAAATAGTATGATATTCACAAGCACGACACGTTGTGTATAAGGAAACTTTTAGAGATTTATGAACTATTTGATATTTCGTTAATTCTCATAACTTTTTACGTTAATTGTGTTAATATGTTCTTTCAATTAGTTGTACTTTAAAGCTTTATAGGATTTTTATTTATTAAACCGCGTGTAACGCGGGCTTTAACCTAGTTTTAACTAATATAATAAATTTGAATTTTATATAATTGTGAAGAATTATATAAAGACATCATACAGCAAAAGTGTAACTCAAGACAAAAACAAATCCAAAACAAGTCTTAGTAAGTGATTAAGACTAAGAACCGTTACAAGACCGAAGCATCTAACAAAACCTAGCACGATTGTAGGTTGCACGACAAACCCAGGAAAACGCATTTGAGTACAAACGTAGCACGGACGCAAACTAGTGAGTTCATGTCCCCCTTTTCTCTTAACGTTTTCGGTTTACAACTTTCGGGGGGAAATACATGTCAAACTGGGTATGAATAAGTTATGGAATGAACTCTTAGATCATGTGAGCATAGGCTGTAACTGAGGTGCCATTAATCCTTTTTAGGACCACGGAACAAAGGTTAGATCTAATCGGTACGGGCAAGCCCCACTCACGGTCCATGGGTGACCACTTAGAGTGCTGTTGTGTCCCTGTCGGGAGTGAACCGACACTAAAAGTTGCCTACTCGGGTTGAGTACCTCCTATGTCGTCATATATATTAATGTCCTTGCAAAACATTAATGATCAACATGTTCATAGACACTTTACATACCTACTTACAAACTGAACTTTCAAATGTTTTTGAGATTCATTTGATGCGCATACACATAAAACACATGAACTCGCTCAACTTTTGTTGATGTTTTCAACTTACATGTATTTTAGGCAAATAAATGGATCTTTGGCGCTGGTATTGTTTTCAAGCTGTGAATTTCAAGTCTAGATGTCATCCATTTTTGGAGGGTTTGATTCATATATCTCATCCTTGATGAGATTTAGGATGCAAAGTCTCGTGAAACTAGTCATTTGTTAAACAAGTCCTTTTATGGAACTTTGAATCTTATGATGGTTTGTAACTTAAACTTAATGCTTGTATTGGTTGGAAACTTAAACAACTTGTGTTTTGTAATGTTTAAACTTGTGTATGGATGAACATCGCTCATTTTTTTCATGTAGTTGTTTGTTATGATCAAATGCAATGAAAACTGATCAGGTCACACACATACACTTCCGCAAAAGATAGGGTGTGATAGGTTGGTATCAGAGCTTCGATTGTAGTGAACTAGGATTCCTTCTCGAGTCTAGTCTACAATCAATAGGATTCTCTCACGAAAACATTTTTACAACAAACCAAAAATGTTTTTCATTGCATTTACGAAAACGCCAAGATCCACGAATCAAACATTTTTCATAGGTAAGATAAAGCAAGGACATTAGTTGTGGTATGGCCTATATGGGATAGACTTGCCGAACTAGAAATGACCCACGTAGGAGTAATGTGAATATATGTGATATGTTGTCATTACTTGTGTATACTAAGTAATGTTATTGTTCATTAATATATATATATATATATACATATATGTGCATGGATTATTTTTGACAGGATACCATGTCATCTTCTGAGAGCAACGGTCTGTCTGATGAGCACGATCCTATGGCTATTGTCTCTGATGATGAGGTAGCACATGCCCCCGAGATCTTCACGTCTGACTCCGAGAGCGACCCGGAGATGATGTCTGACGACGACGACCTCAACGATTTCCAGCCCTTCGCTCTACCGGATTTTGGTGATGATGTTCCTTTTGTTGATGATGTTCCTTTTGTTGATGATGTTCTTGCTTTACCTTTACCCTTCCATGACCAGCTTATCATTGGACATCATGATGGTGAGCATCTTGTTGAGCCTATTCCGATTCATGCTATTCCTCATGCTGCCATTCCTGCTGAGGATTGGCCTTTCATTGTTGATTTGGATGATTATGTTGATGTCCTCGTGATTGCGGTGGAGCACCCTGACGACGATCTTGGCGATGGCGAGGTGTTCGACATCACTATCCTAGACGTAGCATCCCTAGTTGTCTCTGTTATCCACATCTCTTCCGATTCTGATATTGAGTCTGATGCTGACTCCTTTGAGCAGTGACATCATCTGCCCTTTTAGCAGCTGGATTAGAGGCTTATCCTAGTGATGATGATGACACTGTGTCTGTTGCGCCAGCTACTCCTGTTCGTGTTCCTACACCTACTGGTACACCTCCTCGTACCCCCGTTTGAGCTACAAGTGGCAGCTCTTCACAGCCATCTGCCCCAGCGGACCATTCTAGTTGGTTGCGTAGTGTTCGTTATGCTTCAGCTTTTCCCCATATCCCTCCTACTCATGGGGGAGAGCCATCAGGTCATCCACATATACCTCCGCCTGAGTCGATTCCATGTCTTTAGTTACCTCGATTAGTCCCTCCGTATACTATGCCGTTGTCTGATCCGTATCATCCTTCTCATCACTCCGGTTACACCAGAGATAATCTTTTGTTTTCACTCCAATTGCAGGTAGAGATCCTCTACTGCAGAGTCTATGAGGTGGAGAGCGAGGCCGACGCTAGGCGACCTCCGCCACTGGATTATCCCCCACTAGTCACACCACCACCATCTTCACCCCACCAGTATCTGCACCACCACCTATTCATGCACCAGTTGATGGTCATGCTGCTCGATTCCTTACAATAGAGCAGCAGGTTAGTTTTCTGATCCATCGAGTCCACGAGATCGAGGATGAGGTGGCTCATCTTTGTAGCTTGGCTTTTCCTACACCTCCATCTCCTCCAGCACCCTAGACACTTTTGTTTGTAGGTACCTTTTGTGTGGGAGTCACAGACCCACTTGCATGTGTATATGAAGACCAAGATTGAGCTAAGAGACACTTGGAGAATATGAAGACCAATGTAGGAGAAAATATTTTCTATTTTTGTATTATGAAACTTGTACAACCGAGGCGATGTAACCTTGAGTCCATTTTGTTTTTCTTATACAAAAACAATGTATCAAGTTATCAGACATATATATAAAAGCTCAGTGGTTGTTTTTTTTTACCATACATTGTTGCTTATGTGTGCATATGTTATTTATGTGATTGTTTGTTTGGATGATGTGATGATCATTTATGTTATATATATATATATTGATGACGGGGGTAGCCCAAGACTAAATATAATGACTAAATATGTAAACGCTCAAAGGGTTAAACGGTTCAATGGTTGAAAAGCTGTGGGATGGGAAAAGCAATACGGAAACAGTGGCCAGTCACATCCGGAGATCACTTCACCAACCCACAGCCGTAAAAGCAAAGCAGGTCTCCACAATGCACGCTATTATCCAGGGGTCAAAAGGCTTTAACCCCCAAAAGGGGAATCCCTCCACTGCAAGCAAGGTTACTAGTCTAATACATTCTACTTCGGGAGATGTCTTCTCTTATAAATTGACACTTCATTTACTTCAGAAAACATCTCCTGGCTAGCTCTGATTCTCTAATCTCTGGTCATTCACATTGAGTACTTGCTTACGAGCGAGTCACTCCTTTTCACACATACTGTAGGTCCCTGAATCACGTATGGATCGTACAAGACTGTTAATCTATCAAGGGTGCGGAATCCCCTTTATTGATCTTCGAACACAGAAACAAGATTATGTAGAAGAACAAGAACTTGAACACACAAACACGCAAACTTTCAAACTGATCTTCTGTGATTATCAAACCTTTGGAAACGTTTTACAATCACTAAGATCTACAAGAACCTAACAGCCGATTTCTGTTTTGTTCTTAACCTCTCACACTTGAATGCTCTCTCAAGTTGTCTAAAGTATCTATAGTGTCTACACTTAAAACTCAAGACTAAGGCTGTTTATATACACACAGCCAAGACTCGAATTTGGGCTTTGCCCATATTACATTTGTCACATAAACTTGGGCCTAATAGACTAAGTACAAACTTGGACTGATTGGACTTTATAGAACTCGTTTTTCTTTAAGTCTTCATGATCCAATCTTCTGTTTAATATCCAAAGACCAATCCAAAGCTGTTGTCATATAACATGTACCAACAAACTCCCCCTTGACAATAGCTTGCAAAGGAAACTTTAGTCTTCAGAATCTCACAGTCTTTGGTCTTTGGATAGCGTCAGCTTCAACATGAATTCTGTCTTTGTCAGCAACATCTTTGTCAGCAACAGACTCCCCCTAAGCTGATGCATCCAATCACCAAATCTTCCAAGTTTTGATTCAGCATTCAATGTGTCTTCACAGCATCCACTCTTCATTGTAGAAGGAGGATTCTACCAAGCAGCACAAACTCCTCCTCTCTTCACAGCAACTTCTCATCAACAACTGCTTCAATCTGTATACTATAAAACAAACATCTCGAGAAACCATAAGAATTTTTCAACATAGTTAAAGAAATTATTATTATGCAAGAGATAGTTAAACTGTATCAGATTAAGCATTTTCCAATTAAGCACCAACACGCACAAATTTTTAACAACCACCTTATAACCTGCATGATTTAAAAAATTTTGAACCCACTTTCTAACACAGTCTCCCCCTTTCGGTAACAACTCCTCCAAGAATAACAGTTTTCCGTACATTAAGAATTTTAACAGAAAAAGACACTATTTTTGGATTTTTATATTTTCAAATGTAAAGACTGAAAGCAGAAAATAAATATATACAGACAATCTTTTTGCGAGTTTCGAGGGTAAGAGAATCATATCAGTGTACGGTCATGTCAAAATGCTCTTGTTGTTCTTTTAGTTAATATTTAGATAAGCATCCTATAACGATTATCGGTATTGTTGTCCACATAAGCTCAACTTATCATATGTAATCATGGCGAGAGGATACGTTAAGGTATGAGTTATACTTACCGACCGGTGTTCATCCACATCACGACACATTCCCGTATCAAGGTATGCACGAGGGTTCATCTTACCGGTGAGTATACCGATTATCATCTGTTTGACCGTATATGATGTGAGAAACTCACTTATTTTGATTGAAAACAAGCCCTATGTGATAGAATCACTTATTGATGAGGAACTTGATTTTCAGATGCATGAGGGCACATGAGCAAGTCCGTGAACAGGTCAGTACTTTTGTACAGCAGAGAGACGAACTTGACTCCCGGATAAATGTGATATTTTAACACTTATTTTTGGGACATGTGATTGTTGATCACTTATTGAGGTCGAATGCAATATGTACAGTATGTATGATATCATGGAAGATCTAGACTTGCGTCCCCGTTATTTTTCGGTAAAAGATACAACCATGATACCCAGATGATAAGCAGCATAAAGACCGAATATTTCAGAACCTCGGCAATCTCTCAAACGAAATTTCGGTACTAAGACCATATGCCAGTGAATGGTTCCCACCTGGTCTTCAGTCGATTTAAGTTTATATCACCCTGCACACTTTAAGATGATTGTGAGCCTACCGATACATCTTATATAGAGCTGCTTAGCATATTTCATTTAAGGTTTAAAGAGGTTTAGACAGACCACTGATGTACTATCATTTTCTCTTTTGCTCGCCAGGAAACTCATTTTTGCTTTTCTATTTTTTTTGTGTTTTTGAAATTTTTTTTTTTTTGTTTTTGTATTTTTGATTTTTAAGAAAAACAGTAAACTATTTACAAAAATTCTTATGAAAAACCAGTTATTCAGGATTCCTCATCCCATTGAGTTCGACTAAGTGTTCAAAGCGAGCTCGATCAAAAGCTTTTGTGTAAAGATCAGCAAGGTTATCTTCTGTGTCGACTCGGTGCAATTCAATTAATCGTTTTTCAGCACAATCCCGTATAAAGTGATGACGTATGTCAATGTGTTTAGTTCTACTGTGCTTTACGGGATTGTTTGTGATTGATATAGTGGCATTATTGTCTATCATAATAGGAGTACGAGTGAAATCCAAACCGTAATCGCGCATCTGCTGTTGGATCCAGAGAACCTGAGAGCAACAGCTACCCGCAGCAATATATTCAGCTTCACACGTAGATGTAGACACACAGGATTGCTTCTTGCATTGCCAAGACACGATCCTGCCTCCTAAGAACTGACAACCACCTGTTGTAGACTTTCTGTTCGACTTGCATCCTCCAAAGTCTGAGTCAGTGTAAGCGACAAAATTCAGATCACTATCAGCTGGATACCACAACCCAAGTTTAGGTTTCCCCTTCAATCTCTCTCTCACCTTTTGGAAGGTCCACCAATTCCCAAACCTTCAACTTAGCAAACTGGGCCAATTCCTCTTGCATAGCTTCAACCCATGAATTGTCTTTAAGAGCCATATGAATGTTCTTCGGCTCCTCTTGGGAAATAAAGCAACTATACAAGCACTCGCTCACTATCCCAGTCTTCTCAATTGACACAAATAACCCAGAATTTTCTGCTATGCTTCTTCTCGTCTGAACACCTACAGTAGGATCTCCCAGTATCATATCAACCGGATGATCTCTATTTGCTCGTGTAGTAGCAACAGCATCGACTTCTAGATTATCACCCAGGTTTGATCCAACCTCCCCCTGAATATTTTGATTTGCAAACGGATTAATGAAATCCTCCCCCTGAAAGGGTTCAGAGTCACTCTCGCTTGAATCATGATCAGCAGCACTTTGGGAAGTTCCCGGAGCATCTGACATATCTACATTCGATCTAGGCATAAATTCACCTTCATCGTCTTCACCAATCACTGTTTGAATCAGCTGAGAAGCATCTGCATCAGGAACCTCAGGAATATTAAATGATTTAAACACACTATCATAATCATATAATATAGAAGGACCACTCGTTGATTGTTGAGGTTTGTAAGAAGTAATTTCTACATTGAAAACAACCTCAATTTTTCCAGTTTTTAGATTAAAAACCCTTTTATTCGGTGTGCCAGGCACGTAGCCTAGAAAGTAGCCTTCATCTGCCACCTCACCGAATTTTTGTTTATCTTTGTTTCGCACAATCGTGCAGGGTAATCCAAATGGTTCAAAGCCTGTTAAGTTTGGTTTTTCATTAAACATTAACTCATGACAAGTTTTGTTAAAACGTTTAACGGTCAAAACTTTGTTTAGGACATAGCAAGCTGTATTCACAGCTTCTCCCCAGAAAAGAACTGGTAGCTTTGAATCTGAAAGCATTGTCCTAGCGGCTTCAATCAACGTCCTGTTTTTCCTCTCAGCGACTCCATTTTGCTGAGGAGTGTAAGGAGCGGAATATTGATGTTCAATTCCCTTTCGAAGACAGTAGAGATTCAGAACTCGATTCTTGAACTCCGTGCCATTATCACTCCTTATCCTCTTAATCCTTGCATCATGGACGTTTTCCAATTTCGTAAAAAGATCTATCAGCATCTCCGCTGTCTCATCTTTTGTACCTAAAAAGAAAACCCATGAATAACGTGAGTAATCATCAGTGACAACAAGACAATAGTACTTTCCACCTATGCTCTTCACGTTCACTGGACCGAATAAATCCATGTGAAGTAAATCATAAGGGGCATTAATGGAATTTACTGTTTTAGACTTGTGAGGTTTTTTGTGTTGTTTTCCCTTTTGACATGGAAGACATTTATCTTCCACTTGAAACCTCAGCAATGGAACCCCTTTCACTAGCTCATTTTTAATAATGTAATTCATTTTGCGGTAGTGAATATGAGCCATGCGTCTGTGCCACAACATTGATTCAGCTTCAGATGCTTTTGACAGTAAACACGCCACCGCAGCAGTTGGATCCTTGGCACCCATGTCCATGACATAAGTATCATTTTTCCTTGGTGCACGCATAACTATCCAATCGTCCGGAATGACCAAACCCGGTTTCAACACCAATGCCTCAGTATTTGTAAAATGGACCGAGTGACCCTTGTCGCAGACTTGTGACACGCTCATCAGATTGTGTTTAAGCTGCTCAACATAGTTCACTTTGTCCAAAGTGATCTTCCCATTCGTCACTTTTCCTCGTCCAGTAATTTTTCCACCTTTAGCACCAGCAAAGTTTACATGTCCACCATCAAATTCAGAAAACAACCTCGCATCCCCCGTCATGTGCCTGGAGCAGCCACTATCAACATACCATAAGTTGATAATCCTCCTTAGCAGCTCCTGCACACACCAACCGAAAGATTAGTTAGATTGGGGGACCCAAGCCTTAATGGTCTTGGGTCGTCCAAATTCACCTACTACTTGAACATCCATCCAAGATCCATCACCCCTAATTGGAGTCTTGGATCTCGGACCTGTTGATGGAAATGGGGCATGATTTCCATAAGGTCTCTGGTCCTGAGGGTACCTATTTGTGTTTGGACTATGTGACCTTTGAAAATTTTGATTTTGATTCCAAGAACCTTGATTGTAATTTCTAAAGCCATTGTTATAAAAAGTTCGACCACCATTATTTCGGTATCGATTTTGATATTGACCTTGACTTCTGAAATTATTTGAATTTTGATTATTCATTCTTGGTGAGTTACTTCTAGATCTTTCATATCTGCCTGATGTAGATCTAGGCTGAAATCTAGGTTGATTTCTTTGAAAACGAGGAACTTGTGGAGTTCCTTTTTCAGCCTTATCTACACCAACAGCAACATTCTTTGGTTGCTTAGGAGCAGATTTCTTTGGAGAATTTGAACCTTTCTCCTCACTATCACCTTCCTTCACTGGTAATTTCCCTCTCTGTTTTTCACTAACTTGTGCTTCAACCTTTTTGTTAGGACAGCAGCTAGCTACATGTCCCTTTGTGTGACATTTGAAGCACGATCTCTTATTCGAAGACTTCTTAGTTGAAGCCTTTGAACTAGATTCTGGTTTTGATGATGATGCCTTGGAAGGATTTTGCTCAGTTTGCTTAATTTCAGATTTTTCTATGTTTTTGTTTCTAGCAAACTCTACATTTGATACCTTTTCAATAACAGCTGTTTCGGTTTTCATATCACTTCCTTGAACAAAATTAACCTTTTTAACAAAAGTTTGATTATTGTTTTTAGAAGGTGTATTTTTCTTTTTCAAAACAGGTTTGCTGTTATTTTCCTTCTTAGCATCATTATCTTCAAACACATCACCTTGACTGGATGTGAAACTACTTGGTGATGTTGACAGACAGTCTGTAAGCTCATCCTCATCAGGTAGGAAAGAATAGTCATGACTAAGAGGAGGTGGGACTTCATTAAAGCCCTGGAATCCCACACTTGTCTTGTCATTACTCTTCTTTAACCCACCCATCATATGTTTCATAACAAAAGTAGAATCTCTGAATTGACCTAATTTCTTTTCAAGTTCAACAATTTTAAGTTGTGCATCTGACAACTCTTTGTTTTTATCAGAAATCTCTTTTGTTTTCTCAGCCATCATGTCGTGAGCTAAGTCTATGACTTGAAGTTTTTCGTTTAGTTTGCTGGTTAAAACTTCAATTTCAGCTTCATAGCCTTTTATCTTTTTCAAATATGATGACTCGTTTCTTTTAGCAAAGAAGTTTGATTCTTTTACGTTAGACATTTCACTCACAAGACTTTTGTTTTGAGTTGACAATTTGTCAACTTCACCCTGTAGTTCACGACACTTTAAACACATAGAAGTGGCAGAGTTACTTACCTCTCCTGTCGATTTGTCTGAGTTGGCCATGAGAGCAGCAAGTTGAGCTTCCATTCTTTTGATGATTTCATCTTTCTCATCAGCTTCCATTTCATGCTCAGACTCAGGCTTATCCTCTTCAGCATCTGTTGTCTGATCAGCCTTAGCTTCCTCAACTTCACTCTTCTTCTCAACTTTAGCCTCATCTACAGTAGCTTCACCATCATTGATTTGAGTGATCTCTGCCATGAATGCTTGAGTGACATTCTCATCATTTTCTAAGTGAATGCTCCAGTCATATGAGCCTTCTCTTGCAGTAGATATCAACGCCCTTGAGTTAGAGTTGTTAGAGTTGTTTGATGCATTCCGATTGTTTGAACTTTGATTCGTATTCTCATGCTTTTGTTTTTGACATTCCCTAGCGAAATGACCATAACTCTGACAGTTAAAGCACCTGACTTTGGTCTTGTCAAAACCTACGCTCTTTCCTACAAACTTCCTTCCAGTTCTGTTCATGAACCTCTTCACACGTCTCGAAATCATGGCCATCTGCCATTGTAGATCCATCTCTTCTAGATCATCAGGGTCAATCTGATCATAATTGTAACACCCCGTCCCGGAACGGGCCGAAGTGTCACAATAACGGTGGTCAGATCAAAAACATAATTCCATTTATACTTAAATGTTTTACAAGGCTTTACAGCTTAATGAAGGATATCTAATCCATTACAATTATTTCTACCGTCTTTTCTAAACACTCGAGCACTCTTCCATATTCTGTCCCAGCTTGTCTTGATAACCTGACGTAAAGAAGAAAACAACAACAACAAAAAACGTACGTCTGAGCAAAATTTTGATAAAGTTTTGCCCAGTGTGCGGATAGAGGAAAACAAAAGCTTATTTTATTTTGATAACCGGATGGAACTTGACGATGCAAATAACTTATAATTTCATAATCATATCTTACGGATGTACCCATGAGCAAACTTAAAACTTAAAATGTGACAATACACAGGTAGCTACTCCTGCATACTTATCACACGAAATGGCAAGTTGGCATACCCGTTATCCATTTCCTGAAAACTTAAATCCTAGGATCGATCCATACGCCTCCTAATAACTTATATGTACCACACTTGTACTTAAGAGACGCCGTGAACTAATCTCTCCGTCACGGATGGAGCACATGATGTCGATGCCACAACAACATGCTCGTGGGACACTCCACGAGAAGCGATACTCAGGGTATCAGAGGACAAATGATCTTATTCACATAACTTATAAAACTTATTTTCAAAACAGAACGGAACATATATTGGAACATGCGATAATGAGTACAACTTAACAGAAAAACTATCGCATGACATGAAAACTAAATCAAATGATTAGAATAGGAATCGAACGGACTGTCAAATGAACCTATAATCAAAGATGTGAGGAGTTTTATAATCAAAGAGTGGAACCAGTCACCAAGGTATGGATATCACTCCTATCTTGACAATTTCGTCCCCAAAATGTGGTTTTATTAAACGAAACAAGATAAAACCTTGACTTGTTAATAAAGAACCACTAGAGTATGAAATGAAAACCACTTTCTAAAACACTGATGTAAAACAAAAACTTTTTCAAAACGTTTGTAACTTTCAACACATGTTTCATAACTTAATCTTAATACGGAATCTATAACTTCTTCATAACTTAGTCTTAATACGGAATCTATAACTTATTTCATAACTTAATCTTAATACGGAATCTATAACTTATTTCATAACTTAATCTTAATACGGAATCTATAACTTATTTCATAACTTAATCTTAATACGGAAACTTATAACTTAATCTTAATACGGAATCTATAATCAGGAATGATATACTTATATCAAAACGATCTAAATCGAAAGAAAGGATTCTATCCGTACCCAACGGACATAAATTGACACAAAGGATTCTTATAAAAACGACATAAATCGAACGAAAGGAATCTACCCGTACGGAATTTATAACTTATTTCATAACTTAATCTTAATATGGAAACTTAATTTCAGGAACGACATCAATCAAAAGAAAGGGATTCTATCCGTACCCAACGGACATAAATCGACAGAAAGGGTTCTTATAAAAAACGGCATAAATCGAAAGAAAGGATTCTTATAAAAACGACATAAATCGAAAGAAAGGAAATCTATTCGTACTGAACTTATAATTTATAACTTAAATCTTAATACGGAATTTTAAATCAGAAATGTCCAAACGAAAGGAATCTATCCGTACGGAATTTATAACTTACTAAATCTTAATACGGAATTTAAAATCAGAATTGACAGAAATCGAAAGAAAGGAATCTACCCGTACCTTAAAATTTTCCAAATGATGCTACCTTGTTTCCAATTGTAGATTCATACGGACAGAGTTTAGCTTACTGATTATCCTCTTAACCTAATTTGCACACAAACTAGGTAATTAACTAATACAGCTTTTACGATAACTCACGAGATTAAACCTTCACAACAAATGACAAAGTGCGATACTTCATCCATCGAATTAACGACGATCCATCGAATTAACGACGAACGACAAAGTACGATACTTAAACATCCAACGGATTCACAACTAAGGACGGAGTATAGTCTGTTTTTGGACAGCACTCAAACATCCCGTCGAAATCACGACGAATGACAAAGTATAAGCCCAATTTGAGCAGCACTTAAACATCTATCGGATAGTTCAAATCGATCGGACAATGAATCGTAGCAGCGATTGAGTTAATACCCTGATTGCGGCAGCACCCCGCTATACTAATTAGTGTTTCGTGTGTGTTTGGAAGAGTAATTGGACGATAACTCAGCGTAATTTTGGAGTTTGATCGTCGTTTTTGTGCCCAGAATCGAGTGCCAAACGCTGCTATTTATACACGAATTTGAGCTAGCTTACGGACCGTAACACTCCCAACGTTGAGGTCCGTAAGGGACAACAAATCACTATAGGGTTGCCACGCGTGGGACTAGCCTGGCTGAGTCGACAAAATCATTAAATTCAACTTCCTCCGCAAGTTATCTAGATAATCATTAAGTAGGAACTACCCCCCTGAGTTTTAGGGGCCCTAATCCTGATTCTGAAAATTCTGAAAATCTTAGGGTTTGTAAAGAATTACTTGGGTGTCTTAATTAGGGTTTCCTATTGGACTATAAATCATAAGGGTTGTTACTTTTTATGTTTTAAAATTTTCGGGTGTTACAAATCTACCCCTCTAAAAAAAAATTTCGTCCTCGAAATTATTGCATACCTATATATATATATATTAATAATCATATTTGAACGCGACCCACTATGATCAATAGTCATACTTGAAATAAAGCTAGAGTAAAAACAATGAAGATGACGAAATACTTATGTTCGAGACTACCATGAAGTGAAAAGAAAAATTACTAACCGACGTATCGACTGATTGGACATCGAAATCCTAACCCAATGTCTACCCATTACCTCACAGGTCTTAACTTATGTTTAAGTTTTCTACAGGAAAGAGCCTTTGCTCTGATACCATAGCTGTAACACCCCGTCCCGGAACGGGCCGAAGTGTCACAATAACGGTGGTCAGATCAAAAACATAATTCCATTTATACTTAAATGTTTTACAAGGCTTTACAGCTTAATGAAGGATATATAATCCATTACAATTATTTCTACCGTCTTTTCTAAACACTCGAGCACTCTTCCATATTCCGTCCCAGCTTGTCTTGATAACCTGACGTAAAGAAGAAAACAACAACAACAAAAAACGTACGTCTGAGCAAAATTTTGATAAAGTTTTGCCCAGTGTGCGGATAGAGGAAAACAAAAGCTTATTTTATTTTGATAACCGGATGGAACTTGACGATGCAAATAACTTATAATTTCATAATCATATCTTACGGATGTACCCATGAGCAAACTTAAAACTTAAAACGTGACAATACACAGGTAGCTACTCCTGCATACTTATCACACGAAATGGCAAGTTGGCATACCCGTTATCCATTTCCTGAAAACTTAAATCCTAGGATCGATCCATACGCCTCCTAATAACTTATATGTACCACACTTGTACTTAAGAGACGCCGTGAACTAATCTCTCCGTCACGGATGGAGCACATGATGTCAATGCCACAACAACATGCTCGTGGGACACTCCACGAGAAGCGATACTCAGGGTATCAGAGGACAAATGATCTTATTCACATAACTTATAAAACTTATTTTCAGAACAGAACGGAACATATATTGGAACATGCGATAATGAGTACAACTTAACAGAAAAACTATCGCATGACATGAAAACTAAATCAAATGATTAGAATAGGAATCGAACGGACTGTCAAATGAACCTATAATCAAAGATGTGAGGAGTTTTATAATCAAAGAGTGGAACCAGTCACCAAGGTATGGATATCACTCCTATCTTGACAATTTCGTCCCCAAAATGTGGTTTTATTAAACGAAACAAGATAAAACCTTGACTTGTTAATAAAGAACCACTAGAGTATGAAATGAAAACCACTTTCTAAAACACTGATGTAAAACAAAAACTTTTTCAAAACGTTTGTAACTTTCAACACATGTTTCATAACTTAATCTTAATACGGAATCTATAACTTCTTCATAACTTAGTCTTAATACGGAATCTATAACTTATTTCATAACTTAATCTTAATACGGAATCTATAACTTATTTCATAACTTAATCTTAATACGAAATCTATAACTTATTTCATAACTTAATCTTAATACGGAATCTATAACTTATTTCATAACTTAATCTTAATACGAAATCTATAACTTATTTCATAACTTAATCTTAATACGGAATCTATAACTTATTTCATAATTTAATCTTAATACGGAATCTATAACTTATAACTTAATCTTAATACGGAATCTATAATCAGGAATGATATACTTATATCAAAACGATCTAAATCGAAAGAAAGGATTCTATCCGTACCCAACGGACATAAATTGACACAAAGGATTCTTATAAAAACGACATAAATCGAACGAAAGGAATCTACCCGTACGGAATTTATAACTTATTTCATAACTTAATCTTAATATGGAAACTTAATTTCAGGAACGAAATCAATCAAAAGAAAGGGATTCTATCCGTACCCAACGGACATAAATCGACAGAAAGGGTTCTTATAAAAAACGACATAAATCGAAAGAAAGGATTCTTATAAAAACGACATAAATCGAAAGAAAGGAAATCTATTCGTACTGAACTTATAATTTATAACTTAAATCTTAATACGGACTTTAAAATCAGAAATGTCCAAACGAAAGGAATCTATCCGTACGGAATTTATAACTTACTAAATCTTAATACGGAATTTAAAATCAGAATTGACAGAAATCGAAAGAAAGGAATCTACCCGTACCTTAAAATTTTCCAAATGATGCTACCTTGTTTCCAATTGTAGATTCATACGGACAGAGTTTAGCTTACTGATTATCCTCTTAACCTAATTTGCACACAAACTAGGTAATTAACTAATACAGCTTTTACGATAACTCACGAGATTAAACCTTCACAACAAATGACAAAGTGCGATACTTCATCCATCGAATTAACGACGATCCATCGAATTAACGACGAACGACAAAGTACGATACTTAAACATCCAACGGATTCACAACTAAGGACGGAGTATAGTCCGTTTTTGGACAGCACTCAAACATCCCGTCGAAATCACGACGAATGACAAAGTATAAGCCCAATTTGAGCAGCACTTAAACATCTATCGGATAGTTCAAATCGATCGGACAATGAATCGTAGCAGCGATTGAGTTAATACCCTGATTGCGGCAGCACCCCGCTATACTAATTAGTGTTTCATGTGTGTTTGGAAGAGTAATTGGACGATAACTCAGCGTAATTTTGGAGTTTGATCGTCGTTTTTGTGCCCAGAATCGAGTGCCAAACGCTGCTATTTATACACGAATTTGAGCTAGCTTACGGACCGTAACACTCCCAACGTTGAGGTCCGTAAGGGACAACAAAGCACTATAGGGTTGCCACGCGTGGGACTAGCCTGGCTGAGTCGACAAAATCATTAAATTCAACTTCCTCCGCAAGTTATCTAGATAATCATTAAGTAGGAACTACCCCCCCCCCCCCTGAGTTTTAGGGGCCCTAATCCTGATTCTGAAAATTCTGAAAATCTTAGGGTTTGTAAAGAATTACTTGGGTGTCTTAATTAGGGTTTCCTATTGGACTATAAATCATAAGGGTTGTTACTTTTTATGTTTTAAAATTTTCGGGTGTTACAATAATCTTCATCTAAAGTGGCAGGATCAGATATTTTCCCTTGAATGTAGTTCTCATAAGACGCAACAAAAGAAGCAAGTAGAACAAGATGTCCTTCAGCAGACTTCACACTCATAGGCATTGACTTTGCACTACCACTTTGCTTTGAGGTTGATGTTCTCTTGACTCCTGTTGATCCTCCTGCAGCAGCTACAAAGCACACATCACCATCCTCATTCACTGTGACCTGCTCCTTATCACACGAAAGAAATGCAGTTGCAGAGTCGCTAGAAGCATCATGAGGTGAAGAAGATGTAAGCCCATTGTGTATCCCTGGATCTTGAACCTGATCATAACCAGTGTCCTTTTTCTTCATACTAAGCTCATAAGCTCTAAGCTTTCCACTTACTTCTTCCAATTCCTTCGTGTCATAATCTGCTTCTCCCTTAATCATGAGAGTGTAGATATCCCATTTAGCCGGTAGAGCATCAAGCAGCTTGTCGTTTTTCTCAATGTCAGTGTAGCAATCTATATCATAATTATCCAGTTCTGACATCAGATGGTAGTATCGAGTGATGACGTCTTCAAGTGACTCATTTTTCGTGTACTTGAACACAGCAAACTGCTTCTTCAGTAGATCAACCTTGTTCTTCTTGACATCAGGATTTCCCTCATATCTCTTCTCTAGTGCATCCCACATTTCCTTTGAAGTAGTGTACTTCTTAAAGGTATGCTTGATGCCATCAGGTAAAGACATTTTAATTGCTGCCAAGGCTCTCTTTTCAGCCTCATACATTTTCTTTTGTTCGGCATCCATATCAACGTAAGCAGTTATACGTTGTCTTCCCTCAAAGTCATGAGTTGGGTTCACATACCCATCGTCTATGCATATCCACATACGCGTGTCCTGGTACTCAACAAAAGATTGAAACCTATCCTTCCAAGTCAAGTAGTTCTCCACCTTCATCATCTTAGGTGGTTTGTTCGTCGTGCCTACCTCATGCTCCATCCTTAAGAGTTCGTTCAATTTTGACATGTTCGACATTTCAACGTAACAGACTGATAAAACCGTACAAAATTTTTCCGAAAACAGTGGTTACCAAATTACACCGTTAGAATCGCCTCGAAAAGACGAATCCAATGATATCTAATGTCGAAAACCGAAATCGGGATTTTCCAGAGTCTTTTTTTTTTTTTGTCCTAAAAATCCCACGAGTTACGGATCAATTTCTATTTGCAAAACTCTGAAATATTTTCGACGCTTGCCAACTGAAATTCCACCCCTTAATTTCTCTCTTAAATTCGCTGGTTCTGAGTTAATTTCGCTGGTTATCTTTGCTGGACAAATTCGCTGGTATAATTTCGCTATTACGACGACTAGTGAAGTCGCTGAAACCGTGATGATTTCGCTATGGACAATCACACGGTTACCAAAGTCGCCTTTGGATTTAACGTCGCCGATAAATATGCTGGTCTCACTTAATTTCGCTGGTCTCCGAGATATCAGTTAAATTCGCTCAACAGCTGATTGGGCCACTCAGCCACCCAATCCAAAAACATGCAGCAGCTAACAACTGCAGCAGCTGACCAACACGAAATCTGCTTCCTACAAAACACGAAAACAGTCAAAACAAATAATCAAAACAGATTAAAGTACACGAATTTAAACTGTTCTTCAAGTGTTCTTCGTGTTCTTCGCAAAAACCCAGAACTTTAACACGAAATTTTCAAACAACCAACTACCAAAACAGATCAAAACTCAGAATTTTGAACTGTTCTTCCTTGTTCTTGCTATTCTTCACGAAAATTTTGAATGAGACACCAAAACTTCTTCAACCGAAACACAACTTGAATCCAGTCTTCAGTCTTGAACCATGCACAAGAGCAAATGCTCTGATACCAATTGTAGGTCCCTGAATCACGTATGGATCGTACAAGACTGTTAATCTATCAAGGGTGCGGAATCCCCTTTATTGATCTTCGAACACATAAACAAGATTATGTAGAAGAACAAGAACTCGAACACACAAACACGCAAACTTTCAAACTGATCTTCTGTGATTATCAAACCTTTGGAAACGTTTTACAATCACTAAGATCTACAAGAACCTAACAGCCGATTTCTGTTTTGTTCTTAACCTCTCACACTTGAATGCTCTCTCAAGTTGTCTAAAGTATCTCTAGTGTCTACACTTAAAACTCAAGACTAAGGCTGTTTATATACACACAGCCAAGACTCGAATTTGGGCTTTGCCCATATTACATTTGTCACATAAACTTGGGCCTAATAGACTTAGTACAAACTTGGACTGATTGGACTTTATAGAACTCGTTTTTCTTTAAGTCTTCATGATCCAATCTTCTGTTTAATATCCAAAGACCAATCCAAAGCTGTTGTCATATAACATGCACCAACACATACCACACACATTCTATTTGCTCCCACATCCAAATCTGGATACAATTCAGAGGAGGATCTTCAGCAAATAACAAAAACTAACTAGTGAACCTCCTTCCACGTTTTACAAACGTGGGGGGACCCCACGACCTGCGTTAGGCTAAGTTGAACCCTTCAACCTTTCTGCCTAACCAGCCCAGCTACCACCATTGGTCTTGTATTTGTTGCATCAACAAGTTGGCGCCCACCGTGGGGCTACGCCGCTATTTCTTCTAAAAAAGACCTAGTAGTGTAGCTCTTTTCACTTAAAACCACGATGTCTGAAAGTGGATCCCCGGAAGAAGTAAATCAGATCCCAAACACTTCTACCCCGGGTAGTAGCCAAGCTCACGTGGCCATACCAACTTCTTTCTCAACTCCGGGGAGCACACCCGAGTTCCTCAACTTCAACACACCAACCCCGTCCAGATCCGGGGTTCCATCTCCCAATATCGGTGTCTCTGACGCCCCAGCACGTGTTAAACTCACCCCCGAAGGGGTTGCCAACAACTTCCTTGAGTTGAGGTCCCTTCTCAACCAACACGTGAGTAGAGAAAGAGAAAAAGGAGTGAGGATTCGTTTAGACTATGATGAACCTGAACCAACGTTGTCTCCCGGACCACCTCCCCCTCCTTTTATGACAAGAAGTGAGGCTGGTCCCAGTAATCCTTCAAATCCTCACCCTTATCTGTCCACTATGACAAATCCTACGGTGCATCCTATCTTCTCTTCCCAACCAATTACTAGTGGTGCTCCTTTGGGACATGAGCTAACCCTTGACCAGCTCCTACAGTCCCCAGTAACAAGCTATCCAGCATCTGTAACAACCACATGGGAGCAAGCTCTGTCCGTGCTCCCTTTAGCACGAAGTGCTGTTATGAGCGCTCCCCTCGGGATAAACTGCTCAGTTGGCCCAGGAAGCCTTCAAGGCTTCAACCCCATGCCCAACATAATGACCCAGATGATGGCCAACTTACCATGGCAACACTTCATTAATCAAGTGCTAGCCACTCAGGGAAATAACGGCAACGGCAATAATGTAGATGCAAGGGCTGAAGAAGACTTGGCTAAACCATACAAGCCAAGTAACCTTTCATGCTTTTCGAGACAAATAGCTGATTATGATTTCCAATCAAAGATTAAGATGTCGTCCCACATTAGGACGTATGATGGGACCGAAGATCCCGAGGACCATCTTCAGATCTTCACTGGTGCAGCCCGGATAGAGAAATGGTCAAACGCTGAATGTTGCCTAATGTTCATGCAAACTCTTGTTGGATCCGCCAGAATCTGGTTCAATGACTTACCTGCTCAAAGCGTTCGAAGCTTTGACGATCTCAGCAAGGGTTTCCTGGCCAACTTCTCCCAACAAAGGCGATATGTCAAAGACGCAACAGTGATCTTTCAGATAAAGCAACGTGATGATGAAAGCCTTCGTGCTTTCATTGAACGATACAAGAAGGAATGTCTGACTTATGTAGTGGCCGATAAGAAAATGAGAGTGGCTGGTTTCATGAATGCCATCACCTCTAAGTACCTCACAAGAGATTTCAACAAATCCCTACCCAAGACCTTGGAGGAGGCCCTCGAAAGGGCTGAAGCTCACATCCGGGGAGAGGAGGCAGTAGACATCAAAGAACAAAGAAAAAGAGGGTCCGGCTGGAGAAGCAGTAGTCCAGCTAGAAAAAGGGGGAACTTCAACTCCTATGACAGGCGGTCAAAGGGTTCAGATCTTCGAAGGTCTGAAGGCCGGAACCCTTCAAGCCGGGAGAAAGGCATAAGTTTCACTCCCCTCACAAAGACCCCTCAAGAGATCCTTGCAACGGAAGAAGTCAAACAAAACTTTCGGCCTCCTAGGCCTCTCCCCAAAAGCAGGAAAAACGAGAACTCCACCCAATACTGTGAGTTTCACGAAGAAAAAGGTCACCACACTAATGATTGCTTCCAACTCAAGAAAAGAATAGAAGAGGCTGTTAAGTCTGGAGAACTCGCCCATTTGGTAAAGGGAGTCAGGGACAAAATGGCTGAAGGAAAGGGTAAGGAAGTCAATATGGTGGATTTCGATGGAAGGGTTCCTCATAAAAGACAGCGGTTGGAAGCTTGGGAGCTTCAGTGTGTCTGCTTCCCCCCAACGGAGAAAGACCCTCTCTCTGGCCCTCTTGTGGTAGAAGCTGCCGTGGGAACGCTGCAAACATGTAGGGCATACATAGATACCGGGGCGGCCACTGAGATCATGTTCGAAAAATTCTTCAACCGCTTGAGTAATGAAGAACGTTCAAGGCTTCAACCCTCTGGAACCTCTATAAAAGGTATCGCCGACATACCCCTCAAGCCTTTAGGGCAACTGACACTTAATGTTCGTTTCAGTGAAGGTTTAAAAGAAAGAACTCAACCACTCACCTTTGTGGTTATCAACATCCCCTCAATCTATGACGTGATCATTGGAAGACCAGGACAGTGTGCATTCTACATGGCCGTGTCTGTTGGCCATGGCACAGTCAAATTTCCTACCGAGAGGGGCATAGCAACCCTTCAACCCTCTCAGGAAGCCTACATGGTTGAAGGTGAAAGCTCAAATAGTGAAGAAGACATGCAAAGGTTGGTCATAAACCCTAAGTACCCTGAAGAAATAATAAGGATCAATCCAAACCTTTCTCAAGAGACTCTTTCATACCTTGAAAAGTTGCTAATACATTACAGCGATGTATTCGCTTGGTGTCCGGAAGACATGATCGAGATCCCTCGGAACATTGCCGAGCATGAGTTAAGAATACCACTGGATGTCAAGCCTGTGGTCCAAAAGAAAAGAAGCCTCGCACCCGAGAGAAGTCTGGCAGCTTGCCAAGAGGTTGAAAAGCTTGTGTCGGCCGGTATTCTCCGAGAAGTCAAGTACCAATCATGGGTTGCAAACCCGGTTATGGTCAAGAAACTTGACAACTCTTGGAGGATGTGCATAGATTTCAAGGATCTTAACAAGGCTTGTCCTAAGGATTGCTATCCACTACCAGAAATTGATCTCAAGGTTGACTCCTTCACAGGTTACTCGTTCAAATGCTTTCTTGATGCATATAAAGGTTATCACCAAATCCTCATGAAGAAAGAGGATGAGGAAAAGACATCCTTTCACACGGACAAAGGGATCTTTTGTTATCAAAAGATGCCTTTCGGCCTCAAAAATGCCGGAGCAACCTATCAACGGCTCGTTGACAAAGCCTTCGAAAGCCAAATTGGCAAAAACATGGAGGCATATGTCGATGACTTGGTTATTAAAAGTCAGACGGAATATCAAATGCTCGATGATATCCAAGAAACTTTCAAGAACCTCAGAAAGGTTAACATGAAGCTTAACCCGGAAAAATGTTCATTTAGATTCGAGGAGGGAAAATTCTTGGGTCACATTGTTGGAAAACAAAGCATCAAAGCCAACCCTAACAAAGTGAAAGCCGTCCTTGAAACCAAGCCACCAAAGACCAAGAAGGAGGTTGAAAGCTTGAACGGGAAGCTTGCAGCCTTGAAGCGTTTTACCTCAAAGTTGGCCGAAAGGTCTCTGCCCTTCTACAAAACGCTCAAGAACTGCTCAGATAAGAAGGATTTCAAATGGACTGAAGAAGCTGAAGAAGCTTTCAACCAGATGAAGCAACATCTAGCTTCCCTACCAGACATTGCGGCACCAAAAACCGGGGAGTTAATATCGGTGTACCTCTCAATCACGGACGAGGCCATCAGTGCAGTCCTCACCATTGAACGAGACAAGGCCCAGGTACCCGTTTATTTTTTCAGCAAAACTTTAAAATTAGCTGAAACGAAATATCCTCCCCTTGAAAAACTTGCCCTAGCCCTAGTTCAAACAGCTAGGAGGCTTCGAAGGTACTTCCAAGCACACCCCATTCAAGTGGTCACCGACCAACCTATTAAGAGTGTGCTTGAAAAACCAGAAAACTCGGGGCGATTAGCCAAATGGGCCATAGAACTGGGTGAACATAACATCACCTATGTCCCAAGAAAGGCTATCAAAGCCCAAGTATTGGCTGATTTCATTGTGGAAGTCCCAAACCAAACAGCCACTGAAGTAAACACTACCACCACTAAACCCTCCAACCCTGAAGCCTGGAAGCTTTTTACCGACGGAGCTTCAAGCGTTGAAGGGTCAGGGGCTGGGTTAATTTTGATCAATCCAGAAGGGTTGGAATTCACATATGCTCTCCGTTTTGATTTCCAGACCACCAATAACGAGGCTGAATACGAAGCACTAATAGCCGGCCTAAGGCTGGCCAAAGAAATGAAGGTTGAAAAGCTTGAAGTGTTCACGGATTCGTTGCTGGTTTCAAGCCAAGTGAATGATAGCTACATAGCTAAAGAGCCCAACATGAAAAAATACAGAGAAAAAACCAAGGAACTGATGAGTACCTTCCAAGCGTGTAACATCAAACAGATCCCCAGATCTCAAAACAAAAAGGCCGATGCCCTAAGTAAGCTTGCATCTCTTACTTTCGCCCACCTTACCAAGAAGGTACTGGTAGAAGTATTGAAGACCCCATCCATTAATGAATTGGAGGTTCAAGACGTGGTTACCGAAGAAGATCCAAACTGGATGACTCCCATAAAAAAGTTCCTGAAAAATGGTGAATTACCCAATGATCAAGTGGAAGCTAAAAGGGTTGAAATCAAGGCAAGGCAATACATACTACAAGGAGAAACCCTTTACAAAAAGGGTTACCTTGCTCCCTTGCTAAGATGTGTCGGTCCCGAGCAAAGTAAGTATTTGATCAAGGAAATTCATGAAGGTGTATGTGGAGCTCACTTTGGAGCTAGGTCGGTAGTTGCAAAGCTCATGAACCTTGGATATTTCTGGCCTTCAATGCATCGCGATACAGCCGAAGAATTGAAGAAATGTGATGCTTGCCAGATTCATGCACCAATCCCAAAAAATCCCAAGCATGACTTAGTCCCGATAACCTCGGCTTGGCCATTCTATAAATGGGGAATGGACATTGTTGGTCCATTCCCCCCAAGCAAAGGAGGGGTAAAATTCTTGTTGGTGGCAGTAGATTACTTCACCAAGTGGCCCGAGGTCAAACCACTTGCCAAAATCACGGGAAAACACGTCATTGACTTTGTTTGGGAGAACATTATTTGCCGTTATGGATTGCCGGGAGTACTTGTCACTGATAATGGAAGACAATTTGCCGAGAAGCCTTTCAGCATTTGGTGCAAGGAATACAAAATCGATCAGGTTTTTAGCTCAGTGGCTTATCTGTAATCAAACGGCCAGGTTGAAAGAACAAATAGAAGCATAGTAGAAGGCATCAAAACAAGATTGGGAAGATACGAAAGCAACTGGCTTGAAGAATTGCCTAGTGTCCTATGGGCAATTAGAACAACCGAAAAAACAAGCCATAAGAAAACACCTTACAGCTTGGTATTTGGATCCGAAGCTGTGATCCCTGCCGAGATAGGAGTTGTAACCCAAAGAATTGTCAACATGGATCCCAAAACAAACCAAAAAGAGACCATGTTGAATTTACAACTCCTAGAGGAAGCAAGAGATCAAGCCGCAATTCAAGAGTCCAAATACAAGCAACAGATGGAAGCTTACTACAACAAAAAAGTCAAGAACGAACATTTCAAGCCAGGGAACCTGGTCCTCAGAAACAACGAAGCCAGCAAGAAAGAAAATCAAGGAAAGCTTGGCCCAAAATGGGAAGGCCCATACACCATCCTAGAAGCACACAAAGGTGGATCCTACAAGCTGGCTGACTCAGAAGGCAAAAGGCTTCCAAGGCATTGGAACGGCAAAACCTTGAAAAGGTTCCACGTTTAAACAAGAAAGTTTGGTTTGTATCAAAATGTATTTCAAGCAAGATTATGAATACCTTTTGTAAAAAGCAAGTATTGCTTAAATGAATGAAGTTGTTCTATCAAACTTGTCTTTCTATCCTAAGATCAGGTTGAGAACCTAGCAAAAAACTCCATGGCAAGGGCCATGAAAAGGGATGAGCTCCCAGGCCACATCGCTCAATAGGTTCAAGGGTTAAAAAAAACCTATATAAGGGGTGAGTTCCTAAATCAATACAACTCCATGAGACTTGTTAAGAAAACATAAAAGTGTCTCATAGACGGGTGTGAACAGCCCACACCAAACGTTCCCTAAGTCTTAAAAATATAATCCGCAAACAGGCTTGATAAAGTCAAGCGAGAACCAAAGAAATAATAAAAAGGATAGGTGCTATCTCTTCTTGTTAAAAATGCCAAGGCTAAGTGCCTGCAGCACTGAACCCTTTTAGGTATAAAAAACATAAGGGCAACACAAACCCAACAAAGACAAAGCTACAAAAGAACAAAGCAAATCTAAAAGAACAAAGTCACTTAGACAAAAATCACAAAGATACAAACCAAGTCAAGGCACAAGACCAAGAAGCCTTCAAGGCTTCAAGCCACCCGAATAACAACTCGAAACCCTAAAGGCTTCAACCTATTAACAAACAGCCAAAAGGCTTGGAAGGTTAAAGCCAAACAAACTACCTTAACCAAAAAGACACGAGTATAAAAACACAATACAAGGAAACTAATTAAACATCATACCATATAAAAGAAAGCCCCAAAAGACTTTCAAACACAAGTTAGAGCAAGTCCTAATAACTTGCAAGCTTAACTACTGTTCCAACGGCCATACAGGCCCTAAACACAACCAACAGGAACCTTAAGGGTTCCTAATAACCTAATATTGTTCAAATTAACATTACCAAACATAAATTGTTTTCAGTGCTAAGAAAGCTACGAATCAAGCATCAACAGATTTGGAAACTCCAGAACCTTCGCCCTTGGCCTTCTTTGTTTTCTTCAGCTTTTTAGTCTTCACACCTCCATCACCACCAACCGCCGAAGCCTCCAAACTTGCATCCTTGGGAACATCCGGCTGACCTGAAAGGGTATCATCACTATCCCCCGAATAGGATCTCTTCCTTGAAAGAGAGCCCAAAATCTCAGCACAGACCTTCTCATTTAGGCCCTCAGGTTTCAAGTCCTGCAACACAGCAAGAGGCTTACCAAAATAAGTAGAAACCTGATGGATGTAAGGATAGGTAAACTTCTCCATTTGCTCAACGGAGCCTTTAAAAACATCAGAAGCCTCGGGACGAAACAGAGGTGACTTCTCCAAAGGATGGCCGGATTCATGAAGTTTATACCCAGCAATGAGGCCTTGGTGTTTCCCCAGGTTGAGAAGCTTAGTGTAAACATCACCAAGAGCAGAGTTAAACTCTTTGGAGTGCAATAGATAAGTAACCACTTGGTGAAAACCCTGCTCTATGAGCCATTGGTTATCCACAGTAGCCTGAGCAACTGAAGCCTTCAACCTCTCTTTCTCCTTACCAAAAGCCTGTTGCTGAACAAACAAAGTTTCCCGGTCAGCCCTAAGTTTTAACCTATCAGCCTCGAAGCTCTTTTTCAAATCACCCATCTCAATCTCATGCATCTTTTTCAAATCACTAACCTTCTTCTCCCATGCTGCTTCTTTCTCGGTAAAACCAGCTATCTCCTTTTTCATCGAGGCCATGGAGGATTTCATCTTATCCTTCTTCTTGGAAAATTCTTCATATTCCTGCATCCTTTGACGAAAACGAGCAATGCCTTGAGGAAGCATAGCAGCAAGGTTGCAAGCACTCAAAATCATGCGGGACAACATCAAGTCGTCATCCATCCCGGCAATGGTCTTGTGCACTGAAGGAGGAGCAATGTGACTCAGAGCATCCTCACAGACGGCAGCATCTTTGAAGCTATCATCATTCTTCACCGACCAAGTAGGCACATAAATCCCTTCCGGATCCAACCTTTCAACGTCCCTGCTTGAAGACTCCTGAACAGGGGTGGCAACAACCTTCTTGCCTGAAACCTTTTTTACCATGAACAACCAATTCCTTATCCTTCTTAGCACCTGCTTCACCACCTTGACCTTCCGAAACTTCAATATCGTCACTTAAGTCCACTGGTTCAGTAGAAGTGGATTGAGGACCAGCCTTCAACAACCGACGAGAAGATTGACGGGTTGAAGACTTGGGAGCATTAGACTTAGAAAAACCCTTGACAGTGGCAGCACTAACATAACCTGAACCCTCAAACCTTTGATCAACAGTTCTAACCACAACATTCTCACCAGGAACAGACGGAGCATCCCCAAATACAACATCAGAAGTATCGTCGCTCTTAATAAAATCCAAAGCAAACATGACTGCAAAAAGCAACAGGACATAAGTCATAAGTTAAGAAAAACATAAAGAGGGCAAAAAAGGAAAATGCATACCAAAGCCACTCCTCATAAGAACCGGATCCCGATCAACATTCCCCCAAATTTTACTAACCCCTAAAAGAACTAGTAAATGTTCAGGAAAGGGACGAACCCTCGAGGGGCACTCCCGGATGGCCTTGAGATAAACATCATTCAATTCAGACTCGGAAGGCTCTGGATCATTAAGAACGGCATCCGATTGCCTCCACACCATCTTAAATGGGAGAATAGCATTGGAAACCCAGAAAAAGCGATCCTTCCAAGCCCCAAGCGTAGTAACCATGGACGAAATAAGGCAGGAATCAACTTAGGATGTTTCAAAAGTAAACCAATCGCCATTCTTAGCCAAACGAAAAAACAGGCGAAAGAGTAAAAGGGAAGGATCATATCCAAGAGCACGACACAAAACCTCAAAATGCAAAACCCTAGCCATCCCCGTCGGATGAACTTGCCCAAAGGAAACCCGATAATACTCCTACAAGTTCAAAACAAAAAACGAAAAGGGATAACGAAGATTCGAGAACTCAAAATGACGACAATAAAGGGCAATCGAACCAGAGGTCAGTTTATCAACGGAAACATCATAAGCAGGAGCAGTTGGGTTAAACTTCCTATCAATACCGTATTCCATACAAAATAAATCTACCTCCTCTTGAGTTAACCGGGAAAAAGATTTTGCTAAATCTTTACGGGCACCCATTTTTTGAAAACAGAAAATGAAGAATGCAAGGTGTAAAGGATACCGGAACTAACCTTAGAATACGAAGGAAATGGCAGAAACTTGAAGGAATTGTGAGAAAAATGGATAAGATTTGCAAATATAAAACAAATATAAACATACAATAGGGGTAATAATGGCAAACAGTAACTTCTGCAAAACCGCCACCCTATCAACTGCCATACATCAATCAAATCAATTGTCAGTTATTTAAAATTCAAATTCAAATATTAACTGCCTTCAACCTTTCAAGCCTTCAAGCAACAAACCCTTGAAACCTTCAGGCAATAAAATACACGCATAAAAAGTCAGAAGTCTTTGAGCTCATTACCCAAAAACCTCTGACTTGGGGGGCTGATGACGGGGGTAGCCCAAGACTAAATAAAATGACTAAATATGTAAACGCTCAAAGGGTTAAACGGTTCAATGGTTGAAAAGCTGTGGGATGGGAAAAGCAATACGGAAACAGTGGCCAGTCACATCCGGAGATCACTTCACCAACCCACAGCCGCAAAAGCAAAGCAGGTCTCCACAATGCACGCTATTATCCAGGGGTCAAAAGGCTTTAACCCCCAAAAGGGGAATCCCTCCACTGCAAGCAAGGTTACTAGTCTAATACATTCTACTTCGGGAGATGTCTTCTCTTATAAATTGACACTTCATTTACTTCAGAAAACATCTCCTGGCCAACTCTGATTCTCTAATCTCTGGTCATTCACATTGAGTACTTGCTTACGAGCGAGTCACTCCTTTTCACACATACCACACACATTCTATTTGCTCCCACATCCAAATCTGGATACAATTCAGAGGAGGATCTTCAGCAAATAACAAAAACTAACTAGTGAACCTCCTTCCACGTTTTACAAACGTGGGGGGACCCCACGACCTGCGTTAGGCTAAGTTGAACCCTTCAACCTTTCTGCCTAACCAGCCCAGCTACCACCGTTGGTCTTGTATTTGTTGCATCAACATATATATATATATATATGTGTGTGTGTGTGTGTGTGTGTGTGTGTGTACCTCGTAGACACTTATTTGGTGAATATTGTCTAACCTACCCGATACTTCTTAATAGAAGAAAATGCCACCCAAACGGAACACAAACACAAACCCGTTACCAAGAACTGAAGCAGAACTTAACAAGCGCATCTCTCTGGAAATAATGCAACACGAAGCCCTCCGCTCTGAACAAAGGGGTGGCACTTCCGGAAGCAATTGCCAATGCTCACTTGTGATTTGTTGTTGTATGTGTTTCAGGCTGCACATACAAACAGTTCCTAGACTGTAAGCCTTTGAACTTTGATGGCACAGGAGGTGTCGTTGCATTCGTTTGGTGGATTGAGAAGACTGATTCAGTTCTGAGGATGAGTAAATGTCTGCCTGAGTAGAGAGTTACTTATATTTCGGGATTATTCTTGGATGGTGCACTCTCTTGGTGGAACCTTCAGGTTCAAACCAAGGGTGAAGCTGCCGCATACGCAATGACCTGGGACGAGCTCAAAGAGTTGATGCGAAAGAAATACTGCTCAAAGGCCGGAATTCAGAAGCTTGAAACTGAATTCTGGAACTTAAAGATGGATGGACTGAAGGTTGCTGAGTACATCCAACGTTTTCATGACTTATCAAGGGTTGTTACCTATTTGGTTGAGCCTAAGTTTAAGAGAAATGAGAGATTCATATGCGGTCTTGCTCCAGAGATCCTGACCATAGTTACTGTCTCAAAGCCTCCTACCATCGCTGAGGCTATTGACTTGAGTGTCACACTCACTGAAGAGGCACTCTGTTTTGGAAAGTTCTCGAAGTCTGGTGCAAGCAAGAAAGAGACTCATGTGGAGTCTTCAAGCGACAACAAAAGGAAGTTTTCAAACTTGAAGGAAGGCACCCAAACAAGCAATGACAACTCGAATGCAAACAAACGAAGGGAAGTGAACCCGCCTCGTGGTATGAAAGCTTATGGAGCCACTAATGAGGCCAGTGGTAAAGGTTATATGGGTTCCAAGCCCAGGTGTGATAGATGCAAGTTTCACCATGATGGTCGATGCCCGAAACCTAAGTGTGACAAATGTGGAAAGGAGGGGCACAACAAAGAAACTTTCTGGGTAGGAACAGGAGGAAGAAATGCAAACCGAGGAGGAAATGGTAACTACAACCAATGTGGTAATAAGAATCAAGGCGGAAACAACAACAATCAGGGCGAAAACAATAACAACAACAACAACCAAGGTGGAAATGGTAATGGCCGAGGCCAAGGTTGTTTTAGTTGTGGAGACTTAGGGCACTTTAAGAAAGATTGCCCCAAAGAGAATCAAGCCCGTGGAAGATTCTTCACGATTGGAGCACTTGAGGCGCACCAGGACCCGAATGTTGTTACAGGTACGTTCCTTATTAACCCACACTATGCATCTGTTCTGTTTGATACTGGCACCGAATTTCGCTTTATATCTATAGAATTTAAGGGCATACTTGGCTTAGAAAAGAGTAAACTAGACACTCCATATTCTATAGAGTTGGAAAATGGGAAATTAGTCGAAGTGGATGAAGTTATTAAGGGTTGTACACTTGAACTTGGGGAACGGGAATTCTCTATCGATCTTCTACCAGTTGGTTTAGGTAGTTTTGATGTAGTTATCAGAATGGATTGGTCGTTCGACAACCAGGCGGAAGTGGTTTGTCATGAGAAGAGCATTCGAATCCCGTTGCCGAATGGAGAAACACTCGTAGTCCATGGGGAGAAACGTGAGACACCCCTACGAATTATTAATTGTATGACGGCGTAGAAGTGTCTCCGAAAAGCCTGCATAGCTTTCCTCGCACACGTCATCGACAAGGAGACCAAGGAGCGAAGGTTGGAAGACATTCCCGTTATGAAGGAATTCCCAGAAGTCTTTCCCGAAGAATTGCCTGGGCTACAGGGAGTTAAACAAACTAAGGTCGGACAGATCTAGTGCCAGGAGCAGCACTAGTGGCAAAGGAACCATACCGGCTAGCTCCATCAGAAATGCAGGAGCTATCGACTCAGTTGCAAGAGTTGTTAGACAGGGGATTTATCAAGCCAAGCTTCTCACCTTGGGGAGCTCCAATGTTGTTTGTTAAGAAGAAGGATGGCAGTTTTCGCATGTGCATAGACTACAGGGAGTTAAACAAACTAACCATCAAGAATCGGTATCCCTTGCCGAGGATTGATGACTTATTTGATCAACTACAAGGTTCCAGCTACTACTCCAAGATTGACTTGAGATTGTGATATCATCAATTGAGAATACAAGAAGAAAGCATCCCTAAAACGGCCTTTAGAACTCGATACGGACATTACGAGTTCCTTGTTATGCCGTTTGGCTTAACCAACGCACCGGCGGTATTCATGGATCTCATGAATCGGGTGTGTAAGCCGTATCTGGATAAGTTTGTGATTGTGTTTATTGATGACATCCTTATATACCCGCGAACCAAGGAGGAGCATGAGCAACATCTGCGAGCTATTTTGGAACTCTTGAAGAAGGAACAATTGTATGCGAAGCTTTCGAAGTGTGAATTTTGGATTCGAGAGGTGCAATTCCTAGTTCATGTGGTGAATGAGAATGGAATTCACGTCGACCCTGCCAAGATTGAGGCGATCAAAAACTGGGAAGCACCTAAGACCCCAACTGAGACACGATAATACGACAATTTCTGGGGTTAGCAGGCTACTACAGACGATTCATAGAGAACTTTTCAAAGATTGCTCAGCCGCTAACAACCCTAACCCAGAAGGATAAGAGATTTGATTGGGGCGAAGAGCAAGAGACAGCTTTTCAATTGTTGAAGGACAAACTTTGTGGCGCACCTATTCTGTCCTTACCTAGCAGTACCGATGGTTTTGTGGTTTATTGTGATGCGTCTTGACAAGGTCTTGGTTGCGTGTTGATGCAACGGGATAAAGTCATCACGTACGCGTCTCGTCAGTTGAAGGTGCATGAGAAAAACTATACCATGCACGACCTTGAGCTAGGTGCAGTGATATTCGCATTGAAGATCTAGCGTCACTACTTGTATGGAACTCGTTGCATAATCTTTACAGACCATAAGAGTTTGCAGCACATTTTCAATCAGAAAGACCTAAACATGAGGCAACGAAGATAGGTCGAGCTATTGAATGATTACGATTGTAAGATAAAGTATCACCCAGGCAAGGCGAACATTGTAGCAGACGCCTTGAGCCGCAAGGAGCATGCAAAGCCTCTAAGGGTGCGAGCCTTAGAGATGACCATACAAACCGATCTCACTACTCGGATTCGTGAAGCTCAACAGGAAGCGCTTAAGCCAGATAATCTACAAGATGAATCATTGCGTGGAATGGAGGCGCACTTATTGCCAAAGGAAGATGGAACATTGTACTTCATGGAGCGAATTTGGGTTCCATTCTTCGACGATCTACGCGCACTCATTTTGGATGAAGCTCAAAAGTCAAGGTACTCTATACATCCGGGATCCGACAAAATGTACCAAGACTTGAAGGATTTTTATTAGTGGCCTAAGATGAAAGCCGATATTGCTACATACGTGGGTAGCTACCTTACATGTGCCAAGGTTAAGGCGGAATACCAGAAACCATCAGGGTTGTTGCAACAACCTGAGATTCCTGTATGGAAGTGGGAACATATATCGATGGATTTCATTACTAAGTTACCGAGAACTCAAAGAGGCCATGATATGATCTGGGTAATTATTAATCGACTCACAAAGTCCGCGCATTTTCTACCGATCAGCGAGAAGGATAGCACCAAGAAATTGGCGGAAATATACCTCAAGGAGATTGTGGCACGTCATGGAGTGCCTGTTTCTATCATATCCGACCGAGATGGTCGTTTTGTGTCAAGGATTTGGCAAACGTTTCAGAAGGATTTTGGATCTCAGTTGAATCTTAGTACGACCTTTCACCCTCAGACGGACGACAAGAGTGAACGAACGATACAAACTTTGGAAGACATGTTACATGCTTGTGTGATGGACTTAGGAGGAAGTTGGGATATTCACTTGCGTTTAGTGGAGTTTTCATACAATAATAACTATCACACTAGCATCCAGGCTGCCCCGTTTAAAGCCTTGTATAGGCGAAAGTATCGGTCCCCGCTATGTTGGGCGGAGATCGGAGATAAACAACTCATTGGTCCAGAATTGGTTCAAGAAACCACAGATAAGATTGCTCAGATACGTGATCGTATCAAGACAGTTCATGATAGACAGAAGAGCTACACCGACAAACGACGCAAACCATTGGAATTTGAGGTTGGAGACATGGTTTTGTTGAAAGTCTCGCCTTGGAAAGGCGTAGTGCGATTTGGAAAACGTGGAAAGTTGAACCCGCGTTACATTGGACCCTTCGAAATTCTAGAAAAGATCGGAACCGTTGCATACAAGTTAAAGCTTCCAGAAGAACTCAGCAGTGTACACGACACGTTCCACGTGTCTAATCTCAAGAAAAGTCCTACTCAAGAAACGACCGTCATTGCAGCAGATGAGATTCACGTCAACGACAAACTCCAATTTACCGAAGAACCTGTTGAGGTTACGGACTGGAAGGTCCATAAGACAAGCATAAGTCGTATAAAACTAGTCAAAGTTCATTGGAATTCACGTCACGGCCCAGAGTTTACATGGGAACGTGAAGACCAAATCAAGTCTAAGTACCCACACTTGTTTCGAAACTCCCCTGCAACCGATAACACAGCTTGAATTTCGGGATGAAATTCTTTTAACGGGGGGAGAATGTGACAACTGGTAGTTTTCCGTGTAAATTCCGTACAATGTGAACAATGTTATATATTATGTGGTTGTGTATTTTGAACTTATGTAACACCCCAAAAACGGGTTTAGTAGATAAACCGCGTTAATGTCGAAGTGCGGGTAAAATACTTTTAGTGGTAAAAGTTAACCCGGTAAATATTAGGATTTAATTAAATAAACCTAACACTAAATAAAAGATGGGTGGATGCCCTTTTTGAACAAAGTCTATAAAAGAGCCCGAGACTATCGGTACGTGGTCTAGGTCGGGTTGTAACATTCCCGAACTTAGTAAACTAAATTATCATGTTTATTGATGATTAACGGATAGTGATCAACTAGGAATAATTAACCTAGTTGATTAATAGTATTGTTAGTAATAAATATTGGGTTATCTCCATATGTAATTAAAATCTCAAACTTAAGGGACCAAAAGGGGAAATACTGTTGGAAATTTTAGTGAAAATGAGTTTTTCACTAAATATTTTGGACATTAATAATATTTATATATGTGTTGTATAAATAATTATTTATGGTTTATGTTCAAACTATGTCCAAATAGAGCTGAGATGAATGAGATATCGAAGCTTGAAGTTGTATGTTTGGAACAAACAAAGATGAATAAAATGGATTAGTTGTGTCAACTTGTCCTAGATAGGTGGGATGACAAAACTCAAAGTGGTATATAAGGAGGAGCACTCCTTATAATTTGTTTCCTTCAAGGCAAACACTAGTGGGGACCAAAGGGTGCGCCGCACCCGCACATATGCGCAAGAGTATGGATGGCGCATGACCAGGTGGCGTCCTGGTATGCGCAGTAGCATCCGTGTGGCGAGCGACTCCACATCTAATATGAGCGCATGTGGTGCATTTTGAACTTCGCACACCGCCTTTGTATTTTGCCCATGAGCGTGTGGTCAAATACATGGCGGGTCCGCTTCTGGCGCACCATTGGGTGGCGCAGGCGGATGCCATGCCGCGTGTCGATATGGCGCGACAGTACAACTCCAGGCGGCGCATGGCGCTACACGTGGCGGGTGTCTCACGCCACGTGTGGCGCGAAGACTGCGTAGCATGCGACTTGTCTGCGGGCGGGTCACACACAGTCAACCCAGTCTCCGTCAGTTACATGACAACTTTGACTACCACTTAAATCCATTAAAATGATATTAAACCTTGTTTATTGTAGAATTAATTGTCTAATTCATGACGATAATAATTGAGGTTTAATGGCTTCTTTATGTGTGTGAGTATAAAAAGAGAATGATGGTTCATTCTAGACGATCAGAAAAAGGAAGAAAAGAAATACACATAACATAGAGGTCGTTTGTTCCATGGAAATTTTAGAGAGGAGCACTCTCTAAATTATCCTTTATCACCTTCATCTTTTTCCATAACACCAAATTATACCCGGTGTAATCTTGGGCGCGAGAGCCATCTCCGGCAGTACAACTACTGCTTCGGTTGTTGTATCCTGGAAACAGACCGCCTGAGAGGAGGCGCGAAATCTGTTTTAAGGGCCCCGTGTCTAACACGATCCTCAACCAAAACCGTCAACGACAGTTTGTTCATTCTTGCAGCAGAGGTTCATACCAGATGGTGCGGTTGAAGTTCTTCCAAAGATGTTGGCTTGAATCAAGATTGGTACAAATTTAAATTGTATTTACATTTGTTTATTTAGTTTATGTAACCGGTATTGTACTACAAGAATTTGCCACAAATAACGAGAGTCTCGTTATTATTTATTTTATTAATATTTTTAATAAAAAGTGAACCTAGTTCCTACAATCTTAAAACAGACTTTCGTGAAGATTGTTGCTACAATCTTAAATCCCTTCTCTACGAGGATTTAGGTTCACGAAAGTTAAAATATTTAATGAGATTTTTGTTAAAATCTTGAAAATATTTTTTGGGAAATATTTATTTAGTACAATGAGTCGGGTTAATTTTATGATTGGAGTACAATCTTTAATCCGAATACCGGGTTGCAAAACGATTTTTTGATTCAAGTTTAGGAGTTCATGGTTTTTGTTCGTGTTTAGATAAAACCGAACATATACAAAATAATATGTATTTCAATAGGTTTTTGAATTACTAAATTTTCTAATAAGCGTATTAGAAAATTTTATTTTATAACCCTTACAAATTAAATGCTTGTAACATTTTTTTAAGAAGCTTTTAGTAACCATTATTGTGAGATTAATATTGGTTTTAAAAGTCTTAAATTTTTTTTTCTAATTAGCATTTTAGAAAGTTATTATTTTATAAAATAACTAGTTTTAATATTTTCTAACGAGCGTGTTAGAAACGTTGTTGAAAGAATAACAAGATTAAAACTTTTTATATATCTAACGAGCGTGTTAGAATTTTATAGAATGATAAGTTTTAATATCATCTTTTATATCTAATGAGCGTGTTAGATACGATGATTGTGTAAAACTAACTTGTTAAAAGACGATTAGATTTTCTAACGAGCGTGCTAGAAAATATACGTCTAGATTTTTCTAACGAGCATGTTAGAAAATATTATTATTTCAAATAATTACCGACGAGCGTGTTGGAGACAATTATTTTGGATAATAAACCTTGTATCGGTTTCGTCTAAACTATTTAAATTTCTAATGAGCGAGTTAGAAACGAATTTTTTCCACATATGTTTAAACGTTTTTTATTTGTTTATTTCTAATGAGCGTATTAGAAATAGTTTATATTTTTATAAACTTCGAAACAAATTTTGTAATCGATTATTTCTAGCGAGCGTGTTAGAAACGATTTAAAGAGTTTGATAGTTGTTTATTTTCTAACGAGCGTGTTAGAAACGATTTAACGACTTTGTCAATTGTTTATTTCTAACAAGCGGGTTAGAAAACGTTTATTTTATATAAACCAAAAACGGCTTATGACAATAAATAATCGTCTAATTTTCTAGTGGGCGTATTAGAATTAGTTTATCTTATAACCAACTATTTTAACGATTTGCAATCGTTAATTTCTAACGAGCGGGTTAGAATCGGGTTAACTATGATAAACTATTTAAGATGATTTGTAATTGTTTATACATATTTTCTAACGAGCGTGTTAGAAAAGGTTTATGTTCATTTCTAACGAGCGTGTTAGAAAACGTTCATTTAAATAAACCAAAAGTGAATATTTGTATTCGTTTTATTTCTAACGAGCGCGTTAGAAGCGGTTTACTTTATAAAACCGAATATTTTGAATGTTTGTTCAACATGTAAATTCTAATTAGCATATTAGAATTGGTTATCATGCAAACCACTCATTTTAACGATTGATAATCGTTATTATCTAACAGCGGTTAGAAATGGTTTGAATATGATAAACCATTTATTAAAACGATGTGTATTCGTTTTATTTTCAAACGAGCGAGTTTGAAATTGTTTTATTTATTAAACTATTATAAGGTTTATTGTCTTGATTTGTAATCAAAACATAAATATATAGTTTAATATTAAAACACTTGCAAAAACGAGAAATGTTTTGAACGAATAAAACATGTCTTTGCGAAGTATAAGTGATTCGATACTTCCACGAGAAGTATAACGTCTTGAACCATATAATAGTCTTGGAGAGACTATTTTATGAAAAACAACTCGATGTTGTTATAGACATAATAAGTTGCTCAACTACTTGCGAGTAGTTAATTGTAAACAACTTTATATTTTGGACAACTTGTGATTATTCAAGTTTAGAGTTCCAATATGAGGGAGTACCTCAAAACATGACACCGAACGAAATAATTGCGTTTATTTCGGTAAAAAGTGTTGAAGATAATAACACATTGGCTTTTGATGTTTAGATATCATTGGTGTATTCGTTATTTTGGACTACTAATAAGTTGTCAAAAGGATACACATTTTGATAACAAAGTGTAAAAAGTAATTTACACAAACACAACGAGCGAGTTGTGATCATGACTTATGTAATAAGTCACAAATCAAACATCAAATGCATAACGGCGTCGTGAGAAACGTGGTGTATGGTTTTGGAATGGTGAAATAAAATTTCATTATTGTGTCTAAACTAAGAAACGAATGTTCGAAAGAGATAGTGCGTTATCTCTTAAGGCTGTGAAGAATCAGAATGATGCATCTTCTGTTCACATGCTAGAGTATTGTGGTCTAAAGCATGCTAGACTAATACTTGTTAATTTATATGCTCGACGGAGATTAAATTAACTTTAAACATTCAAAATATGTGATGACACAAGAATGAATTTTGTGCTAAACAAAACTATAAATATAACTTCATTAAAATGCAAGCAATGTGGGGGGAGGATGCCATTTAAGTAACAAACCCTTTAGGGTGTGTGGAAATGGTAGTTGAGAAGTTTTCTCAAACTCCAAATGAAAGGGAGAACCTTTCATCACCCCATTTGGATGTTATCCAATTACACTTAAATGTGGGGGTGACTTACATTTGAATGTGGAAATGGTAGTTGAGAAGTTTTCTCAAACTCGAAATGAAAGGGAGAACCTTTCATCGCCCCATTTGGATGCTATCCAATTACACTTAAATGTGGGGGGTGACTTGCATACATTGCAAACGCATGACCAAGTGGAGTACACAATGGTTATATGGAGTCAATCGAATAGATTGGACTCGAATGCCAATTGGTTAGATTCAAAATCTAGTAAGATGTCAGTCATGACACACCAAAGGCATGGTGAAAACGTGTTTGGCCATGAATTGAGTTTCATGTCATTCTAAGACAAGGTACATAACTGGATCCAGGTTGAGATCACAAGTTATAAGTCTTATGAATCGACTAAAAGGCAAAAGTGACTAGCGAGTCAAGAAACACGTTAGAACAACTGATCTCAATTTAAATTGTCGTTGGTGACTTAGCGAAGTCAAAGATAATTTTGGATCCAACAACCAGTGGGTTGATAGGAGATCAGGTTGTGGAATGGGACTAAAGCCATGGATAAAGGGACATGAGGGAAACCTAACCTAGTTGACTGGAGATCCCAAGATCTAGGTTCAATAGGCCAACTTAATCATGAACCGAAGGGTAGTCACTGTGGGGGCGTAGCTAATATATATGTTTATATATAAGCTAGTTTATATGTTTCATATATCCCCCTGAAACTATAAAAGGGTGTTTAAATACGTCCTAGTCCATTCCTATAATATTCAGTGACATTGTTGTGAGGTTAAGCATAATATGTGGTTTTATGATTTGTGTAAATCATAGTAAACCATAATGCTTTTAATGATTTAAAGGGAAATCACCTATGTTGGAGAGAAGTGTGGTCGCTTCGAATGGAATTAGGGCATAATTCCTAGAGCTCCCGCAGAACCAGGAAAGTGCTCCATGACCATTATTGGAGACATACATGAGGAGATGGCCCGGCTAGGGAAAGTATTGTGTGAATGTATATTGTCGTCTACACAAATGGGGGGTTGTTCAAGGACATCACGTCTACAAAACCCTAGGAGACTAAGTATGCTTCACAAAGGAAGGTTCAAAGGCTACACCTACCTATCCTGCAATACTCGACTGTCGAGTTTTCATCGGGGAATTTTGTGTGTTTTAATCGATCTCCATTCATGTGGGGGATTGTTGGAAATTTTAGTGAAAATGAGTTTTTCACTAAATATTTTGGACATTAATAATATTTATATATGTGTTGTATAAATAATTATTTATGGTTTATGTTCAAACTATGTCCAAATAGAGCTGAGATGAATGAGATATCGAAGCTTGAAGTTATATGTTTGGAACAAACAAAGATGAACAAAATGGATTAGTTGTGTCAACTTGTCCTAGATAGGTGGGATGACAAAACTCAAAGTGGTATATAAGGAGGAGCACTCCTTATAATTTGTTTCCTTCAAGGCAAACACTAGTGGGGACCAAAGGGTGCGCCGCACCCGCACATATGCGCAAGAGTATGGATGGCGCATGACCAGGTGGCGTCCTGGTATGCGCAGTAGCATCCGTGTGGCGAGCGACTCCACATCTAATATGAGCGCATGTGGTGCATTTTGAACTTCGCACACCGCCTTTGTATTTTGCCCATGAGCGTGTGGTCAAATACATGGCGGGTCCGCTTCTGGCGCACCATTGGGTGGCGCAGGCGGATGCCATGCCGCGTGTCGATATGGCGCGACAGTACAACTCCAGGCGGCGCATGGCGCTACACGTGGCGGGTGTCTCACGCCACGTGTGGCGCGAAGACTGCGTAGCATGCGACTTGTCTGCGGGCGGGTCACACACAGTCAACCCAGTCTCCGTCAGTTACATGACAGCTTTGACTACCACTTAAATCCATTAAAATGATATTAAACCTTGTTTATTGTAGAATTAATTGTATAATTCATGACGATAATAATTGAGGTTTAATGGCTTCTTTATGTGTGTGAGTATAAAAAGAGAATGATGGTTCATTCTAGACGATCAGAAAAAGGAAGAAAAGAAATACACATAACATAGAGGTCGTTTGTTCCATGGAAATTTTAGAGAGGAGCACTCTCTAAATTATCCTTTATCACCTTCATCTTTTTCCATAACACCAAATTATACCCGGTGTAATCTCGGGCGCGAGAGCCATCTCCGGCAGTACAACTACTGCTTCGGTTGTTGTATCCTGGAAACAGACCGCCTGAGAGGAGGCGCGAAATCTGTTTTAAGGGCCCCGTGTCTAACACGATCCTCAACCAAAACCGTCAACGACAGTTTGTTCATTCTTGCAGCAGAGGTTCATACCAGATGGTGCGGTTGAAGTTCTTCCAAAGATGTTGGCTTGAATCAAGATTGGTACAAATTTAAATTGTATTTACATTTGTTTATTTAGTTTATGTAACCGGTATTGTACTACAAGAATTTCCCACAAATAACGAGAGTCTCGTTATTATTTATTTTATTAATATTTTTAATAAAAAGTGAACCTAGTTCTTACAAATACAAAAAGATTGGGTTTATTAATAAAACAAAACACAACACAACACACACACCAAGTGTGTGTGTGTGTGTGTGTGTCGATCACGGCTGGAGAAAACAAGGGGAAACCCTTGTTCATCAAAGATCACCAAATTGAAGGAGTATTCGGGTCTCAAATTCGTGCATGAACATAGATTATCGATCACCTAGACTAGGGGATCACAAGGTATGTCAAAAATCTTGATTTGGTGATATTATGAATGTAGATAGATTTCATAGATTTCAAGTCATGTATGAATTTCAGAAATTAAAGTAAGATAAGAGATATGAACTTGCTTAGGAACAAACCCTAAGTGAAAATTTTATATAGATTGTTGGGAATTGGGTGTTTGGATGATTTACCACACTTAGTTAAGTGGGTTTTGAATGATGAGGAAGAACACATGAATTATTAGGATGAAAATGATGTGTTGGGTGTTAGATGCATTGAGTTTAGGTGCTAATTTGAACACCCCAACCATTTTGATGTTATGGGTTGAATATACATGACTAATAGTTCAATCATAGATTTGTTAGAAGTAGTAAAATTTTCATGCCTATAAGGTGTTCGATGTAATGCCTAGGTGAACATGGTGAATTAATGTGTCTTGATGATAGTAGAAGTATCTTTCACAATCATAGTTATTAATTATGTGAAATATTTAGCACATGGTATATATATGATTGTTGCTTGAGTAGCTAAGCAAATGAGTTTATTTAGTTTATTAGTGTAATTGCATATGTTATAAGCAGTTTGACCTTTAAGAGTCAAACCGGTCTATAATAAAAAATCATATGCGGAAATTTGTAAAGAGAATCCATAAGTATGATAGTCATAGTATTGATGACTAATATAACTATCTTGTGGATGATTGCATTATAGCTTGAATTTTGACAAGCTAGGTGGAAGCTTGGGAAGAAGCGGGTCAAGCGGAACGATTATGTAAGTAAAGCTTACACCTTTTGTAGAATACGTAATTATTTTTACGAACTATAAATACGATAAAAGTGTTAATCGAAATATGGTTTCCGACGCGATATGATACGTGTCGGAATAACTATAAATGATAAAAATCATGGCTAATGGTAAAAAGGGGCAATTGGTAATTTAGTCATGAAATGTATAAGATTTAATTAGTTTCATTACGGTTACCTTATAGCGTAACTAATAAGAGAAATAACGCGGTAAAATCCGAAATGGGTCGGATGCATGAAATTGAGATTAAGATATCAAGTTTTTATAAACATCGATGTTTGGTCGTTTTGACCAAACGGGTCAAATGGTAATGATAACACCATTTGACAAAAATCAACTAATGTTTGGTTGGCAAGTCCTTTGTTCATAGGATCGAATTGTAATTTGGATAATTGCGTTGTCATAAAGTTTAAACGGGTCTATGCGTCGACTCGAGCCAGGTACGCGACTAATCACTTTGTTGTTATTAATTGTTAATACGTAAACTTTACGTATTGATGATATACGAAAGTTCAAGATGTAATAGTGCTTGATTTGTCTATAATAAGGATTTATAATGGACAAATCAAAGGGTTGGATAATGATATGTGCGAACCGGATAAATGGGTGCACAATTCCATAAGTGTTAATCCGGGGTTATGGGTAATGAAACATTAAACATACAAGACGGTAGTTGAAGCGAGAATGCGAGTACATTAAAGGAATTCAGGGACGGGTTGTCAAATTGAGCATTAAGTCCCATGCATAGGAATGTGAATTTACTAGTTGGTATTGACATAATAGGCAAATGTTTTAAGTTGAATCATATATGTTTACATCATTGATGATGTATATTGATGTAAATTTTACCATAATGTCGTTATAAGTTTTAAAGAAAATAAAGTGCAAGTTTCACAAGTGATTCTTGAAAGTCTTATATCATGTTTTGAGATTTGAAAATGTGAAATGGAACAAACGGGTCAAAGACGGCAATACAACAACATTTTTGCTACTGGCGGGCCACGAAGGCTTGGCCTGGTCCTACGCGGGGAGCGAGAAAGCTACCGTAAGCTACCGTAGCTACCGTAGCTTACGGTACTGACTGAAGTTATTACGGTGGATCTTCACTGCCTTACGAGAGACCTTTTATGCCCAGAGGCTACCGTAGCTTACGGTAGCTACCGTAAGCTACGGTAGTGCCCATATGTTTTCATGAATTTTTCATATTTGTAGACTTTCCGAACCGTTTCGTTTATTATTTTGAATTTCGTCAATTCCTAAGGAATCTAATATACCCTTTTACTATTGGGTGGTGTTGTTGATATTGGCGTAGTGAAATTGTTTGTATCTATCATGTAACCATCTTAACTAACGTTATGGTGGTCGATTGTAAAAGGCATGGAAGATGTCTATCACGCCCAGTAAGGGGCTTATTATCTGGCAAATTGAAACTGTTTATCTTGTTCGTTCTTGTACTCGAACTTGATTAAATACTTATAAATTATGTGAGACTAACTCATTTCATGTCTATTGAAATGTAGGTATACCTTAGAGTGACGGATGATGATCAAGCTCAACGAAGAACCGAAAACGACCAAATTGCAAGCTTCCGCATTATGTATTGACGTTATATTTAAGGACGAAATTTCACATGTTATGTTGTAAAAGTTTTAAGAAACTCGTATTTCTAATTAGAAGGTGTAATCGTAACTACACTTTTATGATCGAAATTTTATGGGAAAATTGTTAAATATTAGTAAGGGTCTTACAACTTATGATGTGTATGATTTCATGGCTTAAGTTTAAAGAACTCAATAAAACATTTCATTATGCATGATACTTATTATTATTGATTGCGACTCGAAACAGTTTAAACAGTGCATAGAAATAACTAGCACACTTATCAGATAAACTAGTAGTACTGACAGGAGTTCAGTACTTAGATAAACAGTATGTTTAGGACACAGATTGAATCCCAGAACCCATGATATACTAGAACTTTATGTGAGAAAGCAAGGGTTTATGATACTGCTTTCTGAGTGACAAGTGAACACTAGAGATTGCCCGAAACTAGCTATAAACAGTAAAATTCAGCAAATTTAGCAAAATTCAGCATTTTTCAGCTTATGTAGTAATCTGAAATAATGTCAGCGTGTTCAGAATAACTTAAAAAGCGTTGAAAACATTATCATGACACAATTACACAATACGCCATACAAGTTACTAATGTTAATCTTTTTAAGCGATCCGATAATCAAACAAACACCCAAAAACAACTAGAAGCACCATGTGAACTAGTTAACCATATTTTTATGTCATGAAGCTAGTTATGGTCTTAAACATCATGTTTTACATCAAGAAGATTTAAACACCCAAAAATCCTAACTAAACAAATAAATTACCATTTAACAAGTTTTAAACAAAACCATACCCCCCTTCCTAACCGTCCCCATGGGACCCCCACCCCTTGAATTTGTTGACTAATCTTCCTAGTGGTCAAAGATGCCACATTGAAGTCCATGAGGTAATAGAGTGGAGGGAAAGTATTAACCAAGAGTCTAAATACCTTATCACCATTTTAAAACTATCATTTCACTTTCATAACAACTCACCACAACACTCTCCTTCTCTCCCTCTTGTCTTTGGCCGAGAACCACCCGACCCCCATCATCATCATTCAATCAATTCCTTGTTATTTCAAGCCAATTATAAGGTGTATCAAGCACATTCAAGAAGGTGTCAAGTGTTGGATATTGAAGGACCTCTCTTGGGAGCTTTTACCCACCATTTTTCTTCATCTTCATCTTCTAGTACCTACCCTAGCCTTGTGCTAGTAGTAATCCCTTGAGAACCCATTTTTCATCTTGTTTTAGTAGTTAAAGATTATGTGTAACTAAAAATCTAAAGATCTTACAAAAACAAGAAGATTAATACATGAACAATACTAAAAATCATGAGAAACCAAGTTGTTTATGTTATGTGATGAAGTTGTTTGATGATTATTTGTGTGTATGGTGAAGAACACCACATAAGTGGTTGCTAGATGATGATTAAACACATGATATAGCAAGTATGTTGATGGATCTTGAAGGATCTATGTTAAGCATACAATATGTGAAGTTTGAACTTGAAAAGTAAGCTTGATTTTGTGTAGAATATGGTTCTTACAAAGTGTAGAACATGAAAATGAAAGATTTCAAATATTAAAGTTTTAAAGAAACAAAGTTTACTTCATGTTAAGCATGGTTTTGGTTTTTGAAAGTAAGTAAACCTATTTCATACGTGAAAATGAAACACTTGAAGTGTTTAGAACATAAAAAGTTGTAGAAAATGAATTTCTACAAAAATGAGTCGTAAGTTGTAAAGATGAAGTTTTTGCAAAATGATTTATATGAAGGAATGAACCATGTTTTTGAAGTTTATGGAACTTGATAAACACCATGCTACAAGACTACAAATTTTTATAAAAACTTTCAAGTTCACATCTTCATGAAAATGCATTTTTATGCATATGTTATATTGTAAATTGAAATGGATGATTGTTGATGATTTTGGAAAAAAAAAGAAAATGATATGGTTAAAAGCATGGAAACCTCCATTTTTCAAAGGAAACTATGGCAAATTTTTTGTAAAATTTAAACAATTAGAAGAATATGTTTTTAACAAGTGTTTACAAATAATCTTGGATTATGGTTTTAAATATAAAAATTTCCATAATTTTTGGTATAAAAACTACAAGTAATGGAGGTTGATTTTCAAAAATAAAAATGACTAAATATATATTTAGGAAAATATATATTTGGAGATCATAAAAATTATGTGCTATGTGTATATTATTTGTATTAGTTATACTAAAATTAGGAACCTGAAATAATATACCACACAAAATACCAAAAACTGTAATTAAAGAATTACAAAAATTACAAGAAAATAAATATATATTTTGTACACAAATATTGGACATTCGGACAAATGGACATATTGGACAAAGTATATAAATATTTCGGAATTTAATTCGTATTATAACCAACGTGGTAAACGGTATTTTCTAAACCGAACAAACGACAAAGTATGTATTTTTACAATTATCATAAAAATATATCATATTTTGTCAAACTTGAAATTATATTATATTATTTTGAGTGTATGAAAATATTTATTTTCATAAACAACTTAAAAATATATTATTTTGGTGGAAACTAAAAAAATATATTTTTCCTAGCTTTGATCTTAAAAATAAATTATTTTTAAGATATATGTGAACATTTATATTTACCAAGTAAAAAATATAGATATTTTTCTATAAACATATCTTAAAATATATGTATTTTAAGAATACAAGAATATTGATTTTTAGTTGTGCAAAAACAATATTCCGGAAAAATTAAATATATATTAAGTATGAAATACTTAATAAAAACAAGAAAATACGTATTCCTATACGTACAAATACATACAAACATACTCTACCAACACTTGGTAGAATACCCCCATGCAAGTATTATACATAAATATGAGAATACAAAGTGACATACTTAACATACTCATAATACAAGTATACCTATACTTGGGCACACGTACAAATGTATAATACTCAATAAACGGTATATTGGTTATGAAAACTACAAACATGTGTATATGGAAACCTTATGTCAAGACGAGTTAAAAATATATTATTTTTAACGAATCCCTGAAATGACATACATGCAATGCATGCAAAATAATATAAGTTAAAATATAATATTTTAACTAATATTCTAAACTTGAATTTTATATAATTGTGAAGAATTATATAAAGACATCATACACCAAAAGTGTAACTCAAAACAAAAACAAATCCAAAACAAGTCTTAGTAAGTGATTAAGACTAAGAACCGTTACAAGACCGAAGCGTCTAACAAAACCTAGCACGATTGTAGGTTGCACGACAAACCCAGGAAAACGCATTTGAGTACGCACGTAGCACGGACACAAACTAGTGAGTTCATGTCCCCGTTTTCTCTTAACGTTTTCGGTTTACAACTTTCCGGGGGAAATACATGGGGGGTATGAATAAGTTATGGAATGAACTCTTAGATCATGTAAGCATAGACTGTAACTGAGGTGCCATTAATCCTTTTTAGGACCACGGAACAAAGGTTAGATCTAATGGGTACGGGCGAGCCCCACTCACGGTCCATGGGTGACCACTTAGAGTGTTGTTATGTCCCTGTCGGGATTGAACCGACACTAAAAATTGCCTACTCGGGTTGAGTACCTCCTATGTCGTCACATATATTAATGTCCTTATAAAACATTAATGATCAACATGTTCATAGACATTTTACATACCTACTTACAAACTGAACTCTCAAATGTTTTTGAGATTCATTTGATGCGCATACACATAAAACACAAGAAATCGCTCAATTTTTGTTGATGTTTTCAACTTAGATGTATTTCAGGCAAATAAATGGATCTTTGGCGCTGGTGTTGTTTTCAAGCTGTGAATTTCAAGTCTAGATGTCAACCATTTTTGGAGGGCTTGATTCGTATATCTCATCCTTGATGAGATTTAGGATGCAAAGCCTCGTGAAACTAGTCTTTTGTTAAACAAGTCCTTTTATGGAACTTTGAATTTTACGATGGTTTGTAACTTAAAATTAATGCTTGTGTTGGTTGGAAATTTAAACAACTTATGTTTTGTAATGTTTAAACTTGTGTATGGATGAACATCGCTCATTTTAATCATGTAGTTGTTTGTTATGATCGAATGCAATGAAAACTGATCAAGTTACACACATACGCTTCCGCAAAAGACAGGGTGTGACAGAGTCATGGTATTGTACATCAAGATGTATTTATAGATGCTAGTAAACATTATGGTTAGAATCTAAAGCAAATGCATGCGTCTTAGGAGTTATTTTGATTATTCCAAAGAAAACAAATTCGTCTAGGGAAATTTAGAATCTGGAATAGCTAATGATAGCAATAATTAAATGAGTTCTTAGTTATCATAAGAGATATATTGGTTGACTTATCCCACTAGTCATGATCTAATTTTCTCCTATAATACTTTTATCAAACTAGAGGAGTAGGATTGTCATGTCTTAAAAGATAATCAACAATCTAATAAGAGTAAATTTTGTGGAAACTCTTTAATAAGCAAAACATTTTAGGTTTTTAAAATTAGAGTGGATGAAATAGATGACATATAAATTTAAAGAAAAAATTTGGAGTGATCTACATTATGGGGTAATCAAATAAGGCATACAAAAATTATTATATTAAAAATATAGTCTACTATAACTCCAAAATAATAGATTAATTTAAGGTTCTACCAAAATAAAAACCATCTTGATGTTATGCCTAAATTTTGGTTTCGCTTTGGCTTTGACCAAAATTTATATATTATGAACACACATAAATATAGACTGTTAATGTTCTACATGAACTTTGGCTTCGCTTTCGCTTTGACCAAAATTCTTGTATCATGATGAACGAACATAAATAATATGGTAAAACACATAAATATAACATAACACATTTGGGTGAGAAATGATATGTTTATGTAATTAGGTTAATAATTTATTATTTGTATCATTAAACAATTAGTTGTAGAGTTCATTAACTAACAATACACATAATCATATAAAATGACATCAATTAAATTTGATTAATTCACAAATGATCATACGAAACCAAATAAAATAAGGATTCTAAAAGTTAAAATAAGATATTTGAAAAGCATACATTTCTATAAATGTTATGCAAAAATGTATGCCGAAAAATTTAATCCGCAATCCGCATACAACATATGAGATAAGTATTGTAGAAAATTAATTTATGATGACGCGAGACTTTCCATCACTAGATTGGAGTTTGAAACCTCACATTATGATTCGATATTCATGGCTAAGGGTGAGAGGGGCACTCCTCTAAGAGGGGAGTGACCTCTCTTACACACAGCCAATCAGGTTATTCCATGTCAACTCCCCTCTTGTCACACCCCAACCGATGGCGGAATCATCGGGGCATGGCACTGAGCGAAACAGATTGTCCAGAAGTTTCCATAACAATTATCAATACTATTCAATTTAAACAACACGTCCCATACCGTATCTCAAACAGTAACTAATTATTACAGACATAAATCCAGGCAAATATTCTGTTCCGACAACTCAGATTTAAATAGACAGCAATTGTTTATCTGCTTCTAGAGACCCCTGATTCGTTATCTACAGACAACTATTTGTTGGGCTCTAAAGCTTTATTCTAGCTTCAAATTCCTACCACATGTGCATCCTAAGCACCTGTCACATACGTTAAAATAAAGTCAATACATAAAATGTAAAGGTGAGCATACAAGTTTGATAATAGCATATAGAGTTCGAATTCGTTTACGCATAACCAGCACGTACACATAGTGAAATGAAGCACGTTAGTTACCGACATAGATCCATCGATACCAATGACTGCGGGTTGACTGCCCGAGGCAGTTCGCAATACATGATTACCACCGTAATCCATGCAAGTAATGGTCCTTAACAACCCCCATGTGAACGGGTGCTGAGTCTAAACTATAGTACTATCGTTGCTAAGGCAGGTAGAAAGCATTCCATGTGTAAACATAACAAACAAGCATTCATAAGCCACGTATAACATGCATTAACGGTTAGCGTTCAAATAGTATTGAGTAGTGTGATTGTTGTAGTTTGAATATTCGTAACGTATCTAACACCCAAAAGTGCTTAAAGCAAAACGGGATCGAGTATACTCACAGCGGTTAATGGATTGAAGGGAGCGCTTAGCGAGTAAGATTAGCCTGAATAGATTCGGTAGCATAACGATAAGTGAAGCGTAAAACGGGAAACAAGTGTTGGAGAGTCGGACAGCTGGTCGATCGGACGGTAGTTCGATCGGACGGCTGACCGTTCGGTTAACAGTCCGTTTGGTCCGCTGTCCGGTCGGTAGGCCGATCGGATGGCTGTTCGAGTGGATTGTTTCTTCCAATAAGAAGTATGTGTTTGTGTATGATGGCTTGACTTTTGAAGTTTTCGTTGTAGTATTTGAAAACTTTGAAGTATCTTTACCTTTCAGGTCGATCGATCGAACGGTCGTTCGATCGGCCGGCTATCCGATCGGTTAGGAACTTCAGTAAATAGGTTCTCAGCAAGATGTCACCTGATCGGACGGCTGTTTGATCGGGTGGCACTCCAAACGCGTTGAACATGTTGAAAATCGCCTAGTATTGAAGCATAGTATCTCATGATCCGAAGAGTAATCCAATCGGACGGCAGTCCGATCGAACAACAATCCGTTCAATACTCTCTTCAATGAACTACTCAAGTGTGGGACCATGTGCTAGCCGATCGACTGGCCTGGTCGATCGGCTGGCTGTCCGTTCGGACAGCAGTCCGATCGGTCAGCCTTCTGACCTGGTCGGCTTATTCGTCTAACACTTGGCTATTCTGGTTTGTTTGTCGTTATATCGAGGTATCTTGACAATCGAGTCGAACCATAGAACCCTCGTTCTTATTTCTTTCCCCTGCTCGGCAGGAATCACCCAAATCCGGCCGGTGAACTGTTCGGAACGGAGTCTAGCGTTTAACCCGTAATCGGTTAACCTCGTAGGTAGAATCTGGACCTTGAGCCATACAACCTCCGAAGTGATTTGTAAATTGGCACAATCCCCGTTTCTACCGGTTTTGAAGGCATTGAGTGTAAAAGAGTTGAAAGAAAGTTGGAAAACAATCTTTCAATCTTTTTCACCGTGTATATGTTTAGATCTACTAAGGATCTTTGTTTGTTTATGTGGAAATCGGTTGGATCCAAGCTATTCTTGGTGGATTGAGGCCAAATCATGAAGTTCTTCAAGAACCCATGATGACATCATCCTAGAACGCTTGATTCTTGATGATTTCACGGTTAAAAGTTAAGATTTGAAAGATAGAAAGGTGTAGGAGTGTGTATAGATCAAGAAAGTACAAGATTTAGGACGAAATCTTACCGGAATCGAGAGGAATCAACGAAAAGATGAGCTGAGCGTGCTGGTCGGTCAGAGGTTTCCAAAAGTGGAAAGAATGACAATGACAAGGGTATTTATAGATGCCAAAAGGGGTAAGTGCTGGCCGATCGGCTGGCTGTTCGATCGGCTGGGAGCCTGATTGATCAGTCACACCGTTCGAGTGTTTTGCGCGACGATTTTTGATATTTCGATTTTGATTGCGAATGGTACGATACGATAGGGTTTCCTGGTCAAATTACTTTCAGTCCCAAACACTCATATCTCGCATAATCTATTTTCCACCAATTATCATAGTTCGTTCACGATTCGAGTTTGATTGCATTTCGAGTTTCGATTGAGTTCGCTTAATTATCACAACACAACATAAATAAACATGCATAGGTAACACGTAAGGCACACACACACATGTATAATAACAAGTAAAAATACGCAGCTCGAGTTGCGATTTGATTAGCATAGCTTGACTATTGATTTGTTAACTTTATCGCATTGTTACTTCCTAAAATTCACAGTCGTAGATCGATTGAATAGCGATTAACACACGTCGATTATTACATTTAACAATACTTACTCCACATAATACAAATAAAATAAAGAAATTCCTGTAAGTCAAGTTGCGCGAAATTGGTCGTTGACTTTGACCTTGACTTTGACTTGAAAACACGGGGTGTTACAGCCTCCCCTTGTTTAGGGAATTTCGTCCCGAAATTAAGCTGAAAGCTGTTCAACGCCGTGAATCACGTTTGAGAACTTTCTCTTGCTAGACTTTCTCTTTGAACAACTGTGGGTACTTAGCCTTCATGCCGCTTTCGAGTTCCCAATTGAACTCTGCGCCTCTTTTTCCTTCCCATCGAACTTTCACGATAGGAATACGAGAGCGTCTGAGTTGTTTGGTTTGGCGATCCATGATTTCGACAGGCTTTTCCATGAAGTGTAATGTTTCGTTCACTTGTAGATCATCTAGAGAAACGTGTAAGTCGTGGTCGGCTAGGCACTTTCGGAGGTTTGACACGTAGAAAGTCGGGTGGACATTACTAAGTTCCTCCGGTAGTTCGAGTCTGTAGGCGACTTTTCCGATCCTTTCCAGAATCTTAAAAGGTCCAACATATCGAGGCGCGAGCTTTCCCTTCTTGCCGAATCGGACTACACCCTTCCAAGGTGATACCTTTAGAAGTACGTAGTCACCAACGTCAAATTCACGGGGCCTGCGTTTCTTATCGGTGTAACTTTTCTGTCGATCCCGAGCTTTCACCAGGTTGTCTCGAATTTGGAAAATTTTGTCTGTCGTTTCTTGTAATAGCTCAGGACCGGTAAATTGCGAATGCCCGATCTCGTGCCACACAATAGGCGATCGACATCTTCTTCCGTATAAGGCCTCAAATGGTGCCATTTGGATGCTAGAATGGTAACTGTTGTTATACGAGAATTCGACTAACGGTAGGTATTTATCCCAATTACCACCGAAGTCTAAGACACACGAACGGAGCATGTCCTCAAGAGTACGAATCGTTCTTTCAGTCTAACCGTCGGTTTGAGGGTGGAAAGCGGTACTTAGATTAAGCATTGTACCGAGTGCTGTTTGAAACGTTTCCCACAGTCGTGAGGTAAACCGAGCATCACGATCAGAGATGATGTCACGAGGCGTCCCATGATTACAAATGATCTCGTCGGTGTAGATTCGGGCTAATCGTTCTACCTTGTAGTATTCTCGTATAGGCAAAAAGTGAGCTGATTAAGTCAAGCCGTCGACCACAACCCAAATGCTGTCGTGACCTGATGACGTGTGCGGTAGCTTGGTTATAAAGTCCATGGCTATACTTTCCCACTTCCACATGGGAATTGGTGGTTGTTCGAGTAAGCCAGAGGGTCTTTGATGTTCAGCCTTGACTCTAGCGCAAGTTAGGCATTTTCCGACGTAGAGAGCGATATCTCTTTTCATACCCGGCCACCACTACTTATAACGGAGGTCCTGGTACATTTTGTCAGCACCGGGATGAACAGAATACCGGGATTTGTGGGCTTCGTCCATCAATATCTGTCGCAAATCCGTTCGTTTGGGAATCCAAATTCGGTCTAGGAAATGGAATATCCCATTCGATTTGCTCACAAGTTGGGCTCCATCATGGTAGATTCTTTCTTTCTTCAGGTGCGTTCGTTAAAACATGCATGTTGAGCGTCGCGGATGAGGGTTTCGAGATCATGTTGGGCTTGAACATTACGAGCGCTAAGCAGGTAGCTCCGTCTGCTAAGTGCGTCGGCAACAACATTAGCCTTGCCTGGGTGATAACGAATCTCACAGTCGTAATCGTTGAGAAGTTCTACCCATCGGCGTTGATGCATATTAAGTTCCTTCTGATTAAAGATGTGTTGTAGGCTCCTATGATCGGTGAAGATCGTACACTTGGTACCATACAGGTAGTGTCGCCAAATCTTTAACGCAAAAACAACTGCGCCTAGCTCGAGATCATGGGTTGTATAGTTCTTCTCGTGGATTTTGAGCTGACGAGATGCGTAAGCTATAACCTTGTCCCGTTGCATGAGAACACAACCAAGACCAAGGTTGGAAGCATCACAGTAGACAATGAAATCATGTTTTCCGTCAGGCAACGTGAGAACAGGAGCGTTGCAAAGCATGTGCTTGAGGGTTTGGAAGGCAGTCTCTTGTTTAGTTCCCCAAACAAAAGGCTTGTCTTTATGCGTGAGAGAGGTAAGCGGTACAACGATCTTTGAGAATCCCTCGATAAATCGTCGATAATAGCCCGCTAGTCCGAGAAAAGAGCGGACTTCAGACGGGTTCTTAGGCGTAACCCAGCTCTTGACAGCTTCAATCTTCGCAGGATCGACGTGGATGCCTTGACTATTAATAATGTGACCCAGAAACTGAACTTCCTCTAACCAAAATTCGCACTTGGAGAACTTGGCATAGAGTTGGTTCCCCTGGAGTAACTCGAGAACCAAACGTAGATGTTGTGCGTGTTCGGCCTTCGATTTGGAATAGATCAAGACGTCGTCGATAAATACGATGACGAAACGGTCGAGATATGGTTTACACACGCGATTCATCAGATCCATGAAAACCGCTAGGGCGTTGGTTAAACCAAAAGGCATGACAACGAATTCGTAATGACCGTAACGAGTATGAAACGCGGTTTTGGGTATATCTTCTTCTTGAATACGCAACTGGTGATATCCCGAACGTAGGTCGATCTTGGAGAAACACGTAGCGCCTTGTAGTTGATCAAACAAATCGTCGATGCGAGGTAGGGGATAGCGGTTCTTGATAGTCAACTTATTCAATTCCCGATAGTCGATGCACATCCGGAACGACCCGTCCTTCTTTTTGACGAAAAGGACCGGCGCGCCCCAAGGAGAGGTGCTCGGGCGAATGAAGCCTTTCTCAAGTAATTCCTGGAGTTGGGTTAAGAGTTCGCGCATTTCGGACGGCGCAAGTCGGTAGGGAGCTTTGGCAATAGGATTGCTCCAGGAATGAGGTCGATACGAAAGTCGATATCATGACTTGGAGGTAGTCCGGGAAGATCCTCTGGAAAAACATTGGGAAATTCTCGAACCACAGGAACGTCTTTCACTTCCTTCTTCCCTTTCTTTTCCTTCTCCGCTACTACAATGTTAGCCAAGAAAGCCCTGTATTCCTTACGGAGATACTTGCTAGCTTGGACACATGACATAAGCTTGAGACCCTTTGAAGTAGTATCACCGTATACACACAATAAGTCACCATTCGCGAGCGAGAATCGAATCATCTTGTCGAAGCACACAACTTCAGCATGGTTTTCTCGAAGAAAGTCCATGCCTATTATGACGTCAAAACTTCCGAGCTGCTGGGGCTGCTGTTGCTGAGGCTCTTGTTTCACGACCCTGTTTGGGCACATGTTGGCGAAATGGTTCGGGTCGCCACATGCGAAGCAGGCTCTGGCTTTGACTACGGGTGCCGGAGGAGCTTGTTGACCCTGAGGGGCAGTGAGGAGAGCTTGATGAGCAGGAGCTTGTCGAATACGGCAGTTGGCAGTAAAGTGGCCGTATACATTGCAATGAGCACAGAAACGGCAAACAATGGTAGTTGGGTGACGGTAGGTGCAAGTAGGGCAGAGCGGGTGTGGTCCAGTGTATGCACGCTTTGCAGGCGGTGCATTGGCCACAGGCGCCGCTACTTGACGCTGTTAGGCTGGTACAGCTTGAATCGGTGCAGCAGTGATCGCACAGTTTTTGTTGCTGGAGCTGTTCTTTCTCTTGTTCTTCCTCTTGTTGCTCGATGAGGTGGGTTCAACAGTCGGTGCGGTGGCTGTAGCTTGATGCAGATGCTTTGAAGTCTTATCCCAGACACCAGCCTTAACCCTTTTGTCGTTGATTTCGGCGGCCAGTAGGTAGGTTTCTTCGATCGTCGTAGCCTTAGCCGCTTGCACGAAATCAGCAACGCAGTCAGGCAAAGCTCGGATGTACTTCTTGATTGTGATCTCTGGAGTCTTGACTTGATCGGGACATATGATGCTGAGTTGTTTGAAACGAGCAGTGAGAGCAGCGTTGTCACCCTCATGTTGATGTATGTGCCAGAATTCATCTTCAAGCTTTTGACGTTCGTGAGGAGGGCAGAATTCCTCTAGCATAACTTCCTTGAGCTCGTCCCACGACAGACCGTAGGCTTCATCGTTCCCTCGCTTGTTCCTCTCGGCCGTCCACCAGTCTAGTGCACGGGACTGGAAAATGCCGGTAGCATTCAGAGTTCGAAGGTCATCAGGGCAACCACTCTGTCGTAGAGTAACCTTAATGGAATCAAACCATTGGAATAGTGCAGTCTGACCTCCTTCGCCGGTGAATTCTTTTGGCCCACACGATTTGAATTGCTTGAAACTGAAGGGCCTTGCGGCAGCTTTAGGAGCATCAGTCCTTGATTCCTCGGATGACTTGCTGACATTCTCGTAAACATCACTTACGGCCTTTGCCACACTTTTAGCGATGATGGAAGCAAGGCGTTTGTCCCTCTTTTCCTGACGAGAAAGTGCATGACGAGATCCAGACGACATTGTCTGCAACAGACATCGTCACAGGACTCAACACATTGTATTCGAATCTCACCTCACACGTCTACTACTTACTAAAGCTCAGGAACACGTATATTCACGTAAACACATAACACACAAGCACGTAGGGCACATAATCACATAACACCTAAGCACGTAAAGCACAGAAGCAATGAAACACATACGCTTTTAATCACTAGAGGCAGTCAGAAAACAGAAGCCTATCATTCAAAGTCTGTGATTGTTCGAGAATAGCATAGTATAAGCTGTTAGTGCATGTATGTCTATCGCCTCTGTCATCTCAACCCGTAGTTGAGGCTATCTAATTCTAGGCCTTATGTTGTATCTAGTTAGAAAAAGGCAAGGTGGTATTATTGGGGAGTTGAGGAGTTCTAGGTCTAGAGAGAGAAACTAGAGAGAGAAAGTGACATCGTGATTCAGGTGCTTTGTACAATTTCAGTTCTGTCAATAGAATCACTGATTATAACACGTTCTCGTGTGTTCGGTCACATTCGTGTACGGATTCCACACGTTACGTATTCGGTTCTCAATCGTTTCGGAGCGAAAAATAAGCACATAAATGGGTAATAGCACATAAAATACATAAAATCGACAAGTTATCAGAGTCGGCTTCGAAACTCATAAAAAAATCGAGAGAGATCGTCTGCGGCTAATAGACTTGGACTAACCAAGGTGGTTCGACTATTCACAAGGACTTGTCATCCATGTCTGACCTTCAGAACTTGTGCTTTTGCCTCGATTTTGGGCATTTGGCACACATCCCGTTAGTCATTTCAAGATTTCAGGTCATTGGAGTCCGTCGAGTCCTTGGTGAGAGTTTTGTAAAATGTGCGGAATAAGTCGTCAAGCTTAGGGTTTCACCTCTGGCTTAACAACTTCGTCCTTGTCTTGACAAAATAGAGGAGATTATTCATCAAAATATGGGTTTCACCCCTAGTTTGGTATAATTCCCCCCGCTGAACAGTATCGATTAAGCAATTTAGTCGGGAGTTTGTGGTTTTCACACCTAATCTCGACTTTATCGCCCTTTCATGATTGAAAATTCAAGTGCGGTGATAGTGTAGTATAAGTGAGATTAGTGAGGAATAAGCTCGATGTACTCGAGTTGGTCTGTTGGTTCTTAACTATAGTCTAGGTATCTAAGACTTTGATGTGTGTAAAATGCAACATATAAATTACATCAAATGAAGCATAAAACTAACCCTTTTTAAGTACTAATATTGGAAAAAGAGTGTTTTTGTCTTCCTTTTGTATTTTCAGGATTAAATGAGCTCAAAAACACAAAAGAAGCAAAAAGACAGCTAAATCCAACATAAATACAAGAAAAGGAACATAAGTGGACTGCCCGACCCCTCAACGGCATCTTCCCAAGCAAAATAGAGAAGGCAGAAGACTGAACACGCCCCGTGCTCATCCAGCACGGGGCCGTGCCCAAGAAGCAGCAGAAAAGACAAACCTATAGAAGCTTCTATTACCCACCATGGGCCGTGCCCAGCGGACACGGGGGCGTGGCGAAAGTACAGCAGACGCATTAATTGTAATTGCGAATTACAATTAATGAAGAGAGAGTGTCAGACAGGCACGGGGCCGTGTCCAGCGGACACGGGGGCGTGCCCAGCCTTCTGTTCAGCCTATAAACAGGAGTGCTTGGTTTCATTTCAACTCATCCCTTGGCACACCACCTCTCTCACACTTCATCCACCACCCACCACCATCACAACACCATCATCCATTGTCCATCGTAGAGTGTGTGAGTCGTCTCGGGATCCAAGATTGATCGTAAGAGTTCTTGACAATCAAGGCCATGTTTTCCTAAGTCTCTTACATCACTTGGTGAAGACAAAGTGTCTAGTATAATACTTTTTATTTCTAATCTTTTGCACTTTTTATTTGGTTTTGTATTAATGACTTTAATAACTAGTTACTTATGTTGAAGGTGATCTTTCCTTATCGTTTGTCCGTGGTGTCTTGGCATTATTTTACTGTCTATATAAAATAAAAGATTTTCACCATTCATATCTCCACGGTCTATATGGAGGTATGTTAGCTACCTGGTCGGGGGTTAAGGGAACGGTTTGGTAAAGGTCTTGCCATTGTTCAGCGTTTAGAGGTCCTGCAATGGACCTGGGTCAAATTTAGTAGGACATCCTTCAATGCTTCACGGTATTGGATGGCGGGGGTCCAAACTCTTTGACCCCCTCATAAGTTAACTACTATTAATACTATAACCCGGCTATTTAGGACTGTATCCCTGCTGACTCAGACTACTTAGCCGAGGGTAACGTCACCGCCAAAAGCGGGGCCTACCATAATATTGCATTAATAACTTAATTCATTATCTTCCAATAATTCACCCTTTTAGGATTGTATCCTTGCTGACTCAAACTACTGGGGTGAGGGTAACGTCACCTTCAAAAGAGGGGCCTACTACAATAACTAAGATAATCTCTTAATTATGTGCAAAAGTGCGGAAATAATCAAAGGTTATACTAGATACGAGTCGGAACCAAGTGATTCATCTTGTCTATCTGTTTTTCTTTTATTTTTATTTTCAGCATTTTAGTTAGCTTTTATTTTTCTTAGTTTAAAAATCTTTTTCTAAACTTTTTATTTTGATTAGACGTTGAGGATCAACCGGTACTAAAAGCTCTTGTGTCCTTGGACGACCTCGGTATCTTACCAACGCTATACTACGCCCACGATGGGTGCACTTGCCCATATGTGTGTTTAGTGTTAGTAAAATATCGTGTTTTATAAATTTAAAACTTGGCTAAAATAAGTGTTAAAGGGGCTTAAAATATACACCTAATATATATAACACTTTACCGCACATCAAGTTTTTGGCGCCGTTGCCCGGGACACAAGGATTTTAAGAAAGTTAGGAATCAACGGCCTAATCATTTTTTTATTTTTCTTTTTAATTTCTTTAGGATTTTCTTAGTTTTTCAGCTTCTGCAGAGCTCAGCACGGGCCGTGCCTGGTCAGACACGGGCCGTGCCCAGCATCATCACTGGCAGTTTTTATTTTCTGAGTTACAGAGAGCTGAGCACGAGCCGTGTCGGTGCAACACGGGGTCGTGTCCAACTCCCAGTAACTGGGATACAGAAAACAATTACTGTACTTCTGACCACGGGCCGTGTTCACTGAGCACGGGGCCGTGGTGAACATTCTGACCAACATTTTTTTTTTCTGTTTTATTGCAGGATTTGGAACCCAGGTGCCACATTTGACCCTCCTACGTAGTGCATGAGCTCCAGTTCTAGTAGAGACATAAAAGAACCCCTAGAAGAACCCGAACGCTTTCTCAGAAAAAGACTTAAAGCTAAAAATCAAGAGAAAGCTTTGGGGGACCCACTTCCAATGGCGGACCAACGTACCCTCATGGATTACCTACGACCCACCGTAGGCAATCTCGGCGCCGCTATCAATGCACCGAATGTCGAAGCCAACAACTTCGAACTTCGACCGCATTTGATACAAATGCTCCAAAACTCCGCAACCTTTCATGGGCTTGCGGACGAGGATCCCCATCTACATATTACTAATTTCTTGGAAATATGTGATACTTTTCGGATCAATGGAGCATCAAACGACGCCATTCGCCTTAGGATGTTTCCATTTTCACTAAAAGACCGAGCTAAGGCTTGGCTGAACACCCTCCCAGTTGGCTCGGTAAACACCTGGGATGAACTAGCCCAAAAGTTTCTATATAAGTATTTCCCTCCTGCTAAAACGGCTAAATTAATGACTGAAATTAATACATACTCACAAGAGGATGGGGAATCCTTATATGAAACTTGGGAAAGGTTCAAGGAACTTCTAAGAAAGTGTCCTCATCACGGTCTAGCGGTATGGCAACAAGTATCCACTTTCTACAATGGGTTGTTGCCACACACAAGACAAACACTTGATTCAAGCTCCGGGGGACTTTTTGGTAATCGTCACCCAAATGAAATATATAATCAAATTGAGGAAATTGCTCAAACCAATTTTCAATGGCACACTCCTCGAGGTAATAAATCTATTGCCCCGGGCGCCCATAAGGTTGATGAAAGCACCTCTTTACAAGCCCAAATCGAGGCCCTCTCTTCGAAAATGAAAAGGCTTGAAATGACAAAAACGGCCTCGGTTATGGCTTGTGAAGGGTGTGGTGGGTCACATGAAAATTGGAGTTGTATGAAAGAATTAGATGAACAAGCGGAAACGATAAACTACATTGATAATAGACCTAGGCCGTCGGGTCCTCCAACGGGTACCTACAACCAAGGATGGCGTAACCACCCAAATCTTGGTTGGAGAGATCCCGGTAATAGTAGTAACCAACAAAACCAACGAACTAATTTTCAACAACCACAAAATTTCTCTCAACAACAAGGTGGAAGAGAAAGGCTTGAAGATACCCTATCTCGCCTCATCTCCGACACCGAAAAGAAAAACTCGGATCGATTTCAACAATTGGAATCGAATTTTAGAAATCAACAAGCTAGCATTCAAAACGTTGAAAAACAATTAAATAAACTAGCTCAAAATTTCTCCGAGAGACCACAAGGCGCGTTACCAAGTAATACCGAAACCAACCCAAAGGCGCAAGTACACCTCATCACGTTGAGAAACCGAACTGTGGGTCCCGAGGATGAGCCCTCACCACCAATTGAAGGAAGTCAACATCAAAACACTACTTCACCCACGCCTCATCCAGAAAAGGCTCCTTCAACAAATCAAGAGCCTATCAAGACTCATCCGATTCCGTACCCCGGTAGGTTAAATCGTCAAAAGACCGATGAGCAATTCGCAAAGTTCGAAAGTTTACTAAAACAATTGCATGTTAATATTCCTTTTATTGAGGTCCTAACCCAAATGCCTAAATATGCAAAATTCATGAGGGATTTCCTCACTCACAAAAGGAAAATTGAATCATTGCAATTAGTTAACCTAGGCGAAGAATGCTCGGCTTTAGTACTCAAAAAACTTCCACAAAAGAAAATCGACCCCGGGAGCTTCACAATCCCTTGCTCGATTGGGAAGTCCCCCGTCCGTAATGCCTTAGCCGATCTTGGGGCTAGCATCAACCTCATGCCCACGTCAATGTTCAAGCGACTCGGCCTAGGAACAACAAGCCCTACAAAGATGAGCATACAACTCGCCGACAGGTCCGTCAAATTTCCACAAGGTGTCGCTGAAAATCTGCTAGTCAAGGTTGACAACTTCGTCTTTCCAACCGACTTTGTCATCCTAGACATGGAAGAAGACACGGGTGTCCCTCTCATCCTCGGGAGGCCATTTCTAGCCACCGCCCAAGCAGTGGTGGATATGAATGACGGAACTCTAACATTGAAGTTTGGGGATGAGGAAGTAAAGTTTAAATGTGGAAAGAAAGTAGAGGAAGAAGATCCGGTCAACTACATGAAGGTCATAGACTCAAGCTTGGATGACGCTCTCCGACGGTGTAACATGGGATGCAATACATCCCACTTGGGTAACATATGACCAGGCTTTGGGTCTAGCCAAGGACCCTTATAAACGTGGCGCACCATGGAGGCATTCCACGGAACTATCCTTAGTTTAATTTAGATTATTTTTTTATGTTTCCTAGTTAGTTCTAATTTTCAGGAATAAAACACACTCATGGTGGAAAGGGATGAAAAAGGGAAGAGAGAAAAATGACCTCATGCACAAGAACAAGGCAACCCGACAATTCTCTCCATTACAGAAGGTTCAACACGGGCCGTGCCCAACCAACACGGCCCCGTGCTGAACCCCCTGCAGAAAAACGCCCAGTTCAGGTAACTGGACACGGGCCGTGTTCACCCAACACGCCCCCCGTGTCCAGAATTCTGTTTCTCTTGTTTCAATTTTGTTACTGGCACTTGAACACGGGGCCGTGTTCAGCGCCCAGTAACACAAATTTTTTGCTTTTTAACACCATTTTACACATCTAATCAACCTAAAAATTTATTTTTGGGACACATTGAGGACAATGTGTAATTTAAGTGTGGGGGGGATGCTAAACTGTAGGATCGGATTGCGACCTAAACGAGTCGTTTTGAAGAGTTCTAGTCCGTTTCAAAGGCGGAAACAGAGAAACGAACGTGTAAACAGCTTGATATTCACTTTAATCTCTTATATATTGATATTGACAACCTTTACAATCGAAAGAGAAACCGGCAGCACCTCGGTATAATTCTCAGAAACTGTTACCAATGACAAGTATGACAAGCCTATATATAGAGTTTAGATTTCGCTTGGACATGCTTTAAGCGAAAACTCATACTCATGATTTCGCTTGAACATGCTTCAAGCGAAACCTAATTCTTTCAAGTGAAACTCTCAAACTTGATTAGATTCGCACTGAACTCGAGACTCGACATAAGACGAAGACGACAGATGACTGCACCAACAGACTCCCCCTCAGATGTTGACGAGTCTTAAGTGTCGAGTCTTCTCAATCTTCAGTCTTTATCAGTCTTTGAGCTTTCTTCAGGATCTCTTCCTGGCTCTATCCTATCTCCAACTCTTTCTCTCTCTAACAAACTCCCCCTCAAAACATGCTGGGATCGTAGTCTGGCTTTTACAGTATTTCAGAATCCTCAGGTATTGGAACCTGGCACTCTATCTGCTATCCTGCACATCCTCTATCCAAAAATAAGATTCACAAGAATAAAATATTTAACAATTTATCAAATTTCATGCACCAACACTGATCCTTCTCCAATCAATATACAATCAAACATTAACAATGATCATTTAACAAATTTTTATCTCTGAAAAAAAAAACTTTTCAATCAAAATCACCCAAACCTATTCGTCATGTTTAGCACTCGGAATTTTGAAATTCAGCTCTTTAACATCAGTTGTCTAAAATCTTTTTGAATTTTCCAAAATTTATGCTAAAACACACCGAAAATCTTTTTGGATTTTGAAATAACAGAAATAAAATGCAGTAAAGAAATATTTACAAACAATATTTTTGTGAGTTCGTGTAAGAGGATCATATCAGTTTTTGAGACAAGTCACTAACACCGTTAAGCTTCATTTCATATTAAGTTCTAAACAATTCACCTAGATTGTCAGTATATTTGTCCACTTAATTTTTCACACAAAGTTCAACTGCTTCGAGATACGAATTAGTGTTTTAGGACTTAAACATCTACATGTGTCCCACCTCAGTATATACTCCTGTATCCAGACCCCAATATTCAGTCTTACAGGTGAGTATACCACAGATGATATCTGTAAGGGGAATAAATTATGCAACCGTGATAGCTCAGGTCAGAACTTCCGTTCAGCAGAGAGCCTAGTTGACTTTTAGGTGTGTCCCCTTTAGAGGATCTTTTGAATTACAACAGCCATGATTAGCATCTTTCAATGTTTCATCATTTTTTAGCTGAGGGTGGTGCTATATTTCAAGCAAGCAGAAAGTATTCTCCGGGGACTAGGCCATTGCTTCCGCAAAATCAGAAGTCCCGGGATAATACCCCAGATATCACTGAGCATAAAGACCTAGTATCTCAGAATAAGGGACCTTTCAAACAAGATTTCAGGGGTTACCTATATATCCTGGAGGTGTTCCCCACGTAGACGCAAGTAAATTTTATGTTTATATCTCGTCACAATTTACTAAATGTGCAAAAACCTACTGGCATATCCGCAGTGAGATTGTTTATCACATTTTTACTTTACATTTCTTTAGCATGCTGTGACAGTCCACTGATGTACTATCATTTCCTCTTTTATACAACAAAACTCATTTTTGATTTTATCATGTTTTTGGCTTTTTCAAATTTTCAAATGTTTTTGGATTTTCTGAAAATTTTTAACTCCCCCTAAAATACAAACACATGAAAGTAAATTTGAAAATAAACTGTACAATAAAGTGACAACTGATATCAAATCGCATCAAATCGCCATCCACCTGGCATAAACAATCAGAACTCCCCCTTACACAAAACTATTTTCTCATTATGATTTCAAAACACTTAAGTTTGTTTTAACCAAAATGATTTTTCCGGAAAATAAGTTTTGTTGATTTTAACACTTTTAAAGTTAGGGGTTCGTCATATCGTTCCTCAATCATTTGTAGAAAATCAAGTACAATTTAATGTCCTTGATTTACCACTTGACGTTGAAAACCTCTTTCAACCACTTGTAATTAAACACAATCAAAATCTGATATAATGAATGATGCCGATTCCTGCTCCACTCTTACCAACCTGGAAGCTCCGGCAATTCATAATCTGTAAAATTTAACAAACTTTAAGATTCAATCACACAATCAATCACTAAGAAAGATGCCGATTCCTGATCCGCAATTACAAACTTGGGATCTCCGGCAAGTCAGGTTTTTTAATGAAAGAAAATATCCACCCAAGCCTGACCAGCCTTGGGTGTAGCCTTCTCAACTTCACTAGGGGTTGGACTATAAGTTGCCTTCTTTGTAGCATAAAACTCTTTTACCCCTTTAACCTTCCCATCAATCATTTTACCAATCATCTTTTTAATGTTTCCATTAAACGCTTTCTCAACATCAAATTCTTTCTGTTCAGAATAGAATTGATTTGAAATCTCAACTTTCCCAACTTTTGATTTAAAATATTCAGTCCTCAATGATGGAAAGTTCTCATCATCCATTGGAGGAACTGAGTTTTCACTTTTTAGCTCAACCTGTGGCTCCTCTGACTTTGCGAAATCAGATTCATCGCCAGATTTTACCTCTGATTTCTTAACAACCCAAGCTTGGTTGTCAAGATTTCCCCTTTTCTTGTAAAATCTTTTTGAACATTCACCAACTTCATATGTTGAATTTTTGAATACTTTGAATCTTTCAGTTGGTGGTTCAGCTTTGTCAACAATAACTTCTTTCAGTTTTTGTGAGACTCCCTGTTTTGTTTTTGTTGCTTGGGGACAGTTCCATGCAATATGACCAACTTCATTGCATCTGTAACAGGTTCTTGTCTCCTTTCTTTGATAATCTTCATTCTTCACTTTCTTTGCAAGAAATTCTGTGTTTGATTGCTTCCAGAATGAGCTTTTTGATTCTTCTTCATGGCTAGTTCCTGCAACATATTTTGTATTTGTTTTAGAAATTTTCTCATTTTTATAATTTTCAGGTGGAATAAAACCAAGTCCTTTCTTTTTGTAGCTACAATTGTGATTTGGTTTCTTTTGAAAACCAGAACCAGAATTGTAACCTTTTTTCTTGTTTAACCGTTGTTGAACTCTTGAATTGTATTTTTTAAGTTTTCCAGTAGGATTTAAATCTTTAATTTCAGAAATATTAATTTCTGTCATTTTGAAAACCTTTTTAATCATGTCAAACCGAACACTTCTAATTGGGAATTCTTTATCAAAATATAATTTGTCAGAATCATTCAAAGTATATGCAACTTCAAATGTTTCGTCACTCAAATTAGATTTTGACAACAAAAACTCTTTACTGTAAACCCGTTTTCCTGACTACTTTGAACTCTTTTCGGATGAACTCGAACTCCCAACTGACTGACACGAACTTTCGGACTCGGACTTTGACTCCTCATCCTTATCCAACACCTGGTCGACCACTCTTTTTATCAGTTCGGACTCATGATCTGTGTCGGACGCTGTGAACGTGACATCAATATTGTCCGGTAAAACATCAGTTATCTCGGATTCTAGCTTAATATTGACCGCCTGTTTTAGTTCTTCCTCGTTTGGTTTTCTAGGCGAATAACCTTCCCAAATCGGAGGCGGACACTTGTTATAACATACACTCTGTTTCTTACCAGTATCCTTTTTCTTCTTTGGCTTTGTTTCTTCATCTTTAAAAGCTTCAAATCCTTCAACTGTTGGATAAATTCTGTCGATTATGTAATCACAACCTTTGTAACTTTGCAGCAATCTTCTAATTCTTTCATTCTCAGCTGCTTCACTATCCAACTCTTTTTTCCTCTTTGCACATTCTTCTATGTACATGTTGATCTCTTTTTGCTTTGTCATCATGGTAGCATTCAGCATCTTCAAAGCTTTTTCTCTTTCAGAGTTAGTCTTCTCCAGATCATTTACATGTCTGTTCAATACATCATACGACTTTTTCAAATTCTTTACATCAAACAATAATTTTTCTTTCAACTTTTCTAACTCACTAAACCTTTCATCTTTTTCTATACACTGTTTACAAGACTCTAAACATGTAAGACAAGGTTTTGTGATTTCAACCATCTTCTCGACTTCAACTATCTTTTCAACTTCCACAATCTTCTCGATCACTTTGACTTCTTTTAAATCTTTTGCAGCTTTCCTTTCTTTTAGTTTCTTCAATTTTTCTGCAAAATAAAATTCAAAACTATCAGAAGATAAGTGAGTTTTTCCAATATTAATCTGTTCAATTTCTTCTTCACTGTCACTTGTCTCTGACGAACTGTTTTCAGATGAAACAGATCCTTCATCTTCACTTTTCTCCTCATCAGATAACACTTCCATCCATTCCTTTAGCATTTCCGGTTTTCGAATAATATGAGCAATAAACGCTCCAACATTTGAATCAGCTGGAATGTACTTGTCCCAGCTAAATCCTTCAGCCAATTTCTCGTCATCTTGATCCATGATGCCATAGTAAGCTTTCTTGTTTGCATCTTCGATCATTTTTCCATGTGCCGTTTGAGGTTCCTTTTGTTGATGTGGTTGATGAGTGATTTGCTGATAAATGGTCTTTCGATAATAATCATCTTTTCCAGCAGACTCCTTTGCTCCTCTCGGCTCCTGATTCCTGCACTCCCTTTTAAAATGGCCTTTCTCCCTGCAACGAAAACAAACAACTTTAGATTTATCAAATCCAAGATTAGAAAGATTTGCATCCAAGAAATCAGTTCTTCCTGTAACCAAACTAAATTTTTCTGCTCTCCTCAAAACACTAGCTAAAGCCCATTTAATATCCATCAGTTCTAGCTCCTCTGCATCAATTTGGTCATAATCTTCCTTTGTCAGCATCGGATTACCAATTTTTCCGGCAATCAATCCTTCATAAGACTCTAATGCAGTGACCAATAATCCCATATGATGCTTTACAACTGCTTCAGAATAATTTTGACCATTTTGAAGATGTAGAGCTACATTGCACTGAAGTAGATGACCATTTCCAGTAGATGAACTTTGAACACTTGGAGGATTCACCGTTGAAAACCCACTAGTGTTGACTGATCCTTGACTGCTTGGTGTAGATTGATTTCCAGCACTAAATGCCGTTTGTATCTTTGGACTTGCTTCAGCAGTTTGAACATTTCCTTTATAATACAATTTGATATCTTGTTGATGAGTAGAACTGTTCATTCTAGCAATTTTCTGCTGCTCCAGATCCTGTGCCTCCAACTTCTCTATAAACTGTGCAATTGATAGCTTTTTATACTGTCCTGAATTTTTCAATATCATCATATATGTACCCCATTCTTGTTGCGGTAACGCATCAGCAAGTTTTTCAACCCATTCTGCTGCATTTTTCTTAATCTTCAACTGTGACATGGTACGTACAAGATGACAATATCTTTCAATAAGACTCTTTGTTGTTTCACCAGGCATGCACGTAAACAGTTCAAACTCCTTTTTCAACAAAGCTGCTTTACTCTGTAACATTTCAGTGCTCCCTTCAAATTTCTTTTCAAGAGCTTCCCAAATAGAATAAGCGTTTTCATCATGCTGAAGCAATACAAATATATCTTCTGTTATCGCTTGTTGTAGCAAATTAATCATCATTTTCTCTCCTCTATAACTTTCCCTCTCTTGTTCAGTAAATTCAGATATGATTTTATCAGCTCCCGTTGTATTCTTTGGTCTCTCATACTCAGTTTCAATGCTCTCCCAAGCTTTTAGATGATTCGCCTGAACCCAATTCTCAAACCGTTTCTTCCACCCGTGGTAATCTTCAATTCCCATAAGCTTCGGGGGTTTTTGCATCGTTCCAGTTTCGTTTTCTGCCTTCATGTTTTGAGCAATTGAAGCTGGAGTAGTCGAGGGTGTAGCAAACGCGTTGTAGAACTCGAAATCCATTTCTTTAGCAACTTGAATCTCTTGTAGAAATCGACAAGTACCTTTACAAAACGAACAACACACAATTAGTTAAAAAATTTATCAATTAATCGAAACAAATTGGTACTCGAACTGATGATTTTCTGTGCGGACTGAACGTTGACCAACTGTACGGACTGTATGACCCGGATCGAATTCGATTGACTTGACCCTTTGAAACCTTCGAACTCCAAACCGTACGAACTGAACTATAACACGTGACTTGACCACACAAAACAATTTGACTGAAACTTCAAGCGAAATCGTGTGAAATTTGAATTCTCAAGCGAAATCTAACACAAATCTGAAGCGAAATCCATGTAATTCAACCTTTCAAGCCAAATCAGATAATGTTCTCAAGCGAAATCAACAAAAATACATCAACTTGAAGCGAAATCAACAGATTATCATCAACTTAAAGCGAAATCAACAGATTATCATCAACTTGAAGCGAAATCAATAAGTATTCTGAAGCGAAACCTGCTGATGTCAGCCAATTCGATCTGATTTTGGTCCAATTAATCCAGTTTTAATCTGATTTTAGATCTGAAAGTCTCAAGAATTTGTTAAAACATGTTTTCGCATGTATTGTGAAAGTTTGAACCGAATTCGTCTGTAAAAAGTTTAAAATTTTCAAAAAGAAAGGTGTAGAAACAGATTTTACGGCTGAATTAATAAGAACTCTTCTTCACTGTCTCTGATACCAATTGTAGGATCGGATTGCGACCTAAACGAGTCGTTTTGAAGAGTTCTAGTCCGTTTCAAAGGCGGAAACAGAGAAACGAACGTGTAAACAGCTTGATATTCACTTTAATCTCTTATATATTGATATTGACAACCTTTACAATCGAAAGAGAAACCGGCAGCACCTCGGTATAATTCTCAGAAACTGTTACCAATGACAAGTATGACAAGCCTATATATAGAGTTTAGATTTCGCTTGGACATGCTTCAAGCGAAAACTCATACTCATGATTTCGCTTGAACATGCTTCAAGCGAAACCTAATTCTTTCAAGTGAAACTCTCAAACTTGATTAGATTCGCACTGAACTCGAGACTCGACATAAGACGAAGACGACAGATGACTGCACCAACATAAACCTTGAAATTTTGCAAGTCCTAAATACAAGCCTTACACAAAACTCTATTGGAACCGCTAATCACCCCAAATTTTTTTTCAAAAATTTCATTTTTTTTTACTTGTCTAGGTTTAGGTTTAACTCGGGAAATTCAAGTTCTCAAAAAGGTTATATTTTTACGAATTTACAACCGATAGCGTCGTGATAAAAAGAACCAACATAAGAAAATTATGAAAAGGCATAGCAAACTTAGTTAAAATTTGATTATATATACTTGATCACATAAAAACTCATTCCCACAAAAGTGAGTTTTGAGCCTTTATTGAGCATACAAATTTACATCTTTAGAATAAATGCTCATTTTTCGTTTCTTGTGTGAATAGCCGCTTGGTTCTTACGACTCTAGAACTTGCCATGACGATACATTCCCGGTCCTTATCAACTTAAACCCGAGTAAGTAAATGATGGAGGTATTAGGACTAACCCTTTTTATTTCTACACCATTATTTTTCTTTTTCTTTTACCACCTACCCAAAAATCCCCCTAGTTAGCCCCTTTGAGCCTAAACCTTTTCATTTCATCACCCAAAAAAAAAAAAAAACCCTTTTACCCACCAAACCTTTTTTATTTTTAACCCTTTGTTTTAGTAACAAGTTCGGTTTTTCCGTATGATCATTCAAAATAAAAATTGTGTTGATGATGAAGCAAAAGAAAATAAACAAACAAGTTCATCAAAAATAACTTTGTTTGAATAATAGCTTCATCAAAATAAAAAGTTACAAAAATCGAAAATCCTATGAAAACCGACACTTGTTACGCTTTTTCACCCTTTTCTACTAACCACTACCCCAACCACCTACCTTTAACCCAAGCCTAAACCTTCACCCACAAAGTCCTCTTGATATTTACAAAGGTATAAAAGTTAAAAAGGAGGAGGATTGATTGCTTGGCAAGCCTATGGTAGGAATAAGTTCCATGCCGCTCTCGAGTGATTCACTAAAAATACACCTCCGGTCGAGTGTGAGTGATTTCTCCCGTGAGGTATGTGAACTTGTATATAAATGGAATTTTAAAAAAGGCATGTTATGCCTAAATAAGTAATTTCTCTTATGAAAAGTTTTAAATAAATCATGACGAATAGGATTGTAAATAAATAAAAATAAAACTACATAAAGAATCTTGGAAATCCCGACACTCTACGACAAGCCCAAAACCTTCTCTTCTACCCATTCCATTTGGGAGTGTAAGCCACATATTAAAGAGTTTTGCTTGAGGACAAGCAAAAGTTCAAGTGTGGGGGTATTTGATGTGTGTAAAATGCAACATATAAATTACATCAAATGAAGCATAAAACTAACCCTTTTTAAGTACTAATATTGGAAAAAGAATGTTTTTGTCTTCCTTTTGTATTTTCAGGATTAAATGAGCTCAAAAACACAAAAGAAGCAAAAAGACAGCTAAATCCAACATAAATACAAGAAAAGGAACATAAGTGGACTGCCCGACCCCTCAACGGCATCTTCCCAAGCAAAATAGAGAAGGCAGAAGACTGAACACGCCCCGTGCTCATCCAGCACGGGGCCGTGCCCAAGAAGCAGCAGAAAAGACAAACCTATAGAAGCTTCTATTGCCAACCACGGGCCGTGCCCAGCGGACACGGGGGCGTGGCGAAAGTACAGCAGGCGCATTAATTGTAATTGCGAATTACAATTAATGAAGAGAGAGAGTGTCAGACAGGCACGGGGCCGTGTCCAGCGGACACGGGGGCGTGCCCAGCCTTCTGTTCAGCCTATAAATAGGAGTGTTTGGTTTCATTTCAACTCATCCCTTAGCACACCACCTCTCTCACACTTCATCCACCACCCACCACCACCACAACACCATCATCCACCACCATCATCCATTGTCCATCGTAGAGTGTGTGAGTCGTCTCGGGATCCAAGATTGATCGTAAGAGTTCTTGACAATCAAGGCCATGTTTGCCTAAGTCTCTTACATCACTTGGTGAAGACAAAGTGTCTAGTATAATACTTTTTATTTCTAATCTTTTGCACTTTTTATTTTGTTTTGTATTAATGACTTTAATAACTAGTTACTTATGTTGAAGGTGATCTTTCCTTATCGTTTGTCCGTGGTGTCTTGGCATTATTTTACTGTCTATATAAAATAAAAGATTTTCACCATTCATATCTCCACGGTCTATATGGAGGTATGTTGGCTACCTGGTCGGGGGTTAAGGGAATGGTTTGGTAAAGGTCTTGCCATTGTTCAGCGTTTAGAGGTCCTGCAATGGACCTGGGTCAAATTTAGTAGGACCTCCTTCAATGCTTCACGGTATTGGATGGCGGGGGTCCAAACTCTTTGACCCCCTCATAAGTTAACTACTATTAATACTATAACCCGGCTATTTAGGACTGTATCCCTGCTGACTCAGACTACTTAGCCGAGGGTAACGTCACCGCCAAAAGCGGGGCCTACCATAATATTGCATTAATAACTTAATTCATTATCTTCCAATAATCCACCCTTTTAGGATTGTATCCTTGCTGACTCAAACTACTGGGGTGAGGGTAACGTCACCTTCAAAAGAGGGGCCTACTACAATAACTAAGATAATCTCTTAATTATATGCAAAAGTGCGGAAATAATCAAAGGTTATACTAGATACGAGTCGGAACCAAGTGATTCATCTTGTCTATCTGTTTTTCTTTTATTTTTATTTTCAGCATTTTAGTTAGCTTTTATTTTTCTTAGTTTAAAAATCTTTTTCTAAACTTTTTATTTTGATTAGACGTTGAGGATAAACCGGTACTAAAAGCTCTTGTGTCCTTGGACGACCTCGGTATCTTACCAACGCTATACTACGCCCACGATGGGTGCACTTGCCCATATGTGTGTTTAGTGTTAGTAAAATATCGTGTTTTATAAATTTAAAACTTGGCTAAAATAAGTGTTAAATGGGCTTAAAATATATACCTAATATATATAACACTTTACCGCACATCAACTTCGACCCGGACTAGGTCGAGTCTTGCCTAATTCCCTATAGTTATGGCTCTAATACCAACCTGTCACACCCCAACCGATGGCGGAATCATCGGGGCATGGCACCGAGCGAAACAGATTGTCCAGAAGTTTCCATAACAATTATCAATACTATTCAATTTAAACAACACGTCCCATACCGTATCTCAAACAGTAAATAATTATTACAGACATAAATCCAGGCAAATATTCTGTTCCGACAACTCAGATTTAAATAGACAGCAATTGTTTATCTGCTTCTAGAGACCCCTGATTCGTTATTGTAACACCCCAAAAATGAAAACACAATAAAATTCAGTGTGGATAAATAATAAACTTAACATGATTAAGTTTATGGCAAAATGATAGTTAAATGTAGGTTAAAGATTAGAATTGTAAATAGCAACTAAGTGTAGGGGGTAAAGTGCAAAAGTGAATAAACTTAAAATTATTAAAACAAATTAAAATCCCAAACACAGGATATGTGTCTAGGATCGATCGAACAGGAAGAAGGAGGGTGAAAACCCTTGCTTTTGCTAATTTCCTCAATTGATCAAGAGATTCAAGCCAAATCTTCTGCATGTCTCAAGATTTCCAAAAATCTAAACCTAGCTAGTAAAGTGGTAAGTTCAATTTTATCAAATTATGCTTTGTAACAAGAAGGGTCCAACCCAATTCGAATTCTTGTATCCAAAGTGGGAAATCCTAGTTAGAATTGCTTCCTAGAACAAGAATTGTGTTGATTTTAGGTTGCATGAAAGGATTATAGCAAAAACCCACTTGTTAAGAAGTTAGTAAAGGTTTGATGATTATGAGAAATCATAAAACTAGGAAGTTAGTGTATTAGCTTGTCATGATACTTGAATAATGAATGAAATTGATGTAGAATGAAATAGCTAAGTGAATTCGAATGAATGAAATTGTTGTGTGATGATTAACTAGTAAGAATATGCTTTAGAGACTTGTACCATGTACCTTAACTACAATGCCTACCAAGTGTTCAATAAAATGCTTGAAAGATGAATGTATGTGTATTATGGAAAAATGGTAGAATGAATGGATAGACTAAATGAAAGAAAGAATGTTGTAATGTAGGCGTAAAGGAAGAAGGTACAAGCACCAAGAAGACGGAAGGTGCGCAAGATCGAGGTATGTTTCGTTGCATACAAATACCTTATTTATAATCTTGTTATAACATCATGATTAATTATTATCAAAATGTTATGGTGATTAGTAAGTAACTAGCAAATTCCTTGCGGATTTGGTTGTTATGAGAGTTATAAGAAGCTATGCAAGTCGACCGGTTCAAGTGAACAAGTCGATCAAGAATAAGCTTCCATCCATTTTGAACGGGTGGTTTTGAATGCTATGATAAATACTAGAAGCTCAATCCGTTATACGGATAGAAAGAAGAAATTACGTGGAAAGCAAATAACCTGATTAAACGGGTTGGATATGTATGCTTAACTCTCATTGAGAGTGTTTATACCAAACCCAAGTATTTGGGTAGTCGAACGCGTGAGAAAGATGAAAGCTCATATACGGATGGAACTAAAACGAAGGAGTTATAGTTTAACAAGTATGATGACTAATTTTTAAAACCTTGTTGTTGAATGTAGGTAAATCCTCACTTTAGGCGATCTGGAGATTGGAGCGAGCACATGTCCATGTCTTGTTATACCGAACGCTTCCGCTAGCTTATTCGCCTCTTTTGGTCCATGACTTGTTATTTTGTCTAACTTAGTTAGTAGTCGTACATGTGTAAAACTTGTTGTCTTTGTTTTTAGTAGTTTTTATATCAAACGGTTCGTAGAATGTTACTTAGTGAATCAAGTTTAAAACAGGGGGCATGTTCGTGTTTCGAACGGGTCATGCCCAATTTTTGTTAAAAAGTTTACGAATGTGTGAAGCATAAGGTCTTTAAAATCGTTAAAGTTGTTGTTTTATTAATATGAATAAGTGGACCTTACAGTTATCTACAGACAACTATTTGTTGGGCTTTAAAGCTTTATTCTAGCTTCAAATTCCTACCACATGTGCATCCTAAGCACCTGTCACATACGTTAAAATAAAGTCAATACATAAAATGTAAAGCTAAGCATACAAGTTTGATAATAGCATATAGAGTTCGAATTCGTTTACGCATAACCAGCACGTACACATAGTGAAATGAAGCACGTTAGTTATCGACATAGATCCATCGATACCAATGACTGCGGGTTGACTGCCCGAGGCAGTTCGCAATACATGATTACCACCGTAATCCATGCAAGTAATGGTCCTTAACAACCCCCATGTGAACGGGTGCTGAGTCCAAACTATAGTACTATCGTTGCTAAGGCAGGTAGACAACATTCCATGTGTAAACATAACAAACAAGCATTCATAAGCCACGTATAACATGCATTAACGGTTGGCGTTCAAATAGTATTGAGTAGTGTGATTGTTGTAGTTTGAATATTCGTAACTTATGTAACACCCAAAAGTGATTAAAGCAAAAAGGGATCGAGTATACTCACAGCGGTTAATGGATTGAAGGGAGCGCTTAGCGAGTTAGATTAGCCTGAATAGATTCGGTAGCATAACGATAAGTGAAGCGTAAAACGGGAAACAAGTGTTGGAGAGTCGGACAGCTGGTCGATCGAACGGTAGTTCGATCGGACGGCTGACCGTTCGGTTGACAGTCCGTTCGGTCCGCTGTCCGGTCGGTCGGTAGGCCGATCGGATGGCTGTTCGAGTGGATTGTTTCTTCCTATAAGAAGTATGTGTTTGTGTATGATGGCTTGACTTTTGAAGTTTTCGTTGTAGTATTTGAAAACTTTGAAGTATCTTTACCTTTCAGGTCGATCGATCGAACGGTCGTTCGATCGGCCGGCTATCCGATCGGTTAGGTACTTCAGTAAATAGGTTCTCTGCAGGATGTCACCTGATCGGACGGCTGTTCGATCGGGTGGCACTCCAAACGCGTTGAACATGTTGAAAATCGACTAAGTATTGAAGCATAGTATCTCATGATCCGAAGAGTAATCCAATCGGACGGCAGTCCGATCGAACAACTGTTCGTTCAATACTCTCTTCAATGAACTACTCAAGTGTGGGACGATGTGCTAGCCGATCGGCAGGCCTGGTCGATCGGCTGACTGTCCGATCGGCTGGTTGTCCATTCGGACAGTAGTCCGATCGGTCAGCCTTCTGACCTGGTCGGCTTATTCGTCTAACACTTGGCTGTTCTGGTTTGTTTGTCGTTATATCGAGGTATCTTGACAATCGAGTCGAACCATAGAACCCTCGTTCTTATTTCTTTCCCCTGCTCGGCAGGAATCACCCAAATCCGGCCGGTGAACTGTTCGGAACGGAGTCTAGCGTTTAACCCGTAATCGGTTAACCTCGTAGGTAGAATCCGGACCTTGCGCCATACAACCTCCGAAGTGATTTGTAAATTGGCACAAGCACCGTTTCTACCGGTTTTGAAGGCATTGAGTGTAAAAGAGTTGAAAGAAAGTTGGAAAACCATCTTTCAATCTTTTTCACCGTGTATATGTTTAGATCTACTAAGGATCTTTGTTTGTTTATGTGGAAATCGGTTGGATCCAAGCTATTCTTGGTGGATTGAGGCCAAATCATGAAGTTCTTCAAGAACCCATGATGACATCATCCTAGAACGCTTGATTCTTGATGATTTCACGGTTAAAAGTTAAGATTTGAAAGATAGAAAGGTGTAGGAGTGTGTATAGATCAAGAAAGTACAAGATTTAGGATGAAATCTTACCGGAATCGAGAGGAATCAACGAAAAGATGAGCTGAGCGTGCTGGTCGGTCAGAGGTTTCCAAAAGTGGAAAGAATGACAATGACAGGGGTATTTATAGATGCCAAAAGGGGTAAGTGCTGGCCGATCGGCCAGGCAGCTCGATCGGACAGCCTGTCCGATCGGACAGCAGTCCGTTCGGCTGGCTGTTCGATCGGCTGGGAGCCTGATCGATCAGTTGCACCGTTCGAGTGTTTTGCGCGACGATTTTTGATATTTCGATTTCAATTGCGAGTGGTACGATACGATAGGGTTTCCTAGTCAAATTACTTTCAGTCCCAAACACTCATATATCGCATAATCTATTTTCCACCAATTATCATAGTTCGTTCACGATTCGAGTTCGATTGCATTTCGAGTTTCGATTGAGTTCGCTTGATTATCACAACACAACATAAATAAACATGCACAGGTAACACGTAAGGCACACACACACGTATAATAACAAGTAAAAATACGCAGCTCGAGTTGCGATTTGATTAGCATAGCTTGACTATTGATTTGTTAACTTTATCGCATTGTTACTTCCTAAAATTCACAGTCGTAGATCGATTGAATAGCGATTAACATACGTCGATTATTGCATTTAACAACACTTACTCCACATAATACAAATAAAATAAAGAAATTCCTGTAAGTCAAGTTGCGCGAAATCGGTCGTTGACTTTGACCTTGACTTTGACTTGAAAACACGGGGCGTTACACCTCTTAAGTTCATATTTTGCACTCAAACGTTGGCATCACTCCACTCACACAATTATTTTTTTATAAAAAAAGAAGAAAAAAATATGATTGGTGGAAAAAGGGTGAACCCACATTAAGACCATGTGTAGTGGTGAACTAACATAATGCCCCCACCATGGGGCATTATCAGACACGTGTCATCCTAGTCAGCGTTGGGGCATTATAGCAAAAGTGGCGTAGTGGGGCATTATGCCAATAACCCCCGTTCAATCATTTGACAAAAAAATAAAAATAAAAAAAAATAAAGCAAACTGTCAGACTAAATAATCCCATTGGCCACATGCCCCTTCAAGTCCAAATGTCAGACTAAAGCAATTGTTTTGAGCGTTTTATATAAAACGCTGTTCACAATTTTTTTCAAAAGTTTTTAAAAATAACGCCCCATGTAATGGTGCGTTGGGCGTTTTCGGGCGTTTTTTTTTTAATTTAAAAAAAAAACGCCCACTACACATAGTCTAACAACCAATCACCCCCTCTCTCTCTCTCCTCTCTCTCAATCGGTGAGCACTCACCGTGCTTCCCACTCCCCGGGCGGTAAAATGTTGTTGGTGACGGTGTACCCGCACAGCATTCCCACTCACCGCATGGGGTCACCGAAGGTGCCCCGTGCACCCTAATATAATGAGATAAAAAAATCACACATGGCATGTGGTGATTTCCAATAACACTTTAGTATGTGATTGAAAAAAAAGCAATTTAGTTTTATTTCTTTACTTTCTTAAACAAAATTATCATGCAATCCATGTGCAATTTCCATTTTAGTCAATTAACTCATGAATATTTTAATTGAAGTCTGTCAACTCATATATATTTCAATTAATTTATGGAGTGCAATCCATTACAACCAAACGTTCCAGTTAATCAACCGTTTAAAATGAATCACCAATGTCATAACACAGATTGATCGTTTTTTTCTTAGCAGATCACAAAGAATCTAATCACAAATCGCAAATCAGGAACACTAGTACACAAACAATTTTATGGGGCATGGGGATATATTTTATGGTGCGGTCTCCCAATGAAAGTGCCACATATGTTTATGGCATTTAAAATTGGCATCATATCTTACAATAATTGCCCCATTTAATTGATTCATTATGCGAATATTTAATAGCTATTTAATTGCTCCACTGAAACTGCCACATTTGTTTTTAATTTGCGAAAAATAGTGAACCGCCCCACTATAATAGGCCCCATAGTTTTTTTTTTTTTTTGAAAGGCAAGGCCCCATAATTTATTAGTCTAATTTTTTTTAGATAATGGCTACAAATCAAACCCCATATCTTCTTCAATTCCCATCTGAAACATCCGAATTCTAGTTATCTATATTCCATTCCTCATTAATTTTAAAGGTATAAACTTTATTTTTATCAAATATATTGATATTATATTTTGTTTTTATATAACTTTGTTATGTATTAATTGATTATATGTTGTTACATGTAGCTAAAGATCGAATTATTCTAGTTTCTTCCATTCTTCGTTCAATCACCACTTAAAGGTATAAAGTTTTTACCTTTTTACATTTTTCGTATATATATTCTATTGTTATTTGATTGTTTTTGTACAATTTGATATATATTGTTATGTGTATATAAATGGGAAAAGTAAATATGGTGATGTTAGAAATATAATTTGTATGCGAATTCTCTTAAACCTATGTCGGTTTAAAAATTAATTAAATAGTTTCATTATAGAATTAATCTCCACCGATCCCAAGTTTGGTGTTCATCTTTTTCGAAGGCATGTAGCACACTGCACACTTTCCCCAAATCAATCTTTCCTCCATTCCGAAACGATTTAAATTGTTTATTGTTGTTATTATATAAGATAATATCCTTGAATATAACATTTAGGTCTCCAAATCGATTTAACTATTTTTAGTTGGAGTGATGGAGCTCTTAGATTTAATCCGAACTCCATTTAAGTTATGAAGGAACATGGTTATTTCAATTAATGGAGCATCTCTTCATGTTAAATTACACACATAAAATGAAAAAAGATCACAATCGTATGTGAACATTTAAAGAATTTTGTCCTTTAGTAGATGACTACACAATATGTTAAGCTCTAGTTAATTGTTGGCTGTGTGAAATTTAATATATAAAACCTAATATTTTTGGATAATTTGTTTAAATTAAGTTTAATAATTTTAATCAAAACAACTTGATAGGTTTCACACACAAGTTACATGTCTAACAACATTATATCTACTTTTCCCATATATGTATGTATGTATATATACATGTTTGTATTTTTTTATCTTATATATGTGTACATGTATGCATCTAAGATAACCCTTTAGATTATACCCGTCCAAAATTTGTCTAATAGAGATAAATTTTGGATTGTCCCCTTTTTGGGACTGCTTTTTGAATATTCTATCTCATTAGGATGTGTATATACTTTAACGTGTTGACATTTAAGAAAAAATTGGTAGTTATTTCTCTTGCTCCTTCGGGTTTGCGATTTATACGCATACTTGGGGAGTTAAAGGGAAATGCTGCCGATTTTTTCTTAAATAGTCAACTCGTTAAAGTGTATACATATGAGATAGAATATTCAAAAAGTGGGTTAGGATCCACCGCCACATGCACCGGTTTACATCATATGCTTACATTTATATCATTTGTTTGTTTATTTTAACTTTCAGATGGATCGTGCTACTTGGATGTACCATACTGCACGTAATACCAACTTATACACGGAGCGCGTTCAAAGTTTTCTTAAGGTTGCCGAAGCTAATCGGGTGAATAAAGGAAGTGGATCGATATGTTGTCCTTGTACAGTTTGTAAAAATTTTAAAAGATTTAGTGACATCAATGAAATAGAGTTTCATTTGTTGAAAGATGGTTTTATGCCTAGATACACTCGTTGGTCAATGCATGGGGAATCACTTACTGATCGTAGCACGACGTCAAATAATTTACACAATGATAATACAGAGAACAATGATTCATATATGAATGCCGATAATGATCATCTAAATGACACTAATGACAATTTAGATGAAATGATACATGATTTAGAGACTAATATTGGTGATGATGACCATGAAAAATTAAAACACCTGTTTATTGATGCAGAAAAACCATTATATACCGGTTGTAAAAAAATTTCGAAGCTAGGTGCTGTGTTGAAGTTGTCTAATATAAAATCAAATTACGGATGGAGTGATAAAAGTTTTACAAATCTACTAGAGGTTTTGCACGACATGCTTCCAGAAGGTAATGAGTTACCAATTTCGACATACCAAGCAAAAAAGTTGATGTGTCCGATGGGATTGGAAGTTGAAAGAATACATGCATGTCCAAATGATTGTATGTTGTATCGAAAGGAGTTCGAGAAGAAACATAACTGTGATAATTGTGGTGCATCGAGGTATAAACGTAAAAAAGAAACTGATGAAGTTGACGATGATGTGACAAAAAATGGACCACCGGCTAAAGTGTTGTGGTATTTCCCCATTATACCGAGACTGCAGCGATTATTTTCAAACGAAAAAGAAGCAAAGTTATTACGTTGGCATTCAGATGAACGTGTAAAAGACGGAAAATTACGACACGTGGCAGATTCACCTCAGTGGAGGAATATTGACAACATATTTCCAGAATTTAGAGACGAGATTAGAAATATACGTTTTGGACTTAGTTCAGATGGAATGAATCCTTTTGGAAACATGAGTAGTAGTCATAGTACATGGCCGGTTCTTCTATGTATCTACAATCTTCCACCGTGGTTGTGCATGAAACGAAAATACATAATGATGTCCTTGTTGATTCAAGGTCCGAAACAACCTGGTAATGACATTGATGTCTATTTGTCTCCTTTGATTGACGACTTAAAAACTTTATGGAGTTCAGGTGTAGACACGTATGATGCTTATAAGAAAGAATGTTTTAAATTGCGGGCCATGCTTTTTTGCACTATAAGTGATTTTCCAGCATATGGTAACTTGTCAGGATACAGTACGAAAGGTAAGCTAGCTTGCCCTGTTTGTGAAAATGAGACTAGTTCAATGTGGTTAAAAAATTGCAAAAAAAACTGTATACATGGGGCATCGAAGATTCCTTCCGGCTAATCACATTTATCGGGAAAAAACAGATGAGTTTGACGGAAATATTGAGCAAGGAACGGTAAGAAAACAATTTGATGCCTTTGCAAGAGTTGCAAATATAAATACAAAGTTGGGAAAAAGAAGTCGTGCTAAGAATGTTAAGAGTAGAGACATATGGAAAAAAAGATCAATCTTTTGGGATTTACCTTACTGGAAGAAACTAGATGTTAGACATTGCCTGGATGTAATGCATATCGAAAAAAATGTTTGTGATAGCTTGTTGGGCTTATTGTTAAACATTCCTGGTAAAACTAAAGATGGGATTAATGTTCGTAAAGACATGCTAGACATGGGAATACGTAAAGAGCTTGCCCCTGTTGAAAGCGGCAATCGTTTTTATCTACCACCTACGTGTTATAGTATGTCAAATGAAGAAAAAAGAAAGTTTTGTAAATGTTTACACGATATTAAAGTTCCGTCTTGTTATTCTGCAAACATTAAAAGATTGGTGTCGATGAAAGATTGTAAATTGCTTGGTATGAAGTCTCATGATTGTCATGTTTTGATGACACATATGATTCCTATTGCAGTTCGTGGATTGTTACCGGAAAAAGTTCGACACACGATCACAAAACTATGTTTGTTTTTTAATAACATTCACTTGAAAGTTATTGATCCCCAACTATTGGATACATGGCAGAAAGAAGTTATTATCACGCTTTGTGAACTAGAGATGTACTTTCCGCCGTCTTTTTTTGATGTGATGGTTCACCTGGTATCACATATCGTAGGAGAAATTAAGGCTTGTGGTCCTGTATTTCTACGTTACATGTACCCTTTCGAAAGATACATGGGTATCTTAAAAGGCTATGTAAGAAACACTAATAGACCTGAGGGTAGTATTGTTGAAGGATATGCATTCGAGGAGGCAATTGAATTCTGTACAGGTTATTTGGGAGGTGTCAAAAGTATTGGTGTTCCTGAGTCACGTCACTCAGGTAAACTTGAAGGGGTCGGAGGTGTTGGTATGAGAACATTCACCCCAAGTCACAATAATTTACAACTTGCACATCTATTGGTCCTAAAACACATGACATGTCTTACTCCATATGTTGAAGAACACATGGAAATATTACGGTCAACATACCGGGATAAGAACGAAATGTGGCATGTGGTAAAGCATAACAAAGAGTTTGCTAGCTGGTTGAAAACTAAGGTAATGACAACTAATGTTGATAAAACTGTAAAAAGGTTGGGACTGGGACCAAATTGTAATGTAAAATCGTACCAAGGGTACGACATTAATGGTTATACGTTTTACACCAAAGATCAAGATGAAAAAAGTACAACACAGAATAGTGGAGTTGCAATAATAGCATCAACGACCGAATTCGACAGGATGGATCATTCTAAAATGTTAAGAATCGCTCATGATTCTTATTATGGTGTTATACAAGAAATTTGGGAATTGGACTATAAATCTTTCATTATTCCCGTGTTCAAATGTAAGTGGGTGAATAACCGTACAGGTGGTGTTAAAGTGGACAATTATGGTTTTACACTTGTCGATCTTACAAGCAATGGCTATGCATCTGAACCATTCGTTCTCGCTAAACATGTCACACAAGTGTTCTTTGTCAACGACCCGAGCAAACCAAGATACAACATCGTATTGCAAGGTAAACGTCGTATCCTTGGTGTTGATAATGTCGTTGATGAGGAAGAATACGACAAGTTTGACGATCTACCACCATTTTCTGTGGGTATTCAACCGGTTGATGACCATATTGTTAATCGCACCACATACTTTCGATCTGACCACAACGACGGGATATATGTTAGTCAAACCAAATGATCAAGGTTTGAAAAATATGTTCTTAATTTCCATATTAATATTTAAAATAGAGTCAATTTGTTAATATAATATTAATTATTTTATGCAGGATAGATGATGATGAAGATAAGAAGGCATGTTTGATTATTTGTGTGAAAAAGGTAATGTTTACCATTTATTATTGAATTTTTTAATGATTAACTTTTGTTTTGGGTATTTTAATTGATTTGCTTGTTATTAGGCTATACGGTGTGGAACCACGCACTCTGCCACATAACCCATAATTTTTTTTATAGTTTTAGATGGAGTAAAACGTGTGTAGAATCTTTTTAAACATATCACGACTTTATTTATGAGTTTTTTTTCGATCGCTACAGCGAGTTTTAGTTTCGTAACGAAATGAACCCATATCGATCGTAATAACTATGATGAAGACTTGTATAGGTAACAATGCTTTTCGCAGTAACCAATGTAGTCTGTGCATGCCTCTAAAACTTTAATTAAAGTACATAGGGAAAGTAAGGGTGATCGGGGCACTCGCGGGGAGTGGGTGCGGTGACCCAAGTCCCCGCTCGGGAACATCGGCACCATCAAGGCGGGGACCGAAATCGGCGAGTTGGGTCGGGGCTTGTTCACCGCAATGAAGGAGAGAGGAGATGGTGGGCCACCCTTATTTTCAACCAATCAACATTTTTCCTTTTTTTTTGAATAAAAAAATAATTCTCCTAAGAGGGGAGTGCCGCCATCAAATTGGGGTGCGAGGGGAGTTGACGTGACATAACCTGATTGGGTGTGCGTAAGAGAGGGGACTCCCCTAATAGGGGAGTGCCCCTCTCACCCTAAGGCCGTGGGGTATGGGGCGGGAGTTTGGGCGTGGGTTGGGGGAAAACGCCCAAGTCACCACCTCGGGTGGGCTTGAGTTGTGGCGTGGCCCCTTGGGGCTTGGCTTTCAAGCCGGGCGTGGGGCGGTATGGCGAAGCGAGCTGGCTTATTCTCATTGGGTCACCCCGCCACGTCAGGCGGTTGTTTTAAAATTTTGAAATTTAAAATTCAAACTGGTCTCCTATCCCCCCATCTTCTATAACCGCCACCCGGGTCCCCAAAGGGCCTATATATTGCAACCCCAACCCCACCGGTCCCCCATCCCATGAACAAAAACCCCACCGGCTACACCCACTGTCTTGAACCCGCTACCCCGCTGGTCCCCCCATCCCACGAACCCAACACCACTATGGCATCCTGGACCCGTCAAGAAGAAATGTCACTCGTAACTAGCGTCGTCGACGCTATGAAGGGGCGGCCACCGGGCCAAACAAAATATTGGGCGGAAGCATTCGCGGCCTACCGACATAACGTCGGTAACGACCGCCACAACCTCAACGCGTGCCAGCATAAATGGCGCGAGCTACGGCCCAAGCTCGAGCGTTTCAAGGCTTACTACGAAGCGGTTCCCGGTGGCGAGTTAAGCCACGAGGACCGGGTGGCGGTGGCGAACATAGAGTTTCGAGGCAAGGAAAACAAGGCGTTCGACAAGATCGACCTTTTTGAAAAATTTTTAACGCTCTAGGTTTTTTTTTATTTTGTAATTTTTAGAAATTATGTAATTTTTAGGATTATGTAATTTTTAAAATTTTAATGAAGTTGTAGGTTTTTTTATTAAATGTTGTGTGATTTTTTATAATTTTTTTGTATTTTTTTTTAAACATTTATGCCACGCGGTGCACCCAACCCAAGCCCAACCCACGCCCCGTCATACCCCGCGGACACGTAACCTGGCAGTGGGCTGGCTCCCTTTACACGTGTCACCAAATGCCCAACCCAAGCCCCACCATACCCCACGGTCTAAGTATTAAAATGATCTCCGACCGTGGGGTATGGTGGGGCTTGGGTTGGGGGCATGAGTTGACACGTGGAGTTCGAGCCCCTCACCGGTGAGTGATGTGTCTGTGGGGTATGGCGGGGCTTGGGTTGGGGCGTGGCTTGGCATTTTATTAAAAAAAAAACGATTAGAACATGGCCAACAAAGCTAATAGGAGCCCGCCACATAGGATCGCTAGTCCGCCCCACGCCCGGCTTCAAACTCCCGCTTCTTGGGCCACGCCCCAACCCAAGCCTCCAGAGTGGTGGCTTGGGCGTTTTCAGCCAACCCACGCCCCAACCCAAGCCCCATACCCCATAGTCTTAATTGAAATACAATCAAATTACGTAAAAATATAGGATAACAAGTACACAAAAGTTTACAAATAATTTAAATACAATATAAGTTGAACAATTATATTATAATATGCAATAAATACATATAAAATATTAATACCAATAAATAATAATTAATTCATAATAATATAAAACAATTATAGCTGTCTAGTTTTGAAATTGAAATGACAAGTCAGGCACATGGTTTTGGACTTTTCACAATTTCATTATCACTACGACAAGTCAGGCACATGGTTTCCACTTTTCACAATTTCATTATCACTATTTCTATATATCTCTTATATTTTTTCTCACTCAAACCATATCATGCCATGTATCTTTTCAAAGTGTAAGGGTTATCTATGGTGCCGATCAATGCTTCAAACAGTCGGATATAGTGCTCGTTTTATAGCCTTGTTCATCTTTATGCAAACTCTATCACGATCTTCCTTCTGTATCGCTATGTTAGCTTTCTTTGTCCGATGAAAACGGGTGGTTTCCGGCCACCTGAAATGACCTCCGACCACCGTTTTTCCTTGCACAAAAGTATATCCGGTCCCCTACGGTTCACGGTCCTCCGGTTCAACCGCCACCCGCCACCAACCGGCCGGCCCAAAACAAAACGATCCAAAAGTGCTCAACCGGACCGGCGGTATGCACGGTTCCCGGTCCGATCGGTCCACCCGGCCGGTCCGGTCCGGTCCGGTTTTGAAAACGTTGGCCGCTACGATACTTGCCCCCAAATAACTCCTTGCACCGTCCCCCCACCTCCCCATATACTCCTTCAACCGCCCATATCTTCAGTTTCGCTCCAAATTAACCATAGAATTTGTAATTCCCGCTCATTTATTCCGTTTCGCGGCCAACTCTCCCATATAATCTTTCAATTTCCCACTCTCTCTCTCTCTCTTTGGTTTTCGGTCCTGGTGCTTCCAACTCCTTCTCTCGTTTCCGCTCGTTTCTGGTGGTTCAGGTACACTGTGGTGATTCGATTACATGTGTATTTATGTGCCTATCTAGTGTGTGTTAATGTGTATCTCATTATGTAATTTTTATGTTTAACAGTGAATAGTAGCTATGTCGAAAAGAGGCAAACGGGGCGTTGCTTGTTTTTCGAAGAAATATAAGGATGAGGATTATAACATTGCGTTTGATCAAAATAATCTTCCAGTTGGTCCTAACAAGCATAAATTTGTTTCATGGTTCGGACTGAAATGTAAACAAATGTTTCCGTATCACATCAAGACTACGGATTTTGAACAATACATGTGGGACGAACTATGGCTTGAAACAAAGGTATTGTATTTATTTTTTGTAAATTGTTAGAAATATGATTTTTTTGTTATTTATTACGTTTAACTAATTGTTTTGTAATTTTAGGAACTGTGGAAAATTCAGTCCAATGCCCCAAAAGACACTATGGAGCGAAAAGCAAAGAAACTTTGTACCAATTTTAGGAGTAGACTTGTTACCCATTATATAAATTTAGGTAAGACTCCTTTTAGTGATTATAAGTATCTTGATCCAGCACATTGGAAGGAATTTTGTAAAGAAAAGACCAAGAAAGAATTTTTGGTATGTGTGAATTGTTTCTTTTACATTAGTATTTATGTATGTGTGTGTATTTATGCAAGTATTAATATTAGTTTATTGATTTTTGTGAAGGATAAAAGTAAAAAAGCAAGAGCAAGTGCAAAAGCAAACAAAAACGTCCCGCGTGTAGGACGATCTGGGTATACGGGCATGAAATCTGATATCATATGGCCTCAACTTTTAGCAAAGTATTCATGTCTTAAAAATTTACGATCTTTACGTTCTAAAAAGTGGTTAACAAGTAGAGCGATAAAGAACAAAGAAACTAACAAGTATGAACTTCAACCAGATGCGCTATTAACCCTCAATCTTTTGGTAAATAAATTGTTATAATATTATATTATATTATATATAAACATATTATAGATGAATATTTTAACAGTTTATTTTAACAGGTTGATACCGAGAAAAAGATGATAGAGGATAAAAGTTATTTTGAAGGAAAAGAGGATCCATTAGTTAGAGTTTTGGGAAGGGAGCATGGGGGAAGATCTCGGACAGTTTCTGGGATCATAGGTAATGAGATATATCAGAGTTTTTTTAGTTATTTTTATAGATATTGATGTAGTTTGAATATTGAGTTTATAGGTTTCACTAAGGTGCACGGAGGACTATATGAAGGTGGTACACAACGAGTAAGAAGTGACGAGAACCATGAGCACGTGTGGGTACCAGGGGGGGACATAAGCCCTGTTTTTTGTGACACTAGTGCACCTGGTGGACCATTCATAGACCATCCACCTATTGAGGTAATTCATTTATAAGTTGTTAAATACACACATGTATTTGTTTATCAAAAATGTTATATGGTTATTGCAGAAAGTGACACCGTGTGAGTTGCTATTTCCATACAAACTTAGTATGGAATTACCTCTGGCTTTCGGGCAGGCATGGCCAACTTCAGATATGACTTTAGATGAAGGACAAATAAAGAAGGGTTGTGTCAAAGTCCATGTTGATGCTGTTGATAAAGATTTTGTGAAAACGCCTGTCCCTGATGTGACACGAACCGATGACATTGTTTTTGTTGGCGATACACTTTTTAATTTCATCCAGTGGCCAAGAGATGCATTAAAGGTGCATTTGTTTATATATTACATTATTTTTTTTAGTATATATGTATCAATACTTACTCAAATATTATTTTTGTTAAATTCTAGCTTGTGAACAAAGAGGCATCCAGCAAATCCGCAAGTGCCTTGGGAGAGACCTCGGGTCACAGTTCATTAAGTCACAAAGGAGCATCGCATACAATAGACATTGATGACATTGCACCGACTTCAAGTTATCATCCACAGGTAGTTTATAATGTTAATTAAGTTTGATTTGTTCGTATTATAATAAACTGTTTGTTATTTTTAGCTTGAGGAAGAGGAAGAGGAAGTCGATACATCTAATCTACATATGTCATCTCAACCTCAAATGGTTCCGGGCTGTTTTATGAATATGGTAATTAATCAAAAACTTGTTTATCTCCCTCTCTCTATATATATATATGTATAAGTACTAATGTTTTTACAATTGTTTTTAGTTAATACATGCACATGAACAACAAACAGCTCCACAAAATGTGTTTGTGCATGAACCACACATGTCAACTCAATCTGAAGTTGTTCCCGATCCTGATCAAAGACAACAAATGACAACTACCCATGATTCGAATCCCGAGCCTAAATTTATTGACCCTGACGTACCTTTTGCCTTGGAAAAACTAAAGAAGAGACCTAAAGAAATTCAAGAAATTGTTGATGGATTATCAGTGCAGGTTGGTACTAACCATAGTATTGAGATTTCTTCACCTGATGGAATGTATCTTGAGAAGGTTGTTGAAAGCATTCCATATTCAGAATTGTTACAAGTATTCTTGAATGATTGGCTTGATATCTCTGTATTACATTGGTTTGCAATGTAAGTTGTTATTCTTGTTTTTATTTAGTACAATAACATTATCAGATTCAAATTCAACTGAAGAACTTACCATAATTTTTTTTCTTGATTGAAAGGTATTTTTTTGAGTCGCCAAATTCCGGATGCGCTTTCTTCAATCCGCACATGATCAAAGAAGATTCGTGCATTAAAAATCGTGGTGGCGTTATAGAACACATCCAAGAAGTATTTTCGTTCCATGTAGACAAAACATTCTATCTTGCACCATATATAGCTAGGTAATATATATATGTTCACCATACATACACAAACACACATATGCATACTTAACTATGCCATAATTTTTTTTTATTTTTGTAGTAAACACTGGTCACTTATTATCATTTGTCCTGCAACTGAAATGGGCTATATCATTGATTCTGTAAGAGGAAAAAAGGAGGAGAGTGATTACCTTCTTACGTCTACAATTAATGATGCTTTTGATATGCCATTTAATTGGGAAATGGTAAAGGTATGTTTTATTTTTTTGACAAATTTAATTTATGTTCATGTGTTTAAAAATTAAATGGGAATTCGATGCAGTGTAAACAGCAAAAAAGCGGCTGGGAGTGCGGCTTTATGGTTACAAAACATATGTACGAGTTTGTCACATCTATTCAATATGATTTTCATAATAATGTAAGTTTTTGTATATATTGATATAATGTCGCATTTACTAATTATAAAATATATATCTAAATTTTTTATTTTTATATGTTTTTTTAGCTTTGGAACTCAAGCGGGTGTCTGCCGCAAAAGCAAATTGACACCTTTATTCTGGAATTAATGCCACAATGTATTAACAAGTTGTTTGCTGGAGGGATATGAGCTCGTTCATAGGGGTAGATGTGAAGGGTCAAAGTTGTAGGTGAACTTTTTTGTTTGGTGTCCAGTTAGTGTAATGTTCGTTTTTACAAGTGAACCTTTTGTTTGGTTTTTATAAGTGAACTTTTTGTTTGGTGACAAGATCATGTGATGTTTGTTTTCAATTAATGAATTTTGTATTTGTAGATTTTGTGTTTTTGATTTTATATATTTGTAGCCAACTGGGTTGTTGATTATCTATGTATTTGTTGGTAGCAATTTGGAAATATTATAAATTGTTTTATTTGCAATTAAATATTCAATTTCAGGTTTCATTTGTGTGGGGCGGTTCATGTGTAGATATGGAGCCATTAGTCCTTGCCATGTGTATCTATTTGAGTGGAGGGTTTAGGATTATATGGGGCTATCTTGAAATGATATATGGCGGTTTCATGACCGCTCCATATAAGCAAATAATTTTATGATGCCCTATTTATTATTGCGGTCCGAAAACCGCTCCAAAACTAGTATTTCACCGCCCCATTAAATGGTTTGTGTACTAGTGGAAAAAAATGATTGAGAGAAATCTAGACAACAAAATGGTTTGTATAATCGAATTAATATAATCAACATTGCCCAGATACCACATATTGATTATATCTTTAAACATGAGTTAAAATTATAGAAACCTAATCATGTTAATTCAAACAATAAAAATTGATATTAAATTAGAGATACTTACTTGTGGGAGTGGTTATCTTTAAAGATGAAGATTAAGCCATAATTCCTATTATGGTACCTTATGTTGATGGACCACATTAGAAAAAAATGTCTATTGTGTCTTTAAGGAGTTATTTTTTTTTTTTACCCTTTTATCAATACCAATGATCAACCTATAATGATCATGAGTGGTGGTAAGTTATGAAAAACTCTATACATTCTCTTATTAAAAATACAGAGAAATCTTAACTGCCTTCTTAAACTATTGAATATTTACAATTATTAGCATCAAGTAATTGTCGGGGACTAGTTATGTTTATATTGGTAACGTTACTCAAACGATCCTTAATTTCTAACAACAATAACTCAATAAGTCATGTGTGTAGCATGCTGCTGATTTTTCTAGACAATCAATGAACTAAAAGTTGAACTTTTTGCGTTCTCATTCAATCTTTTGCTTAGGCCAAACTGTTTTCTTAACGAAAGGACTCATGAACCACATGGCTTGTAGCCTAGCGGTATCATTGTATCTAAAGTGTGTTCAAAAGGTGTCTTCTAGTACCATGGTGGACCGATGTAGGATTAAAGGGCTTGAGTTAGTCGTTCAGAAAAAGAGAAATGACTCATGAATCCGATGCACATCTAGATTTCAGTGTAAAATTTATTCAGGAATTTCATCATGGCCTTAAGCAATCACTGCGAAAATTCCCAAATATGGTGTAATGCATGAAGTTCAGTGTCATGCTGTATAAGAATCTTGAACATCAATACAATTGAACAAATTGTAACCTTCCGGATTTTGTAGGCCTAGACAGGGGTGGAACTAGTTGGGTTAATCAAGCTCTTTATATTCTGTTGCCGGTAAAATAGTTATATTGGATGAAGAAAATTCTATACTATATTGACCCTTCGGTTGAAAAGGTTTTATACAATAATACACTCGTTAGAACAAAGTGTAAAATAGTCGTAGAAGATTAGGGTTTAAGGTTTAGGTAATGCGCCTCATACAAGATAAACTTGCAAAATGATAACAAGAAAAAAACTCACTCTTTTGTAACCTGGATTTTTCTTTTACTACGGGTATGTTTGGCATGGAGCTTTTAGGAGCTTTTAGGAGCTTCTAGCTTTAAGCTTTTAAGAAAAAGCTCCTACTCAATAAAAAGTCTTGTTTGGTTGAAGGAGCTTTAAGCTTTTAGGTTAGGAGCTTGAAGCTTTTGGTTGAACGCTACTACTAGTAGCGTTTAGAAGGAGCTACAAGCTTTTATGGAAAAAATGACTGTTTTAACCTCTAAAAATAGGAAACTTTTTAATGCATCAACTTTCTAAATTTTTTGTTATGTCCATTTTGGTCATTTTATACATTTTATTAAAAGCTCCAGCTACTCTACCAAACACCAAATATATCTAAAAAGCTACAGCTACTAACTACCAGCTACAGCTACAAGCTTCCAGCCACCAGCTACCAGCTTACAGCTTACAGCTTCCAGCTAGCAGCCACCAACTACTTTTGCCAAACATACCCTACGTGTTCTATGATCATATATTTCTGTTGCACGATCTGTAAACAATGATATGAAATTGTTATTTGCAAAATCAATCTAAGCTTTTTTTATTTATGTTAAATGCATGATTTTTTTATTTATAAGAAAAAAAATCATGTATAAATCATGTAGGTGAAAGAATTCAAGAAGTACAATAATATATGTAAAAAAGAAAAATAAAATAACAAGTCACTATTAATTTGTCGAATGTAAGACAAATATTTCAAATAACACGAAGCTTCTTATACACAAGAGTGGACACCTTTCCAAACATCGACTTTCATTTTCACATTGGTTATTCCTTTATTACATTTGGTTGTGAATTGTTTTTTAACTTTTAGGACTTATTTGTTACAACGTATTAATATGTATCTGCGTGGTGTGGTGAATTTGGGTTTTAAAAAAATAGTCAAAAGCATCCTCTCTCCCCCTTCACATCGGTTAGGGGTATGCACCGTTCGGTTTGGTTTTTAAACAAAACCAAAACCGAAATGTCGGTTTTCCGTTTTTTAAAACCGTTCGGTTTCAGTTTTCCGTTTTTTAAAACCGTTTGGTTTCATTTTTTTCGGTTTCAGTTTTTCGGTTTTTACGGCAGTTCGGTTCGGTTTTTCGAATATTTCGGTTTTTGAAACAATGTTATGTAAGATTCAAAAAATAAAAAGTATAATTTAAAATATAAGAATCTTTCTTATATATTTATATAGTTAACCTCTTTAATTAGTTCTATTTACATAAACCTAACCTTCTAATATACTTTTATGTTTCTCCAAAGTTTTTATTAAGACATTTTCTTTCATAATAATTTAAAGATCATTTAATTTTTATATTATATTTTGTTATTTCTTGTAGGTAATAAATAAATCATTTTCAATTATAAATAAACATTTAATATTTTTATTACAAACACTTAACATCCAAGAATAAAATTAATAAATTCTACTAACATTGGATTAAACATTTAAACAACTTAAACTTAAACATAAAAATATATGGATGGTAACTTATTAGTTCGGTTCAGTTTTTTTCGGTTATTGAAAATGGTTATCCGAAAACCGAACCGAAATTTTCAGTTATGAAAAATCCAAAAACCAAACCGTCAGGGCATGGATGCCAACAAATTGCCACATCAAAGGTACTCTAAGAGACGAACAATCCAACCATTTATTGAAATATTATTCACAAGCTAGAAAAGTTTCTTTTGTCTCAATTAATAGTTTATATTTAAACCATCCCTTGTATGTGTTGTATTTATTCATAGATTTAATTTTTATAAATGAAGCTTAAATACTAGACATATTGCAAAAGTAAATACTTATCACACAACAAGGATATGAATCATTAGCATCAACAAAACATTGAGAGTCAATTAACCTTATAACACCAGATTTTGCAATTAATTATATCATTTAGTATAAAAAACACTATATTAATCCGGGAAAAAAATACAATAATCCATAACATTTTTCTTCCAAGTCACATATCTTCAAAAATTATAAACTTCTTTCTGTTTCTGCAACTTTTTTTTTTATAAAAATATATACCTAAAGTCCAAAAATGCGCTTACAAGCCTTTAATATACTGCTTCTTTTCTTCAAAATATTCTTAGATCTTCCCATCTGCAACACTTGATCATCTTCTTCAACATCAAATGGATCACTTACACACTGATCATGAATTCTTGCATACCTTTCAGAAACAGATGAAGATCTTCTCACCGACAAAACCCTCTTCACTGCTGTCTGCAGTGTTCTTCCTGTGCTGTGCTGTTTCTCAATCTTGAATCTGCTGCTTGTACTGTTTGCATCAGTTGTTGTACCTTGAGATGTTGCTGACTGGTTTATTTTCAGGTTTTCCATGGGCAAGTGTTCATCTTGTTCTTGGTTATTGCCTGAATAGTGATTGTAATCATAATCATCATCATCATATAGTATTTTGGTTTGATGTTGAGTGATGGGGGTGGGTGATCTTTTGGTTGAAATGGGGTTTTGGGGTGTTGGAGATCTGATTGTTTGATCTGAGAAATATGGGGATTTTGAGTTGTTTTTGGTGTTCATAAGGTTTATCTTTGAATACCCCTTCATTTTCATAGATGTGGAAGTAGAGACCATGGTGGTGTGTGTGTCTCTCTCTTATATATATTATGATAAAGATTAAATAAAAAATGACTAGTTTGAAAAATATAGTTTACTATTTTAATTTTTATATATATAAAATTATTATATTCTTGTTTAGAGTAGTATTACTATATGCTTTTTATAAAACACTGTATGTTTTAAAAAAAAACATTAATTTACTATATGCGTAATTTTATATTTAACTTGTGTTACTAATAATATTGATTTTGAGTTAGCTCATTCAGCCACGAGTTGGCTCGAATTTTAAATGAGCTAAGCTCAAGCTCATGTGTCCAGCTTGGTTGAGAGATTCAAGTTGAGCTAATTCGTTTAAAATTCGAGCTGACCTTGGCTCGACTCGGCTCGGTATATAAAAACCCTAGTTATAGCATACATAGTGATGATGATTGATTCATATTTGTGCTTATCATGTACATATATTGCGTATTTATAAACACGTGGTGCAACATAGTGACTTCCTACACTTAACAAGTTAAAAACACTGTAAAATTACATAAGGTGTAAAGACAGAGATATGGATTATAAATAGTTAAAATTGTATAATCAGGATGATTAGCTCAAACTTAGGAAGATGCATGCAACTAAGATGGGATCATAATCTTTTTAATGTTTCTTATTATTATTATTACAAAAGACATAAATGATCTGTCAATTCATGTTGAAAATTCTGTAATAAATAAATGGACTCCTCACATGAAATATATACATATGTGTAAACGAGTTAACACGTGTGGAGACTGAAACAGTGGAGGTGGGGAGGGAGATGACAAAAATGGAATTGGTGTAGGAAACAAGTAGGAAACTTATGAAATCATGTCAAGTAACAGCTTGCACACATTCGACAACCCCATCTCCTTCAATAATCAACTTCATCTTCAACGATTTTTATTGATTCTTATTAATTCTTATATTTATTTATATAAATTACAGAAGAAAAAAAAACACGTGAATTCAAAATTTGTGATCTAGTCAACACTGGTGTTTGCATAACATGTGAAAGCGCCAAACATAGTGGCGCAAGATAGTCCAACCCGCACTACACACATTTCTTTAAACAAAAATATTTTGAGTGACCAAATAACAGACAGATCTACTTGGTATATTTCTTGTTGTTTTTGTTATTTTATATTTATTTTTATTATATCATTTATTTTAGAGTAAATTACATGAACTCAAATGAATTGTTAAGCTGTTATGTTGAAATTTCATAGCCTGTTCTCAACTTCTAAACATTACTCATCTGGGTCATACAAATACTCTTTACTCAACAATCAATTTTTTTATTTCTAGAATTAATGAATGTTCCCTACCAATTTGTGTTACGTTTACTTAAAAAAAATCTATTCTACCCCTTCATTAAAAACTGTAGAATTTTACAAATTAAACAACTAACAACTGTCCATGCACGGAAATCTTCTACGGTTTATCAAAAAGCTTCTTCTCAACCTAATTCTAGGGTTGATGAGGAAGGGATGGGTAACGTTAATGCAGGAGGTTCTAACGAACCAATTGTGGGGGAAGGACGATCTTTTGTGGATTCTTTATTAAATAGGAATAGAGTGGATGTGATTCGTGTTGAAGACGGGGTGGAGGGGTTTACACAATGGAATGGGAAGGCACTTGTTGGGAAGGTGGTTGATTTCAAGACGTTATCATCGCTGAAAACGATGCTTCGTAATAGAGGGTGGTCTACGGTGGAAATAAAGTATGTGGGTGGGTTTACTGTGGTATTGGTGTTCAACAATTCTAGTGATGCGGACTCGTTTTTCTTGGAATATGCCGGTTGGTCTTCTTGGTTCTCCAATTTGAATCGATGGGATGGGAGGGTGATTGAAGAGGAGGAGCGTATTGTTTGGCTTCAAGTGCATGGGGTTCCTGTTCAGTTGGCACTTGACTCGGTGTTTGATTCGATTGGTTCTAGATACGGTAATATAGTGCAATCGGCTTGTTTGGAGGAGGCGGGTAATAATTTATCTTATGCACTCACTGCTGTCCTTAGTAAGTCGTGTAAACGGATAGTTGACCGGGTAGACATTGCTTGGAGGGGAAAAACGTTTCGTGTTTGGGTTGATGAAGACATTGGCGAATGGATTCCCGATTGTGTTGCGGATTTGGACGAGGATCTGCCTTCAGTAGTTTCTGTGGAGGACCGACTTGGTGATCATGATACTCGGAATGTGGGTAATGTTTTTGAGGAAGGAGAGGTACGAGATGAAGCAGTTATGGTGACTGAGGATCATGATGGGGTCGCGAGTCTGCATGGGAATAACACGGAGATGGTTGCGAATGATTTAGATGGCATTACAGGAGGTAACAAATCGAAAGGTACGGAGCGTAAAAAGTTTAGACGTAAAACATTATTTAATAACAGGAGTGGGTGTGGTGGTTCAACTGAGCGGCCGAAGAAGAGACCTAGGGAGAATAATGATATATTCGGGTTGGATCGGATTATTGGTATCATGTCTACCCTTTCGGATGTTTCCGGAGGTGATGACACGGGTAGGGACGAGGTTTATATGACTCCGGACTTAAATAAAGGGGTAACTTGTAATGTGGATGGGGTTAGCGGTTTTGAAATGGAGGGCCACTAGATTTTGAATGAGGTTTCAATACATGATCCGATTCAGGTGGAAGCTGCTGAAACTATAGCTCTGAGTAAAGCTTTGGGAGTTGAGAATTTGGAGGATTTTGATCCAAATGTTAAAGAGGTGTTGCGCACAGAAGGTTATCAACATGTTGAACAATGAATGTTATGTCAGTGAACATTCGTGGGTTAGGGTTTTCTGGTAAAGCGGATTGGATTCGTGGTTTGCGGGTGCATCATGAGGTTAGTTTCATAATGTTACAAGAGTCGCAACATAATTCATTGGATTCGGTGGACATTGGCCGGGTTTGAGGGTTTGGGGATTTTCAATTTGATTGGGTTCCTTCAGCCGGGAGGTCGGGTAGTTTGATCTCGTTTTAGAATCCTCAAGTGTTTACTATGGAAAGGGTGGTAAAAAATGCTAACTGGTTGTTGGTTTCGGGTTCGATTAAAGGGTATGCGAGTTCGTTTCATGTGCTTAATGTGTATTCGCCTCAAAATATTAATTCTAAACGTACGCTATGGGCGGAGATTAGTGGTTTGATCGGGGATGGGGATGGGAGGTGGATAGTGGCGGGTGATTTTAACTCTGTTCGATGTGTTGATGACAGACGTAATTCTATTTTTAATGTCGTTGAGGCGAAGGAATTTAATGATTTTATTGACGAATCGGGTCTCCACGAGTACTCCTTGAAAGGGAGGAAGTTTACTTTTGTTGCAGGGGATAAATTGAGCCGCATCGACAAGATTTTTGTTAATTGGGATTTCTTTATGGAATGGCCGTGCGCGGGATATATTGCTCTTGAGCGGTATAAGTCGGATCATAGCCCTTTGTTGCTTAAGACGGGTACCTGGAATTTTGGGCCTAAACCTTTTCGGTTCTACAACTCCTGGCTTGGTAGGGAGGATTTCGGTATGGTAGTTCGAAAGACACTCGATGATGGTTGTTTTTCAGGTCCCCCGGACGCGAGACTTTTAGCGAAGTTTAAAGCTTTGCGTAATAGCATTACTAGTTGGGCGATTGATTGCAAGGCTAAAGAGTTGGGAGAGAGACGCACTTTGGAACAAGAATTGAGAATTTTAGATCAAGCAGTCGAGGTTCGACCGTTAGTGGAAGAGGAGGTTTGGACGCTGACTGAGATCAAAAGGCGTATAGGTGAACTTGATGGGTTTCATTGTAGTGATTTGAAGCAAAAGGCTCGGTGTAATTGGACGGTTCATGGGGACGAGAATTCCCGGTATTTTCATGGGTGTATTAATAAACGTAAAGCCTCTAATTATTTTCTGGGGTTGGAGGTGAATGGGGCTTGGGAAACGAATCCGGTAGTCATTAAAAGGGAGGTTATGCGATTTTTCCGGGATAAGTTCAAAGAAAATATGGTTGTTCGGCCGCGTTTAGTTTGTTATGGTATTGCGACTTTAAATCAGGTAGATGCCGATTTGTTGGTTGGTGAGTTTTCGGGTCAAGAAATAAAGAGAGCTGTGTTCGATTGTGGTGCTGATAAAGCCCCCGGCCCGGATGGATTTAATTTTAGATTCATCAGGTTTTTTTGGGACTTGCTCGAGAAAGATTTTGTTGATGTCTTGGGTCATTTCCACAGGTCGAGAAGATTCAGTGCGGGGGTTGGTTCTTCTTTTTTAACGCTTATCCCTAAGGTGACTAACCCATCGACATTGGGTGAATTTAGACCGATCAGTATTATAGGGAGTGTTCTCAAAGTTGTCTCTAAGGTGTTGGTGAACCGATTGAAGACGGTCATGAAGAATTTGGTTTCGGAGCATCAATCGACATTCTTATCTGGGAGGTATATTTTAGACGGTCCCTTGGTGACTAATGAGGTTATTGCGTGGGCAAAGAAGAGGGAGAAAAAGATTTTTCTGTTCAAGATAGACTTCGACAAAGCGTATGACAATGTTAATTGGGAATTTCTTCTGTCGGTGTTGTCTCAAATGGGTTTTTCGCCAGTTTGGTGTGATTGGATTCGTGGTATTTTGATGGCGTCGAGGGTGTCGGTGTTAGTGAATGGGTCTCCTACCTTTGAATTTGGATGCCAAAAAGGCATTCGACAGGGAGACCCCCTATCTCTTTTTTTGTTTATTATTTTGATGGAGGCGTTCTCAGGCATGTTGAAACAAGCTTGTGTCTTAGGTGCTTTTCATGGTATCAAGCTCCCTAATAATGGGTCGTTGCTTTCTCATCTTTTATACGCGGATGACGCTATGATTTTGGGGGAGTGGACTTCTGTCAACTTTATTAATTTGAAACGCATCCTCCGTATTTTCTATATGTGCTCGGGGCTTAAGATCAATCTCCACAAATCCGTTCTGTATGGTGTGGGAGTTGAAGATGTTGAAGTTAATATACAAGCGGCGGGTATGGGGTGTAAGCCGGGGGCGATTCCTTTTTCTTATCTTGGTATTAAGGTTGGGGCTAATATGAATAGGGTGGCGAATTGGGAGCCGGTTGTGTCCAAGTTTAAAATGAGGCTATCGAAGTGGAAAGAAAATTCATTATCTATCGCCGGGCGGTTAACTCTTATCAAGTCAGTGTTGGATAGCTTGCCAACTTAGTATTTTTCCTTGTTCAAGGCTCCTAAGAAGGTGATAAACGATTTGGAAGGATTGATGAGACGGTTTCTATGGGGAGGTGAGGAAGTTGAGTTGGGTCGCTTGGGAGGTAGTTACTAAACCAATAAAAGAAGGTGGGTTGGGGATAGCTCGTTTAGAGATTAATAATAATGCGTTGATTTCTAAGTGGGGTTGGGAGGTTTCTAAAGGAGCAATATGCGATGTGGAGAAGGGTGGTGGTGTCTATTCACGGGTCGACTCGTAGTTGGGGTCTTGCTCCGGTTAACAATGCTATACCGGGTGTTTGGAAAAACTGCGTTACGTTTTGGAACAAATTTAAGGTGGATGGGGTTAGTTTTAATAGGGCTATCCGTGGTATAGTTGGTAACGGGTCTCAAATTAGATTTTGGTTGGATACTTGGTTAGGTTCAGAGCCTCTCAAAGACAAGTTCCCTTCTCTGTATGCGATTGAAAAGAATGAAAGGGTGCTGATCGCAGGTCGGTTAAGAGCTGCAGCGGATGGTTTGTTGGTGTTGTGGGAGTGGACGCGAGCACCTAATACTGCTCAGGAGATTGTGGATAAAGGTTTGATAAAAGACCAGCTACAAACAGTCCGCATGGATGACCGGCCAGACGCTTGGTACTGGGCGCAAGGTAACAACACTGATTTTGAGGTTTGTGCGATAAAGAAGTGGATGCGAGGTGCGGATCCTAATGCAGCAGATTTCGGATTTCAATGGTCTGATTGGGTCCCAAAAAAATGCAATATTTTTATGTGGCGGGCGTTTTTGGATCGTCTTCCCACCAAATTGGCGTTGGCGAGAAGAAATATAGTAATTGACGATACTACGTGCGTATTGTGTGAGAACAATGAAGAATCAATTGAACATATTCTTACCGGGTGTATAGTTTCGATGGGCGTGTGGAATGCGATTTCTTCTTGGTGCAAGATTCCTAGGCCGTTCGTCTTTCATATCAATGATTTGGTGAATCTTCATAAAGATAGTGGTGTCACGGGTAACAAAATTTCGATTTTACAAGGCATTATCATCATAGCGAGTTGGAGGTTGTGGCGAGCTAGGAATGACAAGATATTTTCTAGCAAGGATACTCAAGTGGTGGATATGGTCACGGACATAAAGTCTTTGGGGTTTCTTTGGTACAAGTATAGGTTTAAACAAGGGGTAGTGGATTGGAATAAATGGTGTTTGTTTGATGTTATGTGATTTTTTTGATGTAATTTTGGCTTTCGGCGTCTATCTCCGTCTTGGTGATAGGCGTTGGGTGCGGTTATTTTAATGATAGTCAATTTTCAAAAAAAAAAAACAACAACAGAGAGACATAAAACCAGTGATAAAATCTTATTAACCCAACCCAAAGAATTTGCCCCCAAATAAACCCTAGATCTTACAACTGTAAGATCTACAAACAATACAGAACGATACAGAATACAAAGTGTCTCTTGATGATCATCCACTGATGATCATCAATATCACAAGATCAATCTCTCAGAACAATACAGTTGAGAGATCATAACAACAACTTCAACCAACAAACCCTAACAAACTATACAGAGAGAACTAGAGAAGAGTGTGTGAGAGAATGAATTCTCAACACAGATGAAATCACTTTTATATCCAAGCCAAGGGAATTTACGTCGAAGTCCAAAACTTTAGCAAGAGATGATCGCAGTCCCTCTAAACTTCCATAATAACCCCTCAGCTTTTAACCTGTTAACACTAATCAACCACAAATAACAAACCAGATAACTAGACTGGCCCAACTTGATAACTCACAAGCCCAATAACCAGAATGTTACAAGCCCATATGAATGAAAGTCCAACAACATTTTAACATCCCCCTTCATTCATTTGGCTTAAACAAATCCACATGCCCAACTTTTCACAAAAGGTTTCATGCTGAATAACACTAAGCCCTTTAGTGAAAACATCTGTAAGTTGACTTTCTAAGTCAACCTTTGTTGGACTTATGATACCATCAACAACCTTTTCTCTTAAAAATGTAACTCCAACTCAAAGTGTTTCGTTCTTTCATGAAACACATGGTTAGCTGCTATAGCTGTGACAATCTCGGCAAAACCAGGTAAACCCTAATTGTGTCTGAAACACTAATTGTACGTTCAACTAACACGATTCACGAAATGATAACAAACATGACTCGGATGAATCCGAGGGTACGTTATGAGTAGTACATGATCAAAAATGACAAACAGTGCGATCAAGATGCCTTAGGGTGTTAAAAACGGGTTAAACGGAAGTTTACCGTTTAACAGTGCATAAACCGAATAATACCGAATTGGATACAAACAATAGTTCCATAGACATTTCTAAGGGCACAGAAATACTTGAACATGATATTTAGACCATAACGTAAGATTTTAGGCCTTAACAGGTAGTTGGCACGTTAAACAAAGAAGCTTCCGGTTAGCGGAACGCCTTTGATTTTAACGCAACCGGAAACGACCAAACATGCAAGGAACAGTCAGTCAAGCCTAAAAACACTTATTTAACAAAAATATAAGTGGTTCTAAGTAAAAATATCAAAGTGTACCGGTTTTTTTGTTGGTGGGTTCGGTTTTCAAAACCGTTAAAAACCGCGTAAAAAACGCGCGAAAAAGAGCTTGTTTGGTGCACCCGGGACGCGTTTGCGACCCGTAAACGAACCTAAACATGAAAAATACTCAACCTTATCATGTGGGACCCTAGAACCTCCGTTGAGCAGCCAAAGGGGTCTAGTAAGTCGGGAAAATTACGAAAATGTCGGTTGACCAAACATGTTTTCAAATTTGTCACGCTCATGCGTCCTTGGAGCGGCACATTATGCGCGGGATGCGTCCTTCAAGCACGGGATGCGTCCTTAGAGCAAAACCCAATAAAAAATGGACACGTGGCCACGGGATGCATCCTTCAAGCACGGGATGCGTCCTTCAAGCACGGGATGCGTCCTTCAAGCACGACATGCCTCCTTCAAGTTTCTGAAGCGTCCGGCGAGGTTTCCGGCGAGTTACAGGTTTCCGATGAGTTTTCCGGCGAGTTATTTTCCACAATTCTCCCAAAATCAATGTATACACCACCATCACCACCCTACACTAAAATTAATGCTGCTTTGGAAATCTGCAAGACACATATCATAATTTCCCCTAGAATTAATGCTGCTTTGGAAATTAATGCTGCTTTGGGTTGCATTGAGGCCTTTTTCCACAATTGTGACGTATACTAGACCTTCCCTCAGCAAGTTCGATGTCATCATCAATTTGTAAAACGAAAGGGCGAAGATCATTCTTTCGTTCCAACTTCTCAAACTTCTTTCCCAGTGAAGTAAACACGGACTTTAATAACCACTTCATACAACGGAAACAATACAAGACACATATCATAACCACCCTACACTAAAAGTAAACACGGCCTTTAATAACCACTCACCGGAAAACTCGTCGAACATCTGCAACTCGCTGGAAATCCCGCCGGACGATTCAAAAACTTGAAGGACGCATCTCGTGCTTGAAGGAAGCATCCCGTGCTTGAAGGACGCATCCCGTGCTTGAAGGACGCATCCTGTGGCCACGTGTCCATTTTTTATTGGGTTTTGCTCTAAGGACGTATCCCGTGCTTGAAGGACGCATCCCGCGCATAATGTGTCGCTCTAAGGACGCGGGAGCGTGACAAATTTGAAAACATGTTTGGTCAACCGATATTTTCGTAATTTTCCCTAGAAAGTCCCCCAAAAGTCACGTATGATCTTTAAAGGAATGAAAAGTCCTTTTTTTCTTATCTCAAAATCACACCTCAAATACACTTTAGAACACACCTACTTAGCAAAACCTGCTGAACTATCTCAAGACCAAGAAGAAATCCAAAGGTATAAGTTTTTTTATCATATTTTTATGTGGAAAAAAGGCATGAAAACTATGATTTCATGAAAAAGAATCATATTTAACCATAAATTCTGAGGGTTCTTGACACCCTAATCTGAATTTATACTAAATAACATGTAACTTACTGATACATGTTGATTCAAGGTGGGAAAAGTCGGATTATGACGCAAAAACACAACCTATTAGACATAAACCGAATATAACAAACATTAATCGAAAAAGAACGGATTCGAGGCTTGATTGACATGGGTTTTTGCATATTTGTGTTGTTTATGGTGTATAGGTACTGAAAATAATCTTAACTCACTTCTGGACACACAAGGGTTGCGTCAAAACGCGAATTACACTAGGTGTAACTTCCAAAAATCGAATCTAGGAGATACAGAATTGTTTATAGCATAACTTGGTCCGTGGGTATTCAATGAACTTGAAATCTTACAGGCTGATCATATATGGTGAAAATAAGACTTGATTACAATTTTAGATTTTTCTGATTTTTTGGTTATTTTTGGTGATTTTTGGTGAATTTTAACTGTTTTGAAGGAATAATTTTAGATAAATACTAAACGAGCTCAATAAATCACCAAAAATTACAGGGAGATTTATTTTAATATGAAGAACATCCTGGAAAACTTTGGGGATCATTAACTGAGTTTTATTTAGGTTTCAAAAATCGCATTCTCGCGAAGTTTCGGTAATCGGAAACGCGGTATAACGAATTTAGAAAAATCTAAAATTTTTCCAGGAAGTTACTGGACATATTGGTACACGTCTGTGAAGTTTTGGGAATATTTGAAAGTCGAATCATTAGGGCGCAAATTATTCAGTTAAAATACAGTTTCTCACGAATTTATTAAAATTACTAAATTAATTTTATAAATTCTGAAAATATTTTTCTAGAATTCTATATATTTTATCAACTTATATAAAAATTTTCTGAATTTATAAAATAGATACATTGAGTAATAATTTTTTTATTTAGAAATCTTTTTATTTTATACAAAGCCGGCAGTTGTAAACGCATAACGAACCTGCCGGAACTGCGAACTAACTAAAGACTAAACTGGCAATAAGTGAAACACCAGGGTTATTCTGCACTGTTACGGGACAAAACGGGTACTTGGGGTACATTACACGCCAGTTCGGGCGATTACCCGACGGCGAAAACGAAAATTTAAAATTGGGCAACCTGGGATCCCCAAACGACCGAACTCTCTTAATATAAAGTTAACTATTTCTAATGAACAACTTATTAGTACATTCCATATAATCATGCCATTTTTCGAACATCTAAAACAAGCGACTTTGACTGGCACGTAAAACGGTGCCCGAAAGCCAAACTGAAATGTGACACTAAGATAATACCCACAGCTCTATTGTTATGCTATATGTCAATTCTCGGATGAATATTCCCGTCCGAACCCAAGTTATAACGATTCCCGAGCGGAACCCTGTTTTCGGTAATTAACCCAACACTAACGGATACCAGGACTGAAGTAGTAGAGCCTTGACACATATACCCCGCGTGATTGTTGTGCTTACTTATTAAGTAAGTTTTCGCTACCCCACTTTCAAACTGTTTTACTGTTTTACTTGGGGTGAAATGCATGTTACATACATACATACATACATACATACATACATACATACATACTTGTACATACATACATGTTGTGATATGAATTATCTGAGTTATACTAACACACGAAAAGTCCCCACAAACACGAGTGATCAACTATATGCCGGTGGATGTGTGAATAATACTATTGGTATGACAAACCCAATTGAGCTGGCACGAATGCCATGGGTTCTACTGCAATTGCACATGTCCATGCACTTTCTGTGAACACGCTATGTGGTGTTAGACATAGCTACTTGGGGTGGTGAAGTGTTGAGGTGTCGGTTGTGGGACACGACACTTGTGAACAGTCAAGGTTTCACTTGTGGGCTTAGTATAATTTCATGTCAAACATACTTAATCAATCGGTTCAAACTAAATTGGAAAACAAACTAAAACAATGAAACTTACCAACTATTTGTAGTTGACTGTTCAAACTTAACATGCTTTTCAGGTAAAACTAAAGAAGAATAAAGGGGAGTACGAATGGGTTTCAAGTTTTGGTGATCGGATATTACTGTACATAGAAGCATGCTTAGCAAGGGACAAGCAACTTTTGGAATACTAGTGCCTGTACATTAAAACTTAGTGTGTAATCAAATGTTGTAACCGATGCTTGTGTTATGTATTACAATATCCTTTTAAATAGCACGTTTGTACCATGTATCTGTTGCACCTCGCATGCGCTTCCGCTGCGAGTCGGGGTGTGACAGAAGATGGTATCAGAGCCATCGGTTATAGCGAATTAGGTATTCCTAGAGAGCCTAGACTATAATCATAAGTGCGACTCTCCACAGCAAGAATCTATAGTAACCAAATAGTATGGTTATTACCAGGATGGCCTTGTTGGGTAAATAAGTTATTGTGGTCCGGAACATAATAACTTATCTGCTTGTACTTGGGCATTCTGAGAACGCCATTGAGAGAGGACAAGAAGCGAACACGAGTACTAACATAAAAATTGTGTTTGTACTTTGATGCAAACGTGTACTTATAGGTATAATAGTGACTGTTCTTTATACGTGTTTGTATGTTTGTGGGATTGTTAACAATTGTGAGGCAATACAATTTAATTATTGATATACATACCAATATATACGCATTTTTATGTTATAGAATGGCCCCAAAATGAGCAAATAACCTCACAGAGGCAGACATCGCACAACTAATAACCCAACAACTACAAACTGTTATTCCAACGATAGTGGCTCAAGTAACTGCGGGTATTAACGCAAATGCGCAAAACCCTCAGCCTAATCCGACTGTGGCTCCGGTTAATCAAAGCAATGCGGTGTAGAGATGCACATATAAACAATTCATGGAAGGCAAACCTATAGAGTTCAACGGTACTGAAGGGCCAACGGGGATTGTATGATGGATCAAGAAGATGCAGGTCGTTATCAACAACACAAATTGTCCAGAGGAATGTATTGTGAAATATGTGACTTCTATGTTTATCGACTACGCTCTGAACTGGTGGAATACTATAATTCAGACCAGGGGACATGAAGTCATTGCCTATATGTCATGGGATGAGCTTAAAACACTTCTGATGACCCACTTTTATCCGAAAAATGAAATACAAAAACTAGAACATGAATTTTGGAACCTGCAAATGCAAGGAGCAGATCATGTGGGCTACACTAACCGTTTTAACACCCTTGCTCGTTTGTTACCAGATATGGTCAGACCCGAATCAAAGCGAATATAACGTTATACATGGGGATTGGCCCAAGAAGCCCGAAGCATTGTAAACTCAGCAGAACACTTAACAATGGAAAGCGTTGTGTCGAGGTGTGGCACGATTACTTTTGATATGGTAAGGAGGAATATATTGAAGATGCCAGGAGAGTCATCGTGTGCCAAAAGAACCGACTATGACTTTAAGCCACAGAGATCTCAACCACGTAAGCGTATTCGGTCGAACAACCAGAATTATGCAATGACTACCTCGGATCCGAGACCCGATAATTATAAAGGACCATTGCCAAAATGTAACAAATGTGGTTACCATCACCTGGGCGAGTGCCAAATCGTAACCTGCAATAAGTGTCGGAAAGTGGGGCACTATGCCCGTAACTGTAGAACACCTGCTGAACCAACAAACCACCCTAACCAACCTACTCGTTCCCAAACCACCCGATCACAAACAAATCAACAACAACCCCTTCAACAAAACCCACAACTGACCTATCCCCGTACTTGCTATGAGTGTGGCAGTGATGCGTGTGAAGTGTGTATATAAGTTTAAGTATATTTTAAGCCCTTTTACACTTTCTTTAGCCAAGTTTTAAATTTATAAAACACGATATTTACTAACACTAAACACACATATGGGCAAGTGCACCCATCGTGAGCGTAGTATAGTGTTGGTAAGATACCGAAGTCGTCCAAGGACACAAGAGCTTTTAGTACCGGTTTATCCTCAACGTCTAATCAAATAAAAAGTTTAGAAAAAGGTTTTAAACTAAGAAAATAAAAACTAACTAAAATGCTGAAAAATAAAAATAAAAGAAAAACAGATAGACAAGATGAATCACTTGGATCCTACTCGTGTTTAGTGTAACCTTTGATTATTTCCGCACTTTTGCACTATTTAAGAGATTATCTTAGTTATTGTAGTAGGCCCCTCTTTTGAATGTGACGTTACCCTCAACCCAGTAGTTTGAGTCAGCAAGGATACAATCCTAAAGGGTCGGATTATTGAAAGATAATTAATTAAGTTATTAATGCATATTGTGGTCCCTCTTTTGAAGGTGACGTTACCCTCGGCTAAGTAGTCTGAGTCAGCATGGATACAGTCCTAAGTAGCCGGGTTAAAGTATTAATAGTAGTTTAACTTATGAGGGGATCAAAGAGTTTGGACCCCCGCCATCCAATACCGTTAAGTATTGAAGGAGGTCCTACTAAATTTGACCTAGGTCCTTTGCAGGATCTATACACTGAACAATCGCAAGACTCTTACCAAACCGTTCCCTTAACCCCCAACCAGGTAGCCAACATACCTCCATATAGACCGTGGAGATATGAATGGTGAAAATCTTTTATTTTATATAGACAGTAAAATAATGCCAAGACACCACGGACAAACGATAAGGAAGAATCACCTTCAACATAAGAAACTAGTTATTAAAGTCATTAATACATAACCAATTAAAAAGTGCGAAAAGATTAAAAATAAAAAGTGTTACACTAGACACTTTGTCTTCACCAAGTGATGTAAGAGACTTAGGCAAACATGGCCTTGATTGTCAAGAACTCTTACGATCAATCTTGGATCCCGAGACGACTCACACACTCTATGATGGACAATGGATGATGGTGGTGGATGGTGGTGTTATGGTGGTGGTGGGTGGTGGGTGAAGTGTGAGAGAGGTGGTGTGCCAAGGGATGGTTTGAGCTTGAGCCAAGCACTCCTATTTATAGGCTGAACAGAAGCTCGGCACGGCCCCGTGTCTAGTGGGCACGGCCCCGTGTCCACATCCTTCTCTGTCTTCATTAATTGCTCTTGTCTTTATTAGTTGACCACGGCCCCGTGTCCGTTGGGCACGACCCCGTGTGCAGAAACATATCTGTACTATCAAGATTTGCCTGGATTCTGCGAATCTTATAGTTGACCACGACCCCGTGTCCGCTGAGCACGGCCCCGTGGTGGGCGATGGAAGCTTCTACAACTTTGTCTTTTATGCTGACACTTGGGCACGCCCCCGTGCTCATTGAGCACGGGGCTTGTTCAGCCTCCTGTTTTCTTGTTTTGCTTAGGAAGATGCTTTCGGGGAAGTCGGGCATGCCACGTTTATTCATTTTCTTTTATTTATGTTAGATTTAGCTGCCTTTTTGCTTCTTTTGTTAATTTGAGCTCATTTATTCCTGAAAATACAAAAGGAAGACAAAAACACACTTTTTCCAACATTAGTACTAAAAAATGGTTAGTTTTATGCCACAATTAATGTAATTTATATGTTGCATTTTGCACACATCAAATACCCCCACACTTGAATCTTTGCTTGTCCTCAAGCGAAACTCTTTATAATGTGGCTTTACATTCCCAAATGGAATTGGTAGAAAAGAAGGTTTTTGGGCTTGTCATAGAGTGTCGGGATTTCCAAGATTCTTTATTTAGTTTTATTTTTATTTATTTACAATCCTATTCGTCATGATTTATTTTAAACTTTTCATAAGATAAATTACTTATTAGGGCATAACATGCCTCTTTAAAATTCTATTTATATACAAGTTCACATACCTCACGGGGGATCACTCAACACTCGGCCGAAGATGTATTTTAGTGAATCACTCGAGAGCGGCATGGAACTTACTCCTACCATTGGCTTGCCAAGCAATCAATCCTCCTCCTTTTTAACTTATATACCTTTCTAAATATCAAGAGGACTTTTGGGTGAAGGGTTAGGCTTGGGTTAAAGGTAGGTGGTTGGGTTAGTGATTAGTAGAAAAGGGCGAAAAAGCGTAAAAAGCGTAAAAAGCGTCTGTTTTCGAAAGACTTTTTAGTTTTTTGCAATTTTTATTTTGATGAAGCTATTATTCAAACAAAGTTATTTTTGATGAACTTGTTTGTTTATTTCTTTTGCTTCATCAACAAAACATAATTTTTTTTTTCAAAGTCAAACGAAAAACCGAGCTTGTTAAACAAAGGTTTAAAAATAAAAAGGTTTTGGTGGGTGAAAGGGTGTTTGGTTTGGGTTAAGAAATGAAAAGGTTTAGGCTCAAAGGGGTTAACTAGGGGATTTTGGGTAGATGGTAAAAAGAATAAAGAAAAATAATAGTGTAGAAATAAAAATGGTTAGTCCTAATGCCTCCATCATTTACTTACTCGGGTTTAAGTTGGTAAGGACCGGGAATGTATCGTCGTGGCAAGTTCTAGAGTTGTAAGAACCAAGCGGCTATTCACACAAGAAACGAAAAATGAGCATTTAATTTAAAGATATGTATTTGTATGCTCAATAAAGGCTCAAAACTCACCTTTGTGGGAATGAGTTTTTATGTGATCAAGTATATATAATTAAATTTTAACTAAGCTTGTCATGCCTTTTCATAATTTTCTTATATTGGTTCTTTTTATCACGACGCTATCGGTTGTAAATTTGTAAAAATATAACCTTTTTAGAATTTTGAAATTCCCAAATTAAACCTAGACAAGTAAAAAAATGAAAATTTTTGAAAAAAAATTGGGGTGATTAGCGGTTCCAATAGAGTTTTGTGTAAGGCTTGTTATTAGGACTTGCAAGATTCAAGGTTTTAGCATCCCCCACACTTAAATTACACATTGTCCTCAATGTGTCCCAAAAATAACTTTTTTGGTTGATTGAATGTGTAAAAGGTGTGAAAAAACAAAAATTTGTGTTACTGGGCGCCTGGACACGGCCCCGTGTTCAAGTTCCAGTAACAAAAATTAAACAAAAGAAACAGAAGCCTGGACACGGGGGCGTGTTGGGTGAACACGGCCCGTGTCCAGTTTACCTGAACTGGGTCATTTTTGCAGACTGTGCAGCACGGGGCCGAGTTGGGCGGACATGGCCCGTGCTGAACTTAATGTTAATGAAGAAAATTGTCGGATGGCCCTGCTTTCCTGCATGGGGTGCTGGTTCAAGTTTCCCTTGTTATCCCTTGCCATCCTGAGTGTATTTTATTCCTGAAAATTAAAACTAACTAGAAAACATAAAGATTAATCTAAACTAAACTAAGGATAGTTCCGCGGAATGCCTCCGTGGTGCGCCACGTTTATAAGGGTCCTTGGCTAGACCCAAAGTCTGGTCATATGTTACTCAAGTGAGATGTTTTGCATCCCATGCTACACCGTCGGAGAGCGTCATCCAATCTTGAGTCTATGACCTTCATGTAGTTGACCGGGTCTTCGTCTTCTAGTCTCTTCCCAACTCCAAACTTCACTTCCTCGTCCCCAAACTTCAATGTTAGAGTTCCGTCATTCATATCCACCACTGCTTGGGCGGTGGCTAGAAATGGCCTCCCGAGGATGAGAGGGACATCGGCGTCCTCCTCCATGTCTAGGATAACAAAGTCGATAGGGAAAACGAAATTGTCAACTTTGACCAATAGATTTTCAGCGACACCTTGTGGAAATTTGACGGATCAGTCGGCGAGTTGTATGCTCATCTTTGTAGGGCTCGTTGCTCCTAGGCCGAGTCGTTTGAACATTGATGTGGGCATGAGGTTAATGCTAGCCCCAAGATCGGCTAGTGCATTACGAATGGGGGATTCCCCAATCGAGCAAGGAATCGTGAAGCTTCCGGGATCAATTTTCTTTTGTGGGAGTTTGTTGAGTACTAAGGCGGAGCATTCTTCGCCTAAGTTAACTAATTGCAATGATTCAATTTTCCTTTTGTGAGTGAGGAAGTCCCTCATAAATTTTGCATATTTAGGCATTTGGGTTAGGACCTCGATAAAAGGAATATTAACATGCAGTTGTTTTAGTAAATTTTCGAACTTTGCGAATTGCTCATCGGTCTTTTGACGATTTAACCGACCGGGGTATGGAACCTGAGGAGTCTTTGTGGGCTCTTGATTTGTTGGAGAAGACTTTTCTGTTTTTGGTGCGGGTGGAGTCGTGGTTTGGCTGGATTGGCTTTTTTCAGCCGGCAGTAATGGAGCCTCCTCGGGACCCACGGTTCGGTTTCTCAATGTGATGAGATGTACTTGTGCTTTTGGGTTGGTTTCGGTATTGCTTGGTAACGCGCCTTGTGGTCTCTCGGAGAAATTTTGAGCTACTTGATTTAATTATTTTTCAATGTTTTGAATGCTAGCTTGTTGATTTCTAGAATTCGATTCCAATTGCTGAAATCGATCCGAGTTTTTCTTTTCGGTGTCGGAGATGAGGCGAGATACAGTATCTTCAAGCCTTTCTCGTCCACCTTGTTGTTGAGAAAAGTTTTGTGGTTGTTGAAAGTTAGTTCGTTGGTTTTGTTGGTTACTACTATTGCCGGGATCTCTCCAACCAAGCTTAGGGTGGTTACGCCATCCTTGGTTGTAGGTACCCGTTGGTGGACCCGACGGCCTAGGTCTATTATCAATGTAGTTTACCGTTTCTGTTTGATCATCTACTTCTTTCATACAACTCCAATTTTTATGTGGTCCACCACACCCCTCACAAGCCATAACCGAGGTCGTTTTTGCCATTTCTAACTTTTTGATTTTTGAAGAAAGGGCCTCGATTTGGGCTTGTAAAGAAGTGCTTTCATCAACCTTATGGGCGCCCAGGGCAATAGATTTATTACCTAGGGGAGTGTGCCACTGAAAATTGGTTTGAGCAATTTCCTCAATTTGATTGTATATTTCATTTGGGCGACGATTACCTAGAAGTCCCCCGGAGCTAGAATCAAGTGTTTGTCTTGTGTGTGGCAACAACCCATTGTAGAAAGTGGATACTTGTTGCCATTAAAAGACCGTGATGAGGACACTTTCTTAGTAGCTCCTTGAACCTTTCCCAATTTTCATATAAGAATTCCCCATCCTCTTGTGAATATGTGTTAATTTCAGTCATTAATTTAGCTATTTTAGCAGGAGGGACATACTTATATAGAAACTTTTGGGCCAGTTCATCCCAGGTGTTTACTGAGCCAACTGGGAGGGTGTTGAGCCAAACCTTAGCTCGATCTTTTAGTGAAAATGGAAACATTCGAAGGCGGATGGCGTCGTTTGATGCTCCATTGATCTGAAAGGTATCACATATTTCTAAGAAATTAGTAATATGTAGATGAGGATCCTCATCCGCAAGCCCATGAAAGGTTGCGGAGTTTTGAAGCATTTGTATCAAATGCGGTCGAAGTTCGAAGTTATTGGCTTCGACATTCGGTGCATTGATAGCGGCGCCGAGATTACCTATTGTGGGTCGTAGGTAATCCATGAGAAAGCGTTCGGGTTAGACCATAACGTAAGATTTTAGGCCTTAATAGGTAGTTGGCACGTTAAACAAAGCAGCTTCCGGTTAGCGGAACGCCTTTGATTTTAACGCAACCGGAAACGACCAAACATGCAAGGAACAGTCAGTCAAGCCTAAAAACACTTATTTAACAAAAATATAAGTGGTTCTAAGTAAAAATAGCAAAGTGTACCGGTTTTTTTGTTGGTGGGTTCGGTTTTCAAAACCGTTAAAAACCGCGTAAAAAACGCGCGAAAAAGAGCTTGTTTGGTGCACCCGGGACGCGTTTGCGACCCGTAAACGAACCTAAACATGAAAAATACTCAACCTTATCATGTGGGACCCTAGAACCTCCGTTGAGCAGCCAAAGGGGTCTAGTAAGTCGGGAAAATTACGAAAATGTCGGTTGACCAAACATGTTTTCAAATTTGTCACGCTCATGCGTCCTTGGAGCGGCACATTATGCGCGGGATGCGTCCTTCTAGCACGGGATGCGTCCTTAGAGCAAAACCCAATAAAAAATGGACACGTGGCCACGGGATGCATCCTTCAAGCACGGGATGCGTCCTTCAAGCACGGGATGCGTCCTTCAAGCACGACATGCCTCCTTCAAGTTTCTGAAGCGTCCGGCGAGGTTTCCGGCGAGTTACAGGTTTCCGACGAGTTTTCCGGCGAGTTATTTTCCACAATTCTCCCAAAATCAATGTATACACCACCATCACCACCCTACACTAAAATTAATGCTGCTTTGGAAATCTGCAAGACACATATCATAATTTCCCCTAGAATTATTGCTGCTTTGGAAATTAATGCTGCTTTAGGTTGCATTGAGGCCTTTTTCCACAATTGTGACGTATACTAGACCTTCCCTCAGCAAGCTCGATGTCATCATCAATTTGTAAAACGTAAGGGCGAAGATCATTGTTTCGTTCCAACTTCTCAAACTTCTTTCCCAGTGAAGTAAACACGGACTTTAATAACCACTTCATACAACGGAAACAATACAAGACACATATCATAACCACCCTACACTAAAAGTAAACACGACCTTTAATAACCACTCACCGGAAAACTCGTCGAAAATCTGCAACTCGCTGGAAATCCCGCCGGACGATTCAAAAACTTGAAGGACGCATCCCGTGCTTGAAGGAAGCATCCCGTGCTTGAAGGACGCATCCCGTGCTTGAAGGACGCATCCTGTGGCCACGTGTCCATTTTTTATTGGGTTTTGCTCTAAGGACGTATCCCGTGCTTGAAGGACGCATCCCGCGCATAATGTGTCGCTCTAAGGACACGGGAGCGTGACAAATTTGAAAACATGTTTGGTCAACCGATATTTTCGTAATTTTCCCTAGAAAGTCCCCCAAAAGTCACGTATGATCTTTAAAGGAATGAAAAGTCCTTTTTTTCTTATCTCAAAATCACACCTCAAATACACTTTAGAACACACCTACTTAGCAAAACCTGCTGAACTATCTCAAGACCAAGAAGAAATCCAAAGGTATAAGTTTTTTTATCATATTTTTATGTGGAAAAAAGGCATGAAAACTATGATTTCATGAAAAAGAATCATATTTAACCATAAATTCTGAGGGTTCTTGACACCCTAATCTGAATTTATACTAAATAACATGTAACTTACTGATACATGTTGATTCATGGTGGGAAAAGTCGGATTATGACGCAAAAACACAACCTATTAGACATAAACCGAATATAACAAACATTAATCGAAAAAGAACGGATTCGAGGCTTGATTGACATGGGTTTTTGCATATTTGTGTTGTTTATGGTGTATAGGTACTGAAAATAATCTTAACTCACTTCTGGACACACAAGGGTTGCGTCAAAACGCGAATTACACTAGGTGTAACTTCCAAAAATCGAATCTAGGAGATACAGAATTGTTTATAGCATAACTTGGTCCGTGGGTATTCAATGAACTTGAAATCTTACAGGCTGATCATATATGGTGAAAATAAGACTTGAATACAATTTTAGATTTTTCTGATTTTTTGGTTATTTTTGGTGATTTTTGGTGAATTTTAACTGTTTTGAAGGAATAATTTTAGATAAAATACTAAACGAGCTCAATAAATCACCAAAAATTACAGGGAGATTTATTTTAATATGAAGAACATCCTGGAAAACTTTGGGGATCATTAACTGAGTTTTATTTAGGTTTCAAAAATCGCATTCTCGCGAAGTTTCGGTAATCGGAAACGCGGTATAACGAATTTAGAAAAATCTAAAATTTTTCGAGGAAGTTACTGGACATATTGGTGCACGTCTGTGAAGTTTTGGGAATTTTTGAAAGTCGAATCATTAGGGCGCAAATTATTCGGTTAAAATACAGTTTCTCACGAATTTATTAAAATTACTAAATTAATTTTATAAATTCTGAAAATATTTTTCTAGAATTCTATATATTTTATCAACTTATATAAAAATTTTCTGAATTTATAAAATAGATACATTGAGTAATAATTTTTTTATTTAGAAATCTTTTTATTTTATACAAAACCGGCAGTTGTAAACGCATAACGAACCTGCCGGAACTGCGAACTAACTAAAGACTAAACTGGCAATAAGTGAAACACCAGGGTTATTCTGCACTGTTACGGGACAAAACGGGTACTTGGGGTACATTACACGCCAGTTCGGGCGATTACCCGACGGCGAAAACGGAAATTTAAAATTGGGCAACCTGGGATCCCCAAACGACCGAACTCTCTTAATATAAACTTAACTATTTCTAATGAACAACTTATTAGTACATTCCATATAATCATGCCATTTTTCGAACATCTAAAACAAGCGACTTTGACTGGCACGTAAAACGGTGCCCGAAAGCCAAACTGAAATCTGACACTAAGATAATACCCACAGCTCTATTGTTATGCTATATGTCAATTCTCGGATGAATATTCCCGTCCGAACCCAAGTTATAACGATTCCCGAGCGGAACCCTGTTTTCGGTAATTAACCCAACACTAACTGATACCAGGACTGAAGTAGTAGAGCCTTGACACATATACCCCGCGTGATTGTTGTGCTTACTTATTAAGTAAGTTTTCGCTACCCCACTTTCAAACTGTTTTACTATTTTACTTGGGGTGAAATGCATGTTACATACATACATACATACATACTTGTACATACATACATGTTGTGATATGAATTATCTGAGTTATACTAACACACGAAAAGTCCCCACAAACACGAGTGATCAACTATATGCCAGTGGATGTGTGAATAATACTATTGGTATGACAAACCCAATTGAGCTGGCACGAATGCCATGGGTTCTACTGCAATTGCACATGTCCATGCACTTTCTGTGAACACGCTATGTGGTGTTAGACATAGCTACTTGGGGTGGTGAAGTGTTGAGGTGTCGGTTGTGGGACACGACACTTGTGAACAGTCAAGGTTTCACTTGTGGGCTTAGTATAATTTCATATCAAACATACTTAATCAATCGGTTCAAACTAAATTGGGAAACAAACTAAAACAATGAAACTTACCAACTATTTGTAGTTGACTGTTCAAACTTAACATGCTTTTCAGGTAAAACTAAAGAAGAATAAATGGGAGTACGAATGGGTTTCAAGTTTTGGTGATCGGATATTACTGTACATAGAAGCATGCTTAGCAAGGGACAAGAAACTTTTGGAATACTAGTGCCTGTACATTAAAACTTAGTGTGTAATCAAATGTTGTAACCGATGCTTGTGTTATGTATTACAATATCCTTTTAAATAGCACGTTTGTACCATGTATCTGTTGCACCTCGCATGCGCTTCCGCTGCGAGTCGGGGTGTGACAGAAGATGGTATCAGAGCCATCGGTTATAGCGAATTAGGTATTCCTAGAGAGCCTAGACTATAATCATAAGTGCGACTCTCCACAGCAAGAATCTATAGTAACCAAATAGTATGGTTATTACCAGGATGGCCTTGTTGGGTAAATAAGTTATTGTGGTCCGGAACATAATAACTTATCTGCTTGTACTTGGGCATTCTGAGAACGCCATTGAGAGAGGACAAGAAGCGAACACGAGTACTAACATAAAAATTGTGTTTGTACTTTGATGCAAACGTGTACTTATAGGTATAATAGTGACTGTTCTTTATACGTGTTTGTATGTTTGTGGGATTGTTAACAATTGTGAGGCAATACAATTTAATTATTGATATACATACCAATATATACGCATTTTTATGTTATAGAATGGCCCCAAAATGAGCAAATAACCTCACAGAGGCAGACATCGCACAACTAATAACCCAACAACTACAAACTATTATTCCAACGATAGTGGCTCAAGTAACTGCGGGTATTAACGCAAATGCACAAAACCCTCAGCCTAATCCGACTGTGGCTCCGGTTAATCAAAGCAATGCGGTGTAGAGATGCACATATAAACAATTCATGGAAGGCAAACCTATAGAGTTCAACGGTACTGAAGGGCCAACGGGGATTGTATGATGGATCAAGAAGATGCAGGTCGTTATCAACAACACAAATTGTCCAGAGGAATGTATTGTGAAATATGTGACTTCTATGTTTATCGACTACGCTCTGAACTGGTGGAATACTATAATTCAGACCAGGGGACATGAAGTCATTGCCTATATGTCATGGGATAAGCTTAAAACACTTCTGATGACCCACTTTTATCCGAAAAATGAAATACAAAAACTAGAACATGAATTTTGGAACCTGCAAATGCAAGGAGCAGATCATGTGGGCTACACTAACCGTTTTAACACCCTTGCTCGTTTGTTACCAGATATGGTCAGACCCGAATCAAAGCGAATATAACGTTATACATGGGGATTGGCCCAAGAAGCCCGAAGCATTGTAAACTCAGCAGAACACTTAACAATGGAAAGCGTTGTGTAGAGGTGTGGCACGATTACTTTTGATATGGTAAGGAGGAATATATTGAAGATGCCAGGAGAGTCATCGTGTGCCAAAAGAACCGACTATGACTTTAAGCCACAGAGATCTCAACCACGTAAGCGTATTCGGTCGAACAACCAGAATTATGCAATGACTACCTCGGATCCGAGACCCGATAATTATAAAGGACCATTGCCAAAATGTAACAAATGTGGTTACCATCACCTGGGCGAGTGCCGAATCGTAACCTGCAATAAGTGTCGGAAAGTGGGGCACTATGCCCGTAACTGTAGAACACCTGCTGAACCAACAAACCACCCTAACCAACCTACTCGTTCCCAAACCACCCGATCACAAACAAATCAACAACAACCCCTTCAACAAAACCCACAACTGACCTATCCCCGTACTTGCTATGAGTGTGGCAGTGATGCGTGTGAAGTGTGTATATAAGTTTAAGTATATTTTAAGCCCTTTTACACTTTCTTTAGCCAAGTTTTAAATTTATAAAACACGATATTTACTAACACTAAACACACATATGGGCAAGTGCACCCATCGTGAGCGTAGTATAGTGTTGGTAAGATACCGAAGTCGTCCAAGGACACAAGAGCTTTTAGTACCGGTTTATCCTCAACGTCTAATCAAATAAAAAGTTTAGAAAAAGGTTTTAAACTAAGAAAATAAAAACTAACTAAAATGCTGAAAAATAAAAATAAAAGAAAAACAGATAGACAAGATGAATCACTTGGATCCTACTCGTGTTTAGTGTAACCTTTGATTATTTCCGCACTTTTGCACTATTTAAGAGATTATCTTAGTTATTGTAGTAGGCCCCTCTTTTGAATGTGACGTTACCCTCAACCCAGTAGTTTGAGTCAGCAAGGATACAATCCTAAAGGGTCGGATTATTGAAAGATAATTAATTAAGTTATTAATGCATATTGTGGTAGGCCCCTCTTTTGAAGGTGACGTTACCCTCGGCTAAGTAGTCTGAGTCAGCATGGATACAGTCCTAAGTAGCCGGGTTAAAGTATTAATAGTAGTTTAACTTATGAGGGGATCAAAGAGTTTGGACCCCCGCCATCCAATACCGTTAAGTATTGAAGGAGGTCCTACTAAATTTGACCCAGGTCCTTTGCAGGATCTATACACTGAACAATGGCAAGACTCTTACCAAACCCTTCCCTTAACCCTCGACCAGGTAGCCAACATACCTCCATATAGACCGTAGAGATATGAATGGTGAAAATCTTTTATTTTATATAGACAGTAAAATAATGCCAAGACACCACGGACAAACGATAAGGAAGAATCACCTTCAACATAAGAAACTAGTTATTAAAGTCATTAATACATAACCAATTAAAAAGTGCGAAAAGATTAAAAATAAAAAGTGTTACACTAGACACATTGTCTTCACCAAGTGATGTAAGAGACTTAGGCAAACATGGCCTTGATTGTCAAGAACTCTTACGATCAATCTTGGATCCCGAGATGACTCACACACTCTATGATGGACAATGGATTATGGTGGTGGATGATGGTGTTATGGTGGTGGTGGGTGGTGGGTGAAGTGTGAGAGAGGTGGTGTGCCAAGGGATGGTTTGAGCTTGAGCCAAGCACTCCTATTTATAGGCTGAACAGAAGCTCGAGCACGGCCCCGTGTCCACATCCTTCTTTGTCTTCATTAATTGCTCTTGTCTTTATTAGTTGACCACGGCCCCGTGTCCGCTGGGCACGACCCCGTGTGCAGAAACATATCTGTACTATCAAGATTTTCCTGGATTCTGTGAATCTTATAGTTGACCACGACCCCGTGTCCGCTGAGAACAGCCCCGTGGTGGGCGATGGAACCTTCTACAACTTTGTCTTTTATGCTGACACTTGGGCACGCCCCCGTGCTCATTGAGCACAGGGCGTGTTCAGCCTCTTGTTTTCTTGTTTTGCTTGGGAAGATGCTTTCGGGGAGGTCGGACATGCCACGTTTATTCCTTTTCTTGTATTTATGTTAGATTTAGCTGCCTTTTTGCTTCTTTTGTTAATTTGAGCTCATTTATTCCTGAAAATACAAAAGGAAGACAAAAACACACTTTTTCCAACGTTAGTACTAAAAAGGGTTAGTTTTATGCCACAATTGATGTAATTTATATGTTGCATTTTGAACACATCAGGCAATACGGAGCACTTTAAACGAAACTGCCCGAAACTGAACCAAGGACCCACAGGAAAGACAAACCAAGGGCAAGCTTCAACTTCCAACCCAGCTCAAGGGCGCATGTTCGTTTTAGGATCCGGTGATGCACGACAAGATCCTAATGTACTGGTTCAGATAAGAGCTTTGTTTCTATTAATTTCCTACCATTATTAAATATGTCGGCTAGTGTGCTGACACGTCCCTATTCTATAGAACTTGTTAACGGTAAACCAATAACTAGTTACCAAATTATCCGTGACTGTCCCTTAACCCTTAACGACCACCAATTCCTCATTGATCTTCTACCTGTATTGGAAGTTTTGATATAGTAGTGGGAATGGACTGGTTGTCCAAGTACAAGGCGGAAATTGTCTGTGAACAGAAGATTGTTAGGATTCTTTTCCTAAAAATGAAGTAATGATGGTTCAAGGAGAAAAATCTAGTGCTATGTTACCCCTTATATCTCACCTAAAAATGTTGAAGTGCCTACGACAGGGATGCGTTGCGTAAATGGAAAATGTGGCAGCAGTGGAACCAAATGAAAGACGCATTGAAGACATTCCAGTTGTACGTGATTACCCCGATGTTTTTCCCGAAGAACTACCCGGATTACCACCCAACCGACAAGTTCAATTCCGTATCGACTTAATTCCGGGAGTAGCTCCGTTCGCCAAGGCGCCTTATCGCCTTGCGCCTTCCGAGATGCAAGAGTTATCCACTGAATGACAGGAGCTGTTAGTCAAAGGTTTTATTCGTCCTAGATATTCCCCTTGAGGAGCGCCAGTATTGTTTGTCAAAAAGAAGGACGGGAGCTTTAGGATGTGTATAGACTACATGGAGCTGAACAAAGTCACAATCAAGAATCGATATCCACTTCCACAGATTGATGATTTGTTTGATCAGTTACAAGGAGCCTGTAACTTTTCGAAAATTGATCTCAGATCGGGGTATCACCAAGTAAAAGTTCAAGAGGAAGATATCCAGAAAACAGTTTTTTGAACTAGGTACGACCATTACGAATTCCTGGTTATGGCTTTTGGGCCAACCAACGCACCTGCCGTATTTATGGACCTCATGAACCGGGTTTGTAAACCACACCTGGATAAATTCATCATAGTCTTTATTGATGATATCTTGATATATTCAAAAAGCAAAAAGGAGCATGAGAGCCATTTACATACCATTCTGGAGGTATTGAGACAGGAGAAGTTGTATGCCAAGCTATCCAAATGTGATTTTTGGTTACAAGCAGTGCAATTCTTAGGGCATGTGGTGGATCAACAAGGAATTCGTGTTGACCCCGGTAAGATCGAAGCCATTAAGAATTGGCAAGCACCTAAGTCCCCCAAGGAAATCCGCCAATTCTTGGGGTTGGCAGGATATTATCGTCGCTTCATTGAAAACTTTTCCTGTATCGCACAACCCTTGACCACGCGCACTCAAAAAGATCGGAAATACGACTGGGGTGAAGAACAAGAAACGATTTTCCAATTGCTAAAACAAAAACTCTGTGAAGCCCCAATTCTAACACTTTCGGAGGGAAACGAGGATTTCGTTGTATATTGTGATGCTTCGCGACGAGGTCTAGGATGCGTATTGATGCAAAGAAACAAGGTAATAGCATACTCTTCACGACAATTGAAAGTTCATGAAAAGAAGCATACAATGCATGACTTAGAGCTTGGAGCAGTGATTTTTGCACTTAAGATTTGGAGACACTACTTATACGGTACAAAGTGCATGGTTTACACGGATCATAAAAGCCTTCAGCACATATTTGACCAGAAAGAACTGAACATGAGGCAGCGGCGATGGGTGGAACTGTTAAATGATTATGATTGAGAAATTAAGTATCACCCTGGCAAGGCAAATGTAGTAGCTGATGCCTTGAGCAGAACGGATAGGGTGAAACCGCTTAGAGTACGAGCCCTAGGGATGCTTGTCCAAACAAGTCTCAAGGAACAGATTCATGCTGCACAGATGGAAGCCTTATCGGAAGGTTAAATAGAAAAGGAAGAATTGAACGGGAATGAGAAGAACTTTGAGAAGAAAACTGATGAAGTAATGTACCTCAAAAATAGGATATGGATCCCTACTCTCCATGACCTACGTCAACTAGTAATGGATGAGGCTCATAATTCTAAGTACTCTATTCACCCCGGTACAGACAAGATGTACCACGACCTCAAGGAATTTTATTGGTGGTCGGGCATGAAAAAGGACGCTGTAGAGTACGTGAGAAAATGCTTGACTTGTGCCCGCGTCAAGGCAGAATACCAGAAACCCTCGGGAATGTTACAGCAACCCGAAATACCTCAATGGAAATGGGAGCAAATCACGATGGACTTCGTGACCCACCTTCCAAAAACACCCCGAGGTCATGATGCGATTTGGGTAGTAGTAGATAGACTAACCAAATTGGCGCACTTTATTCCTATTCGTACTACCTACAACACCGAGAAATTGGTCGAGATATACACGAATGAAATTGTGGCTAGACACGAGGTACCGGTTGCAATCATTTCAGACCGTGATAGTCATTTCACTTCACACTATTGGCAGTAAATACAAGAAGCTTTGGGGTCTAGAATATACCTGAGTACGGCTTACCATCCCCAAACCGACGGCCAATCGGAACGAACTATCCAGACATTGGAGGATTTGCTTCGTGCTTGCGCCCTAGACTTTGGAGGTAGTTGGGATAAGCAACTTCCCCTCATTGAATTCTCTTACAATAAAAGCTATCATAGTAGCATACAAGCTGCACCGTACGAAGCACTATATGGCCGGAAGTGCAGATCGCCACTTTGTTGGGCTGAAGTGGGCGATACTCAATTCACAGGGTCTGAACTAAATCAAGAAACGACAGAAAAGGTGCATAAGATCCAAACTAGACTGAAAGCGGCACGGGATCAGCAGAAAAGTTATGCCAATGTTCGCCGGAAACCGTTCTCGTTTGAAGTAGGTGATAAAGTAGTGTTAAAAGTCTCACCGTGGAAAGGAGTGATAAGGTTTGGCAAGGCAGGAAAGTTGGCTCCGAGATACATTTGGCCGTATGAAATTATTGCCAAGGTTGTACCTGTAGCGTACCGACTGAAATTACCAGATGAACTGAGCACAATTCACGATGTCTTCCACGTATCCAACTTAAAGAAATGTCTCACAGATGAAGCAGCTATTATACCATTAAAAGATGTGCACGTTGATGACAAACTCCACTTTGTGGAGGAACTGGTAGAAATCGTAGACGGGAAGACCAAACAACTACGTCATAACAAAATCTCGCTGGTGAAAGTCCGGTGGAACTCGCAACGAGGGCCTGAATACACGTGGGAGCAGAAGGATGAATTCCGCAGGAAATACCCGCACCTCTTCCCCAACTAGATACATTGAATTTCAAGGACGAAATTTCTTAACTGGGGGAGAATGTGACAACCTCAGAAAAACCAGGTAAACCCTAATTGTGTCTGAAACACTAATTGTACGTTCAACTAACACGATTCACGAAACGATAACAAACACGACTCGGATGAATCTGAGGGTACATTATGAGTAGTACATGATCAAAAATGACAAACAGTGCGATCAAGATGCCTCAGGGTGTTAAAAACAGGTTAAACGGAAGTTTACCATTTAACAGTGCACAAACCGAATAATACCGAATTGGATACAAATGATAGTGCCATAGACATTTCTCAGGGCACAGAAATACTTGAACATGATATTTAGACCATAAGGTAATATTTTAGGCCTTAACAGGTAGTTGGCACATTAAACAAAGCAGCTTCCGGTTAGCGGAACGCCTTTGATTTTAACGCAACCGGAAACGACCAAACATGCAACGAACAGTCAGTCAAGCCTAAAAACACTTATTTAACATAAATATAAGTGGTTCTAATACATAATATCAAAGTGTACCGGTTTCGTTGTCGGTGGGTTCGGTTTTCAAAACCATTAAAAACAGCGAAAAACAACGCGAAAAAGAGCCCGTTTGGCGCACCCGGGACGCGTTTGCGACCCGTAAGCAAACCTAAACATGAAAAATACTCAACCTTATCGTGTGGGACCCCTAGAACCGCCTTTGACTAGTCAAAGGGGTCTAGAAAGTCCCCCAAAAGTCACGTATGATCTTTAAAGGCATGAAAAGTCCTTTTTTTCTTTCTTATCTCAAAACCACACCTCAAATACACTTCAGAACACACCTACTTAGCAAAACCAGCTGAACTATCTCAAGACCAAGAAGAAATCCAAAGGTATAAGTTTTTTTTATTATATTTTTATGTGGAAAAAAGGCATGAAAACTATGATTTCATGAAAAAGAATCATATTTAACCATAAATTCTTAGGGTTCTTGACACCCTAATCTGAATTTATACTAAATAACATGTAACTTACTGATACATGTTGATTCATGGTGGGAAAAGTCAGATTATGACGCAAAAACACAACCTATTAGACATAAACCGAATATAACACACACTAATCGAAAAAGACCGGATTCGAGGCTTTATTGACATGGGTTTTGTAACACCTCAAAAATTTACGTCCAATAATGTACTAACATGTGTCATGGGCGTTGAATATGTGAAAACATACTTTAGAGGGACTAAAGTTGACAAACAGTGAAACTATGTGAATATAAGGGTCTAAAGTGTCAACAATGGATAAATAGGCCCTACAATAACCCTACATGGTGTTTATAATCTTAAACGGATAAATCATGGATCATACGAAGCGGAAAATGAAAGAAAGTGAGGAATTACAAACTACATGGGCTAAAAATGTCAACATGTTGAATATATACCTCTGAGTGATCTTTTGGCAAACCCGAAGCTTTGTAATGGTAAAATATACTCACTAGAATATGTGATAAAAATTTCATGAAGTTTCGTGATCGTATGAGAAAGTTATGATCAAAACCGTACACGAAGGGTCAAATGCGTCAACGTTGAATTTCGTGATTTTTCGGGTGATCAAAAGGTTAACCATGGACTTGCCAATGTTTAAATACATCTTGGAGCCCTTGAGAATCAATTTTGAAGGTCAAATGTGCAAGAAAAATAAGCTAAACCACGTTTCAAGGGACCAAGGACCAAAACATAAATGTTTAACAAGTTTTGCAAGTCAGACAGGCCCATTCGGCCCGCCTGGGGTCCCTTCTGGGCCCGCATCAGGCTTACCAGCGACAAAAAACCAACAGCTGCCAGTTTCAGACCTGTTTGCGAGTTGTAACCAGCTGTTGTCGACTCCAGAGCCTCACCAATGAATATACATGCAATTGGGGACCCTTGGACACTTCTCACAACATCATAAAACATCTGTGGAAGCCTCTAAGCAGATCAAAGTTGCATAAAAAGGACTTGAAGTAGCAACATTCAAGAACTTGCATCTTCTAAAAATTCACAAGGCAACTTCTGGAGCTCTCTGGACGTCAAGACATCTTCCTAGTGATCTCTAAGCTTTGTTAGGACTCTTGTAAGTGTTCATAACCTTCTCAAATCCGTTCTAGCTTAGTTTATTACCGAAAGTCAATCCATCGTAATTTCTGTTTGACTTTCTGATTAAACGAAAATTACTCAGTCATTTCTCAAATTGAAAGTACCTACAAGTTGGTATTTATGTGGGTAACAAACCCCCAAAAGGGTATTTTCAGATTCCCACTCTAAGCATGTTAATTGTCGAGTCAAAGCTTTTCTTAAAAAGTCAACATGATGTGTTTTTGCAAATTTAAGCATGATTAACAATGTAGGCTACATGCAACCTGTTTGATCATCAAAATAACTTTGTAATTAATGTAAGAACATGTTTCAACATGATCAACTCGACAATTTTCAGTTTAAACCCGAATCAGAACCGAAAGTCGCATAAATTGACTTTTTCTTTGACTTTCAGTTCTGATCCGTTCATGCATGTTTGAGATCTGCATTAGAGTATATTTTGGACCAATTTTCATATAAGTTTAACTCTCTGAGATTTTACAACTTGGTTCAATGCTTAACCGATTCATATGCATGTTTCCGATTTATGCTTAAAGTTGACTATTGTGCCCTTTTTACTATAAAACGTGATTTTTGAAAAAGTGAAAGAGTAGAAACATTTGTTACTGATTTATAAACTTGCACCGAAAATTTTATATCAGTTTGAGGTCCAGAATAAGAGTTATGCCCATTATCGTAATTTGAAAGCTTTATATAACTTAAATGGCGTAATTAGCCTATAACCCATTTAAACCCACTTTTTGATATCAAACTTTTTACCCACTGATGTTATATAACATTTTGGGATTTTTAAAGATTTTTATTTAATTTTTGGCTGATCATAACATAGGTCTCTAAGTTAGATTCGGTAAATACCGATTTTGCCCTTTCTGGCCATAAAATGAGTTTTATAAATCCTTTTGACCCCAAACCTTTTTCTACTGATTTTATTTGATAAATAAAATATTTTGAGAATTATGGAATTATAAAAATATCAGATTTCTTTTACAAACCCGGAAACGGCTCCGAATCGTCTTTTTAAGCGTTTTTAACGCATAGTATGTACTATAACCATATTAAACATATAAGGTTGATACCTACTGATGTTATTAGTATATTTTTATAAAATAACAGTAAGTACAAGTTTATAAACTCAGGTTTCCAGTTTTGACATTTTTAGCCCTTGTGAAATTACCAAAATACCCCTAAGGTGCATAGTTTGGTTTTAAATGATGATTTTCACTTATGGGTCATACCCTACTGTTATAATAGGTTAAATTAAGTATATTTACTGTATGAACCAGACTTGTAACTCAGATTACAAATAAACTCTTTTATAATCTTTTAAATGACCAAAATGCCCTTATGGGGCATAAATTGTGTTTAAATCCGTTTTGGGCAAAATAGAAGATAACTTACTGATATTATAACATATTTAGAGCATATTATCTCAGGGAACCTACATACGACTCTTACGGTTACCCGTAGCGCTCTTTTCGCGTTCGGTTCGGTTTATGTAACTAGTTTGCATAAATTGACCGAGACGGGTCAAACATTATCATTTTTGTCTCAAAATCCAGAATGTATTTAGTATACCCATATTATACAAGTATTCAAACTTGTCGGGTCTAAATCACATTCTATCCGGTCTTCGCTTAATCGTGCGTTTGAACCATTTCGTCCTTAAAGCTAACCGGTCTAAGCATAAGCTTAAATAAAGACCCGTTAGAAATCTAATAGGTTATTATAAACCTTCGTTCCAGATTAGGAGCACCGGTAAAAGCTACTTGCATTTTGCTTGTTGAGAATTATACTTTACTCAGGTAAATACTTTTAACTTATTTTCCCTATACGGGCTTGGGTTACGGTATATAGAATACCGCTTGATCGAGCATCAAATCTTACATCTCTGAATGGTTAATTGAATAATTTGATCGGCTCGTTTAAACAGTCTTGTTTACTTAAAAGCCTTTGGGGGGTTAATGACCATGTCCCGGATATCCTCGGCATCATCTTACGAGATGGCCACGACCTGAGCACGGGGTGTAGGCGTACACCTGTCAGTGTATAACTCTAATGTGGAGGGTCTATTGATCTTTAACCCGAACAAGATCCGGGCTACTGAACGCATAGTAACATGTAATTCGTTCACATGATTATATTGTATAATTAACCCAAGTTATAAAATGTTTTGTGCCACGTGCATTCAAATCAATTTTCAATCATTTTCAAAATGTGCCAGTTAAATTGTATTTACCAGTGTAAACTGACGTATTTTCCCAAAAGGTTAAGTGCAGGTACTACACGTAATAGGCTGGTTGTCTTCTAGGGCGTCCACAATAAGTCTCGCAAGCTTGGACGACAATAAACTGTTGAACAATATCTTATTTTATTTTGATCCGCCTGTGGATCCGTTTCAACTACTCGTGATATTTAATATTACACTTTGTTAAAGTTGAAATGAATCTATCTTTGCTTCCGCTGTGCATTTAAATATTTTGTTGTTTGTCTATAATGATACCAACTACGTCACGATACTCCCCACCGGGCCCACCGGTGACACGTGGAAAATAGGGGTGTGACAGGTTGGTATCAGAGCCAACTCTGAGTGAATTAAACACTAGTCTTTTGTGTTTAATCTCAGTTACACAATTGCACAATCCTCGATTCTCGAGTCTAGACAAAGAACTTAGGAATTTTCCAAATTTTGGTTTTTAATTCTAACTTTGTCTTATATATTTTTGTGTTGTATCACTTGTTGTTTTTGACAGGATCACCAGGATGCCGCCACGTATGAGAGGTAGAGGCCGAGGACAAGGAGCACATGTAGCTCCAAATGACCACGAGGCCGGACCATCACACTGGCGAACACCATCAGACCCTCACAACACGGATGCTCAGAATCTTTGGAGATCCTTTACTGATCAAGCTAGGCGTTCAGTTTCACTGAGTACCTCACCTTCCATCCCACATTCCTTTGGGCCTCATTCTGAGAATGAGCCCCATAACTCTCACCAGTCCTATATTCCTCTAGGACACCAGTCACCTTTTGACCAACCATTACCTGTTTTCCAGGGTTTGTTCAACCCTGATGACTACCTGGATGTGCCTATGGGTGTTAACCCACTTGGGCCCGAAGACCACTTTTCTGGTGGCAACCCAATGGACATCGATGAGGACACTGATCCTTCTATGCCGCCATCAGGAACACCGAACCACCCCATCGAGATTTCTGATGGGTCACCTTTCATGGGATCACCATACAATGGTCCCGACAGCTTTGAGGAGAACTTCAAGCAGTACGACTGGGTGTTCACCCCCAGCTATCATAACTCTCCTCTTCACCAATCTTACCATAACTCTCCCCTGCACCAGCCACAAAACTCTCCCCTACACCAGCCACATCACTCTCCCCTGCACCAGTCATACCATAACTCTCCTCTTCACCAGTCTTACCATAGCTCTCCCCTGCACCAGCCACATCACTCTCCCCTACACCAGCAGGAGCAGCCACAGCAGCAGCAGAATCCTTCTGAGGATTCCCGACTTGTAGCGGTCACTCCGCCAGCAGCACCACCTTTGCTTCAGCCTCCCTCGCCCCCGAGGCGAAGGAGAACTACCGTGCGAATATCCGCACGAGGGGGAATACGCATCAGCACCCCTCCACATTCAAGTGGCAGCCGGTTCTCGCCACTTCACGAAGAACCGGAGACGGGAGAATCTTCGCAACCCGTCTCAGAAGTGAACACTGCGCCAGTCGCGCCTCAGCCACCATTGGGATTTGGAGACCCAATCCCCGCTTACACTGGTGCTGCAGCATTCAACCCCTTCGAGCAGCAGATTCACACAGGGTACAACTTTATGGAGGACCCCTATTGGATAGCAGCAAACTCCAACACGTTCCATCAAGAAGGTCCCTACGGAGGTACTTGGGCTACGGGACAATCGACATATGGATACCCACCATATGGGTACCAGCAACCGCAGCCTCCTCAACCTCCGCATTATCAACAACCACCTCAGGCACCGGCGATGTCACCACCCCAAATGCAAGAAATCCTTCATGAGATTCAAGGGGTGCGTCAGGAGATGCGGCATGGGTTGCAGCATGAACGGAGGCGTAATCGGGGGATGTTTAAGAAGATAGCGGATCTGATTAAGGGTAAGAACAAGAAGGATCATTGAATCCTTTGTTTGATGGTTATTTTAGTGTGGTACTCATGTCCCTGCGTGGACATTTATTTGTTTCTGTACTCTACCCCTGCGTGGGTATTTCTTTCCGTTCTGCCCCTGCGAGGGCATATCTTTTTATTTGACCCCTGCGTGGGTTTGTTGTTTTGTTAGTTGGCCCCTGCGTGGGCATGAATTTGGTAAAAGTCCCGTTTAGGGAAAAAAACTCGTATTGGTTTAATTTTTATCTGAATGGTTAATTTAAGTTTTTCATTTTTAAATTATATGCATAAACATAGTATATGAATAAATGAAAAATATCATTTATTATTTTGATGTACCATTTTAATAAAATAATAAGGATCTTAAAAAGGTAAACCTAGCTGTTATGTTTTCATAAATCTAGCCAATATGGTAGAACATGTTTAAAAGATTCAATTCTCTGTTAACATCTGTAAACATGTTAACATTCTTGACTAGTGTGATCCGTAAAATCACACATGTCACCCTTTTAATAAATTATCCAAGATTATATTTTTATATATATATTTGGTTGTGACATAATGCCTACGGGTGTAATTAATGTCATATAAAACAAAAAGGCAGCTGTAGTTTATACACTCCCTGCCAAGAAAAGGATTGATTTGTCTTATTTATTCAAATTTTAATCCTATAAGATCTAAAATTGTAATTTAGAAATTTGTCTACGTGACTAGGCTTATTATGCCAATATTATATTTCATTCTAAAAAGATTACTAGTAAAAATCCTGAATGAAATTATTAAAGTAACTAATATGGCTTTTATTTACCATGGTTAATAAATCGTCAAGAACGATAATACTGTTTAGACTTCTAAATAGACCTTGTCCTTATTTTGATGTAGCAATTTAGACTACATGGCTAAGTCTGAAGAATTAAACAGTCGTCCAGCAGAAAACCCTGATAATACTAAAATATTAGTAACGGGTGCGGAGTTGAAAGCATTAGTGAATGATGTTGTTATCGAAGCGCTAAATAGACAGTATAGTGAATCGAGCGGGACCCGGAGTAGGACCCGATCTGCATCACGTTCCAAACCGAAAGTCCACTCGGAAGCTCATAGCAAACCGCCCTCTCAGAAGGAGGTACCTAAGAAAGATAAGCCAAAGAAGGATGATGAGGATCATCACTCCTCTAACCAAAACAGTGTCCCGATAAAGAAGATCAAGCAGAAACAGGAACCGCATAGTAAGTCCTGTACGTATAAATACTTCGTCTCATGTAAGCCCAGAGACTTTACTGGGGAGAAAGGAGCGGTCGACTACATGACCTGGTTGGACGAAATGGATACAGTAGTAGATATCAGCGGGTGTGCTGAAAGAGATGTAGTGAAATACGTGTCCCAATCATTCAAAGGAGACGCGCTGGCGTGGTGGAAGTCTCTAATACAAGCTGCCGGAAAGATCCCACTCTACATAACATGGGATCAGTTCGTTGCCCTTATCAAGGAAAATTTTTGCCCGCAGCATGAAGTTGAAAGGATCGAATCTGATTTCTTATCCTTGGTAATGAAAAATTTAGACTGCCAGGCATACCTCACCACTTTCAATACTCTATCTCGGTTGGTTCCGTATTTGGTAACCCCAGAACCGAAAAGGATTGTCCGTTTCATCGGGGGTTTGGCCCCTGAAATTAAAACAAGTGTTAAGGCATCGAGGCCTACAACTTTCAGATCAGTAGCTGATCTATCTCTATCTCTCACCATGGACGTAGTCAGGTTGAGAGCACTCAGGAACTCAGAAGAGAATAAGAGAAAGCGTGAGGACGATACCTCACGAAGATCAGAAAAGAGACACCGAGGAAATAACGACCACAAGAAAGGGTCGGGATCTAAGAGAGATGGGCAACAGTCGGGGGATAAGCCCAAATGTAAAATTGTAAGAAGAACCACTTTGGGAAGTGTCGTTTGGAGTCGAGATCCCAGTCTCACGTGAGATCCTATGGGATTTGCAAATCCACAGATCATAAGACTTTGAAGTGTAAAAAGTTGAAGGATGCAACATGTTATGGTTGCAACGAAAAAGGGCACATTAAGTCTAATTGCCCAAAGTACGCCAAGAAAGCCGAAGATGGGAAGAAGACCAATGCGAGGGTCTTCAAGATGGACGCTAAGGAAGCTGTTCAAGATGACAACGTTATTACAGGTACTTTTCTTGTAAATGATGTTTTTGCTAGAGTATTGTTTGATTCTGGAGCAGATAAGTCTTTTGTTGATGATAAGTTCTGTAAGTTATTAAACCTACCTGTTAGAACCTTAAGCGTAAAATACGAGGTGGAATTAGCTGATGGAACCATAGAAACAACCTCAACTGTTTTAGATGGATGTGTTATATCCATTAGGAATCATTCTTTTCCTTTGTCCTTACTTCCCTTTAAGCTAGCCGGCTTTGATGTAGTTATAGGCATGGATTGGTTATCGCATAACCAAGCCCAGATTGTATGCAACAGGAAGCAAGTGATAGTCAGAACCCCGTCTAGGGAGTCACTTACCATTCAAGGGGATACTCAGCATGGATTGCCTGAGCAAGTGTCCATGCTCAAGGCATCCAGATGTCTGCAGAAGGGTTGTGTCATTTATATGGCACAAGTTACTATTGATGAGCCAAAGCCCAAGATTGAAGACATCCCTGTCATTTCGAAATATCCTGAAGTTTTTCCCGAAGAACTACCTGGTTTACCACCAGATAGGCAAGTGGAATTCCGAATTGACATCATCCCGGGTGCGGCACCAGTAGCGAGAGCACCTTATAGGTTAGCACCAACGGAGATGAAGGAGTTAAGGACGCAATTAGATGATCTGTTAGCTAAAGGTTTTATTAGACCTAGTTCGTCCCCTTAGGGAGCACCGATCTTGTTTGTCAAGAAGAAGGATGGATCGATGCGTCTGTGCATCGATTACCGTGAGCTTAATAAAGTCACTATCAAGAATAGGTATCCTTTGCACAGGATCGACGATCTGTTCGATCAGTTACAAGGAGCAAGCTACTTTTCTAAGATCGACTTGAGGTCAGGCTATCATCAGTTGAGGGTCAAGGATGAAGACGTGCACAAAACAGCGTTTAGGACTCGTTATGGACATTACGAGTTCCTAGTGATGCCTTTCGGGCTCACTAATGCACCAGCCGCATTCATGGATCTCATGAATCGTGTCTGCAAGCCTTACTTAGACAAATTCGTCATCGTCTTTATTGACGACATCCTTATTTATTCGAAGAACCAAGCTGACCACGAGAAACACCTTCGTTGTATTCTCAAACTTCTACATCATGAGAAACTCTACGCCAAATTTTCGAAGTGTGAATTTTGGCTTCGGGAAGTCCAATTCCTTGGACATGTGGTAAGTGAGTGTGGTATCCAAGTGGATCCCGCTAAGGTAGAAGCAGTTATGAATTGGCAAGAGCCAAAGACGCCCACTGAAATCCGTAGCTTCCTGGGTTTAGCAGGATATTATAGGCGTTTCATCGAAAACTTTTCTAGGATTGTTGCGCCCCTAACCTCGTTGACACGTAAGAAGGTTAAGTTTGATTGGGGCCCTAAGCAACAGGAATCCTTTGACATTTTGAAGAAAAAGTTGAGTAATGCACCCGTATTAACATTGCCCGATGGTATAGAAGAATTTGTGGTGTACTGTGATGCGTCACACACTGGTATGGGCTGTGTACTCATGCAGAAAGGCAAGGTTATTGCCTACGCTTCACGACAACTAAAGGTGCACGAGAAGAACTACACCACCCACGACTTGGAGCTGGGTGCCGTTGTATTCGCATTAAAGCTATGGAGGCATTACTTATATGGAACCAAGTGTGTGATCTATTCAGATCACAAGATCCTTCAACATTTGTTCAATCAGAAAGACTTGAACATGCGACAAAGACGATGGATGGAAACTCTAAATGATTATGATTGTGAGATAAAGTACCATCCAGGCAAGGCAAATGTAGTCGCTGATGCCTTAAGCAGAAAAGAAAGAGTGAAGCCAATAAGAATCAATGCCAAGCGCATCGAAATCAAGAATGATTTGAATGAAAGGATACTAGCTGCACAGAAGGAAGCTGTGTTAAAAGCTAATTATCCTGAAGAAAAGTTAGGAGTAACTGAGGAGCAGTTATCCCATGACAAAGACGGAATGCTTAGATTAAATGGATGGGTTCCAGTTTTTGGAGGACTTCGGGATGTTATCCTCCAGGAAGCCCACAGTTCCAAATATTCCGTTCATCCTGGAGCCGATAAGATGTACCAGGATCTAAAAGCAAACTACTGGTGGATTGGTTTGAAAAAGTCTGTAGCTGCGTATGTAGCTAAATGTTTGACTTGTGCGCAAGTCAAAGCGGAACACCAGAAGCCGTCAGGTTTATTACAACAACCTGAAATTCCCACATGGAAGTGGGAGATGGTGACAATGGATTTCATCACCAAATTGCCAAAGACGAGAAAGGGAAACGATACTATATGGGTCATAGTGGATAGACTGACGAAGTCAGCACATTTTCTACCCATCAAGGAGACTTATAGCTCCGATATGTTAGCTCAATTTGTTAGGATCGGAGGCTCTCATGATTGTGTTTGTTTGTTTAAAATGAATAATCAATGACAATGAAAACATGTAAAGTGCAGCGGAAATGAAAACAAACTTTGTAAACACAGTCAAAAGGAGAAAAATAGTTTGATAAACAATTGCTTCTCATAGAGTCGAATGATTTACAAATCAAAGCAAAAGATTACAGACATGCTTACAAACTAAGCTCCCCCTCAGCCTGATGCCTCAAGGTTGGATTGCACAAGATGAAAGGATTAGACATGAGAAGGGAAAACCAGCTCAGTCAATCAAATGTAACAGTACAGGGCACTGTTACATTTATAGGCAAACCAAACCACTGAGGTATTTCAGCTGACGTCACCATGAAAGCGACGTCTAACAGCCTAACAACCTGTATCTACTGACCTTACACAAACACTGCTAACCTAACCACTGACTATACATAAGACAAACAATTTACTAAACAGCTGCTCTCCCTTTCTGTCAGTGCTTTCCTCAAGGTTGATCAGTCCTTGACTGGGCAGTGCTTTAACATCAGTAGATAGGACCAGCAGTGTTGAATGCTTCAGGGTTTTCATCAGCAGTTGAAAGGACAGCAGCAGTTGAATATGAGCAGCAGATAGAGACCATCAGTTGTTATAAATCACTTTCAAGGGGAGAGCAAAGTGTAAACCGCTGCTTATTGTGAATCCACTGTTGTGACCTGGTTTTGGCTTTTCATTATCTGTTCCTTTGGTAGGGTTCAATCCCAACAATCTCCCCCTGGAACAGATAATGCCAAAACCTTTCATTATTCAGGACCTTTATTACTCATCAAGAGTGCCTTAGCTTGTTCTTTGAATTCAGCTTCAAATTCCTTTGCACTCTGGTCATCCTCATCCCTACACAATGAAAGCCCAAGGAGATCCTGCAAATCTTGAACACTAAGGCCTAGTGCTTCTTTCCTTGATATGTGCTTCACATCGCCATTGGCTCTGACCAAGGTCAATACGTGAGTCTTTTGATCAGACATCCACTTAAGTATTTTTAAGCCAAGTGGGTTTCTTGGGAGAGACTTATTTGACGATGAGTTGAGGGATAATGGCCTTGAAAACAACTGCAGACTTTCATACATTCTTTTGAAAGCTTCTTCAAAGACTTTGTCAACTGCAGCTATATCTTCTGCAGTTTCTTGTTCAATGAGTTCTTGTTTTTCAGCTTCTGTCTTGTCTTTAGCAGTGTTTGGAGATGCAGTTTTGTTTAATGCCTTAAAAAGGCTTTGAAGCTTTGTTGAAGTTTCTTCTTTTAGACCCATTTTCGTGATGGTATCTTTGAAGTACTCTGCTTCTTTTTCTATTACCTCTTCTTCAGTCAACTGTTCTCCCTCTTCTTGATTTGTTACAAAAGTAGACCGGAACAGTGTGTCGAGGTTTCCCATCTTCTGTTCAAGCTTCATCATTTGTTCTTTCTTCTTAGAAGTGCCTGAACCAGTTATCTTTCTTTTCTTCAGCCTTTCATAGGCTTCATCAGTCTGCTGTTTAGACCATTTTGATATGGCTTCAGCAGTATCCATTTTTGCATCCACTAGCTCCTTTTTCTTTCTTTTATACTCAGCAGTGAAGTCAGCAATGAGCTTTTTGAATTTGTTCCAGTTTGGAGCATTCTTCTTCTTTGTAGGATCTTTCTTAATTCTGTCAATCCTCTCAGCCTCATGCTTTAGAGCGATTATTGGCCATTCTTCAAACTGTTTTTCTTCAGCAGGATAGAATTTTTCTTTCATAATGTAGGCAAGATATTGTTTTCTAAGCTCTTTGCGTTGTTCAGCCTTTTCTTTGATTAGTTCCTGTGCGAAATCTTCCATCTGCTTTACCTTTTCAAGAAAGAAATCCAGTCTTTGAGCAATGCCTTCTTCTCTTAGACGTTCACGTTCACTTTCAAATTTAGCTCTTGCTTTAGCCTGTCTTGCCTTGAGTTTGAGGTAATCATCCATATCCTCTGGTGGCATGTAGCCTATGAGTGAGGAGAATCTCCTTTTTGAAGGATCTTCTTCTGTATAGAATTGCCTCATCTCATTTTTTATGGCTTCAAGTTCCAGTGGATATTGTGCAGCATTAGGATCATGTATACCCTCATCGACAGAGATTGGCTTTCTTATTCTATTGAAGAGCTTTGGTTGTGATGTAGAAAGAATGAGAGCAGTGATGGATGCCTGACTAACAGCTGTTGAAACAACTGGTGTCTCAACATCTGTTGTCATTACAACTACTGATATGTCAGCAGTTGTCTTCTGCTTTTGAGTAGGGGATGGAAGTGGTGATGTTGGTGGTGATGGTGGTGAATCATCATCTGATATGAGATTTCTTCTCCTTTTTAATGAAGAAGAAGCAGATGATGTTTTGAATGAATCAGTGGTTTGAATGATGGGGAGTGTCTGACAAACAATTGTTGAAACAACTGGTGCTTCAACCGCTGCTGTCATTACAACAGATGTTATAACATCTGTTGTCTTCTGTTTTATGACAGGAGGCAGTGGTAATGGTGTGATTGTAGATGATGGTGATGGAGCAGTAGTTATAGTGGTGTGTGGTAGAGTGGTGTGTGTTGATGACATGGCAGCTGTTTGGCTACAGACAGCAGTTTTTGTAACTACTGCTGTATCAGCTGTTTGGCTAACAGGTTTTGAGACATGTTTTTCTTTTTCTTTTCCTTTTTCAGGCTCAACATGAAGGCCATGTTCTATTCCCCTCCTATTCATTTTTCCTAACAGCTTGTTATTCTCCCCCTTTTTGGCATTATCTGAAGGGGGGTTTACAAGAAATGGTATGGAAGAAGGAAGTTTGCCAGAAGCATTTTGAATGCTAGCCTTTATAGCCTTGATATCTGCTTGAGTGTCTTTAAATCTTGATTCAACCATGTTGGTCAGCATTTGTACTTGAATAGCATGCTTTTTATCAGCCATTTGTTGCTGTGCTTCAAGCATGGGTTGAAATATATTCCATAGCTCATTTGCAGCAAATGCCTGTTGTGCAGGTGCTTGAGCAGGAACAGCAGATTGTGGTGGTGCAGCAGTGGATTGTGCTTTTTGAGCTTTTAAAATCTCTTGCACCATCTCCTTTATTTCAGCAACTGATTCTTCAAGTTTGTCAACTCTGCCCGTCAATTCCTGATATCTTGAATCATCACCTACTTTAGTAGGATCATCTGAATCCCCACCAGTAGTGGTTATATCAATGTTTGACTTAGGAACTGAGTCCCAAAAGTCACCCATTGATGCCCCTTGTTCTTGGTACTGGGGACTTCTTTCTTCAGCACTTGATAAACCTTTGATGATGCCAGTGGTTAGATCCAACTCACTAGTGGTTATCGAAGTTGCCATGGAAGAAATTGCCTTTAAGGGAGTCTGATTTATGAAACAACTGGCCAACTGGAGACCTGTTGGTCCACCAGTTGTAGTTGCTGCTCCACTTGAACTACCACCGAGAGTTACTTGTAACTCAGGGGGTGTAACCTCCTCAATTGTTGCTGGGATAGCAGGAGTAGTAGCATCAGACCCAGTCACTTGTGGAAGTATGCTCTCAGTGATAGGTGTTAGAGAGGAACTGGTTTGTGTCTGAGCTATATCAGCTGCATGCAACAAAGGTAGCATGGTTTGTGGTAATATGATTGGTGAGGGGATGGGAGTTGAAAGAGACATGTCCTTGGGATCAGGACTGAGGAAGATGGATCCAAGTGGATTCAGAGCTTCATAGTGTGGTATCCCTGTGCTTACAACCTGATCCTTTTGTGAGGATGCAGGAGGAGTTTTAGGCATGGGTTGAGATCTTTCTTCCAACTGCTGTGAGGAAGTAGCAGCAGTGGTTTCTGGTGACTTTTGTGTTGTCACAGGCATTTCCTCTGGGATCTCATCTTCCAGAGTTGCCTTTGTTTTGGGATTGGTGGGTTTTCTGGATGTTTTCTTTTTGGTCTTTTTAGTGGTGGCAGGTGTGGGTTTCAAAGCAGTGGGAGTGCTGCTATGATCACCTGGAGCAGTGGGCTCAGCAGCTGATACCTGAGGAGCAGTTGTAACCGCTAAAGTCTGCTCAGGTACCCCTGCTTTTGTTTTTATTGGTGCCATCATCCTTGAAAATGTTTCTTTTGTTATGCTTTTTATTTGACAATGAACACCTTGTTTGAGCAAATTTACATTTTTCTTTTCAAATTTTTGTTCAAAATAATAACTCAAAAATCTTGGAAAAAGTAAAAATGCTTTACTTTCAACGTTTTTCACCATGTCATTGAAAATCTCCTGGGAGTAGTTATAGTCTTTATTATTCAAAATAGCGTAACCCAGGCTTTGAATTTTCAATGGTATTTCGTTGAAAGATGTTGTTTTATTTGAAGCACACATCAAGAGTGTGTGAAATAAAAACCTGGGTGCAGATGGAAAATAACCCTTTTGTAGGGTATCTACCTTTGGTTCTTCTGCATAACCCCTTTTCAGAAAATCAGCTTTTAACTCGTTTTTGTCAAAAGAGGTTTTACCGTTCTGATCGTCGAGTATGAAGACTTCTGATATCGATTTTGGTGTGACTTTGATCGCTTTTCCCTGTATCGAGGAGTTAATGGCTATGACTTTTCCGTCTTGTTTTTCAAGCGACGCCTTTTTCCAAAACTCTCTCTGGGTTTGCAGATAGATGGGAGCATTTGCTGTCAACAAAGTTTTGTACTTTGATGCAGATAATGCATCAATGATGGTGTCAAAGGTGTGATTATCAGTAGGTTTTGTGAATATACCCAGATAGTTGTGAGATTGTTTGAATGGTATTTCGATGGGTTCTTCGGCCGTTTGATCGACCTCTTTGGAAGGTGATGGTGATTTAGGTTTTGATTTCGATTTTGATTTTGTCATTTTTGCGGAGAAGAACGAAGGAGGATTTTGGAAATTTTGAGGAAAGGTTGGAAACTGCTATGAGAAGAGAATTTTGGAATTCAATTCGACAGTGTAAAACCCTGTTTGGGGTTTAGGGCAGGTTTTATTTTTAAAAATGATCGCTGATGTGGCAGCGGTTATTAAGATCTGAGGGCTAAAAACTGACCACGTGTCAACCACTGATGAAACGGATGAAGTATGGAGAACAGTTGTTTTAAGAGCCACAGACGTATCAAGCATCAGTGATTACAACGGTAAAAATCTTGGGCAGTGGATGATTTTTACTATCAGTAGATAGCATATCAGTGGATAAGACACTGATTTTGAGCATCAGTGCTTACAAGAAAATGAGGGATCAGTGGTTAACTTTCAGCAGTGGACAGTGTTTAGAGATCAGATGTTTGAACAAAACAGTGGTTAGGGTAAATGGTGCAAATCTGAAGAACAGGTGTTTCAGCAACAGTTTTGAGAATTTTCATTCAAGGTTTTGCCACATGTCAATTTTGAAAGACAGTGGTTTAGTACCCCAGATGATGAAAACTTTTTACTAAGGCAACTCATTTTCGTTTAATATTCAATTAACACATGAGTACCCTAGTAATTTAATCACAGTTTGCAATCATCCTTTGATAAAAATTTAGGAGCAAACCTGAGTATGACATGATCAAGACATATGTACCATTTCCTTTTGACCTATTTCTGAGGACACAAATACCATGCAAAAATAAGGTATTACATCCTGACAGGAGCTGAAACTATTGCCAACAAAAACAAGCAAAAGTTTCAAATATATTAAAAAAATGAATAATATATCCTGGTTATTCGAGAGAATCCTTTGAACACAAAAAAATGGTTAAAGGATTTTCTAAGAATAGTGTCAAAAAGATCTGGTATAATTTCAATAGAGAATGTAATCACATCATTCACAGGTTTTTGAAAATGGTCAGTGGTTTAACAACAGTGGTAGGAAACTTTTGGATACATTTTGACCACTGTTTGGAACCATTTTCTTTGTCGGTTGATTGCAAACATGAGGACACATGGATATATTTTTAAAACATATGTCTAGTCCTTTTTGGATTTCATTTACTGGAATCAAAACCTTTTCCTGAACAGATGAATGCACATAGTTGCTTAATGACCATTATTACCCTAAACTTTGACTCATAAGTGTTTTATGTTTATACTCTTTTCTTTTGACTTCAAAAGTTTTGAGATAAACACACTTCTGAGTATTTGTTAATATTAGTCCAAAATCATTCTGCAGTAATGCTTTAAGAGACTTGGTCATGTTTTCACAAGTTTTTCATCCAATCTCACATTACATATGATGCGGACTATGTTGACCCCTGTTTTTCTTAGTGTATTTAGACAAAGTTGATTTGTTCCTTTTGAGGATCTCAACCTGTTTTTCTACACATAAGATCTAAATAACTAAAGTCTTAATTCCCTCTTTAAAGAAAATCAAAACACTAATGTCTTATGAATCATAGGTTTTGTTATTCTGAGGATCATACTTTAGTATTTAATGAAATCATCACAAATATCAAGACAACAGTTGAAATCAATTTTGAGAATATAGACCAATCCCATAATTTATCAGATATGTTTACAGATCTGAAAACTATGAGTGACTTGTGCATGATATCACTTGTTGTATGAAATTTGTGTGTCATATGACATCTTGGTTGATTTACAGAGTTTTTTGAATAACCACTTTGAACATGATCTACTCGTTACTCTGTTTTTCAACTGAATACAACCAACCTTAGTATCAATGAATTTTGAGCCGAACTGTTATGTCAAATTGATAGTTAGATCGAATTTGACTGTCCAGGCTCTGATACCAATTGTTAGGATCTGAGGCTCTCATGATTGTGTTTGTTTGTTTAAAATGAATAATCAATGACAATGAAAACATGTAAAGTGCAGCGGAAATGAAAACAAACTTTGTAAACACAGTCAAAAGGAGAAAAATAGTTTGATAAACAATTGCTTCTCATAGAGTCGAATGATTTACAAATCAAAGCAAAAGATTACAGACATGCTTACAAACTAAGCTCCCCATCAGCCTAATGCCTCAAGGTTGGATTGCACAAGATGAAAGGATTAGACATGAGAAGGGAAAACCAGCTCAGTCAATCAAATGTAACAGTACAGGGCACTGTTACATTTATAGGCAAACCAAACCACTGAGGTATTTCAGCTGACGTCACCATGAAAGCGACGTCTAACAGCCTAACAACCTGTATCTACTGACCTTACACAAACACTGCTAACCTAACCACTGACTATACATAAGACAAACAATTTACTAAACAGCTGCTCTCCCTTTCTGTCAGTGCTTTCCTCAAGGTTGATCAGTCCTTGACTGGGTAGTGCTTTAACATCAGTAGATAGGACCAGCAGTGTTGAATGCTTCAGGGTTTTCATCAGCAGTTGAAAGGACAGCAGCAGTTGAATATGAGCAGCAGATAGAGACCATCAGTTGTTATAAATCACTTTCAAGGGGAGAGCAAAGTGTAAACCGCTGCTTATTATGAATCCACTGTTGTGACCTGGTTTTGGCTTTTCATTATCTGTTCCTTTGGTAGGGTTCAATCCCAACACAATTATACGTTGATAAGATTGTAGCTCTGCATGGTATACCTGTATCTATTATCTCTGATAGAGATACTAGATACACGTCACAATTTTGGAAAAGTTTCCAACAATCCTTGGGCACTCGTTTGAATTTTAGTACGGCTTATCATCCTCAGACTGACGGTCAGACTGAGCGTACTATTCAAACATTGGAAGACATGCTACGTGCATATGCGATCGACTTGGGTGGTAGTTGGGATAAGAACCTACCACTCATTGAATTCTCCTACAACAATAGCTACCACACCAGCATAAAAGCTGCGCCTTTTGAGGCCTTATACGGTAGAAAGTGTAGATCGCCCATTTGTTGGGCGGAAGTTGGAGATGTTCAACTATCTGGACCAGAGATAGTTTTCGAAACAACGGACAAGATTGTCCAGATTCACGATCGCCTGAAAGCTGCCAGGGATAGGCAGAAAAGTTATGCGGATCCAAAGCGTAAAGATTTTCACTTCGAAGTAGGTGATAAAGTGTTGCTTAAAGTATCACCCTGGAAGGGGGTGATGCGATTTGGTAAGAAAGGCAAGCTAAGCCCGAGATACATAGGACCTTTCGAGATTATCGAACGTGTCGGGTCAGTTGCTTATAAGTTAAACTTGCCTGAAGAAACTTAGTGCTATCCATAATGTGTTCCACATCTGTAATTTGAAGTAGTGTTTCGCTGATGAATCACTGGTTATACCGCATACGGATGTACATATAGATGAAAGCTTGAAATTTGTGGAAAAGCCATTGTCGATTGAAGATTGACAGGTGAAGAAGCTTCGAAGGAAGCATGTACCTATTGTTAAGGTCGAATGGGATGCCCGTAGAGGTCCCGAATACACTTGGGAGGTAGAATCCACGATGAAAGAAAAATACCCTCATTTGTTTCAGTAAATCTCAGGGTCGAGATTTCTTTTAAGGGGGTGAGGATGTAACACCTCGAAAATTTACGTCCAATAATGTACTGACACGTGTCATAGGCGTTGAATATGTGAAAACATACTTTAGAGGGACTAAAGTTGACAAACAGTGAAACTATGTGAATATAAGGGTCCAAAGTGTCAACAATGGATAAATAGACCCTACAATAACCCTACATGGTGTTTATAATCTTAAACGGATAAATCATGGATCATACGAAGCGGAAAATGAAAGAAAGTGAGGAATTACAAACTACAGGGGCTAAAAGTGTCAACATGTTGAATATATACCTCTGAGTGATCTTTTGGCAAACCCGAAGCTTTGTAATGGTAAAATATACTCACTAGAATATGTGATAAAAATTTCATGAAGTTTCGTGATCGTATGAGAAAGTTATGATCAAAACCGTACACGAAGGGTCAAATGCGTCAACGTTGAATTTCGTGACTTTTCGGGTGATCAAAAGGTTAACCATGGACTTGCCAATGTTTAAATACATCTTGGAGCCCTTGAGAATCAATTTTGAAGGTCAAATGTGCAAGAAAAATAAGCTAAACCACGTTTCAAGGGACTAAGGACCAAAACATAAATGTTTAACAAGTTTTGCAAGTCAGACATGCCCATTCGGCCCGCCTGGGGTCCCTTCTCGGCCCGCATCAGGCTTACCAGCGACAAAAAACCAACAGCTGCCAGTTTCAGACCTGTTTGCGAGTTGTAACCAGCTGTTTTCGACTCCAGAGCCTCACCAATGAATATACATGCAATTGGGGAGCCTTGGACACTTCTCACAACATCATAAAACATCTGTGGAAGCCTCTAAGCAGATCAAAGTTGCATAAAAAGGACTTGAAGTAGCAACATTCAAGAACTTGCATCTTCTAAAAATTCACAAGGCAACTTCTGAAGCTCTCTGGACGTCAAGACATCTTCCTAGTGATCTCTAAGCTTTGTTAGGACTCTTGTAAGTGTTCATAACCTTCTCAAATCCGTTCTAGCTTAGTTTATTAACCGAAAGTCAATCCATCGTAATTTCTGTTTGACTTTCTGATTAAACGAAAATTACTCAGTCATTTATCAAATTGAAAGTACCTACAAGTTGGTATTTATGTGGGTAACAAACCCCCAAAAGGGTATTTTCAGATTCCCACTCTAAGCATGTTAATTGTCGAGTCAAAGCTTTTCTTAAAAAGTCAACAGGATGTGTTTTTGCAAATTTAAGCATGATTAACAATGTAGGCTACATGCAACCTGTTTGATCATCAAAATAACTTTGTAATTAATGTAAGAACATGTTTCAACATGATCAACTCGACAATTTTCAGTTTAAACCCGAATCGGAACCGAAAGTCGCATAAATTGACTTTTTCTTTGACTTTCAGTTCTGATCCGTTCATGCATGTTTGAGATCTGCATTAGAGTATATTTTGGACCAATTTTCATATAAGTTTAACTCTCTGAGATTTTACAACTTCGTTCAATGCTTAACCGATTCATATGCATGTTTCCGATTTATGCTTAAAGTTGACTATTTTGCCCTTTTTACTATAAAACGTGATTTTTGAAAAAGTGAAAGAGTAGAAACATTTGTTACTGATTTATAAACTTGCACCGAAAATTTTATATCAGTTTGAGGTCCAGAATAAGAGTTATGCCCATTATCGTAATTTGAAAGCTTTATATCACTTAAATGGCGTAATTAGCATATAACCCATTTAAACCCACTTTTTGATATCAAACTTTTTACCCACTGATGTTATATAATATTTTGGGATTTTTAAATATTTTTATTTAATTTTTGGCTGATCATAACATAGGTCTCTAAGTTAGATTCGGTAAATACCGATTTTGCCCTTTATGGCCATAAAATGAGTTTTATAAATCCTTTTGACCCCAAACCTTTTTCTACTGATTTTATTTGATAAATAAAATATTTTGAGAATTCTGGAATTATAAAAATATCAGATTTCTTTTACAAACCCGGAAACAGCTCCGAATCGTCTTTTTAAGCGTTTTTAACGCATAGTATGTACTATAACCATATTAAACATATAAGGTTGATACCTACTGATGTTTTTAGTATATTTTTTTAAAATAACAGTAAGTACAAGTTTATAAACTCAGGTTTCCAGTTTTGACATTTTTAGCCCTTGTGAAATTACCAAAATACCCCTAAGGTGCATAGTTTGGTTTTAAATGATGATTTTCACTTATGGGTCATACCCTACTGTTATAATAGGTTAAATTAAGTATATTTACTGTATGAACCAGACTTGTAACTCAGATTACAAATAAACTCTTTTATAATCTTTTAAATAACCAAAATGCCCTTATGGGGCATAAATTGTGTTTAAATCCGTTTTGGGCAAAATAGAAGATAACTTACTGATATTATAACATATTTAGAGCATATTATCTCAGGGAACCTGCATACGACTCTTACGGTTACCCGTAGCGCTCTTTTCGCGTTCGGTTCGGTTTATGTAACTAGTTTGCATAAATTGACCGAGACGGGTCAAACATTATCATTTTTGTCTCAAAATCCAGAATGTATTTAGTATACCCATATTATACAAGTATTCAAACTTGTCGGGTCTAAATCACATTCTATCCGGTCTTCTCTTAATCGTGCGTTTGAACCGTTTCGTCCTTAAAGCTAACCGGTCTAAGCATAAGCTTAAATAAAGACCCGTTAGAAATCTAATAGGTTATTATAAACCTTCGTTCCAGATTAGGAGCACCGGTAAAAGCTACTTGCATTTTGCTTGTTGAGAATTATACTTTACTCAGGTAAATACTTTTAACTTATTTTCCCTATACGGGCTTGGGTTACGGTATATAGAATACCGCTTGATCGAGCATCAAATCTTACATCTCTGAATGGTTAATTGAATAATTTGATCGGCTCGTTTAAACAGTCTTGTTTACTTAAACGCCTTTGGGGGGTTAATGACCATGTCCCGGATATCCTCGGCATCATCTTACGAGATGGCCACGACCTGAGCACGGGGTGTAGGCGTACACCTGTCAGTGTATAACTCTAATGTGGAGGGTCTATTGATCTTTAACCCGGACAAGATCCGGGCTACTGAACGCATAGTAACATGTAATTCGTTCACATGATTATATTGTATAATTAACCCAAGTTATAAAATGTTTTGTGCCACGTGCATTCAAATCAATTTTCAATCATTTTCAAAATGTGCCAGTTAAATTGTATTTACCAGTGTAAACTGACGTATTTTCCCAAAATGTTAAGTGCAGGTACTACACGTAATAGGCTGGCTGTCTTCTAGAGCGTCCACAATAAGTCTCGCAAGCTTGGACGACAATAAACTGTTGAACAATATCTTATTTTATTTTGATCTGCCTGTGGATCCGTTTCAACTACTCGTGATATTTAATATTACACTTTGTTAAAGTTGAAATGAATCTATCTTTGCTTCCGCTGTGCATTTAAATATTGTGTTGTTTGTCTATGATGATACCAACTACGTCACGATACTCCCCACCGGGCCCACCGGTGACACGTGGAAAATAGGGGTGTGACAGGTTGGTATCAGAGCCAACTCTGAGTGAATTAAACACTAGTCTTTTGTGTTTAATCTCAGTTACACAATTGCACAATCCTCGATTCTCGAGTCTAGACAAAGAACTTAGGAATTTTCCAAATTTTGGTTTTTAATTCTAACTTTGTCTTATATATTTTTGTGTTGTATCACTTGTTGTTTTTGACAGGATCACCAGGATGCCACCACGTATGAGAGGTAGAGGCCGAGGACAAGGAGCACATGTAGCTCCAAATGACCACGAGGCCGGACCATCACACCGGCGAACACCATCAGACCCTCACAACACGGATGCTCAGAATCTTTGGAGACCCTTTACTGATCAAGCTAGGCGCTCAGTTTCACTAAGTACCTCACCTTCCATCCCACATTCCTTTGGGCCTCATTTTGAGAATGAGCCCCATAACTCTCACCAGTCCTATATTCCTCTAGGACACCAGTCACCTTTTGACCAACCATCACCTGTTTTCCAGGGTTTGTTCAACCCTGATGACTACCTGGATGTGCCTATGGGTGTTAACCCACTTGGGCCCGAAGACCACTTTTCTGGTGGCAACATCCTGGAAAACTTTGGGGATCATTAACTGAGTTTTATTTAGGTTTCAAAAAACGCGTTCTCACGAAGTTTCGGTAGCCGGAAACGCGGTATAACAAATTTAGAAAAATCTCAAGTTTTTTTAGGAAGTTCCTGGACATATTGGTACACTTCTGTGAATTTATGGGAATTTTTGAAAGTCGAATCATTAGGGCACAAATTATTCAGTTAAAATACAGTTTCTCACGAATTTATTAAAATTACTAAATTAATTTTATAAATTCTGAAAATATTTTTCTAGAATTCTATATATTTAATCAACTTATATACAAAATTTACAGAATTTTATAAAATAGATACATTGAGTAATAATTCTTTTATTTAGAAATCTTTTTATTTTATACAAAACCGGCAGTTGTAAACGCATAACGAACCTGCCGGAACCGCGAACTAACCAAAGACTAAACTGGCAATAAGTGAAACACCAGAGTTATTCTGTACTGTTACGGGACAAAACGGGTACTTGGGGTACATTACACGCCAGTTCGGGCGATTACCCGACGGCGAAAACGGAAACTTAAAATTGGGCAACCTAGGATCCCCAAACGACCGAACTCTCTTAATATAAAGTTAATTATTTCTAATGGATAACTTATTAGTACATTCCATATAATCATGCCATTTTCCGAACATCTAAAACAAGCAAATTTGACCGGCACGCAAAACGGTGCCCGCAAGCCAAACTGAAATCTGACACTAAGATAATACTCACAGCTCTATTGTTATGCTATAGGTCAATTCTCGGATGAATATTCCCGTTCGAACCCAAGTTATAACGATTCCCGTCCGGAACCCTATTTTTGGTAATTAACCCAACACTAACTGAAACCAGGACTGAAGTAGTAGAGCCTTGACACATATACCCCGCATGATTGTTGTGCTTACTTATTAAGTAAGTTTTCCCTACCCCACTTTCAAACTGTTTTACTGTTTTACTTGGGGTGAAATGCATGTTACATACATACATACATACTTGTACATACATACATGTGATATGAATTATCTGAGTTATACTAACACACGAAAAGTCCCCACAAACACGAGTGATCAACTATATGCCGGTGGATGTGTAAATAGTACTATTGGTCTGACAAACCCAGTTGAGCTGGCACGAATGCCATGGGTTCTACTGCAATTGCACATGTCCATGCACTTTCTATGAACACGCTATGTGGTGTTAGACATAGCTACTTGGGGTGATAAAGTGCTGAGGTGTCGGTTGTGAGACACGGCACTTGTGAACAGTCAAGGTTTCACTTGTGGGCTTAGTATAATTTCATGTCAAACATACCTAATCAATCGGTTCAAACTAAATTGGGAAACAAACGAAAACAGTGAAACTTACCAACTATTTGTAGTTTACCGTTCAAACTTAACATGCTTTTCAGGTAAAACTAAAGAAGAATAAAGGGGAGTACGAATGGGTTTCAAGTTTTGTTGATCGGATATTACTGTACATAGAAGCATGCTTAGCAAGGGACAAACAACTTTTGGAATACTAGTGCATGTACATTAAAACTTAGTGTGTAATCAAATGTTGTAACCGATGCTTGTGTTGTGTATTATAATATCCTTTTAAATAGCACGTTTGTACCATGTATCTGTTGCACCTCGCGTGCGCTTCCGCTGCGAGTCGGGGTGTGACAATTGCAACCCTCAAAAATGTACTAAAACACTCTGTAATTGATAAACCGAACTCGCGTATCGTTATTCAAATTGAAAAATGGAAAAAAACAATAATTTTATGTCTGTCGCGGGCCGCGACAGACTAAGAGGAAACCTTTCGCGGCGCGCGAAAGGCTTGTAACTTTCCGTTCACGTCTTGGGACACGTGTCGTCCACGTGTCACACCTACATCAGTGACTAGTCAAACCTAAGCCCTAGCTAGAGGGTCTCGCGGGCCGCAAGAGGATTGGCCTGGGGTTTCGCGGGGCGCGTGAGAGTCAGAAATCAGCTATAAATAGAGCTTTCAGTCTGCAGTTCAAATTCGCTCAACTTCTTTTAAGCACGAAAATATATACCCCAATACCCCTAATTTCACAAAGCTCTGCCCCATTGTAAGTGTTTTAACCCCTGATCACCGATTCGATACCCTGTCCGATCGATTTTGAACCCAGCAACGGATGCCAAAGCGCTGCCTGATAAAGGCTATGCTTTGTAAACTACGTTGGGGTTCTGATCTCGTGATGTATTGATAAAGTTCAATTGGGTTATTATATTAACAGGCATGCATTGCATATTTTAATAGGAACTCAGAAAAATCACCAGAAAATATTATCAGGAAGCTTATAGTTAAACATAAGTTTACAAAGTGAGTCATTACTCTTTTCATCAAATTTCTTTACAAAACCTTAAATGTTTTTCAAAGTTATACTTACAGGGATTAAGTTTTTCTATTCTACAATTACTGCCAGTATTATGGGGTTTGTATACAGTAGTTGATAATCTTCACAATTGGACAATGGGTTAGCCAATGTATGATATGACCATAGTCACAGATCCGTCGAGTGACAAATACTTTGGAGTTTTTGTTAGATAAAAACATTGTAACTACCCTTAATACTGTAAAGTTATTACCATGTATTTTTATTAAAATAGAATGAACTCGCCAGTATTTCTTGCTGATAAAATATTTTTAAAACGCGTTTCAAGTAACTTGATGTAAAGCTATTAGAAGCCAGGTATGGAGCACTGAAGGCTTAAATAAAGTGGCTATAGTTACCTGAATAAAAGAAGAACTTTATATTTTCAGCAACTAGGGTTTATCCCTATAAATACATTATAAATGGAATATGGGTTTTTAGCCCATTTGTTTAATATAAAATTTTTTGGTGTTTTACAACTCTGAAATTATTTCCTAACTACGATCCTGATGAATTATTCCGCTGCAAATTTAATAAATACCGATACCATCAGTCAGGCTCGTGGCACCCGCTCCCAGGGTGGGGTCGGGGGCTGCGACAAAAGGTGGTATCAGAGCCACTGGTTTAATCCATTTAGGTGTTCTTTTAATACCTAAATTTTAAACAATTGTGTTAGGAAATTTATATAACTTATGTGTTATTCTGTGTGAATAAATGTTAATAATTATATTATGATTTTTATGTTATTTTGACGATTTTTGAGTTTACAGTATGAGTGATCAAAATACACTGACGCCTATCGTCACATGTCCAATTCTCCAATGGATGAAGGAACATCTGAGACAGCACCCGGATACTTAGCTGAACCGAGGAACCTTTCGTTTTTAGAGCAAAATCTGAGGAAGCCTTTCCACCTAAGAAAAGGGGATGGTTTAATAAGGAGAAAAGGGAGCAAAGGAGAAAAAGGAGAAACCAACAAGCAACAATAACCATAGTTGAGGGAACTGCTCAAATTCCAGTAACTAGACCTCTGTGGGAGGAGCTGGATAGGAGATTAGCCAATCTTGATATGTTCCGAACCGCAGAAAATACACTCGACCTTGATCATGTAGCAGAACCAGAACCTCAGTTATTACCTTTATACCCAGAACAACCCATAGCACCAATACCAATGTACCCAGAACCAAATCAAGAAAACCCACTGCCAATACCAGCTTTTAACCCAAATGAAATACCCAGGTTACCAGCGCCAAACCCACTAGAACAATGGTGGACTAATGACTGGGCATTTCAAGACCTAATGAACGACCCATATCCCTACATGCCATACGGAGAACCCATACCAGCTTACAATGAACCCGCACCAGCCATAATGCCACCCATGAGTCAGGAAAACGTAGCTGAACTTTGCCATTATGGTAAAGATCTAATTGAGGAAGGAAATATGATACGTCGCATAAGGGAGAATCTCTTCTGGAAATACAACGAGAGAGAAATGCAGTACTGAAAACCACAACCTACTACTATATATATACACGTACTTTTATGTTAATTTGATAATATATATATATATATATATATCCATACTACTAAATATATATAATATATATGTCACATATATATGTATCAACGCATAGAATTACTAGTGTTTAGAATTTCAGTTGTAGTTTGTAATGATGCATAATATATATGAAAAAGAGTAGAACGTCTCAATGTTCGACGATTTTGGTTCAATGTGCTTGAGTATCTGTTGTTTAATTTATTTTGTGATATTAATAACTGATAATGTTTGCAATTCAGATGTCAAACGAAGTAAATCAGGAAGTCCAGAATAATAATGATAACGAGAACCAAGTGAATAAGAGTGATACACAACACATAGTAGCTCAAGGAATCATAGATGTCATGCCATGTATTATCAATACTCTTAATAAAAAGGCAGAAAATAATAATACCTTAATAGGTAGTAAACGTACTCACGACGAGCCAAGTCACAGTGTGAATGGAGATAACGGACTTCTCATCAAAGCTCCAATTCCAAAAAGAAAGAGAACCATCTCATATGGTTGTTCTTACAAAGAATTCGTATCATGCAAACCAATAGAATTCTCAGGCAATGAAGAAACCATTTCATCTTTACGCTGTATAGAAAAGACTGAAGCAGTCTTAAAAAAAAGTAAGTGTGCGGATGAGGATAAGATCATGTATGCTTCTAATCTTTTCAAAGATAAAGCATTAGAGTGGTGGAATACCATTCTACAATCAAAATGAAGTGACATGGTCTACAACATGGAATGGAACAACTTTAAGAAATAGTTGAAATGAAGTTCTGTCCTCCTCATGAAAAGGAGCAGATTGCCAATAAACTTCCGAATCATAGAATGATCGGGGTAAATTCTAGGAAATTTACTACCAAATTCTTTGAATATGCTAGAATAGTACCAACACTAGCTTCGCCAGAACTAGTATTAATCTTCCGTTATATCTGGGGGTTAATCATTGAAATCAGAGATATGGTCAAAGCAGCTAGGCCACAAACCACTGAAGAAACAGTGGAGCTTGCTAATACGATGACAAATGGATTCATATGTACACAAACCAATGAACTACTGGGTGTTGACACTTCAATACTATCAAAAAAATTTAAATGATTCAAATTTTCAAAAACATTACCATCTTGATTATTCAGTTGTTTGGATTTAAAAGGAAAACCGTTTCATGAGATTTCACATCCCTAGAGTAAAACTCCCTTTGACTATCCAAACTCCACAACTTATAACCTTTCTTGACAGTAGAATAACCAATTAAGACACACTTTTCTGCATTAAAGGAAAACTTGTCAGACTCATTTAAGACAGTACTAAAACACAAACACCCATAGTTCCTATCATGAGCAAAAGAGGGTTTAAATACAAACATCAATTTGTATGGACTTTTTCCTATTAGTACATACGAGGGCAACCTGTTAATAAGATATACAATAGTTAATATATAGTCAGACCAGAAATGAAGTGGTAGACTACTCTGAAACAATAAAGATCTTGCCAAATTTAAAAGGTGTCGATGTTTTCTCTCAACCACACTATTATGTTGTGGTGTGTAAGAGCATGATTGATATGCGCCAAATGCAACGTATAAATTATTTCAAATAAGGTATAAAAACAACCCTTTTTGTACTAATATTGGAGAAAGTGTGTTTCTTTGTATACTTTTATAGGATCGTTTTCAGACCCGAACGAGTCGATCAGAAGAGTTTTTCACCAAAACAAGAGGCGGAAACTAGTGTTTCGGTGCGATTTCAACTGTATTCACTTTAAACAATTGTTTTTATTGATCAGAAAGCTTTTTACATACACAACAACACTTCGACAGCACTTCGTGGCTCACCGGAAGACAACACATACAACTAACTCCTGATTTCGCTCCACAAGACCTATATATAGGGGTACAGGTTCTGCTTGAACATACACGTTCAGTTCAGGCGGAATCAGAAACATCATCTCGAGCGAAATCAGCACCAATTCATGATTTCTCGATTCTCGTGCCCTGATCTAACTATCTCTAATCAAGACTCGATACAAGACGTAGGCGACAGACGGATGCACCAACAAACTCCCCCTCGGATGTTGACGGAGTCTTCAGTGTCGAGTCTTCGATTGTCAAACCTTCAGTCTTTATCAGTCTTTGTGCTTCTCTCCGAAGTATTCTCCATTGTAAGCATCCTCAATCAATCTCTTTCTCTTTCTTCTAGAATCGCAACCTAGCCCTGAGCTCTCTTTTGATGTCCTCAGACTCCCCCTCTCACTAAGCTGGGATCGCAGTCTGGAATTCACTTTCCATAGATTCTTAGATCGAAACCTGGTATTCATCTAACTCAGGTTTCAGAACCTGGCTAACCTGCATACATCTCTACCCAACAATAAGTTTCACAAATTTAAAATTTTGCAAATTTGGAAACCACTTGCAGATATAATACAAAAATGATTTAATCTATGATAACCACTTGAAAACACAATTTCTTCATACATTCTCTCCCAAACCTGTTCATCAAGTTTAGCACTTGGAATTTTGAAAATCAGCTTTTCAACATCAGTTGTCAAAAATCTTTTTGAATTTTTCAAAATTTATACTAAAACACACCAAAAAAACTTTTTGGATTTTTGATAACAAAGAAATGCAGTAAAGAAATATATACAGACACTATTTTTGTGAGTTTGTGTAAGAGAATCATATCAGTTTATGAGACCAATCACCAACACCAATAAGCTTTTAACATTTTCAGTTCTAAACGATTCACATTGATTGACGATATTGTTGTCCACTTAAACTCAATCTAAAAACTTTCAAGATGCTTACCGGTACGATTAGATATATTAAGATTGCACTAAGTTCTTATGGACCCCACGATCTCAGCATATCCCCTCATCATGTAATACACTGACTCAAGTAATGCCTTTAAACTTTTATCAACTGTGATTTGTGCAAAAACAACGCAGAATGTTTAAACATTAACAATCAGGTCGATACTTCCGTATACGCAGAGAAAGTCCAATGTTTAAACAAAATAAGAAAAATAAAACAAGTTGAAGTTGTTTAGGCTTTAACCACTAGGTCGATACTTCCGTATACGCAGAGGAGGTCCAAAGCTTAAACGAAACACCAAAGAAAATAACGCAGAATGTCTAGGCATTAACATCCAGATCGATACTCACGTATACGCAGAGGATGTCCAATGCTTAAACAAAATAAAGAAATAAGACAAGCTTAAATCTTTGCAAATTAAAATGCACAAACACAGCGACTTTACAGCAAAGTTGTGAAAGTTCACAAACTTAACCAGTTTTATGTCTTTCGACAATCAGCAATTACTGAGTAGGCACACAGTCAAGAAGGACAAAACTAAGTACTATGCTTTCAACCATGTTTCCCACTAGAACTAGGCTTTTTCATTTAAGTTTGTATCGTTATCGCAAATCTACTAGTCTAGCTGAGCCTATCGTCACATCTTTAGTGAGACCGTTTATCACCTTTTATCATTCCATTTCTTTAGCATGTTGTGACAGTCCAACTGATCTACTATCATTTCCTCTTCTTTAACACAAAACTCATTTTTGAATTTTATCATGTTTTTGAATTTTTCAAATTTTCAAATGTTTTTGGATTTTCTGAATGAAATTTTTACTCCCCCTAAAATTCAAACACATTTTAGAAAATTTGAAAACAAACTATACAAATAAAGTGACAACTGATATCGAATTACTTCAATTCGCCATCCACTTGGCATAAACAATCAGAACTCCTCCTCACAACAAACTATTTTCCCATTGATTTCAAAACACTTAAGTTTGTTTTAATCAAATGGTTTTTCCGGAAAATAAGTTTTGTTGATGTTATAAAACCATTTTTAGGTTGGGGTTTTGGTTCATCACATTGTCTTTCATCCACTTGTAGGAAAATACAAGTACAACTTAATGTCCTTGATTTACCACTTGTAAAAATAGTTCAATCAAGTTCAAACTAATGACCTTGATTAACCTTTGTAACACAAACTCTTTTTCAACCACATGGCTTACCAACTAATACCATATGTAGATTGAATTCTCAGAATGCCGATTCCTACTCCACACTTACCAACCTGGGAGTTCCGGCAATTCCTGCTGTATGACTTGCCAAAATTTAACCATTACAAGATTCATTCACCAAAATCATTTATCAAGAAGGATGCCGATTCATGCTCCGCGATTACCTACTTGGGAGCTCCGGCAAGTCAGGTTTTTACTCTTTGAAAAATATATCCACCCAAGCCTGACCTTCCTTGGGTGTAACCTTTACAGTCTCATTTGGGGTTATATCTTTCCTTTTTGATTGATAAAACTCTTTTACCCCTTTAGCCTTCCCCTCAATCATTTTTCCAAAAATGTTTTTCACTGCAGGGTTGAAGGCTTTTTCAATATCTAATTCTTTCTTTTTAGGAAAAAATTGATTTGAAATTTCAACTTTCCCGATTTTAGATTTCAAATTTTTAGCATTCAGTGGTGGAAAATTCACATTATCCACTGTCAGAACTGATTTTTCAACCTTTTCTTCAACACGTGGCTCCTCTGATTTTGTGGAATCAGATTCATCACCAGAACTATTCCCTGAACCCTTAACAACCCATTTTTTTATTTTTCAGATTTTCTTTTCTTTTTACCACATTCTTTGAAAATTCACCAATCTCAAAGGTTGAATTTTCAAAACCTCTAAATTTTCTGGTTGTAAGTTCAGTTTTCTCAATAACTTTTTCTTTCAATTTACCAGAGACTCCCTGTTTAGGTTGTATGATCTTTGAACAGTTCCTGGCAATATGACCTACTGTTTTACACTGAAAACAAGTTCTTGTCTCTGTAGTCTTCTGAGCACCATTTTTCTTCATGTTCTCTTGCTTCTTGGCAAGGAATTCTTGATTTGTCTGTTTTCTGAATGCCTGCTCTTTCTCAGCCTCTGTCGTTTTTCCTGAAACAAATACAGTTTTTGGTTTATAAACTTTTTCATTTTTATAATTTTTCAGTTGATTAAATCCAAGACCTTTCATTTTGAAATTATGATTATGGTTTTGTTTCTTTTGAAAACAATAACCACAATTGTAACCCATTTTCTTGTTAATTCTTTGTTGATCTCTTGAAGTGTATTGTTTAGGTTTTCCAGTAAGATTTAAATCTTTTATTTCAGAAATATTAATTCCTGTGATTTTGAAAACCTTTTTAATCATTTCGATTTTAAGACTTCTTATTGGAAAAATCTCATCAGAATATAATTTGTCAGAATCTTTCAAAGTATATGCTACTTTGACTGGTTCGTCATTCAAATTAGATTTTGATAGCAAAAATTCCTTATCATAAACTCATTTGTCCTTTTTGATTGTTGATTTTGACTTGTCTGACTCAGACTTTGACTCAGATTTGAACTCCGTTTTTGACTCCTCTATGTCATCTTTATCCAACACCTGATCGACCACACGTTTTATCAACTCAGACTCATGATCAGTATCAGACGATGTGAATGTAACATTAATATTTTCTGGTAAGTTATCTGACGGCCCAGACTCCCACTGTAAGTTAATTGCCTTTTTGACTCTTTCAGAATTTGGATTTCGAGGAGAAAATCCATTTTCGACCGGGGGCGGACATCTATTGTAAACCACACTTGGTTTCTTACCATAAATTTCTACTTCATCCTCTTCTTTTGTCTCGGACTTCTTCTCTTCTTCAAAAGTCTTCATTTTTTCAACAATCGGATAAATCCTGTCAACAACAAAAGTAGAACATGAGTAACTCTTCAGTAAATTGTTGACTCTTTCAGTTTCTATTTTTTGAGTTGCCAACTTTAATTCCAGCTCAGCACACTTCTTTGTGTAGTAGTCAACATTGTAAAGCTGTCTCATGTAAGCTCCCTTGAGTGTATTCATTGCAACAGCTTGTTCACTGTTTGATTCGGTGTATTTGTTAATCTCTCTGTTCAAAGTACCATAAGATTCTTTTAATCTTTTTATATTGTGTAGCAGCTCATTATTTTGCTTGATTAAAGAATCACAATTCAAACACTTTTCAGGAACTTTGGCTGCTTCAGTATCAGCTTTGATCTCAATATTCATCTCACTTGAAACATCTCAGCTCTTCTCTTTTTCTCTTTCTCAGCTTCAGCTTTTATCCTTTCTTCTTCCTCTTCTTCTTCTTCAATTTTTTTCCATTTCTCCTCTTCAACTTCTCTCATTTTTCTGTATTTTTCTGCCCAATATTCATCTCTAACATTAGCAACAAAAGCTTTAGCATTTAACATCTCTTTTTCCATAAATTCTTTATCTGGGCAAAAATTATCCCAACTGAACCCTTCTGGCAATTTTTCATCATCTTGATCTGCCAAACACACTTTACTATCTGTTGGAATGTATTTATCCCAGCTAAATCCATCATCCTTGCCCTGATTAACCAGACACGCTCTCTTTGAATCTTCAATTTCTTTTCTACCATGTGCAGCTTGTGCTTGATGCGGTGCCTGTTGTTGTTGATATGGCTGTTGTGAGACTTGATGATAAATTGCCTTCTTGTAGTAATCATTGTTTCCGAAAGGGTTTTGAGCTCCACTAGCTTCACGATTTGTGCACTCCCTCTTGAAATGCCCCTTTTCCCTGCAACGAAAACAAGTAACTTTAGACTTATCAAAACCTAAAGTTGACACATGAGCCTCGCGAAAATCATCTCTGCCTGTAATTTGTTTGAACTTTTTAGCCCGTCTCAACACACTGGCCATGCACCATTTAATATCCATCAATTCCATTTCCTCGGCATCAATTTGATCGTAATCCTCTTTAGTGAGCATTGGATTCCCGATCCTTCCTGCAACTAAGCCTCCATAAGATTCAAGCATTGTTACTAACAAAGACATATGACTCTTTGCAACTTCCTCAGTATAATTCTGATCATTCTCAAGTTTTAAGGCAATGTTGCATTGAAGAACTTCGCCACTCTTTGTTGTAGAAAACTGTGGATCATAAGTTGGAAATGAAGATAATCCTGTTGTGCTGCTTGATCCCTGAGATGCACTTTCAGAAGAACCTTTTGCGTTATAAGCAGTTTCAACCTTTGGAGAAAAATTTGTCTTTTCACTAACACCACTCTTGAAATACAAGCCGATGTCTTGTTCTCCATCGTAGTTCTTCATCCTGGCGATCTTCCTCTGCTCCATCTCTTGAGCTTCCAGATGTTTGATGAACTCACCCAGTGTTAACTTTTTATATTCTTTCCGATTGTTTCTCAACATCATCAGATATGTTCCCCAAATATCATGTGGTAACGCATCTGCAAGTTTCTCAATCAGCTCATCAGTATCCTTTTTAATGCCTAGCCTCGTCATATTTATCACCAAGTTACAATATCTTTCAATAATCTGCTTGGTGTTTTCGGATTTCAAACCACGGAATAGATCAAATTCTTTCTTCATGAGTGACATCTTGTTCTTGAGCATATCATCACTTCCTATAAATTTTGCTTCCAATTCATTCCAGATTGAATAAGCACTTCCATCATGTTGAAGCAAAATCAGAATGTCCTCTTTGATCGCTTGCTGTAACAGACTCACCATCAATTTCTCATCTCTATACTTCTTTTTCTCCTCAGCACTCATTTCTCTGATTGTCATTATCGGATTACCGTTCTTTGTGGGCCTTTCATATGGGACTTCAGTGTGTTCCCAAGCATCCAAATGATAAGCTTCAACCCAATTGCCAAAACGTTCGGACCATCCGTTATAATCATCAATATCCAAAAGCTTAGGCGGTTTTTGTGAAGTCCCTGTTTCATTTTCAAGCAATGTGGTCTGAGTAATGTTCATTGGTCCAGCAAAGGCATTGTAGAACTCGTTGTCCATGTTTCAATTTTCAAAAGTTCACAAACTCCCAAGTTCAAGCGAAATAGCAAGGGATATACTTTCAAGCGAAATCAAAATTTGGAGCGGAATCACAATGAGCGTTCAAGCGGAATCAAATTTTAAAGATTTGAAGCGGAATACCAGCTGAGCTTTCAAGCAGAATCTGTTTTAGAGCGGAATCAGACAGAATTTCAAGCAGAACCCCTTTTTCAAGTGGAATCAGTGTATTCTCAAGCGAAATCAAGAAGCAATTCAAGCGGAATCACCCTGACGTCATCTTTTCCGAAAACAGTTTCAAGCGGAAGGTCAAAAATTTCAAGTTTTAGGTCGATTTTACTTCTGAAACTTTCAAGGATTTATCAAAACATGATTACGCATGTTATGTGTGAAATTGAGCTGATTTTACCGTGAAATTTTTTTAATTTTTAAGAAGAAGGTGTAGAAAATCAGAAAACACAGCTGAAATAGCAAGAACTCTTCTTCCTGAGCTCTGATAACACTTGTAGGATCGTTTTCAGACCCGAACGAGTCGATCAGAAGAGTTTTTCACCAAAACAAGAGGCGGAAACAGGTGTTTTGGTGCGATTTCAACTGTATTCACTTTAAAGTGTTGTTTTATTGATCAAAAAGCTTTTTACATACACAATAACACTTCGGCAGCACTTCGTGGCTCACCGGAAGACAACACATACAACTAACTCCTGATTTCGCTCCACAAGACCTATATATAGGGGTACAGGTTCCGCTTGAACATACACGTTCAGTTCAGGCGGAATCAGAAACATCATCTCGAGCGGAATCAGTACTAATTCATGATTTCTCGATTCTCGTGCCCTGATCTAACTATCTCTAATCAAGACTCGATACAAGACGTAGGCGACTGACGGATGCACCAACAACTTTTGATTTTTAGGATTAAAAGAGCTTAAATGTACAAAAGGAACAAATTAACGGCAAAAACCAGCAGGAATACAAAAGAAGGGAAGTTGATACAATATACCAACACTCCAAGCTTCATCCCAAGACTAAAAACAACAAGTCAGAAGACAAGCACGGGCCGTGCCTGTCGGGCATGGGGTCGTGCCCCACCCAAGATTCCAGGAAGAAGAAGACAAACAGAAGTAGACAAGGGACACAGGCCGTGGTCAACTCCCAGATATGCAAATCTTAGATTGTACAACAAGTACAATGGCCACAGGGGTGTGTTGTTGACACACGGGGCCGTGTGAGCATCTAGACTAACAAGCTCACTAAATGAAGACGGAGAAGAAGGAGAGCACGGGGTCGTGCCCTCTAGGCACGTGGCCGTGTAAACAGTCTGTTTTCAGCTATAAATGAGGGGCTTGGTTTAATTGCATATCATTCATTGGCAAACCACTTTTCTCACACCTGCCACCACGCCACCACCACAATACTACCATTATCCACCAAATTCATCCATCATCCATCTCAAGAGTGTGTGTAGTAGTCTCGGGATCCAATATTGATCATAAGAGTTCTTGTCAAACAAAAGTCATGCTTGGCTAATCTCTACATCACTTGGTGAAGACAAATCATTTATGTATTACTTCTGATTTCCAATATATGGTTAACTTTTTAATTGGGTATGTATTAATGACTTTAATAACTAGTTTTTTTATATATTGAAAGTGAACTTTATTCTATCATCTCTTCATGTTTCGTTGATTCACTCATTCATGTCTTTACGGTCTATATAAAGCGCGTTAACTGCCTGGATGTAACGCCCCAAAACCCGAATGTTTATATTCGTTTTATGTTCCCCATGAATATTCAATGAAATAAATAACTAGTCTATTTGACCTAGTTAAGTGTATGGTGAAAACCATTAAAAGATGAAAGTGGTGCCAATTGTGTTTTAGAGGTAAACACAAGGGACTAAAGTGGTATGGAATGAAAGTTATGTTAATAAATAAAAGATCACACACACACACACACTTTCGTGTGTGTTCTGGATAGATCGATCAGGGGCTCTCAAGAGCCCCAAACCCTAGTTCATGCAAAAGCTTCAAATTGAAGAATGAATCAAGGCCCAAATTCACAACCGAGCATGAATTAGTGATCACCTTCACAAGGGGATCGTAAGGTATGTCTTGAATCAAAGATTGGTGATCATGTGTGAAGTGGGTTATGTTCTAATCCATAAGTTAATGTGAAATTGATCAAGTATAAGTGTTAGAATCATCATATAGAACATATGTTATGTATGGTTTGTGTTAATTTGATGTGTAAAGGTGAAACCCAATTGTTAGGGTAAAGATGATAGCATGGATATATCATCAAGGTCCAATTCTTGTCCAAAATTGATGTATCATGTTATGTATGATGGATTCTTGTTAGAAGGATTGGAAGAAATGTGATGATTATATGTTTGATGATTATGCATGTATGATTCGTGTTGATTGGAAGGAAGAAATTGATGAATTATGTATGAAATTAGAAGATTGTGCATGAATTAGTTGTACGTTATGCTTAGAAGGTAGTACGCACACCAAGTGTTTGATGAAATGCCTAGGTGAGCTTAATAGATGAAATTGTATGTAAGTAAAAGATGATATGTATATAGTGATGTCCGTATAGTCGATTACAATGTTACGGGTATATAATGAAAAGTCAAAAGTTAAAGTAAATGGACCGTTGACTTCTAAAAGTCAACTGTCATGTTGTCATAATTGTAAGACTAAAGTAAGTTATATGATGCGTGTTAGACGTATGTGTGTCTAATGCGATGACATTACGGACTCCACGAGTTGGAAATGATATGAATTTGGTTACATGTATTATGCTTGTTAGAAGTGACTATGAACGTCAAATATGAATTATACGATCGATATGATCGTTAGCTTGTACAATTATGTATGCTAATAAGAATGTGATTTGGTGACATGAAAGTATAGGAATCATGTCGAGAAGGACTCAAGCATGAAAGGCTAACGGGTCAAAAAGAGACAAGATAACGGACACGAACTCGGACGCACGAGGTAAGCGATTTCTGCAATCACTTCTTATGTTCGTTTAAGTTATAAGGCGTTTTAATTAACTAAGCGTGATGGTTGAAGTCAATTATGTGTCGTAGTCTTTCGTTGTAAAGAATGGGATTAAAGTTGACCAAAATGCCCTTGATGGGTATTTTGGGCAAATGATCTTAATAAGTGGTTTAAGAACAAGTTATACGATTAGTTTAATGTTTTGGACAAGTATGGAAATGGGAAGTATGGTTTTGTTGTCATAAACCGTTTAATGCGCAAATACCCATAACGGGTCAAATAGTTAGAAAATGATAATAAGCCGATAGAGCGTAAGTTAAGAATTTCCGTAATCCGGATGTGGGATTTTAAGTTTATATGATAGAATGTGAATTTACAAGCATGTAGGAAGAAACGGGAGGTTAAAGCGGGATCCCATAGCCCAGGTAAGAATCCCACCTCAGGTTCCTGAACCTTAAAGCGGGATCCCATAGCCCAGGTAAGAATCCCACCTCAGGTTCCTGAACCTTAAAGCGGGATCCCATAGCCCAGGCAAGAATCCCACCTTAGGTTCCATTTGGGAACCTTAAAGTGGGATCCCGTACCCCAGGTAGGAATTATTAATTTAATTCTCATATGTATGTATGCAATGATGTGGGAAAGGTTTGTATGCATGTAGATGTGTATGTATGTATGTATGTGTAAAGATATGTACGAGGGTATGTATGTATGCAATGATGTGGGAAAGGTTTGTATGCATGTAGATGTGTATGTATGTATGTGTAAAGATATGTACGAGGGTATGTATGTATGCAATGATGTGGGAAAGGTTTGTATGCATGTAGATGTGTATGTATGTATGTATGTGTAAAGATATGTACGAGGGTATGTATGTATGCAATGATGTGGGAAAGGTTTGTATGCATGTAGATGTGTATGTATGTATGTGTAAAGATATGTACGAGGGTATGTATGTATGCAATGATGTGGGAAAGGTTTGTATGCATGTAGATGTGTATGTATGTATGTGTAAAGATATGTACGAGGGTATGTATGTATGCAATGATGTGGGAAAGGTTTGTATGCATGTAGATGTGTATGTATGTATGTATGTGTAAAGATATGTACGAGGGTATGTATGTATGCAATGATGTGGGAAAGGTTTGTATGCATGTAGATGTGTATGTATGTATGTGTAAAGATATGTACGAGGGTATGTATGTATGCAATGATGTGGGAAAGGTTTGTATGCATGTAGATGTGTATGTATGTATGTATGTGTAAAGATATGTACGAGGGTATGTATGTATGCAATGATGTGGGAAAGGTTTGTATGCATGTAGATGTGTATGTATGTATGTGTAAAGATATGTACGAGGGTATGTATGTATGCAATGATGTGGGAAAGGTTTGTATGCATGTAGATGTGTATGTATGTATGTGTAAAGATATGTACGAGGGTATGTATGTATGCAATGATGTGGGAAAGGTTTGTATGCATGTAGATGTGTATGTATGTATGTGTAAAGATATGTACGAGGGTATGTATGTATGCAATGATGTGGGAAAGGTTTGTATGTATGTAGATGTGTATGTATGTATGTATGTATAAAGGCATGTATGAGTGTATGCACGTATGTAAAGTTGTAGGGAAAATATGTACGTATGTAGATATGTATGTGAGTACGTATGTAAGCATGATTTAGAGACGATGAGGGTTAACATTATTAATGGTGTGCCTCGAGAATGAAAAGTAATGCAGGTACATTATTGAAGCCTCACCAGGAAATGGATATGCAGATGAAATGCTTAAAGCTTAAAAGATGACGAAGTGTGAAGTGTACGCGAATGAACTTTGTTTCTTTAATGTGTGCTAATGTTATGTATGTATGTGGTGAATGCAGGTTGTACGGATAAAGAGCGATTATCAGAAGGATTAGGGATTGAAGACCGAGTCACTAGAGAGATTGTACGGGGACGTTGAATGTAAAATGTAGTAAACGTAAGCTATGTTTTTAATTAGTAAATAAGAGGATGACGGATTTATGAATAAGAATTATGTTAAAGTTAAATTTTAAATAAGTTGAGGTATTTATAATGAAAGAAATTTTATGGTTCGTGTTTCCGCTGCGACTTTTGTCAAATACGAATTAGGGTGTTACACTGGAGGGGGGTTAGAAGGTTGGTATGGGTAAAGTTCATGCCTCGTTCAGTGTATAGATCCTGCGAGGACTTGATTCAAGCTTATTAGGACTTCCGGGTTGAATCCCTTATAAATAAATTACTATTAAAACTTTAAACCAGCCTTGCGGGACTGTATCACTACTGACTCAGACCAATATGGCCGAGGGTAGCGTTGCCTCCAAAAGAGGGATATGCCACATTTTGCATTAATAACGTATTTAATTATCTTTCAATATTCCTGCCTTGCGGGAATGTATCCCTGCTGACTCAGACCAATATGGCTGAGGGTAATGTTGCCTCCAGAAGAGGGATATGCCACTAAAACTAAGATAATCTCGTAAAAAACTCAAAGTGCGGAAATCATCAAAGGATACATAAAGGATAAGTTAGAACCAAGTGATTCTATCTTGTCTATTTGTTTATTTATTTAGTTTCTTTATTTTACTTATTAAAAATCTTTCCTCAAAATTTGATTAGATTATGTAACAACCCTTGAAAATCACCCCTAAACGTTCCTAAATACACCCCGTATACGATGATTGAACCCGTATAACATTAATTTTATCAAAAATCAAATAAAAATGGAGTTTAGGAGGCTCGGGGGCCACAAAAGAATCAGCAGGGTATGTCGCGGGCCGCGACAGCATGTTGCTTGCCGGACACCCAACGAGCCACGTGTCCTGACACGCGTCGACCCTACTCCCTGACTCACCAAACCTATAGCCGACCTTAAGGCCCTCGCGGGCCGCGAAGGAGTTAGAAACGGGCGTCGTGGGGCGCGACCCGCCCTCTGACCAGCCTATATAAGGAGGCCTCCTGCCTCATTCCAAATCATTCAGAATTTTATTTCTCTCTCAAAGTCTCTTTAAGTTAAAACTCTCGGGAAATAATACCCCTAATAAAGGGAAGCTCTACTCGTTGTAAATATTATAACCCTATTTGTTACCCTACACGATCGATCTAGGGCTCCGTAACGCATGTCAAGGTTCTGCCTGACTCAGTCGTTGGATTTCTGTCTCGTGTTACACCCGATTGATTTAGGACTCTGTAATGCATGTCAAGGCTCTGTCTGACTCGGTCATTGGAGTTCTGCCTCGAGTTGTACGGTTAATATAATTTGGTTTATCTTACTAACACATGTGCATTGTTTAATTTTAATAAATAATAACCAGGAGAAACAACAGGAAGCTATATATTACCAGGAAGCCTGTAGAAATACCTAAGTATACAAATGTGAGTACATCTTCTTTTTGTCACCTTTTTACCAAAACCTCAAATGTTTTAAATTACACTTAACAGTAATTGAGTAATTATAATTCTACCATTACTGCTGGTATGTTGGGTTTTGTAAACATTACTTGAAACTCGTTACTATTGGAATAGTAGCATGACCACAAGTCAGGATTGACAATACCAGAAAAGGGGTAACTGGATAGATATAAACAAATGTAATTGCGGACGCCCTCAATACTGTAAAGTGATAAAACTGTTTTGATTAAACCGGGATGCACTCACCAGTATTTCTAGCTGATAAAATCTTTTTAAAACACGTTTCAGGTAACTTAGTGTAAAGCTAATAAAAGCCAGCTGAAGAACACTAAAGGCTTAGAAAAGTGGCTATAAAAGTTACCTAAATACTTTATTTTCAATAAATAGGGTTTATCCCTATAAATGTATTGCAAATGAAACTCGGGTTTTATCCCATTTGTTTGATATAAAATATGGTGTTTTAAACTCTGATAACTATTTCCTAACTACGGTCCTGATGAAAGTTTTCCGCTGCATAATTAATAAACACCGAGACCATCTGACTGGCTCGCGGCTCCCGCTCCTAGGGTGGGGCCGGGGATGTGACAGATTAGATGTAACACCCTGCGTCCCTGAACTTTTATCTTTTGACAATTTTAGTCCCTCTACAATGTGAAACTTTACACTATGTGAAACTAAGTGAAGCTTGACTCTTTATGATACTTGAATCTTGAAACTTTAAATCGAGGCTCTTGACTCTTGATGCTTGATACCTGTTAAACACTATGAATCTTGAATCTTGAAACTTGACACTTGATACTAGATACTTGAAACTAGAAACTTGATTCTTGACTCTAGAAACTTGATTCTTGACTCTTGAAATTGAAACTTGGCACTTATTAGTTAACTTAAGGAAACTTCGTGTGAATTATATGTAATCTTGTCATGTAATGGTATTACACAATAATACGCAACGCAACACTTAATCCAACGCGTGAATCGAATCGAAAACTGAAGTCTGGAAAACAAAGATTGGTTGTCCGGATGGACATCCGATCAGATGACCATCCGATCGGATGGCCATTCGATCGGAGAGCCATCCGATCGATGCCATCCCACCGCCTGTTGGTCTCTGACACTATAAATACCCTGTCACATCACTCGATGTACCAGGCTCCTCCGACCCAGACGCTCTCCGACCTTCTAAGGAACTTTTCTTCCATTTTCAAGCAATTCTTGTAAGTTTTCCACTCGATTCTTGTACAACTTTCATCTATAGACATTTCCTCCCACGATTCTTCATCAAAATCACACTTCTCACCGTGAAATCACTAAGATTTGGACTCTTGGGGGTGACGTCATCATGGCAGGTTGTACAATCGGCTGTGTGATGTCATTTTAGTCAAGATTTAGTCCAGATCTAAGAGCTTTCTATGTGTTTTACCACGAATCCTCACCAAATCTAAGCTTTTTCAGTTGACTACATATCTTCTTCAAACTTTCTTAAACACTTTACTCAAATCGGTGGTGTCTGGAACCAAAACAGGCCAAGGACTTGTTCCCTAGTCTGGAACCGGCTCAATAATGAATTTCCACCGGAGAGATGACCACGTTACGGGTCAGACATGAAACCTTGTCAAGAACAGCCGTCCGATCGAACGGGGTGATTCCCATCCTATCATACAGACTGAGCCTTGGTGAGTTATATGTTGTCTTGATACGTACCACGTTGTTTGCGCTAAACTAAAACTTAGAAAAATCTTTTACGAAGATTGTAAGGGAAAAGGGTCACACGGACGAATGACCATCCGATCGGAGGGTCGTCTGACCGAACGGTCATCCGACCTGGTTTCCCATAACCTTTAATACTTAAACAACTTGAATTAAGGTTTTAAACTATCAAGCTTTTACTCACAAAGTCATCCGACCGAACGGTCATCCGACAGGATTACCATCCGGTCGAACGACTTAGACTTACACTACAACAAAAACTTTAAAAGCTGAAACACTTTGACCGTCTGACCGGATGGCCATCCGATCGAATGACCATCCGTCCATTTGGAAAACTGGTGGTGGACTAGGTGTACGGGAACGGGATGGTGGTAGGGTGTTGTGGGGTGACGACCTTGGGGTGAAGTCAAAAGCTTGTGGTTTAGATTGTAGTGTAGAGTCAGAAGGGGTTGATGATGAAGTTGAGGATTTTCTAACCTGTGAACTAGATGTGGAGAAGGAAGACTTGTCGATCGGCGGCTTCACTGGTCCCTGAGAACGCGTGTGGGGCATTAACTGCAAAACCGAGAAGAAACAAGTAAGACGACTCCAACAAAAGACTCTAAAAATAAAAAGACACTAAAATTACTTGGACTCCTACGACTAAAAAACACACAAAAAGCACGTATAGATATCATATGAAATCCAAAAAAAGTAATTAACGCAATTGCCAAGAATCCCCGGCAACGGCGCCAAAAACTTGATGTGCTATAAGTAGTTCAAATAAAATCAACTAAAATAAACCTAAAATTAGACTCAAGTAATAATAATCTAGACTCTCTAACTCGACTAAACTAATCACCGGCAAGTGAACCGGTCGACTCTAGTAAAGAAAGGCAAGTCCAGATGTCGAACCCACAAGGACTCTAATTAACTACGTTGACGACTTTATTTAGACTAACAGTGACACGAACTTAACTATTTTTGTGTTTTGAGGGGGGGGGGGGGGGTTACTAAAATCCTAGAATTGAAATTAAAATAAAGCTAGACTACGACACGAATAAGAACTAAGGTTTAATTCAATAGAGATTAACGACTGCCTAGGCTTGAATCCAGTTTAACTAGGAATGGATTTCTAACGGTACTACTGTGGTATGGAACCGGGATCTTAAAGTACTAAACCCTAAGGTGTCTCTACTAAGACCTCCCGACCTTTCTCAGGAAGAAACCTGTGAGATCCTACAAGGCTGTTGTGAACACCGGTTGTTAGACTTCCTCTCAGTCCTCTAACGTCTCTAAAAGTGCCCTAATATGACAATCTACCTCTCAACGCGAAATTCTAAGGCAACCATAGATTCTAACTTGGTTTAATAGACACAGGTGCGATTAGGGAACTAAGACCGACATCTCTCAAAACCTATCTTAGCTATATACCGTACTGAGACCAACTAACAAACTCGAGCCTCTCAGCGAAAAGTTAAGCAGAATACTTAGTTCTAATTGTATGTTAGTTACTATCATAAATTATTATATTAATGCTAGCGGGCCGCGATGGTAAGAGAGGATCCTTGTGGCGCGACACGAGCACCCCTTTTTCACAGAAGGACTCGTTTTTTATCAGCTTCAGCATTCCAAACTCTCAAAAATTATTCTAACTCCCAAACTCAGCTCATTCTTTATTATTTTGCAACATTTTTGGCACCAACGACCTGTAAAATGAGATCTGATCAAAGTAATGAAATTCTAACTAAAACTAAACTAAAAGAATGCGAAAAATGTAGAAACTTTACATGATAAATGGATGTATTCTTCACTACATCAAATATCCCCACACTTACTCTTTTTTCGTCCTCGAAAAAGAATTATGCAACGGAATCAGAGATGAATAAACATTCGGGTCGAAAACTATTTATATTTTGTTAAAATCAAAGCTTGCGTTAGCCGCGATTGCGAATATACTTGTCCCTTTAAACCCAAATCCAGTCTTAAGCCCTTATCATGCGAATTTAGTTTAAGTGTGGTCAATCTACCTAGGGTCTCACGCTAGAAGCTACGGTCCACCTAATCCCACCTCAAGCTTATAGAATAAAAGGAACGATCACTGGATCAATTCCTAACCGTCTTATATCAAAAACAAGAGAATTTAAAATCAATTTTCTTTCATTTTTCATCATTTTTCTTTCTTTTCATTTTTTTCTTTATTTTAATGAGCTTAGACGTTGCTTTTACCTAACCCAGAGGCAGTCCGGCTGTAGAGTCGCTATCCCCAACTCGGATTACAATAGGCGTCGGTAATTTTTATTGCAATTTCGATTTCACGCATCCTAGAGGCATTCCGTGTCGAAGTCACTATCCCCAACCAAGATTACATTGGCCTACGCTACTTTCATTCAGTTTCTAGCTCATTTTTTTCTATTTCTTTCCGTTTTCTTTTTTCATGATTAAAAATTCTAACGGTTTTGACTTATAACGACATTCTTTATACTCTTATTGGCAGTTTCAATTTCCCATTTTTCCCAGATGAAAACCCACTAGTAGACCGACAATTAAGGTAATATTAACTCAAAGGGACCTAAAACCAAACCCGGGCCTATTCACATATCCCTAACTAGATACAAGCTTGACTTATTTAATCTCTTATTATTATTATTATTATTATTTGAACCCGAATAAAAATCCATCTATTCTATCATTTTTCGTATTAATTTGCAAATTTCTTTATTCGAAAGACATTTTCTAAATTTTTCGATTTTTTTGGATTTTTAAATTTTTTAATTTTCCTGTATTTTTCATATTCATGACTCGACTATTACTACTATTTACATGTATCCCATCCCCACACTTAAAGATTGCATTGTCCCTAATGCAAGAACGGAAATACGACTTAAAACTACCTAAAAATAAAAACTAAAAACGAAATACATAAATAAAAGAAAGAATACAAGGGAAACGACTTAGCTGAGTATGTGAGACTATCAAAGTGCCAGTCGTTTCCACATAAGCCCTCCAATTCGAAACGTGCTCGACAAACAGTTCCTAATCTCGGACACGTGAACGAAAGCGGCAACTAACATCAACCTATCAACATCATAAACAAACTACCAAAAGATCATAATATATATATATATATATATATATATATATATATATATATATATATATCATCATAAGTATCAGTTTCAAACACAATTATCCAGCAGTGTATATCAACCAACCCCACAACCCAACCAATCTATTTTAAGTATATCAGTACAGACCAAAATATGAGGATAAAAACAGCATAAAAGAAAAATAAAACAAAAGATATAGTCCATCAGTGCTGTTGCGTCCTCATCATCCCCACACTAATCATCATCATGCTCGCTCGCAGTCTCCTCACTGCCACTCTCTCATCCACCTGCTCCAGAACCACCCTCTCCAAACACATGAAACAGGGGAACCAGATCAAACCTCTCTCCAGCACCAACCGAGCCACCCTGCTCTCTTGGCTGAAAGAAATATGGAATCCCTATGCTATGTCTGCTCATGATATACCGAAGAGCCTCCTCCTGTCTCTCCTGACCAGTCTGAATGAGGTGCTCCAAACTGTCGAATCTCTGCTCCACATAGCCAGAGAACGACTCTAAAGTAAGCTGCTTAGGTGGTGGCTGCCTACGCGGGTACTGCAGCGCCGGCCGCTCATGTCGCTGTGGTGGCCGCTGGCAGTGAGTAGGATCGATCTGCAGCATAACATCCTCAGCTAGATGTCCCTCGGGCGGCTATACCTGCGGGCCCTGCCTAATCGGATCCCAGCCGTAAAGCTCAGTATAAGACACGATCCCTGCCTGCTGCAACTCCTTCAAACCAAACAACACCGTCTTCGGCCCTTCATGTGGAAATCGGGGAATATACTTGTCAAACACTCCCAAATTCAATGCAATACGAGTAAGATATGGGCCCATATCCAACGCCGCTCGGTGACCACCTCTACGCCCCCTGCTGATCGAATCAGCCAACACTGTAGCTAAATTCATCTCCCGGTTCTCCACCTGACACATAAGAATGAACAACTCAATCCAATTCACTTTATTCTCACCCGATTTCCGCCCCACCAAAGTAGTCGATAATATCTTCAAAACATACCGGTATACTGGATTACGAACCGATGTAATCAGGTTTGTCACTGCAAACGTGTGGTCGGAAATCGTCCTCCAAAAACGTCATAGCTCAGCCCCTCCAACATTGTGCTCTCGATCAGTAGTATACGCCCCTCTTAGACTAGTCACAAACCCGGGCTGCTTCACCTCTTCCTCCGTATAAAAACCAGAAACAATCGCAAACCTCACCATATTCATCTCAAACACTTGCCTCCCCAGACTAAAAGACACCGCTTTATCACCACCAAACTTCCCTTCTTTGTGCTTCCACGTGCTGTGGAACTCCAGCACTAACTCTTCATACTGATCCAGGCCACAATCCATCATCAATCTTAACTTCGGACCCAAGAGGTCCAACACCTCCTGTCTAGAGCCTATGTCGTCTAACCATCCCCAATCAATTGCTCTGTGCTGAAACACTTTTGTATCCTTCAACTTATCATATTTCCTCCATTCATGTGTATCTAGCTCAAACTGTATTGTCGGGTGATCGACTCTATTAACTTTGCACATTGGAATCCTTTCAGTGGAAGTTCTATAAATGATTTTCCTCAACCTCGGATCCTTAGCACCTATCTGTAAAATCGGAGTATCCTGTGATATCTGATCTGAACCCCTCTTCCGGGCCCTACTACTACTTCCTGAACTGCTACCCGCAGCTGCCATATCTGCAAAACAAGTATTTAACAAGACAAAACAGGCAAATAATCATTAATCTCAAACTATTTTTGGTATTTTTAATTTTTACATTTTTTTGTATTTTTGAAATTTTTTTCTAAAAATTAGAATAGCCGTATAGCATTTCATTCGCGGCTTAATTCTGAAAATAAAGTTGAATTAAAAATAAACGGGTTACCTTTTACAATTGCTAAGTAGTAATTAAACTCGCCTGAATGGAGATTAAGTACGGGTGAGCCTAATTAACTTGTACGTGCAAGTAAACCCAAAACCGACAAAGCTAGACTCGAACTAGACTAAAAATGACTAAAAAGACTCTAAATTGGACTCAATGTACACTACCCCCTTCGGCACTTTAATTGTCCGCAATTAAACCCGAGTGCCTAACCAAGACAACATTGAAGTCCAACATGGCTTATAATCAGTCGTGTATGATTTTTAAAACAAAACTTTTAGCGTTTGAAAAAGTCCACCTAATTAAAGGAGGGGTTTCCTTTGCAAAAATTCCGATTCGATATGCAAAGTTTGAACTTTAATCGCTAATGTACTTCAAGCAAACCAATTCAGCAAAGCATATGTAACGTCCCAAACCGACACCACCCGCACCCAATAACAATACTCAAACATCATAAAGCAAGACCCGAGACTTGTTATATGATAAACAAAAATTCGACCTCAAGAAGTTCCAAATCTATGTTCCATTGCTCCCAAGCCATCCATGCGCACCCAAATAAACAACTTAAACCTAATGCTAAGCTTGACACGACTCGACTCGACTCGCGACTCACTCGACTGACCCGACTACTAACCTAAACAATAACTTAAACAAGACTCGACAATACTAACCACAATGACTCACAATGGACCAGACAAACGAAACCATGAACTTAGCATAATGAAACCACACAGAGACTCGAATCGAAACGACAAAGCTGAGTCGACTGACCCAATCTGAAAAGACCACAAAGCTGCTTAACTAAAACTTAAAAAGACTAAAAATTGACTCACGACACTAAGTGTATAAGAATATATATACAAGAACACGTACCTGAATCACCGGATTTACAAGAAAAAGTAAAATGTTCATGAATGAGGGTCCCGAATCAGAGTGAAATCAGCGGGTAGATGTGTAGAATTTGCGGTGGGTTTTGTTCGGCGAAGGATTCCGGTCACGTAGGTGTTAAAATGGCAGAAAATGATGGAGTTAGGGCTGATATATGGTGTGGTAATGGTGGTGATAAGTGTTCGGCAATGGGGGGTTTGGTTTATAGGGTTTTGGGGAAGACAGGTAAGGAGAAAGTGTTTTAATCGAACAACTATGCGGTCGCGGCACGCTACAATGGGTTAGGGAAGTTGTGGCGTCACGCCACAAGTGAGGTCAATGTTGTGGTTCAATTGGGGGGTCGCGTTACGCGACAGGTAAGTGGTGTTACGGTCGTGCGACGCTAGGGTAGGGTTCAGGATGAATTTCTGGACCGTGGTGTGGCGTAGCGTGAGAAAGAAGGCTTTTTATGGTGGCGGCACGCGACACCCTGTTTTTCACAGTAGGTTTCATCCTATTTTAAGTTCCATGCCTTAGAAAATTTCTAAGTATTAACCAACCTTCCCAAAACCATCCCAAATTTTTTCTAAGTGTTAGGACTTACCTGGAAGGACTTACCTGGAATGCCGTTTTCTTTGCAAATTCAACTCCTCGTTGGTTGCGATTCCTACAAAATACTCAAATACACAAAACAAAGACACGAAAAACTACAAAAAATTAACAAAATTACAAACGGTACATACTCTACAAACGAAGCTTTTCTCAACTCATTGTTCGGTGAAGGTGGGTGGATCCTCTAGAGGAATTTCTTCCTCCTCGGTGGTATCAATGGGACCTCCCAAGTAGTGTTTCAATCGATTACCATTTACCTTCCACACACCTTTATAAACTTCGTCATACAACTCGACGGTACCGTATAGAAACACCTCCTTTACCACATACGGTCCGGTCCATCTCGATTTCAACTTCCCCGTTATCAATTTCAATCTTGAATTGAACAAAAGCACTTTATCACCTACCTTAAACTCCTTCAACCGTCGCAACCTCCTATCATGCAATGCCTTAGTCTTTTCCTTGATACTCCAAGATCGTTCATAGGTGGCGTCCCTTAGAGCCTCTAATTCATGTATTTGAAAGAATCTCCTTCTTGCGGCCTCGGTAAGGTCAAGGTTAACGGTTTTCAAAGCCCATAGTGCTCGATGTTCTAACTCTACCGGAAGATGGCACGCTTTGCCATACAGAATCATGAAGGGTGTGATTCCTAACGGTGTTTTGTAAGCGGTGCGGAATGCCCATAATGCATCGTCGAGCTTTTTTGACCAATCCTTCCTACTTTTTACTATCGTTTTTTTTCTAGAATTCTCTTCCCCCTCGGTTTGCATTCTCTACTTGGCCACTAGTTTGCGGGTGAAATGCGGTAGAAAGACGGTGAGTGACTCCGTAGCGTGCAAGTGCCTTTTCCATGACGGAATTGCAAAAATGCGTACCACGGTCACTTATAATGGCTTTAGGAACTCTGAAACGTGTGAATAACTTCTTTAGGAACCTTACCACCACTCGGGCATCATTAGTAGGTAAAGCTTGAGCTTCCACCCACTTTGAGACGTAGTCAATGGCCACGAGGATGTACCTATTCCCACTTGACGAGGGGAAAGGTTCCATGAAATCAATACCCCAAACGTCAAAGACTTCAAGAACTTGAATGGGATTTTGGGGTATTTCATCCTTGGAAGAGATGTTGCCGGTACGTTGGCAATGGTCACATGTCCTAACGAACTCTATGGCATCTTGAACTACCGTTAGCTAATAGAAGCCACTATCAAAAACCTTTTGTGAAGTGACATTCGGCCCGTGATGGCCTCCCGTTAAACCCTCATGCACATGTCTAAGGATATCCATTCCATCCTCTTTTGAAACACTCCTCCTAAGCACTCGATCACCACTATCCTAAAAAGGTACGGGTCATCCCAAATGTATTTCCTAGCATCTCTAAGAAACTTTTCTTTTGTTGGTAGGACATACCCTTCACAATATCGCCATTTGCTAAGTAATTTGCCAAATCCGAAAACCATGGCAAACCCTCTACCTCGGCACTAACAAAATCTATGGTTTCATGAGGAAAAGAGTCTCCTATCGAATCCTCACGAACCTCCTCTCTCTTAGGATCCTCTAAGCGTGACAAATGGTCGGCGGCTACGTTTTTCGCACCCTTTTTATCCCTAATTTCAACGTCAAACTCGGAGAGCAAAAGAATCCATCTAATGAGGTGTGGCTTTGCGTCTTTCTTTTGGAAAAGAAAGCGCAATGCGGCGTGGTCGGTGAACACGGTGGTTTTGGAAAGCACACGATATGAGCGAAACTTATCAAACGCGAAGACTACGGCTAAGAGCTTTTTTTCCGTGGTGGTGTAGTTCTCTTGAGCATCATTTAAAGTTTTGCTCGTTTAGTAGATTGGATGGAAACGTTTCTCGATTCTTTGACCCAATACCGCACCCACGGCATAATCACTTGCATCGCACATGAGCTCGAAAGGCAAGCTCCAATCAGGCGAAACAAGGATAGGGGCACTAATGAGTTTCTCCTTCAAAAAGTAAAAGGCCTTGATGCACTCTTAGTCAAAGACGAATGATACATCCTTCTCTAAAATTCGGGTCATGGGGCGCGTAATCTTAGAAAAATCCTTAACGAAACGCCTATAAAAGCCCGCATGCCCTAGGAAGCTTCGAACAGACTTCACACTAATGGGTGGAGGCAATCTACTTATGGTATCTATCTTTGCCCTATCCACTTCTATCTCCTCTCTAGACACTTCTTGACCTAAGAGTATACCTTCTGTCACCATAAAGTGACATTTTTCCCAATTTAGCATAAGGTTTGTCTCTATACATCTCTTAAGCATCCTATCAAGATTGAGAAGACACTGATCGAAAGTGGTACCATAAACCGAGAAGTCATCCATGAAAACCTCCATAGAAGTCTCAAGCATGTCTTGGAATATAGCAACCATTGATGTGTGCAAAATGCAACATATAAATTACATCAATTGTGGCATAAAACTAACCTTTTTTTAGTACTAATGTTGGAAAAAGTGTGCTTTTGTCTTCCTTTTGTATTTTCAGGATTAAATGAGCTCAAATTAACAAAAGAAGCAAAAAGGCAGCTAAATCTAACATAAATACAAGAAAAGGAACAAACGTGGCATGCCCGACCTCCCCGACAGCATATTCCCAAGCAAAACAAGAGAACAGAAGGCTGAACACGCCCCGTGCTCAGTGAACACGGGGACGTGCCTAAGTGCCAGCATAAAAGACAAAGCTATAGAAGCTTCCATCGCCCACCACAGGGCCGTGCTCAGCGGACACGGGGCCATGGTCAACTATAAGATTCGCAGAATCCAGGCAAATCTTGATAATACAGATATGCTTCTGCACACGGGGCGTGCCCAGCGGACACGGGGTCGTGGTCAACTAATGCAGACAAACTGCAATTAATGAAGACATAGAAGAGGATGGACACGGGGTCGTGCCCACTGGACACGGGGCCGTGCCCGAGCTACTGTTCAGGCTATAAATAGGGGTTCTTGGCTCATTTGCAAACCATCCCTTGGCACACCACCTCTCTCACACTTCACCCACCACCCACCACCACCATAACACCATCATCCACCACCATCATCCATTGTCCATCATAGAGTGTGTGAGTCATCTCGGGATCCAAGATTGATCGTAAGAGTTCTTGACAATCAAAGGCCATGTTTGCCTAAGTCTCTTACATCACTTGGTGAAGACAAGTGTCTAGTGTAATACTTTTTATTTTTAATCTTTTCGCACTTTTTACTTGGTTATGTATTAATGACTTTAATAACTAGTTTCTTATGTTGAAGGTGATTCTTCCTTATCGTTTGTCTGTGGTGTCTTGACATTATTTTACTGTCTATATAAAATAAAAGATTTTCACCATTCATATCTCCACGGTCTATATGGAGGTATGTTGGCTACCTGGTCGGGGGTTAAGGGAACGGTTTGGTAAGAGTCTTGCCTTGTTCAGTGTATAGATCATGCAAGGACCTGGGTCAAATTTAGTAGGACCTCCTTCAATACCCACCGGTATTGGAAGGCGGGGCTCCAAACTCTTTGATCCCCTCATATGTAAACTACTATTAATACTTTAACCCGGTTACTTAGGACTGTATCCCTGCTGACTCAGACTACTTAGCCGAGGGTAACGTCACCTTCAAAAGAGGGGACTACCACAATACGCTTTAATAACTTAATTAATTATCGTTCAACAATCCGACCCTTTAGGATTGTATCCTTGCTGACTCAAACTACTCGGTTGAGGGTAACATCACCTTCAAAAGAGGGGCCTACAACAATAACTAAGATAATCTCTTAAAAAGTGCAAAAGTGCAGAAATAATCAAAGGTTATACTAAACACGAGTCGGAGCCAAGTGATTCATCTTTTCTATCTGTTTTTACTTTTATTTTTATTTTTATTTTTCAGCATTTTAGTTAGTTTTTATTTTTCTAGTTTAAAACCCTTTTTCTAAACTTTTGATTTGATTAGACGTTGAGGATAAACCGGTACTAAAAGCTCTTGTGTCCTTGGACGACCTCGGTGTCTTACCAACACTATACTACGCTCACGATGGGTGCACTTGCCCATATGTGTGTTTAGTGTTAGTAAATATCGTGTTTTATAAATTTAAAACTTGGCTAAAAAGTGTAAAAGGGCTTAAAATATACTTAAACTTATATATATATACTTCACACGCATCAAGTTTTTGGCGCCGTTTCCGGGGACACAAGGATTTTAAGAAAGTTAGGAATCAACGGCCTAATCGTTTTTCTTATTTTTCAGTTTTTTTTAGGTTTTTCTTAATTTTTCAGTTTCTGCAGAGCTCAGCACGGGTAGTGCCTGGTCGGACGCCATGCCCAGCATTGTTACTAGCAGTTTTTATTTTCCGAGTTACAGAGAGCTGAGCACGGGGCCGTGTCGGTGCAACACGGGGCCGTGTCCCACTCCCCAGTAACAGGGATCAGGAAAACAATCACTGTATCTCCGACCACGAGCCGTGTTCACCTAAGCACGGGGCTGTGGTGAACCTTCTGACCAACGTTCTTTTCTGTTTTTGTTGCAGGACTTGGAACCCAGGCGCCACAATTGAACTTCCTACGTAGTGTATGAGCTCCAGTTCTAGTAGAGACATAAAAGAACCTCTAGAAGAACTCGAACGCTTTCTCAGAAAAAGACTTAAAGCTAAAAACCAAGAGAAAGTTTCGGGGGACCCACTTCCAATGGCGGACCAACGTACCCTCATGGATTACCTACGACCCATTGTAGGTAATCTCGGCGCCTCTATCAATGCACCGAATGTCGAAGCCAATAACTTCGAACTTCGGCCACATTTGATACTAATGCTTCAAAACTCCGCAACCTTCCATGGGCTTGCGGACGAGGATCCCCATCTACATATTACTAATTTCTTAGAAATATGTGATACATTTCGGATCAATGGAGCATCAAACGACGCCATCCGCCTTCGGATGTTTCCATTTTCACTAAAAGACCGAGCTAAGGCTTGGCTTAATACCCTCCCAGTTGGCTCGGTAAACACCAGGGATGAACTAGCCCAAAAGTTTCTATATAAGTACTTCCCTCCTGCTAAAACGGCTAAATTAATGACTGAAATTATTACATATTCACAAGAGGATGGGGAATCCTTATATGAAACTTGGGAAAGGTTCAAGGAGCTACTAAGAAAGGTCCTCATCACGGTCTTGCGGTATGGCAACAAGTATCCACTTTTTACAATGGGTTGTTGCCACACACAAGACAAACACTTGATTCTAGCTCCGGGGGACTTTTAGGTAATCGTCGCCCAAATGAAATATATAATCAAATTGAGGAAATTGCCCAAACCAATTTTCAATGGCACACTCCCCGAGGCAATAAATCTATTGCCCTGGGCGCCCATAAGGTTGATGAAAGCACTTCTTTACAAGCCCAAATCGAGACCCTTTCTTCAAAAATCAAAAAGTTAGAAATGGCAAAAACGGTCTCGGTTATGGCTTGTGAAGGGTGTGGTGGGTCACATGAAAATTGGAGTTGTATGAAAGAGTTAGATTATCAAACGGAAACAGTAAACTACATTGATAATAGACCTAGGCTGTCGGGTCCTCCAACGGGTACCTACAACCAAGGATGGCGTAACCACCCTAACCTTGGTTGGAGAGATCCCGGCAATAGTAGTAACCAACAAAAGCAACGAACTAACTTTCAACAACCACAAAATTTTTCTCAACAACAAGGTGGACGAGAAAGGCTTGAAGATACTGTATCTCGCCTCATCTCCGACACCGAAAAGAAAAACTCGGATCGATTTCAGCAATTGGAGTCGAATTTTAGAAATCAACAAGCTAGCATTCAAAACATTGAAAAACAATTAAATCAAATAGCTCAAAATTTCTCCGAGAGACCACAAGGCGCGTTACCGAGTAATACCGAGACCAACCCAAAGACGCAAGTACATCTCATAACATTGAGAAACTGTACCGTGGGTCCCGAAGAGGCTCCACTCCCACCAACTGAAAGAAGCCAATCTAGCCAAACCACAACTCCACCCGCGATCCAACAAGAAAAGGCTTCTCCACCAGTTCAAGAGCCTACTAAGACTCCTCCGGTTCCATACCCCGTTCGGTTAATTCGTCAAAAGACCGATGAGCAATTCGCAAAGTTCGAAAATTTACTAAAACAATTGCATGTTAATATTCCATTTATCGAAGTCCTAACTCCAATGCCTAAATATTCAAAAATTTTGAGGGACTTCCTCACTCACAAAAGGAAAATTGAATCATTGCAATTAGTTAACTTAGGCGAAGAATGCTCCGCCTTACTACTCAACAAACTCCCGCAAAAGAAACTTGACCCCGGAAGCTTCACAATTCCTTGCTCGATTGGGAAATCCCCCATTCGTAATGCACTAGCTGATCTCGGGGCAAGCATCAACCTCATGCCCTCATCAATGTTCAATCGATTCGGCTTAGGAAAAACAAGCCCTACAAAAATAAGCATATAACTCGCCGATAGATCCGTCAAATATCCACAAGGTGTCGCTGAAAATCTATTGGTCAAAGTCGGCGAATTTGTCTTTCTGGCCGAATTTGTCATACTAGATATGGAGGAAGATACCGAAGTACCACTCATCCTAGGGAGGCCATTCCTAGCTACAGCCCAAGCAGTGGTAGATATGAATGATGGAACACTAACATTGAGGGTTGGGGACGAGGAAGTAAAGTTTGGAGTCAGAAAAAGAGTAGAAGACGAAGACCCGGTCAACTACATGAAGGTCATTGACTCAAGCTTGGATGATGATCTCCGACGGTGTAGCATGGGATGCAAAACATCCCACTTGGGTAACATATGACCAGGCTTTGGGTCTAGCCAAGGACCCTTATAAACGTGGCGCACCACGGAGGCATTCCGCGGAACTATCCTTAGTTTAGTTTAGATTAATTTTTATGTTTTCTAGTTTAGTTTTAATTTTCAGGAATAAAACACACTCGGGATGGTGAAGGATAACAAGGGAAACTTGGACCAGCACCCCATGCACGAAAACAGGGCCATCCGATAAATTTTCTTCATTACAGCAGGTTCAGCACGGGTCGTGCCCGCCCAACACGGCCCCGTGCTGCACAGTCTGCAGAAAATGCCCAGTTCAGGTAAACTGGACACGGGTCGTGTTCACCCAACAAGCCCCCGTGTCCAGGCTTCTGTTTCTTTTTTATAACTTTTTGTTATTGGCACCTGAACACGGGGCGGTCCCCGGACACCACGGGACCGTGTCCAGACGCCCAGTAACATAAAATTTTGCTCTTTAACACCTTTTTACACATTCAACAAACCTAAAAACTTATTTTTGGGACACATTGAGGACAATGTGTAATTTAAGTGTGGGGGGATGCTAAAACTTTGAATCTTGCAAGTCCTAATTACAAGCCTTACACAAAACTCTATTGGAACCGCTAATCACCCCAAATTTTTTTCAAAAATTTTCATTTTTTTTTTACTTGTCAAGGTTTAACTTGGGAATTTCAAGTTCTAAAAAGGTTATATTTTTACAAATTTACAACTGATAGCGTCGTGATAAAAAGAACCAACATAAGAAAATTATGAAAAGGCATGACAAGTTTAGTTAAAATTTGATTATATATACTTGATCACAAAAAAAAAAACTCATTCCCACAAAGTGAGTTTTGAGCCTTTATTGAGCATACAAATACATATCTTTAAACTAAATGCACATTTTTCGTTTCTTGTGTGAATAGCCGTTTGGTTCTTTCAACTCTAGAACTTGCCATGACGATACATTCCCGGTCCTTACCAACTTAAACCCAAGTAAGTAAATGATGGAGGCATTAGGACTAACCATTTTTATTTCTACACCATTATTTTTCTTTTTTTTACCACCTACCCAAAATCCCCCTAGTTAACCCCTTTGAGCTTAAACCTTTTCATTTCTTAACCCAAACCAAACACCCTTTCACCCACCAAAACCCTTTTTATTTTTAACCCTTTGTTTTAGTAACAAGCTCGGTTTTTCGTATGACTTTTCAAAAAAAAAGTGTTGATGATGAAGCAAAAGAAATAAACAAGCAAGTTCATCAAAAATAACTTTGTTTGAATAATGGCTTCATCCATATAAAAAAAATATTTTGCAAAAATAAGGTCTTACGAAAACCGACACTTTTTATGCTTTTTCACCCTTTTCTACTAACCACTAACCCAACCACCTACCTTTAACCCAAGCCTAACCCTTCACCCCAAAAGTCCTCTTAATATTTACAAAGGTATATAGTTAAAAAGGAGGAGGATTGATTGCTTGGCAAGCCTATGGTAGAAGTAAGTTCCATGCCGCTCTCGAGTGATTCACTAAAATACATTTTCGGCCGAGTGTTGAGTGATCCCCCGTGAGGTATGTGAACTTGTATATAAATGGAATTTTAAAAAGGCATGTTATGCCCTAATAAGTAATTTATCGTATGTATTGTTTTAAATAAATCATGACGAATAGGATTGTAAATAAATAAAAATAAAAACTTAATAAAGAATCTTGGAAATCCTGACAATCTATGACAAGCCCAAAAACCTTCTCTTCTACCCATTCCATTTGGGAGTGTAAACCAAATTAAAAAGAGTTTTGCTTGAGGACAAGAAAAGATTCAAGTGTGGGGGTATTTGATGTGTGCAAAATGCAACATATAAATAACATCAATTGTGGCATAAAACTAACCTTTTTTAGTACTAATGTTGGAAAAAGTGTGCTTTTGTCTTCCTTTTGTATTTTCAGGATTAAATGAGCTCAAATTAACAAAAGAAGCAAAAAGACAGCTAAATCTAACATAAATACAAGAAAAGGAACAAACGTGGCATGCCCGACCTCCCCGACAGCATCTTCCCAAGCAAAACAAGAGAACAGAAGGCTGAACACGCCCCGTGCTCAGTGAACACGGGAGCGTGCCCAAGTGCCAGCATAAAACACAAAGCTATAGAAGCTTCATCGCCCCCCACAGGGTCGTGCTCAGCGGACACGGGGTCGTGGTCAACTATAAGATTCGCAGAATCCAGGCAAATCTTGATAGTATAGATATGCTTCTGTACACGGGGGCGTGCCCAGCGGACACGAGGTCGTGGTCAACTAATGCAGACATATTGCAATTAATGAAGACAGAGAAGAGGATGGACACGGGGCCGTGCCCGAGCTACTGTTCAGGCTATAAATAGGGGTGCTTGGCTCATTTGCAAACCATCCCTTGGCACACCACCTCTCTCACACTTCACCTACCACCCACCACCACCATAACACCATCATCCATCACCATCATCCATTATCCATCATAGAGTGTGTGAGTCGTCTCGGGATCCAAGATTGATCGTAAGAGTTCTTGACAATCAAAGGCCATGTTTGCCTAAGTCTCTTACATCACTTGGTGAAGACAAGTGTCTAGTGTAATACTATTTATTTTTAATCTTTTCGCAGTTTTTACTTGGTTATGTATTAATGACTTTAATAACTAGTTTCTTATGTTGAAGGTGATTCTTCCTTATCGTTTGTCCGTGGTGTCTTGGCATTATTTTACTGTCTATATAAAATAAAAGATTTTCACCATTCATATCTCCACGGTCTATATGGAGGTATGTTGGCTACCTGGTCGGGGGTTAAGGGAACGGTTTGGTAAGAGTCTTGCCTTGTTCAGTGTATAGATCCTGCAAGGACCTGGGTCAAATTTAGTAGGACCTCCTTCAATACCCACCGGTATTGGATGGCGGGGGTCCAAACTCTTTGATCCCCTCATATGTAAGCTACTATTAATACTTTAACCCGGCTACTTAGGACTGTATCCCTACTGACTCAAACTACTTAGCCGAGGGTAACGCCACCTTCAAAAGAGGGGCCTACCATAATACGCATTAATAACTTAATTAATTATCTTTCAATAATCCGACCCTTTAGGATTGTATCCTTGCGGACTCAAACTACTGGGTTGAGGGTAACGTCACCTTCAAAAGAGGGGCCTACTACAATAACTAAGATAATCTCTTAAAAATTGAAAAAGTGCGGAAATAATCAAAGGTTATATTAAACACGAGTCGGAGCCAAGTGATTCATCTTGACTATCTGTTTTTACTTTTATTTTTATTTTCAGCATTTTAGTTAGTTTTTATTTTTCTAGTTTAAAGCCCTTTTTCTAAACTTTTGATTTGATTAGACGTTGAGGATAAACCGGTACTAAAAGCTCTTGTGTCCTTGGACGACCTCGGTATCTTACCAACACTATACTACGCTCACGATGGGTGCACTTGCCCATATGTGTGTTTAGTGTTCGTAAATATCGTGTTTTATAAATTTAAAACTTGGCTAAAAAGTGTAAAAGGGCTTAAAATATACTTAAACTTATATACGCACTTCACACGCATCTTTGGAAAGTAGTCGGAGCGTTGCATAACCCGAAAGGCATGCGGCGATACGCATAAGTGCCGTAAGGGCATGTGAATGTCATTTTTTCTTGATCCTCTGGGGTGATTGGGATCTGAAAATAACCCGAAAATCCATCGAGAAAACAATAGAATTGTTGACCCGCTAGACGCTCCAACATTTGGTCAATGAATGGCAAGGGGAAATGGTCTTTCAGGGTGGTGTCATTCAACTTGCGGTAGTCGATGCACACACGCCAACCGGTAACGGTACGAGAAGGGATTAATTCGTTCTTTTCATTCATGATCACCGTCATCCCACCCTTCTTCGGGACAACTTGGGTCGGGCTAAACCATGGTGAATCGGAAACAGGGTATATTACCCCGGCATCTAACAACTTTAGCACTTCCTTCTTAACAACCTCTTGCATGTTCGGATTAAGGCACCGTTGAGGTTGCACCACCGGCTTATAATTATCTTCCATGAGTATCCGGTGGGTACAATAGGCGGGGATTATGCCCTTGATATCCGAAAGTCGCCATGCAATGGCTTCCCTATTCTCTCTCAACACCTCTAACAACCTACCCTTTCCCCCTCCTCTTACTTAGACGAAATAATGACGGGAAAATCGGACCCCTCACCAAGGAAAGTATACTCTAAGTGGGATGGGAGAACCTTAAGCTCTAATGGGGCGGGTTTCTCTAAGGGTGTACTCTCAATCTCACTCTTCACTTCACTCAACTCTAACACTTCGGAGACCCACTCGGTCTCTTCTCCTTCCTTACTCTCACTCACAACTTCCTCTACTTTCTCAACTACCTCATCTAACTTACCCTCAACTAAATCGGCTCCACTAATGTAGTCAAAACAATGGTCGACACATGATAGGAAAGACTCTATGAAATAGACCAAATGACAAGGACTACTAAGATCATCGGACCCACTAGGGTGTTCCATGGAACGTGCTATCTCGAACGTGACTCTCTCCTCACCGACTTGGAGTGTAATTTTACCATCGAAGACATCAATGATAGCCTTGGCGGTACACAAGAATGGGCGTCCTAGAATGATAGGAACCTTCTCATCGGCTTCCATATCAAGAACGACAAAGTCTACGGGAAAGACAAATTTATCCACTTTAACTAAAAGGTTTTCGATTATGCCACGTGGATACTTCACGAATCTATCGGCTAAGGACAAAGACATGCGTGTAGGGGATAACTCTCCTAGGCCTAACCTCTCATACATGGAATATGGCATGAGGTTTATACTCGCTCCTAAATCGGCTAAGTCCCTACACTCGGTATCACTCCCAAACAAGCATGAAATGGTGAAAAGGCCCGGATCCGTCAATTTTTCCGGGACCTTGTTCAAGACTACGGCGGAACACCCTCCACTAAGGGGGATGTTAGAGACCTCTCCTAACCTATCCTTTCGCTTTAGAAGGTCCTTTAAGAATTTTGCGTATTTAGGCATCGATTGAAGGGCTTCTATGAACGGAAGGTTGATCTTAAGTTGCTTAAAAATCTCTAAGAATTTCCCATACTCTTTAGAATAAGTTTGGTTTTTAAGACGGGAAGGGTATGGAGCACGGGAAAGATCAACAGTGGGTGATGGAACGATTTGTGTGGGTCGTTTCTCTATACTACTCTCGCCTTGAGGCCCCCCGGTGTGTGCGGTACTTGCTGGGATTAACCTAGGTTGCACTTTACCGGGAGCCTCCATCTCAATCTCTTCATCTACGGGCTCCTCATCTTCTACCTTAACACTCTCGGGTCTCTCTACCTCTCCTAAGGTCCTACCACTACGGGTCGAAATTGCCTTCAAAGTGCTAGATGGGTTGGGCTTTGTGTTTCCCGAAAATTGACCTTGAGGTCGTTCTTGCAATTGGCGTGCAATATCCCCAACTTGCCTTTGAAGGTCTAGGAAACTTGCCTTCTAAGGTATGTTTGGGTGGCCTGGTCCTTAACCATTAGCTGAGTAAGAAGGTCCTCTATCCTAGACAAACTACTATTTGACCCCTCATTCCTAGGTTGAACCTCTTTGTTTGACCCCTCACTTCTGAACTGTCCCCCTGAACCTGAACTAGCAAACTGACCTGTTTGACCCGAACCCCTACTAGAATAGAAACCCTGCCCCCTGCTTTGATATTGACCTGATGGGAAACCAGGGGGATTACCGGAGGAGCGGTAATTGTTAGCACGCCAGTTAGAGTTACTATTATTAAACGAATTACTTGGACCCTTATTTTGACCTGCGATGTACTCTACCTGTTCTAGGGTAAGTGTTGGACAATCTACGGTATCATGACCACCCCTACGAACTTCGCACCTATCGACCTTTTTCTTAATTTCTAATAACTCTTTGGTGATATAGTCAAGTTGAGATGCTACCTTTAAGTCCAAGATGACTTGGTTTACTCCTCGGGAGGATGAGGAAGTAGTCACAGGAATGGAATTCCTGCTGGTAGCACTATGATCTATATCAGCATGAGCGAAGCTCTCAAAGAGATCATTGTAGTCGGCCACAGATTTCTTTCCCATAAGATGGCCTCCTGAGGATGTGTCGAATCGGGCCTTACACTCAGGGGTGAGACCATTGTAAAAATTTTCTACTAAAGCCCAATCAGACAGCCCATGTTGGGAACAACGCGAGAGTAGAGTTTGAAACCTCTCCCAAGCTAAGTGATATGGTTCGTCAGGCTCCATTCTGAATGAATGGATTTGATCTCGAAGGCGAGACGCCTTGTCAGGTGGAAAATACTTAGCAAGGAAGGCATCCCTAAGTCCATCCCAAGTAGTAAAGGTACCTGCCGGCTGCGAATCAAGCCACGTGGCTGCGCGGCCAGCAAGCGAAAATGGGAAGACTTGGAGATAACGGGCATCAAGATTAACACCTTCGATACCGAAGGTGCTGCACAGGCGGGTGAGACGGTTGATATGGGCAGGCGCATCCTCATCATCACGACCGTGAGACTGACAAGAGTTGTTAATGGCGGTCATGATGTATGAGGGAATTTGCCAGGACTTGTCATTTGTGATTTCGGGTATGGTAATGGGTGAGTTTGCGGTAAAACCCGTGGTGGAATGTTGGTGGACAGTTTGGTTTTTGGCCATTTGGAAAACTAGTGGTGGACTAGGTGTACGGGAACGGGACGGTGGTGGGGTGTTGTGGGGTGACGACTTCGGGGTGAAGTCAAAAGCTGGTGGTTTAGATTGTAGTGTAGAGTCAGAAGGGGTTGAAGATGAAGTTGAGGATTTTCTAACCTGTGAACTAGATGTGGAGAAGGAAGACTTGTCGATCTGCGGCTTCACTGGTCCCTGAGAACGCGTGTGGGGCATTAACTGCAAAACCGAGAACAAACAAGTAAGACGACTCCAACTAAAGACTCTAAAAATAAAAAGATACTAAAATTACTTGGACTCCTACGACTCAAAAACACACAAAAAGCATGTATAGATATCAGATGAAAATCAAACAAAGTAATTAACGCAATTGCCAAGAATCCCCGGCAACAGCGCCAAAAACTTGATGTGCTATAAGTAGTTCAAATAAAATCAACTAAAATAAACCTAAAATTAGACTCAAGTAATAATAATCTAGACTCTCTAACTCGACTAAACTATTCACCAGCAAGTGAACCAATCGACTCTAGTAAAGAAAGGCAAGTCCGGATGTCGAACCCCCACAAGGGCTCTAATTAACTATGTTAACGACTTTATTTAGACTGACACTGACATGAACTTAACTATTTTTATGTTTTGAGGGGGGGGGGGCTACTAAAATCCTAGAATTGAAATTAAAATAAAGCTAGACTACGACACGAATAAGAACTAAGGTTTAATTCAATAGAGATTAATGACTACCTAGGCTTGAATCCAGTTTAACTAGGAATGGATTTCTAACGGTACTACTGTGGTATGGAACCGGGATCTTAAAGTACTAAACCCTAAGGTATCTCTACTAAGACCTCCTGACCCTTCTCAGGAAGAAACCTGTGAGATCCTACAAGGCTATTGTGAACACCGATTGTTAGACTTCCTCTCAGTCCTCTAACGTCTCTAAAAGTGCCCTAATATGACAATATACCTCTCAGCGTGAAATTCTAAGGCAACCCTAGATTCTAAATTGGTTTAATAGACACAGGTGCGATTAGGGAACTAAGACCGACTTCTCTCAAAACCTGTCTTAGTTATATACCGTACCGAGACCTACTAACAAACTCGAGCCTCTCAGCGACAAGTTAAGCAGAATACTTAGTTCTAATTGTATTTTAGCTACTGTTTCTAAGGCTATCGGCCGATTTACCCAAAGATCACCCGAACCCGCAAAGATACGAACAATTAACACAATTTCATTATGTGAAAGACATCCACCAAAAATTATGTGAAACAACAAATAATCAACAATCAAATCTAAATAGGCATACTCACCAAATTAGAGGTTCTAGAATTATTTACTTTCAAAGATCAATCCATAACCAAACAATAGAAAACCGTTAAAAATCCAAACTTCGTTAAACTTTCATCTAACCTAGGTAGTAACAAAGGTTTTAGCCGGAAAACATGATGTCTAAAATCAAAACACAAAGTTCGAAACAAGAATTCATCATTAAAGTATTGAAAACAAGAAAATAATGAAAACTAGGAGATAAGACCCGAATAATCTTCTTTCCTATGCTACAAGCTTCAACCGGATGATTCTTGCACGCCAAAACGCTTCGAAAATCTCGAAATCTGCTCTGAAAATCGCCTATGGCTTCTTGAATTCGTAAATAGGGTTTATGTTATGACTTCTTGAGTTTTTATTTGAAACCCTGGTAACCAAACTAAGATTAGCCGTCAACATGTCCCGTCGCGTCGCGCGACGGTTATGTAGCCTCGGTGTCTCATGGTGCGACGCCACGTTTTGTCAGAAATTATTATATTAATGCTAGCGGGCCGCGACGGTAAGAGAGGATCCTTGTGGCGCGACGCGAGCACCCCTTTTTCACAGAAGGACTCGTTTTTTATCAGCTTCAACATTCCAAACTCTCAAAAATTATTCTAACTCCCAAACTCAGCTCATTCTTTATTATTTTGCAACATTTTTGGCACCAACGACTTATAAAACGAGATGTGATCGAAGTAATGAAATTCTAACTAAAACTAAACTAAAATAATGCGAAAAATGTAGAAACTTTACACGATAAATGGATGTATTCTTCAATACATCAACGTGAAACTTGATACTTTTGGATTCTTGATTCTTTATGCTATGTGAACGTTTAATCCTTGTGTGTAGTTCCGCCTTAACAATAGTAGCGCTATAGGATTAATGCACCTCCCCATTATTCTCGGTGGTATTGTTAGGGGGAGACATTTATCTTCCCATTATTCTTGGGGAAGAGCTTTTAAACGCATTGGGATTCTTGGGCTATCATTTGGACTGCGTAAGCTAGCATGGCTGAAACTTTTATATGTTTGCATGATGGATACGAGTCTTTTAAACTAATATGATGCTATATACTCAAACCTGTACACTCGCCAGTACATTATTGTGCTGATATTATTTTAATACATGTTGCAGGCTGATAGGTCGCTGGATCCAAGAAACAAGCTAGGATGTCGCTTAGAAACTCGCCTAGTTAATTTAAGAATTTGAACAATGTTAAACGTTACGTAATTGATACTTTTGATTCATGGTTGATGTTTTAGACAATTTAATGTGAATCTTGATTAATCTATATTGACGCAATTAGTGTTGTGGAAACTTCTGAACAATCTGAATCGCTTAGTGCCGCACCCCGGTGTTTCCGCCATCGGTTGGGGTGTGACATTAGACGTCGACACTATTCCGGTATTAAAAGCTCTTGAGTCCTTGGACGACCTCGGTATCTTACCATCACTATACTACGCCAACAATGGGTGCACTTGCCCTAATGTGTTGTAGAGATTAATAGTGTTATATCATGTTTTATAAATTTAAAGCTTGATAAAAAAAGTGAAAAGTACTTCAAAATATAATAAAAATCAACGCAAACTCGCATCACGTCAAGTTTTTGGCGACATTGCCGGGGACACAAGGATTTTAAGAAAGTTTAGAATCGGCGGCCTAATCATTTTTTATGCTTTTCTAATTTTTAGGTTTTTCTTCTTTTTCTCCAATTTTTCTACCTTCTAGGGGAATAACACGGGGCCGTGTTTGTTTAACATGGGATCGTGTCAGACCTACAGTATCTGGGAAAAGTTGTTTTCCTGTTACTGGAATAATCACACGAGGTCGTGTTACAGGAGCACGGGGTCGTGTCAAACCTCTAGTATCTGGGAACCTGAAGACATAAACTTTTTCTAGACAGCACAGGGCCGTGCTACACTTCTGATCAGCCATTTTTGTGTTTTTGTTCACAAAAAAGTCAAACAGCTCTGTATAATTTGCAGAAAATACGACCTGGTGCATGACCTCCACCTCTAACAAAGACATAAAAGTGTTCCGACAAAGACATAAAAGTGCCACTTGAAGAACCCGAGCGTTTTTTAAGAAAAAGACTTCAAGCTAAAAACCGACAACAAGCCTCAACCCAAAACCTCCCCATGGCGGATCAACGCACTCTCATGGATTACCTATGGCCTACGGTCAGTAATCTTAGAGCCGCTATTAACCCACCTAATGTCGATGCCAGTAACTTTGAGCTTCGACCACACCTAATTCAAATGCTCCAAAATGTCGATGAAAATCCCCATTTACATATTACTAACTTTTTGAAAATATGTGACACCTTTCGGATCAACGGAGCCTTCAACAATGTTATCCGGTGTAACATCCATCCAAAAACGGATCTTTGAAATCCGACCCGTTTTGAAAATTCGGAACCGAAGCCTTGAACACCAAAATTTTTCGTGAAATCTAAAATGAAGAAATTTATTTCTTTATTTAATGGTTGTTTGTTTGTTTGTTTATTTTAATTTATATTAAAAGTTTATTTATTGCTAATGCAATTGCAATTTCCATGCTAGTAACCAAAAAAGAATTATAACATTAAAAAAAGGTGAATCAATTTATTATGGAACTAGGTTAATGCTCGCGCGATGCGCGGCTTCAACCAAAACCATATTATTTACTTTGAAATGAAATATTCTGTACAAATACATACATTGGAAGAAAAAAAACAGAAAACTTTTTAAATGCCGGAAAAAACTTCCTTGTAGACTACATTTATTGTTTTACTCGTTACATTCTCATCTTTGTCTAGTATAAGCAACTTCACGCTGGCTCTGCTTTTAACTCTTGATAACGCAACATAAAGCTGACCATGTGAGAAAACTGGATATTTCAAATACATACGCTTTGTCTCTTGGAAGACGCACATTGGAAGAAAAAAAACAAAATTATTCAAATCCCAGAAAACTTCATTGTAGACGTGCAACTTACAATTATTAGTATAATCTAGGCTAATGCTCGCGTTAAACGCGGCTTCAACCAAAAACAAACTATTTATGTTCAAATTTAATACTATGTAAAAAACACATAAATTGGAAGACAAAAAAAAACAAAATTATTCAAATCCTGGAAAAAACTTCCTTGTACACCACACATTAGTTGTTTTATTTGTTACGTTCTCATCTTTATCTAGTAGCTCTCAGTGACAAGTGGCCCAAATTAGTGACAAAATGGAAATACAATTTAAAGATACCCGAGTCCCTTTGAAGATCATATCCTTCAAGTTGCCAAAATATTTCCCTTAGTAAATCGAGTTCATTCTACAAAAAGAACCAACCAAATGATAAGCGTTTAACTACATAAAATCAACTTTGGTGTCGATAGTATGCTACTATGTCGTACCAATGGTGGTCCGATAATTTTATTTACAGGCTATAAACTTATTGACGGGTTATGATGCACATTTATAATTTAATTTTACTAAAATATTATTATTAATAAAGCAACAGAAAAATTAGTAAATATATTTAACACAAGTAAGGAAATTTAAATATTTAATTCATATAAAAACAATACGATAGTAATAATAAGGCATGCAACTATGAGGGTTAGACAACTAAATCAAGTGAACGAATAAGAGCAACTTGTGCCTCGTGGACCAAATCCACTCCATAAATTGGATTTTTGACAAAATATCAATTCTTGTAATAGAGTATAAAATATTTAAATGGGTTTTTTTTTTTTTGCAAATTAACAATTCTGGTGCACTTAAACTTACATATTGCTGGTGCAATTTGTAGTAGAAGTGTGTTAGTTGCTTATTGCTGCAACTCTTACACATACATCAGATGCAACATTGTTGGACATTGTTATAACTTCAATTTTTATGGTAGCACTTCATTGACACATTTTGTCGAGTAATTGGCGCGCAATTATGTACCAATGGCTTTAGAACGTTGACAAATCTTAAATCTTGGATCAAATCCACCCTTTCCGTGTAATCTATTCATAGAAATAACACCCTTAAATAAAGAAAACAACAGTTCTTGTATAGCTAATGAAAAAAAAATTACCACATCTAACATATCAAATTCACAATCAAGTTTATTAACGAAATTAAAAACAATAAGCAAAATCCATACTTTTGTCTTTGCGAAGAGCTCTAAGCTTCTTCGGCGGTAGCGAAGTGGCCAGCGAGCGATGTTATCCTGCAACTGTATACATATTCACGCCGTTAACGGAGGTCGATTTCATAGTACCTCCTGGGTGCAAATGCCTGTCATTCCATAATAAACAAAATAAAGTTCTTTTATTGTGCAACCTATACTATTAACAGTAACAAAAAGTCTCTCCAATTTACCACACCATAAATTATTATGTTCTAATCTAAATATCTTTCACAACCAACTACTACAACATATATTCAAACACAATATACGAAGTAGGAATAAACTACCTTCAAAACAACTTCCATCGCATCCAATATAGAACCGAACCATCCATTGTATCTCTAGGAGGTTTTCCGGACGCCTTTGAAGCGAAAAACTTCTTATCCACGTAGACACTCTTTATAAAATCTCGAACTTTGTCCACATTGCTGTAATAACGAGCATGCATAAAAAACTAAATTAACATTCTTTCTACTCGAACAATAAATGTAAAAACGTAAAAGTATAAAAGTGCACCACCTATTATGTAGAAGTCTATGTTCTCGTGGGTCCCAATCTCTTATAAATGTTTCCCTTGCACGCTGGAGAAGTAAATTGTAAATATCGTGTGAGTAAATAAACAAATTTCCCCCGACAGAAAATAATATTAGATGATATATGTAGTCGATTACCGCCTTCTTAAGACTGAGCAACCCTAGGTCAGTATCCAAGTCCAAAGTGTAGGATACACAAAAAGCTTTGGTCTATGGGAGGACTTGCATACTAAGGCCATATTCAACCTTGTTTTTTTTATTAACATACATATAATTAGCATAAACTGATATACTATGCAATTAAAACAACTTATTGAAATCAAAGAACAATCAGATAGTAAAAGCCTACTTACAGAAAATCAAAAGCTCATTACCTTGATAGTAACAAAGGTTTTAGCCGGAAAACATGATGTCTAAAATCAAAACACAAAGTTCGAAACAAGAATTCATCATTAAAGTATTGAAAACAAGAAAATAATGAAAACTAGGAGATAAGACCCGAATAATCTTCTTTCATATGCTTCAAGCTTCAACCGGATGATTCTTGCACCCCAAAACGCTTCGAAAATCTCGAAATCTGCTCTGAAAATCGCCTATGGCTTCTTGAATTCGTAAATAGGGTTTATGTTATGACTTCTTGAGTTTTTATTTGAAACCCTGGTAACCAAACGAAGATTAGCCGTCAACATGTCCCGTCGCGTCGCGCGACGGTTATGTAGCCTCGGTGTCGCGTGGCGCGACGCCACGTTTTGTCAGAAATTATTATATTAATGCTAGCGGGCCGCGACGGTAAGAGAGGATCCTTGTGGCGCGACGCGAGCACCCCTTTTTCACAGAAGGACTCGTTTTTTATCAGCTTCAACATTCCAAACTCTCAAAAATTATTCTAACTCCCAAACTCAGCTCATTCTTTATTATTTTGCAACATTTTTGGCACCAACGACTTATAAAACGAGATGTGATCGAAGTAATGAAATTCTAACTAAAACTAAACTAAAATAATGCGAAAAATGTAGAAACTTTACACGATAAATGGATGTATTATTCAATACATCAACGTGAAACTTGATACTTTTGGATTCTTGATTCTTTATGCTATGTGAACGTTTAATCCTTGTGTGTAGTTCCGCCTTAACAATAGTAGCGCTATAGGATTAATGCACCTCCCCATTATTCTCGGTGGTATTGTTAGGGGGAGACATTTATCTTCCCATTATTCTTGGGGAAGAGCTTTTAAACGCATTGGGATTCTTGGGCTATCATTTGGACTGCGTAAGCTAGCATGGCTGAAACTTTTATACGTTTGCATAACGGATACGAGTCTTTTAAACTAATATGATGCTATATACTCAAACCTGTACACTCGCCAGTACATTATTGTGCTGATATTATTTTAATACATGTTGCAGGCTGATAGGTCGCTGGATCCAAGAAACAAGCTAGGATGTCGCGTAGAAACTCGCCTAGTTAATTTAAGAATTTGAACAATGTTAAACGTTACGTAATTGATACTTTTGATTCGTGGTTGATGTTTTAGACAATTTAATGTGAATCTTGATTAATCTATATTGACGCAATTAGTGTTGTGGAAACTTCTGAACAATCTGAATCGCTTAGTGCCGCACCCCGGTGTTTCCGCCATCGGTTGGGGTGTGACATTAGACGTCGACAATATTCCGGTATTAAAAGATCTTGAGTCCTTGGACGACCTCGGTATCTTACCATCACTATACTACACCAACAATGGGTGCACTTGCCCTAATGTGTTGTAGAGATTAATAGTGTTATATCATGTTTTATAAATTTAAAGCTTTATAAAAAAAGTGAAAAGTACTTCAAAATATAATAAAAATCAACGCAAACTTGCATCACGTCAAGTTTTTGGCGACATTGCCGGGGACACAAAGTTTTTAAGAAAGTTTAGAATCGGCGGCCTAATCATTTTTTATGCTTTCTAATTTTTTGGTTTTTCTTCTTTTTCTCCAATTTTTCTACCTTCTAGGGGAATAACACGGGGCCGTGTTTGTTTAACATGGGATCGTGTCAGACCTACAGTATCTGGGAAAAGTTGTTTTCCTGTTACTGGAATAATCACACGAGGTCGTGTTACAGGAGCACGGGGTCGTGTCAAACCTCTAGTATCTGGGAACCTGAAGACATAAACTTTTTCTAGACAGCACAGGGCCGTGCTACACTTCTGATCAGCCATTTTTGTGTTTTTGTTCACAAAAAAGTCACACAGCTCTGTATAATTTGTAGAAAATACGACCTGGTGCATGACCTCCACCTCTGACAAAGACATAAAAGTGTTCCGACAAAGACATAAAAGTGCCACTTGAAGAACCCGAGCGTTTTTTAAGAAAAAGAATTCAAGCTAAAAACCGACAACAAGCCTCAACCCAAAACCTCCCCATGGCGGATCAACGCACTCTCATGGATTACCTACGGCCTACGGTCAGTAATCTTAGAGCCGCTATTAACCCACCTAATGTCGATGCCAATAACTTTGAGCTTCGACCACACCTAATTCAAATGCTCCAAAATGTCGATGAAAATCCCCATTTACATATTACTAACTTTTTGAAAATATGTGACACCTTTCGGATCAACGGAGCCTTCAACGATGTTATCCGGTGTAACATCCATCCAAAAACGGATCTTTGAAATCCGACCCGTTTTGAAAATTCGGAACCGAAGCCTTGAACACCAAAATTTTTCGTGAAATCTAAAATGAAGAAATTTATTTGTTTATTTAATGGTTGTTTGTTTGTTTGTTTGTTTTAATTTATATTAAAAGTTTATTTATTGCTATTGCAATTGCAATTTCCATGCTAGTAACCAAAAAAGAATTATAACATTAAAAAAAGGTGAATCAATTTATTATGGAACTAGGTTAATGCTCGCGCGATGCGCGGCTTCAATAAAAACCATATTATTTACTTTGAAATGAAATATTCTGTACAAATACATACATTGGAAGAAAAAAAACATAAAAATTTTTAAATGCCGGAAAAAACTTCCTTGTAGACTACATTTGTTGTTTTACTCGTTACATTCTCATCTTTGTCTAGTATAAGCAACTTCACCCCGGCTCTGCTTTTAACTCTTGATAACGCAACATAAAGCTGACCATGTGAGAAAACTGGATATTTCAAATACATACGCTTTGTCTCTTGGAAGACGCACATTGGAAGAAAAAAAAACAAAATTATTCAAATCCCGGAAAAACTTCATTGTAGACGTGCAACTTACAATTATTAGTATAATCTAGGCTAATGCTCGCGTTAAACGCGGCTTCAACCAAAAACAAACTATTTATGTTCAAATTTAATACTATGTAAAAAACACATAAATTGGAAGACAAAAAAAACAAAATTATTCAAATCCTGGAAAAAACTTCCTTGTACACCACACATTAGTTGTTTTATTTGTTACGTTCTCATCTTTATCTAGCAGCTCTCAGTGACAAGGGGCCCAAATTAGTGACAAAATGGAAATACAATTTAAAGATACCCGAGTCCCTTTGAAGATCATATCCTTCAAGTTGCCAAAATCTTTCCCTTAGTAAATCGAGTCCATTCTACAAAAAGAACCAACCAAATGATAAGCGTTTAACTACATAAAATCAACTTTGGTGTCGATAGTATGCTACTATGCCGTACCAATGGTGGTCCGATAATTTTATTTACAGGCTATAAACTTATTGACGGGTTATGATGCACATTTATAATTTAATTTTACTAAAATATTATTACTAATAAAGCAACAGAAAAATTAGTAAATATATTTAACACAAGTAAGGAAATTTAAATATTTAATTCATATAAAAACAATACGATAGTAATAATAAGGCATGCAACTATGAGGGTTAGACAACTAAATCAAGTGAACGAATAAGAGCAACTTGTGCCTCGTGGACCAAATCCACTCCATAAATTGGATTTTTGACAAAATATCAATTCTTGTAATAGAGTATAAAATATTTAAATGGGTTTTTTTTTTTTGCAAATTAACAATTCTGGTGCACTTAAACTTACATATTGCTGGTGCAATTTGTAGTAGAAGTGTGTTAGTTGCTTATTGCTGCAACTCTTACACATACATCAGATGCAACATTGCTGGACATTGTTATAACTTCAATTTTTATGGTAGCACTTCATTGAGACATTTTGTCGAGTAATTGGCGTGCAATTATGTACCAATGGCTTTAGAACGTTGACAAATCTTAAATCTTGGATCAAATCCATCCTTTTCCGTGTAATCTATTCATAGAAATAACACCCTTAAATAAAGAAAACAACAGTTCTTGTATAGCTAATGAAAAAAAAAGTACCACATCTAACATATCAAATTCACAATCAAGTTTATTAACGAAATTAAAAACAATAAGCAAAATCCATACTTTTGTCTTTGCGAAGAGCTCTAAGCTTCTTCGGCGGTAGCGAAGTGGCCAGCGAGCGATGTTATCCTGCAACTGTATACATATTCACGCCGTTAACGGAGGTCGATTTCATAGTACCTCCTTGGTGCAAATGCCTGTCATTCCATAATAAACAAAATAAAGTTCTTTTATTGTGCAACCTATACTATTAACAGCAACAAAAAGTCTCTCCAATTTACCACACCATAAATTGTTATGTTCTAATCTAAATATCTTTCACAACCAACTACTACAACATATATTCAAACACAATATACGAAGTAGGAATAAACTACCTTCAAAACAACTTCCATCGCATCCAATATAGAACCGAACCATCCATTGTATCTCTAGGAGGTTTTCCGGACGCCTTTGAAGCGAAAAACTTCTTATCCACGTAGACACTCTTTATAAAATCTCGAACTTTGTCCACATTGCTGTAATAGCGAGCATGCATAAAAAACTAAATTAACATTCTTTCTACTCGAACAATAAATGTAAAAACGTAAAAGTATAAAAGTGCACCACCTATTATGTAGAAGTCTATGTTCTCGTGGGTCCCAATCTCTTATAAATGTTTCCCTTGCACGCTGGAGAAGTAAATTGTAAATATCGTGTGAGTAAATAAACAAATTTCCCCCGACAGAAAATAATATTAGATGATATATGTAGTCGATTACCGCCTTCTTAAGACTGAGCAACCCTAGGTCAGTATCCAAGTCCAAAGTGTAGGATACACAAAAAGCTTTGGTCTATGGGAGGACTTGCATACTAAGGCCATATTCAACCTTGTTTTTTTTATTAACATACATATAATTAGCATAAACTGATATACTATGCAATTAAAACAACTTATTGAAATCAAAGAACAATCAGATAGTAAAAGCCTACTTACAGAAAATCAAAAGCTCATTACCTTGATTCTGGACCAAATACCACATTAACAATAAAAACCCGAACCACCTTCTCACCGACCTATAAACGCTCAGTTTAGGATAAACATTTTAAGTTACATTCAACAACAATTTCACATAATCACATCTAATTTAAACTAAAAAAAAACTTAACCTAGTGTAGTGGCCAGTGATCGTCCGTCGGGCTTGTCGCAACCGTAGTAGCAGGACTGTGGAAGGACATCGGCAGCGGCGACGCGTTGGCCAGGAGTAGTGGCCAGTGTGGATGGGCTGACTGCTTCTTCGTTGCTGCCTGTTTGTCTTTCTTTTAGAAATCTTGTCACCTTAATAAAATACATGTACTTGGTGAGAGAAGACATACGCCATGGCGCGCTCACACGCTTGGTGGCTTCCTTTCTATGTTGTATCTTAAAAACAATGACATGAATTCACTCAGTTCCATTGCACCATTCAACCTACTTAAAATGATCATAATAAATTCATATCTCGATAGTCTATTTTACTTTTCAATAGAATCATAAGGAAGAGTTGCATACTGCATACATAGTTATAGAAAAAAAGATTGGAATAACAGTTCAACAAAACCTGCTGTGACCGAGTTATTTACATGTCAGTTGTCCCCCACCTATATTTGAAGTAGGTACATTTCAAAACTTCCATGAAGTTTAGAAATTCATGAGAACGATTTGCTATGTAACATGATAAGTGTATTTTGAAATATAATGACACACTAATATCATATAATAAAGATAGAAAAAAGTTACTTCATGAATTATACAAAAAAGTGGGAGCATAAAATATAAATTACCCAAAACTTGAGTTCATGTTGTTAGTTTTGTGTATAGTCTCCATGTTAGTCAAAATTGTTACATAAAGTAGTTGTCTTGTGGCCACTATTATGAGGTCTAAAAGCAACCTCCTTTAAACACACAAATTCATATTAACATTCACATATAGCAGTATACATATAAAGTTATTAAAAGTCTTACGTTAAGACATAAAAATATTTTAAAATACATAATAGTAACCTGGCATCTTCTGTTAAAAACAGCTCAACTGCAAACACACCAGCACCTTCTATCTTACGTGCCCATTATAACCTGTTACAACACATTATATCCAAAGATAGTCAATTGAGATGTAAGAAAATATGCGACAGACACCCGAACCATTAAAAATAGCTGATATCATAAGAATTAACTGTTAGAACATGTCACAAAATTATGGCAAGAACGATAATTACTGCACCACCCTCTCGCCCGCTCGCTTGTCGTCACGATGCTTGACCACCGTTAAAGAATCGACCCAAACTCCATATTTCAAATCCATCCTTCTTTAATGAATGTGTAGATGCAGCTAAAGTTTTATGGTTTTGGTTTTTTGAGTTGCCATTATCCATGAAGCCATGTTTGGGCTCTGTAAATTCAGAACCAGTATAAGACACACCGGATTTGATGCACGTAAAACACTAACCTACTCTTGTCGATCTTCTCCATGAGCGCCAACTAAGAAATTTGTGTGGCAACTGGCAAATGCCGAATCACAACCTCTGTTCGACCTAGTGAGCCCTGCAATCGTATTATAACTTATTTTTTCACAAATAGAAGAAAAAAACCCTAAAAAACTATTCAACATGAGAATTGAAACAGACTTTTTACAAATATACTTTGATATAGATTAAAATAACAACCTCTGTTCGACCTAGTGAGCCCTGTAATCGTATTATTATATATATCAATTGATAACAACATATTACGCCAGTGTACTTCCTATTTTTGGGTTTTCACCACAATTGTTTATTACTTTTTTACTTTTGACATAACATTTCTAGACATGTGTCTTTTATTCTGGATACTTCCCTCATCTTCATCACATAGCTTGCTGAAAACCCTTGCATCTCCACGGTCCACCGCCCGCCTTATTCGACTGTGTGCGTAAATCGTCTTCCACATTTAGAACCCTAACGTCTCCGGTAGTGATAACCTGATGGGAGGACGATGGTGATGATGTCTGTAGTGTAGATCTATTCAAATCGAAGAAGAAAGGACGATGCCGTCTCCGGTAGTGTATATTACCGTATTTCTGTTTATCTTGCTTCTTCACAAAAAGCTTCAATGACAAAGGTCAATTTTTTTCCAAATTTGCGCAATCATCTTAGGTTTCATACTTTTCACAATATTTTATTTGTATCAATCTTGCACTGGTCTGATAAAATTTGTTTTTTCTGTTTTGAGATTAACACCTTGTATAGCCAATCTATGCTTGGTTTACCTTTTATAGGTTGCCCCATCTTGGTAATCCGTGGCCAAAAAATGATTAACCACTTAAATGTGCATATGCTTTTAACTATTGCAATGGTTTACATGACAACTTTTGTGGACTCATCATCCAAAATTTTGGGTTTGTCTATGAGTTCATGAATTCTTTTATATGCATTAATTTGTTTGTACATCATATTATTTGTGGATGTTTCTCTACTAAAATAACTTTGGGCTCTCTTCAATTTATTTTACTTGGACCTAATATAATTGTAATACCTTGCTTACTTGATGACCATCTATGTGAATGCAAGTACAGTTTTTTTGTTGAAGCATCTTGATTTACTTTTACGGTCTCTTTAGGGTACAAGAAAATGAATGGGCATACAAAATGTTTGTGTTCTTGATCGAGATTGTTTATCCAAATTGCTTATGTGATTATCCGAGTCTAATAAGTTGTCTTGAGAACACTTTAGCACCTTCTTGAGCATAGTTGGTTTGGTGGCATTATCATTGGAACCACGATTGGTTTAAACATGATAGATAAAGTTAGTCAAGTCGGTCATCAGAATGTTGTTATAACCGGAAGGTAACCATGGTCCTGGTCAATTTGTTTGAGGTGATGGGTTGATGATTGTTACGCTTTTTTCCCAATAGATCAAACAAGTTGGCTTAGTAAGAGACGGGGTAAACAATTGTAATCGATTTCAGATGCGTGTTTTCTAGCATTCTGCATTTTTCGGTTCAGTGCTTCCTTAATACTAGATGGTTTGTTATGCACATAATTAATTTAATAAGCTTTTTAAGGGGAGATTGGATTTTTTTTTAATTGTTAAATACTATCTTGAAAAGCAATTTATGATACACTTTATGCATGAAAAATTTGGAAGAAAAAATTGCTTAGGTTCACATAATAAAATTGCAAAAAAAAAAAAAGATAAATATATACAACGTTAATCACCATATGTATTAGTTAAGGTCATCTTAATTGATTTCGATGAAACACATTTATTGGACTTCAGTTTGTTCGACTTCATCTTCTGCTTTTTGTTTGCATTTTAGTTGCTATCGGTATTCATCATTATTCGCATTTTAGTTTATAATGCAACTGATTAGACAATGCTTTGGGTATACATGTGACGAATTGGAACTTCAAAAGCGGCTTATGTAATTTCGGAATTGCTATTCGGCTGGGTAATTGATTTCGATTATGTTATGCACCACATACTCAAGTTTGTATTAGACGCACCCTTTTCTTACAGATTTTCAAGTGATGTAAAAAAAGCCGCCGCAACGCGCGGGTAACACACTAGTTATAACTTATTTTTTCACAAATAGAAGAAAAAAAAACCCTAAAAAACTATTCAACATGAGAATTGAAACAAACTTTATACAAATATACTTTGATATATATTAACAACATAGGCTACCAACGAAGGGGAACAACCTTGAGAAATCATACCTTATACCAACTCCATACCGCCGCCACACAACTGCTTAAAAGCTTAGCCATCCATCTTCAACTTTGATGCCAAACAATCTACATTTTGAGCGTTTCATAGGCATATTCACTCGATTTGAAAATAGGTACCGAAACAAAATCCTAATTCCTAAGACTCCTGCACCCAACAACTCTAAAATAATTAAAAAAAACAGTAAAATTAATCCAAATCCAAAATATGTAACGCAATCTGCCAAGAAAACAAATCAAACCTCAAATCAGTCTGACATAAACCACAAATCAACCCTTGCAACATAAAAGTCCATTGAACGATGAACAAACGCTGAAAACTGAAATAATGGAAATAAAAAAAACAAATGTCAAGATAGATGATCAACGAAAGGGCAAAACTCAACAAATCAACACTTCAGAAACGATGAAGAAAAGGATATGAGCGAAATTCAAAAGGGGATAATGTAAACAATCACCTGGTGGACGAATGATGAAATTGATGAGATGTTTCATACCAATAATCAATAACTTACACCAGAATATGCTCATGCTCGATGATTTTTTATGCGATTAGTGTTTGCGATGATGAATGATTGATGTCTTCGTTGAGATTCGGAGTGAAACGACTAGAAAAATAGATATCAAAATTAGGGTTTGTGCACAGGATCGATTGAAAGGGTAAGGAGCAGGAATCGCATATTAGGGTTTTGAATAATGCTTTGAACGGTTTGGAGAGAATGAGTGAGAGTTAGGGTTGTTCATGAGCCGAGCCGAGCCGAGCCAGGCCAAGCTCGGGCTCGGCTCGATTATAAACCGAGCTGGCTCGGCTCGGCTCGGATTTGAAACCGAGCTGAAAATCTAAGCTCGGGCTCGGCTTGGTTTTAAACTGAGCTAGCTCGGATCGGCTTGGTTTGGCTCGATTTTATAAAAAAAAACTAATATATACCTCTTAAAATTTAATAACCTAAAATATTATTCAATAATTTAAAAGAATATATTCAAATTAAGTTCAACCTAATACAATTCAAACCAAAATTAAGTTTAACAACGCAAAATAAGTTTTAATTTCAATAAAATACAATATTAGTTCATTAGTATGGTAATCAATCTTCAAATATGCCATAAATATCAAATTACAAACCTATATACATGTAAATAATAATCAGTTTTTTTGTAATATATTATAATGTATATAAAATTAAAACTTATTATAAGTAAAATAATTCGAGCTAAACCGAGCCGAGCTACAAAGCGAGCTGAACCGAGCCGAGCTAGGCTCACTTTCTAACCGAGCCGAGCCGGCTCGGCTCACTTTTAAACCGAGCCAAATCGAGCGAGCTTTTTCCGAGCTAAATCCGAGCGAGCTTCGAGCGAGCTCCGAGCCGCGAGCTTTTTGAACAGCCCTAGTGAGAGTATAGAATAGCGTATGTGAGAAGCCTTCTCCAATCCTGGCCTATGAGATATGCCACATGTATGCTTATGTGGCTGTTTATTTGGCATCAACCATAGGGTGACATGTGTCCCCCAATGGTTTGCTTTATTAGAGATATAGATATATGGTTCCCAAAACTACGGACCATTTGTGACACGATCTTCTTCTTTTCTTTTCCAACATCCAAGCTACGCCAATCATGGGATTTTGAATCCCTTCAAATAATCAACCGATAATATTAATCGATCTCATTTAAACCAATTCACTCCTCGCCAAAAACCTTCCAAAAGTTTATCTTCCCTTTCCTTCAACCTTTCTTTCCACCTTCAAGACCATTAGCGAAATAGCCGCCGCCAACCACCAGTTTTAACATATCTCGCCAGTCCGGTTCGCCTACGGTTCCTCTAGTTGGAGCCGCAAAAGACCGCTGAGCACCGCTACCACATTGGTCGGTCACTCGGATCTGATAGTCGTCTTTGTTTGTAACACATGAAGCCCAATATCTCCGAACCACCACTCCGATTCTCAAGCTCCACTACTGGTCGTCGAAAATTACGACGCTAACAAGCTTTTTTATCGTGTTCCTCATTTGAATGATAATTTAAGGGATAACAAGACAATTCTACCCTTCATTAAAATGAGAAACATGACAAAAAAAAAAATGGAGGTTAACAAAATTTTTGACCTAGATTACATTTTTGATGAAAATGACATCAAAATTAAAACCTTAAGGACCTAGATTCAAAATGTTTCATTTTTGAACTAAAGTGGCAAAAATAAACTAATCTCATGGACCAATTTTACATTTTACTCTTATAAAAAGCTAAGAGTTCTTATAAAAACCAGTTTAATAAAATTGAGCCAAAGAAAATCAGAAGGGATCGTCTGATAGTGACCCACTTTCAACAATTTGACTAACCTTTTGCCAAACAAAAGTAATATGTGATAAAGGGACAAATCAAGATTCAAGATAAAGAATAATAATTAAGAAATGTCCTGTGCTGATCATTGTAAACTTTGTGAATAGTTGTTTGTATTAGTTGTTTTGTATGTAATGTAAACTTATGAAAAGATAAAGTGACGATCACTACTAAGTACTACCAACAATGACGAGATGATAAAGTGGCGATCACTATCTGTTTGGTATGGGGTAATGGAATGAACGAAGGAATGGAATGGACGAGGTAATGGAATGGACGAGGGAATGCAATGGATCATTACCATTCCATGTCTTGTTTGGCTACCATGTGTGAATGGAATGAATTATTATTGTGTATTGTTCGGTAGGCAAGAAAAACGGAGTAATAAAATAAGCGGTGAGTGGTGGTGGTGGTCGGTGGTAATGATTGTGGGTGGTTATAGGTGGCGGTGGTGGGTGTCGACGGCGGCGGTGGATGGTGGTGGTGGCAGCGAGTGGCGGCGCGGCGATGACGACGAGTGGTGGTGGCGGCAAGGTAGCCGTTGGTGGTGGGTGGCAGCAAAGGTGGCGGTTAGTGGCGGCGAAGGCGGTTGGTGGTGGCCGTGGTGGTGGTGTCGACAATGGTGGTGGGCGGCGGCACCGAGTAGCGTTGGCGGTTGGTCGCAGCTGTGGGTGATAACGGTGGCGAGTGGGTGGCGGTGGCGGCAGCGGCAATGGCGGTGGCTGTTGGGGTGAGGTGGTGGCGGGTGGCGGCGATGGCGTCGGTAGTGGTTGGTGGTGGTTGTGGTGGCCGGGTTGTGGCGAAGGTGGTGGGTTGTGGTGTTGTTGATTAATGGTGCAAGAGGGGATGGAATGAAAAAAAACATGGGGGGTGGAAGGAATGATTTTGAGAGAATGAAATGTCTTTTGGAATTGATGATTTCATCCCATTGACCAACCAAACATTTTTTTCTTCATTCCCTCGTAATCATTCATTCCATTCCACCTTTCATTCCTGCATACCAAACACTACCTAAAAATTACTAACACGATATTGGTGATTATCACCAAGATTAGTGAGACCACAAGAGGTGATCAGTAACTTTGTGAGACTGTAATGATGATGTCTACCAACTTAGAGAGAAGATTTTCATAGAAATTCACCGTCAGTTGAAAATTAAGGAGTTGACATAAGATGTTTTTTTTTTTAATTCACACGAACATTTATACACTAGGTGTAATCTCGTCCCTTTTGTGTTTATCTGTAAATCTTTTAACATTTCTAATAAATAAACATAAATTGTTTAGAAAATGAAAAAAGGTTCAAAATAACATATTAACCCGTAATGATAAAATATATTCGCAAAATTAATTAATATTTCGGTAGTATGAGGTTCAGTGGGGAACACTAAAAAAGGAGGGAACAGTGGGGAACCGACCCAAACCAACTCCGATTGGACTCATTCCAGCGGCGTTGGAACCGGCTCGTCGAACCCTAACTAGGATCTCTTAACACTAAACCATAAATCATAACCCTTAAACCCTAAATATATCAGGGTTTAGCTTTAGGGTTTAACTTTAGCTTTAGGGTTTAGGGTTTAACTTTAACTTTAGGGTTTAGCTTTAGCTTTTAGGGTTTATAGTTTAGATTTTACGGTTTACCAGTTTTAGCCTTATTTTTTAGCTTTAGGGTTTAGAGTTTAAGAGTTAAGATTTAGGGTTTAGGGTTAAGAGATCCTAGTTAGGGTTCGACGAGTTGGTTCCAACGCCGCTGGAATGAGTCCAATCGGAGTTCGTTTGAGTTGGTTCCCCGCTGTTCCCCACTTTTTTAGTGTTCCCCAATGAATATTCCCCTATTTCGGTATTTATATTAAATAAAACATCATTGTTTTTTACCACTCCTCCCTAGTCTTCTTATTATTAGTGATAAATATCGATATTTTGCATGTAGGGTAGATCTACCAATTCATTTAGTATTTAACACATATAATTACACTTATGCAAAATCAGTATTTGTATATGTGATATATACGGTTGACTACTTTACTTGACAAAAGAAGAAATTGCCACACTTTTGAAATGCATCTCACAAAATACATGGTGTATAAGTTGCCACATAGACTGATCCAACCAGGTTTATGTGTTACATCTAAAGTTGATATATTCTACTACATCTTAAAAACCAAAGAGCCACCGACCAACTCCTCTGCTTTTGTCTATATTTGTCGGTTTATTCTCCCAAACACTACTCTTTTTTCAGCCTTTTACACCAACTTTTTTCTCTATTTGGAATGCAAATCGGAGAAGACAACCGAGTAGAAAAGGAGACCAGGGTCGTGTGGTTGCGATGGTAGCTGAAAGGAGAGGATGTGGGAGAAAGAGATCACCGCTTACTTCACCGACATCTGCGGCTTTTCTGATCTCCGCTGATGCTTCACCAAACGAGATGGGGAAGGTGTACCGTCAATTGCAACGAGTGTAATCGGTGGTGTCGTTACAAGTAGGTTTTCTTGGTGCCATCTCTGCCTCCTGCTGTTATCGCGCTATTATCTTCACTATACTTAATTTCTGCAACTATTTCATCCATTACGGCTTTATCTTACTGTCATTGTTCAAAACCCTAAAATAACAGGTCAATTCTCGATCACATACATGATATAACGATGTTGTGCTTTGTGATTTTCGTTATTTGATTTCTTAATTTCTGCAACTATTTCATCCATCAATATATGTTTTTCACAGCTTTATCTTGCTGTCATTGTTCAAAACCCTAAAATAACATGTCAATTCTTGATCACATACATGATATAACGATGTTGTGCTTTGTGATTTTCGTTATTTGATTTGTATTACTAGCTATGATCGTCTTTTGATTTATGTACTTGTATTTTATTTGTAAACGTGAATGATATGTTATTTCCAGGTTTGGTAGTTTGTATTCTATACCTCGATGTTAGATTATTGATTTAGACGGTCAAAAAATTTCTTGAAACTGTTGCATTTCTCATCTACAATTCTTTTGATTTGTCTTCATGGAGGGTTTTTTTTTTATATCCAGATACTTTATTTGACATTTGTTAATAAAAACTTTATTGATTTCAATATATAGCTTAGATCCAAAAGTTAATTATGATAAAGTGATTTAATACGGTCTTGAAATCTGCTTGCTCCGATTATCAACATGCATCTTCTCTCACTTACCAATCGAGGATTTGAGACCGACTGATTTTCACGCTTAGAACTGCAACCGCTTTTCAAGTTACACAAAAAATGGTAAGAACTACGCATAATTTCGTGTTTTAAGAGGTGATCCTTATTTAATATTGTAGTTTGATAGTCATATAAAGTGTCGAAGGTGTGTGTGCAGTCTCATGTGCTTTGTATTCTACTTGAATTTAAGTAACAGTGAACCGCGAGGAATTGCTTATTTCTATGTATTACAAACGTTTGCTCATGCACACTAATTATAGAGTGTATACAAAGGAAACAGAGTTTTAAGGTTCTCATTCCTATTCTTTCCGTTTCGTTTATTTGATTTCCGAATGGTTCTTTCTTTCTGTCTCTTTGATTTAGCTTGAGTTTATAATGTAATTACTTACATATTAATAGTGAAAATATGATTTTGTCATTGCATCTTGCTTCACACAATTTTTTTTGGACAATAATTCTACCATTTATTATTATATACAAAGCTCTTTAATAGTAGCGTAAATTTATTAATTTTTTTTACCGTGTGCAAAAACGAGATCAAAATGTGTTGAGTGAATGACTGATTTTTTCAATCTTTTCGATCCTGGTTTATTTCCTACAGAACATCAAGAAGGGTTAGTCCCGTTGCCGCTACATCTATTTCATCAATTCAGTCAATGCCCGACGCTACATCTATTTCATCAATCCAGTCAATGCCCTTATCGGGCTTCGAAAGCAGTGGCGTTTCTTCATTCAGCACCATTGACGATCCCTTTGCTTCGCAAAAGAATTTTGCTGAACCACCACCTCACAACTTTCAGTTATATAGGTAACCTGAATAGCGCATTTTTTTTCTTTCAAAAAATTTGATCACGCCACGTTTTTTTAATGACATTGAAATGCGTAGTTCCAGTGGCGAAGCTTGACCCGAATGACGGGGGGTCGAAAACATATATACCCAAAAATTTCTATACGAAAATTACATATATAACACTACTGAGCGAAAAGTTCGGGGTCCCTCCCCCCCGGCGCGCGCGCACCCTTTCTGTACTTCGCCCCTGCAGAGTTGGGAAAGCTTTCGACCTGTTGGCGGAATGTTACCTCAGCCAGAATGGACAGCGTGGGACCAAACCGTTGAGTATTGTGCGCTTGCATTTCCTCAATACATTGCCATATCGTCATTGAGACCTTAGTATAGATACTTGGGTGATGTAGCTATTCCTCATGCCACTGGTGCAGTGTGGCATCGAAGACAGCTGTTTGTGGTCACACCCACAACAATCGAATACGTTACATTTTTATGTTTATATATATATATATATCATGATAATACCCAGGTCTGTCATTTATGTTTCTATATATCAGGTGTGTATTCGTGGATGCTGGTGTTGCTCCTATTGATATTGAAACAAAACGGAGAAACGAAGAGATGAAACAAAAGGAGGCACAGGCAAGAGCTGTTGCAGAGCACGGAGAGCTAGCGTTAATTGCGGTTGATGCTCCGCAATCCGTAGCACAGGAGAAGATATCACTCAGACCACCAATGCTTCAAGTATATACATTTTTATTATTATGTTAAAATGTCTTGCGCATAACTTTATAATTTAGGCTGTCTAACTTTAAGGTTATAATCCCAACCGCACCCCTTGGACTTTTTCAACTGCACCCCTTGAAAATTTTCAATCGCGGGATGACCTAGAGGCCAGAATATGACTTAGATGTGGTCAGTTCAATAATATGACTTAGATGTTGCAAAATTGGCGGGTGGGGTTGGGGTAACGGGATGACCTAGAGGCCAGAACACACATTGCGATTGGTCTTATCGTTGAGATGTGGTGGTGGCTTTTCATCTTCCATATCCGGCGACGGTGGTGGTTGTCAAATAGGTACAAAATCTACGGTTTTTCTCGACGGAGAAGATGCGATGAGGATAGGGTTTGCTCCTGTCGCCGGAGAAAACATACAAAGAAGAGAGAAAGAGACGGTTACTACTATACGAGTGATAAAGGGTACAACGTTCGGGTGAAATTAGGAGGGTTTCAGTTTGGGAATTTTAGGTTTTCATTTAGGGGAATTTGAGAAGATAAGAGGACGATGGAGAGAAATAGAGAAGTAGCAAAGTGAAAATGAGGTAAAGTTTATTACCTGCTTATCCAAATTATTGGAAAAATATACTCCCTACATTGGATTATATTTGTAAAATTGTATGCCTCGCCGTCGCCGGCGTTTCTGTACTCCAGTCACCTCCTTCCTTCTGACAGTTTTTGATTGATAGGGGGAGGGAGATGCCGGCAGGAGACATATGAAGACAGCGGTGGTTAGTTGGTGGTGGTGGTGGTTTGGTGGTTGCGGTGGCAGTGCTTACTCGATTTGACTTTGTGGTTCGTGACCAGATGTACGTGGTTCGAACCTAAGGTTACAACTTGGCATTTGACCAAGTATAAATGTTATAAATATATCATATGCTAATTCAGTAGCTACAACTTGGGCAAATATGTTATTTTCATCCTTTTACATAATATTTTCAAAATGATGTTTTAATTAAAAAATTAAAGTGTAAGTCAATAAATATTATTATAATAAGTATAATTTGGAAAGGAAATGCTAATAAGACCATGCATAGTCGTTCAATTTTCGGACGTTTTTTTACAAATGCACGCCCAACCACGCCCATATATGGCCACTCTGGGCCTTTTTAACACAAAAAATGGTTTTGGCGTTTTATTTTCAACGCCCTGCTTCAATTCTTTTGGCCAATCATCTGTTTCCATGCTCCATTTGTCCAATAACGTGTTCTAAATCGAGTGAAGTCAAATTGTGTTTTTTCCCTTTTTTTAAAGTTCTAATTAATCTCTTTTGTTTACGCGTGTTTGTTTCTCCTTTATACCCGCTACGTTTATATGTCTGATTCGAGTCAAATAGAATACATTATTATTGTATTGTATAAATTCGATTTTGTGTAGTTAACGCAACACATAGCGCTTGGATCCAATCGCAATGCTTATGTAGGTTACATTAAGTTCAATTGGATACGTCGAAACACGCGTTTTCGTGTGATTAACGCAACACATAATGCTTGGACTAATTCATTCGACATTTGCGATGTACCCGCGCCGCAACGCGCGCGGGCATTATTACTAGTATTTACTTAACTAGGTTTATCACCCTAGCCGCGTTTCAGCGAACTTGTTTTGTTATTTAATTTGTGTTTACATGTGTTTTGAAATCACTATGAGCGTGTTGCATGCGGAACCACTAAGAAAAATAAAAATAAAATGTAAAAAACAGGAAAATATAATCGAAAGAAAATCAACCAAAAAAGTTGTATGTTAATGATGTTATTCGTATGAAACCCGTGGTCAGAGATGAGCAAATAATACTGGGTACCAGTACCGAGGGATCCTAAGTACCAATTCGGTACCGACTTTTGGCGTTCCTAGTACCGGTTCGCTACCGATTTTACTTTCATATGCCGGTACCGTAACCAGTATTTTCGGTATCGGTTGCCACCGAGCTCATCTCTACCCCTGAAACTAAAAAAAGAAATCATTAAAAGTTGAAGAAAATAAAAAAAAAAGTTGTACGATACCCCGTTGTTGTTTGTATGGCACCCGTGATCAGATATGAGCAAATGGTACCGTGTAGCAGTACCGAATTTCCAGAAATAAAAGATATTCAAACTTAATCCGGTACCGACTTTTGCCGTTTTCTGTATCAGGCTGGTGCCGATTTTTACCTTAATGCACCGATAATGAACCAGACCGTACCTGTATTTTCGATACCAGTATTGGTTGACACCAAGCTTATCCAACTAAGAAAGCAAAGAAAATAATAATAATAATAATAATAATAATAATATTACTATATATATTAATATAATATATTAAAACTACTGTTCATTCAATTATATTAGAGTTAACTGCCATTTTCGTCCCTGTGGTTTGGTCACTTTGGCCATTTCAGTCCATTTTTCAAAAATGCGCCATTTTCGTCCCCCACGTTCTGGAAAGGTGCCATTTCAGTCCAAAAATCATAACCCAGTTAAGTCAGTTTGTAAATAAGGACTGATTGTGTAAATTTGTAACATAAAGGACTGATTATGTAAATTTGTAACACCACCACCACTAGCCCTGCCACCACCACCACTCCGCTGCCACCACCACCGCCACCACAGCCACTGCCACCGCCACCACAAACAACCATGGCAGCCATTGTAAACAACCATCTGCCGCCACTCTTCTCCACTTCCGGCCAACAACCTTTCTTCTCCGATGACCCGCGTCTACCATATCATCACCATCTAATCACCTCATCGATCTAACTAGACAACCAATCCAAACGAGTTGAACGATAATCACCGGCGAGCAATTATCTCGAGTCGAGTGATGGAATCAAGTCTGATGCATCGGTTTGCTTTTATCAGATTTTCATGATTGATCTTCGTCTGATCTGTATCGAGTAAACCTGCTGCTACTTCATCGTTACCGGCGACTGCATCATCACCATCGCCGGCGACTACATCAACCATCTTCGTCACCTGCAACTATCACGCGAACCACCATTAGACACCGTAGTACCTCACTCCGATAACCATCTTCATACGCCACCACAAGAATGACTAAAACAAGCAACACCATCCATGCTACTGTTCCATGGCTTGAAACGATTTCGACTTTGTCTGAGACGCTTAGTCTTCTCTGGTCGTCTTCTCCGATGGATTATAGAAGTTCCGCAGATCCCCACAAACATCTAGTTCCACCCCTGCTCATTTCTGCAACTCGCCGGAGTTCGGAGTTCATCGGAGAAGACGACCGGAGAAGACGAAGACGTCCCCGTAACCCGCAAGCTTTTCGTTTCGGTATACCGTTCTCGTTCCTTTGTTTTGCTCGTTTACTTTTCGGATTAAATACAATAAATTATGACTTTATATTACATACAAACGTCCATAAAGCACGTTAGAATGTGTACTGGACGTGTTGATAAAGCCTGTCGTGATCAAGATTGCTTTAGAATTTAATGATGATTTGCTTTTGGTGAACATGGACATATTTTGCAAAAGTGCATGAACTGCAGTGTGGATTGTGTATGAAGTTGAATTGAAAATTAGACTGAAAGGAAAAAAATAAAAATCCAAAAGACAATTCACTGCATTTGAATGAATACATTCTTGTGAAATCGGAGAAATGAACGGCTACACACGTCGATCCCTTAAACGATCAAAATGAGCAAGCTTTACAAAATCAAACTCTTTTAAGCCAACGTTGATGGTGGTGGTTCCGACGGCGGCTACACATGTCGATCCCTGAAAATATGGGTCTTGCCATGACGTTGATGGTGGTGGTTCCGGCGGCGGCGGTGGTGGCGGTGGTGGTGGTGGTGGCAGTGGCTGTGGTGGCGGTGGTGGCGGTGGTGGTGGCGGTGGTGGTGGTGGTGGCAGCGGAGTGGTGGTGGTGGCAGGGCTAGTGGTGGTGTTAACTGCCATTTCAGTCCATTTTTCAAATTTACACAATCAGTCCTTTATGTTACAAATTTACACAATCAGTCCTTATTTATAAACTGACTTAACTGGGTTATGATTTTTGGACTGAAATGACACCTTTCCAGAACGTGGGGGACGAAAATGGCGCATTTTTGAAAAATGGACTGAAATGGCCAAAGTGACCAAACCATAGGGACGAAAATGGCAGTTAACTCATTATATTATTATCATACTAGGTTATAACCCCGTGTATTACACGGGTTAAGTAAATAAAAAATCAAATAATTAATAAGGAAGATTTAACAATTATAAAACGATATTTTTAAGACGCTTTTTTGATATCCAAACAAAATTTTGTGTCATGTATGATCAAAACTTGTTATGTTTGTCAAGTTTATAAATATGAAAGCATTTGAAGCATCGATTAGAAGACAAACTGTATCATCGACTTTCTCATAAGTTTTAACAGTCATGTAAACATACATTTAATAACCCAAGTTTTATTTAAATAATAGTGGTCTTAATTTATTACTTCTAAAAAATGTTGAAATGCTCAGATTATGCATATAGGAATTAGCCAATTAGATAAAATTATATCAAAAAATAATATTTAAATTTAAATTAATTAGATAAGTATAAATTATCGGTAATTATTAAATTATATAACTTTAAAATTTAAATTTATTACTATGATAAATGTAGTTATTATTCTTCTTGCATTTTAAACATATATTAAATTTAATAATTTAAATTAAATAATAATTATCTATAATTAAGGAATTAAGATATAATTTCCAACCTAGTAATTAAAAACTATAAATAAGCAACATAAATGTGCTTATGGTTGTTGTACTCTTAGCTTTGTGAGTTTAAAAATAATGGATTATTCATTTTTATCTCTAAAGTTTCAATCTTTGACAATTTAAGTCTAAAGTTTCAATACAACCCCTTTGATTAATTTGATTTTTCACGCTCAATTCAAAAGTTTCCAATTTTCCATCTTTTCCAATTCAACCTCTTTGATTTTTTTTTACTTTTAACCCAGAGTTTTTCATCTTTTGCAATTTAACCCCAACACTTTTTACTTTCAACTTTGGTCTCTTATACTTTTTCATTTTGGCGAAAGTTTTTCGTTTAACGTTTCGTTTTAAATTTTCCGAGTTAACACGTCACAACGTACGCGTGAGGTTCCAACATTTTTTCATCTATTTTTCCACGTTGACAGGCTCGTCGCAGCGCGTCTATTTTGACCGTTTGATAGGTATGTCGCAACGCACAAATCAGAGATTGACTTAGTTATTCTTCTCTATGTTTTACACAGGCTCAAAGTCATGTAAAAGCATTTGCTTTTCATCAAATATAATATATAACTAATGAATCCACGTCACATTGCGGCGGATGGTTATTCTAGTTTTTAGTGAAAAGTATCACTTTTGTCTATTTTATTAGTAGGGAATAATTAAACCTAACAAGACTTAATCAGTTATTTAAAAGCAATTTTATATGTTTAATATAACACAAACCTATAGATAATTTTTTAATATCGACTTGAAATGCAGGTACTTTTAAAACTCGTTCTTTTAGGATGAAGAGATAGTTGTTAGTAAATTGATGAATATTAAAATATTAATTTATTTATATTATATATTTATTATAATAGATGATTATGTAATATTAAGAGTTAAATGCTTGGTTGGTCCCTGTGGTTTGCAAAAATTGCAGACTTGGTTCCAGTGGTTTACTAATTACACGCGTGGTCCCAAAACTTGTCAAAAATGCACTCGATTGCTCCCCAGCCCTAACATCAGTTAAAATTTTCAGTTAAGTCCATGTTAAATGACCAAAATACCCACTTATTAACAAAACCCAGCCTCAGCATCATCTTCATCACCATCATCTTCTTCACCCACATAAGCTTAAGGTCCTGCTCAGTGCTCTCTCTCTCCAAAAATTTGGTCACCGCTCTCTCTCTCTCTAAAAATTAAGCCGCGCATCTGGTCACCGCTCTCTCTCTCTTTAAAAAACTAAGCCGCACACAAGGATCTGTTGAATCAGTGTGGGTTGGTGATGAAGATGATAAAGAAAAGTAGCATCCCGTAATTGACAATTTAGGCAACAACCAACCAAATCCTTGTGAATGACCAAGTTCTTCTTCCTGTGTTAGATATATCAGAAGAAGCAAGCAGCCATTAACGATTGAATGGTTCTTATTTGAATTTGTCAATGGTGTTATCGAAGCTGAAACAGCCGGCTTCCCATCTTGATTTTCTCACTTCGCAACATCTGTCGTCCTGGTCTCCGATTACTACTGTTAGATGCCGAACACATCATCAGCGGTGTTCTGTGGTAAGTTGTTTAATCTCCCCTTTTGATGGTGATGAAGATGATGTAGTTGTGTAAATCATCCCCTCCCTGGTAACCGATGTTCGTGATTTGACCCAGATCTAGGGTTTTGATGCACAAATCGTTGGTGGTTTAACCCAGATCAGGTGCGTTTTATGATTTTTTGTTCAGGAGTGTGGATTTCAGGTGCGTTTTATGGTTTAACCCAGATCAGGAGAATGTGAAATTGAGTGGCGGGGGTGGGCTGGCTTGAAGGTGACGGTGGATGTGGAGGTGGTGGTGGTGATGGATTGAAGGTGGAGATGGTGGCCTGGTGGATTTTAGAGAGAGGGGGATGAAGATGATGATGGGGATGAAGATGATGGTGATGAAGAACTTGGTCCTGCTGCTGATAAAGATGATGATGGTAAACAAAAATTATAGAGTTAATAAGCAAGGGTATTTTGGTCATTTAACATGGACTTAACTGAAAAATTTAACTGATGTTAGGGCTAGGGACCAACCGAGTGCATTTTTAACAAGTTTTGGGACAACGCGTGTAATTAGTAAACCACTGGGACCAAGTCTGCAATTTTTGCAAACCACAGGGACCAACCAAGCATTTAACTCTAATATTAATCAGTGTAGTTCTTTTACATGAAAACGGTCAAAGGGTCAACCTAGTTAATATAAATAAATAATAAGATATTTTATGGAATTTTATCTGTTTTGAAACATATTAAATTTAATAATTTAAATTAAATAGTAAATAATAAATAATAATTATATACAATTAATGATAGTCTAGAACAATGACAAGTGTCCATTTATTGGTTTATTTTATTATATAGTATAGATAGTACTGTTCATTCAATTATATTATTATCATACAGTAATAATAATTGCACGTTTGATATTTCATATAAACATAAATTATCCTCAGAAATTTTATTTTTAAAATGAAAGGTTGGGAATACAAGTAATACGATAAAGATAATATTAAAAATAAATTAAAAAAGTTATCCCTTCTACACATGATATGAATAGCATATTTCTATAACACAATAATTTAACAGTCGACTCAACATCGAAATTAATATTCTCTCATTATCAATTGATAAATATGATATGAAAAAAAATGATGTTTGTTTTCCTTCTCATTCTTCAATAAATAAATAAGAGTTTTATGGTGTGGCTATTGTAAGTCTAAGATAATCCTAACTAATTTTAAAGTGTTTCCCAACAAAATTTTGGGTTGTATTCTAGCTTTGAAACATCTATGTACACTTAACGTTTCTAATGTCTCTAATGTATCCTCAATGAACCAAGTATGAAAGCCAAAGTTGAGAAATGATGTTATCCAATGTAAAGCTCACGTATTTAATTCTTTTGTTCTTGTTGATATCTACTTTCACAACGCTGATCCTATTCATATGTAAACCATCCATTTAGATTATCTTGTAAACTTATTTTTGCAAGTGAAGTTTTCTTATGTTTTTGGTAGGGCTTCAAACGAACCGAACAAAAACGAACAACGTTAAGGAAATTATGTGTTCATGAAATGTCCATAAACACTTACAGAACGAGATTTTTTGTTCATGTTCGTGCATTAAGGAAATGACTGTTTTCGTGTTAGTTCATTAAGGCTAGGTAACGAATGCAAACGAACGTTCATTAACATAAATGAGTTCAACCGAACGTTCATAAACACAAATGAACACAATAAAAAGGAACATGTCTTAAATTTTGAATTAAATTGGTATCTTTCATCACAAATATTACAGAGTCCGTGGATCCACCCATATACTAATCTAATATTTATTAAATAATTTAAATAAAATATAATCCACTTATATTTATTAAATTTTTTTATTGGTAGGAATTTTGAAGTATTTAAATATAAAATATAAAAAAATCAAACCTCAATGAAGTATCGAAGCCAAACAAACACGTTATCAAACGTTCACGAACATAAACGAAGAACTTGACCTCTGTTCATGTTTATTCATTTAAGTAAACAAACAAAAATTTTTGTTTATGTTCGTTCATTTATTAAAAAAACGAACACTTACAGACGAACTTCTCGCCAAACAGTTCACAAACTATTTGATGAATGTTCTATTCATTTGCAACCCTAATTTTCGATAAAGTGCATGTGAGAAAAAAACTTGAATATTAATAATTTAGTTTTGAATAACAATTAAACAACTCTCCTAAAAGTTTATAAAATACACGGTGTTATGCATTTCCTTGTTCAAAGTTATTCTTAACCTCAAAACTTTTAAAAAAAAAATGAGTTGCTCAATTATAAGAGAAAAATGCCTGAATAATTCATGTGGTTTGCTCATTTTTCACCTTTAGCCTATAACTTTCTAAAATAACAGTTATAGTTTTCAGCTTTTGCCCCAATTTTGTTCCCGGATAGTCCCTGTCGTGGATGGGGGTTAGTTTTTGGTGTTAAGTGAATGTGAAATTACAAAATTACCCTTACTATTAAAAATAACAATAAAACATTAAAAAATCTAATTTATTATTTAAAAAAAACTAGGCCCCACCTTTTTCCTACCCTGCCCCCACCCACACCCCCTCTCCTCTTTCGGCTTTATCTCTTCCTCTTTCTTTGTCTGCAACCTGCAAACACCCAACAAAAAACAGAGATACCTAACCTCCTAACACCACTGTCGGCCACCACCTCCTTAAACCACCATCGCCCACCGTCTCCTAAACAAAATAACAATCCCACCCCCACCCCCTCTCCTCTGCCTTTCGCACCAACTCCACACAATTCCACCACAACCACCATAACACCTCCACCCCCAATCTTACCCCCACTATCAACCCACTGCATACATACATCTGAAGAGAGAGAAATAGAGAGATAATGTTGATTGAGAGAGAATAAAGAGATGGAGAGAGAAAGAAACAGAAGTTGTCGATGTGTTGCCGGTAGCGGAGGTCCGTGAGTGTTTCCGGTGGAAGACAACTCGAATATAACTGTCCGGTCATCAATTTGTTTGAAACACACTCGTTCCGTATAACCGACGTCGAATCTCGTGATTATCTTCCGACAGAGAAGAAGATGCAGAAGCTAAAGGTTCGTGAGTGTTTCTGGTGGAAGACGATGGTGCAAGGCGGTGGTGGTGGGTGGTGATGGTGGTTGTCCGGCGAGAAAGATGAGGGTTAGAAGGGGATTCGTTTTGAGTTCACGGGATTTGGGGTTTTGTATGTTTTGATTTTGTTTTTTTAATGGGTTAGTGACAGAAAGAGAGAGAGAGAGAGTGGAGTGGTGGTAGTGAGTAGTGGTGATGGTGGCTGTTTGGCGAGAAAGGAGAAAGAGAGAAAATTGTGGGGCTGGGGTTGTTATAATTAAAATATAATGGTGGGACCCACTTATATTTATAAATGACTATTAATGTTTTACTTTTTTAATGAAGGGTAGTTTTATCATTTCACATTCACTTAACTGAGAAAACTAACTGATGTTAGGCCTAGGGACTATCCGAGAACGAATTTGCAAAAGTTGGGGACTATAGCTGTAATTTTAGAAAGTTATGGACTAAAGGAGAAATCTGGGAAAACCACAGGGACTATCCGGGCACCTTTCTCCTATTATAAATACGGAAGGAGAAAAGTGCCCGGATAGTCCCTGTGGTTTGCCCATTTTTCACCTTTAGTCCCTAACTTTCTAAAATTACAGCTATAGTTCCTAACTTTTACAATTTCGTTCTCAGATAGTCCCTGACATGGATGGGAGTTAGTTTTTGATGTTAAGTAGGTGTGAACTGACTAAAATGCCCTTCATATAAAAACTAACTATTAAGTCATTAATATATTCATTCAGGTGGGGCCCACATGATTTATTGTAAACCTATCCTTCTCTCTCGTTCACCAGATAACCACCACCCTCCACCAGAGAACCACCACCACCTCCGCTGTAGAACTACCACCATCTCCGCCGTACGTCCACCATCTCCGCCATTAACACTACTCCACCCCTTCACACACTGTCTCCTCCTAAAGCAGAGATGTATGAAATTGAGATGGGGAACCAGTGGTTCTGCTAATTTCACACTGATTATTCGAAACAGATTGCAGACTGTAATAGGTATCTTATAATTCAAATGAAGTACATTGTTTCACCTAAATCTAACAGTAACCTAAATACCAATTGAGTAAACAAACAATTCATCAACATAATAATCAAAATCAAATCAAATACAACCTAAACAGAGAATGATAGAACCTTCTTGCTGCTGTTGTTTTTACATACAAATTGACATTGTCAAACGCAATTGAATGATGTTGATAACGATGACAATCGAACGATAGCCGCCATAAAACACTCAACGAAGATTGAATTGCAAAGGTTTAAGAAAACAGAATCGATCGATAGCTGCCATAAAACACTCAACGGAGAAGTTGCTAAAACTATTTAGTGAATGATGTGAGTGGATTTGTGTGAACCAGAATGTACCACATGTACCACCGGAGGAGTGGAGCTGGAGCTTGTCACACCCCAACCGATGGCGGAAACATCGGGATGAGACGAAAACGAGATTGCAAGAGACTTCATAACACTATGTGACAATATTAATTAAATTCAAATTTCATTTCAAGACTAATTGTCATACAAGATTCAAATAGAAATAACAACAATGTTTCAAATTGTAACATAACAACAAAAGATAGATTGATCTAGGTGTGTATCTATGTCCAGCAAAATTGCATTTCTTCTTGAACAACGACTCATCAATCAACCTGCAACATGTATTAAAATAGAGTTCAATGCAAAAGCAAAGGCGAGTATACAAGTTTTTGTTACATAGCATAATCTAGCATAAAATAGTTTAAGTGCTCATATCCAACATGAATTATAATTAGCAAGTTTACTAGTATGCCGAAACGGTGTACTTATATGTTCAAACCCAAGATTCCAATGCGTTAAAATAGCCTATCCCAAATAGAATAAAGGGAGGTTAACATGTTTGACTTAACAATACCCCAAGAATCGTGGGCGGTGCATTACTCCTATAGCGCTATAATTGTTAAGGTGGGCTAGCAAAGTTAATGAAGCATATATCGACACAAATAGTTTACATTAGCATAACAAGTCTAAACAAGCATCATATAGTTTCATGTTAAGCATGGATAGAGTTTAAAATAGTTTCATGTGTTGTGTAATTTTGTATAACATACATATTGCATCCCAAAGTGATAAAAAGGAAAACGGGATCAAGTATACTCATGATTTTTGCAAGCATTCCTACTTGATATCCCGTGAGTGTTGGTTGTTTAGTTTGGAGCACCTTGTCCTCCTACACAAAGGAACATAGGTGTGTGAGTTTGGGGAAAACGGAAGATTTTAGATTCGGAATTTAAAATACATGAACATAGACATAGGAAATTGATCACCCATCACATATGATGTTTAGATGATATACTTACTAACTTGACAATGTCCACTAGTTCATCATCAAGTGTTCGGTTTGTGTGAATATTACATAAGTATTACATAGTATAGTATATCATATATGTCAAGCATGAGGTGGAAGAATAAAATCTTCATTTAGGCACCTCTAAGTGTCATAGAATTCATACATGAGGTAGGAAGAACATAGCTTCCATTTAGTCACCTCTAATGTTCACCACTACACTTGTTGTTATAAACAACAAGGAGGGTCATGAACTTTCAAGAATAATGAAATACAACAGCTAATCTATGAGAAAACATCAAGAAGTGTGTAGATTTTTAAGAAAGATAGCCCAAGCTAGTCTAACAATCACACATTTATCAAGCTTCAAGCTTGAACACTTCTTGTGGGTAAAACCCTAACTAAAACAGAATGTTTGTGAGGTTTTAACCTCTGATTTAACATTTCTCAGCCTTGTTTTTAAGCTCAACTAATCATTCAATTGATTATGAGCATTAGGACATAGGTTTGAGATGAGATAGACCCAAGTTTACTAAGATTAACAAGTTTAGATGAAAACAGAAACGAACAGTCCACTTTGGAGCCTTTTTGGGGACATTCCAGAGCTTGGTTTTCCATGGAAAACCTCTGGAAATGTTCCTAAGGTTGTTCCAAACAAGTGGGAAAAAAAATCAAGTGAAAAGGTTAAGAAACGAGTGAGTTATGCTCACTTTAGTGAAGGTTGAACAATCTGCTCGAACTTGGAAATTAGCTGCAATTTGGGGAGGATTTGAGAATGTTTTTGGTAATTAGAAAAGTGTATAATTCTTGGAAGAGGCTTGGTATTTATAGGGAGTGATTAGGTTAGGTTTAGGTGAGTATTAAATGTCAAAACTCGTTCAAAAATCAAAACAAAACACAAATTTGCGCCAAAAAAACGAGTCTGGTCCGTTTCAGCGTGTTGGGCTAGCTTGGCGGGCCGCGGAGGCTGGTTGGGCTTTGGTCGTGGGCCGCCTAGGTGACTCGGGCCGAGAGTTTAAAGGATTGATGGGCTGGGTTTAAACGATAAGGAGTACTAGCTCAGTTGGTGTGCGCGTGTGTTTGTGAGATAGGCGACCCGGGTTCGATCCCTGGGGTCAGCAACCCTTTTTTTCTTTTTTTTTTTGTTTCAACACATTAGAGTTTTAGAAAAATACACAAATAGTCCCTGTAGTTTAACGTTTCAGTTAATTACCCAAACAACCCTAAACTTTAATCAACCTTATGTTATGTTTTTAAAACAAAGAAACTATCTTCACCACTAACTAACTTGGTTATTTAGGTTGTATTTTTCTAACATTAAAAGTTTAACGAGACTAACTAGGTTATTATAAAAATAAACTTTTAACTAATAGAATTAATTTAAACAATTTTGATAATTACCCATATTTATAACTAAATAAGGATAAAAGATTTACGACGATTAATCACTTCGCGAAACTTTCGGGTTTCATCATTTTACGAGTTTCAACTAGTTTAACAAGCATCAAGCGTAATAACGAATCGAGAGTCTTGGTTAATATATCGTTCAACCGTGAATTTGTTTATCAGTCGTACATAAGTCTAATATGAATACGCAAGCATGATTAAAATAGCTTCGTTTTCATTATGATCAAAAGTCTCGAATTACAAATGAAATGAAAATAGATTACAAGGAGAGTACAAGAGTAAAAATATAGAAAGTACAACACGACTTGCCAAAATAAGAAAGTGCGAAATGCGGAGCGTTACAGTCTCCCCTCCTTTAGGAAATTTCGTCCCGAAATTTAGGAAGAAGTAACAAAAAGTTGCGGATACTTGGTCTTCATATCACTTTTGAGTTCCCAAGTAAATTCAGCGCCACGTTTTCCTTCCTATCAAACCTTGACGATAGGAATCTTGCTGCGCCTCAATATCTTGACTCCTTGATCCATGATTTCGACAGGTCTTTCTACAAAATGAAAAGTCTCGTTGATTTGAAGATCTTCGAGAGGAACTTGAAGTCCTTCCTCTGCGAGACACTTCTTGAGGTTTGAAACATGGAATGTTGGATGGACGTTATTGAGTTCTTGAGGTAGATCAAGTCGATAAGCCACCTTGCCAATCCTCTCTAGTATCTTGAAAGAACCAACATAGCGAGGGGCAAGCTTTCCCTTTTTTACCAAAACGAACTACTCCTTTCCAAGGAGATACTTTGAGTAGCACATGGTCACCAACGTTAAATTCCAATGGTTTGCGTCTCTTGTCAGCATAGCTCTTTTTGTCGACTTCAAGCCTTGAGTAGATTATCACGGATTTGAAGAACCTTATCCGTTGTTTCTTGTATGATTTCAGGTCCAGTAAATTGCTTGTCACCAACCTCGTGCCAGCTTAATGGAGATCGGCATTTGCGACCATACAATGCCTCGAATGGAGCCATTTGAATACAGGCGTGGTAGCTATTGTTGTACGAGAATTCGATCAATGGTAAATGCACATCCCAACTACCACCAAAGTCGATGACACAAGAACAGAGCATGTCCTCTAGGGTTTGGATAGTACGTTCAGTATGTCCATCCGTTTAAGGATGAAAGGCCATACTGAGATTCAAATGAGAACCCACAGCGGATTGGAAAGTTTGCCAGAGACACGAAGTGAAACGACCACGATCATAAATGATATCGAGGGGAATGTCGTGACGGCATATGATTTCGTCAGTGTAAAGTCGAGCAAGTCGTTCAACCTTGAAATCTTCACGAATAGGAAGGAAATGAGCGGACTTGGTCAATCGATCAATAATTACCCAAATACTATTGTGACCAGAAGGTGTACGAGGAAGTTTGGTTATGAAATCTATAGCAATGCTATCCCATTTCCAAACGGGGATTTCAGGTTGTTCGAGTAGACCAGAAGGTAGTTGGTGCTCGGCTTTGACTTTCGAATAGGTAAGGCACTTAGAAACATAAGCGGTGATTTCTCTCTTCATACCAGGCCACCAATAGGATGTACGTAGGTCGTGGTACATCTTGTTAGCACCAAGATGAATTGAGTACTTAGATTTGTGTGCCTCATTCATTATGATTTCGCGAAGATTGACGCGATTTGGCACCCAAATGCGATCACGACAGTAAAGCAGACCATCAGATTTTGTAATGAGTAAGTCTTCAGTAGCTCCATGTATTTCTACAAACATGGTTCCTTCATTGATAGACGAGTATTGAGCTTCACTAATGCCAGTGTGAAGATTGCTCGAGATATGAAAACAACGAGTACTATCAACATGAGTCTTACGACTAAGAGCGTCGGCCACGACATTCGCTTTACCAGGGTGATAGCGAATCTCGCAGTCGTAGTCGTTAAGTAATTCCACCCAATGTCGCTGATGCATATTAAGCTCTTTTTGGTTAAAGATGTGTTGTAGGCTCTTATGGTCAGTGAAAACCACACACTTTGTACCATATAGGTAGTGTCGCCAAATCTTCAACGCAAAAACAACGGCACCAAGCTCGAGATCATGGGTAGTATAATTTTTCTCATGTATTTTGAGTTGACGAGAGGCATAAGCGATGACTTTTTCTCGTTGCATGAGAACACAGCCAAGACCACGATTTGAGGCATCGCAATACACCACGAAGTCGTCATTCCCATCGGGAAGAGCGAGGATATGAGCATTACAAAGCAGTTCTTTAAGAGTTTGAAATGATTCCTCTTGCTCAGGACCCTAAGCAAAAGGTTTCTCTTTTTGAGTCAACGAAGTGAGAGGAACGGCGATCTTTAAAAAGTTCGAGATGAATCGGCGGTAATAACCCGCCAATCCCAAGAAGGAACGGATTTCAGAAGGAGATTTCGGCGTGATCCAATTCTTCACAGCTTCGATTTTTGAAGGGTCGACATGGATTCCTTTTTCACTAACCACGTGCCCAAGGAATTGGACTTCCTTGATCCAGAACTCGCACTTGGAAAATTTCGTGTATAGGCGTTCGACACGTAAGAGCTCGAGTATAAGACGAAGATGACATTCATGATCGGTTTGAGATTTAGAATAAATGAGAATATCATCAATGAAGACGATCACAAAACGATCCAAATAGGGTTTACAAACACGATTCATAAGATCCATGAACATTGCTGGTGCGTTGGTCAACCTAAAAGGCATAACCACGAACTCGTAATGTCCATAGCGAGTGCGAAAAGCGGTTTTGGGAATGTCCTCTTCGAGAACACGAAGCTGGTGATAACCAGATCGAAGATCGATCTTGGAGAAACAAGTAGTGCCTTGAAGTTGGTCAAAAAGATCATCGATACGCGGAAGGGGATAACGATTCTTGACAGTGAGTTTGTTAAGCTCACGATAGTCGATACACATGCGAAACGAGCCATCCTTCTTTTTGACGAAGAGTACAGAAGCACCCCAAGGTGAGGTACTTGGACGAATGAAACCCTTTTCTAGGAGTTCTTGGAGTTGACTAGATAACTCTTGCATTTCGGAGGGAGCAAGACGATAAGGAGCCTTGGCGATAGGAGTCGCACCAGGTACGAGGTCAATACGAAAATCGACAGTTCAAGGTGTAGGAGGACCAGGCAGATCTTCAGGAAAGACGTCAGGGAAGTCGCGCACCACTGGAACATTACTTACGCTCTTTCTCTTGCCCTTTTCTTCCACAATGTGGGCTAAAAAGGCAAGGTACGGTTTGCGTAAATTTTTGTTTGCTTGTGTGTAGGACATCAATCTTAGTCCTTTTGAAGGTCGGTCTCCATAAACGCGCAAGGTGTCGCCAGATGGGAAAGGTAAACGAACGTATTTCTCATGGCAAACGATTTCAGCATGGTTTCCACGAAGCCAATCCATGCCTACGATGACGTCGAAACTACCCAATTGCATGGGTATAAGTTTGATAGTGAAGGTATGATCGTTAAGAGTAAGAAGACAATCACGAAGAATGGAATCGATAAAAACGGATTTACCATTGGCAACTTCGACGGAAAACGACTTAGGTAGCTTAGAGCGTGCAACATTTAACAAAGGTTCGAATTCAACGGACACAAAGCTTTTGTCCACACCAGTATCAAATAACAACGAAGCATAAAGGTTATTAACAAGAAACGTACCATTAACGACGTCATTGTCGTTGCGTGCCTGATTCGCGTTAATGTTGAAAGCGCGTACACGAGGAGGTTGTTGTTGTTCCTGGTTGAGTTGAGGACACTGAGGACGAAGGTGAGTTGTGTTACCACACTTATACCAGGCTCGTGCTGGTTGGGCGTTTTGTTGAGCTGGTTGCGCTTGGAGAGCTTGTTGAGCTTGCGATGTGGGGTTATTCTTACAATAGGTGGTGTTATGGCCGAAACGATTGCAATGGGTACAATGGCGATAATTGGCATTGGCAGGATGGTGAAAATTGCAAGTAGTACACTTGGGATGAATCCCAGTGTATGACTTTCGTTCGTTTGCAGGTGTGGCAGGGTTAGATTGTAAAGCTGGAGGGTTTGGCGGAGTAACAACCGCATAATTCTGACTAGAAGCCTTCCGCTTCTTGTTTTGGTTCTTTTTTGTGGACGAGGAGGGTTCAACGGTGGCTTGGTTCATGTTCTTCGAGGAAGCCTTTTCAGAGTTCCTACAAAGGAAGATGTTGCTGTTAAGGCAAGCGGCCAATCGATAGGTTTCTTCTATGGTTGCTGGAAGAGCAGCTTCCATAAGGTTCATGAAGGAATCAGGGTAACAGTGGATATACTTGTTGATTTGATTTTCAGGCGTATCAACCTGGCTAGGACAGAGAATGCTGAGTTGCTTGAAACGGGTGGTTAAGCCATCGTTGTCGTCACCGACTTGTTTCAGAAACCAAAATTCATGCTCCAACTTTCTGAGTTCATGCGGAGGGCAGAATTCCTCCCTCATGATCTTCTTTAGTTCCGCCCATGGCAGAGCGTGAGCGGCATCTTCTCCTCTTGTGCCTCGCTCAGAGGTCCACCAGTCCAGGGCCCTTGAGCGAAACACGCCAGTAGCGTTTTGAGTGCGTAATTCGTCAGGGAAACCACTCTGACGGAAAGCGATTTCCATAGCATCAAACCAAGTGAGCAGTGCTATGGCACCATCCTTGCCTGAAAATTACAGGGGTTTGCAAGCCATAAATTGCTTGAAGAGGAATTGTGGCATTGGTTTCTGCACCTTGGAGTCCACAGAGCCATGGGGCGAGTCCGAATTGGGGTGGATACGACTAACGATGTCAGGTATCACTCGAGCCATTTGGTCGGCCATTTGTTCAGCGATGAGGCCTACGAGTTCTTTCTTAGAGATGGAACCAGTGCGGGAACCCTTATTGGACTTGGGCTTTTCGGATGATCTTGAAGATACCATCTAGAAGTTCGAAAGAAAAGAAAAGGATGAGACTTGATCATAATGTTTTAAGAGAACCGTTTTCATGAAATGATTCACATAGCATAAAGTTTCACAGAGCATAAAAGCGTTCAAATTGATTCACATAGCACATAAGATTCAAATTGTATCACATAACATAATCATGGATTCCATATAGCATAACATGAATAATGAAAGCTTCGTAAATTTAGTTTGTTCACGAGGGATTATTATTGTTTTTGATTGCGATAACGTGCGAAACATGTAAAAAGGTTTGAAATGAACGAACGTTCAAATATAAAAATCACATGTAAATTGAGATACATAAAAGAGAGGCTCAATAAAACATTGGATTGTTTCGGGTAGAGAAACATCAACTATTCCAAAGTGAGTCGAAAGTCCTTTCGAATTAGAGAAATCGTGCTTTGGCCTATAGGTAAGATACTCTCGTCGAGAAGCGATTAACGGTATCTTACCCTTCCAGTTACTACATGTCTCTAATCGATTGAAACAATCGGGACTTTGGCGAGATTGAAAATCGAGGAATGGGACTTAATCGACAAGATGCGGGTTTCACCCCCTTGACGATTTCGTACCCTAAATGTGATTGGTACTCGTCGGGTCAAAATATAATTTTGACACTTTAACGAGGGTCCACTAGAGTTGAAATGGAAATTACCATTAAGTTGTGGATTTCACTCCTAGCTTAATGGTGTAACTTCATGCAAAAAAATAGTTTAAGGTAGGATGAGAGTCATTTACCAAATTGTGGGTTTCACGCCTATTTTGGTAAAGTCGTCTCGTTTATGTCACAAGAGTCTTCAAATAATCAAAAGTGTATTCATGTTAGCCTTAGGAAAGGCATGCAAGTTTAACAAACAAGAAGTGTTGCTAGGAAGCATGTAAGGTAGAATGCATAAGTTTTAAACAACAAATAAGAGGCAAAGTTCCTAAAACTATAGAATAGGGTAAAGCATTCCAACTTATTCCTAATTCCCTATAGTTATGGCTCTGATACCAATCTGTCACACCCCAACCGATGGCGGAAGCATCGGGATGAGACGAAAATGAGATTGCAAGAGACATCATAACACGATGTGACAATATTAATTAAATTCAAATTTCATTTCAAGACTAATTGTCATACAAGATTCAAATAGAAATAACAACAAAGTTTCAAATTGTAACATAACAACAAAAGATAGATTAATCTAGGTGTGTATCTATGTCCACCTAAATTGCATTTCTTCTTGAACATCGACTCATCAATCAACCTGCAACATGTATTAAAATAGAGTTCAATGCAAAAGCAGAGGCGAGTATACAAGTTTTTGTTACATAGCATAAAATAATTTAAGTGCTCATATCCAACATGAATCATAATTAGCAAGTTTACTAGCATGCCAAAACGGTGTACTTATATGTTCAAACCCAAGATTCCAATGCGTTAAAATAGCCTATCCCAAATAGAATAAAGGGAGGTTAACATGTTTGACTTAACAATACCCAAGAATCGTGGGCAGTGCATTACTCCTATAGCGCTATAATTGTTAAGGTAGGCTAGCAAAGTTAATGAAGCATATATCGACACAAATAGTTTACATTAGCATAACAAGTCTAAACAAGCATCATATAGTTTCATGTTAAGCATGGATAGAGTTTAAAATAGTTTCATGTGTGGTGTAATTTTGTATAACATACATAGTGCATCCTAAAGTGATAAAAAGGAAAACGGGATCGAGTATACTCACGATTTTTGCAAGCTTTCCTATTTGATATCCCGTGAGTGTTGGTTGTTTAGTTTGGAGCACCTTGTCCTCCTACACAAAGGAACATAGGTGTGTAACTTTGGGGAAAACGGAAGATTTTAGATTCGGAATTTAAAATACATGAACATAGACATAGGAAATTAATCACCCATCACATATGATGTTTAGATGATATACTTACTAACTTGACAATGTCCACTAGTTCATCATCAAGTGTTAGGTTTGTGTGAATATTACATAAGTATTACATAGTATAGTATATCATATATGTCAAGCATGAGGTGGAAGATTAAAATCTTCATTTAGGTACCTCTAAGTATCATAGAATTCATACATGAGGTAGGAAGAACAAAGCTTCCATTTAAGCACCTCTAATGTTCACCACTACACTTGTTGTTATAAACAACAAGGAGGGTCATGAACTTTCAAGAATAATTAAATACCACAACTAATCTATGAGAAAACATCAAGAAGTGTGTGGATTTTTATGAAAGATATCCCAAGCTAGTCTAACAATCACACATTTATCAAGCTTCAAGCTTTAACACTTCTTGTGGGTAAAACCCTAACTAAAACAGAATGTTTGTGAGGTTTTAACCTCTTATTTAACATTTCTCAGTCTTGTTTTTAAGCCCAACTAACCATTTAATTGATTATGAGCATTAGGACATAGTTTTGAGATGAAATAGACCCAAGTTTACTAAGATTAACAAAGTTTAGATGAAAATAGAAATGAACAGTCCACTTTGGAGCCTTTTTGGGGACATTCCAGAGCTTGGTTTTCCATGGAAAACCTCTGGAAATGTTCCTAAGGTTATTCCAAACAAGTGGGAAAAAGAATCAAGTGAAAAGGTTAAGAAACGAGTGAGTTATGCTCACTTTAGTGAAGGTTGAACAATCTGCTCGAACTTGGAAATTAGCTGCAATTTGGGGAGGATTTGAGAGTGTTTTTGATGATTAGAAAAGTGTATAATGCTTGGAAGAGGCTTGGTATTTATAGGGAGTTTAAGTGAGTATTAAATGTCAAAAACTCATTCAAAAATCAAAACAAAACACAAATTTGCGCCAAAAAACGAGTCTGATCCGTTTCAGTGTGTTCGGCTAGCTTGGCGGGCCGCGGAGGCTGGCTGGGCTTTGGTCGCGGGCTGCCTAGGTGACTCCGGCCGAGAGGTTAAAGGATTAATGGGGCTGGGTTTAAACGATAAGGAGTACTTGCTCAGTTGGTGTGCGCGTGTGTTTGTGAGATAGGCGACCCGGGTTTGATCCCTGGGCTCAGCAACCCTTTTTTTCTTTTTTCTTTTTTTTTGTTTCAGCACATTAGAGTTTCAGGAAAATACACAAATAGTCCCTGTAGTTTAAAGTTTCAGTTAATTACCCAAACAACCCTAAACTTTAATCAACCTTATGCTATGTTATTAAAACAAAGAAACTAGCTTCACCACTAACTAACTTGGTTAGTTAGGTTGTATTTTTCTAACTTTAAAAGTTTAACGAGACTAACTAGGTTATTAAAAAATGAACTTTTAACTAATAAAATTAATTTAAACAATTTTGATAATTACCCATATTTATAACTAAATAAGGATAAAAGATTTACGACGATTAATCACTTCGCGAAACTTTCGGGTTTCATCATTTTACGAGTTTCAACTAGTTTAACAAGCATCGAGCGTAATAACGAATCGAGAGTCTTGGTTAATATATCGTTCAAGCATGAATTTGTTTATCAGTCGTACATAAGTCTAATATGAATACGCAAGCATGATTAAAATAGCTTCGTTTTCATTATGATCAAAAGTCTCGAATTACAAAGGAAATACAAGAGTCAAAATGTAGAAAGTACAACACGACTTGCCAAAATAAGAAAGTGCGAAAAAAATGCGGAGCGTTACAGAGCTGACGGTGGATGCTCCGCCGGAGATGTCCTTGATTCGAAGCCACTAACCTCCCAGCTCCACCTGTTGTTCGACATTGATTAATTGTTCCTGTTACCGAGCCATAATTCGTGAAATTAGAGGGAACTGATGGATATTTGCAGTTGGTGGCAGCGGGGTGGAGGTGTTACGGTGGTGAGTTTTCTGGTGATGTCGGGGTGAGGTGGTGGCGACGTGGTGGAGTTGTTATGGTGGGGCGTTTTTCCGTTGAAGAAACAACAAAAACTTAGGTCATCGATGAAGACGGTTGTTACTGTGAAGAAACAAAGTGATTCTTCATCAGTGTCAGTCAAGAAACAAAGTGATTCTTCATCGGTTACAGTCAAGAAAAATATTGCAGGTGGGGAGTTGGGTGGTGGTGGTTGGAAGAGAGAAGGGAGAAGGATAATAATAGATTATAAGGTGGGCCTTATTTTATTTTAGTTAGATATTTAAATAAATAATTAATAACATTTTTTATTAGTAAGGGTATTTAGGTCATTTCGCACCCACCTAACACCAAAAACTAACCTTCATCCGCACCAGGGATTATCCGAGAACGAAATTGTAAAAGTTGGGAACTATAGCTGTAATTTTAGAAAGTTAGGGACTAAAGGTGAAAAATGGGCAAACCACAGGGAGTATCCGGGCATTTTTCTCATATGGTAGAGCAAAAAATAGCATTTTTAAAGGCGAATATGAACCGAACCGACTAGTTAGATTCTTTATTTTAATTTACTACACTTTATTCAATTAACTAATAACTTTCAATGTTATTATGGTATATTGATTTACACAACTGTGATGCAAAAAAAGGAACAAGAAGCAAAGGATAAATACACGATTATCATCTACTGGCTATGGGAAGTGTGCTGGTCAATTGGTGAGAAGATTGAGGCAATAATCACGGAGGAAAATATGAAAAGGAAATCACAGTTATTACTCCCTCTCAAGTTGGCGCATGTAGATTAATAATGCCCAACTTGCCAAGCAGACTATGAAACAAGTGCGTCCCTAAGGGCTTCGTAAATAGGTCCGCAATCTGCATCTTAGAATCAATCTTCATGGGAATGATTTCGTTGGACTCGACTCATTCTCTGACGAAGTAACAGTCCATCTCGACATGCTTGGTTCGTTCGTGGAAAACGGGATTGTTGGCTATCTACCTTGCCGCCTGGTTATCACAGAATAGCTGCGTTGGTCCGTCACAGGACATTTGAAGTTCTTTGAGGAGCCATCTTAACCATAGAATTTCACTTACTGTAGAGGCCATCGGCTGTACTCAGCTTCGGCGGACGAACGTGAGACGACATACTATTTCTTAGATTTCCATGATATAGGTGATCCTCTTAAAAGTAACAGGTACCCGGTTCTAGATCTTCTAGTGATGGGGCATCCTAGCCATTCGGAGTCACAATAACCCGTTAAGGTTGTGCCACCATCTTTGGTAAGAAGAATTCCTTGCCCAGCTGTGGCCTTTAGGTATCGTAAGACACGATTGGCGGCTTCAAGGTGACTCACTCTCAGATCATGAACAAATTGGCTAAGAATGTTTACTGCATAAACAATGTCGGATCTCGTAGCTTGCAAGTAAATAAGCCTCCCAACGAGTCATCGATATTGGTTCGCATCAATATGAGCTTCTTCATCACATTTGTCCAACTTTAAATTTTGTTCCATGGGAAATAAGCTTAGACGACACCCCGTCATGCCCGTATCCTCAAGAATGTCTAGCGTGTACTTCCTTTGGCTAAGAACCATTCCTTGCTTAGTTCGGGAAACCTCGATGCCAAGAAAGAACTTCAAAGTGCCAAGATCTTTGATGCTAAATTCTTCGTCAAGAAAGGCTTTCGTTTCTTGAATTTTCTTCATGTTATTACCAACGATGACGACATCATCAACGTACATAAGGGCTGCTACAAAGACCCCTTTTTCTTTGAATATGAACAAAGAATAATCGACCCTAGATTGCTTGAAACCAAGACTTAACAAGAAGGTCGTAAATTTTTGGTACCAATTTCTTGAAGCTTGTTTAAGGCCGTAGAGAGATTTTCTCAACTTGCACACTCATTTGTCATCTTGCTTTTCAAATCCTTGGGGAACCCGCATATAAATGTCTTCGTCTAAGTCTCCATGCAAAAAGGCATTATTCACATCTAATTGATGGATGTGCCAACCCCTTTTTACGGCTACGGCAAGGAGACTCCAGATGGTAACTAGTTTTGCAATGGGGGCGAATGTATCATGGAAATCGATCCCCTCCGTTTGCGTGAAGCCTTTAGCGACTAGTCGTGCTTTGTATCGTTCAATTTCATCATTTGGTTTGTATTTTATTTTATACACCCATTTTGATTTGATGGCTCGTTTTCCTTGCGGAAGCTCTTGGAGGGACCAAGTCCCAATTTTTTATTAAGGCTTGAACTTCAGCCTTCATGGCCTCAACCCACTTTGGGTCCCTTTTAGCTTGGCTAAAAATTTTTGGCTCATTATTTTGAGTAATGGCCAACAAAAAAGCTTTATGTCCGTCAGTAAAATTATTGTAAGTAACAAAATTTGCTAAAGGGTGTACCGTTGAGGGTTCTTGATCGGAGGAGGATGGATGCTCGTGGTCTAGAGATTGGGGTAAATTCACTTGATAATCTTTAAGAAAAACGGGCTTGGTCTTGGTTCTTTTTGGCCTTTCATTTGCTTCTGGGCCGATTCCATCATTGGTAGATGGGTTTTCTTCATGTCTAATGATGGATTCATTGTCTAGAATTGGGCTTTCATTTTCTGATATCCTAACTGGGCTTCCTTGGGTATCCCCAATGTCTTCGACTTCTACTGGCCCATTGTTGGAAAAAAAACATTTTGATCAGCAGTGGCATCATTATTAATGCCAACCTTCTCATGCCTTGGTTCATCTTCCCAAACTTTTGGAATGAAAATTTCTTCTTCTTCATTTGGAGGTTCTGCCATAGAGAAAGGAAAAATATTTTCCATAAACTTGACATCTCTTGAAATTATGATCTTTTTGTGTTCCAAGTCGTAGATTTTATAACTTTTGGTCCATGGGGGATATCCCAAGAACACTCCCGGTCTCCCCCTTACTTCAAACTTATCTCCCTTGGTTTTGGTGCTTCGGTAATAATCGAGATAACCAAATACCCTTAGGTGCCCGTAATCAGGTTCATGATTGCATAAAAGCTTATATGGTGTTTTTCCATCAATGACATCAGAAGGCAGTCGGTTTATAATGTGTGTTGCGGTTAAGACACATTCTCCCCAAAAGCGAGTGAGTAAATTTGCTTCAAACTTTAAAGCTCTCGCCATTTCTAAGAGATGTCGGTGTTTTCTTTCCACCACACCGTTTTGTTGCGGTGTGTGTGGGCATGTTGTCTCCAACATTATACCCTCTCTTCTATAGAATTCGAGCATATCATTGGAAGTGAATTCGTCTCCGTTGTCACATCGTACACGTCTTATATTCTTTTCAAATTGAACTTGCACCATTTAATGGAAAAATATCAAAATGGTGCCAACCTCGGATTTGTGTTTGAGAAGAAAAACCCAAACGACACGCCTAAAATCGTCTACTATCGTGAGAAAATAATTTGCACGTGTAAGAGAGGGTATGCGGTATTTACCCTATGCGTCACAATGTATGAGGTCAAAGCAAGCATTCATTTTTGTTTTGCTAATTGGAAATGGCAATCTAGTGAATTTCTCTTTCACACAAGAATCACAAAATCCCTTTAAAGAGGCGTCTTAATTATTAAAACCAACATTATTAAGATTAGTAATTAACGTATGGCCTAGTCTCTTATGCCATGTCCTTGCGGTTGCCATCATTGCTTGTCTTCCACCTTCCAACATCCCCATCTTGTATAGACCTTCGAGGCATTCACCCGCTCCAATCAATTCCCTCGAGCGTAGGCTCTGCATGACACAAAAAATTGGAAAGAATGTCACAGCACATTGCAAATCATTGGATAGTTTACCAACTGATAACAAATTGCACTTGAATTCGGGAACGTATAGGACGTTTTTAATGGTCACCCCATTGGTAAGTGTGTGAGTACCACGACCCTTGACGGGTATGGTAGCCCCATTTGGTATGGTAACCGGTGTTTCGTAGACTCCTTTGGCTATGTTTTGTAAAAGGGCATTATTATAAGACATATGTCCGGTAGCGTCGGAATCGATTACCCACATACCTTCTTGATTCCAATTACCTGCCATGTTAGCAATAGGTCCATGGTCTTCTTTGGTAACTTCTGTCTTGTCTCCAAAGAACTTTATGAACTACTAGTATTGCACCTCGATTAGTCCCGGTATCGGGCTGCTCCCTTCTTCCATGCACGCGGCCTTTGGTTTTGATTGCTTCCCTTTTCCAGGCCACCAATCGGGATACCCAATTCGCTTGAAGCATCCTTCTTTGTTATGGCCTGTTTTACCACAAAAGTCACACCGTTCCACCGGATCTCCAACATTACGCTTCCCATCTTTTCGAGAGGGTTTATTCATGGATTGAGTTTCATCTCGTTTACTCGGTATAAAAGCTTGAAAGGCCGAGGCCTCAGTTGTCACCTTTTTGTTGTTGGAACCGCTCTTTGCTGCTCATCATCGGAGACCAAATATTAAGCGGTTCCAAGCGTGGGTATCGGTTTCATAGCAAGGATTTGAGTCCTTATGGTTCCAAACTCAGCATCCGGCCCCAATAAAAACTCATAGAGTTTTTCTTTGTCCTTCTGTTCACCAAGCTTCTTCCCAATTCCACACACACACCCATTATAGTTTCACGTAAGCACGGGAAATACAGATTGAATCTCGTCCCACAAACCACGCAACTTCGTGTAGTATGCGGAGACGAAAAGACCTTCTTGTTTGATGGTGCTTAAAGATTGCTTCAACTCATACGCTCTAGGCGCATTTCCTTTGCCAAAACGCTCTTTTAAGTCGTCCCATATTTCTTGGGCCATGGTTGCATATTTCACACTGGTTCAGATTTCTTTTTCCATGGCGTTGTGTAACCACCCTTTTATCATAGCGTCACACCTCATCCGGCCCATGTACTTGCTAGATTCGGGTTCCGGTTTCCGGTTTCCGGTTTCTTGATTGTTCCGTTGATGAAACCAACTTTATTCTTGGCGAACAAGAAATTTAGCATTTCTTGTGACCAATCGATGTAGTTGGCGTCTGTGAGTATAACGTTGACGTGCATCTGCCTCGGATAGTCTGAGGCATGGATATAGTAAGGAGAGTTGTGGTTGATGACTTCACCACTGCTTTCTTTTTCGTTTTCTTTAGCGCCGGCCATGGCGTCTTTGTAATTTTGGATCTTATTGTGGCTCTGTTATTATGGTATATTGATTTACAAAATTGTGATGCAAAAAAAAGGAACAAGAAGCACAAGATAAATACACGATTATCATCTACTGGCTATGGAAAGTGTACTGGTCAATTGGTGAGAAGATTGAGGCAATAATCACGGAGGAAAATATGAAAAGGAAATCACAGTTATTATTAACTTGATCTACTTCTTCCATTATAAGTAGGGTGTTGGACACTTATCTAGGTCGGATATGATTGTTACGAATTGGTGAAAATCATAGCTCACACTAATGCCACCATCACCCATGACCATAAGGCGTCACTTTTACTCGGGTTACATGAAGCCACTTCATTGCAGAGTGACATCTTCAATAATGCGACTTAGAGGGCGTTTGGTTCGTAGGAATTCCATAGCATTTAAAGGAATTGGAATCTGAATTTCATATCTTAAGATGTTTGGTTCACAGAATTTGATGGAATCGGAATCTAAATTTCAATCTTCATGTGTTTGGTTGACAATGAAATTGGAATTGAGCATGAAATCCTTCAAAATTCCTTGAACTAAAGGAATTCAAAATCCTTCCTATATGTGAAAGAATTAAAGTAAATTCATTGTAATCTTCGTCCGTTTTGACCCGAACGGTTTCGACCCGCACCGTGTCAACTCGTACCGTTTCGACCCGTACTAGTTTCGAACCGAATCATTTCTACCCGTACCGTTTCGACGCGAACCGTTTCGACGCGAACCGTTTCGACGCGAACCGTTTCGACGCGAACCGTTTCGACCCGTACCATTTTGACCCGAACTGGTGGTTGTGGGTGGTGGGATGATGGATTCCAATTCATTTGACAACCAAACACAACATTAGATTGTTCGCCCTTCTTTGCGTTGATTTTTCTAAAAAAAAAACAATAGCAAAAGTGTCGGTGGAACATGAAGAAATGTATGAACTATATATACATTGAGTTAGGAAAAGAGAAATATTTGTTGTTTATGAAAATTTTGAAGTTTAACGTTGAGTTAAGCAAAAAAGAAATGAGGTTAAAACATTGTGAAAACCAAACCAGTTAATTGGTGAATAATAAATAGTGTGCATGGAGAATTAGTTTATATTTCAAGTTAGGATTTTGGTTCTCATTTCAACCTAAGAGTTAAGACAACTTGGGTATCGTATTTGATTCCAATAACAGTTTGAGTTTATAAGAAACAAAGGTTTAAGATGCATAACGCCAAAATAAAAACCTAAGTATAGAAAATCACGAATATAGTTCATTTTCACTATGTTATACCTTCATAATAATGTCATAACATATTCATATTTAGAGTATTGAGATATCCGACTCTATAGTTGTGTGTCTCTCTTCACACACATCATTTTTACAGCAAGGAAATAATACATAAATCATGAGTTACGTGAGTTCAAAAAGCAGATACACAAAGCCGATTCGTGCATTATTAATTATGTACAAATACAAAAGACAAGTATTCAAATATGATATGTGTAACATTTGGTTCTAATATGTATTTTTTGTATTATTATCTAATGTAAAGAAGGATACAAAGTAAAAGTAGAGGAACTACCGGTGTATTTTATTATGACTATCCAGGGGCGTAGCATAGTGGGGCGGCCGACCCCGAATTTTTCGCTCAGTAGTGGAGAATATGTAGTTTCCGTATAGAAATTTTTAGATAAATATGTTGATCAGTTCTGTTTAAACTTAATGGAAAACATGAATAACATACCTGTTACAGCATTCAATGCAGTGGAGAATCCAGTCAGAGAAGACGACATCGAGTTCGACATAATTGTTACTGTGATTTGGTTCCTCCTTAGGGTGTAAGGTGATGATGGTGATGAACCGAAAGTAGGGAGGTTTCGGTTATGGGGAGAGAGCCGATTTGATGTTATGAGGGTTGGTTGATTCACTAAGTGTGTAACCCTTAAACTCTCTAATAATCCCCTTATATATACACCCAAGAGGAAACCTAATTAGTTAATAAGGGCAATATGGTCCATCAACAATTACCAACTAATTATTAATAGGTTATTAATATATTTTGATCTAATATAATATAAATGATTATAAAGGCGACAAGATTAAATATTACATTAATAATATATTTAATCTCACATTCTCCCACTTAGCCGAGTAATCATTTATCATGAGTATTAGGTAAGCTTGGCCAGGAGTTAACACTCATTTTAGCTTTAAACCAAGAACTATAGCAGAGAAATACAGCCGTTGAATCATCATTCGACTCAGGACCCTCATTAGTCATACTATAGCCTCAATTTAAAACCTAATAGTTACGATCAAAATATGTATAAGCCCTTTAGCGTCTGATTTATATTTATATTTGTCTATATGTCATTACACCGGCAGAACATATGTTAGAGACATACAAAATCAAACTGGGGAAATTTTATTAATTAAAACATAAGCTAGTACAATATGCCATTAAATAAGATCTTTAGTAAGTCCCATATTCGATACATGTTCTTCGAAAACTTTAGGTGGGAGACCTTTAGTCAACGGATCCGCAAGCATATCTTTAGTACTAATATACTCAATACAAAGATTATTTTCCTCAACTCGTTCACGTACGAACAAATATTTTGTATCGAGATATAAGCCAGCTCCAGTCGAACTGTTACTGTTCGAGAAACTAACGACAGCTGAGTTATCACAGTAAAGCTTCAATGGTCTAGAAATGGAATTAACGATTTTGAGTCCAGTGATCAGATTTCTAAGCAACATTCCATGACAGGTTGCGTTGTAAACAGCAATGTACTCTGCCATCATTGTGGAAGTTGTAGTTAACTGTTGTTTATGACTCTTCCATGAGATAGGTCCGCCTGCTAACATAAAGATGTAGCCCGAAGTGGATTTCTTGTCATCTTTGCATTTGGCAAAGTCAGAATCAGAATAACCTACCACTTCTAAGTGATCACTTATTCTATAAGTCAGTTTATAGTCTTTCGTCCCTTGCAGATATCTAAGGACCTTCTTAGCTGCTTTCCAGTGATCTAGGCCAGGATTAGTCTGATAACGACCTAGCATTCCAGCAATATAAGCGATATCTGGGCGAGTACAGACTTGAGCATACATCAGGCTCCCGACTACTGATGCGTAAGGTATCTGGCTCATTTGCTCCTTTTCAACCTCTGTTGTCAGACACTGGAAAGAACCGAAAACATCTCCCTTAACTACTGGAGCAACTGAGGGTTTGCACTGTTGCATGTTGTAACGTGTAAGGACACGATCTATGTAAGTCTTTTGAGACAATCCTAAGATCCCTTTGTGTCTATCTCGGTGAATTTCGATGCCAATGACGTAAGAAGCATCTCTGAGATCCTTCATGTGACAACTCGTATTTCCGAACTTATCAACGTACTTGATGTAACGTATTTGAACTTGGTGTAACTATTTGTTATGTTGAATTAATGAGATTATATGTGACTTTGTGTTAAATGTTATGTGAATATATGTTGTGTTGTATGTATGTATGACATAGTCGTACAACACTCACCCGATCGCACAATAGACATCCGAACGCACAAGCCTTTGGGCTTAACTATTCTCGGCCCACTTCTCTTGAGTTGAACCGAATGGGCAGCCATGTAAAGGGTTCGGCCCACTCCATGTTTACACACACGCCCCTTTAGGGAATTTCTTTCTCATTACTTGCAATCTCACAACAAATCTACAAACCCTAGCTATTCTCTCTCTCCCTCACGAAACCGAAAGCAGCCAAACACCCTCTCCATCGAAGACCTTTTCTTGTTCAAATCACCCTCATTCATTTCAATCGGTTAGTGTTCTATGATGTGTTCTATGTTGTTGTTGTTATTAAATGATATAATGCGTATGAATGATGATATTCATGTGAATCGAATATGTATGTCTTGTTTTCGGATTGATTGTATGATAAGTTTTGTATGACTTGAATAGACTATGATTGTTAATCATGTAAAAATTGATATCTAAGTGTTATTGATCTAGAACCGAATGATGATTAAATAGGCTGTCATGTTTCATGTTTCAGATTTATCTATCATATGATGATATTAATTAAATGGCATGAATTGTTGCAAGTATATCAATTTTAGAGATTGTAACACCACCGATTGTTTCTGATGTTGCACATGCTATCATAATGACATATGATTGTAAGATAAGGCTTGCATGTGGCTAGTGGGATCTTTTAGTCAAACCATAGGATAGTGGCATTTATGTGTATCAATCCATCAAGAAATAGGTCCAATAACCTTTGAGATGATTGAATAAGTGGTCGGCCATTGTTGTTGAATTCGATGATGATCATGTGTAATTGTTGTTCATAATCATGATGTTAGGGTTATGTGAAACATTTGTTAAAAGTATTGATTTGATCGGTTATTAGTTAGGATAGAAATTGTTAGAATTGTTGATTGATATTTCATAAAATGGAAACTTTGTAAATTGATTTGCAAGATAAGTATTAGGTAACTGATTTCCATATTATTCGAACCACTAAAGCTGGTCGCACAACACTCCTGATCGTACAAGCAGCCCCTAATCGCACAAGAACTGGTTGTTTGTTGTTTTGGGCCGTAGACTTGGGCTGGGTATTTAAAACTGATCGCACAAGATGTATGAACATATAGCTGATTGGGCTGGTTGATTATGTTTGGGCCGAATTAACACAACCGCACTAGAATATTTAAGTCGCACAAGGTTATTGTTTAATTGTTATGTGGGCCGTAAGCTATATGTGTTGGGCTGGGAAACACTACTAGTCGCACAAGATGGATTATTGAATGATATGTTGGGCCATGTGTTAGTACATCGATGAATGTGGGCTTCAACGAGTGGATCGCACAAGTTGTCACACTTGTGCGAGCCCAATAGTTAATCTGTTGAACGTGATGATTTCATGTTACCATGATCCGTATGTTAAACTGATAACATTTAAAACATTCTGTGTGTGTACTATGTTGCCATGCTCGATACGTGTTAGCAATATGTTAAACTATGTGTAATCATACGTGCTTTAATTGAACCTAAACCTGACATGTGTGATAACCATGTTAGGACGTGGTTGACCACTAGCTTTTAGACGTGACCTTTCTGTGTAATCTGCCGAGCAAACCAAGGTGAGTTCACACTCCGTTACAAAGCATGGGGTTCCCAGGGGTTGGGAATGGGTTAAGGAATAGGGATTCCTCGTCCTGTTGAGACGTAACCAGGAACATAGATTCCTCGTCCGGTTGAGACGTATTAAACTATACTAGACTAGAACTCTATCAACGAAGTCCCTCCATTTTATATCGACTTAATCGCCGAGGCCAATGGCGAACGGGTCATTAGTTAAATAGCGCTATTAGGTTTAACAAACCTCACACCGTGCCGCAGAGGACGGGCGTGGACTAATGGACTATGGCACGTCAGTGATGATAGACACAGACGTTAGGGCACTTAAACATGACGAACGTTAGTAGTCGATATGTAACGAGTCTGGTGAATTAAACATGGGGTAGCCCCCACGGCCATAGAGCCGGGCTGGAATAGCCAACGTAAGAACGGGTAACCAATAAACGTTTTTCGATCTATGGGGTAACCCCCACGGCTGGATAGCTGGTAAAGAACAAACTGTGTTTTCGGAATAACTATAAACTGGACAACCAAACGTGAACTCACTCAACTAGTTGTTGACTCGTTACTACATGCTTTGCAGGTCTATAGGTACTAGCTGGAGCTTGCACAAGGAAGAGTCGTTGTGGGACATGGACAGCTGTGTGCCATGTTAAACCTTTGAATATTTAAACTGATGATTTGGTTTTAAAACATTATGCTTCCGCTCATAACTTCACTATGCTTGTTTTGGATATTAATCGTGTTGGTTGAACTTTTACATTAAATATTTACTTGTTCAATATGATTAGTGGTTTGATCCTGGTCAGTCACGCCTCCAAGCGGTGATACTCCGCAGGTGGATTTTGGGGGTGTGACAGATTGGTATCAGAGCCATTGGTTATAGAGAACTTGGTTTTAATAAAGGAAAACGTTTTTGTTAAAACCAGACTATAACCTGTACAGTGCTCTACGATCCACAACGACGCTTCACTCCACGTGCAAGGCTCGACATTCTAGGTGATATGATTTGTGTTTTATTGCCTACTTGTTAGATTACGTAGAACCTTGCTCATGATATGCTTAGCTAGTATAGCTACTGTTACTTGAACACGTGTGTGCTTACTCTCCTCTGTCATCGCACCTTCGCGAACCCCTCTCACACATGCTTCTTTTGGTATGAAGATCATGTCTGGACGCATTAACATGACTCAAGCCCAGTTGACGGCTCTGATCAACGAACAGGTTGCTGCGGCACTTGCAGCCGCACAGGCAGGAGGTATACCCTGCTGTTTATAACTCATTCTAGGATCTTTCGATCCTACTCTCGTGAATCTATCCTTGTGTTAAACCTTGTCCTTTCTTATACCCACAACAGGTCAACATGCTCAGCCACCTGTTTGCACCTTCAAAACTTTCATGGACTGCCGACCCACTACTTTTAGTGGCACTGAAGGAGCAGTAGGTCTCCTCCACTGGTTTGAGAAACTAGAGTCTGTATTCGAGATGTGTGAATGCCCTGAGGCACGCAGGGTGAAATATGCTACCGGCACTCTTGAGGGTTTAGCCCTCACATGGTGGAACGCCCAAGTGCAAATGCTGGGATTGGTTGCTGCTAACGCCACCCCATGGAACAATTTTAAGGAAATGATCAGAGAGGAATACTGCACTCGTGACGACATTCATAAGCTGGAAGTCGAGTTTTTCAACCTCAAGATGACGGGGTCAGAAATTGAGGCGTTTACTAAGAGATCGAATGAGCTTGCACTACTGTGTCCTACAATGGTGGACCCTCCAATTAAGCGTATCGAACTATATCTTAAGGGCCTAAAGCCGGAGATCCAAAGTCATGTGACTTCAGCAAATCTCGCTACTTATCAGCAGGTTGTTCAGCTGGCTCACCGTCTCACTGATCAGGCGGTGGAGCAAAACAGGTTACCAAAACGCATTAGTGCTACAGCTACTTCTGAACCTCCCAGTGATAACAAACGAAAATGGGATGGAGCTTCAAGCAGAGGTTCGACTTCTGTTCAATCCCAGTCGCAGCAGAGAAGAACAGAAGAGTATAAGAGTCCGAGTCAGCAATCGTCAGGTAGCCAAAGTCAGGGTGGATACAAAGGAAATCACCCCAAATGTAATCGTTGTAACTTACATCACAGTGGGCCATGCACCAGAAGTAACTGTCATCGGTGCAACAAGCCTGGTCATATTGCAAGAGAATGTAGGAGTCAGTTTCCCGCAAACCAAAATCGGCAACAACAGCGAGCTCCACCAAATCAACGTCAGCAGCAACAACAACAGGGTAACAACAGAGGGTGTTTTCAGTGTGGAGCTGAGGGCCACTTCAAGAAAGACTGTCCCCAACTGAACCAGAACAACAACAATAACAACAAAAATCAAGGGAATGGGAACAATGGGGGCAACAATGGCAACGGGGCAAGGGGTCGTATGTTCGTTATTGGTAATGGAGAAGCAAGGAATGATCCCAATGTTGTGACGGGTAAGTTCCTTCTCGACGACTTTTACGTTACTGTCTTATTTGATTCGGGTGCTGATACTAGTTATGTGTCCCAAAAAGTTAGTCAACTGCTTAAGCGTACCCCAACACCTTTGAATCCCAAACACGATGTAGAGTTAGCTAATGGTAAGAGTTTAGAGGTCACACACGTAGTCAAGGGTTGTAATCTCGTTCTTGCTGATCACACTTTCTCAATTGACCTCCTTCCTATCACTCTGGGTAGTTTCGACGTTGTCATTGGGATGGACTGGTTATCCCAACACCAAGCTGAGATTCTTTGCAACGAAAAGATTGTCCGCATTCCGCGCCAAGGTAAGGAACCTCTTATGATTCGTGGCGACAAGAGTGGTGCTGTTACGAGCATCATTTCTTCCCTTAAGGCTCAAAAGTGTTTGCGTAAGGGCCACACTGCCTTTCTGGCTCTTGTTACTGACACCTCGAAGAAAGAGAAAAAGATAGAAGACTTTCCAATTGTACGCAATTATCCTGAGGTATTTCCTGAGGAACTACCTGGCCTCCCGCCTCATCGCCAGGTCGAGTTTCAAATCGAGCTAGCTCCTGGAGCAGCGCCTATAGCTCGTGCACCGTGTCGCTTAGCTCCATCAGAGCTGAAAGAGCTATCTACGCAATTACAAGAACTCTTAGATAAGGGTTTTATTCGTCCTAGTTCTTCGCCCTGGGGAGCTCCAGTGCTATTTGTAAAGAAGAAAGACGGTACATTCAGAATGTGCATCGACTACCGTGAATTGAACAAGGTGACTGTGAAGAACCGCTACCCTCTTCCACGTATTGATGACCTATTCGACCAGCTGCAAGGGTCAAGCTACTATTCAAAGATCGATTTGAGATCAGGATATCACCAGCTGAGGGTCCGAGAAGAGGACGTCTCCAAAACAGCCTTCAGAACCCGTTATGGCCACTATGAGTTTTTGGTCATGCCTTTTGGGATGACAAACGCACCGGCGGTCTTCATGGACTTGATGAATCGTGTGTGCAAGCCTTACTTAGACAAATTCGTTATTGTCTTCATTGATGACATCCTGATCTATTCGAAGAGTCAGGAGGAACATGAGCAACATTTGCGACTTATTTTGGAACTCCTTCGAAAGGAACAGCTGTACGCCAAGTTTTCCAAATGTGACTTCTTGCTTCGTGAAGTCCATTTCTTAGGCCATGTAGTGAACAAGGATGGGATTCACGTTGATCCATCCAAGGTGGAGTCAATCAAGAGCTGGCCTGCACCTCGTACACCAACGGAAATTCGCCAATTCTTGGGATTGGCAGGATACTACAGAAGATTTATTAAGGATTTTTCTAAGATTGCTCAGCCTCTTACTTCACTAACGCAGAAGGGCGTTGTTTATCGTTGGGGAAACGCACAGGAGTTAGCGTTTCAGCACTTAAAAGATAGACTTTGCAGTGCACCTATCCTTTCATTGCCAGAGGGCACAGACGACTTCGTGGTTTACTGCGACGCATCTATTCAGGGTCTTGGTTGTGTTTTGATGCAGCGGGATAAAGTTATAGCATACGCTTCACGTCAACTCAAGGTTCACGAGAAGAACTACACTACACACGATCTAGAGCTGGGAGCAGTTGTTTTTGCACTTAAGATATGGCGACACTACTTGTATGGCACCAAGTGTGCTATCTACACTGATCACAGAAGTCTTGAGCACATCTTTAAACAGAAAGAACTCAATATGAGACAACGACGATGGGTCGAACTGCTGAACGATTACGAATGCTCAATCAGGTATCACCCGGGCAAAGCCAATGTTGTGGCTGACGCCCTCAGTCGAAAGGACACTGCGCCCAAGCGCGTACGAGCCTTACAACTTACTATACAGTCTAGCCTTCCTTCTCAAATACGAAACGCTCAGGTAGAAGCATTGAAACCAGAGAATGTCAGGGCTGAAGCCCTACGCGGCTCAAGGCAACGCTTAGAACAGAAGGGAGACGGTGCCTACTACGTAACAGGACGCATTTGGGTCCCGCTTTATGGCAACCTACGAGAGCTTGTGATGGACGAGGCACACAAGTCTCGCTACTCAGTACACCCTGGTTCGGACAAAATGTACCACGACATCAAAACCACATACTGGTGGCCTAGCATGAAGGCACACATAGCAACATACGTTAGCAAGTGCTTGACTTGTGCGAGAGTCAAGGCGGAGTACCAGAAACCTTCAGGCCCCCTTCAACAATCAGAGATACCACAATGGAAATGGGAGCAAATTTCCATGGATTTTGTTACTGGCCTGCCTAGATCACAACGTGGTAACGATACTATTTGGGTGATCGTGGATCGACTCACAAAGTCTGCTCACTTCCTGGCTATCAAAGAAACGGATAAGTTCTCCACTCTAGCAGAAGTATACCTAAAGGAAGTTGTCTCGAGGCACGGGGTGCCCACCTCTATTATCTCGGATCGAGATGCACGTTTTACATCAGAATTGTGGCAAGCAATGCACAAGTCCTTTGGCTCAAGGTTAGACATGAGCACAGCTTATCACCCGCAAACGGATGGGCAGTCTGAACGCACCATCCAGACCCTCGAAGACATGCTTAGGGCATGTGTTATTGACTTTGGCAACGGCTGGGAAAAGCATCTGCCACTTGTGGAATTTTCGTACAACAATAGCTACCACACCAGCATTAAAGCTGCTCCGTTTGAGGCATTGTACGGGCGAAAATGCCGGTCACCTCTTTGTTGGGCAGAGGTGGGGGATAGTCAGATTATTGGTCCAGAATATGTAGTTGACACAACAGAGAAAATTGCTCAGATACGACAACGAATGGCGGCAGCTCGTGAGCGTCAGAAAGTCTACGCCGATAAGGATAGAAAACTACTCGAATTCCAGGTCGGGGATCGAGCGCTACTCAAAGTTTCACCCTGGAAGGGTGTGGTTCGTTTTGGCAAACGCGGCAAACTTAACCCACGATACGTTGGACCCTTCGAAGTCATTGAGAAAATAGGCAAGGTGGCCTACAGACTGAATTTACCAGCAGAACTCAGTGCAGTTCACAATGTTTTCCACGTGTCAAACCTGAAGAAGTGTTTATCAGATGAGCCCCACGTAGTTCCTTTGAAGGAGCTCACGATCGACGAGTAGTTACGATTCGTCGAGGAACCTGTGGAGATCACGGACCGGGATGTGAAGGTCCTCAAACATACCAGAATACCTCTCATTCGAGTTCGTTGGAACTCACGTCGCGGCCCAGAGTTCACCTGGGAACGCGAAGATCAGATGAAGCAAAAGTATCCCCAACTATTCGCCACCGGTACAACCACTACTGAGGCTGAAGCTACGGAATTTCGGGACGAAATTCCAGATCAACGGGGGGAGGATGTGACACCCCAGGAAAACCAGGAAAACCATGCAACTTAACTAGCTTCCTCAGTGAGTATGTGCTAAATTTCGGGACGAAATTTCTTTCAACTTGGGGATAATGTGACAACTCGTATTTCCGAACTTATCAACGTACTTGATGTAACGTATTTGAACTTGGTGTAACTATTTGTTATGTTGAATTAATGAGATTATATGTGACTTTGTGTTAAATGTTATGTGAATATATGTTGTGTTGTATGTATGTATGACATAGTCGTACAACACTCACCCGATCGCACAATAGACATCCGAACGCACAAGCCTTTGGGCTTAACTATTCTCGGCCCACTTCTCTTGAGTTGAACCGAATGGGCAGCCATGTAAAGGGTTCGGCCCACTCCATGTTTACACACACGCCCCTTTAGGGAATTTCTTTCTCATTACTTGCAATCTCACAACAAATCTACAAACCCTAGCTATTCTCTCTCTCCCTCACGAAACCGAAAGCAGCCAAACACCCTCTCCATCGAAGACCTTTTCTTGTTCAAATCACCCTCATTCATTTCAATCGGTTAGTGTTCTATGATGTGTTCTATGTTGTTGTTGTTATTAAATGATATAATGCGTATGAATGATGATATTCATGTGAATCGAATATGTATGTCTTGTTTTCGGATTGATTGTATGATAAGTTTTGTATGACTTGAATAGACTATGATTGTTAATCATGTAAAAATTGATATCTAAGTGTTATTGATCTAGAACCGAATGATGATTAAATAGGCTGTCATGTTTCATGTTTCAGATTTATCTATCATATGATGATATTAATTAAATGGCATGAATTGTTGCAAGTATATCAATTTTAGAGATTGTAACACCACCGATTGTTTCTGATGTTGCACATGCTATCATAATGACATATGATTGTAAGATAAGGCTTGCATGTGGCTAGTGGGATCTTTTAGTCAAACCATAGGATAGTGGCATTTATGTGTATCAATCCATCAAGAAATAGGTCCAATAACCTTTGAGATGATTGAATAAGTGGTCGGCCATTGTTGTTGAATTCGATGATGATCATGTGTAATTGTTGTTCATAATCATGATGTTAGGGTTATGTGAAACATTTGTTAAAAGTATTGATTTGATCGGTTATTAGTTAGGATAGAAATTGTTAGAATTGTTGATTGATATTTCATAAAATGGAAACTTTGTAAATTGATTTGCAAGATAAGTATTAGGTAACTGATTTCCATATTATTCGAACCACTAAAGCTGGTCGCACAACACTCCTGATCGTACAAGCAGCCCCTAATCGCACAAGAACTGGTTGTTTGTTGTTTTGGGCCGTAGACTTGGGCTGGGTATTTAAAACTGATCGCACAAGATGTATGAACATATAGCTGATTGGGCTGGTTGATTATGTTTGGGCCGAATTAACACAACCGCACTAGAATATTTAAGTCGCACAAGGTTATTGTTTAATTGTTATGTGGGCCGTAAGCTATATGTGTTGGGCTGGGAAACACTACTAGTCGCACAAGATGGATTATTGAATGATATGTTGGGCCATGTGTTAGTACATCGATGAATGTGGGCTTCAACGAGTGGATCGCACAAGTTGTCACACTTGTGCGAGCCCAATAGTTAATCTGTTGAACGTGATGATTTCATGTTACCATGATCCGTATGTTAAACTGATAACATTTAAAACATTCTGTGTGTGTACTATGTTGCCATGCTCGATACGTGTTAGCAATATGTTAAACTATGTGTAATCATACGTGCTTTAATTGAACCTAAACCTGACATGTGTGATAACCATGTTAGGACGTGGTTGACCACTAGCTTTTAGACGTGACCTTTCTGTGTAATCTGCCGAGCAAACCAAGGTGAGTTCACACTCCGTTACAAAGCATGGGGTTCCCAGGGGTTGGGAATGGGTTAAGGAATAGGGATTCCTCGTCCTGTTGAGACGTAACCAGGAACATAGATTCCTCGTCCGGTTGAGACGTATTAAACTATACTAGACTAGAACTCTATCAACGAAGTCCCTCCATTTTATATCGACTTAATCGCCGAGGCCAATGGCGAACGGGTCATTAGTTAAATAGCGCTATTAGGTTTAACAAACCTCACACCGTGCCGCAGAGGACGGGCGTGGACTAATGGACTATGGCACGTCAGTGATGATAGACACAGACGTTAGGGCACTTAAACATGACGAACGTTAGTAGTCGATATGTAACGAGTCTGGTGAATTAAACATGGGGTAGCCCCCACGGCCATAGAGCCGGGCTGGAATAGCCAACGTAAGAACGGGTAACCAATAAACGTTTTTCGATCTATGGGGTAACCCCCACGGCTGGATAGCTGGTAAAGAACAAACTGTGTTTTCGGAATAACTATAAACTGGACAACCAAACGTGAACTCACTCAACTAGTTGTTGACTCGTTACTACATGCTTTGCAGGTCTATAGGTACTAGCTGGAGCTTGCACAAGGAAGAGTCGTTGTGGGACATGGACAGCTGTGTGCCATGTTAAACCTTTGAATATTTAAACTGATGATTTGGTTTTAAAACATTATGCTTCCGCTCATAACTTCACTATGCTTGTTTTGGATATTAATCGTGTTGGTTGAACTTTTACATTAAATATTTACTTGTTCAATATGATTAGTGGTTTGATCCTGGTCAGTCACGCCTCCAAGCGGTGATACTCCGCAGGTGGATTTTGGGGGTGTGACAGATTGGTATCAGAGCCATTGGTTATAGAGAACTTGGTTTTAATAAAGGAAAACGTTTTTGTTAAAACCAGACTATAACCTGTACAGTGCTCTACGATCCACAACGACGCTTCACTCCACGTGCAAGGCTCGACATTCTAGGTGATATGATTTGTGTTTTATTGCCTACTTGTTAGATTACGTAGAACCTTGCTCATGATATGCTTAGCTAGTATAGCTACTGTTACTTGAACACGTGTGTGCTTACTCTCCTCTGTCATCGCACCTTCGCGAACCCCTCTCACACATGCTTCTTTTGGTATGAAGATCATGTCTGGACGCATTAACATGACTCAAGCCCAGTTGACGGCTCTGATCAACGAACAGGTTGCTGCGGCACTTGCAGCCGCACAGGCAGGAGGTATACCCTGTTGTTTATAACTCATTCTAGGATCTTTCGATCCTACTCTCGTGAATCTATCCTTGTGTTAAACCTTGTCCTTTCTTATACCCACAACAGGTCAACATGCTCAGCCACCTGTTTGCACCTTCAAAACTTTCATGGACTGCCGACCCACTACTTTTAGTGGCACTGAAGGAGCAGTAGGTCTCCTCCACTGGTTTGAGAAACTAGAGTCTGTATTAGAGATGTGTGAATGCCCTGAGGCACGCAGGGTGAAATATGCTACCGGCACTCTTGAGGGTTTAGCCCTCACATGGTGGAACGCCCAAGTGCAAATGCTGGGATTGGTTGCTGCTAACGCCACCCCATGGAACAATTTTAAGGAAATGATCAGAGAGGAATACTGCACTCGTGACGACATTCATAAGCTGGAAGTCGAGTTTTTCAACCTCAAGATGACGGGGTCAGAAATTGAGGCGTTTACTAAGAGATCGAATGAGCTTGCACTACTGTGTCCTACAATGGTGGACCCTCCAATTAAGCGTATCGAACTATATCTTAAGGGCCTAAAGCCGGAGATCCAAAGTCATGTGACTTCAGCAAATCTCGCTACTTATCAGCAGGTTGTTCAGCTGGCTCACCGTCTCACTGATCAGGCGGTGGAGCAAAACAGGTTACCAAAACGCATTAGTGCTACAGCTACTTCTGAACCTCCCAGTGATAACAAACGAAAATGGGATGGAGCTTCAAGCAGAGGTTCGACTTCTGTTCAATCCCAGTCGCAGCAGAGAAGAACAGAAGAGTATAAGAGTCCGAGTCAGCAATCGTCAGGTAGCCAAAGTCAGGGTGGATACAAAGGAAATCACCCCAAATGTAATCGTTGTAACTTACATCACAGTGGGCCATGCACCAGAAGTAACTGTCATCGGTGCAACAAGCCTGGTCATATTGCAAGAGAATGTAGGAGTCAGTTTCCCGCAAACCAAAATCGGCAACAACAGCGAGCTCCACCAAATCAACGTCAGCAGCAACAACAACAGGGTAACAACAGAGGGTGTTTTCAGTGTGGAGCTGAGGGCCACTTCAAGAAAGACTGTCCCCAACTGAACCAGAACAACAACAATAACAACAAAAATCAAGGGAATGGGAACAATGGGGGCAACAATGGCAACGGGGCAAGGGGTCGTATGTTCGTTATTGGTAATGGAGAAGCAAGGAATGATCCCAATGTTGTGACGGGTAAGTTCCTTCTCGACGACTTTTACGTTACTGTCTTATTTGATTCGGGTGCTGATACTAGTTATGTGTCCCAAAAAGTTAGTCAACTGCTTAAGCGTACCCCAACACCTTTGAATCCCAAACACGATGTAGAGTTAGCTAATGGTAAGAGTTTAGAGGTCACACACGTAGTCAAGGGTTGTAATCTCGTTCTTGCTGATCACACTTTCTCAATTGACCTCCTTCCTATCACTCTGGGTAGTTTCGACGTTGTCATTGGGATGGACTGGTTATCCCAACACCAAGCTGAGATTCTTTGCAACGAAAAGATTGTCCGCATTCCGCGCCAAGGTAAGGAACCTCTTATGATTCGTGGCGACAAGAGTGGTGCTGTTACGAGCATCATTTCTTCCCTTAAGGCTCAAAAGTGTTTGCGTAAGGGCCACACTGCCTTTCTGGCTCTTGTTACTGACACCTCGAAGAAAGAGAAAAAGATAGAAGACTTTCCAATTGTACGCAATTATCCTGAGGTATTTCCTGAGGAACTACCTGGCCTCCCGCCTCATCGCCAGGTCGAGTTTCAAATCGAGCTAGCTCCTGGAGCAGCGCCTATAGCTCGTGCACCGTGTCGCTTAGCTCCATCAGAGCTGAAAGAGCTATCTACGCAATTACAAGAACTCTTAGATAAGGGTTTTATTCGTCCTAGTTCTTCGCCCTGGGGAGCTCCAGTGCTATTTGTAAAGAAGAAAGACGGTACATTCAGAATGTGCATCGACTACCGTGAATTGAACAAGGTGACTGTGAAGAACCGCTACCCTCTTCCACGTATTGATGACCTATTCGACCAGCTGCAAGGGTCAAGCTACTATTCAAAGATCGATTTGAGATCAGGATATCACCAGCTGAGGGTCCGAGAAGAGGACGTCTCCAAAACAGCCTTCAGAACCCGTTATGGCCACTATGAGTTTTTGGTCATGCCTTTTGGGATGACAAACGCACCGGCGGTCTTCATGGACTTGATGAATTGTGTGTGCAAGCCTTACTTAGACAAATTCGTTATTGTCTTCATTGATGACATCCTGATCTATTCGAAGAGTCAGGAGAAACATGAGCAACATTTGCGACTTATTTTGGAACTCCTTCGAAAGGAACAGCTGTACGCCAAGTTTTCCAAATGTGACTTCTTGCTTCGTGAAGTCCATTTCTTAGGCCATGTAGTGAACAAGGATGGGATTCACGTTGATCCATCCAAGGTGGAGTCAATCAAGAGCTGGCCTGCACCTCGTACACCAACGGAAATTCGCCAATTCTTGGGATTAGCAGGATACTACAGAAGATTTATTAAGGATTTTTCTAAGATTGCTCAGCCTCTTACTTCACTAACGCAGAAGGGCGTTGTTTATCGTTGGGGAAACGCACAGGAGTTAGCGTTTCAGCACTTAAAAGATAGACTTTGCAGTGCACCTATCCTTTCATTGCCAGAGGGCACAGACGACTTCGTGGTTTACTGCGACGCATCTATTCAGGGTCTTGGTTGTGTTTTGATGCAGCGGGATAAAGTTATAGCATACGCTTCACGTCAACTCAAGGTTCACGAGAAGAACTACACTACACACGATCTAGAGCTGGGAGCAGTTGTTTTTGCACTTAAGATATGGCGACACTACTTGTATGGCACCAAGTGTGCTGTAACAACTGTGCTTGTAATCACTATGAACAGTTCTATTATCAATAAATCAATGTTATTTGATCACAATGTTTGTTTTGTTATGTTTTACATTTTTCATGTTTTGACTTTTATGTAATTTCAAACTCTACATCGCTTTCTGGAGAGTTATACGCAAACTAGTGCGTAAACGTACTCAGTTTAATGCGAGAAATACTCCGGAACATCAACATATACTCAACATACCTTAAATAACCTTTACATAACTTAGAAATAAGTTTTGAAGGCTTTGGTATGGCAAAAACAAGTTAATTAGCTTACAGGGACTAAATATGACAAACTGCGAAAGTATGTCAATTTGAACTGTAACGAACATTCCGGAACATGACCATAAGTTAAACACACCTTAAATATCCTTGACATAGCTTAGAAATAGGCTTTGAGGGGTTCGGTGTGCTAAAATAAACTTTTGGGTCATTCAGGGACTAAAAGTGTCAAAAAGTGCACAAGTTTGCATTTTCGCGCATAACTTACGTTCTGAATACATCCGGACATCCAAAAATTTATGAGAGCATGACTACATTATATTTTAGTGTTCGCCTTAAGAAAAATCCATTCGTTGCGTCATTTGGATCGTTTTTCGCGCTTATGCGCATTCCGTCGTAATTAAGCGAACATCGCGTTCGTACGACCAAACGAACCATCATCCGACATATTTTTGAACATGTTTCATGTCCACAATGTTTAGGAAACATTTTAGGGCCTTAAACTTGGCTTTACGGGCCTTAGAAGTGTCGGAAATGGCCTTAAACACGTGCAGGGACCTAAACTGTCATTTTTGAAAGTTGTTTCTGATCTGACATGCTCAGGCGGCCCGCATTGTGTTTGGCTGATCCTAAAGCGGACCGCTTCCCACCTTCTGACCAGATTAAGTGTATTTAATCACAAGTTGCACATGTTTGATCCACCACCACATGTTCTAACTTGCTTAGTCACTAGATAAGGATGGAATTTAGCTTCCATAACCTTTCAACAAGTGTACGAGCTAGATCTTTTCCCCTTTTCCAAGAAACGATCTCAACGGTTCACCGAAAACTATAAATACCCCACCCCCCTTTGTTCATAATCACTAGAAATTTGATTTGAGAAACTCTAAGTTGAAACATTAGTTTCATACCTGAGATTTTCGAATCGAGTTTAGCATTCGGGGACCCTTCGTAAGTATTCTTTCGTTCTTTTCCTTATTTTTACTGCTTTTCGAGTCAGAAAGTCAAACTTTGTTTGACTTTCAGCGTTGACCAGTAATGGTCAATGCGAAGTTCGTTTGAACTTCGCAACGTGAGTGTAATCACGTTGGTCATAGTCCTTTGGGACTATGCCCACTGATTACCACGTTGTCTAGGGTCGTAGGGTAGGCGATCTAATAAATCGCCTATACCTTCGAACCCGACCCATTTGGTCGATCATTAGGATCCGACCAAACACATTAGGTGACCATAGTAGGTAGGGAATAACCTTCCGAGGTTATACCCTATGGTCACATCGTTTAAGTAGTTGTATGATAGGTAGTTTATATGCCTTAGGTAAATTACCAGAATACCCTTTTCATACATAATTGGTAATTTAGCATATGTAACCTAAACTTTTGTCATGTAACTGATTATGTAACATGTTTAGGCATATAATACTTGTCATAGGACTAGTTAGGCGGTCCAAACGCGTTTCACGCACACGACGCGTTAAAGTAGCATAAGCTTCCTAAACGGGTCGTAATGGGTCGTAAACAATTATGTTAAGTTTCATTTAGTATGTAGGCTTTGTTAAACCAAATGACACGAGTCTCTACACTCGTTTGGTTTACGAAACCTCATTCTATCCAATCTTCCGATTTAGGTCCGGTTTATTAACATAGTTACCTATATTAGGTGCCGTTTGATTCCGAGATCTATAGCATTACTTGGTGGTTATCTTTTGACAACTGAGCAATCTCAAGTGAGTACATAGACCCCTCTTTTACTGTTTTCCAAACTGTTTTGGGGTGGAACACATGTGCCTACTTGTTACTTTCATGCTTTCCTGTTTTCACATCATATACATACTATGTTCGTTAGTACATTATAGTACATGATTTCATGACATTTCCTGCTAGGTGTGCCCATTGTGTGCATTACTTAGTACATTGTTTTACATGACATTTCCTGCTAGGTATGCCCATTGTGTGCATTACTTAGTACATCGTTTTACATGACATTTCATGCTAGGTATGCCCATTGTGTGCATTACTTAGTACATCGTTTTACATGACATTTCATGCTAGGTATGCCCATTGTGTGCATTACTTAGTACATCGTTTTACATGACATATCACGCTATGTATGTTCATTTGATTACATACTTAGTGCATTGTTTTCACATGCTCACATTTTGTTATGACATTTGGTTTGTTTACATGGGACAATATATCCATTAACATTAGCTACGCCGTTCGTTAGTAGGTAGTGGTACCATAGGAATTGACAACTCCCGTTCCGGACATCCCAGGGTAAGGGGACAGAAAGGAATGACCGAATTCGTTGACATTAAGACAGATAGACCTTTAATTTGTTTAAAGGGTTTATCACCACAGTCGCCGGGCTTGGATGTATGCATATTCACAATACCGCATAAATGTTCATATTAAATAGTTGCATGCATTTACACAAAACATAGCTTTGATTTAAACCAAGTTTTACTTCAATACTTTGTTTTTGTGCATATGGTTTAGTTGAGACATTTCACTTGCCATACATGACATTTTGACTTAGACATTTTACACAAAGACATTTGACATGGATATTTGACATAGACATTTGACATGGATAATTGACATAGACATTTGACATGATTTACACTTGACATATTATTCAATACATTTGACAATTTGTTTAAACATAGACTTCTTACATTGGTTGGTTCTGTTTGATTAAGTGATTAAGTAACGATGCGTGTGTAATATGATACAAGCATGGTGGATACGCCGCTGGTACTTCCTATATATAAGTGTTTGTATGGTATTACATGGCGTAACGTTATTTGAATCATTTCAGTTTGATACATATAACATTTTATACAAATAACATACTTTTCACAAGACATTGATTTACAAAACAACTTATCTTATACAAACACATATTTTTACATGGTCATTTATTTAACTGACAATTACTTATACATATCATCTGATCTTATTGTTTTCAATGATTTACAAGACAAAGCAAATAACAAGGTTCATGACTAAACATTTTCTCAAACATAAGTCATGAATCTTATTTTCACAAAACCTATGTATCTCACAGGCATTTTTATGCTGACGTACCTATTTTCACATGTGTTTTTCAGGTGCTTTTCCATAGGATGTTGATCACGATACTAGGGCGGACCTGTGCCTTAGAAACTTTAAAAGAAGATAGACTATGTTTAATTATGTTCTGAACTCTTTAATTTCCTGTTTGAAACAATGAAACACCCTTGTTTAATAATTAAATAAAACTTTGTATGCCATGGTTATGAGACAATTAATTCTGTCGCAACACGCCCCGATGTTTCCGCCGCGATTTGTTGTTTTACGCGGTCGGGGTGTGACAGAAGAGTTGGTATCAGAGCTAATGGTTATAGGGAATTAGGTTATTAGTAATGCTTTGACCTAGACTATAACTTTTCTAGGAACCTAACACAAGTTATCTTGTGTTTAGATCTTAAAACATGTACATCACCTATCCTTAGGTGATTAACAAAACAAGGAACCAAAATTTTTCTGAAACGATTTTTGAAAAACAATCATATGTTTTTGAATAAATTTTTACAAGGTTTTGAACCCTCTATTGTAAGGTTTTGAACTCTCTTTTATATGGTTTTGAACCCTTTTCAGTATTGGTTTTTGGCCTTGTGCCTTCAAATTTTCAAAATCCCGTCAAACGTTTTGGGTTTTAAATAATGTGAACATGTGCAAACTGGAAGGGTGACCAGGGCAAGAAGCAGTCGGCTGACAAGGAAGATAACAAGAAAGGTCAAAACTTGAATGGAAAGAACTCTGGTTCTTCGAAGAGGTCAAAGAAGCGTAAGGCTTCTCAAAATTTTGCTATCACTGCCCAAGCTAATCAGGCAGCTCTCAACCAACCTGCACAGCCTCCAGCGAAGAGACCCTATTCAGGGAATGCACCTTTGTGCAATAGATGCAACAGTCACCACCAGCCGCAACTTCCATGCCGTTTCTGTACTAACTGTGGGAAATCAGGCCATCTCGCCAATTTTTGTCGATCTGCTCAGAATCCCGCGGTTCAGAACCCGGCTCAACAAGCTGCTCCGCAACAGGGTCAAGCTGCACGACCACAATACCCACCAGGTGCTTGTTACAATTGTGGGGATCTGACCCACTATAGAAACCGGTGCCCAAGGCTAGCCAACCAGAACCAGAACCAGAATCCAGCTCCGGCTCGAGGCCGAGTTTTTAACATGAATGCCCAAGAGGCACAGGCTGACGATAATGTGGTAAACGGTACGTTCTTTATTAATAATCAGCCTGCGTCTGTTCTTTTCGATTCCGGTGCCGATAAGAGTTTCGTGTCTTTGTCTTTTGAGCAAATGCTTCGCGTGTCTAGAACGAAACTAGGCAAATCTTTGACAGTAGAGGTTGCTAGTGGTGAACCCATTATTCTTGATTCTGTTCTTCACAACTGCCAGTTGAATCTTAACGACCATCTTTTTCCTATTGACCTCGTGCCTATGCAACTTGGAAGCTTTGACGTTATTGTGGGAATGGATTGGTTATCCAAGCATCACGCAGAGATAGTTTGTTCTAAGAATATTGTTCGTGTGCCACTTTCGACAGGCGAGATCCTGCAAGTTCAAGGTGAGAAGCCTATCGGTGGTCTCAGACTCATGTCTTGTTTCAAAGCTCGGAAGTATCTGCAGAAGAACTATGTGGCTTTCTTAGCACATGTTACAGAAGATAAAGGCAAGGGTAAGTCTATTTCAGATATTCCTGTCGTTCGGGATTATTCTGAAGTGTTCCCTGAAGATTTACCTGGTCTACCTCCAGCACGCCAAGTCGAGTTCCGTATTGATCTCGTACCTGGTGCAAATCCCGTTGCCAGAGCTCCATATCGTCTTGCCCCGTCTGAGATGCAAGAGTTGTCTAAGCAGCTTCAGGAGCTCTCTGACAAAGGTTTTATACGTCCTAGTTTTTCACCTTGGGGTGCTCCCGTTCTTTTTGTAAAGAAGAAGGATGGATCCTTTAGGATGTGTATCGATTATCGTGAGCTTAACAAACTTACCATCAAGAATCGATATCCTTTACCTCGCATTGATGATCTCTTTGATCAGTTACAAGGTGCTTCTTATTTTTCTAAGATTGATCTGCGATCTGGATATCATCAACTTCGGGTGCAAGAAGAAGACATTCCGAAGACAGCATTCCGTACTCGTTATGGGCATTATGAATTCACAGTCATGCCATTCGGTTTGACTAATGCTCCTGCTGTTTTCATGGACTTAATGAATAGGGTCTGCAAACCTTATTTGGATCAGTTCGTCATTGTTTTTATCGATGACATTTTGATTTACTCTAAGACACGAGCTGATCACGAGCAGCATCTTCGTCTTACTCTGGAACTCCTGAAGAAAGAGCAACTTTTCGCCAAATTCTCCAAGTGCGAATTTTGGCTTAAAGAAGTTCAATTTTTGGGACACATTATCAACGAACGAGGTGTTCATGTAGATCCCTCCAAGATCAGCGCGATTAAGGATTGGGATACACCTACTACTCCTACTGAAGTTCGTTCTTTTCTTGGTCTAGCGGGTTATTATCGCCGCTTCATTGAAAACTTCTCTAAGATTGCAGTTCCTCTAACTGCTCTAACTCAGAAGAAAATGCCCTTTTATTGGGGATACAAACAAGAGGAAGCTTTTCAACACTTGAAGCAGAAGCTTTGCGATGCGCCTGTTCTATCATTGCCTGAGGGTGATGATGATTTTGTTGTGTATTGTGATGCATCTAAATTGGGTCTTGGCTGTGTTCTGATGCAAAGGAACAAAGTCATAGCCTATGCATCAAGACAATTGAAGATACATGAGAAGAACTACACCACTCATGATCTTGAGTTAGGTGCAGTTGTCTTTGCTCTCAAGATCTGGAGACACTATTTGTACGGTACAAAATGTGTGGTTTTCACAGACCACAAAAGTCTTCAGCATATCTTCAACCAGAAAGAACTCAACATGAGACAGCGACGTTGGGTTGAGCTTTTAAACGACTATGATTGCGAAATTCGCTACCATCCTGGTAAGGCGAATGTCGTGGCTGATGCATTGAGTCGTAAGGAACGTACTAAGCTTCATTGTGTACGTGTGCAGTCTGTTATTCAAGCTCGATCCGATATTCAAGCACGCATTGCTCAAGCTCAACAATCTTGTGTTTCACAAGGTTTGATGGATAAGGAATTTCCTTATCACATAACACCTGCACTGGAACTGAAGGACAATGGATCATATTACTTCATGGACCGTTTGTGGGTCCCAAGCCAGGATGATCTTCGTACCTTGCTTATGGATGAAGCCCATAAGTCTCGTTATTCTATTCATCCGGGCTCAGATAAAATGTATAAGGATCTTCGTATTCATTATTGGTGGCCTGGTATGAAGAAAGACATTGCCTTATACGTATCAAAATGCCTTACTTGTCTTAAGGTTAAGGCTGAACATCAGCGTCCATCTGGTTTATTGGAGCAACCAGAGATCCCAGTTTGGAAATGGGAAAACATTACTATGGATCTTGTTACCAAACTCCCGCGCACAAAGAAAGGTCATGATGCCATCTGGGTAGTCGTTGATCGTCTTACAAAGTCAGCACATTTCTTGCCAATCCGCGAGGATTTTCCTACTGACAGACTTGCTCAAATCTATGTAGATGAAATTGTGGCTCGACATGGTGTTCCTTTGAACATCATTTCTGACAGAGATGCTCGTTTCACTTCTCATTTTTGGAGAACCATGCAATCTGCTATGGGGACCCAACTTAATCTGAGCACAGCTTATCATCCGCAAACGGATGGTCAATCTGAGAGAACAATCCAGACTCTGGAGGATATGCTTAGAGCTTGTGTGATCGATTTTGGTGGTAGCTGGGATTCACATCTTAAATTGATTGAATTCTCCTACAACAACAGTTATCACACTAGCATCAAAATGGCTCCTTTCGAGGCTCTCTATGGTCGAAAATGTCGTTCACCAGTCTGCTGGAATGAGATTGGCGAGGCTCAACTTACTGGACCTGCCCTCATTTTAGAGACAACTGACAAGGTCAAGAAAGTTCGTGATAACCTTCAGGCAGCTAGAAGCCGTCAGAAGATTTACGCGGACCCAAAACGCAAAGCCTTTGAATTTCAAGTCGGTGATCGAGTATTACTTAAGGTCTCACCTTGGAAAGGTGTGATCAGATTTGGAAAGAAAGGAAAACTTGCACCTAGATACGTTGGACCATTCAAGATCGTCGAAAGAATCGGAAAGGTAGCCTAGAGACTTGAGTTACCTCCTGAACTAGGAAATGTTCATCCAACTTTTCACGTGTCCAATCTCAAGAAGTGTACAGCTGATGAGAACTACTCCATACCGCTTGACGAAATTCGTGTTGGCAAAACACTGAAATTTGTTGAGAGACCAGTGGAAATCATGGAACGTGAAGTCAAGTGGCTTAAGCGCAAGCGCATTCCTTTGGTCAAAGTTCGCTGGGAAGCTAAACGTGGACCTGAGTTTACTTGGGAACGCGAAGATCAAATGAAAGCGAAATATCCACATCTTTTTCCACGAGTTTCCTCTAAATAAATTTCGGGACGAAATTTCCACAAGTAGGGGAGACTGTAACAACTGTGCTTGTAATCACTATGAACAGTTCTATTATCAATAAATCAATGTTATTTGATCACAATGTTTGTTTTGTTATGTTTTACATTTTTCATGTTTTGACTTTTATGTAATTTCAAACTCTACATCGCTTTCTGGAGAGTTATACGCAAACTAGTGCGTAAACGTACTCAGTTTAATGCGAGAAATACTCCGGAACATCAACATATACTCAACATACCTTAAATAACCTTTACATAACTTAGAAATAAGTTTTGAAGGCTTTGGTATGGCAAAAACAAGTTAATTAGCTTACAGGGACTAAATATGACAAACTGCGAAAGTATGTCAATTTGAACTGTAACGAACATTCCGGAACATGACCATAAGTTAAACACACCTTAAATATCCTTGACATAGCTTAGAAATAGGCTTTGAGGGGTTCGGTGTGCTAAAATAAACTTTTGGGTCATTCAGGGACTAAAAGTGTCAAAAAGTGCACAAGTTTGCATTTTCGCGCATAACTTACGTTCTGAATACATCCGGACATCCAAAAATTTATGAAAGCATGACTACATTATATTTTAGTGTTCTCCTTAAGAAAAATCCATTCGTTGCGTCATTTGGATCGTTTTTCGCGCTTATGCGCATTCCGTCGTAATTAAGCGAACATCGCGTTCGTACGACCAAACGAACCATCATCCGACATATTTTTGAACATGTTTCATGTCCACAATGTTTAGGCAACATTTTAGGGCCTTAAACTTGGCTTTACGGGCCTTAGAAGTGTCGGAAATGGCCTTAAACACGTGCAGGGACCTAAACTGTCATTTTTGAAAGTTGTTTCTGATCTGACATGCTCAGGCGGCCCGCATTGTGTTTGGCTGATCCTAAAGCGGGCCGCTTCCCACCTTCTGACCAGATTAAGTGTATTTAATCACAAGTTGCACATGTTTGATCCACCACCACATGTTCTAACTTGCTTAGTCACTAGATAAGGATGGAATTTAGCTTCCATAACCTTTCAACAAGTGTACGGGCTAGATCTTTTCCCCTTTTCCAAGAAACGATCTCAACGGTTCACCGAAAACTATAAATACCCCACCCCCCTTTGTTCATAATCACTAGAAATTTGATTTGAGAAACTCTAAGTTGAAACATTAGTTTCATACCTGAGATTTTCGAATCGAGTTTAGCATTCGGGGACCCTTCGTAAGTATTCTTTCGTTCTTTTCCTTATTTTTACTGCTTTTCGAGTCAGAAAGTCAAACTTTGTTTGACTTTCAGCGTTGACCAGTAATGGTCAATGCGAAGTTCGTTTGAACTTCGCAACGTGAGTGTAATCACGTTGGTCATAGTCCTTTGGGACTATGCCCACTGATTACCACGTTGTCTAGGGTCGTAGGGTAGGCGATCTAATAAATCGCCTATACCTTCGAACCCGACCCATTTGGTCGATCATTAGGATCCGACCAAACACATTAGGTGACCATAGTAGGTAGGGAATAACCTTCCGAGGTTATACCCTATGGTCACATCGTTTAAGTAGTTGTATGATAGGTAGTTTATATGCCTTAGGTAAATTACCAGAATACCCTTTTCATACATAATTGGTAATTTAGCATATGTAACCTAAACTTTTGTCATGTAACTGATTATGTAACATGTTTAGGCATATAATACTTGTCATAGGACTAGTTAGGCGGTCCAAACGCGTTTCACGCACACGACGCGTTAAAGTAGCATAAGCTTCCTAAACGGGTCGTAATGGGTCGTAAACAATTATGTTAAGTTTCATTTAGTATGTAGGCTTTGTTAAACCAAATGACACGAGTCTCTACACTCGTTTGGTTTACGAAACCTCATTCTATCCAATCTTCCGATTTAGGTCCGGTTTATTAACATAGTTACCTATATTAGGTGCCGTTTGATTCCGAGATCTATAGCATTACTTGGTGGTTATCTTTTGACAACTGAGCAATCTCAAGTGAGTACATAGACCCCTCTTTTACTGTTTTCCAAACTGTTTTGGGGTGGAACACATGTGCCTACTTGTTACTTTCATGCTTTCCTGTTTTCACATCATATACATACTATGTTCGTTAGTACATTATAGTACATGATTTCATGACATTTCCTGCTAGGTGTGCCCATTGTGTGCATTACTTAGTACATTGTTTTACATGACATTTCCTGCTAGGTATGCCCATTGTGTGCATTACTTAGTACATCGTTTTACATGACATTTCATGCTAGGTATGCCCATTGTGTGCATTACTTAGTACATCGTTTTACATGACATTTCATGCTAGGTATGCCCATTGTGTGCATTACTTACTACATCGTTTTACATGACATATCACGCTATGTATGTTCATTTGATTACATACTTAGTGCATTGTTTTCACATGCTCACATTTTGTTATGACATTTGGTTTGTTTACATGGGACAATATATCCATTAACATTAGCTACGCCGTTCGTTAGTAGGTAGTGGTACCATAGGAATTGACAACTCCCGTTCCGGACATCCCAGGGTAAGGGGACAGAAAGGAATGACCGAATTCGTTGACATTAAGACATATAGACCTTTAATTTGTTTAAAGGGTTTATCACCACAGTCGCCGGGCTTGGATGTATGCATATTCACAATACCGCATAAATGTTCATATTAAATAGTTGCATGCATTTACACAAAACATAGCTTTGATTTAAACCAAGTTTTACTTCAATACTTTGTTTTTGTGCATATGGTTTAGTTGAGACATTTCACTTGCCATACATGACATTTTGACTTAGACATTTTACACAAAGACATTTGACATGGATATTTGACATAGACATTTGACATGGATAATTGACATAGACATTTGACATGATTTACACTTGACATATTATTCAATACATTTGACAATTTGTTTAAACATAGACTTCTTACATTGGTTGGTTCTGTTTGATTAAGTGATTAAGTAACGATGCGTGTGTAATATGATACAAGCATGGTGGATACGCCGCTGGTACTTCCTATATATAAGTGTTTGTATGGTATTACATGGCGTAACGTTATTTGAATCATTTCAGTTTGATACATATAACATTTTATACAAATAACATACTTTTCACAAGACATTGATTTACAAAACAACTTATCTTATACAAACACATATTTTTACATGGTCATTTATTTAACTGACAATTACTTATACATATCATCTGATCTTATTGTTTTCAATGATTTACAAGACAAAGCAAATAACAAGGTTCATGACTAAACATTTTCTCAAACATAAGTCATGAATCTTATTTTCACAAAACCTATGTATCTCACAGGCATTTTTATGCTGACGTACCTATTTTCACATGTGTTTTTCAGGTGCTTTTCCATAGGATGTTGATCACGATACTAGGGCGGACCTGTGCCTTAGAAACTTTAAAAGAAGATAGACTATGTTTAATTATGTTCTGAACTCTTTAATTTCCTGTTTGAAACAATGAAACACCCTTGTTTAATAATTAAATAAAACTTTGTATGCCATGGTTATGAGACAATTAATTCTGTCGCAACACGCCCCGATGTTTCCGCCGCGATTTGTTGTTTTACGCGGTCGGGGTGTGACATGTGCTATCTACACTGATCACAGAAGTTTTGAGCACATCTTTAAACAGAAAGAACTCAATATGAGACAACGACGATGGGTCGAACTGCTGAACGATTACGAATGCTCAATCAGGTATCACCCGGGCAAAGCCAATGTTGTGGCTGACGCCCTCAGTCGAAAGGACACTGCGCCCAAGCGCGTACGAGCCTTACAACTTACTATACAGTCTAGCCTTCCTTCTCAAATACGAAACGCTCAGGTAGAAGCATTGAAACCAGAGAATGTCAGGGCTGAAGCCCTACGCGGCTCAAGGCAACGCTTAGAACAGAAGGGAGACGGTGCCTACTACGTAACAGGACGCATTTGGGTCCCGCTTTATGGCAACCTACGAGAGCTTGTGATGGACGAGGCACACAAGTCTCGCTACTCAGTACACCCTGGTTCGGACAAAATGTACCACGACATCAAAACCACATACTGGTGGCCTAGCATGAAGGCACACATAGCAACATACGTTAGCAAGTGCTTGACTTGTGCGAGAGTCAAGGCGGAGTACCAGAAACCTTCAGGCCCCCTTCAACAATCAGAGATACCACAATGGAAATGGGAGCAAATTTCCATGGATTTTGTTACTGACCTGCCTAGATCACAACGTGGTAACGATACTATTTGGGTGATCGTGGATCGACTCACAAAGTCTGCTCACTTCCTGGCTATCAAAGAAACGGATAAGTTCTCCACTCTAGCAGAAGTATACCTAAAGGAAGTTGTCTCGAGGCACGGGGTGCCCACCTCTATTATCTCGGATCGAGATGCACGTTTTACATCAGAATTGTGGCAAGCAATGCACAAGTCCTTTGGCTCAAGGTTAGACATGAGCACAGCTTATCACCCGCAAACGGATGGGCAGTCTGAACGCACCATCCAGACCCTCGAAGACATGCTTAGGGCATGTGTTATTGACTTTGGCAACGGCTGGGAAAAGCATCTGCCACTTGTGGAATTTTCGTACAACAATAGCTACCACACCAGCATTAAAGCTGCTCCGTTTGAGGCATTGTACGGGCGAAAATGCCGGTCACCTCTTTGTTGGGCAGAGGTGGGGGATAGTCAGATTATTGGTCCAGAATATGTAGTTGACACAACAGAGAAAATTGCTCAGATACGACAACGAATGGAGGCAGCTCGTGAGCGTCAGAAAGTCTACGCCGATAAGGATAGAAAACTACTCGAATTCCAGGTCGGGGATCGAGCGCTACTCAAAGTTTCACCCTGGAAGGGTGTGGTTCGTTTTGGCAAACGCGGCAAACTTAACCCACGATACGTTGGACCCTTCGAAGTCATTGAGAAAATAGGCAAGGTGGCCTACAGACTGAATTTACAAGCAGAACTCAGTGCAGTTCACAATGTTTTCCACGTGTCAAACCTGAAGAAGTGTTTATCAGATGAGCCCCACGTAGTTCCTTTGAAGGAGCTCACGATCGACGAGCAGTTACGATTCGTCGAGGAACCTGTGGAGATCACGGACCGGGATGTGAAGGTCCTCAAACATACCAGAATACCTCTCATTCGAGTTCGTTGGAACTCACGTCGCGGCCCAGAGTTCACCTGGGAACGCGAAGATCAGATGAAGCAAAAGTATCCCCAACTATTCGCCACCGGTACAACCACTACTGAGGCTGAAGCTACGGAATTTCGGGACGAAATTCCAGATCAACGGGGGGAGGATGTGACACCCCAGGAAAACCAGGAAAAGCATGCAACTTAACTAGCTTCCTCAGTGAGTATGTGCTAAATTTCGGGACGAAATTTCTTTCAACTTGGGGATAATGTGACAACTCGTATTTCCGAACTTATCAACGTACTTGATGTAACGTATTTGAACTTGGTGTAACTATTTGTTATGTTGAATTAATGAGATTATATGTGACTTTGTGTTAAATGTTATGTGAATATATGTTGTGTTGTATGTATGTATGACATAGTCGTACAACACTCACCCGATCGCACAATAGACATCCGAACGCACAAGCCTTTGGGCTTAACTATTCTCGGCCCACTTCTCTTGAGTTGAACCGAATGGGCAGCCATGTAAAGGGTTCGGCCCACTCCATGTTTACACACACGCCCCTTTAGGGAATTTCTTTCTCATTACTTGCAATCTCACAACAAATCTACAAACCCTAGCTATTCTCTCTCTCCCTCACGAAACCGAAAGCAGCCAAACACCCTCTCCATCGAAGACCTTTTCTTGTTCAAATCACCCTCATTCATTTCAATCGGTTAGTGTTCTATGATGTGTTCTATGTTGTTGTTGTTATTAAATGATATAATGCGTATGAATGATGATATTCATGTGAATCGAATATGTATGTCTTGTTTTCGGATTGATTGTATGATAAGTTTTGTATGACTTGAATAGACTATGATTGTTAATCATGTAAAAATTGATATCTAAGTGTTATTGATCTAGAACCGAATGATGATTAAATAGGCTGTCATGTTTCATGTTTCAGATTTATCTATCATATGATGATATTAATTAAATGGCATGAATTGTTGCAAGTATATCAATTTTAGAGATTGTAACACCACCGATTGTTTCTGATGTTGCACATGCTATCATAATGACATATGATTGTAAGATAAGGCTTGCATGTGGCTAGTGGGATCTTTTAGTCAAACCATAGGATAGTGGCATTTATGTGTATCAATCCATCAAGAAATAGGTCCAATAACCTTTGAGATGATTGAATAAGTGGTCGGCCATTGTTGTTGAATTCGATGATGATCATGTGTAATTGTTGTTCATAATCATGATGTTAGGGTTATGTGAAACATTTGTTAAAAGTATTGATTTGATCGGTTATTAGTTAGGATAGAAATTGTTAGAATTGTTGATTGATATTTCATAAAATGGAAACTTTGTAAATTGATTTGCAAGATAAGTATTAGGTAACTGATTTCCATATTATTCGAACCACTAAAGCTGGTCGCACAACACTCCTGATCGTACAAGCAGCCCCTAATCGCACAAGAACTGGTTGTTTGTTGTTTTGGGCCGTAGACTTGGGCTGGGTATTTAAAACTGATCGCACAAGATGTATGAACATATAGCTGATTGGGCTGGTTGATTATGTTTGGGCCGAATTAACACAACCGCACTAGAATATTTAAGTCGCACAAGGTTATTGTTTAATTGTTATGTGGGCCGTAAGCTATATGTGTTGGGCTGGGAAACACTACTAGTCGCACAAGATGGATTATTGAATGATATGTTGGGCCATGTGTTAGTACATCGATGAATGTGGGCTTCAACGAGTGGATCGCACAAGTTGGCACACTTGTGCGAGCCCAATAGTTAATCTGTTGAACGTGATGATTTCATGTTACCATGATCCGTATGTTAAACTGATAACATTTAAAACATTCTGTGTGTGTACTATGTTGCCATGCTCGATACGTGTTAGCAATATGTTAAACTATGTGTAATAATACGTGCTTTAATTGAACCTAAACCTGACATGTGTGATAACCATGTTAGGACGTGGTTGACCACTAGCTTTTAGACGTGACCTTTCTGTGTAATCTGCCGAGCAAACCAAGGTGAGTTCACACTCCGTTACAAAGCATGGGGTTCCCAGGGGTTGGGAATGGGTTAAGGAATAGGGATTCCTCGTCCTGTTGAGACGTAACCAGGAACATAGATTCCTCGTCCGGTTGAGACGTATTAAACTATACTAGACTAGAACTCTATCAACGAAGTCCCTCCATTTTATATCGACTTAATCGCCGAGGCCAATGGCGAACGGGTCATTAGTTAAATAGCGCTATTAGGTTTAACAAACCTCACACCGTGCCGCAGAGGACGGGCGTGGACTAATGGACTATGGCACGTCAGTGATGATAGACACAGACGTTAGGGCACTTAAACATGACGAACGTTAGTAGTCGATATGTAACGAGTCTGGTGAATTAAACATGGGGTAGCCCCCACGGCCATAGAGCCGGGCTGGAATAGCCAACGTAAGAACGGGTAACCAATAAACGTTTTTCGATCTATGGGGTAACCCCCACGGCTGGATAGCTGGTAAAGAACAAACTGTGTTTTCGGAATAACTATAAACTGGACAACCAAACGTGAACTCACTCAACTAGTTGTTGACTCGTTACTACATGCTTTGCAGGTCTATAGGTACTAGCTGGAGCTTGCACAAGGAAGAGTCGTTGTGGGACATGGACAGCTGTGTGCCATGTTAAACCTTTGAATATTTAAACTGATGATTTGGTTTTAAAACATTATGCTTCCGCTCATAACTTCACTATGCTTGTTTTGGATATTAATCGTGTTGGTTGAACTTTTACATTAAATATTTACTTGTTCAATATGATTAGTGGTTTGATCCTGGTCAGTCACGCCTCCAAGCGGTGATACTCCGCAGGTGGATTTTGGGGGTGTGACACTTCATGTCAAAGTTATGCGAGAGTAACCGCTTCGACTCATGCAACATGTCTAAACTATTATTTGCCAATAGAATATCATCTACATAAAGGACAAGTATAGTAAAGTTACTCCCACTCATTTTGAGGTAGGTGCATTGATCCACTTGATTCTTCATAAAACCTTGCCTCTTCATGACTTCATCAAACTTGAGGTACCATTGGCGTGATGCTTGTTTTAACCCATAAATGGATTTCTTCAGCTTACAGACTAGATACTCCTGACCTTCAGGTTTAAAGCCTTCAGGTTGTTTCATGTAAACATCTTATTCTAAGTCTCCGTTAAGGAAAGCAGTTTTGACGTCCATCTGATGCAGCTCTAAATCAAAATGAGCTACTAGGGCCATAACGATCCTTAATGAATCTTTACGAGAGACAGGTGAAAACGTCTCTTGATAGTCAATTCCCTCTTTCTGAGTGTAGCCCTTTGCAACCAATCTCGCTTTGTAGCGTTCAACGTTCCCATTCGGATCCAGTTTTGTTTTGAACACCCATTTACAACCTACAGGTTTGGCACCATTGGGTAATTCGACTAAATCCCAAACGTCATTTTTCTTCATGGATTCAAGCTCATCAATCATTGCTTTATTCCATTCAGAAGACGGATCACTGCTAATAGCTTCATTATAAGAGATAAGATCATTGAGCTTTCCAGCATCCATTTCAGTCAGGTAGTTAACATAATCATCCTAATTAGTAGGCCTTCTTTGCCTAGATGACCTCCTGAGTTGATTATCGGGTTCAGCGTTGTCTTGGTTTTGAGCGTTTGATGTGCCTTCATTATGAGGTAATGGGTTCTGATTGTGGAAATGGAGTTTGTGCAGTAGCTTCAGGTGCAGTTGCATGGGGTACAAGAGGAGTAAACGGAGTAATGGTAAGCGACGAGTCTCCCCCCCCCCCCCCGCGTCTTGTACTTCTTGCAATTCTTCGTGACCTTGAAATCCTCCAGGAACGCAGCACACTTGGTTTCAACAATACGGGTGACATGGGAAGGACAATAGAAACGATAACCCTTCGAATGATCAGGATACCCGATAAAGAAACAGGTAACTGTTTTAGGGTCAAGTTTCCTTAGGAAAGGATTATAGAGTTTTGCTTCAGCAATGCAGCCCCATACTTTCATATATTTAAGACTCGGTTTCCTTCCTGTCCAAAGTTCATAAGGAGTTTTAGGGACAGACTTAGAAGGAACTCTATTGAGTATATGAACAGCTGCTTTTAACGCTTCAGTCCAGAGGAATAATGGTAAATTAGTGTTGGCTAACATACTGCGCACCATGTTCATAAGGGTATGATTTCTTCATTCAGCGACACCGTTCTGCTGAGGTGTACCAGGCATGGTGTATTGGTTCACAATCCCCTGGCCCTTACAAAACTCATAAAATGGACCAGGAGCTTGACCCACATCAGTATGTCTTCCATAATATTCACCGCCTCTATATGATCTCACAACTTTAATCTGACGATCTAATTGCTTTTCAACTTCAGCTTTATAATCTTTAAAACTTGTAAGAGATTCAGATTTTCCTTAATAAGATACAAGTACATGTAACGAGAATAATCATCAATAAAAGTGATAAATGAAGTGTGTCATGTTATACCAGCGATTTGATAAGGACCACTAATGTCAGTGTGAATGAGTTCTAATAAATTAGAGCTCCTAGTGGCACCTTTCTTATTCGCTAATGTCATTTTGCCTTTAAGACATTTGACACATGTTCCAAAATCAGTAAAATTGAGAGGAGGTAAGACTTCATCCTTTACGAGACGATTTAATCGTTCTCTTGAGATGTGGCCTAAACGTTGATGCCACAACATAGATGAAGTCTCTAAGTCTCGAACCTGTTTCATCTTTGTGAGTGATTCATTAATATTATATGACAACAAAGATTTGGAAAAATTATCATCTAGTTCTAATCTATAGAGACCACCATCCAGAATGCCAGTACCATAAACAACGGAATCATAGAGAATAGAGAGTTTGCGATGACCATGAGAAACGACAAAACCGTCCATGTCTAACTTTGGTCCTGATACAAGGTTCCGAGTTACCTCAGGAACATATAAGGTATCATAAAGTTTAATACATAAACCAGTTTTCAAAAATAATTGTAATGTTCCTATGGCCTTCACTTCTAATTCCCGATCATCTCCAACTTTAAGTGTTCTTTGGTTTCTTCCCAGCTTCCAGATTGTAAGGAATCCCTGAGTTGAATTGGTAACATGAACCATAGAACCAGAATCAAACCACCAAGAATTAGCAGGAACATTTAAATTAAAGGACTCAAGTATCATGAAAAAATCGTTACCTTTCTTAGCCAGCCACTCCTTGAAGTCAGGGCATTCCTTTTGCTTATGTCCTGTTTTCTTACAGAACTTGCAATAGGGTTTACCTAAGGAGTTTTTAGAGCTGGAAGGTGTACTTGTATGAGGATTTGGATTTGGCTTTTAGACCTTAGAAGCATCCTTTCTTTGATAATTGTGCTTCCTCTTCTTAGAATTGGAGGTGGTGAAGTTAGCAACATCAGTAGTGCGATCCATCTTCATACGCTCTTCCTCCTACACGCACATAGCGATCAGCTCACTCATCGTCCATTTGTCCTTCTGAGTGTTGTAATTGATCTTGAATGCTTCATAGGACGAAGGAAGCGAAGTGATGATAAAGTGAACCAGAAAACCATCGTTGATTTCCATCTCTAGGCCGTTCAGCTTATTTGCCATGTCATGCATCATCATGATGTGTTCGCGTATGCCGCTCCTCCCATCATACTTAGTTGTCACCAGCTTGAGGATAAGAGTACTAGCGTGTGCTTTTGATGTTCCCTTGAATTGATCCTCCACAGAAGCCAAATAGGTTTTAGCATCTTCAGAATCAGGAATGGCTCCTCTGATTGAGTTATGAATGGACTGCTTCATGAACATGAGAGACATGCGGTTACACCTAGTCCACTTATCATGAGTTAACTGCTGAGCAGCAGTACTTTGTGGAGTAAGGTCCGCTGGCTTATCCTCTCTTAGGGCATAGTCAAAGTCCAGCAGCCCAAGCGTAAGCATGAGAGCATCCTTCCATGCAGCAAAGTTATCACCAGTCAAATGTGGAATCCCGCAATTGGGCGCTGATAGTGGAAATAAGATGAGCGAATTATGATACTAAGAAGAAAGTCTTAACGTGATCTAAGGGCATGTTATACTAAGGCAGGCATAAATAATGACCATTTTAATTATGAAGCTGTGATATTGTCTATTACTAACATCAAAATAATAGACTTAGTAAAATTCTACTTAAACGAAGACAAATTAGCTTTGGCCAGAAGTGTAATCATTTAAGTATGTGTGCAAAGTAATCGTGACAAATCAGCTTTGGCCAGAAATGAGACAATCACTTTAGTTATGCACTTGTCAAGTATGCTAAACATAAATGAATTAAATCAACTTTGGCCAGAATTAAGACATTTCACGTTTGTAATGCATACTCAACATATCTTTTGTAATACTTGAACAATAAATAGATGTATTAAATCAGCTTTGGCCAGAATTAATACATCAGAAGCTCATTCAAGTTAAGTTATTTTGGTTTTGTAAAAATTATCTGATTCTGATTAGTTAATTAAGTGTTAACAAAACCAAGTATTTAATAGCAAACCACCTGTTAGCGCGGATCGAACTCCGCGGTGAGTTCGCTGGGGGGGTGCGAGTCTTGTGCGATCAGTAATGCCCAAGTTTTGTGCGATCAGTAAAGCCCAAAACTTGTACGATCAGTAAGGCCCAAAAACTTGTGCGATTAGTAAGGCCCAAAACTTGTGCGATGTATATAAGGCCCAAGTCTTGTGCGATCGGCACTATCTTGTGCGATCCACAAGCCTTGTGCAATTATGCAGTCTTAACTTGTACAATGTGCTTAATTAGTTGTACAAATCTTGTGCGACTGTCTTGTGCGATTGCCCTTGTGCGATCAGATCATATCTTATGTGATCTGATCATGTGTGACTGTCTTGTGCGATCAGATCATATCTGATCTGGTCTTGTGCGACTGAAGGGAACTTGTGCGATTAGTTACATTGATAATTTCGAATCCACTGTTAAGGCTGTTTATTGTGATAATAACTGAAACTCGAAATTTGAGGGATTGTGGGATAGTGTTTCCTATTTTATTTCTGATCTAAACTTATCAAAAGATTTCGAAAATAATAACTGAAAATCTATTAACAGTTTTCGAAACTTTAATAGATAAAATTAAGATCAAAATAGTAACAAACACCAACTAATCCAAATTATATTCCAAAATTTAGGGAATCTTCGAGTTTTCTTAGAACAGTATGATGAACCCTAAAAAAATTAAAACATAATCTGGGATCCGAAACCTTAAATTTTAGACTTTTATTAACAGATTTTGGATATTAAGATTTGCCCATTATAGTCTCGAGTCAATTTATTAAATTATACTTTTCCGAAAACAGGGATTTCGGCAACAGGGACTCGACACAGCCGTGACATATAAAAGCTTTAAAATTTCTGTTTTCCAGATTTTGATCCCAAAATAATGGATACGAAAACAGAACTGATTCATCAACATATGCTCTGATACCACATGTTGATCAGTTCTGTTTAAACTTAATGGAAAACATGAATAACATACCTGTTACAGCATTCAATGCAGTGGAGAATCCAGTCAGAGAAGACGACATCGAGTTCGACATAATTGTCACTGTGATTTGGTTCCTCCTTAGGGTGTAAGGTGATGATGGTGATGAACCGAAAGTAGGGAGGTTTCGGTTATGGGGAGAGAGCCGATTTGATGTTATGAGGGTTGGTTGATTTACTAAGTGTGTAACCCTTAAACTCTCTAATAATCCCCTTATATATATACCCAAGATGAAACCTAATTAGTTAATAAGGGCAATATGGTCCATCAACTATTACCAACTAATTATTAATAGGTTATTAATATATTTTGATCTAATATAATATAAATGATTATAAAGGCTACAAGATTAAATATTACATTAATAATATATTTAATCTCACAAAATACCTTTTCGACCCCCGTTTTATAGAATTTTTTGGTATATATGTTTTCAACCCCCGGTCGGAAATCTCAAGCTTCGCAACTGTGACTATCTAAGTGACATTTGTTTGGATATGGGCATAGTGCCAAGTGATAAAACGCAAACAAATGCAACAGCCCCAGAGACATCCTGATGTCTATCTAATAGGTGTAGGGTTCAAATTCTATAAGATGCAACTATAAATGATTATTATGAGTATATTAAGATTGGGAGCCATAAAATAGTGCAACACATGAGAAAACGTAAGGGGTGTGAAAAAGGCAATGACAATGGACAACAGGGTCGACCCTAAGGGTTTGTTGGGTGAGCGATCGCTCAGGGCCCATTTTCAAGGGGGCATTTAAGCCAAACTAGCCCATCTACCTTTAGCCCAATAATCATTTAACCCAATACTATTTTTAAACACTTGAAAAGTTAACCTTAATTAACAAACAATTCTACAATCTTCATAGCAGCAATTGACTCATGTAAGGCCCCAAAACTCGGTCCCACAACTGGTATATGGTAGCGCGCATAATTCTAGACCAAAGATTTGAACCATACACATCGGAATAATATATCAAAAGTGAGTGAAATTGTCAAAACCAATAATTCAAGTAAATGCCAATGATCTCTATATCAAGTGGTGGAAGGCTTGCATTTCTCTTGAGAGATGCAAGTTCAACTCCCACTTGGTGTAGAGTGAGGTATTGGTGGGCAATGATAGGAGACCCAGGGAAACTTGGGTTCGATCCTTGAGCCAAACGGGTTTTACCGATAATTTCACCGTCGTACCTACGGGCGGGTGGGTTACCGGGTTTTCCCCGGAATTGGTGGTGGACTCGGGTTACTCTCGGAGTACTCCGTTTGGTCCAGTGGGTGCCCCGAGAGTGCTCGGGATTGATTCTGTTGGCCATTAAAAAAAATAATTCAAGTAAATAAAAGTCAACAATTGTTCAACATGAGAATGCCAAAGTTCACGGGAAACAGGTAAACATCATGATTTGCCGAGGAGCCGCCATCCAAACCGCAAATCATCTACTGACCTAACATATATGCTAAAACGTTAACTACTTTGCATTCATTGCGCAAACCGGGGGACGCTGAAGAACCGTACTCAAAACATTACAAGTTTGGTAGAATCAACTTGAGTAAAATGTACGGATAGTCCCTGTGGTTTATCGAAATAACACATTTAGTCCCCAACTTTTGAAAATTACACTCATGCTCCCTGTGGTTTGCTCGGTTGTTACTCGGATAGTCCCTGGAGTGGATGGAGGTTAGTTTTCTCTGTTAAGTGGAAGTAAAATGACTAAAATACCCTTATCATTAAAATAAATAACTTAAATATAAAAAGAAATATAGTTAAAGTTTAATAAATTAAATAGGACCCACTTTATTATTTAAAACATAAACACTCTACCTTTCATAACTAAGAGGGTGTTTGGCCTAGCTTTTTTTTTTTTTGGCTTATGCTTATATTTTAAAGTAGCTTATGGTTATTTTCTTTCATTTGATAAGCTATTTTTAAGTGTTTGGATTAGCTTATATTCTACAAGGTGATAATAAATAATTAATCTTTAGTTGTTTGTTAAGTTATTTTGTATTATGGGAAGGAGTATAATATCATTGTGTGTAATGAGTAAAAAACCATCTTCTTCAAATAAGCTAAAAAACCATATTCCCATAAGCTTCTTGGAATTAGCTTATATAAGCTAATAAGCATAAGCTTAAAAAGCTAAACCAAACACCCATTAGTGCTTATTTTGTAAAAATAAGCTAAAAAAGCTTTAAGCTTGGATAAAAAAGCTAGGCCAAACACCCCCTAAGGTCATCTTCAACCTCTACTTCCACCCACCCACCATAATCACCCACCTCCACACACAACCTGCTTTATCTTCCACCACCACCGCCGCCACTCCACACACAACCTGCTTTACCTTCAACCAAAATTCACAATTCAACCAAAATTTAGGGTGCATTTTACTCAAAAATTAACTTTCTGTAAACAAAATTCACAATTTTTAACCAATCCCTCTATAACAAGTATTCCAAAATTAGGCTTATAAAATGGTGTTTTAGAGATTCACAGATGTCAGAAAACAAACACACAGTTTCATCTTTCAAACCCTTTCAAAACCCCCTTTTCTCTTCTTTTTTGTTATTATTTCTAGAGCAAGAAAGTATCATAGAGAGAGAAAAAGAGAGAGAGAAGCTATGGCGGAGGATTCACTCGCCGGTTCCAGTTCGCCGGAGGAAGAGCTGAGCATCATAAGCGCCACCATATTTGCAGCCGAACATCAAATCGTAGTAGGCGATACATTTTGTTTAGTTTCTCGAAGGTAACTGCCACATCGTTTACATATTATTCACAAAATGTGTATCAGTATCTATATATTTCGAAATGATGAAGTGTTTATGTATCAAATCGCAGTAGGCGATACATTTTGTTTAGTTTCTCTAAGTGTTATGTGTTTGAATTTAAGGTGTGGGCGATGATGGTAGAAGCAGGAGGTTGAAGATGAAGTGTTTATGTTTTAAATAAAGTAGATCCATTTAATTTATTGAACTTTAACTATATTTCTTTTTTTATTTAAGTTATTTATTTATTTTAATGACAATGGCATTTTTATCATTTTACTTCCACTTAACAGGAAAAACTAGCCTCCATCCACTCTAGGGACTATCCGAGTAACAACCGAGCAAACCACAGGGAGCATGAGTGTAATTTTCAAAAGTTAGGGACTAAATGTGTTATTTTGACAAACCACAGGAACTATCCGTGCATTTTACTCAATCAACTTATATTAGAAATTCAAAAGGTTTATTATGTTACCACCTACTACCTGAACGAAACAGATGCTAACATAATTAGCTCATTAGCATATTCAACATAAGATGGAAGACAAGTGTACAAATCTTATCCGTCAATGTTTATTCGTTCGTCAACGTCATTCTCCTGCATATAGCGATGTGGATTTTGTGATACAAGATTGACTCGTGCAATATAACAAAACTGTTATGGTATATTGGCAATGTATTTCTTTCAATATTTGGTGCACAGAATATAATGAAGAAACAACATATAAATATACAAAATATGCAGCCTATCTAAGGAAACCAAAAAGTGAAAAGGAAAGGATTGAGCCAATAATTCGAAGGCAAGAATTGTGGAATTCATTAAATCTCGGTTATTACTCCCCCTCAAGTTGACGCATGGAGGTTAATAATGCCCAACTTGCCAAGAAGCGTGTGAAAATTTTGTGTTCCCAAGGCCTTGGTAAAAACATCTCATATTTGCATTTTAGAATCAATATGCATAGGCACTATCTCTTTTGATTCGACCCGTTCTCTGACGAAACAACAATCCATTTCAATATGCTTAGTTCGTTCATGAAAAAACAGGTTGTTAGCTATGTGTATGGCTGCTTGATTGTCACAAAATAATTGTGTTGGTCCTTCACAAGGCATTTCGAGCTCCTTAAGGAGCCATCTTAACCATAAGATCTCGTTGATTGTTGAGGCCATAGCTCGATACTCAGCTTCTGCAGATGAGCGCGAGACAACTGACTGTTTTTCGGACTTCCAGGATATAGGAGACCCTCCTAAAAGTAATAGGTAACCTGTTCTTGATCTCCTGGTAACTGGACACCCGAGCCAATCAAAGTCGCAGTAAGCTATGAGATTCATGCGACCGTCTTTGGTAAGGAGAATGCCTTGTCCGGGTGTTGTCTTGAGATATCGTAAGACACGATTGGCAGCCTGAAGATGAGTTTCTCTCGGGTTATTAATGAACTGACTGAGGATGTTGACAACATGGCTTATGTCAGGTCTAGTGGCCTGCAAATAAATAAGCCTACCGACAAGTCTTCTGTATTGGTTCTCGTCTACGCGTGGTTCATCATCTCCTTTGTCTAACTTTAAATTTTGTTCCATGGGGAACCCACTTGGACGACACCCCATCATCCCTGTATCCTCCATGTAACAACCCGACTTTTAAGTCAAAGTACAAGTCTAAGTCAAAGGAAGAAAAGTTTGCTAATCAGATCTGTCATTTCTGACTTAATTATTGCTTGTACTCTTGACTCGATAATTGATACTTTGCTTGACGCTATTTGTTTTACGATTTATTGATATGTGAAGTAACAATACGATAAACATAACTGAACGCTAACCTACTAAACGCTATCGCATCGCAATTCGAATTACAGGTTATGTATATTGTTTTACGTGTGTGTGCTATTAGGTGCTTACTTGTGTGTGCTTTATATATGTTGTGGGATGTTAATCGCAAACGCAATCGCAAGTCTATCGCATCGCATCGCGGCCCGAAATACAAGTTACTTTTATGATTGTTAGGTTGATTATGTTATTTGTGTAACTAATGTTTAATACTATCACATCGCTTACTCGCAACGCAACGCTTAACGCACGAAACAAAAGTCGGAAACTAACTCGCACAAGCCCTCCGATCGAAGGACCATTCGACCGGATGACCCTCCGATCGAAAGGCCCTCCGACCGAACCACGCCACACCGCCTCTCCTCATCTTCACCTATAAATACCCCACCTGTCACATCACTGTTCATAATGTGACAACTCCCTCCGTTCCAACGCGTTCTCAGCCTATTTTCTCTTGATTCCTCGCGATTCTTGTAAGTTTTCATCTCAAATCTTGTACTTCTTTAATCTCTACACACTTCCCCATCGATTTCACCAACAAATCTCATAATTTCACCATGAAATCCACCTGATTCGAGTTGTTCTAAGATGACGTTATCATGGGTTTCCATGAACACCAAGGTGTGACCTCATTCCATCAAGAACAACTCAGATCTAAAGGATTTCTACAATGTTTAAACACTGATTTCACCTAAATCTAAACATTTTTCAAGTGTTTCAAACTTTTATTAAAACATTCTTCACTTCTTACTCAAACCCGATAGAATATGAGCTCGTTCCGACTTTCTACTCGTTCTTTAGTGAAGTGCCGGGTTGAGGATGGATTCCTATCAGAGAAGACGACTGATTCACAGGTTGAATATGAAACTCCGTCAAGAACAGCTGGTTCGGATCGAACGGGGTGATTCCCGTCCGAGCAGGTCAGTAGGACTTGACAAGATTTCTGTTGTTTAAAAACGTTGTCATGTCGTCTCGGTCAAACCGCAAAACTTTCTAAGCTGATTTTACAAGTTTTCAAACGAACAGGTTGCCCAATCGGATAGCCGTGCTATCTGATAACCATCCGATCGAACGACTATTCGTCCACGTGACTTGTAGTTTCAAACACTTAAACAATTTTCATAAAACTTCGAAGAATGTCAGTCTCAACGAACCGCCATCCGACCGAACGGTCATCCGTCCGGATGACCGTCCGACCGGATGACCTGACATGTAGAGACACTTTACATTTTAGATAATGCTACAACGAAAACTTCAAAGTTCAAGCAATACACAAACACATTCCTCCCAAACGGACGACCCTCCGACCGAATGATCATCCGTCCGGACGGTCCTCTGATCGGATCACAATCCGGCCCACATCACTCCGACACGCTATTTAACGCACCGTTTTACGCACTGTTCAACGCTTACACTATCGTTCTCTGATCAGGCTAACTCTCCAGCGCTCCCTTCAATCTAAGCTTGTGTTTATTTACTAAACACGAACTGTGAGTATACTCGATCCCTTTTTGCTTAACGCACTTTTGGGTGTTACATACGTTACTTATATCAAATCACATCTATCACACAACACAAACACTTTTACACGCTAACCGCTCTCGCATGTTATACGTGTTACTCGATGAAGACTTGTATGTTATGTTTACACAGTGATTGTTGCCTGACACCTTAGCAACTATAGTACTATAGTTTGGACTCAGCACCTGTCGTGGACAGGGGTTGTTAAGGGCTTTTCTTCACGTGTCATAGAGGTGATATGTGTTGCGCATTCTACAACTCGCAGTCACGTCTGAGCATATTTCATTGTCGATAACTTACTTGCTTCACACTTCTACGTGTTACATGTTGGTTATGCGTAAATCGCTCTCGCTACTATTATACTATTAAACTTGTATGCTCACCTTTAAACTATCTGTATTGACCTTTATTTTAACATATATGACAGGTGTTTAGGATGCTTTTGCTTGCTAGCTACTATGGAATCAAGTTTAGATGGCCTAGAAACCCACGAATAATTTTATGAGTTGTCGGAACAATCTTTGTCTTTGAGAACACTATGTATGTAATAACTGTTTTTATTTGATATGTTATGGTATGGGACGTATTGTTAAATATCTGGTAATTATAGTTGTTATGGATTCTCCTGGAGAATCTGTTTTGCTTAGTGTCGCGCCCTGATGTTTCTGCCATCGGTTGGGGTGTGACAGATTGGTATCAGAGCCAAAACTATAGGGAATTAGGCAAGACTCGACCTAGTCCGGGTCGATGTCTTAGAATTGACCTAGACTATAGTCTAAGTACCAACAGACCGCCTTGTGCAAACCCGGTAGGGGTTTTGCACAAGCTTACCCCTTATACTCTCGAACAACGCATACTACTACTTCGTGCAAACACTCAGCCTTTCCTAAGGCTGACGACATACAATTTTCGAAAACATTCGAGTGATTTGGTCGAGACTAGGTGTGAAAACCATAAACTCTCGATGGAATCACTCACTCGACATGCATTTTTATTAATAAAACACAAGAATTTGAGTTGAGTCAGGCGTGAAAACCATACCTCGACGCGATTCTCCCTATCCATCTCATGATGTTATCACACAAACAGGAATGAAGTTATTAAGTTAGGGGTGAGACTCGCATCTTAATGACTCCTACTGCTCTATATCTTGGTTTTACAAAAACTCTCACCAAAGTCTCAATGGGTTCCAACGACTTAGGTCACGTAATGGCCGAAAGGATGCGTGTCGATCGCCTGGATTGAGGCGAGAGCACAGTCTATTAAGCCAACGCATATACTCGAAGTCCTTGAGAATAGTCGAATCACTTTGGGTAGTCAAAGTCTAGCACACCTGAGACATTCTATTTTCAAGCTACAATTGCTGATTTTACGCTTTATCGCTTTTATGTGTTTCGATTCTGAGATCGCGACCACTGACTCTGTGGATTGTTGATTTTTATGTGTTTTATGTGGTTTTTAAATGCTTATGTGTTTCGATTTTGGAAATTTCACACTTTTCGCACATCGCTTTATTAAACGCACACGACACGCACAGCTATTTATATCTTAAAACGCTAACAAATCGCGGACTTTCACATGTTATGGTACTCGCTATCGCCACTCACATTCGCAACTCTCGATCGCTTTTCGCAACTTTGAATGATAAGGGAACACGTTTGCAATACGTAGGTGAATACGTGCAAAATATAGTGGAATATGTGCTTACGTGGATTACGTGCTTCTGTGCTCTACATGCTTATGTGCTTATGTGTTTCTATGCTTACATGGTTTATGTGCCTCTGTGATTATGTGTCTGTGTATGGATGTGTTCCTGTGCTTTATATAAGGTAGCTTTTGGAGATACGCTAGACTATACCTGATATAAGCAAATCGTGTTTGAATCCTATGAAGATGTCTACTGCAGACAATGTCGTCATTTGGTTCTCACACTTCTCGTGCTAACCGCCGCAACCACGCCGACAAACGCATCGCCTTGCTAGTCACCAAGGAAATGGCCAAGGTCATTCCGCAAATCGTCAGCGAGATTAATGAAATCGCTAGCAAGTCCTCTGAGGAATCTAGGACTGACTCACCGAAAGCGACCTTCAGCTTCAAGCAGTTTAAAGCTTGTGGACCCAAAGACTTCACTAGGGAAGATGGGCCGAGCGCTATGTTTCAATGGTTCGACTCGATTGAAGTCACTCTCTGATAAAGCAGATGCCCAGACAACCTCCGCACTGTTAAAGCAACTGGTGTCTTCCAGTCTGGAGCACTGGAATGGTGGACAGCGGAGCGAAACAGGCGTGGGAACGACACCGCCTACGAACTTTCATGGGAGGAATTGAAGGAAATCGTGATGAAAGAATTATGTCCCCCACATGAACTCCAGAAGCTGGAAGACGAGTTTTGGCACATCAAGCAAGAGGGTGGCGACAATGCTTGTCTTACTGCTCGCTTCAACAGCTTAGCATCATCTGCCCTGACCAAGTCACAACTCTCGACATCACAATCAAGAAGTATATTCGCGCTTTACCTTATTGTGTTGCCGATTTTGTCCAAGCAGCCAAGACTACTACCATTGAGGAGACCTTCCTGCTCGCTGCCGAGATTAATGACAAGCGAGTTCGGACTGGTTACTTCAAGAACACCGCCAAGAGTCTTCACCAAGTCAACGCTACTTCAAGCGAGTTCGTGTTTGTTTGATACTGGAGCCGATAACTGTTTTGTATCGTTCGAATTCGAAAGGCTCCTAAACTTTAAACGCATTAACCTCCCATCAACGTTTGACGTAGAGATTGCCACTGGAAGAACCGTCAAACTTAGTTCCATTCTGCGTGATTGTACTCTTGAGCTCAACAATCACGTTTTCCCGATCAATCTTATCCCGATGCAGCTCGGTAGTTTTGACATCATAGTAGGCATGGATTTTCTTCGTGAAAATCTTGCTGAAATTGTTTGTTTCGATAAAATGATTCGTTTCTCCCTCGCGAATGGTGACCGACTCTGTGTTTATGGAGAAGTTCCTTAGAAGAAACTAAAACTCATGTCATGTGTCCAAGCAAGCAAGTATCTCCGCAAGGAATACAAAGCTTTCTTGGCACACATCGTAGTAGCGGAGAAGGATTAGAAAGAGAAGACAATGGAAAAGGTGCCTGTGGTTCATGATTTTACTGCTGTCTTTCCTGATGATTTACCTGGGTTACTGCCAACTCGTGATATCGATTTTCGAATTTACCTCATTCCTGGAGCTAGTCCTGTCGCTAAAGCGCCTTATCGTCTCGCTCCATCCGAAATGCGCGAACTTTCGAGTCAACTCAAGGAATTGCTTGATAAAGGCTTCATTCTCCCTAGCACATCTCCTTGGGGCACACCTGTCCTTTTCGTCAAAAAGGACGGATCGTTCCGGATGTGAATCGATTATAGGGGACTCAATAAGCTGACTATCAAGAATCGCTACCCCTTACCACGAATCGATGATTTATTTGATCAACTGCAAGGTGCTACATGTTTTTCCAAGATCGATCTACGCTCTAGTTATCACCAATTATGAATCCAGGAGGAAGATATACCAAAAACCATTTTTCGAACCCGATACGGTCACTACGAGTTTGTTGTTATGCCCTTTGGTCTTACTAATGCCCCCGCAGTCTTTATGGATCTAATGAATCGCATGTGTAAACCCTTTCTCGACCGCTTCGTCATCGTGTTATCGATGATATCCTGATTTATTCTAAGTCAAAAGCCGAACACGCGCAACATCTCCGTTTGGTTCTTGAACTACTCCAAGGAAATCGCCGACCCCGCGAAGATCGAAGGGCGAATTTTGGCTTAAGGAGGTTCAATTTCCCTGTCACACTGTCAGCAGTCAAGGTATTCACGTCGACCCCGCGAAGATCGAAGCAGTTAAGAGTTGGATTACACCAAAGAACCCGTCCGAAGTTCACTCTTTTATTGGATTGGCGGGTTATTATCGCTGATTCATCGTTGATTTCTCGAAAATCGTCGTCCCTCTCACCTCTCTTACTCACAAGGACAAACCTTTTGTTTGGGGAACCGAACAAGAGGAAGCCTTTCAAACTCTCAAGCTTATGCTCTGCAACACTCCTATGCTCGCATTACCCGACGGAAATGACGACTTCGTAGTCTACTACGATGCCTCTAACCTCGGTCTCGGTTGTGTTCTTTTGCAACGGGACAAGGTTATCGCGTACGCCTCTCGTCAGCTCAAGATCCACGAGAAGAACTATACAACCCACGATCTCGAGCTTGGGGCACTTGTTTTTGCGTTAAAGATTTGGCGACACTACCTTTACGGTACTAAGTGTACGGTCTTCACCGACCATAAGAGCCTACAACGTATCTTAAACCAGAAGGAGCTGAACATGCGGCAATGCCGATGGGTTGAACTTCTCAACGATTACGACTTCAAAATTCGTTACCATCCAGGCAAGGCAAATGTCGTTGCCGATTCTCTAAGCTGACAAAGCTATTTGCATAGCGTTAGTAATACTCAAGCCCAACACGACCTCGAAGCTCTAATTCGTGACGCTCAGCACGCCTGCTTCATTGAGAATACCTTGCGAGAGGAAATGAAGAAGTGTGGTGCTGAAACTCAATTTATTACCAAATCGAGCGGTATCTACTACTATCTCGATCGCATCTGGATCCCTAGTCGCAATAACCTTCGGGAGATATTGCTAACCGAAGCCCACAAGTCTCGATATTCCATACATCCCGGTGCTGACAAGATGTACCAGGACTTGCGTGCCATGTATTGGTGGCCTGGAATGAAGAAGGATATCACTATCTATGTTTCAAAGTGCCTAACCTATTCTAAGGTCAAGGCTGAGCAACAACGACCCTCTGGCTTGCTCGTGCAACCCGAGATCCCTATGTGGAAATGGGAGAGTATAGCTATGGATTTCATTACGAAACTTCCTCGCACGCCATAAGGTCACGATAGCATTTGGGTTATCGTTGATCACCTTACTAAATCCGCCCACTTTCTGCCGATACGAGAAGACTACAAGGTAGAACGATTAGCACGAATCTATACCGACGAAGTCATTTGTCGACATGGGACACCTCATGACATCATTTCTGACCACGATGGTCGATTCACCTCGCGTCTTTGGGAAACTTTTCAATCTACTCTCGGTACTACTACCAATCTTAGTACTGCTTTCCATCCCCAGACCGACGGTCAGACTGAACGCACGATACGTACCATTGAAGACATGCTTCGCTCGTGTGTTATATATTTCGGTGGTAATTGGGATTCGCATTTACCTTTGGTCAAATTCTCGTACAATAATAGTTATCATTCTAGCATTCAAATGGCACCATTTGAGGCACTATATGGAAGAAAATGTCGATCGCCCATGGTATGGCACGAGATCGGAGATTCGCAAATTACCGGTCCAGAGTTATTGCAAGAAACGACTGAAAGATCCTCCATATACGAGACAATCTCCTGAAAGCTCGGAGTCGTCAAAAGAGTTACGCCGATAAACGCCGCAAGCCCATTGAATTTGACGTTAACGATCACGTACTCCTAAAGGTTGCACCTTGGAAGGGGGTAATCCGATTCGGCAAGAAAGGAAAGCTATCGCCTCGATATGTTGCACCATTTAAGTTTCTGGAAAGAATTGGCAAAGTGGCTTACAGATTTGAATTACCGGAGGAACTCAGCAACGTACATCCGACTTTCCACGTTTCGAACCTCAAAAAGTGTCTAGCTGACCAGAAGTTACATGTCCCCCTTGAGGATTTACAAGTGGATGAAACATTACACTTCGTGGAAAAGCCAGTCGTGATCATGGACCGAGAGACCAAGAAACTTCGACGCTCACGCATTCCCATAGTAAAGGTTCGCTGGGAAGGCAAACGCGGCACCGAGTTCACATGGGAACTTGAGAGTGATATAAAGGCAAAATACCCTCAACTATTCGTTACGCCTACGCCTTAAATTTCGGGACGAAATTTCCTAAAGTAGGGAAGGCTGTAACAAACTGACTTTTAAGTCAAAGTACAAGTCAAAGTCAAAGGAAGAAAAGATTGCTAATCAGATCTGTCATTTCTGACATAATTATTACTTGTACTCTTGACTCGATAATCGACACTTTGCTTGACGCAATTTGTTTTACGATTTATTGATATGTGAAGTAACAATACGATAAACATAACTAGACGTTAACCTACTAAACGCTATCTCATCGCTATCGCATCGCAATTCGAATTATAGGTTATGGATATATGTTGTGGGATGTCAATCGCAAACGCAATCGCAAGTCTATCGCATCGCATCGCGGCCCGAAATACAAGTTACTTTTATGATTGTTAGGTTGATTATGTTACTTGTGTAACTAATGTTTAATACTATCGCATCGCTTACTCGCAACGCAATGCTCAACGCACGAAACAAAAGTCGGAAACTAACTCGCACAAGCCCTCCGATCGGATGGCCATCCGATCGAAAGGCCCTCTGAATGGAACCACGCCACACCGCCTCTCCTCCTCTTCACCTATAAATACCCCACCTGTCACATCACTGTTCATAATGTGACAGCTCCCTCCGTTCCAGCGCATTCTCGGCCTATTTTCTCTCGATTCATCGCGATTCTTGTAAGTTTTCATCTCAAATCTTGTACTTCTTTAATCTCTACACACTTCCCCATCGATTTAACCAACAAATCTCACAATTTCACAAGAGCTGTTCTAAGATGACGTCATCATGGGTTTCCATGAACACCAAGGTGTGACCTCATTCCATCAAGAACAACTCAGGTCTAAAGGATTTCTACAATGTTTAAACACTGATTTCACCTAAATCTAAACATTTTTCAAGTGTTTCAAACTTTTCTTCAAACATTCTTCACTTTTTACTCAAACCCGATAGAATCTGAGCTTGTTCCGACCTTCTACTCGTTCTTTAGTGAAATATCGGGTTGAGGATGGATTCCTATCGGAGAAGATGACTGATTCACAGGTTGAATATGAAACTCCATCAAGAACAACTGGTTCGGATCAAATGGGGTGATTCCCGTCCGAGCGGGTGAGTAGGACTTGACGAGATTTCTGTTGTTTAAAAACGTTGTCATGCCGTCTCGGTCAAACCGCAAACTTTCTAAGCTGATTTTACAAGTTTTCAAACGAACAGGTTGCCTAATCGGATAGCCGTCCGATCAGATAACCATCCGATCGAATGACTATTCGTCCAGGTGACTTGTAGTTTCAAACACTTAAACGATTTTCACAAAACTTCGAAGAATGTCAGTCTTAACGAACCTCCATCCGACCGGATGACCTGACATGTAGACACTTTACATTTTACATAATGCTACAATGGAAACTTCAAAGTTCAAGCAATACACAAACACATTCCTCCCAAACGGACGACCCTCCGACCGAATGGTCATCCGTACGGATGACCATCCGTCCGGATGACCATCCGTCCGGACGGTCCTCCGATCGGATCACTATCCGTCCCACATCACCCCGACACGCTGTTTAACGCACCGTTTTACGCACTGTTCAACGCTTACATACTCGATCCCTTTTTGTTTAACGCACTTTTGGGTGTTACATACATTACTTATATCAAATCACATCTCTCACACAACGCAAACACTTTTTACACGCTAACCGCTCAAGCATGTTATATGTGTTACTCAATGAAGACTTGTATGTTATGTTTACACAGTGATTGTTGCCTGACACCTTAGCAACGATAGTACTATAGTTTGGACTCAGCACCTATCGTGGACAGGGGTTATTAATGGCTTTTCTTCACGTGTCACAGTGATGATATGTGTTGCGTATTCTACAACTCGCAGTCACGTTTGTGCATATTTCATTGTCGATAACTTACTTGCTTCACACTTCTACGTGTTACATGCTGGTTATGCATAAATCGCTCTCGCTACTATTATACAATTGAACTTGTATGCTCACCTTTACACTATGTGTATTGACCTTTATTTTAACGTATGTGACATGTGTTTAGGATGCTTTTGCTTGCTAGCTGCTATGGAATCAGGTTTAGGTGGTCTAGAAACCCACGAATAATTTTTTGAGTTGTCGGAACAATCTTTGTCTTTGAGAACACTATGTCTGTAATAATTGTTTTTATTTGATATGTTATGGTATTGGACGTAATGTTAAATATCTGGTAATTATAGTTGTTATGGATTCTCCTGGACAATCTGTTTCGCTCAGTGTCGCGCCCCGATGTTTCCGCCATCGGTTGGGGTGTGACACTCCAAAATATCCAACGTGTATTATGTTGTGTAACACCCTTCTTACTTTAATATTCGAATTTATTAAAATATGCGTATTTATAAAAATAAAGGCTTCACTTCATTAAAAGTACCAAAATAAAAATATTCATAGTGATCACCTACTAGTTAACTACCAACTAGTTTAAGCATTTGAAACATGGTTAGTTAAATTGATTACAACATAAACATTGTCTAAACAAAGTTAAATCAACACGGAAGCTTCAAAAGTTCGTGTTCGGTTCTTCAGTCGTGCTTGATCACCATCCGGTATGTCCCCAATATCACCTAAGGTCAAAATCACATCAAATGTTAGTTTTGATAATGTTAGAACGGGTATAAACAAGTCCCATGGGTCAAAACAACAAAAAATTAAACAATTTTCGGAATCAGGGGGCTAGGCGCTACACCTAGCCCCTTTTTTGACAGCAAGTTGCTTAAACTGTTGCTGCACATATCCAGCTCAATCTTTCATCAAGTCCCAACTTAAAATTGCCATAACTTATGATCCGTAAGTCCGTTTTTAGTGATTCTTTTTCCTACGCGTCCGAAATCAAATTACCAATGCATCTATCAAGATTATTATATCAAAAAATTGATGTACGGGCTGAAAGTATATAAATGCCTTATGTATTTATTTGACCCGTTTAGCTCATTTACGGAATCCTCCCTTTCTAATGACTACCACACGCTTTCTAATCTAATTTTAACTCATTAAATCGAGTAGTGAACATTGTCACTTCAACTAATACCAATCTTTATTCTAAAACACAACTTTGAACGATTACAATATCAAATTTGCGTAATGTAACGAAACAAGTTACATACTTGCATAATTCATCAACATTAGTTTCTAACCATAATTACCCATTCCCGGGCTTGTCAACCTTAGCGTATCACATCCATTCCATTATTTACGCTTTTATAATTCAAATTTAATGAGTGACGTTTAAGTCACTTCGAGCACTATCACTTTGACCATTATTTGACCCGTTTGGTTTGTCGAGTGAATTTCGTCACTTCTATGACATACCAAACTCGCATTTGACACTACAATCTCATCAACATTTCTAAGACCATTGTTTATGCATATTGTAACGAAACTGAAAGTTACGTTCCTTTAAAGCGCTCCTATCAAAAGCGTGTCTCCACCGGCTTGTCCACTCGAAGATCCAGAATCCTTGCCTATAGAGTTCAACCAAACATTGTTTAGAACTCCTTTCACAACATATCACGCATAATTTGCCGTATAGTTGAAGCATGCGTTTTTATCCCAATTTTCCTTATGTTAGCTTTCTCTTAAGCGTTTTAACAAACACCTTAAGGGCATAATTTTACACATTTATAATCAAGTTCATAACTTGTTATTTTTGCCAAATACAATCATACATTTTAATTCCATTATGTCATGCATGCATATTATTATCAGAATCATCTTGTAGAAATCAAGTAACACCACTTTTGATAGTAATAATTCTTGTGTTCATCCTATTTCTACAAAACTCATTTAACCTATAAATGGATTATCATGAATTTCATAGTTTGAACATAATTTCAGCAAGTTATCAACTAGGATTCACTCCTAGACATGTTTTCATTACAAGATTCATCTAAACATCACATAATCAAGCTTCGATTTTCGATTTCACAAATCATCAAGAATTTGAGATGTAATTAAACAACGAAATTTTACATACCTTATGATCCCTTTACTGCGGTGATTATTAATCTATGATTGGATTTCGATTTGGGCTCGATTTTCCCTTCCAATTTGTTGATTTTGTGCTTGTTAGGGTTTGAGTAGGAAAGCCCCTTGGCTCCCGCGATTGTATCGACCAGAACACACACTTAGAATGTGTGTTTTGGTGTTGACATTTTATTAAATAAAAACTAGTTTCCAAATTGTCACCTTTAGTCCCTCTACTTTACCCATATTTATAAAGGTTACTACATCAAGTTCCTTCATTATTTTAAAACACTTAACTAACTAGGTTGATATTCCTAGTTATTTAGTGGGTTCCGGGAGTTATAACCCGTTTTATTATAAGTCCCGTTAACTCGGGCTTCTTATAAACTTACTTTTCTCACATTTTTTATTCTCCTTTTTAATTAATATTAGGATTATTTGTTTAAATCCTAATATTCACCGGGTTAATTTTACCACTAGTAGTATTTTACCTGTTCATTATTATTAACGTGTTTCAATTACCAATCCCGTTTTCGGGGTGTTACATGTTGGCTTAGAACCATGCCTTGTTTTGTGCGGGCAACCTCGATGCCAAGAAAAAATTTTGATGGTCCAAGATCTTTGATGCTAAACTCCTTGTCAAGAAGTGCTTTGGTCTCCTGTATTTTATTGATGTCATCACCTACAATGATAACATCATCAACATATATAAGCGCATCAATAAATATTCTCTCTCTCTCTCTTGAACAAGAAAAGTGAATGGTCAGCTTTAGATTGCTTGAAACCGAGTTTTTGCAAGAAATTGGTAAATTTTTTGTACCCATTTCTTGATGCTTGTTTGAGTCCATAAAGAGAATTTTTTTTAACTTGCAAACTCGTTTGTCATTTTGTTTTCCAAATCCTCGAGGAACTTTCATATACACGTCTTCTTCTAAGTCTCCATGTAAAAAGGCATTGTTCACATCCAATTGATGAATGTGCCAATCCCTTTTTACGGCTATAGCGAGGAGGGTTCGGATAGTAACGAGTTTCGCAACCGGTGCGAATGTATCATGGAAATCGACTCCTTCCATTTGTGTGAAGCCCTTGGCAACTAACCGTGCCTTGTAACGCTCGACTTCTCCATTTGGTTTGTATTTTATTTTATATACCCATTTCGAGTCAATAGCACGCTTTCCTTGTGGTAATTCTTGAAGAGTCCAAGTTCCGTTTTTCTCTAAAGCTTGTATTTCGGTCTTCATTGCTTCCACCCATTTTGGGTCTCGTACCGCTTGACCAAAATGTTTAGGCTCATTATTTTTGGTAATGGCCGACAAAAAAGCTTTGGGTCTCGTACCGCTTGACCAAAATGTTTAGGCTCATTATTTTTGGTAATGGCCGACAAAAAAGCTTTATGTGAGTTAGTAAAATTATCATAAGAAACAAAATGTGCTATAGGATGTATCGATGAGGGTTCATGATCGGAGGGTGAGGTTGAATGCTTATGGTCTAAAGATGGGGGCAACTTCACTTGGTAATCTTTAAAAAAGGCAGGCGTTGACTTTTTTCTTCTTGGTCTCTCGTGTGCTTCAGGAATGTTGGTAGTGAAGACATCTTCAATTGGGCCTTCATGTGGTTGTTCATTCATAAATACATTGGGCTCCTCATGGTGATCTTGTAAGGGCCCATCATAAGAGGTAGTGGGCTCCTCATCAAAATTATTTGGGTCATTTTCTTCAATCCCTGCGTTGTCATTTTGTATGGCCATATCATGAGGAGTATTATAGTCTTGAACAACAGTAGGCTCTTGACAAAAAGACTCCTCATTATTTGGATTTTCTTGAGCTTGTGATTCCATATCCAAGTTAGTTTTACTTGGTTGGTTATCTTCCCAATTTTTTGGAAAAATGAAGACTTCCTCTTCATCTTCTGCCACCTCTGTCATTTTTTAAGGAAAAACATTTTCTACAAATTTTACATCTCTTAGAAACAATAATTTTCTTGTACTCAAAATCATATATCTCATACCCTTTTGTGCCGCGTGGGTATCCTAAAAATATTCCTGGTCTCCCCCTCGCTTCGAACTTATCTCCCTTGGTTTCGGTGCTTCGATAATAGGCGAGACAACTAAATACCTTAGATGCTCATAACTGGGTTCTTTATTACATACCAATTCATATGATGTCTTGCCATCAATCACATTGGAGGGAAGACGGTTTATAATATGTGCGGCGGTCAAAACACATTCTCCCCAAAAACGAGTTGGGAGATTGGCTTCGAACTTTAGAGCTCTTACCGTTTCTAAGAGGTGTCGGTGCTTCCTTTCGACAGCACCATTTTGTTGTGGTGTATGCGGACACGTAGTTTCCAACAATATCCCTTCCCTAGCATAGAAATCGAGCATATTGTTGGACGTGAACTCTGTAACACCCCTTTCATTTAATTATGATTTTTAATAAAAAAAATACGCATTTTTAAAATAAATACATCACTTGCACAAAACTTAGTTATGACAACAAGCTTACATGGTCATAGAATTTCAGTTTACTATCCAACTAGTTTAAAAACATTCAACATTTAGTTTAGTGTTTACAAAACGAACATTGTCTACAATAAAGTTAAATAAGCGCGGAAGCTTCAAAATATAGTGTTCGGTTCTTGAATTCTTGCTTGATCGCCATCCGGAGTGAGACCAACATCACCTAATGCCAAAACCATGTTTAATGTTAGTTTTGACAACATTAAAACAAATATAATCAAGTTCTAATGCCAAACAATGAAAAGGTAATGATAAAGGTATAAAAAATATTATTTAATTGAAAAGTAGAGAGAAAATGTAGTATTTTTTAGTGTAATTTGTATTAGTTAAGCGGTAATTACATCCCGTTACTAACACTTGAACCCGCTCCCGTCTTGTTTATTTTGCATTTTACACTTTTACCTACCAACGTGATCCACTAAAACAAACATGTTAATTTTTTTTTTTTAACTATACTTTAGTGTAATTTATTTAATATGTTGAGCATGAATAAATAAATAAGCGAAGAAAATGAAACCGACACTATTAGTATTTTTACGTATCTATCTAGTTTAAACAATGGTCCACTGTACATTTATATTTAATTGAAACAGGCAACGTGTTAGCATTGACTGACTTTGACTTTTGGTCCCAATTCTCAACTACACTCTTTAATTACCCATCTTCTCCCTTCGATCGCCATTATCGAACCATTTCAACCTCTCTATTTCACTCCTGCATTCCATCCCCCAATTTTCTAACCCTTGATTCCGTTTTCCAATATGCTTCTTCCCTGATTTTAGGTAATTACTCTTCATCTACTTACTTATTAATTTCAAAACTGTGTTTATTTCTAGGTTTTGTTGCTCTTCATTTTGATATATGATATTGTTTCTGTGTTTGTATGGAAGAAATTGTTGTGTTGTGATGTGATGTGATGTTATGTTTAGTATGTTTAGCTAAGCTGTTGTTGTTGATAATTGTTGTGGTTTTGTTTGGTGATGGAAGGGATAATGATGATGATACATTCAGCTGGGATCTTGCTTCTGGTTGCTTGCTTCATGCTTGGTTTTGAAGTTTCAGAAGCTGTGAGTGATTAAGATTTTAGCACCACTTAATAGATGACCTAAGAAGTTTGATTTAAATTCATTATATGTTGAAAAGCATGTCACTCTTGTTGTTGTTTTAGGTGTCAAATGATTCCATTCTGGCTGCGTCTTCTCGTAATGAAACCCACTATGAAGGTAAGCTGCTTCTGTTACACTAATTAATTGTATGTAATGTATTGGATATTTCGTATTTGAATGGCTTTGCAAATGTCATCCTTGTATGAGTCAATATTGTCATTACCTTGGTTTAAAAAGGCGTGAGGCACTCTGAGGTGTTTAGGTCCCAAAGCCTAATAATTCATGTATAACCAAATAAGTTATATTTACGACTATATCTGCGTCTCTTTCGTCTGTTTTACATATTAACCTTTTATCAAGTAAACCTTGCATAATTAGTTCAATCCCTTTGGCTGTTTATACATATAAGCCTCCTACAGGCCCTAGTTTTGATCCATAAGTACATGTAGACAAAAGAGTTAAAGACTTATTTTGGTTATAGATAAAACTTCTTTGGTGGTACTAGAGCTTTTTTTTTTGTATTTATTTATTTTAGTCTCTATTTTTTTAGTATTTAACAGTTAACAAGGCAAAATATTATCTATACATAATTTTCATTATTTTTTTAATAACAAACGCCTCGCATACGTGATGTGTGCGCATCATGCATTGCACATTTTGAAACCAAGGTCATAAACTAATTCTCTCTAAAAAGCATAGATTCATTTGGGATATTTTTTGCCTTTTGTGTTGGTTATGTATTCAGTGTGTGCATTCATTATGTATCTTCAGTTCTTCACCATACACCCATTGGTAATATTTAATACAAGTGTATAACCATAAAAAAGATAAAGAAAATAGCAGCTTTCTAGATATGGATCTGAACTTGCAATCTTGTGTGTGGGCGTACTTTATGAATTAAACTTCACCGTATTTTGTGAACAGCACCGTGTCCGTCTGGTTGGGTCACTGGACCAAGTAACAGAATCTGCTTCAAGTCTATCGGAAACACTCAGTCTTGGAACGAGTCAGAAACCAGCTGCAGAAGTAACAACGCCCACCTTGCAGCATTAACATCACTAGCAGAACTGAACTTTCTCCAAGATCTGTGTAGTAAATCAACGGCTAATAATGAATGTTGGGTCGGAGGCATAGGCACCAACACAAGCAATTCAATCGACTGGAAGTGGTCTGACGATACTTACAACTGGAATACGACTCTCCTTACAGTGACCACACGAGATCTGAAGTCTACTTGCACCAATTCTTCATGCTTCTACTCTTACAACGAGTCAGCATCTCTGTGTACTATGTTGACCAATAGAACGTCTCTTGTGGCTGATAAATGCAATATATCTCGCACTTCTATATGCATGCGTCTTGCAGGTTTGCTTTCTTCTATGTAAATATTTAGGTTTACACTTTGACCCTTTAGAGATAAATATCTTCTATGTAAATATTTAGGTTTACACTTTCTAGTAACGTTTATATGTAGGGCTGCAAACGAACCAAACATTCGGCGAACAGTTCGTGAACCGTCGGCTTGAAGTTTGTTTGTGTTCGTTCGTTTATTAAACAAAAGAACACGAACAAGAAATTTTGTTCGTTTAGTTAAATGAACGAACATGAACAGAGGCCGCCTTCGTTCATTTATGTTTGCGAACGTTCGGTAACATGTTCATTTGTGTTCGATAGTTCATTAGTGTTTTTAGTTTTTATATTTTATTTAAATACTTCAAAATTTCGACAAACAAATATTTAATCAGTGTCGGTGCATTATATATTTTGTTCATGAATGCTTGTTTGTGTTCGTTTGTTTTCAATTGTGTTCATGAACGTTAGTTTGTGCTCATTTGTGTTCATCAACGTTCGCTGCCAATAATTAACGAACTCAAACGAACATGAACATGAACAAGTTCATTTCCTTAACAAACGAACAGGAACATAAAGTCTCGTTCAGTAAGTGTCCATGAACAGTTCGTGAACACATATATTCCTTAACAAATGAACACGTTTGTTCATTTGCAGCCCTATTTATATGCTATTTTCTTGATTTTTTTTTCAGAGAATAGATGTCGGCATATGCACTGTCACAAGGAATATCTCATCATACTTGCTACAGTGAGTGGGTTAATCCTCTTCACTACATTTGCGGTGGTGATATGGCTCCTGGTGTACAAACGAAGCAAAAGACGAAGAAAATCTCGAAAACTATCAAATCTTGCCGAAACAGCCTTGGTTCCTCCATCATGGAAAATCTTCACCCGTGAAGAACTAAGGTCGATTACAAAGAACTTCAGTGAAGGTAACCGTCTTATTGGGGATGCCAAGACAGGTGGCACATATAGCGGGACTTTACCCGATGGATCGCGGGTGGCAGTGAAAAGGCTAAAGCGGTCAACTTTTCAACGAAAGAAAGAATTTTACTCGGAGATTGGAAGGGTGGCAAGGCTTTGCCATCCAAATTTAGTCCCTGTGAAGGGATGCTGCTATGATCATGGTGATCGCTACATCGTGTATGAATTTGTGGTGAATGGGCCCCTCGATAGATGGTTGCATCATATTCCAATGGGCGGCCGGACACTAGATTGGACCATGAGAATGAAAGTTGCCACAACCCTTGCACAGGGAATCGCGTAAGTGAATCTAAACAACCTTTGTTTTAGAGTAAAATGTCATTTTCGTCCTTGGGGTTTGGTCAATTTTGCGACCTTTCGTCCAAAGTTTTGTTTTCCGCATCTAGATCCAAAAGGTTTGAAATCTTGCCATTTTCATCCGGCTCGTTAACTCCATTCATTTTTCTCCATTAAGCCAGATGCGGAAAAACAAACCTTCGGATGAAAGTCGCAAAACTGGCCAAACCTCAAAGACGAAAATGGCATTTTACTCTCTTGTTTTATTTATACAACTTTATGTTGTTCCTAACTACCAATAAATCCAATAATATCAGGTTCTTGCATGACAAAGTAAAGCCACAAGTCGTGCACCGTGACATTCGTGCAAGCAACGTACTTCTTGACGAAGATTTTAACGCTCATTTAATGGGTGTTGGATTATCCAAGTTTGTACCATGGGAAGTAATGCATGGTAGGACCGTAATGGCAGGTGGGACCCACGGTTACCTCGCCCCAGAGTTTGTTTACAGGAACGAGCTAACCACTAAGAGCGATGTCTACAGCTTCGGGGTTCTACTCCTGGAAATAATAAGTGGTCGTAGACCGGCTTCTCAAGCAGTTGACTCGGTGGGTTGGCAAAGCATTTTCGAGTGGGCCACCCCGCTCGTTCAATCACACAGATATTTAGAGCTTCTTGATCCTGTGATTTCGGCATCTTCTTCCACGTCACCTTCTAGAATACCTGAAGCTGGAGTTGTACAGAAGGTAGTTGATCTCGTGTATTCGTGTACGCAACATGTTCCATCGATGCGTCCTAGAATGTCGCATGTGGTCCATCAGTTACAGCAGTTGGCAGCTTAGGAGGGGGCGGGGCTAATGTTTAAGTGATTAGATTCATGTTAAATGTTTATTAGGTGGATTTTAAGGATAATGTTTAGGATGATTGTTGAACTTTTGCTGTGTTAGCATTGGCATTGTTGTACCATTAGCGGTTAGCATTAAGTTATTATCATCGTATCTGTGAAGAACTGTTCATATGATATGATGTTAAGGAGGATCTTGTACTCTTGTATAACAAGACGTGGTTTATGTATATTTCTTTACTAGATTATCACCCGGGATTGCTTCCCGGGCTGGAGAAAATTATTAATATACTTTTATTTATGATTAATACATACTTAAAATGATACAAAGTGTATGACATTAATGTGTTGACTATAGAGTTATAAAGTTGCTCTGTCATCTAAACAATTATCTATCTAAAAGAGTGTATTCTCTCTCGTTCAAACTTCGATTACCAAATGTAGTCTTTTTTCAACGTGAGCCAGGATTTTTTTTAAAGGCCAACATAATATCATTAGAAATCTTGCGAGTAGCAAGCACCAATTGTATAGAATCCTCAAAAAAGAAACATATTACAGTACATGGAGGCAATCCATTAGCCATGGTACAATACAAACCCAAAATAAAGCACCAAGACACAGCCAAAAAACTATTACAACTTATTTCGATCTATTTTTTTTACCCAACGGATTGCGGCGGCTTTGACTTCTTCAATCACTTTTGACACTGATAGTCTATGTAATATATACCTAGAGAAATAGATAACAAAAAATTTTCAAGGAAATAAAATCAAACTGAAATACTTCTATAAAGTAAATAATTAGTGTCAAAAAAAAAGAAATCATGAAGTAAAGTTGTACATACCTTATATGCTGCCAATATTGATGGTGTTTCAAGACGCAGTCACTTGAATGCAGGTTAAACTGAACTTTTCTTCACTGATGATCTGTTGGGATTGAACCCTACCAGAGGAACAGATAATTAAAGCCAAAACTGGGTCAGAGCAGTGGATCCAGAATAAGCAGATGTTACATACAAGTCTCTCCCCTTGAAAGTGGTTTCAACATCTGCTGACCTCCTATCTACTGATCGTACAAGCTACTGACCGTCAAACTGCTGCTCAAAGTGAAGACCTGATGAAAGACTAAAGCTCTGCTGTTCAATCTACTGACTTGAGTCAAGCATTGCTGATCAGGACAAGTACTGCTGGGTTCACAGCAGTGGAGGGATGCAACAGTTGTTTATTATGTCTTTATGTAATATAATGTAATAAGCAGTAGTTAGTATAGCAGTGTTTGTATAGATCAGAGGTTAGAGTTTGTTAGGAGGTTAGATATCACTTTCATGGTGACGTCAGCTAAGATGCTCAGTGGTTTGCTAGTGCCTATAAATAGAACAGTGCTCTGTACTGTTCTATTAGCTCTTTGCAACAATTGTCTTCTCTGTACGAACAAACACTGAGCTCTGGCTGAGGGGGAGTTTGTATCAAGCATTACATTGTAATCGTTGTTGAAATTAAATTCAATCTTTCGGTTCTTTGTGAAAAGTGTTTTGATCAAAGCAATACTCTCGTTTGATTGTATGCAAAGTTTGTTTCCATCTTAATTCCGCTGCACAACTCATCCATCTTCATTCTAATTCAAACGTAAAATACAATCAAAACCAAACTCAGATCCAACAATTGGTATCAGAGCTTGGACAATCAAATTTGATTTAACAATCATTTTGACAAAAATAGTTCAGCTCAAAATCGTTGATATCGATAGTTTGTTCGTTTGGGTTGAAAAACAGAGCAAGGTTTAATCACCATTAAAGTTGATTAATCAGTGTCTGTAAAACAACCAGGATGACGTCACAATCTCAAGATGATAAGAATAACATTGGCTCACTTTTTAAACCACCTATGCTTAAAAGAAATGAATACAACATCTGGGAGCGAAGGATGGGTCACATCCTTGCTCAACAGAACACTGGATGTTGGAGGTCTGTTGTTTTTGGTTCCCATGTTCCTATGGTGCCAAGTGCTGAGGATCCAAAGAAGTTCGTACCAAAACCTTATGAAAACTATACTGAAACTGATTTTCAAAAGTTCGAACTCGATGCCAAAGCATTTAGCATCATAGCATCTGCATTACCAAATGAGATCTATGCTGGATTGTTACATTGTAACAGTGCCAAAGAGCTATGGGATGCATTGAAGGAACAATTTGGGGGAACCGAAGAAGTTATTGAAAACAATAGGGAAATTCTGAATCAGCAGTATGAAACCTTCTGTCACATTAAGGGTCATTGACCCAACAATTTGAACGGTTCAGTTGTCTCATCAGTGAGCTAAGGCTTGTTAAGGTTGAATTTCCAAAATCAACACAAAATAGCAGGTTTCTTAGATCACTACCTGATAAATGGGACACAATTGCATTTGTGACTAGAAACTCTGTTGAGTTCAAAGATCTAACCCTGACCCAACTTCATGGTAGACTCCTGACCTATGAAAGGGAGTTGAACCAGAAAAAGAAGTTGCAAGAGTCTGGAAAAGCAACTGATGATTACTCATTCGGTAGCACAGCTCTTCTTGGTCAGGAAGAATCTGGTAGCAGTAGTAAGGAACAGGGTTATGATCATTTCATTGATATAACAGCTGGTGGTAACTTTACCAACCCTGGTCCTCACTCTGCAAATTATGCTTTTACTGCAAACATTGAAAACCAGATGTCAGATAATTTGTGCTTTGAACTCAATGATTTGCAACATTTTGATCCCACTGACTTAGAGGAGATGGACATTTTGCATCAGTTGGCTTTGCTAAGTGTTAGAACTAGCAAATTCTACAAAAGAACATGGCGGAAATTCCCAGGTTTACATGGGAATCTAAGGGTTGGGTTGGATAAATCGAAAATCAAGTGTTACAAGTGCAATAGGTTAGGTCATTTCGCTAGGGAATGCAGGAGTCAAACTACTGGTCCTATAATCACTCACCCTAGCTCAAACCCTAGACCTCAAAATCAAGGCACTATGCACTATGCCCAATATACCCCTGCAGCCCATGTTAACACTGCACATTATGCTGTTGCCCCTGTGCCTGTGCATTATGTCCAAACTACTGTTCCACAAATTCAGTACGTGCAAACCCCTGTCCCCCCAGGCACAAGTGCAATCTGTTGCACCTCAAACAGCTGCTCCAGCAGTGGTACAACCAGATCAGCAAAGCTTTTTCACTCAAGGCTTTGTTGACTGGAGCAGCATGCCTGATGAGCTTGGTGATGAAAATTTTGCACTCTATGCTTCTATTGAACCTTCTAATGATGAATTTTGTTTGATGGCATTAGAGTCAATACCATAGGGGATTGAAACTGAGGGTGAACAGCTAAGTGATGAAACAGTGGATGAGATGACTGAAGCAGTTGTTAATGCAGTTGCTGGTGAATTGCTGCTGGGAGAAAATTCAGAAACCCTGATTGAACCACTGACAGACCCATGGTCCAAAGAGGACAAAGAAGAAGAGAAAAATGAGAAAGCAGGTGAGAAAGAAGAAAGAGCTGATGATGAAGAAAATCATCAATGTGATTATGCAATGATGGCTGCTGCCAAGGTATCTCCTCAAGTTCTTGAAAAATTGTGTTCTGACAATTGCATTATTGCTTTTGCTAACATCAAAGAGGTAAATGAAAACCTTCGGGATAAAATCTTAACTGATGAAGTCAAATTTGAAAGGTCTTTAAAAGAACTTAAAAACAAATTGACTGAAAAGGAAAAAGAGATCAGCAGTCTGAAAGAAGAACAGAGCATAACCAAAACCCAACTCCAAACTATGGTAGAAAAATACCAAGTTTGCAAAAAGGAGTTGGAGTCTACCCAGATCACCTGCGAAAGATGGGTGGAATCATGCAAAGGGTATGAGGTTATGCTTGAAAAACATATAAAAAGCAATGTGAAATTTGGGGTTGGTTATAGAAAACATGATGATGAAAACACTGCTTTTGGAAAATCTGTTCAAACCACTGATGTAACCACTGAGTTCATCCCCACAAACAAGAATGGCCAAGAAGTGAAAATCACTGATAAACTTGGTAACAAAATCACACTTGACAGACCAATGGGATCCTCTACTTTTGAGGAGCTTGAAGATTATCAGTTTAAACCAAAATGGTCTGATGAGTGTGATATTCTTGAAAATTTCAAGCCCATGGACTTTACATCAACTGATGGTGTTAAAGCTCCAAAAGCTAAAGTCATTCCTCTCAAGGACATCCCAACAAAGGTTAAAACCTCTGCTGCAAAGGAGTCCGAAAAGAGAAAGAAGAAAGAAAAGATCAATAACTTGTTTTGTGAATTCTGTGAGAAAAGGAATCATCTAACAAAAGACTGTTTCCATTTAAAAGCTTATGATTTGAACAAAACAAGTGTCATTGTTTCAGCTGAAAGCTGCATTGTTTGTGGAAAAGCAAACCACAAAACTCAAGCATGTGTGTATCTCAAAAACTTTGATGTGAAAAAGAATGAGTACACTGCTAAAACATCCTTGAGTCCATCAACATCATCTGTCAAATTCACCAAGAACCAACCACTGTTTGTGCCAGTTCAAACAGCTGTCACAAAACAGCTGAACCAAACATCTGTCAAAAGAGATGTTCAGGTTACTGATGCACCCCCTGCCAATCAGTTCAGAAAAGGCAAGGAAAAACAGTCTTACCAAAGGATTCCACACGTTTATGAGGCCTACAAAAGGCCCTCTAAACCTAAAGTGAACAGGCATCCTTTTGGGTATCAACAGGTGATTGGTCAAGACCCCCAACAGTGGTTAGCAAGAAACAGTACTAAAACTGTCCAAACCCCTGACCTAACCACTGTCCATCAATCTGCGTCCATCCCAGACACTGTTGAGACCCCATCCAAAGCCTTATTGGCTTTGGAAACCCTAATGAACTAATCCTTTTACTTCATGTGTAGGGAGCTTCTGCCTGTTTAGATAGCCTTTGGTATGTTGATAGTGGAGGCTCCAGGCACATGACTGGATGTAAAGCCCTACTCAAAGATTTCAAAATTCATGGAGGGGGTGATATATCCTTTGGGAATAACAGTAAAGGGAAAGTTCTGGGGTTTGGTACAGTACAATCTGGAAATGTAAAATTTGAAAATGTCAATCTGATAGACAATCTGAAATTCAACCTCCTGAGTGTTTCACAAATGAGTGACAAGGGGTATGGGTCATTCTTCACAAAGGAGTGTTGTAGGATTGTTGGACCAGAAATGGTCAAAAAGATTGAAGCAATAATAAAAACTGGTCAAACAAAACTTGTTGCTCAAAGAAGTGGCAATGTTTATGTTGTTGATATGTCAAAAGAGTGTCCCAGAGCTGATGCCTGTCTGTTCTCAGCTGCCTCTAACAAAGAAACAGAACTTTAGCACAGAAGGCTGGGGCACACAAATCTTAAGACAATCACTGAAAATTCAAAAAATGGTTTGGTAAGAGGCCTACCTTAAAAATTGTTTTCATGTCCTGAACATTGCATTTCCTGTTTAAAAGGAAAACAACATAAAAGTTCTTATAAGTCCATTGAAGAGTCCAAAACAACCCAGTGTTTGCAAATGCTGCACATGGATTTGTTTGGCCCAGTTCAAGTCATGAGCCTCAAAAAGAAAAGATATTGTTTGGTTATTGTTGATGACTTTTCTAGGTTTACATAGACTTTCTTTTTACACTCAAAAGATGAGACTGCAGGCATTTTGCAAGACTTTGTGACACAGGTTGAAAAGCAATTTGACCTTCCAATGGCACATAATTTAAAAATAAGGGTTAGATGCCTTCTGTGTGAAGAAAGGGATTGTAAGGCAGTACAGCATCCCTAGAACACCAGAGCAAAATGGGGTAGTTGAAAGAAAGAACAAAACATTGATTGAGGCTGCCAGAACCATGCTTGCTGATTCAGGTTTGCCATTAACTTTCTGGGCAGAGGCAGTAAACACTGCTTGCTATGTCCAGAACAGAGTTTTAATAAACCCCAGGCACAAAAAGACTGCTTATGAAATTCTGTATAAAATCAAACCACTGATCTCATACTTCAAGGTGTTTGGCTGCCCATGCTTTATTTTGAACTTAAAAGATTCCATTTCAAAATTTGCAGCCAAAATTGATTGTGGTTATCATCTGGGGTACTCAACCACTGCCAAGGCCTACAAAGTGTTTAATACACGGACCAAGGCAGTGGAGGAGACTTTGAATGTAAAGTTCAATGAACTTTCATCAATGAAAATTCCAGCAAATCCTGCAGATCTGTTTGATCTTGATAAATTCACTTTTGAAAATACTGTTGTCAAGACTAACAGTGCAGGTCCATCAGAGGATTCAACACCAGACTATGGGTATGAAATTATCATCCCTCAAAGGTCTGCACAATGGGAAAAGCATCAGCTGTTCAAAACAGCTGTCAAAGCTCAACCACTGCTACCTCAACAGTTGTTGACCAAAGTAGCCCATCAACCACTGCTTCCACATCCTCAAACACTGCTGACAAAAGTCCCCAAACAGTGGATAAAAGTCAGCATGTATCCACTTCATTACCTCCAATTCCACCACCTTTTGAAGCCACTGCTGGATCATCAAAGTCCCCAGCAGTGGTTAGCTCAGATGATACACATTTGCAGCCTTCACCAATAAATGCCATCATTCCATACCAAGGAGATTTAATCTACTTGAGACCCCATCCACCTGATCAAATTATTGGCAACATCAATGAAGGGGTGCTCACAAGAAGCCAAACCCAAAACATTTGTCTTTTTGCTGGTTTTCTATCACTCCATCAGCCAGTCAAGTACCAAGAGGCACTGAAAGACAACAGCTGGGTAGAAGCCATGCAAGAGGAGCTCCAACAGTTTAAAAGACAACAAGTATGGGAGCTTGTACCACTGCCAGAAGAGGTTAGTCCCATTGGCACAAAGTGGGTCTTGAAGAACAAAACTGATGAAAGGGGTATTGTTGTCAAGAATAAAGCCAGGCTTGTGGTTCAAGGTTACAGACAGGAAGAGGGGATTGACTATGATGAAACTTTTGCCCCTGTAGCAAGATTGGAAGCTATAAGACTGTTCCTGGCCTTTGCTGTCAACCACAACATGAAGGTGTTCCAAATGGATATCAAAAGTGCTTTCCTCTATGGTACAATTCAAGAAGAGGTGTATGTATGTCAACCTCCAGGTTTTGAGGATCCATTTTATCCAGATCATGTCTACAGGCTGAACAAAGCCCTGTATGGCCTGAAACAAGCACCAAGGGCCTGGTATGAAACTCTTTCCACCTTTCTACTCTCAAATGGTTTCAAAAGAGGTACCATTGATAAAACACTGTTTCTAAAATGGAGAGGAAAAGATTTAATGATTGTCCAAATTTATGTGGATGACATTATTTTTGGAAGCACATGCAACAAAATGTGTGAAGAGTTTAGAGAACTCATGACAGCTGAGTTTGAAATGAGTGCAATGGGTGAGCTGTAATGCTTTCTTGGTCTCCAAGTTCAGCAAATGCAAAATGGTACTTTCATTCATCAAAGCAAATATGCAAAAGAACTTTTAAACAAATTTGATATGAATGATTGTAAACCATGCAGCACACCCATGGCAACAAATAAGCTTGTCATGTCTGATGAAAAGGATGAGCTGATTGACCAAACTCTTTATAGAAGCATGATTGGGTCTCTTTTGTACCTAACTGCATCTAGGCCAGACATCATGTTTGCAACATGTGTTTGTGCACGAAGTCAATCAGCCCCTAGAAAATCCAATCTTATTGCTGTAAAAAGGATATTCAGATACATAAAAAGTGCTCCCACACTTGGTATCTGGTATCCAGCTAATGGGAATATCAAGCTTTCAGGATTTTCAGACAGTGACTTTGCTGGATGTAACACAACAAGGAAGTCCACATCAGGAGGGTGCCAGTTTCTAGGTGATTGCTAAGTTTCATGGCAAAGCAAAAGGCAAGCAGCTGTTTCAACATCCACTGCTAAAGCTGAATACATTGCTGCTGCAAGCTGTACAGCCCAACTCCTGTGGCTTCAAAATCAGTTGCTGGATTTTGGTATCACTGCCTTAAAGACACCACTTATGTTGGATAGCCAGGCAGCAGAAAATATCATCAAAAATCCAATTTCCCATTCAACCACCAAACACATCGACATCAGACATCACTTTGTGAGGGATTGCTATGAAAAAGGTTTGATTTCTCTGCATCATGTTCCAACTAAAGACCAGCTGGCAGATGTGCTCACAAAAGCACTAGATACAGCCACCTTTGAAAGCTTGGTCTCTAGGATTGGCATGCTAAACATGGAATAACAAGCAAAATCTTGTTTTTCTATGAATAAAAGCATTAAAATGTTTTCAGAAAATCAAAAATCCATCCTTAAAAATAGTCAAAAATGAAATTTTCATTAAAATCCTTAAAAGTCTGCCATAACCACTGTTTGTTCAAAAGTATGCTCTACTTCCAAGTCTGTCCACTGCTGAAAGCCATCCTCTGTTCTCTCATTTCCTTGATAAACTCTGTTGTTCAAAAGCAGTGTCTTATCCACTGATATGCTATCCACTGATAGTGAAAATCATCCATTGCTTTCATTATACCGTTGTAACCACTGCCTTCATCAGTAACTTTCATAAAAGTACTGTCCTTCATTTCTTCAGAGTTTGGCATGTGGGCAGTACATAGTGGTCAGTACTTTTGTAACCGCTGCCACGTCAGCCTTCACTTTTTCCTCTATAAAACCCCCACTTCACACCAAAAACAGGGTTTTACTGTCGAATTGAATTCTCAAAAATTCTCTTCTCAAAACAGTTTTTCTTCAAATTCCTTCAAAAATTTCTTCGATCATCATCTCCAAAATGACAAAATCGAAGCCATCTGCAAAACCCACCTCCAAATCATCGTCAAAAGTGGCCTCTCAAAAGGTCATTATCACCGAAATTCCACACAAGCCATCTCACAATCTTCTGGGTTTACTCACAAAACCTGGCACCACAGATATGTTCGATTCCATCCTTGCTACCATCTCCGCATCAAAGTACAAAACTTTGTTAACAGCGGATGCACCAATTTACGTGACAACCCAAAGGGAGTTTTGGAAGAATTTAACCCTTGAAACACAAGGATACGCTGTAATAGCCATTAACTCTACTCTAAAGGGAAAACTTGTCAAGATTACACCACAGTCAATTTCAGAAGTCTTTCAACTCGATGATCAAGAAGGTACAATTTCTTTCCCCAAAAACGAGTTAAAAAATGATTTTCTGGAAAGAGGGTATAATGCAGAAGTCAAAAAGGATACCTTACAAAAAGGTTACTTCCCTTCTGCAACAAGGTTTTTATTTCATACCATTCTCATATGTGTTTCAAACAAAACCACTGCTTTTAACGAAATACCATTAAAAATTCAAAATCTGGGATATGCTATTCTTCAAGGAGAAAATTTTAATTATTCTCGGGAAATTTTTAATGACTTGGTTAAAAATGTTGAAACAAAGGCATTCTTACTATTTCCAAGATTTTTGAGCTATTATTTTGAAAAAAAAAACTTGGTAAGAGTGATCCTGCTGCAATAAAACAAGGTGCATCTATTCAAATAAACTGTTTAACTGTTGAAACTTTTACAAGGATGTCCACAACTTGCAAAACACAAGCAGAGGTGGCTGAGCAGATTTTAGCAGTTGCCACTGCTCCTCAGGTATCTGCTGCTGAGCCCACTGCTCAAGGTGATCAAAGTGGCACAACAACTGCTTTGAAACCCACACCTAAAATCACCAAAAAGCCAACAAAAAGAAAAACTCAAAAACCCCCCAAACCCATCAAAAAGGCAACTCTGGAGGATGAGATACCAGAGCTACTGCCTGTGACAGCACAAATGTCACAAGAAACCACTGCTGCTACTTCCTCACAGCAGTTGGTACAAATATCTCAACCCATAACCGAAACTCCTCCTGATTCTTCACAAAAAGAACAGGTTGTACACATAGGGCCACCACATCATGATGCTCTGGAATCACTTGGTTCTATCATCCACAGCCTAATGCCCGGGGCAAATCCTGTTTCTACACCAAACATCACATCCACAATTCCCACACCAACTAAACTGCTGTTGGATGCAATTGATTTGAACCAGGCACTAACCAGTCCTTCTCAATCACCTGTTAATGAGAATATACCTCAACAAATGACTGGGTCTGTTGTATCAATCCTTGCTCACCCACCAACACAACCTGAGGAGGTTACACCCCTTGAGTTACAAGTAACTCTTGGTGGTAATCCAAGTGAAGCAGCCACTACAACTGTTGAACCCACTGGTTTACAGTTGGACAGTGGTTACATCAATAAGACTTCCTTGGAGGCAATTCCTTACATAGCACCTCTGCCAACCACCAGTGGATTTATTTTTCCCACTGGCAACATCAAAAGGTTGTCAAGTGTTGAAGGAAAAAGACCCCAGTACCAAGAAAAAGGGGCATCAATGGTTAGTGTTTGGAGTACACTCCCTACCTCAACCACTGATAAAACCACTGTTAGTGGGAAATCAGATGATCCCATTAAATTGGGTGATGATTTAAAATATCAGGATTTGACGGAACGAGTTGACAAATTGGATACATCTGTTGCAGATATTAAAGACATGCTACAACAGGTGTTGAAAATACAAAAGATGCAATCCACTGTTGTTCCACCTCAAGCACCTGCTCCATCACAAGCATCTGCTACAAATGAGCTCTGGAACCTCTTCCAACCTTTTCTCCAACAACAAAAGGAAATGGCTGATCAGCAACATGAACTACATGTCCAAAAGCTGAGAAACATAATGGAGTCTAGGTACAAGAACACTCAAGCAGATATTAAGGCAATCAAGGCCCATTTATTGGAAACCACTGGCACTGCTCCTCCAACAGTACTTTTCATTGATCAACTTCCAGAAGATAATGCCAAAAAGGGGGATAAAATTCAAGAGTGGAAGAAGAAGGGAATAGATGATGGTCTTTACATTGAACCAGAAAGGGATGCTATGACCAGAAAAATTCCTGTGCCAGATGGTAGTAAAAAGGTTGATGCTACTCAAGAAGCACTTGATGAAAGAGTAGCAAGTGTAAAAAGGGATAGAATGGCAAAGGATATTTCAAGGTGGAATGAGGAGAAAAGAGCTTTCATGGAGCTGTATGCGCAGGGTTGTTCTGGATCAAAGGATACTAAAAATCCTAAGACAAAAAGGAAACCTAAGTCCATCCCATCCAGATTTCCAAAGCCTCCAAAACCACCATCCAAAAGCCATCAGCATCAAACCTCCACCCAAACAGCTGTTGTAACTTCTGCTGTATCAACTACTGTTGGTACTTCAGAGGTTTCAACATCTGTTATCACTTCAACACACACCACTTCAACACACACCATAATCACTGCTTTACCACCACCACCATAACCACCAAAAACAACCTCACCATCACTTTCTCCTGCCAAAAAGCAGAAGACAACAGATGTTACAACATCTGCTGTAATGACAACAGTGGTTGAAACACCAGTTGTTTCAACAACTGTTAGTCAATCACAAACCACTGCCTCTCAATCTACCACCACTGTTCCACCCAAAACATCATCAGTCCCTCCTCAACCAAAAAGGAGAAGGCTAATCCTCAAAGATGATGACTATTCACCACCACCAACATTCTCAAAATCTCTGTCACTTGTCACCATTCCAAATTCCATGCCTCTCTCTTCAGCTCAAATTTTAAAGCCATTACCTCCTGCTGGTGTCTCATTCCCTCTGGAACTCATTGCAGTTAGGGAAGAAATCAAATCCTTTTACTATGAGGATGACCCAGCTAAAAGGAGTTTGCCATCAGTTGAAGGATATCCCAGGCCTAACAATATTGAAGAATATTTGAAACTCAAGGCCAAACAAGCAGAGGATATCGCAATAAAAAATAAACAAGGGAAATCTGATAGGGAATTTCAGCAAAACTATCAGTTTCTACTCACTTAGGTCAGAACCATGGAACAATTTGCCAAAAATGTATGTCAGCAAATCTCAGAAAGGACAGATGAGTCCTTGAGAAAAGACTACATTGAGAACATCATGACCTACAAGAAATACAAGGTGGAGAAACACATGTACAAAAACTGGACCATTCCTGAGCTTGAAAAAGAGACAGCCATGATTCAAGAAATGATAAAAAAAATAAGGTCAAGCAGACTCCTCCTGAAAAATTCAAACAATTTGAAGCTGATAAGATTTTAGAGTTAAAGAGAATGAAAGAGGAGCTGATAGCAGCTGATTATGGGTCAAAGAATTCAGTGACAAAGTGGGGAGAAGATAGGGTCAGGGCTACCTACAAAAGGTTAGAGGAACTTAGAAAGAAAGATCCAATAGTTCCACAAAAGCCTGACTACTCCAAAGCAGAGGTCTCAAAAAGACCACCAAAGCTGCAAGTCAAAAGAACCACTGCTCCAGCTGGTGCTGCCATCTACAAAAGAAGGAGTCAAAACCAGTCAGGTGCTGAAACAATTCAAGATCTAAAAGCTGGAAATGTTGTTGTAAAAGCGGGCATTGAATTAATGATAAAAGAAGATCTTGAATTGGAACAATCTGCAAGTACTGCTCAGGCAGTCATGAATAGGCCAGCCTCACCAAACACCTCTGCAAATAAACATCTCCTGAGAAACCCACCAGGCTCAAAAATACAAAAGTGGGAAACTGACAAACAGACCTACGTATTGACTTTGCTCAGGTCTGGTGGAGAAGTGAAGAAAATATCAAGGGAACAAGCTCTTGGCCTGAGTCTTGAAGATTTGCAGGATCTCCTTGATCTTCCACTTAGCAGGGATGATGATGACACAGATGCCCTAGACTTTGAACTACAATTTAAAGGTCAGATAAGGGAACTGCTGATGAGACAATAAGAATTCCACAATAATGAAGAGTTTTGGCATTATCTGTTCCAGGGGAGATTGATGGGATTGAACCCTACCAGAGGAACATATAATTAAAGCTAAAACTGGGTCAGAGCAGTGGATCCAGAATAAGCAGATGTTACATACAAGTCTCTCCCCTTGAAAGTGGTTTCAACATCTGCTGACCTCCTATCTACTGATCGTACAAGCTACTGACCGTCAAACTGCTGCTCAAAGTGAAGACCTGATGAAAGACTAAAGCTCTGTTGTTCAATCTACTGACTTGAGTCAAGCACTGCTGATCAGGACAAGTACTGTTGGGTTCACAGCAGTGGAGGGATGCAGCAGTTGTTTATTATGTCTTTATGTAATATAATGTAATAAGCAGTAGTTAGTATAGCAGTGTTTGTATAGATCAGAGGTTAGAGTTTGTTAGGAGGTTAGATGTCACTTTCATGGTGACGTCAGCTAAGATGCTCAGTGGTTTGCTAGTGCCTATAAATAGAACAGTGCTCTGTACTGTTCTATTAGCTCTTTGCAACAATCGTCTTCTCTGCACGAACAAACACTGAGCTCTGGCTAAGGGGGAGTTTGTATCAAGCATTACATTGTAATCGTTGTTGAAATTAAATTCAATCTTTCGGTTCTTTGTGAAAAGTGTTTTGATCAAAGCAATACTCTCGTTTGATTGTATGCAAAGTTTGTTTCCATCTTAATTCCGCTGCACAACTCATCCATCTTCATTCTAATTCAAACGTAAAATACAATCAAAACCAAACTCAGATCCAACATGATCCAATGTCCTGAATAACAAATAACAACAAAAAAAATTCAATTTGTATAAAAGACAAATTCGACCGTGCGCACATACACATACACATCAAAATAAGTATCATTTTCCAAAGTCCAAATATACATATATTCTCTATCCTACATAGAAACCACTCGTATATGTATATGTAACTGGACGGTGAAACAAAACCACTTTAAAAAAAATCTTAGATCTTTAACTAATCTTACATCCAAGACATTTTTTGTTAATGCATAAACTTGACGGTAAGAGTTTTAAATCAATTAATGATGCGTGCGAAGTGTTACTTATATTAGGTATATATTTTAAGCCCTTTTTAACACTTATTTTAGCCAAGTTTTAAATTTATAAAACACGATATTTCACTAACACTAAACACACATATGGGCAAGTGCACCCATCGTTGAGTGTAGTATAGCGTTGGTAAGATACCGAGGTCGTCCAAGGACACAAGAGCTTTTAGTACCGGTTTATCCTCAATGTCTAACCAAAATAAAAGTTTAGAAAAAGATGTTTTAAACTAAGAAAAATAAAACTAACTAAAATGCTGAAAATGAAAATAAAAGAAAAAAAACAGATAGACAAGATGAATCACTTGGTTCCGACTCGTATCTAGTATAACCTTTGATTATTTCTGCACTTTTGCACATAATTAAGAGATTATCTTAGTTATTGTAGTAGGCCCCTCTTTTGAAGGCGACGTTACCCTCACCCCAGTAGTTTGAGTCAGCAGGGATACAATCCTAAAAGGGTGGATTATTGGAAGATAATGAATTAAGTTATTAATGCAGTATTGTGGTAGGCCCCGCTTTTGGCGGTGACGTTACCCTCGGCTAAGTAGTCTGAGTCAGCAGGGATACAGTCCTAAGTAGCCGGGTTATAGTATTAATAGTAGTTAACTTATGAGGGGATCAAAGAGTTTGGACCCCCTCCATCCAATACCGTGAAGTATTGAAGGAGGTCCTACTAAATTTGACCCAGGTCCATTGCAGGACCTCTAAACGCTGAACAATGGCAAGACCTTTACCAAACCGTTCCCTTAACCCCCTACCAGGTAGCCAACATACCTCCATATAGACCGTGGAGATATGAATGGTGAAAATCCTTTATTTTATATAGACAGTAAAATAATGCCAAGCCACCACGGACAAACGATAAGGAAAGATCACCTTCAACATAAGTAACTAGTTATTAAAGTCATTAATACAAAACCAAATAAAAAGTGCAAAAGATTAGAAATAAAAAGTATTATACTAGACACTTTGTCTTCACCAAGTGATGTAAGAGACTTAGGCAAACATGGCCTTGATTGTCAAGAACTCTTACGATCAATCTTGGATCCCGAGACGACTCACACACTCTACGATGGACAATGGATGATGGTGGTGGATGATGGTGTTGTGATGGTGGTGGGTGGTGGATGAAGTGTGAGAGAGGTGGTGTGCCAAGAGATGGTTTGAGCATGAGCCAAGCACTCCTATTTATAGCCTGTACAGAAGCCTGGACACGGCCCCGTGTCCGCTGGACACGGCCTCGTGTCCACCCTTTTCTCTTTCTTCATTAATACAGTTTGTCTTTATTAGCTCCACACGCCCCCGTGTCCGCTGGGCACGCCCCCGTGCTTGTCTGACATTCTCTCTCTTCATTAATTGTAATTCGCAATTACAATTAATGCGCCTGCTGTACTTTCGCCACGCCCCCGTGTTCACTGGACACGGCCCCGTGGTGGGCAATAGAAGCTTCTAGAGATTTGTCTTTTGTGCCAGGGCTAACCATTCTGGACACGGCCCCGTGCTGAGCTGGGCACGCCCCGTGTCGGGCTGGGCACAGCCCCATGCTCAGCTTTCTTCTTGTTTTTGCTTTGGGAGTTGTTGTCGAGGGGTCGGGCATGCCACGTTTCTTCCTTTTCTTTGTATTTATGTTGGTTTTGGCTGTATTTTTGTTCCTTTTGTTCGTTTAAGCTCATTTGACCCTGTAAATTCAAAAGGAAGACAAAAACACACTTTTTCCAATATTAGTACTAAAAAAGGGTTAGTTTTATGCCTTATTTGATGTAATTTATATGTTGCATTTTACACACATCAAATACCCCCACACTTGAATCTTTGCTTGTCCTCAAGCAAAACTCTTTATAATGTGGCTTTACACTCCCAAATGGAATTGGTAGAAGAGAAGGTTTTTGGGCTTGTCATAGAGTGCCGGGAATCCAAGATTCTTTATTAGGCTTTATTTTTATGTATTTACAATCCTATTCGTCATAATTTATTTAAAACTTTTCATAAGATAAATTAATTATTAGGGCATAACATGCCTTTGTAAAATTCTATTTATATACAAGTTCACATACCTCACGGGGATCACTCAACACTCGGCCGAAAATGTATTTTTGTGGATCACTCGAGAGCGGCATGGGACTTACTCCTACCATAGGCTTGCCAAGCAATCAATCCTCCTCCTTTTTAACTTATATACCTTTGTAAATACCAAGTGGACTTTGTGGGTGAAGGGTTAGGCTTGGGTTAAAGGTAGGTGGTTGGGTTAGTGGTTAGTAGAAAAATGGCGAAAAGCGTAACAAGCTTCGGTTTTCGTAAGACATTTTTTTTTCACTTTTATTTTGATGAAGCTATTATTCAAACAAAGTTATTTTTGATGAACTTGTTTGTTTATTTTCTTTTGCTTCATCATCAACACACTTTTTTTTTTTGAAAGTCATATGAGAAACCGAGCTAGTTACTAAAACAAAAGGTTAAAAATAAAAAGGGTTTAGGTGGGTGAAAAGGTGTTTGGTTTGGGTTAAGAAATGAAAAGGTTTAGGCTCAAAGGGGCTAACTAGGGGGATATTGGGTAGGTGGTAAAGAAAAAATAGTGGTGTAGAAATAAAAAGGGTTAGTCCTAATGCCTCCATCATTTACTTACTCGGGTTTAAGTTGGTAAGGACCGGGAATGTATCGTCATGGCAAGTTCTAGAGTCGTAAGAACCAAGCGGCTATTCACACAAGAAACGAAAAATGAGCATTTAGTCAAATGATATGTAAGTGTATGCTCAATAAAGGCTCAAAACTCACTTTTGTGGGAATGGGTTTTTATGTGGTCAAGTATATATAATCAAATTTTAACTAAGCTTGTCATGCCTTTTCATAATTTTCTTATGTTGGTTCTTTTTGTCACGACGCTATCGGTTGTAAATTTGTAAAAATATAACATTTTTAGAATTTTGAAATTCCCAAATTAAACCTAGACAAGTAAAAAAAATTGAAAATTTTTTTTTTTGAAAAAATTTGGGGTGATTAGCGGTTCCAATAGAGTTTTGTGTAAGGCTTGTTATTAGGACTTGCAAGATTCAAGGTTTTAGCATCCCCCCCCCCCCCCACACTTAAATTACACATTGTCCTCAATGTGTCCTAAAAATAAGTTTTTAGGTTGATTGAATGTCTAAAAGTGGGTTAAAAACAAGATTTTATGGTACTTGGTAGCTGAACACGGGGTGGTGTTGGCTGAGCACGGCCCAGTGTCCAGACTGCCAGTACCAAAAGTAAACAGAAGGCTGGGCACGGGGGCGTGTCCAGTGAGCACGGCCCCGTGTCCAGGTACCTGAACTGGGCATTTTCTACAAAACCTTGGGCACGGGGCGTGTTGGGGTGAGCACGGCCCCGTGCTGAACTTGCTGTAATGAAGAAAAATCGTAGGGAGGCTCTGTTTTTGTGTATAGGGTGTTGGTTCAAGCTTCCCTTATCATCCTTCACCATCCCGAGTGTGTTTTATTCCTGAAAAAAAAACTAAACTAGAAAACGTAAAAGTTAATCTAAACTAAAACTACGGATAGTTCCGCGGAATGCCTCCGTGGTGCGCCACGTTTATAAGGGTCCTTGGCTAGACCCACCTTATCAGGTGGTTCTGGCTCATCTTCAATTAGGGGGTCGTCATTGCCGAATGGATATTTCATTGATCGCTCAAGGTCGACACTTTTTTTGAATGCCCCTAATTGAAGAGGTAGATTGTTGTACTTCCGGTTTTTCAAAGCTTCGTGAGTTTTTACAAATGGTCGTCCCAACACTAGAGGAGCGTCATCGAGGATGACAAAGTCGGTTGGGATTACCATTTGATTTGTTTGAACCAAGATATCCTCAACTACACCGATTGATTTTATTACTTTCCGATTGGATAGAAAAATGGGTATTTGAAGTGGAGAAAAATCACTAATACTTAATTTTTCGAAAATGTAGTTAGGCATTATGTTAACACAAAGATCTTTATCGATTGTGACATTACTAATAAATGAATTTTGAAAGAAACATGGAACCGGTGTAATGTTAATTTCAAATGGGTCTTCTTTTATTAGCGAAGTTTGATCATTAGTTAACTTAACACTTACCGTTTCGTCAATTTTAGTGTTAGTATTTAACTCTTTTAAAAACTTAGCATGAGTGGGTACTAAACAATGATTTTCAAAAGAAGGTGACAAGAGATTAATTTCTTCAAAATTAAACTCTTCTTGAATTTTAACATTGTCGGACTCACCTTTTTCGTTGTTTAACTCATGTGTCGGTTTTTCACTTACTTGTTCTTCCATTTTAACACTTTCAGTTATCTCTTCCTTTTTTAATTCTTCTCTTGCGCGGGACTCCTCTTCCCTTGCGCGAGCTTCTTTTATACATCGATCGATAACTCTAATGTGTTCTAATATCCTATCGGTCACTTCGGTTATAGAAAAAGAATCGGTATTTTCTAAGCTTGAATCCGGTTGTTCGATCCTTTGTTCCTCATAATACCCATATGAAGTAGATGGTTCGCACCATTGTTCTTCATTATAAGTATATGATGGATAAGGGTCGTAATTTTGTTCTTCGTAATACTCATATGAGGTGGGTTGTTCACGCCATGGTTCCTCATAATAAGCATATGAAGGTGGCGGCTCATATCTTGGTTCCTCAAAGTATGAGTATGAGGGCTCATACCTTGGTTCATCAAAATATGAGTATGAGGGAGGAGGTTCATACCTTTGGTCTTCATAGGATGTGTATGAAGTTGATGGCTCGTACCTGGGCTCCTCATAGTAGGTGTATGAATTGGATGGTTGATATGAGCGATTATTTTGAACCGATCGTGCGTTACGACAATTAGTGCAATAATTACCCCTATAATCATCCTCCTCATAGGTGTAGTTGTAACCTCCTGAGTATTGATCCATAAGAATCACTCAGCAGACCACAACCGAGTCTCGAGATCAGAAAACAAAAATAAAAACGGAAACAGAGGCTGGACACGGCCCCGTGTTCAGTGGACACGGCCCCGTGTTCAGGATCTGTATCTGGGCGTTTTAATTAAATTTACTGATCTAGTTGAGCACGGGGCGTGTTCAGTGAGCACGGCCCGTGTTCAACCTACTGTAAATGCAAAACTAAACTAAAATGCAGAAAAATGTGGGCCCGTTTTGAAAAACTGATTAGGCCGTCGATTTTAAGCTTTCCTAAAATCCTTGTGTCCCCGGCAACGGCGCCAAAAACTTGATGCGTGCGAAGTGTTACTTATATTAGGTATATATTTTAAGCCCTTTTTAACACTTATTTTAGCCAAGTTTTAAATTTATAAAACACGATATTTCACTAACACTAAACACACATATGGGCAAGTGCACCCATCGTTGAGTGTAGTATAGCGTTGGTAAGATACCGAGGTCGTCCAAGGACACAAGAGCTTTTAGTACCGGTTTATCCTCAACGTCTAACCAAAATAAAAGTTTAGAAAAAGATGTTTTAAACTAAGAAAAATAAAACTAACTAAAATGCTTAAAATGAAAATAAAAGAAAAAAAACAGATAGACAAGATGAATCACTTGGTTCCGACTCGTATCTAGTATAACCTTTGATTATTTCTGCACTTTTGCACATAATTAAGAGATTATCTTAGTTATTGTAGCAGGCCCCTCTTTTGAAGGCGACGTTACCCTCACCCCAGTAGTTTGAGTCAGCAGGGATACAATCCTAAAAGGGTGGATTATTGGAAGATAATGAATTAAGTTATTAATGCAGTATTGTGGTAGGCCCCGCTTTTGGCGGTGACGTTACCCTCGGCTAAGTAGTCTGAGTCAGCAGGGATACAGTCCTAAGTAGCCGGGTTATAGTATTAATAGTAGTTAACTTATGAGGGGATCAAAGAGTTTGGACCCCCGCCATCCAATACCGTGAAGTATTGAAGGAGGTCCTACTAAATTTGACCCAGGTCCATTGCAGGACCTCTAAACGCTGAACAATGGCAAGACCTTTACCAAACCGTTCCCTTAACCCCCTACCAGGTAGCCAACATACCTCCATATAGACCGTGGAGATATGAATGGTGAAAATCCTTTATTTTATATAGACAGTAAAATAATGCCAAGACACCACGGACAAACGATAAGGAAAGATCACCTTCAACATAAGTAACTAGTTATTAAAGTCATTAATACAAAACCAAATAAAAAGTGCAAAAGATTAGAAATAAAAAGTATTATACTAGACACTTTGTCTTCACCAAGTGATGTAAGAGACTTAGGCAAACATGGCCTTGATTGTCAAGAACTCTTACGATCAATCTTGGATCCCGAGACGACTCACACACTCTACGATGGACAATGGATGATGGTGTTGTGATGGTGGTGGGTGGTGGATGAAGTGTGAGAGAGGTGGTGTGCCAAGGGATGGTTTGAGCTTGAGCCAAGCACTCCTATTTATAGCCTGTACAGAAGCCTGGACACGGCCCCGTGTCCGCTGGACACGGCCCCGTGTCCGCTGGACACGGCCCCGTGTCCACCCTTTTCTCTTTCTTCATTAATACAGTTTGTCTTTATTAGCTCCACACGCCCCCGTGTCCACAGGGCACGCCCCCGTGCTTGTCTGACATTCTCTCTCTTCATTAATTGTAATTCGCAATTACAATTAATGCGCCTGCTGTACTTTCGCCACGCCCCCGTGTTCACTAGACACGGCCCCGTGGTGGGCAATAGAAGCTTCTATAGGTTTGTCTTTTGTGCCAGGGCTGACCATTCTGGACACGGCCCCGTGCTGAGCTGGGCACGCCCCGTGTCGGGCTGGGCACAGCCCCATGCTCAGCTGGGCACAGCCACATGCTCAGCTTTCTTCTTGTTTTTGCTTTGGGAGTTGTTGTCGAGGGGTCGGGCATGCCACGTTTCTTCCTTTTCTTTGTATTTATGTTGGTTTTGGCTGTATTTTTGTTCCTTTTGTTCGTTTAAGCTCATTTGACCCTGTAAATTCAAAAGGAAGACAAAAACACACTTTTTCCAATATTAGTACTAAAAAAAGGGTTAGTTTTATGCCTTATTTGATGTAATTTATATGTTGCATTTTACACACATCAATTAATTTTGGAGAATCGATTCTTTAAAGAACCTTTCATAAAACAGCTAAAATACAATCAACGATCTTCCATACATAACATATAAAAACAAAATTGATGTATATTTCATTTGCAATTTTCCCAGTATAATCCGAGAAGGCCATAGCATTTCTCAAGTTAATAAGTTTAGTAAAAAAACTTCTTATAAAACAGAATCCGTAATCTATACGCACACACTGACACATGTGTATAACACATAAAAATAAACCTCATATTTTTCATTTGCATCTTTCCCAATATAATCAAAAGACGCCAGTAGCGTTTCTAAGGTAATTAGTTAAACCAAGTGTTGTGCATAAAAGACATTACAGAAAGTCAATAAACCAATTAAATTTTGTTGTTGTCGAGGCGTGCTATTAGGTACTTCATCTTAGGCTAAGCAGCCTTGCACACATTCAGTTCTCGTGGTCGTCATCTTCATCTTAGGCAAAACAGCCCTACATACATTCAGTTGTCATGGGTATTTGCATCATTTTCAGATAGAACTTATAAAAAAATAACGAAAAAAAACCAAAATCATCCTACTTATAGTTAAATGGGTCGAGTTAAGGTGATGAAAGGCATGTACCTTAAGTCTTTCCTTTAGCAGTTGCATATCAGATGATTATCGCCTAGGCGAAGACGCTTACAAAGTGAGGGCCCAAGATAAGCAAGGCACACGACATAAACATACCACTTTAGCTGTTTTAGGGTAGTTTATACTTGTTAAAGTCGGTTCCATGCCATTTTTAAATGTTTCAAACCAGCTTTAGATCTTCTTACCAATGAATCGGCAGTTTGAGATTTGACGTTTGCACTCTGAAGCTATCAAAGAAAGGAAAAAAAAAAGTCGGATTGCTTTCACTAATTAGTTATGTTTCAAGAATAATGAACCTTAAAACTACCTAAAAAATAGGTTGTGTTAGTGATATATTGTAGTCCCAATTATACAACTCAAAATTTCAAAAATAGGAGATTCAAATTTGGAATAATATAAAATACTTACCGGTTTGCACTTGCCATGGTTGAGCCCCAAAAGGAAAAGCTTGTTGTTGAGGGTGGGCTACATAAGTGAGAGGATGCAAATAGGGTTATTTTCGGAATTAAATAAGTTGCCCGTAGCTCCCAAAAGATGCCCAATAACCATAGCACCACCATTAACATTCACTTTTTAAGGATCCAGCTATAGCTTCTTGTAACAATATACAAATTAGGATGCAAAGGCCTGTTACATTTTATATGAAAGATTCTCTTTATATATTAACATTAAAGTGTAAATACGTAGTTTTAACTCAAACTGACCACAAATGAAATTTATTTTTATTGCAACTTTTTTCATTCCAACATTTATAACAGATCACAAGATGCTGACCTTTAATTTCATTTCTTTACTGGGATCTAATATCCGGCCAAGAATATTTAGGATCTGCATTTTTCATAGAATCATTAATACCACAAAATAAACGCATATAAAGGTAAAATACAATATTTGTTATACCATATGAGTTGAACTTTCTGAAGCATCCGAATTTTTCAGTGATCTTATTAACGGCTTCAAAACACCCTCAGCTTGAATTTTCTGGCAAACATCATTGCTGCATTTACACAATAAAAACGTGCTTATAAATGAAACTATACTCGTAAACTTTGACAAAAAAAGTTTAATCAGAAAGAAATAGATTCCACCTAACTAAAAGCCTTTATAAAGCGCGAACAACGCCTAATCGAATGGGTTCACTGTCATAATCAAGAAGCCGAAAAAGATTCTTGATGACACCCGCTTCCTTAAACGAAGTCCTCATATGCTCACTAACTGAAGCATCCGCAATAGCCTCTGCCGCTTTTCCAATAACCAATTCTTAATCATTTTCCTTTAAAAAAATTACATATTGGTGTTGGGATAGTATTCTTGGTCAAACCAAACCAGCCCATTTCAACATAGATGAAGGAACTGTAAAAATGGTCAAAAATATTTTGGGTCAAACTTAAACAACTCGTTTTAACAAAGATGAACGATCAAATCATGGTTTATGAGCTATTACCTTGTCCAGCTTTAGATTAGGTTCTGTGTTGCTAGCTGGCTTGTCTTCTTGAGCCACATTTAATCGTTTTGAACATCAAGATTTGGTGGCTGAATGGGTCCCACGCCATCTTGTCCCCAACAACGTCTTTTATATGATAATACGTATCATCCTTCGTCGTTTATGTATGTAGATGTTGCCTGGTAACACACTTTACATTGGCAAGGATAATTTAGTCATTTTTAGTGCTCTTTATGTCTCATGAAAATTGATATATTTTATGGTATTACACGTTAACCAGATCGATAAGATCCACTTATTCAACATTTATAAGAAGGGTAATCACATGGTTGACAACTTATATGAGTCATAGTATCAAGTCTTACATGACCTCTAAACATTTGTGGCTCGAAAAGAACGAACAGACAACAACCTAGATGAAAGAAATCTTGCTTTCACGCGAAACGTTCACAAATCACGCCGCTAGTGGTCTCTGCAGCCCCTATACAGCCGTAAACATGTGAGAAACCGTCGGATCTGGACATGGGAGACCGATTAAGAAACATATCACCGGGAGGCAAAATTAAAATGGTTAGAACTTACCTATATTGGAGAATCGACTCGTAATTGCTGATTCAAAAATCATATCGGAAGATCCTTCTTGCCGGAATCACCATGGAACCCTACATAAATCGTATATTTCACAGAGCACATAACAAATCCAACAAAAAGTTAATATCAACAAAACCGTAATCGTCATGAACACGTTATCAAGCATGTAATCAATAGGGTGAAAAACTCGTATGCTACAGGTTCAAGATCACAGTCATTGACAGCCTATATCATGTAGAGCCAGAAGAGGTCAGAGAAAATATGAATATATTAAAAACTTTAATTCATAGACATACCTCAGCACATTCCAAATATAACCTCAATGCAAGCTTGGGTACCGGAACCATTGACAAAATTTAATTGTCTGATACAATAAGCCAAAAAAAACATGCATGTGAGCAGGGGCGGACTTATTCATTAGCCAGGGGGTGCGTGCGCCACCTTGGAAAAAAAATTTAGTGGTACACATACAGTGAAAATTCTTAGCGCCCCCTTGAAATTTTACAATCGCACCCGTTGAGCTTTCAAAACCAAACTCGTACAACGATCTCAACTAAAACCAAGAGTTGATTCAGATCGTTACCTGGTTACGAATCAAGAATATAACAGAGATTAAAATGTGAGCTAGTTGGAAAGACGGTCATGGGTCACTTACATTTCTAAAAACTAAAAGTGTGTGGTTGTGATCTAGACTTGGTCTCAATGTAGAATGATTCATTAGCGCCTACCAGATTGTGTTATGATTAGAGAAGGAGAAGAAGAAATGGGAAGATAAAGGAAATAACATAGAAACATTAAAATTGAAACACAGAGAGCCGAGAGAGAGAGAGAGAGCTAAGAGAAGTAGCAGGTGAAGGAATTGGTGGAAAATGAAATATCAAATGAATGCTTACCAAAAGATGACTCAATAAACTATAATCTTGGAAGTCAGCTACAATTTGAAAAGGAAAATTGATCGTCTTTATGATCATTAAAATATTAAATTGGTTGTAAATGACATTTTAAAACTTCCATTTATACTAAGCAGTCAAAATACAAAAAAATCAACAAAACAAATGAATTTTCTAAACAGTCAAAATACAAAAAAATCAACAAAACAAATGAATTTTCTATATAATTTAGATTAAATGAATTTTCTATATTAGGTCATGGGTTCGATTCCCACAAAGGGGGTTGTTGGATCGAATTTCGGACCTAAACGAGTCGCGTAGAAGAGTCTATCTCATTTTGAATGGCGGAAACATGCAAAACGAGTACAATTCAGCAAGTATACACACTAAATTGTCGATATTATTGATCTGGACAATGTTTACAACCTGTCGACACTTCGGCAGCACTTCGTGGCTCACCGGAAGACAACACCTCTATCTCTTATGTGTGATTTCGCTCATAGACCTATATATACTAGACATGATCTCGCTTATATGAACATGACACAAGAGCGATATCACATCATTGACATAAAAGCGAAATCAAGCTCCTGACACATAAGCGAAATCAGTTGCTTGGACACATGAGCGAAATCACATGTTTACAAATGAATGAAATCAGACTTTTACATTCTAAACATTTTGTCTTATATGAAAGGATGTCATTGATGATGTCATATTGATGATGTCATCTTTGTATATGATGACATCATGTTGAATCATATCCGCAACGAACTGAGACTCGATCTAAGACGAAGTTGACAGATGAATGCACTAACAGACTCCCCCCAGATGTTGACGAGTCTTAAGTGTCGAGTCTTCTCAGTCTTTAGTCTTTATCAGCTTCAGGCTCCCCCTTTTATCAAGCTTCCGTGCTTTGGGATCGACACCTAGCTTTCCATCTACAAGCTTCTCTTTGCTTCAAGCTTGTCTTCAGACTCCCCCTTAGACTCTGCTCTTGGTATCATAGTCTGGACTATCTGCAACACTCAAACATCTATAAATACAATGTTTTCGTATTATCAATCAAATTCTCTAATTCACTCCCCCTATCAACAAACTGTATAGATTTGACAATGTTAAAGAATCCAACTCCCTCACAGTTTATCATCCAATTTCAAGCTAATGATCTTGGAGATATCACAAACTGTTTTTTGAAATTTTTGATTTTAATTCAAGTTTCAATTTAATGAACTTGTTTTATTTTCAGAAACACAATCAGCTTACTTAGATTTTGAAACTCAGCACTCAGACATCGGTTGTCGAAAATAAAGCAGAAATCAAAAATCTTTTTGTATTTTCTGAAAATATAAAGCAATAACGAAATATGTACAAACATATTTACAAACAATATTTTTGTTTTGAGTATGCGACAGCGGATCATATCAGTTTATGACAAGTCACAAGTACCGTTGAGCTTAATTTCACTTTAAGAATTAAACAATTCACTTAGATTGTCGATATACTTGTCCACTTAAATTTTCACACAAATTTCAACTGATTCAGGATACGAATTAGATGTATTAAGAACTTAGCTCATTCATGTGTCCCACCTCTTGAATATACTCCCGTATCCAGAATCCCAATAATCAGTCTTACAGGTGAGTATACTACAATGATATCTGTATATAAATTAGGTATGCGAGGGCCGAGGGATCTCAGGTCGATACTTCCGTATACGCAGAGAGATATCAGCTTCGACTTTACGGTATGTCCCCTTTAGAGGATCTTTTTGCTTACAACAGCAGCGACTATCAATTTTATTGTTTCATCAGCATGCTGAGGGTTTAATGCTATGTTTCAAGCATTTGCAGAAAGTATTATCCAAGGACTAGGTCAGAACTACCGTTCAGCAGAAGTCCCGGAATAATACCCCAGACATCATTGAGTATAAAGACCTAGTATATCAGATTATGAGACCTTTCAAACGAGATTTCAGGGGTTACCTATATATCCAAGTAGTGTTCCCCATGAAATAAGCAAGTTTGAATTTAGGTTTATATCCCGAAAAAGTTTACTAAGTGTATAAAAATCTACCGACACATCCACGGTGAGATCGTTTAACACATTTAAACTTTCCAATTCTTTAGCGTACTGAAACTGTCTACTGATGTACTATCATTTCCTCTTTTTACGCAAAACTCAAATTTTTGAATTTTATCATGTTTTTTACTTTTTCAAATTTTCAAATGTTTTTGGATTTTCTAACAATATTACTCTCCCTAAAATGCAAAACCATTTAAAGAAAATTTAACAACCAACACTGATAGCTTTGTCTCGCCATCCATTTTCTGCTTCACATGCACTGATTTGCAGAAAATATAACATACCCCCATGATTTACAACACATTGATATTTTACAGTTTGAAAACCGTTTTTCAATCTTGTGAAAGTAATCATGTTTGTTCAGCCGTGAGGGTTTCGGCATATTCAATCAAAACTCTCCCTTACAACAAACTATTTTCCCATAATGATTTCAAAACACTTAAGTTTGTTTTAATCAGAATGGTTTTTCTGGAAAAATTAGTTTGTTTACCCATCACTTGTGAGTTCGGGGTTATCTCATCACCTTGTTCTCTTTAAAACCTTTTTGTAAATCTAACATTATAAGGTCAAACACCACTATCACTTGTAGAAAATCAAGTACAACTTAATGTCCCTGATTTACCACATGTAAGTCGAAATATCACAGTTACCATCCTGTGAATTTCTCAAGAATGATGCCGATACCTGCTTCACACTTACCAACCTGGAAGCTCCGGCAAGTCATAAATTCAACCAACAGATTTTGACACCCAAGCCTGACCAGCCTTAGGCGTATTTTGAGCTTTTCTCTTTTCTTCATAAAACTCTTTCACTCCTTTTTCTTTACCATCAACCATCTTGCTAAAAATATGTTTAACATTGCTATTAAACATTTTTCCAGCATCAACACCTTTTGATTTTAGGTTTGCGGCTCGTAATGGTGGAAAGTTCTCATCATTTATTAACAGAACTGTCTCTTCCTTCTTTACCTCAACTTGTGGCTCATCTGATTTTATGGAATCAGATTCATTGCCCGAACTTGGCTTGTCTAACTTGGATGAGCCAGATTCATCGCCAAAGACTTTCTTTTTCTTCTTGTTCTCTTTTGTCCTCAGATTTGCATCTGAAGAATTCAATTTGCTTGACTTTGCCGTCGAGTGAATCGATTTATCAGAACTCTTATTCGAACCAACTGGTGAACCCGAAGACAAAATCTTCTCCAAGTATTCTCACGCCTTCTTCCTCTTTTTCCTCAATCTGTCTCTCTGCCCCTGTGAAAGCTTTACTTTCTTATCTTCTACTTTCTGTTCTTTGGGCTTGACATTGACTGGTTTCTTTATCGTTCTCTGAGATTCAACCCTTGATCTTCCCATAGATCTCCTTGGGCAATCTCTGGCAATATGTCCTCTGATATGGCAATTATAGCATCTTCGTGTTTCAAAATTCCAATTCTGGCAGTTAACAGCAATGTGTCCTCTAACACCACAGGTGTAGCACACTCTGTTATCGTACCATCTACCATCTTCAAACCACATATTCAGATCATAACATTGTTTAGATTTGTGGTAATCATAACTCCTCCTGTAAGCATGATTTGTCCTTTGAGCACTGTGGTCAAACCTGCACCACTTATTACCAACATTTTGTGAATTTTCAATTTTAGATTTTTGTGATTTTTGATAATGATTGGATGACTTATCTGATGAGCTTTTATTTTCAATTTTAAATTTTTTAAAATTTTTAACTTTTTGTTTCTGTTCTACACTCTTCTTAACAGGTTTTTGTTTAGAACATTCACCTGTTTCAGTAGATTGCAAAACAGTATTTTTAAATTTTTCTTGTAAATCTAAAAATATTTTTCTTTTCTTTTTCATCATCAGATATTTCATCACAATTTTCAATTTTGACTTTGTCAAAATTTGTGACATTGTCACTTATTGGAACAACGTTGATTGGTTTTGGACACACATATGGTGCAGAAGTCACAAAACTTTTCAACTTGTTTTCTAAATCAGCAATTTTCTTTCTATTATCTTCGGCTTCATGCTCAAGTCGAATGATTTTATCAAGATGAGAATTTATCGCACATTGTTTTTCGAGATTATTTTTACCAAAAACATCTCTCTCATCTTCTAAAATCTTTATCTGACTTTTGAAATCATTTTCTAATTGTTTAAAATTTTTATTTTCTGATAACAAACTCTCAACATTCTTCAAAAGTTTGTTATTTTCAGATCTCAATTTTTCACAGTTCAAGCGCAACTCCAGAATCTGTTCATCATCAGTTTTCTTCCCATCTTTCAAAGCCTTGTTTTCCAATGTCAAATTCTCCGCATCACTCAAGAATTTGGCATTGTCTGCTCCAAGTTTATCACATTTTGAGCACTTTTCATTCATCTTTTCAGTATCAGCTTCTTTCTTTGTTTCCATCCTGTATGTTCCTGCACAAAAAATTTTAACAAAATCAAGAGGATTCATATTTTCATCAATATAACAACCTTTCTTAATATCGTATTTCATAACCCTTTTTGCTGCAAGACACACAGAGAATCTTTTTCTCATTTCGATGATCACTTCCAAATTTATCTTTTCTAAATCCTTTTTCATTTCACTCATCAACTCTTCTTTTCTTTTTTCTTTATCAAACATATGTGATCTAAGCATATTGATGAATTCTCTTAAATGAAGCTTTGAGAAATTTTCTTTCTTTTTTAGTTCACTCAAAAATTCATCCCATTCTATTGGTAATGCTTCAGCAAATTTTAAAATTTTTTCAGCAGTTGAAACCCTTATCTCATATCTATCTAACCTATCAATCAAATCATCAAACCGTTTATCCAACTTTTCCAAAGATTCATTTTTCATGCAGAAAAAATTTTCGAATCTTTTATTCCAAATGTCCTTCTTATCTCTCTTATCAAACCAAGATCCAGAAGTCCAATCATTTAAATCTTTAAGATTCTCGTTTTCCTGTTCATCAAACATTTTAGCCATCTTGAATCACCTGTACAAACAAACAAACACAATCAGTTTAAAGGTTTTTCAATTAACTGAAACAAACTGGTACTCGAACTGATGATTTTGTGTGTGGACTGAACGTTGACCAACTGTACGGACAGATATGACCCGGAATGAATTCAATTGACTTGACCCTTCGAAATCTTTGAACTCCGAACCGTATGAACTGGACAATTATCACGCAACTTGACCACACAAAATGACTTGACCGATCAAACGTATTGATCAAACCGTGCTCCAAACCTTGTGACCTGATTACCGACAAGTGACGACTGACAAACTGATATATCACTACACTATTTCAGCAAACACTTTTGCAAATAACCGACAACAACAATGTATATCTAATTCTGATTGGGCCTACAACAGCACTAAACCGACACTATACACTCAAATCATTGAACCTACAAATTTAATATGGCTGACAAACACATGAATACAATTTACGATGATCACATGCACATACAACCATTAAATTCGAAATTTTCACATTCCTCAATACATGTAATCATGAATTCACATACAATCTTTTAATGTCAGACACTTTTTCACGTGAAATATGCAGATTTAACAAGTGCACAATCAGTTTTCAAATATTCAACAAATTATATCAATTCTCCATTAACCGACTGACATTATTATATGATCACGTAAACCGAGTTTTATCTCATGAATTTATGAATTACTATATCACATGCAGGTTGTTATTTTCAATTTTTCTGACAAATATTCACATGATAACACTATTCGATGATCAACACAATTATTTCAACCACTATCCTAGATAAGAACACATAAGCGAAGTCCACTGATGATGATGACCTTATGAGCGATACCTCAAAATATGTGACACAAAAGCGGAATCATCTACTTGCCACAAAAACGAAATCACATAACTGACTAAAGACAACACCTATATCTCTTATGTGTGATTTCGCTCATAGACCTATATATACTAGACATGATCTCGCTTATATGAACATGACACAAGAGCGATATCACATCATTGACATAAAAGCGAAATCAAGCTCCTGACACATAAGCGAAATCAGTTGCTTGGACACATGAGCGAAATCACATGTTTACAAATGAATGAAATCAGACTTTTACATTCTAAACATTTTGTCTTATATGAAAGGATGTCATTGATGATGCCATCTTTGTATATGATGGCATCATGTTGAATCATATCCGCAACGAACTGAGACTCGATCTAAGACGAAGTTGACAGATGAATGCACTAACAGGGGTTTTCCCAGATTTATTGGGTTTCCTCCTGAATTGGTGTATAGGCATTATTGCCTAGTGGAGATGGATATGATCGGGTGGTTCTGCTGGTGGCACGATGATACTCCAGTGGTCCGTCAGTGATCCAAATTTGTCGTTCAAAAAAAAAGTTTATATATTTAATTTACATCCTAGACTTATTAATATAAATCAAAGTATTAATATATTTATGTGTTATATGGTAATATATAGTTGATTTGTTCTAATTTTCTAATTAAGGTATATCAATTATTTTTTGAAATGATTCTCTAAAAAGATATTTGGCAAACAAAACATAAAACAGTAGTTGAGTTTTCACCATATTTTTTGAATTCTAAGAATTTTGATACTCAAGCAAGCAAAAATAAAAATATGAGTTTTTGAAGAAAATTAACTTATAGGTAAGAATTTTTCCTCCGACCCGACCCGAGTCGGACCGGAAAAAATTATTGTATAGCAATAAACAAATGAACCTTACAAAAAATCCGCACCCCATGAAAAAAAAATTTGGGTCCGCCACTACATGTGAGAATCATAATTTGACAATTCTAAAAGCTTTGAAGTTTTAGTTCTCCGTTGCTCTTGGTTTTTAAAGTTGATGCTAGAAAAAAATGAGGAGTTAAAGTTCATTACATGAAAATGGTATTTCCTATGAAATTTAAATTCAATCACGGGTCTAAATGCAATCACGAAACTAAAAACTAATTGTTCCTAGTGAGATGAAAGCACACTTGATCTGATGTAGAAGATACCATACCACAACCTCACCAATCGCAACCTATCTCTTCGCCGTCATCCATTTTCGTCCTCGCCTCCACCTGACCCACTGCATGCCCACAAAAAAAAAATGTAATAATAGTAATCAATAACCTCCGGTTATAAAAAAAAATTGAGGTTTCAAGGTTTAAAGCACCTAGGCCTTAAAAGTTTATACTTTTTGTCATAAAGTGTTAAAGTTTTTTGGTACTGAAATCTATAGAGCAACAAAAATTCATATTCACTATCAAGAAAATCTGAATAATGCCTCAAAAATATAGGATTTCCATAAACTGGTTTTAGAAATCAAGTTTGACAAACACACTATATACACTCAACGTATTTTAAGTACATATTCATTCTTTATTCCCAAATTCAAAGGGTGATTGATATCAAGAAGCAAAGGCTTAGAAAAGTATTATATGCAATAAGTGATAGCTGTATTGAATTTGGATTTGATTAGACATAAAACTTCATATTTATTTGCAATAAACATTTAATTGGCATTAGCTCAACAACACAAGATGTTACATACTAGTAGAGAACTCCGCGCTTCGCGGCGGAAATTTGGTTTATATCATTTCACTTCTTTAAAGTACCCGTATTCGTAATAAACATTCAATTCATGTGCAAGCAATATATTGTTCATAAGAGACTTCAAGAATTGTTATATTACGAGTGTTACCTTCTTTTTGCTACGGGTAGGAAGAGGAACGTAAGCATTGACCCACCAATAAAGACCACAGATTGCTAACCCCATAATCACAACAATGCTCATTATATATTTTACAGAAATGGCCCATCCGTCGACCCCGGGGCCCAAATGTTTTCTCATGTTTGAAAAATATTTCACTATACGGCTTGGAAGATCAGAGCAACATTTGCTCCTAGACCAAATAGAGGGTAGAATTTCTTGGCTTCCTCTACAGTAGTTATCTGCATTTTATGAGGGTAAAAATGTAATAAAGCAATTGCACAAGCTCTACTAAGAGGTAAACACGTGTTTATTAACGATTTGAACACTAAATCGTTGTTTCATGTATGATCTTGACTTAAGAACACCAAATATCGACACTACTAAATCTTGTATGTTTAACTAATATAACTGACCGATTCATATATGGGGCCGTGAAACAGAATAAGCACGATAGCACATAGAAAAAATAGACAAACTTCAAACAGCCGATTAATTTTGAACAGGGTGGAGCTACAGCTTTGGGCCCAAAACAATAACTTCTATTTTGAGTAATATAATGTTTTCTTTCTCCTAAAAGGCACAAAATTTCAGAATATTTTCCATTATTTACCAAATACAGGAAAAAATAGATTTTGTATCTTTCAAGAAGATAAGACCGTGGGGTATGGGGCGGGGGTTTGGGCGTGGGTTGGGGGAAAACGCCCAAGCCACCATCCCGGGTGGGCGTGGGTTTGGGCGTGGCCCCATTGGCGTGGGTTTGAAGCCGGGCGTGGGGTGGGCTAGTAAGTGACATGGCAGGCTCTCAATGGCCAAACCAAATTCATGCCCCCAACCCAACCCAAGCCCCACCATACCCCATGGGCGTGGGTTTTGGTGGTGGGGGGGCTCCCATTCCACGTGTCAACAAATGCCCCAACCCAAGCCCCAACCCACGCCCCCCATACCCCACGGCCTAAGCTATTTTATCAACCAACATACAAATTTGAGCATAAAAAGTTATTTCTTTATGCATTTAGCCCTAAAAAACTCATTGCCTGCCTATAATATTCATCTAGAAGTATAATATATTCCTCAAACTCTTGTTTTGTCTTAGTTTGCTTAAACATATGTAGCATGCTTCTGTCAAGCTTCAATGGTAATTCAAACATAAAGCATTTTCAACAAAGTAAATCATGATCTCCAATCAAGCTATGATAGTATGATCCAATAACAATAAAGAAACATAAACAGATTCAACAAAACAACTTAAATTTAACCGGAAAAAAAAAAGATTCATTACCTGATTTGCAAATCCCCAAAACAGAACTGAAACCACCACACTACCCCAAAGCTCGGCCATGACATAAAAGAAACAAAAACTCCAAATCCTCAAAATCGCAAGCGGTCCTAGAAACCGAGGGCCCAAAAACTCAAGAAGTCTATCAGCAAGAGCTGTTGGGTCAAAATAACCAGTAAGAGGATAAAACAGTAAAACACAAACCCAAAAGCCCCAAAGAAAGCAATAAATGGAAGCATTACAGTGTAAAAAAGAGCCTTCTTTGACAACACATTTGACAACTTTGTATACAAAAGCATAAACCCAATTGCCATAGGCAAATTCACCCAAGTGATATTGTCGCCTGCTTCTATTACTCCATGACCATCCGACGTCGCCGGAGAGCACAACATCAAACACCCCCTGACCCCATACAACAAATCGACCCGCTAAGCTACACTCATCCAAAGAAATAGAGCAATGGATGTCAAGTCTAACCTTGTTCGTCAGAATACGTACCTGTTTGGGGCGAAACCCTAACTGCCCGGCCATTGCATGTTGCCGGGGACATCGTCTTGAAGCCAGATCGGCTGTGGGATATGGTAACCGGCCGGAACCCTAGTTCCAAATTCTGCCGCCGCCTCCCTTCGACCTCGTACACCACCAGGACACCACCAAACCAACATCACTGATGGAACACTCGTCCTCCGGTCGCTAGTACCACCGAACCGGCATCGTTGATGGAACCAGTCTCGCTAGTCACCGTCGGTGCGCCGCCGTGAGTCCGCCGTAAGGATTGGTGGAGGACACTATCTCTCTCTTCACTCTCGTCCCGTTTCTGTGTTAGTCTGTGTCACTCATTTCCTTCTACAAATATAAAAGGGGATGGCACAACCGTAAATAACGTTCTGTTTTTGTCCAATATGCGTACTGTTCATAAGGTGCTTCATCAATTGTTATTATATATAATATAATATAATATAATATAATATAATACATAAAGTACCATGGTTTTAATGGTTTTATATCTTAGTATAAAAAGAATTTTGGTATGTCTAAAGATCAACCTACAAGAACACTAAAACACATTATAAAACAATCAACTTATTAGACATACTTTATGTTGATAAACGTTTCATGTATATCGATATCCAAAATTAAACACAAATCCGAGTCAAACCCTAGTTGCACCATTAATCTTTGATCATTAATCTTCATCCAATGCGATACATGGTGATTTCCATGTGTTAACTCTAAGGCCATCCGTAATGGTTAATGCCCCCTAATGGGTATTTTCCGCCACACCACCATCATAACGCCCCTTAAAAATTGTGTAATGGTTAATGCCCATTAATGCCCTTATTCCATCGTTACTTTCCATTTTTTTTTTCATTGGGCATTATATTAGAAATGACTCTATTCAACAAAAGGTTAGCTCTTCGTTCATTGCTTTGATACGAAAAGTGGCTGATCCACTTACATTCTCGGAGTTCCAGCCAATATCTTTAGTTGGCGTGGTGAGTAAAATTATACCTAAAACATTAGCGATTCAGTTAAAGAAAGTAATCACTAGTGTGGAGGCAAATGTGCAATTGGCTTTTATTTATAGTCGACGACCCATTAGTTCTAAACGAAACGGTGGCATGGGCAAAGAAACAAAAGAAAAACAATTTCATATTCAAAGTTGACATCGAAAAAACATATGATACGGTAAATTGGAAGTTTCTTGTCTCGGTCGTAAATCACATGGGCTTTCCGTCAAGATGGCGACAATGGGTATTGGGGGTCCTATTTTCGGGTAGGGCCTCGGTAATTATAAACGGGTCACCATCCGGGGAATTTCAATATAGAAGAGGGTTCCGTCAAGGTGATCCGTTATCACCATTTCTTTTTGTGATTGTAATGGAAGGATTACATGTAATGATAAAAAAGGCCATAAGCGGAGGGCTATTCAAAGGCATCCACTTACCAAACGAGAGACCATATTTTTCTCATATGTTTTATGCGGACGATGCGGTTTTCATGGGAGAATGGGTGCAAGAAAATGTGGTAAACTTGAAAAGAATTTTGAGATGCTTTCATATGGTCTCCGGTTTAAAAGTGAACCAGGAAAAAAGTAACTTGTATATAGCTAGGGTGGGTGTAGACAAGAGTGAAGTAGAAGATTGGGCAAGCTCACTAAAGTGTAAACCCGGTAAGTTTCCATTTTCTTATTTGGGCTTAAAAGTTGGGACGAATATGAATCGAGTTTCAAATTGAAAGGACGCCATTGATAAATTTAACAAACGATTATCAATGTGGAAGGTGATACTCTTATCGTTTTCCGGGAGAATTACACTAATAAAGTCGATTTTGGGGAGTTTACCAAACTATTACATGTCACTTTATAAAGCACCGGCGGCCGTCATCAAAACTCTAGAAGGTATAAGAAACAAGTTCCTATGGGGAGGGAATAATGAGGCGAAGAAAATTAAATGGGTTTGATAAGATAAATCTTAGCATCTAGATCAGTGGGTGGCCTTAGGGTTGGGGGTATAAAAGAATTGAACCTAGCACTATTGTTAAAATGGTGGTGGCGACTAAAAGATGAACCGGAACAACTTTGGGTCAACACAATAAAGGCAATACATCACAATACTCGGGTGTACGGTATGGTTCCTAAAAAAAGTTCAATGGCAGGGTGTTAGAAAACTATAGTAAACATACAAAATGAGTTCTCAAAGTAAGTTGTTTCGGTTGGCGAAAGACAAAGGAGCAAAGGTCATAAAATGCTACAAAGACAACAATTTAAATAGAACATGGGATTGGGCTTGGTGCAATGTACCAACTGATGAAGAGGAGAAAAAAGAAATGTTTGAGCTGAAATCAATACTATCGCAACAGGTTATCTCAGAAGGGAAAGACTTTTGGAGATGGAAGCATGATAAAGAAAACGGGTTCTTGATAAGTATGGTTCGACAAACTTTAGCGAATCAGATTGACTTGAATAGACCGGCGTGTTACTTTTGGTAAAACAAAACTGTTTTACCAAGGGTTAGTATGTTTGTATGGCGCGCGTATGAAGGAAGAATTCCAACTGCCTCAGAATTAACAAAACGATGAGTAAATCTACAATCAAACAAATGTGTAATGTGCGATGGTCCGGAAGAAACAACAGACCATGTACTTAACCAGTGTCAAAGAGCTGAAATATGGAGACAAGTTTTCTGGTGGATTGGGGAATCGACGAATCATGGGCTAGAATCGGTAAAAGACATAATGCGAAGCGTAAGTAAAATCGGTTTATCAAATAAGCGAACTAGAATAGTGCATGTAATTTTCTCAATGACTTTGTGGTATATTTGGAACATAAGGAACAAAAGACTTTGTGAAGGAAAAGACATGAGCACATACAGGGCATGGAGGAGATAAAGGAACACGTTTTTGAATGGATGAAAAATAGAACCAAAGGCTTTAATACAATGTGGGAGAAGTGGAGAAAATTTGATGGAATTGATTGAGGACTCGGTTTATCGTTGGGTGTATCTAGTTTTATTGTTTTTGTTTATCTTTTCTCTTTTTATGTTTCTGTTCTTCCTAGCTTCTTGCTACGTTTTGGTTTGTTAATAAAGCGTTTCCGTTGCCATTAAAAAAATGACTCTCCCTCTTCATGCCCCTATAAAACCCATAGAGGTGGTATTGAAGGCATTAGACCAAGCGTACTGGGGCGTGTTCCCCCCTGATACCGCCCGAAAACGCCCGGCCCCCCACTACGCTAGGCGTTTTGGGGCGTTTTTTTCGGAAAAAAAATGGATCTGACGTTTTATTTAAAACGCTTCAAGGGTGTTTGAATGGCCAATCAAATGAGGACATGTGGGTTTAGAGAGAGAGATGGAATGTGGGGTTTGATTTGGCCGGATTTTTGGCCGGAATTTCAAATGGGTTTGCAGGTCATATGCACGAAGAAGAAGAAGGGCTTTGTTTTAAAACTTTGATATTGACACTTAGGCCCCTATAGTTTTAAACTTTATTATTTTCTGTTTTCACACTTTAGGCCCCAAAGTAATTTTTTAGTATTGTATTTTTTTAATTTAATGAATTATTTTAAGGTTTTTTTCGGTTTTTTTTTTATTTTCTGTTTTTTTTATTTCAAGTATTGTATTTTTTTAATTTAATGAATTAATTTAAAAAAAATAATTGAGAAATTATTGCATGGGCGTTATTGGAATAATGCCCCACTACACCACTTTATGCTATAATGCCCCATGCTGACTGGGATGACACGTGTCGAATAATGCCCCATGGTGAGGGCATTATAACAATTTACCACTACACATGGTCTTATCAAGCCACTTTACGCCCATATAATGCTCGTTACTAGAATTAATATAAGATAAATACATACTAAAACAATTTGAAAAAAAATAATAAAAAAAGATGGTGCTTAATTACCCATCAAACCAAATCCTGTACCCTTTTTATAATAAAGTTTCAGATATGCTTATTATCATGATTATAAAATTGGATTGTGTTGGTTTAGGCTTAGTCATGTTGTATGGGCATGTCTTTTGAAATAATTGTCAAAGCAAATGATGAAGGGTAATTTTGGTATATGAAAACACCGCCAATTTGAATATATCATTATCATGTCTTCATGCTCATAATTATCGGTTTATAGTGACTTGCAAAATAGACTGCTTTGATTTAGAACAAAAAAGGTTCCAAGTATTATTGCGGCCGTCTCCGAAAATTAAAAAAAAAAAATTTTGCCCTGTGCGAGATACAAATTTTGGGCCCTATTCGCAAATTTCCATGTATTATAAACTCATCAATTATTTAATCACTAAAATTTATGTGAAAGTAATTTAATTAGTTATTTTTAGCTAAGCGTAGTTAGTAATTTATTAACTAAAGGAAAATATGTAGTTAACAAAATTAGGCATTAAATGTCATATACAGCTAAAAAACTAAAAAATGAAGCTAAAATAAAGAATTTAGAGACACCAGGATTAGAACCCAAGTCTTCTTGTTGTCTAAGCAAGGCAACAAACACCCTGACAAGAGCTTGTTTGTGTCATCTTTCGATTCAGTATATGTATATTCTAGCTTATACAACGTAAATTTTATACAAAATAAAAAACATTTGGGCCCCGAAGAGTTTGGGCCCCGTGCCGTCGCCCACTCCGCACCCCCTCAAAGACGGCCTTGTTGCCTCACTTCGTTGGCTAACCGACAAACCAACACGCCTTCCATCGACCTTAAGATTAAATTATAATCATTTTTACTAATGACGTTGTTATCTTATTTCATGTACTAACGAACCTTAGGTTCAAGGGTGTAGCGCCCTTGGTGGGAGCCTCGATGCCCGATCAAAGAGTGACGCTCATGGGATAATTTATTTTTCCGTTACTTTATGAAAATGTTACTAGATTTTGTTTCAAATTTGCATGATTGATGAATACTTGCAAGAAAAATGGTTATTGGTTGTTACTAGTTTAGTGGTGATCATCATTGGTAGCTTATTATCGATCAGTGACAAATACACATCTAGGGTAACCGAGTGTTATCCCTGTCCGAGATCTTCGCCACCATTGCAGCCAGCCCGGGCTCGAGTAAATGGAGAAAAATCGCTCATATGGTCACTTTGGCTACCACTTGGCGTATTTGGCTAGCTCGTAACAAGAAGACTTTTGACAATGTTTTCATCCCTGTAAAAAGAACCGTCGATAGCATTAAGGAAGACACGTACCTTTGGATGTGCCATAGGAGGAAGACATCTTCGTTAGCTTGGGTTAAATGGCTCAATTTTGACATCATCGAATTGTTGTAATCTTTCTTCCTTTGTGTTTCCTTTGTTTGTTGTTGTTTTTCTCGTTTCAGCTTCTTGCTGGGTTCTATATATACATATAGAAGTTTCGCCATTCAAAAAAAAAAAAAAAACCGAGTGTTAGCAATAATTGATTGTTAATGACAACTGCATCCATTGGTAACTTAGTTTCCACTAATGGAGCTCTCTGTTAAAAGTTTTCTATTGGTTTAGTTGTTGGCACTTATACTTTTCCACTAAAAAGTTGTGATGATTTATCTCCTATATAAGGAAGGCCTTTGGCCTAATTTTGATATGTTGTTTCATAGCAAACTATATACATATTCGACCTTGTTATTCTCTATGAGTTAACTTTTTTTTAATGTAAAATGTTATTTCTATATAAATTACACTAATAAATTTAAGGATAAATTACACTTTTCGTCCTTTATGTTTGTACCGAATTGCAATAGATGACCTTTAACTTCAATAATTACATTCACAATCCTTTATTTGTAAAACCCATTACACTCTACGTCCTTTAACACTAACCAGGTTAAAAATTTCAAATTAAGTCTATTCACATAAGGGTAGTTTTGTAATTGTACCTATTTACTTAAAATATATATTTAGAAAAAAGGAAAAAACAAGAAAATATATAAAGCAAACACACACACATTCACACACACACTCTCTCTCTCTCTCTCTCTAAACCCACCCCTGTAACCTAATGTCCTAACCACCATCACACCTGCCGCCGCCGGCCACCACCTAAACGCCTCGCCACCGATCATCATGAGTACAAACCATAACCACCTATACTTATTAATCTACACTTCATTTCGTTTACAAACTGGAGGATGATAAAACTCATACATCAGTTTTATCGTCACACATAATCGCATCTAACTGGAGTATCGTGTGCTTCTGGTGGTCAGTAGAGTCGGAAGATGCGGTGGTGTTTCGATTATGATGGAAACGTCCAAATCTCTAAACTCCCTCTCTGTCACACCCCTTTCTGCGGCGGAAGCACGAGGTGTGATCATGAAAGGTTCTCATTGCATACGAAGAGTAAACATGCTACATGCTCGTAAAATAACATTCAAATACCATAATTTGAAAACATACGTTAGCGTTTACATCGCTAAGTCGCATAAAACATTGTCTTAAAAGTTTACAACTTTATTCAAAATTAAACACAAGCGACATCCACGAGCATAAGCTAGACCACGCGCACATCCATCCTAGTTACCTGAAATACATGTGAGTTTTTGGAAAAACGTCAACATAATGTTGGTGTGAATTCATGCTGTTTTGTATTTCATGTTTGTATACTTTGTATGAAAACATAGTTTGTGAGTAAATCAAGTTTTCATATGTAAATCCAGTTTCATGTGTACACCACGTACATCTGTATAATTCAATTTCTTCTTGAGTACCCCACGTACTCAAGTTTAATTCTCATTCTCTTGAGTACCCCACGTACTTCAAGTATAATTCAATCTTCTTGAGTACCCCACGTACTTCAAGTTATATATCAATTTTGTATGGTATGAATTTTTATGTAAATACAGTATTTCTGTAATTATCAGATTGTTAATGGGTTGCAAAGCCATTAACCTGTGGCACGTCATAGGAAGTCACCAAACCTAAGGCATTTAATTGGTATATTCTGAGACACAAAAGCACTCCTCGATTCTCGCCCCGACCAGGAGTGTGGCTGCCAGGCACCCGTTAGATCTAACCTTTTGTTCTGCGGTCTGAATGTATACGTTGATTAATGGTGCTTCTGTACCCTATTCGTGACACTATTTCTCATAACGCCTCCTACTTGGTTCTCGTTCTCACCAAGCGCGTTTCTTGTTATCATTTCTCATAGCGCCTTATACTTGGTTCTCGTCTCACCAAATGCGCTTCTCATATTCATATATTTCGTCACACTTGGTTCTCGTTCTCACCAAGTGTACTTCTTGTATTTATATCATACCATTTATAAACATTGTACTTTTGTACATGTATTTCACCCCCGAAGTTATAAAAACTGAAAACAGTTAAAGAGAAAAGGGGGAGCATGAACTCACAACTTTGCGTTCCTAGCGTCGTAAACTCCACCGGATTTGCTTACTTAACGTCGTAACCTATACGCGTTTTCTTATCGTTAGTCACTAGACTTGCGTCGCACAAGTACAGTCACTCTCCTTTGTGTATATTTTCTTGTGTTAAAATATTCTATATTTTTAACTACGTATCTTACTTATATTATTTTCTCCAAAAATAAATATAAGTCTTTTATGTTTTGCACTTTGCACCCGAATTATGTATCTTGTATGTTGTATGTGTATTTTTATATTTCTACTCCTCATGAGTATTTAGTGTATTTTTAAGTCTTAATACACTAGCACGTATAACACATACTATATACACTTAGCACACAAGTTGGTGATCAAATAATATATATTTTTCTTTCAAAAATATATACTTAACATCCATTTTATTCTTGAAGAAATCCTCATTTCTTATCACCAAAAATTAGGGAAACCTTAGTAATACTTTTAAACACATTTTTAGGGAATAAGTTTCTCAAAAACTTATATTTTTCTAAGTGTCAAAATTTATAAAAATTTTGACAGAGTTTCCCCTAAAAATGGAGGTTTCCCCACGTTTTCAAAACGTGTGTTTATTTTCTTTTAAATCATCGTCAATCATCAATAATCATCAACAACAATTATCAACCATACTTATCAACAATAATCACTAACTTCTCCATTTCATGAACTTGAATATTTACAAAATGTGTAGTAACTTACTAGCATATTTAGTAAGTCTTGTTATCTTTAAAAATAAGTTTAATTTCTTAAAAACTTTATTTTTAAAGAATATGAAGTTTTACAACTTCTAGTCGGTTTTTACGAAAATTATTTCTTTGTTAAAACCTTTGTTACACAAGTATCCACACACTTGTTTGTTCACAAAAACCACTTTTGTTTGTGTAAGACCCGGTTTAGAACATGTGATTTCTTGGACACTTGGTCCTTTGAAAATACCGCTTGTAGATACGTAGATCTACTAGTTTTAAACACTATTTCACAAGTTAAATTGCTTTTACACAACAAAAATGCTTTTACACAAGTCCATGTCTCATGTGTGGTAGAGTTTCACCCTTTAACCCTTGTGTTAACTAAAAACGAGCTTATGTTAAGATCCATGATCTTACAAAGTCGGGTTAAACGATGATCCGGGCTACCACATCATAGATCGGGTCTAGATGACCATAAATTTCAAATACTACAACATTTACACAACATATGTGCTATTAACCACCACTTTAAGTGTTTTTAGTAGACTTTTGTTCATCATTTTGTATTTTAACGAGATTTAACCGATACAAATCCTTTTAACCACTCTAAAATAGTTCAAATACGAGTTTTAAACATTATACCTCTAGCTCGAGGCTAGGGAAGAATCTGTGCGCAAAAGAGGTGGATAAAAGCTAACGGTAGAGGTCCTTCGTGTTCCGCTTGCTCCGAGGCTCCTAATACGTGACCCTTATCCCTTATATGGTGATGGAATGCAAGAACTAAACTTGAAAGTATGATGGTGGGATGTGGGGAGTTCGGCCGAGAGTGAAGGGAGTGTGAGAGAGTGGTGTGAGTTGGTGTTTATGGAAAGTGATTATTCAAGTGCTAATCCCATTTACTTATAGACAATTTAGGAGGTTATTAACCAAGGGTAATTATGTTATCTAGATACTAGACAAACCATAATATAATAATAAACCTTGTACTCGTGTGTTTCCCCAAGGTTGGGGCTGATTCCAATGGGGGGGGGGGGTCTAGTTCGATTGTAACTAGGTGGTTAGGGAGTAATTAGTTAAGTTAAGTGTCTAACCCCGTTACTTGTATGTTACACGTTATGGCGGGTGTTAGGGTAATCAGGGACCCTAACTGGCTCAGAAAAATATAGATAGTGAAAATAATAATATTTTCATGTTCCGGGTATAGTCCGGTTGTTCGGTTACATACCGATTCGTTAAAGTGCTAAATCACACTTTTTAGTGTCTTTTAAGTACCTTTCATGTACTCTTTCAATTCCCAACACTTAGGGAAATATTCTGGATAATAAAACGACATTTCTGCATAATATTTATATGTCTAAATGCTGATTTATTGCTGAATTGTATAAATTCTGCACTTAAAGTGCGTTTCGGGTGCTTTTTAGTGCTTATTTTTGCTTTCGTATTGCATATATATTAACCCTTGTATGTACTCTTGGGTTTTAATGCATTCTTGTTGTCGGACCTACACCTAGGCTCCAATTTTACTGTCTGACTGCTTTCTGCAGTTCAGTCGACACAGTGTGTCTTACCGGTGAGTTTACTATTATTTTTGACGCAACGCTCTTGTTTATGCATAAAGCAATATTTTGTAGTATACAACATGCATGAATTCACTTGTTTAATCATGTGTTCAGACATTGCTGACACTTAAACTCATAATTGCAGTCATTAAGCAATAATTATAGTGTACGGAAATTACCGGTTTGTGCCAGTTGTCACAGTCTCCCCCCGTTAAAAGAATTTCGTCCCGAAATTCAGACTGAACTAACTCTCGCTAGAGTCTTCTTGAATAGGTGGGGATACTTTTTCTTGAACTGGTCTTCACGTTCCCATGTGTACTCGGGTCCGTGTTTTGAGCTCCAACGTACTTTGACAAGTTTCACACTGCTCCTCCTGGTCTTGTTGACTTTCCAGTCAGTAACCTCAACGGGTTGTTCTGTAAATCGGAGGGCTTCATCAATATGTACTTCATCCATCGGGATGGTCACGTTTTCTTGCGTTGGACTCTTCTTCAGGTTGGATACATGAAACGTATCATGTACTCCATTAAGTTCTTCCGGTAACTCCAACTTGTATGCCACGGTACCAATTCTTCTCAAAATTCTGAATGGTCCGATGTATCGTGGATTCAGCTTTCCACGTTTTCCAAATCTGACTACGCCCTTCCATGGTGAGACTTTTAACAACACTTTGTCTCCCACCTTGAAATCTACCGATTTTCTATTTGGATCCGCGTAGCTCTTTTGTCGCTCTCGAGCCGCCTTAATGCGCTCTCGGATCTGCGCAATCTTGTCGGTTGTCTCTTGTACAAGTTCCGGACCAACCATACGTTTATCTCCGGCATCTGCCCAACACAGGGGCGATCGGCATTTGCGGCCATACAGAGCTTCGAACGGCGCGGCTTTTATGCTCGTATGATAACTGTTATTGTAGGAAAACTCAACTAAAGGTAGGTGAGTATCCCAGCTGCCGCCTAGATCCATGACACATGCGCGAAGCATATCTTCTAACGTTTGTATAGTCCGTTCGCTCTGGCCGTCTGTTTGTGGATGGAATGCCGTGCTTAGATCTAACTGAGATCCAAAGGCTTCCTGAAATGATTGCCAGATTCTTGAGACAAAGCGTCCATCTCTGTCTGAAATGATTGAGATAGGCACTCCATGACGTGCCACAATTTCTCTTAAGTATATCTCTGCCAGCTTTCCAGTGCTATACTTCTCTCGGATTGGTAGGAAATGCGCAGACTTCGTCAATCGATCAACTATTACCCATATCATATCGTGCCCTCTCGGGGTCCTGGGTAACTTCGTTATGAAGTCCATCGAGATTTGTTCCCACTTCCACACGGGAATTTCTGGTTGTTGTAGGAGGCCGGACGGTTTCTGATATTCGGCCTTAACCTTCGCACAGGTTAGGCATTTTCCGACATAAACAGCAACGTCGCTTTTGAGTCTCGGCCACCAATAGTACTCCTTCAAGTCTTGATACATTTTGTCCGATCCTGGATGGATCGAATATCTCGATTTGTGGGCTTCATTAAGGATGACTTCTCGTATGCCACCATAGAGTGGAACCCAAATACGCTTCTCAGAGTATAAGGCTCCCTCTTCGTCTGGCACCATGTACTTCAGTGCACCCCGGAGGTATTCAGCTTTACGATTCTCTTCTTTAAGAGCTTCTTGTTGTGCATCTCGAATGCGTGCTGTGAGGTTCGTTCGAATCGTCATTTCCAGTGCTCGAACCCTTAGGGTCTTAACCCTTTCTTTTCGGCTCAACGCGTCTGCTACAACGTTCACCTTTCCAGGATGGTACTAAATCTCACAGTCATAATCATTCAGCAGCTCGACCCAATGTCGCTGGCGCATATTCAATTCTTCCTGATCAAATATGTGTTGCAAGCTTTTATGATCTGTGAAGATTGTACATCGAGTACCATATAGATAATGTCGCCAAATCTTTAAGGCGAACACCACTGCACCCAGCTCCAGGTCGTGAGTGGTATAATTTCTCTCATGAACCTTCAGTTGTCTTGAAGCGTAAGCGATGACTCTTTGGCGTTGCATGAGCACGCAACCCAAGCCTTGTCGTGAGGCGTCGTAGTATACCACGAAGTCTTCAGTGCCTTCGGGTAATGATAGTATTGGTGCATCGCAGAGCTTGTTCTTAAGTAGCTGAAAGGCTTCTTCCTGTTTGTGACCCCAGTCGTACTTCTTGTCTTTCTGGGTAAGGGTCGTTAACGGTTGAGCTATCTTTGAGAAATTCTCGATGAATCGCCGATAATAGCCCGCTAAACCCAAAAATTGACGGACTTCGGTCGGGGTCTTGGGAGTTTCCCAATTCTTTATTGCTTCAATCTTGGATGGGTCCACATGAATGCCCTTTTCATTCACCACGTGACCAAGAAATTGTACTTCGCGAATCCAGAATTCGCATTTCGAGAACTTTGCATAAAGTTTCTCTTTCTTCAGTAGCTCCAAGATGGTTCTGAGATGTTGCTCATGTTCTTCTTTCGTTCGCGAGTAAATCAGGATATCATCGATAAATACAATCACGAATTTATCGAGATGTGGTTTTGCATACGCGGTTCATTAGATCCATAAAGACCGCTGGCGCGTTTGTCAATCCAAATGGCATCACAAGAAATTCGTAGTGCCCATAGCGCGTTCTGAATGTAGTCTTTGGCACACTTTCATCTTGGATTCTCAGCTGATGGTATCCAGATCGAAGGTCGATCTTGGAATAGTAGCTTGATCCTTGCAGTTGATCAAACAAGTCATCAATCCTCGGTAGCGGATACCGATTCTTGATTGTGAGCTTGTTCAGTTCCCTGTAATCGATACACATCCGCAGTGTTCCATCCTTCTTCTCCACGAATAATATTGGAGCTCCCTAGGGTGAGAAGCTTGGCCTTATGAATCCTTTATCCAACAACTCCTGGAGCTGTGTAGATAATTCTTGCATTTCGGATGGCGCAAGTCGATATGGAGCCTTGGCTACAGGAGCGGCTCCTGGAACCAAGTCTATACGGAATTCGACTTGTCGTTGCGGAGGTAGTCCTGACAGATCTTCAGGGAACACATCAGGAGATTTCTTCACCACAGGAATGTCTTCGAGTTTCGGCTCCTCAGCCTTCTTGTTTATAACGTGTGCTAGGAAAGCAACACATCCTTTCCTTAAGCACTTCTGTGCCTTCATACAACTTATGATTCGTAGAGGCGCGTTTCGTCTTTCTCCATGCACGATGAGAGTTTCACCATTCGCTAAAGGGATGCGAATGATTTTCTCATGACAAATGACTTCAGCTTTGTTCTTGGACAACCAGTCCATTCCGACCACTACATCGAAGCTACCCAATTGAATAGGTACGAGGTCGATGCTAAATCTTCGTTCACCAAGTTCTAGTGTGCAGCCTCTAACAACTTCTCCTGATTCAACGAGTCTACCATTGGCTAGTTCTATGGAATAAGGAATTTCTAATCTACTGGATTCTATTCCGAGTATGCGTTTAAATTCCACAGACATGAAACTATAATCGGTGCCAGTGTCGAACAATATGGATGCAAAGTGATTGTTAATGAGGAACGTACCGTTGACCACATTAGGGTCCTTGTGTGCGTCCCTTGCTCTAATTACAAATGCTCGGGTCTGAGCATTGTTTCCCCTTGGGCAATTTTTCTTGAAATGATCCATGCCTCCACAACCAAAGCATCCTTGGTTTTGCCCAGCTCCACGGCTATTCCGGTTACCATTGCCATTCCCATTCCTTCCGTTTCCCCAACAGTTTTCTGCTTGGTGACCCAATCTACCACATTTGTCGCACCTTCCATAGTTAAGTGCCAGAACTCTGTTTCCAGCCTTTGGAGTTCTGCACGAGAGCAGTACTTCTCTCTCATCCTTTCCTTCAGTTCCTCCCAAGTGAGGCCATAAGCGGCATCATCACCCAAAGTTTGGGCTTGCAGGTTCCACCAAGTCAGAGCTTCATCGACGAATAACCCAGTAGCAAAAGTGACTTGCTGATCCGCGGTACACTTGCTCATGCGGAATGTAGCTTCAGTCTTCTCCGTCCAGCGCACAAATGCTACTGCACCTCCTGTGCCGTCATAGTTCATCGGCTTGCAGCCGAGGAACTGCTGAAAAGTGCAGCTTCGCACTACGCTGTCTCCAGATGAATCTCCATTCCTATTACGTCTAGCGTTGCTTGGTCCTCCACTGTCTTGAGTACGGTTTGCCTCGTACTGGGCGATAGCAGCGGAGATTCTTTCTTCCAGTAGAGCCTCCAGCTCTTCGGCAATTCTTGGCAGTGGGGGAGGAGGAGGTTGATCGTCATTGCGAGCATTCACAGCTTTCCTGGGTGCCATGTTCTAACAGAACATAACACAGCAGGGTTAGGCATTTGTTTGATATCGTCACACTAGACTGTAGTATCATATATATTCACAGGTATATATACCACACAAGTGACATCAAACAATTATTACTCTAGCAGAGTACTTGGTAGGCTTGCACTGAGGGAATCTATACGTAACAAGACTTGCTGTGATTTCTGTGCACTGAATTCCATAATTATGTATGCATCCATAATTACGTAACTCCTTGCACAGTCCGCACAGTTTGTTTCATCCTCGTATTTCTTCCTTCAGGTAGGCCATTGCTTTCAGGTAAAGTCACATATACTTGTGACATTCCACTTCTAGTACATGCTAATTATCACACATAATTGCAAGTAATTTCTAGTCAACGACAAGTGCTACTCAAGTGCACTCTAAGTCTCGTAGTGTCCTTTCTAGACTCATGTAGACAGTTTCAGGTAGTGGATGTCGCGGGACGTTTATGCAATGAAAACTCTTTGAAAATTGTTTTCGTGAATGGATCCTAGAGATTGTAGACTAGACTCGAGAATGAATCCTGGTTCACTACAATCGCAGCTCTGATACCAATCTGTCACACCCCTTTCTGCGGCGGAAGCACGAGGTGTGATCATGAAAGGTTCTCATTGCATACGAAGAGTAAACATGCTACATGCTCGTAAAATAACATTCAAATACCATAATTTGAAAACATACGTTAGCGTTTACATCGCTAAGTCGCATAAAACATTGTCTTAAAAGTTTACAACTTTATTCAAAATTAAACACAAGCGACATCCACGAGCATAAGCTAGACCACGCGCACATCCATCCTAGTTACCTGAAATACATGTGAGTTTTTGGAAAAACGTCAACATAATGTTGGTGTGAATTCATGCTGTTTTGTATTTCATGTTTGTATACTTTGTATGAAAACATAGTTTGTGAGTAAATCAAGTTTTCATATGTAAATCCAGTTTCATGTGTACACCACGTACATCTGTATAATTCAATTTCTTCTTGAGTACCCCACGTACTCAAGTTTAATTCTCATTCTCTTGAGTACCCCACGTACTTCAAGTATAATTCAATCTTCTTGAGTACCCCACGTACTTCAAGTTATATATCAATTTTGTATGGTATGAATTTTTATGTAAATACAGTATTTCTGTAATTATCAGATTGTTAATGGGTTGCAAAGCCATTAACCTGTGGCACGTCATAGGAAGTCACCAAACCTAAGGCATTTAATTGGTATATTCTGAGACACAAAAGCACTCCTCGATTCTCGCCCCGACCAGGAGTGTGGCTGCCAGGCACCCGTTAGATCTAACCTTTTGTTCTGCGGTCTGAATGTATACGTTGATTAATGGTGCTTCTGTACCCTATTCGTGACACTATTTCTCATAACGCCTCCTACTTGGTTCTCGTTCTCACCAAGCGCGTTTCTTGTTATCATTTCTCATAGCGCCTTATACTTGGTTCTCGTCTCACCAAATGCGCTTCTCATATTCATATATTTCGTCACACTTGGTTCTCGTTCTCACCAAGTGTACTTCTTGTATTTATATCATACCATTTATAAACATTGTACTTTTGTACATGTATTTCACCCCCGAAGTTATAAAAACTGAAAACAGTTAAAGAGAAAAGGGGGAGCATGAACTCACAACTTTGCGTTCCTAGCGTCGTAAACTCCACCGGATTTGCTTACTTAACGTCGTAACCTATACGCGTTTTCTTATCGTTAGTCACTAGACTTGCGTCGCACAAGTACAGTCACTCTCCTTTGTGTATATTTTCTTGTGTTAAAATATTCTATATTTTTAACTACGTATCTTACTTATATTATTTTCTCCAAAAATAAATATAAGTCTTTTATGTTTTGCACTTTGCACCCGAATTATGTATCTTGTATGTTGTATGTGTATTTTTATATTTCTACTCCTCATGAGTATTTAGTGTATTTTTAAGTCTTAATACACTAGCACGTATAACACATACTATATACACTTAGCACACAAGTTGGTGATCAAATAATATATATTTTTCTTTCAAAAATATATACTTAACATCCATTTTATTCTTGAAGAAATCCTCATTTCTTATCACCAAAAATTAGGGAAACCTTAGTAATACTTTTAAACACATTTTTAGGGAATAAGTTTCTCAAAAACTTATATTTTTCTAAGTGTCAAAATTTATAAAAATTTTGACAGAGTTTCCCCTAAAAATGGAGGTTTCCCCACGTTTTCAAAACGTGTGTTTATTTTCTTTTAAATCATCGTCAATCATCAATAATCATCAACAACAATTATCAACCATACTTATCAACAATAATCACTAACTTCTCCATTTCATGAACTTGAATATTTACAAAATGTGTAGTAACTTACTAGCACATTTAGTAAGTCTTGTTATCTTTAAAAATAAGTTTAATTTCTTAAAAACTTTATTTTTAAAGAATATGAAGTTTTACAACTTCTAGTCGGTTTTTACGAAAATTATTTCTTTGTTAAAACCTTTGTTACACAAGTATCCACACACTTGTTTGTTCACAAAAACCACTTTTGTTTGTGTAAGACCCGGTTTAGAACATGTGATTTCTTGGACACTTGGTCCTTTGAAAATACCGCTTGTAGATACGTAGATCTACTAGTTTTAAACACTATTTCACAAGTTAAATTGCTTTTACACAACAAAAATGCTTTTACACAAGTCCATGTCTCATGTGTGGTAGAGTTTCACCCTTTAACCCTTGTGTTAACTAAAAACGAGCTTATGTTAAGATCCATGATCTTACAAAGTCGGGTTAAACGATGATCCGGGCTACCACATCATAGATCGGGTCTAGATGACCATAAATTTCAAATACTACAACATTTACACAACATATGTGCTATTAACCACCACTTTAAGTGTTTTTAGTAGACTTTTGTTCATCATTTTGTATTTTAACGAGATTTAACCGATACAAATCCTTTTAACCACTCTAAAATAGTTCAAATACGAGTTTTAAACATTATACCTCTAGCTCGAGGCTAGGGAAGAATCTGTGCGCAAAAGAGGTGGATAAAAGCTAACGGTAGAGGTCCTTCGTGTTCCGCTTGCTCCGAGGCTCCTAATACGTGACCCTTATCCCTTATATGGTGATGGAATGCAAGAACTAAACTTGAAAGTATGATGGTGGGATGTGGGGAGTTCGGCCGAGAGTGAAGGGAGTGTGAGAGAGTGGTGTGAGTTGGTGTTTATGGAAAGTGATTATTCAAGTGCTAATCCCATTTACTTATAGACAATTTAGGAGGTTATTAACCAAGGGTAATTATGTTATCTAGATACTAGACAAACCATAATATAATAATAAACCTTGTACTCTTGTGTTTCCCCAAGGTTGGGGCCGATTCCAATAGGGGGGGGGTCTAGTTCGATTGTAACTAGGTGGTTAGGGAGTAATTAGTTAAGTTAAGTGTCTAACCCCGTTACTTGTATGTTACACGTTATGGCGGGTGTTAGGGTAATCAGGGACCCTAACTGGCTCAGAAAAATATAGATAGTGAAAATAATAATATTTTCATGTTCCGGGTATAGTCCGGTTGTTCGGTTACATACCGATTCGTTAAAGTGCTAAATCACACTTTTTAGTGTCTTTTAAGTACCTTTCATGTACTCTTTCAATTCCCAACACTTAGGGAAATATTCTGGATAATAAAACGACATTTCTGCATAATATTTATATGTCTAAATGCTGATTTATTGCTGAATTGTATAAATTCTGCACTTAAAGTGCGTTTCGGGTGCTTTTTAGTGCTTATTTTTGCTTTCGTATTGCATATATATTAACCCTTGTATGTACTCTTGGGTTTTAATGCATTCTTGTTGTCGGACCTACACCTAGGCTCCAATTTTACTGTCTGACTGCTTTCTGCAGTTCAGTCGACACAGTGTGTCTTACCGGTGAGTTTACTATTATTTTTGACGCAACGCTCTTGTTTATGCATAAAGCAATATTTTGTAGTATACAACATGCATGAATTCACTTGTTTAATCATGTGTTCAGACATTGCTGACACTTAAACTCATAATTGCAGTCATTAAGCAATAATTATAGTGTACGAAAATTACCGGTTTGTGCCAGTTGTCACACTCTCCCCCCGTTAAAAGAATTTCGTCCCGAAATTCAGACTGAACTAACTCTCGCTGGAGTCTTCTTGAATAGGTGGGGATACTTTTTCTTGAACTGGTCTTCACGTTCCCATGTGTACTCGGGTCCGTGTTTTGAGCTCCAACGTACTTTGACAAGTTTCACACTGCTCCTCCTGGTCTTGTTGACTTTCCAGTCAGTAACCTCAACGGGTTGTTCTGTAAATCGGAGGGCTTCATCAATATGTACTTCATCCATCGGGATGGTCACGTTTTCTTGCGTTGGACTCTTCTTCAGGTGGGATATTGTGATATTTTTGGTTTTATTTATTAAACATTTAAATAAAAATATGAATGGACCAGAATACCCTTAAGTGAATAAATTTAACTGAAAATTTTAATCTAGTTAGTGCTAAAGGACCTGGAGCGTAACGAGTTTTGCAAATAAAGGATTGTGACTATAATTATTGAAGTTAAAGGTTATCCATTGCAATCCAGTATAAACATAAAGGACGAAAAGTGTAATTTATCCTAAATTTAAATTACACCTTTGTAGTCTTGCTTAAGGTTGAATCTAGAACCTCCCCTCTAAAAAGCATAAATCTCTACCAAGTGTGCTAGCCCCACATTAACTCTATGAATTATGTAACTCAAACTTTCATGAATACCAATGAAATATTTTAATCTACAAGTGGTTTTTACATGATTCACAAGAGATATCTAGATTTACACTAACATTCATAAATACCAACATTGGTATAACCATGCCCCTTAACTATGAACTAATATCGAGCCTTCTTGTGACGGAGTTGTGTCTACATACAACTTATACGTGCAAAAAGGTAACTATTAAACCAAGTCGGGTGAAAAAAGGGGTAAATTGCACTTTTCGTCCTTTATATTTGTATCGGATTGCAATGGATGTCCTTTAACTTCAATAATTACAGTCACAATCCTTTATTTGTAAAACTCATTACACTTTACGTCCTTTATCACCAACCAGATTAAAATTTTCAGTTAAGTCTAGTCACATGAGGGTATTCTGATCATTTCACGCTTTCATATAGAATGTTTCTTGATAAAAAAAAACAAAACAAAACAAAAGATACATACACAACTCATTTCCTCCACATTAAACTTTCTATCTAAATTAACACAACCATCATCCTCCTCTAACAACCACCACCATCTCTGAAAACCATCATATGTATTCTTTAGTTCAACCACTATCCCGGTTAGAAAGTCTATTCCTGGGATATGGAAGGATATAAGTGCTGTGGAGGGGTCTTTATTTAAGTTGGGGATTCATATTAATGAGCACCTAAAGGTTGAGATTGGGGATGGGGCTAACACACGGTTTTGGAAGGAAACATGGTTGACCAATGTACCTCTTAAAGAGGTATTCCCAAGCCTGTTCAATCTTGCTGCTGATAAAGACGGAAGCGTTGCAAGTTGCAAGAAGAATATGGGAGCCACAACCATTTGGGCCTGGGAGTGGGCTGGAAGCCCAGCGAATGACAATGAATGGAGGCATCTCAGCTTATTAATGAATATGCTGCATCAGGTTAAGATCAAGGCTGGAAGTGATAGGTGGATATGGGCGAACAGATTTTGAGAGGATTTTTCGGTTAAAGGTATACGACTTGACATTGTTACTAAGGATGCTCCAGAGGAAACTGTGCGATGGAATCCGTGGGTGCCTCCGAAGTGCAATTTGCTGCGTTGGAAAGCGGTTATGGGGAAAATCGCAGCCAAGGATTAGCTTATTGCAAGAGGAATAAATGGTATAAACGCCACTTGTGATCGGTGCGGGTTCGGGTGGGAAGACTCCAACCATATCTTTGTAAACTGTTTACTAGCTAAAGGGATCTGGTGGGAGATTTTTGTGTGGATGCGCATTCCTTTTCCAGCTGGAGCTAATCGCTTGAAGGATCTTTTGGAGGTTGTGTACAACAGTCCGGGCTCTAAGATTTGGAAGCGGCTGGTGAACATGGTGGCTTGCGCTGCTATTTGGAGGTTATGGCAAGCGAGAAACGAGAAAGTCTTCGAAGGAAAGTTTGTCCACCCGAGGAAGACGGTGGATTTCATTAAAGAAGACGCTTATTTATGGGTGTGTTATAGGTCTAAAATCCCCAATCCAACATGGGACAAATGGAAGGAGTTTGATGTGTCAGATTGTGTTTAAGTTGTGACTGATTTTAGGGTCTTTTCGATATGTAATTTCAGCCCCTTGCTGGCTCTTTATATATATATATATATATATATATATATATATATATATATATATATATGTGTGTGTGTGTGTGTGTGTGTGTGTGTGTATAGGGTAAGGTTCATGCGAGAACCACCCTTATTGCGAGAACCGCGAAAACCAATGTGAACACAAAATAAAATCTAAAAAAAATAAAAAAAGCACTCAAATTTTTTTTTTAATATTTTTTTAAAAAAAATCGCTATATTTCGTTACCATAAAAAAATCGAGTAACAGTTATCCATGCACATGTGCATATGTATCATTATTTCAACAAATTCGGTAATACGTTATCAGGAATAGACAATTGCACTTTAATTTACAATACCATTAGTAATACACTACTTTTTACATTACCAATATTTAAAATGCACATGTGCATAATTAGATATAACCATGATATAACGTGTTTTGTACAAAAAGTTTGTGATTTTTAATGGAGAAGTAGGGCCTATATACATGTTTTTTGGTTAGTTATATCTAGTGGTTGATGGTTTGGTTATAGTTGTCAATTTTTGATGTAATATGTTGATTGGATGGTATAAATGGTGTTTACATACATGTAATAAAGTGAAAATATTGTTAATGGTATTGTATTATGGATGGTAGGAGGTAATGATATTGTATTATGGATGGTAGGAGGTAATAGTAGTTTATTATGGATGGTATGATAGATGAAAGGGAAAGTGTATTCAAAGTAGTGTACCAAAACACCTTGTTTCATGTTGATACATATAAATGCACATGTGCATTTATAATATTGGTAATGTAAAAAGTAGTGTATTACATATGGTAGTGTAAATGAAAGTGCAATTGTCTAATATGTGTAATGAATTACAAAATTTGTCAAAGAAATGACAAAAATGCACATGTGCATGCTTGTGTATTATGGATGAAATGATAGATAAAAGAGAAAGTAGTGTACCAAAACACCTTATTTTATGTTGATACATATAGATACACATGTGCATTTCTAACATTGTTAACGTAAAAAGTAGTGTATTACACGTGGTAGTGTAAATGAAAGTGCAATTGACTATTATTTGTAATGAATTACGGAATTTGACAAAGAAATGATACATATGCACATGTGCATGGATAACTGTTACCCGAATTTTTTTTTATTAACAAAATATAGCGATTTTTTCAAAAAAAATAGTAAAAAAAAAAAAAAAATTTGGGTGTTTTTTAAATTTTTTTAGGAATTACTGTTTGTGTTCACACTGGTTCTCGCAATAAATGGTGGTTCCTAACGGATCTTTGTCCTATATATATATATATATATATATAGGGAGCCGCTAGAATGAGAACCACCACAAGTTATGAGAACCACGAGAACCGCACCCCGCGGGTGGCCGTTGACCACGAAATTTTTTTTACACCTAGATCCGTATATTTTAAGACCGGGTGTAAATTTTGGGTTCAAACGGTGCGCCCGAGGGGGTAGTTTTTTACGCCCAAAGTTTGGGTTTTTTTAATTTTTCTTTTTTTTTTAACCAAACTTTGGGCGTAAAAAACTACCCCCTCGGGCGCGCCGTTTGAACCCAAAATTTACACCCGGTCTTAAAATATACGGATCTAGGTGTAAAAAAAATTTCGTGGTCAACGGCCACCCGCGGGGCGCGGTTCTCGTGGTTCTCATAACTCGTGGTGGTTCTCATTCTAGCGGCCCCCTATATATATATATATATATATATATAGAGAGAGAGAGAGAGAGAGAGTTAGGATCCTGTAAAAAAAAGGCCCAAAGTGTGAGAAAGATAAGAAAGAATCTCAACCATTAGATCTTTTGATCTAATGGTTGAGATCAATATGGACCAAAATGTAAAATATTTTTATTAATTTGGATTGAATTGAAATATCTAGGGGCAATTGTGTCTAGGGCTGTAAACGAACCGAACGAACACGAACAAGGTTTTGTTCGTGTTCGTTCGTTAAGGAAATAAATGTGTTCACGAACGGTTCATGAACACTTACCGAACGAGATTTTATGTTCGTGTTCGTTCATTAAGGAAATGAGCGTGTTCGCGAACAGTTCACGAACACAAACGAACACAAATAAATTTGGCGAACGCGACGAAGGATAAAGATAGATGGCCCAGAGAGTAGCACTCGAACTTGAATCCCTTATTGTGGAACGAAGGTCGATTGTATCCAATGTAAATAATGAGAAATGAAAGGGAAATGATGCATAAACAAGGTGAAAGTGGGTTTCCTAGTTTAATTGTTAGGGTAACAAAATAAATAAAAGTTTAATAATATAAAAAGTATATATAAAATATAAGAAAGTACAAAGATCTTCAATTAAAACACAAACATACGAACATAAACGAACGCAAATCAACGAATGTTCATGAACACGTTCACGAACACCTTACCGAACGTTCACGAACACAATCGAACGAACGAGACCTCTGTTCATGTTTGTTCATTTAACTAATCGAACGTAATTTCTTGTTCATGTTCGTTCGTTTATTAAACGAACGAACATAAACGAACTTCCCGCCGAACGGTTCACGAACTGTTCGCTGAACATTCGGTTCGTTTACAGCCCTAATTGTGTCTTTTTATCTTCATTTTGTAAATCAAAATCCCTAAAATTTCGTTCTCTCTCTATCATACGTTCCTAATTTCTCTCTTTCTCTCTCTTTCTTCTTCCATATTTAGAACATAATCCATGCAAACAGAAAACGTAAACATCAATCGGAAGCGGACCGGCAGTGGTGGTCGACGACGGCGGTGGCGGACCGGCAGTGGTTGGGTTCGACGACGCGCGGGTGGTTGGGTTCGACGACGGCGGCGGTTGGGAACCATGAGATTTTACTGTCGGGTGGTTGTGTTCGACGACGGCGGTGGCGGACCGGCAGTGGTGGTGCCGGCAGCGGAGAAGAAGATGATACAGAGATGTAAGGATTATTGAATGGTGTTATTTTTCTTTTCATTAATGGTGTTATTTTCCTTTGTTAATGGTGTTTTTTCTTTTCTGAATGGTGTTATTTTTCTTTTTAATGGTGTTTTTTTCTTTTCTGAATGGTGTTTTTTTTCTTTTTCTGACTGGTGTTATATTTCTTTTACTGAATGGTATTATATTCTTGTACTGAATGGTGTTTATTTTATTTACTGCTGAATGGTGTTTTTTTTTGTGCTGAATGGTGTTATTTTTGTGCTGAATTATGTTATTTTTTGTGTGAATGGTGTTATTTTTGTGCTGAATTATGTTATTTTTTGTGTGAATGGTTTTTTTTGTGCTGAATGGTGTTATATTTTGTGCTGAATGATGTTATTTTTGTGTGAATGGTGTTTTTTTTGTGTGAATGGTGTTTTTTTTGTGCTGAATGGTGTTATATTTGTGCTGAATGGTGTTATATTTTCTGAATGGTGTTATATTTAAAACATCATGTATGAACATGCTCTGAATAGTGTTATATTTATGGACGGTTATAAGTCCTTAAATCAAGGATTTTCTCTCTCCAAATCCTTAAATCAAGGATCACCATATTTGAATTTGTTAATGCATTTACAATTATACCCTTTTCAATTAATTTAGATCTAATGGTTGAGATTCTTTCTTACCTTTCTCACACTTTTGGTCTTTTTTACAATAACTCCACCCTATATATATATATATATATATATATATATATATATATATATAAAGTGTTTGCCGTTCAAAAAAAAAAGTTCAACCACTACCATAGTCGCCATCCGTCACATGCATAAACCCCGACAACCATCACAATCCACCACCTGAAAGCCTCTAATTACCACCATCTATCAATCTCTCTAGTTTTCAGCCCCTCTGATTGCGATGGTGTGGCCGAACTTTGGATTTGGAAAAAACCCCTCACGACCTTGCAAAACCTTCAGATTTGAAACCCTAGAACATAACAAAACCCCTCACAGCATGGTGGTTCTTCGCAGATCTGAAACACAATGGCGGTGGTTAGGGTTTCGGGTTTAAAGGCAGCGGCGGTGGTGGCGTGTATATGGGTGACAGGCGTGTGGCAAGGGATATGGTTTATGTTGTCACGGTGGTTCTGTCGGCCGGTTAGCGGTGGATAGGGGTAGTGGCAGGGGTATTGTAGACTGAGAGAGTATAAGAGTGGAGGGGTTTTGTGGTCGTTCTGTAACAACGCAAAAAAGGTGTAGGTGCTTTGGTTTGTGGTTGAAATGTGTGGCGGATTGTTTGTTGAATGTTATGAGATTTGTGAATTGTTGTTGTTAGATCCATGGTGGAGATGAGTTGTAGGTGTATAATTGTTTAATATTTAATATATAATTGTTTAGACAAAAGAACAAATACAAATACCCTTATCATACAAAACGTATGAATAGGGTGAAAATGTAAAAAAAAAAAACGCGGTACAAATGATCTTGTAGGGTAATTTTGATCTTGTAGAGTAATTTTGTAAAATGTTCTTGTATGGTAATTTTGATTTTGTAAAGTATCATAATTATTGTACAAATGATCTTGTATGGTAATTTTGATCTTGTAAGGTAATTTTGTAGAGTATCATAATTACTCTACAAATGATTTGTAGAGTAATTTTGAATTGTATGTTGTTTGATAAATTTGTAGAGTAATTTTGATACACTTGTAGAGTAATTTTGATATACTTGTAGAGTAATTTCGATAATTACCCTACAAGATCAAAATTACGCTACAAGATCATTTTTAGAGTAATTTTGATAATTACCCTACGAGCAAATAATTACGAAAATGCCACCGCGTTTTTTGGCTTTTTCTTGCATTTCGTACATTTTGTACAATAAGGCATTTTATATGTGAACTTAACCCTAATTGTTTAATGTTACTATTTTAATTGTATTGTTTTGTTAAATATATTTTGAATAAATGAAGAAAATTACTGATCTACCCTCATGTGCAAGTTACATGACTACACTTAACTGAAAATTTTAACCTGGTTAGTGTAAAAGAACGTAGAGTGTAATAGGGTTTACAAATAAAGGAATATGACCGTAATTATTGAAGTTAAAAAACATCTATTACAATATAATACAAACACAAAGAACGAAAAGTGTAATTTACCAAAAAAAAAAAATTACAAAGATCGAAACGGCAAAGAAATTTTATATGACTAGAAGATTTATTAAAACTAAAGTGAAGGGACTGAAAGTGCAGATTAGCAAATAGTGAAGGGACCATCTTCTTTAATCTGTCATGTCAGCTGTTCGATTCGATTTTGGGTTCAAATTTCTCGTCTCATATATCGGTTCCACACCTCCACATCAACTGCGTGAGTGACGGTGACTCTGTGTGTGTGAGAGAGAATCGGAGATCCTGTGGACGAAGAGAGAAAGATGGCAAGAAGACCGGACGAAGAGTACGATTACCTGTTCAAAGTCGTATTGATTGGTGATTCAGGCGTTGGTAAATCCAATCTTCTCTCCAGATTCACCAGAAATGAGTTCTGTTTGGAATCTAAATCCACTATCGGCGTCGAATTCGCTACCCGTACTCTTCAAGTACTCTCTCTCTCTCATTTGTTTATATTGTTGTTGGATCTCTATCTGAAAACCTGTAGTTGTGCTGTTTAAACTTGTATATATGCGTAATTTGATCGCATCCGTATGGAAATGTGTTGTTAGATCCAGAATTATGTGAGATTGATGTTGCAGTTGCTTTTAATCGATCTGTTTTGGCGTAAATCTGTTGATAATTTGATTCTCCGTGATCTGTGTTTCAAAAGTTTGATGCAGATTTAAATATAGTCATTTAGAACGGAGTGATTCAATTGCTATGTTTAGGTTAAATAATTTGTTTAATGTGATTACTGATGATTAGTGAAAACTGAATAGTATTAATTGCTACATTTGATATAGTTGATGATTGTATAAGCTGGTAGTTGTTTTTCACCTTTTTTTTATGTTCGTTTTGGTCTACGGATGGCGGATTTTACTAAAACGTTGTAGATCGTGTTTGTTGATTGCGTTTTATGTATCTGTTCTGTTTGGTTGCGTCGTAAGATAGTATCATAGTTTTCATGTAAATCTACAAGTGGTTTCTTGCAGCTTGCTAGTCATTGTCTCTTTTGGAGTGTGTTTTTTGATAAATTTGCCTGTCTCTTTTGGTGTGTGTTTTTTGATGAATTTGCCTTTTAAAAAATGTAAATCTACAAATGTCTCACTGTGAGTAGAATAGCATGGACCACTGGAATGATAGAGGTTATTTCAGGTTTCTAAGCCATGTGATGTGAGTTGTTGTTAGCACATTTAATCAATGTAAACTGTTGAGTTGTTAAAAGTGTATGCCCATGGCTTTATAGCCTAGTGGCATCTTGGGGGTGGGATAAAGCTTTGGGACCAATAGGTCCTGGGTTCGATTCCCACAAGGGGGTTTTCCCATATTTATTGGGTTTCCTCCTGAATTGGTGTATAGGCATTATGCCTAGTGGAGATGGATATGATCGGGTGGTTCCACTGGTGGCACGATGATACTCCAGTGGTCCGTCAGTGATCCAAATTTGCCGTTAAAAAAAAAGTGTATGCACATGCATAGTACACAACCCTCAATAGACTATAGCTACCCAAAACAAGTTATAAATGTTTGCATTATTACATCTCTCATCTCTGTGTACTATTTCTATTTCTATTGAATCTTGATAAGTAGTTCTTAAAATATTATTTAACTTTTCAGCTGTCCAACCATATGTGGCTTATGTGCATATTGGTCGGTGCTAAGAGCTAGTCTCTTTGTGTAACTATAACAAAGTTTGTGACCAATTGACAACAGTTGTTTAAGTTGCATTTGCATTATTAAAGCCTTTGTTATCTCGATACTATATCACTCTAATATCACTATCACGAATTTACAATTTTCATCTTCAGGTTGAAGGAAGGACGATAAAGGCTCAGATATGGGACACAGCAGGACAAGAGCGATACAGAGCAATCACGAGTGCATATTACAGGGGTGCCCTTGGAGCACTTCTAGTCTATGACGTCACAAAACCGACAACCTTTGAAAACATAAGCAGGTGGTTGAAGGAATTAAGGGACCATGCAGATGCCAATATTGTGATCATGCTTATAGGTAACAAAACCGATCTCAAACATCTTAGGGCCGTTGCTGTAGAAGATGCACAAAGTTTTGCAGAGAGAGAAGGTCTCTCTTTCATTGAGACATCTGCTTTAGAAGCTGTAAATGTTGAGAAGTCGTTTCAAACGATTCTTGGTGAGATATATCGAATTATTAGCAAGAAATCGATATCTGCAGGTGAGACTGGACCGGCTAGCGTTAAACAGGGTGAGACACTTGTTGTTGGATCACAAGATGCTAATGCAAAGAAGGCTTGTTGTTCGTCGTCCTAACCGCTTTGGTTAAAAACTTGTTTGAATTCTCTCGTGTTAAATTCTGTTTTTTTTTTGGGTTCTTGTGTGGTTAAATCGCAAGGTGGCTATGGATTGTAGTTGATTTTGGTTTTATTATTGATTTCCTCCTATATGGTTTTTTTTTCATTCATGCTCAATCTTTCTGTGTGGTTCATCTTTGAGGGCTGCAGTTTGTCCAGATGAATATTTATTTCTTACATTTGCGCTTCATTTTTTGTGTGGAAATTAGGACTATCATCCATGTTGAATCGAAACGACAAACCCAAGCACGACTCGTATATATTTGTGTCAAACAAATCAACTCTAACCGCACCCAATTATCTAAAGTTCTAAGCGAGTCAAACACTCTTGTATTTTAAATGAGTTTTAAATGTTTTATAAACGGGTTGGTGGAACGGGTTGGAGAGGTGGCCTGGTTGGCGAGTTGGCCCTATAGACAGATTGTAGCCCAAAACGGTTATTAGACAAACCAACAAGAATACAACGTATAACGTCCATAAACGGATTGTACTGACTATTGACCATCCAAAACCATATAATGTCCATGTATCGTTTCAAATATGTCAATTTTCCACCTCTAATATAAACATGAGTATTTGCCCAGGAGAAAACTAGATCAAAAACGTTTCAAGTCGGCGGCCCGACCTTTTTAACCTATTGTGACCCGTCACACAACCATGCTCATTTTGCCACCTTTCATAGTAATTTGATGCAGAAAAGTAATGTCAAATATCTTTTTACCAGTAGTTGAAATCAGATGATACAAAGAAGTCCATGAAGCTAATTAAAAGCCAACAACATTTTACAAACATTTTTACTAGTTGTCCTGTGGACCTTAACAGTATTAACCACAACAATTGCTCTTCTGCTCAATCGGCTGCCCTTTGATTTGAACTGTGCTCTTGTCGCCCGTTGGCTGGTTACCCATTCTACAATTTCAAACAACCAAAACAAAAATTTTTAAAAAAAATCGCACTCAAATTATTGTTAAAAAGACCCGTAGCTGTCTTACTTTTTCTTTATCTCTGCAGCCATTGTCAAGAAAGCCTGTTCCACATTCACGGAGTCTTTTGCACTGGTCTCGAGGAAAGGGATCCCGAGCTCATCTGCAAATGCCTGCAGGTCGACGAGGGTTAAACGGTAATTTTTACCAAAGGGTTGACTGAAACGTTATGACATTCTTGTGGCATACCTTAGCTGTTTGTGTGTCAACAACCTTGTTCTCAACTAGATCACATTTATTTCCAACAAGAAGCTTGCAGACTGATTCATTTGCATATCTGTCGATTTCACTCAGCCATTGCTTCACATTGTTGAAGCTCTCCATCTCAGTCACATCATACACGATCTGATACAGAAACTATAGTAAGCTATTCGATACAGATACTTTTTTTAGATAACAAAATTTATTCTTTTATTGAAACAATTACTCATAAATATTTGAATAGATCACTTCCGAGTCAGAAAAGTCGAATAATAAACAAAAGTTAAGAGAAACCGATAAATGTCAGCTTTTCAGTTTTTCTCAAGGCTTGATTAATTGATAAGTTGATTTTAAATATTTGACATAAAAATTCAATTTTAAATCACATGGAATCTGTCCACGGCTTTCAATATGAATGTCTTCAACAGAGAAAATAAATGCAATCAATTGGTGTGTACTTTATAACACATCAAGCATTTACCTAGAAGTCATATAACACAAATATAACATGTAGTTTTTTCGGTGATTAGCACATTGTATATAATGTTTAACTGTGTTGATGAAAATAGATTCTTTAAATTTCCTAATAAATCGGACAACGAAAGACTGTAATTCATACATGATCTAATATAGGAATTTGAGTTATGATACTAAGGTATGATACAAATAATTTTCTAAATGACCAAATTCAGTATTTGCTTGATATGATTACTCAAAAACGATTGAAAATACTACGAATGTCCTAGTCGGGAAAGTCATAATAAATGTTAACAGAGACCGAAAAATGACGGCTTTTCAGTTTTTTAAGGCTTATTTTAGTGATGAATTGCTTTTGAATTTGGGACATAAAATTTCAATGGTATATCACATGGGTCTGCACACAGCTCTCAATATGAATGTCCTTGGCAGAGAAAATAAATGCAATTTACTAGAGTTCACTTTATAACAACACATCAAGCATCTACCTAGTAATCATATCGATACATGCCGATGCATATAACCATCAATGTAGGTAATGTGGTATATATTCATGACAATTAAGTTCTGTAATAAATAGAAATTTTAACCAAAAACAGATATGTAGTTTTTCGGTAATTATTAATTAGCACATTGTATATAATGTTTACATGTGTTGATGCACATAAATTTTCTTTAAACTTTATACTAAAATGGACAAAGTAATACTGTAATTCTTACAATTATTCCATGTGCTCCTCTGTAGTAACTGCTTGTTATAGTCCGAAACCGCTCCTGGCCAGCAGTATCCCACTGCCGAAGACAAAAACTTTACGTAAAAACTACGAGATATAAAAGTTTTTCCATCCATTCAAACAACTCTAGTCATAGTAGTCAAAGGGCGCGCGCCTAGCCGAAGCGAGGCTACACACCTCGGTTAAACACAAAGCGGCTTGTAGCAACAATGAAATCAATCCGCAAAGTCATTTTTATCAAAAAAACATTTTGAATCAACACAAGAGTGATAAAACAACTCTAAATAATCTTCTGCATAAACTATCAAATAAAAATGTTTCTGTGTACTCACTATCTGCAGCTTGATGGTCTTCCTATCCTGCTCCACAGTCCTAATTTTCTGCATCATCATAATACACATTAGCAAGACCTAAACTACAACAAGCCACATATACAAGAAAGAAAAAACTCACAAAGTCAACTCCAATTGTGCTTATGTAACTATCCACATAAGAATCATCCTGAAAGTAAAAAAAAATGCAGTCAGATACAAATCAAATAAACCCTAATTATGATAAATTTATATAATGTTAAACCCCCTCTATCATACCCAATCTATTAAATTAACCTTTAAAATATAATAACATCCTAGTGGAATAAAATCAGTAGAATGAATATGCTGTATACTTAGAAATTTAATCCAAAGCAAAAAAAAAAAAAAAAAATCACTACTTGTGCTGGTAAAAATGAAAGCAAAAACTATACAGAAATTGAAAGCATGAATATGGACAGAAAATTTAGAAAGAAACACAGAGTTAAAGCGGTCGATGGAGAGATAATGATTATTGAAGTATGAATAATTACAGCAAATCGGAGAAGAAGGCATGATTTTCCGACGGAGGAGTCACCGATGAGTAAAAGTTTGAAGAGATAATCGCTGCAAAAGAGGAAACTAATTAGAGTTGAGTGAATAAGAAGTCGGAAATGGTAAGCCGGAGAAAGAAAGAGGAACTGACTATTCGTTGCTCATTGTGACGGTGTCGGTGGATGATTGGTTTCTACGTCATTAATTCAAAGGAAGATAGATGGGTGAGTCAAAAAGATGGAGACGATTATTAATCTTTGAGCCGTTTTATATTATATTTCCCATTATGCCCCTTTCCTTTTAGGGTATACAAGGTGTTCGCGGCAAGGGGAGTCGGCAACCCCTTTGCCGATCGGTAACACCGCCACCAAGGATGTTTGCTGCACGGGGAAGTGCCAAATCGGGGAGACTTTGCCGATAGGGAAAAGAAGAGGGAGAGGGTAAGTGGGGGGACCCACACTTATATCAACTAATCACATGTTTTTTTTTTAAATTAGTTTGCCTAATCTCATTTTAGACTTATGTTTTTTGGGCATTAGACAACAATGAGAGGGGAATTATATGACACGTCATGATTTGGGGGGGGGGGGGGGGGGGGGGGGGGGATTTTGCCTAACCCAACACTCACAAAATCCACAAGTAATTTGCCCTCTTAAATCTACTCATAAAATTCAGTTAATATTTATTTTATGAGATTTAAACCCTCGTTACTTTGATGGCACTACATTGAACTAGATTATTCGGATCTATTAAAGATGTTTAATATGAATTTGGAGTTTCAATTTCCTTTGAATTTGAAATTCAGAAAATGGTTGACATACATGGATGGTACCATGTTTATTTTATGGTGTACATATACTAGTGTTTGCCTATATATAGTGAGAAATTGTGAGGTGAAGAACTAGCATAGAACCTTTTATCTAGAGATGAAAACATGTATATATAAACATATTCTTTTACTTCCTTTAATGGTATATATAGGAAGTTTTCAATATTTGACAAATAAAAAATTAGAGTTAAAAGTACAATTTTAGTCTCTGGGTTTTACACCCAATCACATGTTCAGTGCTCATTTAAAAAGAACGAACACTCCAGTCTCTATGGTTGTCGATTGCTCGTAATTAAATCCCTCCCACTGACAGCCGTTAGTTGACCGTCAAATAACTTAACCGTAGGGAGGGCAGAATGGTCATTTCCCTTAAATCTAAAAAACCTTTTAATCCCCCTAACTTACATGATAAGCCACAATCCAATCCTTCCTCCCTTAAACCCTCTCCCGCTCAACAACCCCACCAGCGACACCTCCTTCCGGTGACACACAGCTTCGATCATCATCAAGATGAGACAATACGCTATTATTCTAATCACATTCCACGTTATTGGTACGACATTGTCTTAATTTGTATTTGAAATTTTATTTCGTGATTAGATTCGTGTATCGTTGTATATTAGTTGAAATGTGGTTTGTTTTTCTTGGAGTTCTAGTAGGAATCAGGGTCCAGGTCACAAGGCGAAACATTAGGATCTAGTACCGGGTTCTGATGAGGGCCGGTAGGGGGTTTCGGGTTGAGCACTGTGTTGCGCATCGCTTGTGAAGGCTTCAGGCTCCTTTCCTATACATATATGATGCATAGCTAATAGCTTAACTATAACTGTTGTTTTTGGTTTGTTTGGTCTAGTCATTTTCGAGTTTAGTCGTCAATGATCAGTGTTAGTTACAACAGTTTAACTGGGTTACTTGGGTTGGTCAACTTTTGGGTTTTAGTCGTTGATGATCAAGGGTAACCCATGTGGTTTATATGTATGAATGTTGTATGACTTATGATATTTATGAATGACAATGAATGACAAATTTAAGAATGATGTTTGATCAGGGTAATCCCCTAGATAACATGTTTGTGCATTTAAGTTAATACATGTATTTGAGAATGATGTTTGAGCTTGATTGTAAGTTTTGGTTTGGAAATCTGTTTGTTTAGATAACATGTTTATGTTGGATGAACTAGTATTGACAGTTTTTGGTTTTAGTCATTTGAATGAACATGTATTAGTTTTAGTCATTTGAATGAACATGTTTAATTTTAGATAACCTTTTTGTTCATTTAAGTGATATTTGAATGAACTAGTATTTGAAAGTAGATACATGTATTGGTTTTACTCATTTGAATACATGTTTGACTAAACAAAGGTCTTTGATGTTTAAACATGAGGCAACAAAACAAATGTAACGCTCTGCTTCTTCATACTTTCCATAATTAGAAAGCGTTGTTTGTATTTCTATTTTTGGAAGTCTTATATTCTTGTAATTGTTCTTTCGTTGTAATTATTGTAAAATCCGAGACTTAGATCATAAATAAAATTTGTATTTTCTTTAAATTTGTGTTATACATACTTCATACATGTTCATACGTTTGGATTAATTATGCAATCGATACATTATTCGTAATTCTTGAAAATATGTGTTATACATGCAAATTCGTGATATACTTGAATCATACGTCATTTGGATGCACACGATACCTATTTACGACATACTTATGCTAAATCATTCTTGTATTTATGTTATAAACACTTAGCATCCCTTTTACTATGTTTATGTTTCATAAAACACCCTCAAAAGACATTAAACCTTCAATAATAACCATCGGGGACCTAAATTGCCAACATTTAAAACTGTTTTCCCCAGCCAATCTCGCTCGCCACTCGCGACCCGGCCACCCATGTGGCTCGCGGCCCGCCAGCCACCCAGATCCGCAGCAAACGCGATCAGCCTCCTTGATTGGGTGGTTTTGAGCTAGTTACTTGTGTTTCTTGCATAAATGGACACCTAACTCAACCCTAATCATTCCCTATAAAACCCAACCCTTCTCCACACATTTTCCACTTTGCAAACTCATCTCTTTCACTTTCAAACACTCAAAATCTCAGCTGGAAATCAGTAGCAATTCATATTCGTTTCAGTTACAAAAGTGAGCATAACTTCACTATTCTTCCATCTTTTTCATTGATTCTTTCTTCTTAGCACTTGGAACAACCTTAGGTATGTTTCCACAGTTTTTCCACAGAAAACCAAGGCTGGAACATCAACCAAATAGGGTTAAAAGTGCAAGAAAGTTTCTGTTTTGTATAAACACTTGATTAAACATACTTTAACTTATGATTTCTCAACACATTCCTATGTCCTTATGCCACTAATCAAGACCATGATTATGTGAGTTAGAAAAAAAAAGGTTGTGACATGTAAATCCAGAGGTTTAATCCTCAAAAAGTCACATATTTTAAAATGGTTTTAACCGACAAGTGATGAACAAGTCTTGAACTTGTGAAAGTGTGATTATTTGGATAGCTTGGGCTATCCTACTTACAAATCCACACATCACTTGATGTTCCTGGTGTGTGTCGGGTGTATTATATTTTTCTTTATATTTTAAGCCCTTTTTAACACGCTAGTCAAGTTTTAAATTTATAAAACACGATATTCTACTAACACTAAACACACACAAGGGCAAGTACACCCATCGTGAGCGTAGTATAGCGTTGGTAAGATACCGAGGTCGTCCAAGAACACAAGAGATTTTAATACCGGTTTATCCTCAACGTCTAATCAAATCAAAAGTTTTAGAAAAGATTTAAAACATCGAAATAAAAACTAAAAATGCTGAAAATAAAAATAAAATAAAAACAGATAGACAAGATGAATCACTTGGATTCGACTCGCCTTTAGTGTAACCTTTGATGATTTCCGCACTTTTGCACTTTTTAAGAGATTATCTTAGTTATAGTAGTAGGCCCCTATTTTGAAGGTGACGTTACCCTCAACCCAGTAGTTTGAGTCAACAAGGATACAATCCTAAAGGGTTGGAATATTGGAAGATAATTAATTAAGTTATTAATGTGTAATGTGGCATGCCCCTCTTTTGAAGGTGACGTTACCCTCGGCTAAGTGGTTTGAGTCAGCAGAGATACAATCCCAAGTAGCCGAGTTAATGTATTAATAGTAGTTTACATATGAGGGGATCAAGCCATTCGCACCCCCGCCATCCAATACCAGTGGGTATTGAAGGAGGTCCTAGTAAGCTTGACCCAGGTCCTTGCAGGATCTATACACTGAACAAGGCAAGAACCTTACCAAACCATTCCCTTAACCCCCGACCAGGTAGCCAACATATCTCTATATAGACCGTAGAGTTATGAATGGTGTAAATCTTTTATTTTATATAGACAGGAAAATAACGCCAAGACACCACGGGAAAATGATAAGGAAGTTTCACCTTCGACATAAGAAACTAGTTATTAAAGTCATTAATACAAAACCAAATAAAAAGTGCGAAAAGATTAAAAATCAAAAGTATTACACTAAATGCTTGTCTTCACCAAGTGATGTAAGAGACTTAGGCAAACATGGCCTTTGATTGTCAAGAACTCTTACTATCAATCTTGGATCCCGAGACTACTACACACACTCTAGATGGATGATGGTGGTGGATGTGGGTGTTGTGATGGTGGTGGAGTGTGGGTGAAGTGGTAGAGAGGTGGTTTGCCAAGGGATGCTTTTAAAGTGAGCCAAGCACCCCTATTTATAGCCTGCACAGAAGCCCGGACAAGGCCCCGTGTCCATCCTTATTCTCTTTCTTCATTAATTGCAATTTGTCTGCATTAGCTCCACACTCCCCCGTGTTCACTGGGCACGGCCCCGTGTGTAGAAGCGAATCTGTACTATCAAGATTTGCAAGATTTTGCGAATCTTAGCGTTGACCACGGCCCGTGTTAAGTTGGGCACGCCCCCATGTTGGGAATAGAAGCTTCTAAGACTTTGTCTTTTCTGCAGGTGCCTGGCCACGCCCCCGTGTCCGCTGAGCACGGGGCCGTGGTCAGCCTTCTGTTCCTTTGTTTTTGCTTGGGAAGATGCTGTCGAGGGGTCGGGCATGCCACGTTTATTCCTTTTCTTGTATTTATGTTAGATTTGGCTGCATATTTGTTCCTTTTGTTCAATTACGCTCATTTAGTCCTGAAAATACAAAAGGAAGACAAAATCACACTTTTTTCCAACATTAGTACTAAAAAAGGGTTAGTTTTATGCCTCATTTGATGTAATTTATATGTTTCTTTTTACACAAATCAAATACCCCCACACTTGAATCTTTGCTTGTCCTCAAGCAAAACTCTTTATAATGTGGCTTACACACCCAAATGGAATGGGTAGAAGAGAAGTTTTGGGCTTGTCTTGAGTGTCGGGAATCCAAGATCTTTATTGGGTTTTATTTTTATGTTATTTACAATCTTATTCGTTATGATTTATTTAGAATGTTTCATAAGAAAAATTACTTATTTGGGCATAACATGCCTCTTTAAAATTCCATTTATATACAAGTTCACATACCTCACGGGAGATCACTCAATACTCGGCCAAATATGTATTTTTATGAAACACTCGAGACCAGCATGGAACTTACTCCTACCATAAGCTTGCCAAGCAATCAATCCTCCTCCTTTTTAACTATAAACCTTTGTAAATATCAAGAGGACTTGGGGAAGGGTTAGGCTTGGGTTAAAGGTAGGTGGTTTGGGTTAGTGGTTAGTAAAAAGGGCTAAAAGCGTAAAAAGCGTCGGTTGTCGTAAAAATTTTTTGTTTTGTTAATTTTATTCAAACAAAGCATTTTCAAACAAAGTTTCTTTGAGGAACTTGTTTGTTTATTGCTAGACTTCATTTTTTTATAAGGAATCATCACAAGAAAACCGAGCTTTTTACTAAAACAAAAGGGTTTACAAGAAAAAGGTTTTGGTGGGTAAATGGTGTTCGAATTGTAGGTTTAGAAATGAAAAGGTTTAGGCTCAAAGGGGTTAACTAGGGGGATTTTGGGTAGGTTAAAAGAAAAGGAAAAATAATGGTGTTGAAAAGAAAAAGGGTTAGTCATAATGCCTCCATCATTTACTTACTTGAGTTCAAGTTGGTAAGGACCGGGAATGTATTGTTGTGGCAAGTTCTAGAGTCGTAAGAAACCAAGCGGCTATTCACACAAGAAACGAAAAATGAGCATTTAATTTAAAGATGTATATTTGTATGCTCAATAAAGGCTCAAAACTCATTTTTTTGTGGGAATGGGTTTATAATGTGATCAAGTATATATAATCAAATTTTAACTAGATTTGTCATGCCGTTTCATAGTTATCTTATGTTGGTTCTTTTTATCACGACGCTATCGGTTGTAAATTTATAAAAATATAACCTTTTTAGAACTTGTTATTCTCAAAGTAAACCAAGACAAGTAAAAAAAACGAAAAGTTTGTTTGAAAAAAATTTGGGGTGATTAGTGGTTCCAATAGAGTTTTGTGTAAGGCTTGTTATTAGGACTTGCAAAATTCAAGGTTTTAGCATCCTCCCCACACTTAAATTACACATTGTCCTCAATGTGTCCCAAAAATAAGTTTTTAGGTTGATTGAATGTGTAAAAAGGTGTTTAAAAACAATATTTTATGTTACTGGGCCTCTGGACACGGGCCAGTGTTGGTCCGGGCACGGCCCCGTGTTCAGATCGCCAGTATCATAATTAATAGAAGGCTGGGCACGGGGGCGTGTTCAGTGAACACGGCCCCGTGTCCAGTTACCTGAACTAGGCGTTTTCTGCAGAACCTCAGGCACGGGGCGTGTTGGGCTGAGCACGGCCCCGTGCTGAACTTGCTGTAATGAAGAAAAATTGTCGGGAGGCTCTGTTTTTGTGCATGGGGCGCGGGTTCAAGTTTCCCTTAGTAACCTTCACCATTTATAGTGTGTTTTACTCATTACAACATCATCCAAACACCAATTACCACTTAAAAACCATCATTCATTCAAGAGTAAATTACATAATTTCCTAGAAAATAAAAACATAAACTTAAATCTGGATAAGTAGGTCATGAAACACAAGAAATCTCAAACCTTAAAGAAGTCCTAGCCTATATTTTATTTTAAGAGCAAAATTTCCGAAAAGATAGTTTTCTCGGTTGAGTGCAGCTTAATGAACTTCTTCTCCGGAAAGGGCTCCTCACACATCGTTAAGTCATTCTTCTATCTCCCTAGGGAGAAGGAAGGCGGGCTCATTAGCGTCCTCGTTTTGAGGAGGAGTGACTTCCACAAGAACCTCTTGTAAATTGTCATGAGGAGGTTCCGCGGGGATGTCATCCCACCCAGTGGGGTCAATGATTCCTTGTGCCAAGTTCCAATCTTCTTGGGGAAGGATTGGTTCCATAGGAGGCATTACAAGAATATTCAACCTTTGGTGCAAAAGGTTGATTTCTTGGAAGCTATTTTCCAGCCCCACCGTTAGATAGTTGATACGGTCGATAAGGACATCTTCTACGGATGTCATTTCGTCGAGAGCTTCTCGTAGTGCCATCATATAGCGCACGAGAGTTGCTTCCATCGAGGGCCCTTGTTCCCTGCGGTTGTTCCTTGAATGTGCTTAAGAGGTTTCGCTATTATGGCTTGACATTCTAAGAAAACAAACTGAAAGATTTCAAATTAATGAAACAGTACTCCGGCCACGACCCCGTGCTCCCTGAGCACAGCCCCGTGGCCACCTCTCTGCAGGTTTTTGAAACAAGGAATCTTGGAGTTTTAAATTATTTTTCTGATTGTTGAAGCATTTTTAAGCAGGAATAACTTAAAACCATGTTGTAAAACTTATTTTTGACAAGATTCCTTGAATAAAAACCTAACAATGATAACAATAAAGCTTGAAATCATGGAGATTTCAAGTTTTAATGGAGGTTTTGAGTGGAGAATGAAGAAGAAGGCAATTGACAAAAGTAGAAAAGACAAGATGGTTGTTGAGAACCTTCTTTAGAATATACCTTAAAGGGTATACGTGAAGATCCCACCAGATCTTTGTCTTTGGAATGGGTCCAAGAGTGCAGGAATCTTGCTGCATTTATAGAAAATGACAGCACGCTGGACACGACCCCGTGTCGGCTGGACACGGCCCCGTGTGCAGACAAGACCCTGACACTTTTTGTCCGTATTCTGACCAAAAGTCAGACGGGAATCTTTAGGTGGACACGGCCCCGTGTTGACCTGGACACGGCCCCGTGGCTAGAGGTTTTATGAAGTTTTGTCTATTCTTAAGGAATTTATCCGAATCGGGGGGGTTCCTTACTGGTTGGAACAACACCAAAGTGCCTAAGATACCTTAGTTTCCCTAGTTTTAGACAAGAACGCAAGAGGTTAACGGAAAGGGTGAATCCTAACCTAAATACCGGTGGGCAAAACCAACCTTTATTTTCCTTATCCGGGCTCTCGTTAAAGAAGGTGTATGTCAAATCGCTCAGGTCTATGTATGCATCGGCGAAAACCGATGGGGAGTCCTTCACGGCACAATCGACACAGAGACGACTATCGCTCAAGTCCTCACAAGAGTTAGAGGTGATTTCGGGAGCAACGATGTTGTTATTATCCGAATGTGTTCCCAGTAATTCTCCTTGATAGTCGTCTTGAGATGAATTAGTTAATTCCATCTCAAGTTCTCTTATCCATTGGAGAATTAATTCTTCCATTTGAAATAATTCTTCGAGAATCATATCACCTAGAAGAGATGATTGAGAGCATTCGAGGGAGAGATAGGGATTGTTTTTACTTTCGCCCAACTTAAGGCTATAGGAAAACAATGGGTCCATATAGTAGGGAATGTAGTTTAAAAAATAACATTTTAAATCTTAATGAGGTCCGCCACATATTTGACACCACGTACCATAAAAGGAGCGAAAGTAAAAATGATCAGTATCGCTCATGTTTGTGTCAGAAATTACCAACCGTCGGGATCTTACGATTCTGTTTTCAGTAACTGAAGCTTGGGCACGGGGGCATGTTCAGTGGGCACGGCCCCGTGTTCAGCTACTGTCTGACTTAAAACAGGATTGCCAGTACCAAAGATTGGGCACGGGGGCGTGTTCAGCGGGCACGGCCCCGTGCTGAGCTCTGCAGAAGCTGAAAAACCTAGAAAAAATCCTAAAAAAAAAATAAGAAAAACGATTAGGCCGTTGATTCCTAACTTTCTTAAAATCCATGTGTCCCCGGCAACGGCGCCAAAAACTTGGTGTGTGTCAGGTGTATTATATTTTTCTTTATATTTTAAGCCCTTTTTAACACGTTAGTCAAGTTTTAAATTTATAAAACACGATATTCTACTAACAATAAACACACACATGGGCAAGTGCACCCATCGTGAGCGTAGTATAGCGTTGGTAAGATACCGAGGTCGTCTAAGGATACAAGAGCTTTTAATACCGGTTTATCCTCAACGTCTAATCAAATCAAAAGTTTTAGAAAAGGTTTTAAACATAGAAATAAAAACTAAAAATGCTGAAAATAAAAATAAAATAAAAACAGATAGACAAGATGAATCACTTGGATCCGACTCGCCTTTAGTGTAACATTTGATGATTTCCGCACTTTTGCACTTTTTAAGAGATTATCTTCGTTATAGTAGTAGGCCCCTCTTTTGAAGGTGACGTTACCCTCAACCCAGTAGTTTGAGTCAGCAAGGATACAATCCTAAAGGGTTGGAATATTGGAAGATAATTAATTAAGTTATTAATGAGTAATGTGGTAGGCCCCTCTTTTGAAGGTGACGTTACCCTCGGCTAAGTGGTTTGAGTTAGCAGGGATACAATCCCAAGTAGCGGGGTTAATGTATTAATAGTAGTTTACATATGAGGGGATCAAGCCATTCGTACCCCCGCCATCCAATACCAGTGGGTATTGAAGGAGGTCCTAGTAAGCTTGACCCAGGTCCTTGCAGGATCTATACACTGAACAAGGCAAGAACCTTACCAAACCATTCCCTTAACCCCCGAACAGGTAGCCAACATATCTCTATATAGACCGTAGAGATATAAACGGTGTAAATCTTTTATTTTATATAGACAGTAAAATAACGCCAAGACACCACGGACAAATGATAAGGAAGTTTCACCTTCAACATAAGAAACTAGTTGTTAAAGTCATTAATACAAAACCAAATAAAAAGTGCGAAAAGATTAAAAATCAAAAGTATTACACTAAATGCTTGTCTTCACCAAGTGATGTAAGAGACTTAGGCAAACATGGCCTTTGATTGTCAAGAACTCTTACTATCAATCTTGGATCCTGAGACTACTACACACACTCTAGATGGATGATGGTGGTGGATGTGGGTGTTGTGATGGTGGTGGAGTGTGGGTGAAGTGGTAGAGAGGTGGTTTACCAAGGGATGCTTTTGAAGTGAGCCAAACACCCCTATTTATAGCCTGCACAGAAGCCCGGATACGACCTCGTGTCCATTGGGCACGGCCCCGTGTCCATCCTTATTCTTTTTCTTCATTAATTGCAATTTGTCTGCATTAGCTCCACACGCCCCCCGTGTTCACTGGGCATGGCCCCGTGTGCAGAAGCGAATCTGTACTATCAAGATTTGCAAGATTTTGCGAATCTTAGCGTTGACCACGGCCCGTGTTGCCGGCCCCCATGCTGGGAATAGAAGCTTCTAAGACTTTGTCTTTTCTGCAGGTGCTTGGCCACGCCCCCGTGTCCGCTGAGCACGGGGCCGTGGTCAGCCTTCTGTTCCTTTGTTTTTGCTTGGGAAGATGCTGTCAAGGGGTCGGGCATGCCACGTTTATTCCTTTTCTTATATTTATGTTAGATTTGGCTGCATATTTGTTCCTTTTATTCAATTACGCTCATTTAGTCCTGAAAATACAAAAGGAAGACAAAATCACACTTTTTCCAACATTAGTACTAAAAAGGGTTAGTTTTATGCCTCCTTTGATGTAATTTATATGTTGCATTTTACTCACATCAGTTCCTCTTAGATAGTTAGTTTATTTCATTTCTTTATTGTACATTCATGACCATCCTTGTTGTCTATGACAACTTGTGCATTGGTGAATACAAAAGAGGTTCCAAAACGGAAGATTTATCTTTCTACCTCATGCATGACTTCTATGATAATACTTGTAACATTATTGGACTAAACTTATGATATATATACTAAATGAAATATATAATACTTATAGTAACTGATGTATTGCGAAATACATTCTTATATCGTGTATAGTTTGTACGTTCTTTCGTTACTTTTAGCTTAGTTTAGTTTAGAATTGCGTACTATTGATCTTTATTGTGTTTTCCAGGTCTTGATGCATAAAAAGTGATGAAATTGGAGCAAAACCGAGCTAAAGTTTCAAATGTCAAGTCTTGGAATCATTCACAAAGAGTTAGAATAATTTTTGATGTTTTTGGGATGCTAGAGCTGAATTTCGGAACAAACATTCTGTGAAAAAACACGCAGTCGCGTAGCGCTAGCATAAGAGGTTGATCAGTCGCGCTACGCTACAACATGAAACAAGAATTGCTGATTTTGGAGGCACTCGCGTAGCGCGAGCATGAATAGAGGACCCGTCGCGCTACGCGACGGGCTAGCTGATCGCGAATTTGTGTTTTGTGGCTAGGGTTTGGTATTTAATCAACTTTGAATGATCATTAAGGGGAGGTTACGAACGAACATAACCCTAGGCGACGTCTGGAGCTGTTTTCAAGCATTACGAAGATCTTTTGCTTGCGGGAATCATACGGTTGAAGCTAGGAAGCGTGGGAGTGAAGATTGTTCGGGTTTTATCTCCCGGTTTTCTTTAATTTCGTGTTTTCAATCTTTTGCCATGAATTCTTGTTTTGAATTTGATTTGTTTTTGTTAGACAACATGTTTCTTGGCTAAACCCTAGATACTACCTAGACAAGATGAATGTTTGATTAAAGTTTGGATTTTTAATGGTTTTTATTGTTTGTGTATGGATTGATTTCTGAAAGTAAAGTGTTTTAGGATTTCTGATTTGGTGCACATGCATGCTTGACAATTGTTTTACTACTGTTTATTGCTTCGCTTGAATCTTGGTGACGGTCTTTATCACAGAATAGAATCAGGCTAGGGTTTTAGGTTTTGGTGAGTGTCTATATCACATAATAAACCTTTGATCCTTTAGGGTGAAAATTGCATAAGTAACCTTAGAAGTAACAATCGGTAGTTTAATAAAGTCAAGTGTTCTGCTTAACTTGTCGCTGAGAGGCTCGAGTTAGTTATTAGGTCGCTGTGCAGTATATATCTAAGATAGGTTTTGAGAGAAGTCGATCTTAGTTCCCTAATTGCATCCGTGTCTAGTAAACCAAGTCAGAACCTAGAATTGCCTTAGATTATCGCGCTGAGAGGTAGATAGTCATATTAGGGCACTTTTAGAATCGTTAGAGGACTGAGAGGAAGTCTAACAGTCGGTAATCATAACAGCCTTGTAGGGTTTCCTAGGTTTCTTCCTGAGAAGGGTCGGGAAGTCTTAGCATTGAAATACCTTAAGGTTTAGTATCTTACGATCCCGGCTCCATACAACAATAATACCATTAGAAATCCATTCCCCATTCAAACTGGATTCGAGTCTAGGTAGTCGTTAATCTCATCTGAATACAAACCTCAGTTTCCGTTCGTGTCGTAGTCTAAGTCTAGTTAATTAATTTAGTTAATATAGATTTCCTAGTTTTTCAGTAACCCCCCCCCCCCAAATCAATTAAACAAGTTTAAGTCACGTCTGTCAGTGTCTATTAGAGTCTAGTTTACGTAATACATAGAGTCTTTGGGTTCGATACTCGGACTTGCTAGGTTATACTACATTGACCGGTACACTTGCCGGTTGTGTGGTTTAGGTTAGAGAGTCTTAGTTTATAAATTTAAAGCTTTTGTGTCTAGTTTAGAGAGTCTAATTTAGTTGATATTTTATTAGTTCGTTTTGCACACATCAAGTTTTTGGCGCCGTTGCCGGGGACTCTTGGCAATTGCGTTTATTAGCTTTGATAGACCTAATTGACAAATACGTGCTACGTGTTTTCTTTGTTTTGTTGAGTCTTTGTCTTTTCTTGTGTCTCGGTAACTAGTGTTTGCTTTTCTTGTGTTCAGGTTTTTGCTAGTGGTGGATGCCACATCTGCGCTCGCACGGACCACCACCACCAGTCAAGCAGTCATCATCTCAGGTTACTTCTACATCTTCATCTCGTTTCCCCGAGTTCGATTTCACCCCACCACCCACACCACCACCTTCGCCTAACCACTCACCTAAGGATTCACCACCCGGTAGCCCTACTTCTAGTACCTCTAGTAATCTAGAAAACTTAGGACCAATGGCAAATCCTAGGCAAACAGTCCATCAGCAGGCCACTCAGAATTTCACCGGCCTAGCTTCACCCATTACCGTCCCACCCATAGTTAATGAAAATTCATGGCAGATCCCATCCTATGCCATGCAGGCCATAACTAATAGTATCCAATTCCATGGCCGAGACGATGAGGACGCCCCGGCCCACATCAACCGTTTCTCTAGGATGCTAGCTACCTTTAGCCTTAGCGGTGCACCCAACGATGCCACCTACTTACAGCTTTTCCCGTTCTCATTAGCCGGCCGTGCGGCTACTTGGTTGGACTCTCAGCCAACCGGTACTTTTACCACTTGGGCGGGGCTTCGTCAAGCCTTTTTGAATAAGTACTTCCCGCCCGCTAAAGCTTCACGGCTTAGAGACGAAATCCATTCCTTTCGCATGGGGCCCGACGAGCCCTACTACCTTGCTTGGGAGCGTTTCCAAACCCTTTGTGCTCGTTGCTCCCAGCATGGTCTTTCTGATTGGGCTTTATGTGAGAAATTTTATAACGGTCTTACCCAAGAGACTAGAGATAGGTTCGATACGAATGCGGGGGGGCATATGATGGGTATTCTTACAGTTCCTGAGTGTCTAGAGCGTTTTGAGGCATTTGCTCAGTCTCAATCCCAATCAAGATCCGATCAGAGGTATCAAAGTGGTAATTCAAATACCACTACTAGTGCACCCGTCCGAGGGGTGAACCATGTCACTATGGATCCTAGTTTGGCCTCTGTTTTGGAAAATATGGATAGGCAACTTAAGGAAATTCAGGCTAAGATAGATAAGTGTGAGTTGTGTCGAGGTGGTCACGGTACTAGTGCGTGTCCTTTGTTAGTCGGTGAGGAGCAAGTTGATTTCGTAGGAGGAGGTGTTGGTAGAAGCCAGTCTAGTGGGTTTGGTAATAATGTTGGTTCGGGTTGGCGTAATAATACTAATTTTAATAATAATAGCAATTTTCGCTCAAGTGGACCTTCTAATTTTCAAATAGCTCAAAATCCAAATAGGGGTTTAGGTTCACTTTTTAATGGGAGTTCAAATGGGCAGGTTCAGAATGGGGGGTCGAGTAGCCAAGGTCAAACAGGTCAGGGTTCGAGTTTTGATTTAGGGGGTAGCATGGAAAGAATGGAGTCCATGATGAGTCAGCTAGTTGCTAGAGATCAAAGTACCCAAAAGAAACTTAATGAACATGATCTCATGCTTAGGAATCACCAAGCTGCGGTCCAGGACCTGTCTAGGGTTGTAGGTGATATGGCTAGAAAGTTAGAGGAGAGATTACCCGGGAAATTTGCGGGTAACACCCAACAGAACCCTAATGCCCAAGTTAATGCCATTACTACTCGTAGTGGTAGGATCGTAGGAGACCCGAGAGTTATAGAGGAGAGAGAGGTTGATGAGGATGGTGATGTGATAGATGAAGTGATAGAGATGGAGACTCCTGGCAAAGTGCAAAAGAGGCTAGGCCCAGCAAGTACCGCACAGCCCGGTGAGTCTCAAGTTGAGAAGAAAGTTGAGAAACCTCCCGTAGTTGTTAAGCCTTCACCCTATGTGAACCATGCGTATGCTCCGTTTCCTTCACGTCTTAAGAATCAAAAATATTAAAAGGAATACGGACAGTTCTTAGATATCTTCAAGCAATTGAAGATTAACCTTCCATTCATAGAGGCACTCCAATCAATGCCAAAATATGCAAAATTCTTAAAGGACCTTCTTAGGAATAAGGAGAAATTAGGTGAGTTGTCGAATGTCCCATTGCATGGAGGGTGTTCGGCCGTTGTTTCAAATAAGCTTCCTGAAAAGCTTACCGATCCGGGTATTTTCACTATTCCGTGTCTATTCGGTAGTAATACCAACACTCGAGCGTTAGCCGACTTAGGAGCTAGTATCAATTTGATGCCCTTTTCTCTTTATGAGAAGTTAGACCTAGGAGAGCTTGCACCTACCCGAATGACACTATCTTTAGCCGATCGGTCTGTTAAGTACCCTAGGGGTATAGTTGAGAATTTGTTAGTTAAAGTAGACAAGTTTGTTTTTCCGGTAGATTTTGTCGTACTCGACATGGAAGCCGATGAAAAGGTACCGTTAATTCTAGGACGCCCGTTCTTAAACACTGCAAAAGCTCTTATTGATGTCTTTTTAGGCACCATCACACTTAGAGCGGGTGAGGAATCGGTAGTTTTTAAGGTTGCGAATTCGAAAGGGCCTAGTGATATAGAGTATGAGGTGTCGCTAGTGGGGGAGTGTGAGAAGGACGTGAGAGATGAGAAGAAGGTGATGAGTGATCCGGGTTTAGAGAAGGTAATCGAAATCAAGTGTGGGGATCCACCGGATAGAAAATTAGAGGAGTTAGAGGAAAGGGTGGTGTGTTTAGAATCTAAGATAGAGACATTGAGCAAAGCTCAGTGTGGGGATAGAATTCATTATGAAGAATATCGATTCAAACCACCAGGTGAAGTGTTACGAGGTAGTGAGAGAGATAAGAGTGCTTGGGGTGATTTGGGCAATAATAGGTATAATGGTGTTGCGGCCCGTGAGTTTGTTTTTGGAGGTGAGCTGCATCTCCATGATCCTCCGTAAGTATGTGAGAAGTTATTACTAATTTGTAGAGTTTGTATTTTTGAGTCTTTTATTTTGTATCATGAGTCTAAATTAGTAGTTTTGAGTCGTTTTTCGAGTCGGTACTGCGTTGGGTTCTGCTTTGCTTTGATTGTGCAGGTTTTGGATTGTACCACCCGTACTCAATTTCCATTCGGGTGATTCTGGACTTGCCATTTGTGATAATCCCAAGCAGGCTAGGTAACGATCGCGAATGGAATGCTATACGATCGTTCGGGGGATTCAAGATTCGTACGGCTGGCACTGACTTTTGTCCTAACCAGCTAAGTCGTTTCCCTTTTTGTTGTTGTTTTTTTTTTTATTTTCGTTCGCAGTTTCTTTTCGTAGGTAGTTGTTGAGTCGTATTATCGTTCTTGCATTAGGGACAATGCAATCTCTAAGTGTGGGGATGGGATACTTGTAAATATTTGAGTCTTTTATTGAAAAACACAAAAAAATTAAAAAAAAAATTGAAAAATTCAAAAAAAATTGAAAAATTAGAAAATGTCTTTCGAATAAAAAAGAAGTTTGCAATTAAAGCGGAAAATGATAGAAAAGGTGAATTGTTGCTTGGTTTGAATAATAATAATATGAGATTATAATAAATCGAGCTTGCGTCTAGTTTGGGATATGTGGATAGGCCCGGGTTTGGTTTTAAGTCCCTTTGAGCTAATATACCTTAAATTGTCGGTCTGCTAGTGGGTTTTCGCCTGGGAAATATGGGAAATCAAAACTGCCGATAATAGTATAAGGGGCACCGTTATAAGTTAGAACCGTTAGAGTTTTTGATCATGCGAAAAAAAAATAGAATAAAAGTGAGCTAGAAACTAAATGAAAGTAACACAGGCCTATGTATTCCGAGTTGGGGATAGCGACTCTACAGCCGGTTTGCCTCTGGGATGTGTGAAATCGATTTGCCGAATAAAAGTACCGAAACCTATGTAATCTGTGATTGGGGATAGCGACTCTACAGTCGGAATACCGCTGGGTTAAGGGAAAGCATCGTCTAGTCTCACGAATGAATGAAAAAAAAAAAAAAAGTAAGCAAGAAAAAGAAAAAAATGGAAAAAAAAAATGATTGTTTACTCTCGTGGTTTTGATATAAAACGGTTAGGAATTGGTCAATTGATCGTTCTTTTTGTCCTATAAGCTTGAGGTGGGAGTAGATGGACCGTAAATTCTAGTGTGAGACCCTAGGTGGATTGACCGCGCACTTAAATTAAATTCACATGATAAGGGCTTAGGATTAGATTCGGGTTTAAAAGGATCAGTATATTCGCAATCGCAGCTAATGCAAGTCTTGGTTTTAATAAGATGTAAATAATTTTTGATCCAAGTGATGATTTATCTCTGATTCCGTTGCATAATTCTTTTTCGGGGACGAAAAAAGTGTAAGTGTGGGGATGTTTGATGTATTGCGAAATACATTCTTATATCGTGTATAGTTTGTACGTTCTTTCGTTACTTTTAGCTTAGTTTAGTTTAGAATTGCGTACTATTGATCTTTATTGTGTTTTCCAGGTCTTGATGCATAAAAAGTGATGAAATTGGAGCAAAACCGAGCTAAAGTGTCAAATGTCAAGTCTTGGAATCATTCACAAAGAGTTAGAATAATTTTTGATGTTTTTGGGATGCTAGAGCTGAATTTCGGAACAAACATTCTGTGAAAAAACACGCAGTCGCGTAGCGCTAGCATAAGAGGTTGATCAGTCGCGCTACGCTACAACATGAAACAAGAATTGCTGATTTTGGAGGCACTCGCGTAGCGCGAGCATGAATAGAGGACCCGTCGCGCTACGCGACGGGCTAGCTGATCGCGAATTTGTGTTTTGTGGCTAGGGTTTGGTATTTAATCAACTTTGAATGATCATTAAGGGGAGGTTACGAACGAACATAACCCTAGGCGACGTCTGGAGCTGTTTTCAAGCATTACGAAGATCTTTTGCTTGCGGGAATCATACGGTTGAAGCTAGGAAGCGTGGGAGTGAAGATTGTTCGGGTTTTATCTCCCGGTTTTCTTTAATTTCGTGTTTTCAATCTTTTGCCATGAATTCTTGTTTTGAATTTGATTTGTTTTTGTTAGACAACATGTTTCTTGGCTAAACCCTAGATACTACCTAGACAAGATGAATGTTTGATTAAAGTTTGGATTTTTAATGGTTTTTATTGTTTGTGTATGGATTGATTTCTGAAAGTAAAGTGTTTTAGGATTTCTGATTTGGTGCACATGCATGCTTGACAATTGTTTTACTACTGTTTATTGCTTCGCTTGAATCTTGGTGACGGTCTTTATCACAGAATAGAATCAGGCTAGGGTTTTAGGTTTTGGTGAGTGTCTATATCACATAATAAACCTTTGATCCTTTAGGGTGAAAATTGCATAAGTAACCTTAGAAGTAACAATCGGTAGTTTAATAAAGTCAAGTGTTCTGCTTAACTTGTCGCTGAGAGGCTCGAGTTAGTTATTAGGTCGCTGTGCAGTATATATCTAAGATAGGTTTTGAGAGAAGTCGATCTTAGTTCCCTAATTGCATCCGTGTCTAGTAAACCAAGTCAGAACCTAGAATTGCCTTAGATTATCGCGCTGAGAGGTAGATAGTCATATTAGGGCACTTTTAGAATCGTTAGAGGACTGAGAGGAAGTCTAACAGTCGGTAATCATAACAGCCTTGTAGGGTTTCCTAGGTTTCTTCCTGAGAAGGGTCGGGAAGTCTTAGCATTGAAGTACCTTAAGGTTTAGTATCTTACGATCCCGGCTCCATACAACAATAATACCATTAGAAATCCATTCCCCATTCAAACTGGATTCGAGTCTAGGTAGTCGTTAATCTCATCTGAATACAAACCTCAGTTTCCGTTCGTGTCGTAGTCTAAGTCTAGTTAATTAATTTAGTTAATATAGATTTCCTAGTTTTTCAGTAACCCCCCCCCCCCCCCAAATCAATTAAACAAGTTTAAGTCACGTCTGTCAGTGTCTATTAGAGTCTAGTTTACGTAATACATAGAGTCTTTGGGTTCGATACTCGGACTTGCTAGGTTATACTACATTGACCGGTACACTTGCCGGTTGTGTGGTTTAGGTTAGAGAGTCTTAGTTTATAAATTTAAAGATTTTGTGTCTAGTTTAGAGAGTCTAATTTAGTTGATATTTTATTAGTTCGTTTTGCACACATCAGTAACCGAATCTTTGATGATAATCTTATGGTTATTTGTCAAAATATTAAGTTACATCATCTAAGGACTTGGTACTCGTTACGATTCTAATGGGTACTTTAACAGTTTAACCCATGAAAACATTCAAACCCCTATGGGTTTCATAGTGTCAAAAACGAGTATTAGGTGCTAGATGGTTACTTTCTCATATGATACTTTCCATGTACTTTTCATTCCAAATTCCTAAATCTCCCGTTATCATCCAAATACTCATACCCCTTGCTTCCTCGTGCAGAAGGACTTGGTGTTTCCTCCTCCAACAACCAACAACTCCTCGCGGATTAACAAGTGGAAGCTTGGAAAACCGTGAGTATACTTGAAACCCCCTTTTTGTTTACCACCTTTGGGGTGTAACATGTTAAACTATGAAAACTTACACTTGTACTTATTTCTAAAATGCACAAACATTCCTTATACATGCATGCATACTTGTTACTTGATACTTTAAAGTTGGGGTTATACGTTTTGTGTTAGACTTATCATTAACTTTGTACGAACCTATCCTTGACATATATAGCGCTATAGGATTAACGCACCGCCTGTGAACTTTGGGTTATGTTAAGAACTTATTGCGTTTCATCTTGGTTTGATTAGTTATGCGCATGCCAATTTTTTGTTTATCTTGTTTCATCTAGTTTGCCATGTGGAATTGTTTAAACTTATATTTATGCTATGTATGAAAACCTGTATACTCGCCTTTTCTTTTGCATTGAACTTTATTTTAAACATGTTACAGGTTGAAGATGATGATCGTATGAAATCTAGTAGGGATGACTAGAAACACGCCCAAGAAATCACTAGATTTGAATATTTATGTTATGTTGAGCTTGTCGTATTTGTCTTTTATTTGTTGTTATTTGACTTCCATGTATTGTAATGACAATTTGAATTATGAAATGAAAACGATTTTGATTTAATTATTGTCACAATTAGCGTTATGTGTGATGAGCAATCTTTCTTCGTCCCACTCCGATGATTCTGCCATTGGTTGGGGTGTGACAGATTGGTATCAGAGCCATAACTATAGGGAATTAGGTAGAATTGCCATGTTCGACCTAGTCTATAGTAGGTACATTATTTTGACCATTCTTATTTCATGCTTAAAATGTTATTCTTCCTACTTTGCTTCTTTCTCTTCTTTTTGGTCTTAATACTTACATTATGTCTTTCCTAAGACATTTTACACAATACACTTGAAGACTTGAAGACACTCGTAATACAAACGAGATGAGTTTACCAAAATAGGCATGAAACCCACAATTTGGTAAACGACTTTCATTCCGCTTATTCTTCATTTTGCACGAAACTACACCATTAAGTTAGGAGTGAAATCCACACCTTAATGGAAAATTTCCAATTCAAACTCTAGTGGACCCTCATCAAAGTGTCGAAATTATATTTTGACCCGACGAGTACCAACCACATTAGGGTACGAAATCGTCAAGTTAGGGGTGAAATCCGCATCTTGTCGATCAAGTCCCATTTTTTTATTTTCAATCTCGCCAAAGTTTCAATTGTTTCAATCGATTAGAGATGTGTAGTAACTGGAAGGGTAAGATACCGTTAATCGCTTCTCGACCAGAGTATTTTACCTATAGGCCAAAGCACGTTTCTCTAATTTGAAAGAACTTTCGATTCACTTTGGAATAGTCGACGTTTCTCAACCCGAAACAATCCCATATTTTATGAGCCTCTCTTTTATGTAATTCCATTTATATGTGATTTTATACTTGTTACCTCGTTCATTTCAAAACCGTTACATAATTCGCATGTCTCTCGCAATCAAGAACAATAATAATTCTCGTGAACAAACTAAATTTATACTCTTTATACGTATTCTTACGTGATTATACTTGTAAATACATGTTGAAAACTTATGCTTTGTGTGAATTATACGTGATACATGAACGCTTACATGCTTATACATGCAAAAACCTTATTTTGAATTATGATCAAGTCTCATCCTTTCCTTTTCTTTCGAACTTCTAGATGGCATTTTCAAGCTCATCCGAAAAGCCCAAGTCCAAGAAGAGTTCCTGCATTGGTTCTATCTCCAAGAAAGAACTCGTAGGTCTCATCGCTGAACAAATGGCCGACCAGATGGCCCGAGTTATACCTGACATAGTTAGTAGGATCCAAACCAACTCGGATTCGCCCCATGGTTCTGTTGATTCCAATGTGGAAAAGCCTAAGACACCATTCCTTTTTAAGCAATTCATGGCCTGTAAACCTCTGGAGTTTACTGGCAAGGATGGTGCCACCGCGTTACTAACCTGGTTCGACGCCATGGAGATTACGTTCCATCAGAGTGGTTCCCCAATGACTTACGCACCCAACACGCTACAAGGGTGTTCCGCTCGAGAGCTCTCGAGTGGTGGACCATATTTTATGTCTCCTCTTAGGCGTAAACGTTTATATCCCAGGGTACAACAACTGAAGCAATATGTACAACCGAAGATGCTGACGCGCCAGAGATGTGTTCAGTTTATGTGGACAAAGAAAATGGATGAAGTTGATGATGGTGAAAGAATTAGAAAGTGCTCCTCTATAATTCTATAGAAATGAGGATGATAACATGGCTTCTCTAGTTCATATCTTTTTTATCTCTCTTTTTACTTCTCTTTATCTCTCTTTGAAAAATGGATCACATGGTTCTTTTTATACTCAAAACCCAAACTCCATATTTAATTTCTATCATTTAAAGATGATTATAGTAATATTATGAGTCAAATAAAATCTTCATTTAATTAATGACACTGGTAATGCCAAATTAAATAAAATTACGAGACAGTATCAAAACCAACATATTGATTCTTGAAAAAGAAATTAGAGAAAATTGCATTTTTTGTCCTTTATGTTTCAAATTTTCTGCAGGCGTTGTCTTTAACTTTAAAATTACAGTGGTTGTCCTTTACGTTTGCACATGATTACATGCGTTGTCCTTTTGACAAAACAAAGTTAAATTTTAGAGTTAGGTTTGATCATGTGCATTGCACATGAGGGCAAGTTGGTCTTTTTACCTGTTGTCTTAAAAACAATCTTATTTAAAATAAAAACAAAAAATAAAATAAAATGCCTAGCCTACTTTTTTTGAACGAAAATACCTAACCTACTCTATCTCCACCAGCACCACCTCCGGTCACCATCACAAGCCCAACATGCCATTACACACTCACTGATGACCACCCTCATCACCACTAGCGTCACCAGCCACCACCACCCTTACCCCACCTGCCACCGCCTCCGACTTCACCATCTACACCCAACCACATCCACCAATCGTAACATCCTACAACCACTAATCACCACTGTCCACCATCATCGCACAACCTCCATCACTTAAACCCCACACTTTCGATTGAAAACCTTACAGAAGCAGATACACATGCGCCGATGAAACCTTACATATAGAGAGAAAGAGAGAGAGAGGGAGTGCAAAAAAGAATTATGTGGTGTCCGGAGTTCTTCAGGGGGTGGAAATGGTTGTGGTTTTTTGGAGAAAATGATGGGTAGTGGTGATTGAATTGTGGATAAGGTAGCAAGTTGTCTTGAAATACAGATCTTATTTACATTTCTTCATTTCAATTTTTGGGTAAATTACACTTTTCGTCCTTTATGTTTGTAGCGGATTGCAATGGATGACCTTTAACTTCAATAATTACAGTCACAGTCCTTTTTTTGTTAAAAACATTACACCTTAGGTCCTTTAACACTAACCCAATTAAAATTTCTAGTTAAGTCTCACATGTGCCTTGCACATAGGGGCATTATTGTTTTCACACCCCAACCGATGGCAGAAACATCGGGGCGCGGCACTGAGCGAAACAGATTATCCATGAGTATCCATAACAACTATTAATTACTAGATATTAAACGTCATGTCCCATACCACAACATATCCAAATAAAACAGTTATTACAAATAATTGTCTCAAAAACAAACACTGTTCCGACGACTCAGATTTAGCGTGACATAACTAGACCCCTAACTTGATTCACCAAAGCACAACATTCCTAGCATCTTAAGCACCTGTCACACACGTTAAAATAGAGGTCAATACACATATTGTAAAGGTGAGCATACAAGTGTAATAGTAATAATAGAATTCGAAAGCGTTTACGCATAACCAGCATGTAACATGTATAATGTGAAGCAAGTAGGTTATCGACAATGAAATATGCACAGACGTGACTGCGAGTTGTAGAATGCGTAACACATATCACCACTGTGACATGCGAGAAAAACCCTTAACAACCCCTGTCCATGATAGGTGCTGAGTCCAAACTATAGTACTATCGTTGCTAAGGTATCAGGCAACAATCATTGTGTAAACATAACATACAAGCATTCATCGAGTCACACGTATAACATGCAGTAACGGTTAGCGTATAAAAGTGTTTGCGTTGTGTGATCGATGTGGTTTGATATAAGTAACGTACGTAACACCCAAAAGTGCTTAAAGCAAAAAGGGATCGAGTATACTCACAGATTATGTTTAATAACTAAACACTCTCTTGGATTGAAGGGAACACTGAGGGATTAGCCTGAATAGTTAACGATAGCATAAGCGAATGAACGACGCATTAAACGGTGAAAAGTAAACCAGGTGAGGAATGGTCATCCGATCGGATGGCAATCGATCGAATGACAATCCGTTCGGATGGTCATCCGTTCGGATGGCCATTCGGTCGGATTGACATTCGTTTAGGATGGATGTGTTTGTGTATGATGTGACTTTGAAGTTTTCGTTGTAGCATTTCAAAATCTGAGAAGTATCTCTACCTTTCAGGTCGTTCGATCGGATGGCAATCCGATCGGCGAGACATTTCTAGTGAGAATAAGTTCACAGCAGGATGGTCATTCGATCGGATGGTCTTCCGATCGGATGGCAATCCGTTAGAACTGATGATCTTTGAAAATTATGAAAAATGTTAAATGTGGAAACCAAGTTCAATCCGATCAGATTGTAGTTCGATCGGATGGCAATCCAATCGGACGATAATCTATCCCATGATCCGATCGTTTAGAAACTTGTTAAGTTTTGAAAGTTTTGCGGTTTGTTCGAGACGGTATGACAACGTATTGAACAACAGGAACCCCACCAAGCCCAGACCCTCGAATCGGATGGGAATCACCCCAATCCGATTAGTTGGCTGTTCATGACGGTTCGTTCGTGTTCAACCCGAAGTCGGTTGTCTCTTTGATAGGAACCAGATCTCAAACCGACATTTCACTAGTAACAAGTAGAAGGCCTGAACGAGCTCCGATTCTATCGGTTTGAAGGCATTGAGTGTAAAAGAGTTGAAAGAAAGTTGTGAACCATCTTTCAATCATTCTTCGTATGAAAATGTTTAGATCTATGCGAAAATAGTGTTAAAACATGTGGAAACCATGTAGATCCGAGTTGTTCTTGGTGGAATGAGGCCAAAACTTGAAGTTCCTAAGAACCCCATGATGACATCATCCTAGAACACCTCAAATCCGCTGATTTCACGGTTAAAGGTGAAGATTCAAAGGTGGAAAAAATGAAGAAGTGTGTGTAGATCGTAGAAGTACAAGATTTGAGTGGAAAACTTACAAGAATCGCAAGAAATCGAGAGAAAAGAGGGCTTGAGTGTCACACCCCGACCACGTAGAACATACAAAACGTGGCGGAAACATCGGGGAGTGTTGTAACAGAATTAATTGTTTCAAATCCATGGCAATTGAAGTTTCGTTTTATTGATTAAAAGTGTTACAATGTCTTAACAAACAAGAAATACAACATAATTAACTAGTCTTGCATCTTTTATTGTCACTAAAGCCCAAGTCTGCCTATGTGTATCTTGATCATCTTATGCAACAGTTCCTGAAAAACACATGTGAAAATAGGTACGTCAGCATAAAAATGCCTGTGAGATACATAGGTTTTGTGAAAACAGAATTCATGACTTATGTTTGAGAAAATGTTTAGTCATGAACCTTGTAATTTGCTTTGTCTTGTAAATCATTTGAAAAACAATGAGTTCAGATGATATGTATAAATAAGTGAATAATGTATGATTAAATGAATAACCATTGTATAATGAGTTTGTATAAGATAAGTTGTTTGGAAATCAATGTCTTGTGAAAAGTATGTTATTTGTATAAAATGTTATATGTCTCAAACTGAAATGATTCAAATAACGCTACAATATGTAATACCATACAAACACTTATATATAGGAAGTACCAGCGGCGTATCCACCATGCTTGTATCATATTACACATGCATCGTTACTTAATCATTTAATCAAACCAAAACACCAAAGTAATGTTTAACAGTTGTAGAAATGTTTATGTATGGTCAAATACGGTTCACATGGTTCACAGATACAAACGGTTCACAGATACAGACGGTTCACAGAGTACAAACGGTTCACAGATACAAACGGTTCACAGATACAAACGGTTCACAGATACAAACGGTTCACGGATACAAACGGTTCACTGAGTCAAATGATTACAATGGTTCACATAGTCAAATGATTACAACGGTTCAAACTGTAGTATAATGTGTTCATATGCTGGATGAGCATATGCAACAGAAAGGCAATGTAAAACGATGTACTAAGTAATGCACACAATGGGCACACTTAGCATGAAATGTAATGTAAAACGATGTACTAAGTAATGCACACAATGGGCACACCTAGCATGAAATGTAATGAAATCATGTACTATAATGTACTAACGAACATAGCATGTATATGATGTGAAAACAGGAAAGCATGAAAGTAATAAGTAGGCACATGTGTTTCACCCCAAAACAGTTTGGAAAACAGTAAAAGAGGGGTCTATGTACTCACTTGAGATTGCTCAGTAGTCCTTGAGTAACAACCAAACAATGCTAGAGATCGCGGATATCAAACGGCACCTAATATAGGTAACTATGTTAATTAACCGGACCTAGATCGGAAGATCGGGTAGCATTAGGGTTTGTAAACCAAACGAGTGTAGAGACTCGTGTCATTTGGTTTAACAAAGCCTACATACTAAATGAAACTTTAATCTAACTGCTTTCGACCCATTACGACCCGTTTAGGTAGATTATGCTACTTTAACGCGTCGTTCGCGTGAAACGCGTTCGGACCGCCTAACTAGTCCTATGACAAGTGTTATATGCCTAAACATGTTACATAATCAGTTATGTGACAAAGGTTTAGGTTACATATGTTTAATTACCAATTATACATGAAAAGGGTATTCTGGTAATTTACCTAAGGCATATAAACTACCTATCATACAACTACTTAAACGATGTGACCATAGGGTATAACCTCGGAAGGTTATTCCCTACCTACTATGGTCACCTAATGTATTTGGTCGGATCCTAATGATCGACCAAACTGGGTCGGGTTCGAGGTATAAGCGATTCATTAGATCGCTTACCCTACGACCCTAGACAACGTGGTAATCAGTGGGCATAGTCCCAAGGGACTATGACCAACGTGATTACACTCACGTTGCGAAGTTCAAACGAACTTCGCATTGACCATTACTAGTCAACGCTGAAAGTCAAACAAAGTTTGACTTTCGGACTCGAAAAGCAATAAAATAAGGAAAAGAACGAAAGAATACTTACGAAGGGTCCCCGAATGCTAATCGTGATCCAAGTAGCTCAGGTATGAAACAATGGTTCCAACTTAGAGCCTCTAGGATCAGATTCTAGTGGGTTTTGCAATGGGGGTGGATGGGTATTTATAGTAAAAGGTCCACCGCTAGGATCGTTTGTCGATTATCGTGCCTTAATCGCATCCGTACATGTGTCGGAAAGTTGTGGTGGGTTAATTGGCCACCCACCATAAGAAATCAACAGGTGGAAAGGAGTTTGGGAGTGCACGACAGCTGGAAACAGGCTGGAAAACAAGTTTCTGATGTGCAGACCTTAGCTTACGGACCTCAAAGCTGACAATGTTGAGGTCCGTAAAGTAACAACTTTGGCAGATTTACAGTTTTGGTCCCTGCAGCCCCTAAACTTGGTTTTCGATGCATTTTTGACACGTTTAAGCCCCGTTAACCCCATTTCAAAGCTCTAAAATGAAGTTAAAGTATAGGGAACTTAAAATATGTTCAAAAATATCTCGGATGTCGGTTCGTTTAGCCGTACGAACGCGATGTTCGCTTAATTACGACGGAATGCGCATAAGCGCGAAAAACGATCCAAATGACGAAACGAATGGATTTTTCTTATGCCAAACACTAAAACAAAATATTTTAGTGCTTACATAAATTTTTGGATGTCCGGATGTATTCAGAACGTAAGTTATGCGCGAAAATGCAAACTTGTGCACTTTTTGACGCTTTTAGTCCCTGAATGACACAAAAGTTTATTTTAGCATACCGAACACCTCAAAGCCTATTTCTAAGCTATGTAAAGGATATTTATGGTATGTTTAACTTATGGTCATGTTCCGGAATGTCTGTTACAGTTCAAATTGGCATACTTTCGCAGTTTGTCAACTTTAGTCCCTGTAAGCGATTTAACTTGATTTTTGCCATACCAAAGCCTTCAAAACTTATTTCTAAGTTATGTAAAGGTTATTTAAGGTATGTTAAGCCTATCTCACTATTCCGGAGTGTTTGTTGCGTTAAACTGGTTATATTTACGCATCAGTGCGTGTATAACCTTCCAGAAAGCGATATAGTGTTTGAAATCGAACAAGAATTGATATGTGTAAACGATACACATATTTTTTTTACAAATCCCAAGTATGAAATACAATATTTCATTGGTTGGGCATTTGTTTGATGGTCTCAGTGACACAGGTGTTACATTGAGCGTGCTGTTCGAACGAGAGAGCTATCACATCACTGTTGGTGATGTGACAGGGGGTATTTATAGGTTTCCAAAAGAGGAAAGGGAGCACATGTGTCGGACCGGATGGCACATCGATCGAATGGCGATCCGTTCGGATGGCCATTTGATCGAATGGTCATTCTATCGATTGGCTCCGGCGAGTTGCGTTTTGATGTTTTGTTTATCGTGTAGAGCGTTGCGATGCATTTCGAGTGAGCGGTGTGATAGTATTACCCATTAGTTACACAAATAACCTAACTACTATATCTAACATACAATCCCTATAATTAACTTGTGTTTGCGATTAAATTTGTGTTACGATAGAGTTGCGATTGCGATTAAATACCTCAATATAAACATAACATGCACAAGTAACACATAATAGCACACACACGTAAAACAATATCTAGAACACATAATTCGAGTTGCGAATGCGATAGCGATGCGATTAGCGATAAGTCGATTAGCGATTAAACTGCGATTTACCTTGATTTGTTATAGATACTCCACATAATACAACTAAAGTAAACAAATAATAGGATTTGATTACAAGTCAAGAAGCACAAATCAGAAATTAAGCAAGGAGTGACAGATCGCAATTAGCAATCTTTTCTTGCTTTGACTTTGACTTATACTTTGACTTCAAAAAGTCGGGTTGTTACAGCCTCCCCTACTTTAGGAAATTTCGTCCCGAAATTTAAGAAGCAGGCGTAACAAACAGTTACGGGTACTTCGCCTTCAGTTCACTTTCGAGTTCCCAGGAGAAGTCGGCGCCTCGTTTGCCTTCCCAGGGAACCTTCACAATGGGAATGCGTGAGCGTCGGAGCACCTTGGTTTCTCGGCCCATGATCTCGACAGGCTTCTCCACGAAGTGTAATGTTTCGTCCACTTGTAAATCCTCAAGAGGGACATGTAATTCCTGGTCGGCTAAACACTTTCTGAGGTTCGAAACATGGAAAGTCGGGTGGACATTACTAAGTTCCCCCGGTAGTTCGAGTCTTTAGGCCACTTTGCCATTCCTTTCCAAAATTTTAAAGGGTCCAACATATCGAGGCGCGAGCTTTCCTTTCTTGCCGAATCTAATCACCCCCTTCCAAGGTGCAACCTTTAGGAGTACGTGATCTCCAACGTCAAATTCAAGGGGCTTGCGGCGTCTATCGGCGTAACTTTTCTGACGACTCCGAGCTTTCTGCAAATTGTCTTGAATTTGGAGGATTTTGTCCGTCGTTTCTTGCAACAGCTCAGGACCGGTAATTTGCGCGTCTCCGATCTCGTGCCATACAATAGGCGATCGACATTTTCTTCTGTATAATGCTTCAAATGGTGCCATTTGGATGCTAGAGTGATAACTGTTATTGTACGAGAATTCAACCAAAGGTAGGTGCGCATCCCAATTACCACCGAAATCTATGACACACAAGCGAAGCATATCTTCAAGGGTACGAATCGTTCTTTTAGTCTGACCGTCGGTTTGGGGATGAAAAGCGGTACTTAGATTAAGAGTAGTACCGAGAGTAGATTGAAACGTTTCCCAAAGACGCGAGGTAAACTAACCATCGCGGTCAGAGATGATGTCACGAGGCGTCCCGTGTCGACAAATGATCTCGTCGGTATAGATTCGGGCTAATTTTCCACCTTAAAGTCTTCTTGTATCGGCAGGAAATGAGCAGATTTAGTCAATTGGTCAACGACAACCCAGATGCTATCGTGACCTGATGGCGTTCGTGGGAGTTTCGTTATAAAGTCCATAGCTATACTCTCCCATTTCCACAAAGGGATCTCGGGTTGCATGAGTAAGCCAGAGGGTCTTTGATGTTCAGCCTTGACTTTCGAGCAATTCAGGCACTTCGAAACATAGATGGCGATATCCTTCTTCATGCCTAGCACCCAGTACTTGTAGCGCATGTCCTGGTACATTTTGTCGGCACCGGGATGAATAGAATATCGAGATTTATGGGCTTCGTCGAGCAGAATCTGTCGCAAGTTCGTACGTTTGGGAATCCAAATTCGGTCTAGATAATGGAATATACCATTTGATTTATTCACCAGTTGAGCGCCATCGTTAAGAATTCTTTCCTTCTTCAAAGTACGTTCGGTAAAACAATCATGTTGGGCGTCGCGGATGAGAGCTTCAAGATTATGATGGGCTTGAGAATTTCGAACGGTATGCAAATAGCTTCGTCGACTAAGAGCATCGGTGACGACGTTTGCTTTGCCTGGATGGTAACGAATTTCACAGTCGTAATCGTTGAGGAGTTTAACCCATCGGCGTTGGCGCATATTCAGTACTTTCTGGTCAAAGATGTGTTGTAGGTTCTTTTGGTCGGTGAAGACCGTACACTTGGTACCGTAAAGGTAGTGTCGCCAAATTTTTAACGCAAAAATAACTGCACCTAGCTCGAGTTCGTGGGTTGTATAATTCTTATCGTGGATCTTGAGCTGTCGAGAGGCGTACGCGATAACCTTATCTCGTTGCATGAGAACACAACCAAGACCAAGGTTAGAGGCATCGCAATAGACTACAAAATCGTCGTTTCCGTCGGGCAGTGAGAGCACGGTAGCGTTACAAAGCATAGCTTTAAGAGTTTGAAAGGCCTCCTCTTGTTCAGTTCCCCAAACAAAAGGTTTGTCCTTATGCGTAAGCGGCACATCGATTTTCGAGAAGTCTGCGATGAATCGGCGATAGTAACCCGCCAATCCGAGAAAAGAGCGAACTTCGAACGGGTTCCTAGGTGTAACCCAACTTTTAACAGCTTCGATCTTCGTAGGATCGACATGAATTCCATGACTATTGATGATGTGACCGAGAATTCACACTTGGAGAACTTGGCATAGAGACGGTTTCCCTAGAATAACTCAAGAACCAAACGTAGATGTTGCGAGTGTTCGGTTTTTGACTTGGAATAGATCAGGATATCATCGATGAATACGATGACGAAGCGGTCGAGAAAGGGTTTACACACGCGATTCATTAGATCCATAAAGACTGCGGGAGCATTAGTCAAATCAAAAGGCATGACAACAAACTTGTAGTGACCATAGCGGGTTCAAAAAGCGGTTTTGGGTATATCTTCCTCCTGAATTCGTAACTGGTGATAGCCTGAGCATAGATCGATCTTTGAAAAACACGTAGCACCTTGTAGTTGGTCAAACAAATCATCGATTTGAGGCAAGGGATAGCGATTCTTGATAGTCAGCTTATTCAATTCCCTGTAGTCTATGTACATCCGGAATGATCCATCCTTCTTTTTGACGAAAAGGACAGGCGCGCCCCAAGGAGAGGTGCTAGGGCGAATGAAGCCTTTATCAAGTAGTTCCTGGAGCTGACTCGAGAGTTCGCGCATTTCAGAGGGAGCGAGACGATAAGGCGCTCTAGCAACAGGATTTGCTCCAGGAATGAGGTCGATCCGGAAATCGATATCACGAGTGGGAGGTAAACCAGGTAAATCATCAGGAAACACGTTGGGAAATTCACAAACAACGGAAACATCTTTCACTTGAGTCTTCCCTTCCTTTTCCTCCGCTACTACGATATGTGCCAAGAAGGCTTGGTATTCCTTGCGGAGATACTTGCCGGCTTGGACACATGACATAAGTTGTAACTTCTTTGGATAGCAATCCGTCCCATGATCTGATCGTTTTGAAACTTGTTAAGTTTTGAAAGTTTTGCGGTTTGTTCGAGACAGTATGGCAACGTATTGAACAACAGGAACCCCACCAAGCCCAGACCCTCGGATCGGATGGGAATAACCCCAGTCCGATCAGTTGGTTGTTCGTGACGGTTCGTTCGTGTTCAACCCGAAGTCGGTTGTCTCTTTGATAGGAACCAGATCTCAAACCGACACTTCACTAGTAACAAGTAGAAGGCCTGAACGAGCTCCGATTCTATCGATTTGAAGGCATTGAGTGTAAAAGAGTTGAAAGAAAGTTGTGAACCATCTTTCAATCATTCTTCGTATGAAAATGTTTAGATCTATGCGAAAATAGTGTTAAAACATGTGGAAACCATGTAGATCTGAGTTGTTCTTGGTGGAATGAGGCCAAAACTTGAAGTTCCTAAGAACCCCATGATGACATCATCCTAGAACACCTCAAATCTGCTGATTTCACGGTTAAAGGTGAAGATTTAAAGGTGAAAAAGATGAAGAAGTGTGTGTAGATCATAGAAGTACAAGATTTGAGTGGAAAACTTACAAGAATCGTGAGAAATCAAGAGAAAAGAGGGCTTGAGCGTGCTGTTCAAACGAGAGAGCTGTCACATCACTGTTGGTGATGTGACACGGGGTATTTATAGGTTTCCAAAAGAGGAAAGGGAGCACATGTGTCGGATCGGATGGCACATCGATCGGATGGCCATTCGATCGAATGGTTATTCGATCGATTGGCTCCGGCGAGTTGCGTTTCGATGTTTCATTTTACGTGTAGAGCGTTGCGATGCGTTTCGAGTGAGCGGTGCGATAGTATTACCCATTAGTTACACAAATAACCTAACTACTATATCTAACATACAATCCCTATAATTAACTTGCGTTTAGCGTTTGCGATTAAATTTGCGTTGCGATTGCAATTAAAAACCTTAACATAAACATAACATGCACAAGTAACACATAATAACACACACATGTAAAACAATATCCAGAACACATAATTTGAGTTGCGAATGCGATAGCGATGCGATTAGCGATAAGTCGATTAGCGATTAAACTGCGATTTACCCCGATTTGTGTTAGATACTCCACATAATACAACTAAAGCAAACAAATAATAGGATTCGATTACAAGTCAAGAAGCACAAATCAGAAATTAAGCAAGGAGTGACAGATCTCAATTAGCAATCTTTTCTTCCTTTGACTTTGACTTGTACTTTGACTTCAAAAAGTCGGGTTGTTACAATTGTCTTTTCCCACTCTAATACAACAAAATAAAAAAAAAGATTAACTTTTTTCTAAAAGCGAGTCAACAGCACAATTGCTCCACCATATGGATCACGCATGTCAAGCTTTTTTTATTCTTTATATTCCAAGCTAACAAATTAGGCTTTGTTCATTCGGTCTGTAATTTGTTAGGAACGAGGCTTCTTCGGTGTTCTGAGACCTTATATTTGACAAGGATTCCAATATTTTTAGTCAAAAAACCCTTTTCTTTCATTTCCCCTTCATATTCTTTTTCAGTAATTTCATCTTTTACTTTGTATTAATGGCTGTTTCGTCTTCTTCTTCAAGCAACACTCACATTGAAATGCCAAACTCGGCTCTTAGAAGAATATACATGACGCCATTTTTTAGTAGATCTAATATCTGCAAGCTTTAATGTCGATGAAGGTCCTTTTCATCAAACGACCGATGGCCCAAATCAGCCGGCTGAAACCGAGTGTCTAACCAGTCGTGGGCTTTACGGGCGGTCGAAATGCATCTTGGAAATGATTCGGGTTAACCTGCGACCGGAGAACAACCTGCAACCGGAGAAATCGGCAACAAGTTCAGATTTTAAAGAGGAAACAACAGGGGCGAAACTAGGGTTCCGGTGACGGGGCCCATCTGCGACGGTGGTAGGGATGGAGACATGAGGTTTGGTTGTAGTGGGGTTTCTTGGAGGTGGAGGGTGGAGGTAAGTGTGGCCTTGAGAGAGAAAGAAGCTTTACATAAATCCCACTCTCAAGATGGGGCAGATGGTTTGGTTGTGACTGAGTGAGAGAGAGAGAGAGATGAGGGGTGGAGAGTGATGGTGGGTGTTAAAGAGAGAGAGAACTGAAAGGGATTTTATCTATAATTCTTTATCTGTAGTGTATTAGATTGGTAAAAAGACAATATTGCCCATATGTGTAAGGCACATGTAAGACTTAACTGAAAATTTTAATTGGGTTAGTGTTAAAGGACCTAAGGTGTAATGTTTTTAACAAAAAAAGGACTGTGACTGTAATTATTGAAGTTAAAGGTCATCCATTGCAATCCGCTACAAACATAAAGGACGAAAAGTATAATTTACCCCAATTTTTTTTATTGTGAACTAATTTCATCATAAACACATCAGACATCATAATCAAAGATGTCACACCCCAACCGATGACAGAAACATCGGGGCGCGACACTGAGCGAAACAGATTGTCCAGGAGTTTCCATAACAACTACGATTACCAATTATTTAAGCATCACGTCCCATACCATGACATAACAAGTAGCATAGTTATTGCAGACAATTCAAAGACAAATAGTTCTGTTTCGACAACTCAAATATAAATAGTTTGTTTGTTTCTAGACTCTCTCCTACTTGATTCCACAAAAGCAAGAGTACAGCATCCTAAGCATTTCAAACACCTGTCACATACGTTAGAATAGAGGTCAATACACAGAGTGTAAAGGTGAGCATACAAGTTTAATAGATATAATAGAGTTCGAAATCGTTTACGCGTAACCAGCATGTAACATGTATAATGCGAAGATAGTAGGTTATCGACAATGAAATATGCACAGACTAGACTACGAGTTGTAGAATGCGCAACACATATCACCACTGTGACACGTGAAGAGGTAACCTTAACAACCCCTGTCCACGTCAGGTGCTGAGTCCAAATAAATAGTACTATCATTGCTAAGGTGTCAGGCAACAATCACTGTGTTAACATAACATACAAGCATTCATCGAATAACAAGTAACATGCAATAATGGTCAGCGTATAAATAGTGTCCGCGTTGTGTGATTGATTGTGATTTAGAATAAGTAACGTATGTAAAACCCAAATGGGCGTAAGCAAAAAGGGATCGAGTATACTTACAGCGATGGAAATGGATTGAAGGGAGCGCTAGCCTAAACAGTTAACGATAGCATAAGTGAAGGGCGGTGCGTAAAACGGTGAAAAGTGACCAAGTGTCGAACGGAAATCCGATCGGATGTCAATCCGATCGGATGGTCACTCAATCGGATGTCAATCCATTCGGATGGTCATCCGATCGGATGGCTATTAGGTCAGATTAACATTCGTTTGGTAAGGATGTGTTTGTGTATGATGGCTTTGAAGTTTTTGTTGTAGAATTTTGAAAATAGAGAAGTATCTCTACCCTTCAGGTCGATCGATCGAACGGTCGTTCGATCAGATAGTGATCCGATTGGCAGGACACTTACTAAGAACAAGTTCACAGCAGGACGGTCACTCGATCGGATGGCAATCCGATCGGATAGCAATCCGTTGGAAACTGTTGTTCTTTGAAAAAAAATTGAAAGTGTTTAAGTTTTGGAAGCTCAAGTGCAATCCGATCGGATTGCAGCTCGATCGGATGGCAATCCGATCGGACGGCAATCCATCCCAACGCATCTGATCGTCTTAAAGTTGATTATTTTTTAAAGTTAGCGGTTTGTTCGAGACGATTTGATAACGTACTAAACAACAGAACCTCGTCAAGTCCCAAGTCGTCCGATCGAACAGGAATCACCCAAATCCGATCAGTTTACAAGGTTCGTGGCGGTTGTTCTTGTTTAACCCGAAATCGATTGTCTCCTTGATAGTAACCAGATCTTGAACCAACTCATCACTAAGAAAGGGTTGAAGATAAGAACGAGCTCCGATTCTACCGGTTTTGAGTGCATTGAGTGTAAAAGAGTTGAAAGAAAGTTGGAAAACCATCTTTCAATCCTTTCCACTTTGAAAATGTTTAGATCTATGCAAAATCATTGTTTATTCAGGTGGAAATCTTTCAGATCTAAGTTTTTCTTGGTGGAATGAAGCCAAATCTTGAAGTTCATAACAACTCCATGATGACATCACCCTAGAACACCTCAAATCCATGGATTTCACGGTTAAAAGTTGAGATTCAAAGGTGAAAAAGATGAAGGAGTGCGTGTAGATCATAGAAGTACAAGGTTTGAGTTGAAAACTTACAAGAATCGCGAGGAATCGAGAGAAAGAAGGCTTGGAGCGAGCTGGTCGAGTGAGAGGGTTGTCACATCACAAGTGATGTGATAGGAGGGTATTTATAGGGTTTCCAAAAGAGGAAAGTGCACAAGTGTCGGATTGGTCACCGATCGGATGGCGGTTCGATCGGATGGCAATCCGATCGGATGGCCACTCGATCGGTTGGCCATTAGATCCAGGTGTCCGGCGTGTTTGAGTTTTGTCATTTCGATTCGCGTGTTGAGCGTTGCGATGCGATTCGAGTGAGCGATGCGATAGTATTACCCATTAGTCACACAAGTAACTTAACCACTATATCTAACATACAATCACTATAAATAACTTGCGTTTAGCGTTCGCGGTTAGATTGCGATGCGATAGAATTGCGATTGTGATTAAACACCTCAACATAAACATAACATGCACAAGTAACACATAATAGCACACACACTTAAGACAATATCCAGAACACATAATTCGAGTTGCGATGCGATTAGCGATTAAACATGTGATTAAATAGCGATTAAACCTCGATTATTAATAGATACTCCACATAATACAACTAAAGCGATTAAATAAAAAGGTCGATTACAAGTCATTGACGTACAATCAATAGTTAAGCAAGGAGTGACAGATCGCAATTAGCAATCTTTTCTTCCTTTGACTTTGACTTTGACTTGTACTTTTACTTCCAAAAAGCGGGTTGTTACAGCCTCCCCTACTTTAGGAAATTTTGCCCCGAAATTTAAGAAGCAGGCGTAACAAACAGTTGCGGGTACTTCGCCTTCATGTCACTTTCGGGTTCCCAGGTGAACTCTGCGCCGCGTTTGCCTTCCCAGCGAACCTTCACAATGGGAATGCGTGAGCGTCTGAGTACCTTGGTTTCTCATCCCATGATCTCGACATGCTTTTCCACGAAGTGTAATGTTTCATCCACTTGCAAATATTCAAGAGGGATATGTAATTCCTGGTCGGCTAAGCACTTTCTGCGGTTCGAAACGTGGAAAGTCGGGTGGACATTACTAAGTTCCTCTGGTAGTTCGAGTCTGTAGGCCACTTTTCCAATCCTTTCCAGAATTGTAAAGTGTCCAACGTACCAAGGCGTGAGCTTTCCTTTCTTGCCGAATCTGATCACCCCCTTCCAATGTGCAACCTTTAGGAGTACGTGATCGCCAACGTCAAATTCAAGGGGCTTGCGGCGTCTATCGGCGTAACTTTTATGTCGGCTCCGAGATTTCAATAGAATGTCTCAAATTTGGAGGATTTTGTAAGTCGTTTCTTGCAACAGCTCAGGATCGGTAATTTGCGCGTATCCGATCTCGTGCCACACAATAGGCGATCGACATTTCCTTCTGTATAATGCCTCAAATGGTGCCATTTGGATGCTAGAATGATAACTGTTATTGTACGAGAATTCGACTAAAGGTAAGTGCGCGTCCCAATTACCATCGAAATCTATGACACACGATCGGAGCATATCTTCAAGGGTGCGAACCGTTCTTTCAGTCTGACCGTCGGTTTGGGGATTGAAGGCGGTCCTTAGATTAAGCGTAGTACTGAGAGCAGATTGAAACGTTTCCCAAAGACGCGAGGTAAACCGACCATCGCGGTCAGAGATGATGTCACTAGGCGTCCCGTGTCGACAAATGATCTAATCGGTGTAGATTTGAGTTAATTTTTCTACCTTAAAGTCTTCTCGTTTCGGCAGGAAATGGGCTGATGTAGTCAAACGGTCAACGACAACCCAGATGCTGTCGTGGCCTGATGTCATGCGTGGGAGTTTCGTTATAAAGTCCATAGCTATACTCTCCCATTTCCACATCGGGATCTCGGGTTGTACGAGTAAGCCATAGGGTCTTTGTTGTTCGGCCTTGACCTTGGAATAAGTCAGGCACTTCGAAACATAATTAGCGATATCCTTCTTCATGCCCGGTCACCAGTACTTGTAGCACATGTCCTGGTACATCTTGTCAGCACCGAGATGAATAGAATACCGAGATTTGTGGGCTTCGTCCATCAGAAGTTGTCGCAAATTCGTACGCTTGGGAATCCAAATTTGATCCAAATAATGAAAGATACCATTCGATTTACTCTCGAGTTGGGCGCCATCGTTTAGAATCCTTTCCTTCTTCAAAGTTCGTTCGGTAAAACAGTCATGCTGAGCGTCGCGTATAAGGGCTTCGAGATTATGCTGGGCTTGAACATTACGAACACTATGCAAATAGCTTCGTCGACTGAGATCATCGGCAACGACGTTTGCTTTGCCTGGATGGTAACGAATCTCACAGTCGTAATCGTTGAGGAGTTCTACCCACCAACGTTGACGCATGTTCAGTTCCTTTTGGTCAAAGATGTGTTATAGGCTCCTATGATCGGTGAAGATCGTACACTTGGTACCGTAAAGGTAGTGTCGCCAAATCTTTAACGCAAAAACAACTGCGCCAAACTCGAGGTCGTGTGTGGTGTAGTTCTTCTGGTGGATCTTGAGCTGTAGAGAAGCGTACGCGATAACCTTATCTCGTTGCATGAGAACACAACCAAGACCAAGGTTTGAGGGCAAATCTTTAACGCAAAAACAACTGCGTCGGGCAGTGAGAGCACGGGAGCATTGCAAAGCATAGCTTTGAGAGTTTGAAAGGCTTCCTCTTATTTAGTTCCCTAAACAAAAGGTTTGTCCTTATGCGTAAGCGAGGTGAGCGGCACAGCGATCTTACAGAAACCTTCGATAAATCGACGGTAATAGCCTGCCAGTCCGAGAAAAGAACGGACTTCAGACGGGTTCTTGGGTGTAACCCAACTCTTAACGGTCTCGATCTTCACGGGATCGACATGAATTCCTTGACTATTGACAATGTGACCCAGGAATTGGACCTCCTCCAGCCAAAATTCACACTTGGAGAACTTGGCGTAGAGACGGTTTCCCTGGAGTAACTCAAGAACCAAACGTAGATGCTGCGAGTGTTCGGATTTTGACTTGGAATAGATCAGGATATCATCGATGAACACGATTACGAAGCGGTCAAGGAAGGGTTTGCACACGCGATTCATTAGATCCATGAAAACGGTGGGAGGGTTGGTAAAACCAAAAGGCATGACAACAAACTCGTAATGACCATAGCGGGTTCGAAAAGCGGTTTTGGGTATATCTTCCTCTTGAATGCGCAACTGGTGATAACCTGAGCATAGATCGATCTTCGAAAAACATGTAGCACCTTGTAACTGGTCAAACAAATCATCAATTCGAGGCAAGGGATAGCGATTCTTGATAGTCAGCTTATTTAACTCCGTATAGTCGATGCACATCCAGAACGATCCATCCTTCTTTTTGACGAAAAGGACAGGCGCGCCCGAAAGAGAGGTGCTAGGGCGAATGAAGCCTTTGTCAAGCAGTTCTCGGAGCTGACTCGAGAGTTCGCGCATTTCAGAGGGAGCGAGACGATAAGGCGCTTTAGCAACAGGATTTGCTCAAGGAATGAGGTCGATTCAGAAATCGATATCACGAGTGGGAGGTAATCCCGGAAGATCGTTAGGAAACACGTTAGGAAATTCACGAACAACGGGGACATCTTTCACTCCTGTATTCTCTTTCTTTTCCGTCTCCGCTACTACAATGTTAGCCAAAAAAGCTCTGTATTCCTTGCGGAAATACTTGCTAGCTTGGACACATGACATGAGTTTAAGACCTTTCGAAGGAGTTTCGCCATACACAAAAAAGTTGATCACCATTAGCAAGCGAGAAACGAATCATCTTTTCGAAGCAAACAACTTCAACACGATTTTCGCGAAGAAAATCCATGCCTACTATGATGTCAAAACTACCGAGCTGCATCGGTATGAGATCGATAGGGAAGACGTGATTGTTGAGTTCAAGAGTACAATCACATAGAACAGAATTGACGGCGACGGTTCTTCCGGTGGCAACTTCAACATCGAACGTCGAGGGGAGATGGGCGCACTTATGATTAAGGAGATTTTCAAATTCAAACGATACAAAACAGTAATCGGCTCCAGTATCAAATAAACACGAAGCATATATACCATTCACAAGAAACGTACCATTGACTACATTGTTGTCTGCTTGAGCTTGACGGGCGTTAATGTTGAAAGCACGTCCGCGGGCTGCTGACTGCTGCGGCTGCTGCTGAGGCTGCTACTGTTGTGGCTCTTGCTTCACCACTCGATTAGGGCACATGTTTGCGAAGTTGTTGGGATCACCACACGCAAAGCAAGCTCTAGCATGAGCCGCAGGTGCAGGAGCTGCTTGATGGCCTTGAGGAGCAGGAAGTAGAGCTTGTTGAGCAGGGGCTTGACCTTGAGCTGGAGCTGGGGTTTGACGTTGACCTGTACAGCAGTTTGCGGTGAAGTGGCCGTACATATTGCAATGAACACAGAACCGGCATGCGAGACCCACCGGGTGATGATAAGTACAAGTAGGGCAAAGCGGGTGTGGTCCAGTGTATGCACGCTTAGCAGGAGGTGCATTGACCACAGGTGCCGCTACTTGGCGGTGTTGAGGTTGCGGTTAGGCAGGTACTGTTTGGAGCGGGGCAGCAGTAACTGCACAGTTCTTGTTGCTGGAACTGATGTTGTTCTTCCTCTTGCGGCGTGAGAGCTTCGAAGATTGCGGAGCAGCGGTGGTTTCAGCGGTTGAAGCATTGGTGACTTGATGCAGATTCTTGGCAGCTTTGTCAAAATAACCAACCCTGACTCGCTTATCGTTGATCTCAGCAGCGAGCAGGTAGGTTTCCTCGATTGTTGTCGTCTTTGCAGCCTGAACAAAATCTGCGACGCAATCCGGAAGAGCACGGATATACTTCTTGATTGTAATATCCGGGGTAGTAACCTGACCAGGGCAGATAATACTCAACTACTTGAAGCGAGCAGTTAAACCAGCGTTGTCTCCGCCATCCGGCTTTATGTGCCAGAATTCATCCTCAAGCTTTTGGAGTTCATGGGGAGGACAGAACTCTTGCATCATTATGTTCTTCAACTCATCCCAAGACAATCCGAAAGCTGCATCGTTTCCTCGTTTGTTCCACTCGGTCGTCCACCAATCAAGAGCGCGGGATTGGAAGACGACGGTAGCATTGACGGTGCGCAGGTTGTCTGGACAGCCACTCTGGCGCAGGGTGACTTCAATAGAATCAAACCATTGAAACATGGTCGTAGGACCATCTTCTCCGGTGAATTCATTTGGTCCGCAGGCTTTGAACTGCTTAAAGCCAAAAGCGGCTTCAGGGGTATCAGTCCTGAACTCCTCCGAGGACTTGCTTGCATTCTCATTTAGCTCACTGACGATTTGTAGGATAACTTTCGCCATTTGCTTAGAGACGAGAGCGGCGATGCGTTTGTTAACATGGTTTCGGCGAGCTGCTCGGGAGTGGAATGATCCAAACTGTCACTCCCCTTTCTGCAGCGGAAGCACGAGGTGTGATCATGAAAGGTTCTCATTGCATACGAAAGGTAAACATACTACATGCTCATGAAGATAACTTCAAATACCATAATTTGAAAACATAAGATAGCGTTTACATCGCGAGTTAGCATAAAGCATTGTCTTAAAAAGTTAACAACTTTATTTCAAGACAAACATAAGCGACATCCACGAGCATGGGTAAGACCGCGCGCACATCCACTTCTAGTTACCTGAAATACATGTAAGTTTTGGAAAACATCAACATAATGTTGGTGTGAATTCATGCAATTTTTGTATTTCACGTTTGTATACTTTGTATGAAAACATAGTTTGTGTCATGTATAAATCAAGTTTTCATATATAAATCGAGTATTCATGTGTACACCACGTACTTATGTATAATTCACGTTTTTCTTGAGTACCCCACGTACTCAAGTATAATTCCCGTTCTCTTGAGTACCCCACGTACTCAAGTATAATTCAAGTTTTTCTTAAGTACCCCACGTACTTCAAGTATAATTCAAGTTTTAGTATGGTATGAGTTTTATGTAAATAAAGTATTCCTGTAAGTATCAGGACTGTTAATGGGTTGCAAAGCCATTAACATGTGACACGACATAGGAAGTCACCAAACCTTAGGCATTTAATTGGTATATTCTGATACACAAAAGCACTACTCGATACTCGCCCTCACCGAGAGTGTGGCTGCCCGGCACCCGTTAGATCTAACCTTTTGTTCTGCGGTCTAGGTATATTGTTGATTAATGGTGCTTATGTACCCTATTCGTGACTCGATTTCTCGTATCATTTCTCATAACACATCATACTTGGTACTCGTCCTCACCAAGTGCGCTTCTTACATTCTTATATCTCATCACACTTGGTACTCGTCCTCACCAAGTGCGCTGCTTATATTCTTATATATCATCACACTTGATACTCGTCCTCACCAAGTGTGCCTCTTGTATTCTTATATCTTGTCACACTTGGTACTCGTCCTCACCAAGTGTGCTTCTTATTATCATACCATTAATAAACATAATAATATTTGTACATGTATTTCACCCCCGAAGTTATAAAAACTGAAAACAGTTAAAAGAAAATGGGGAGCATGAACTCACAACTTTGCGTTCCTTGCGTCGTAAACTTCACCGGTTTTGCTTATAGTGCGTCGTGACCTAAACGTGTTCTATTATCGTTAGTCACTAGACTTGTATCGTGTAAGGACAAGTCACTATCTTTTGTATATGTATTGTTGTGTTAAAAATATTTTATATTTTTAACTATGTATTTTACTTATATTAGTTTCTCAAAATTTAATATAAGTATTTTGTATTTTTCACTTTGCACCCGAATTATGTATTTTGTCTAAATAGGTTGCATGTGTATTTTTTGTAATTTTACTCGTTACAAGTATCTCCAAGTCATATTATTTTTACTCTAAAAATAATATATACCTAGTTCACAAAATAATCACATAATCACACAAGCGATAAATATATATTCTAAATATATATTTAACAAGTTTTATTTATGAAAATCCACCTCCAGTATTTGGAACTTTGTAATAAAAATCATGGCGAAGTTTGTTTGGAAAACAAGTCAAAAATATATTCATAACGCTTGTCACTCAAAAACATTCTAAGTGTTATTTTCTGGAAAAAAATTTCGCCAGAGTTTCGTCTGTAACTGGAGGTGGCCACGCTTACTAGCGTATCATTTTCTTTTCAAAATTCAATCAACAATTTTCCAATCATCAACAAACAATATTCAAACATTAAACTAGTCAAAGCAAGTATAAATCGCGAACACATGAACTTGTAAGTTATGTGAAAACACGTAGTAATCTTCCAACACATTTAGTAGATCTTTCTATCTTTAAAAATGTAATCGGTTTCTTGAAAGCTTTATTTCTAAAGAAAATGCAAGTTTACAACTTCTATTTCTAGGATTACAAAGATATTACTTTGTCAAAACCCTTTGTCACACAAGTGTTTACACACTTGTTTGTTCACAAAATGCCTTTGTTTCAAGAAAGATCCGACTTTTAAACATGGTTTTATCTTACACTTGGTTCTTCGAAAATACCACTTGTAGATCCTTAGATCTACTAGTTTAGAACTCCATTTCATAAGAAAAAACGTTTTTACACAAGTTCATGTTTCCGTATGAAAGGGTTCGTCATCTTGTAATTTTTCTATTTAACATAACACTAGTTCATGTTCCATGAACATGACCTTGCGTGGTTAGATGACGATCCGTTCCACTACTAGTAACCAACAACATAAAATAATCATAACACAACAAGTTTCATAGGTTTTACACTATTAGCTTCTTTTTATCCACCAAGTTCATCTTCTTAGCAAGACTTTAAACTTTGATCTCTAGTGCTTATGATTTTTACCCATTAAATTTCTTATTAACCACTTTAAACAAGATCAAAAGGGTGTTTAGAATCACTTACAACTAGCTCAAGGCTAGGGAAGAAACTAGACGAAAAATGGGTGGTTAAAAGCGTTGTGGAGAGGTCCTTGTGATTCCGTATGCACCGAGCCTCCTTGTATGTGATCCCTCACCTTTGTATGTAAGTAGAATGCCTTGATCAAAAATTGAAAGTGATGATGGATGTGGGTGTATGTTCGGCCGAGTATCAAAGAGGGAGAGAGAGATGGAAATTTTGGTGAAATGTTTATGAGAAGTGAAGTGGTGATCTTGTGGTCACATTTATAATCCATTTCACTTGATTAACCAAGGAATATTATGCTATCTAGATTCTAAACATCAACAAATAAAATATTCAAAATTGGTGTGGTGTGTCCCCACATGGGACCGTTCGGTTGAAGGTGGAGGGGGGTATCCAATTGGATTTCAACTAACTAGTTAAGTTATAGTTAGTTAATTAGGTATTTAAATTAGAGTATTATGTGTGTAGTAATTTATAATGGGTGTTAGGGTATTCGGGGACCCTAACTGGCTCAGAAACAGAAAAACAATGTCAATGACAATATTTTTATGTTCCGGGTAAAGTCCGGTTGTTCGGTTGGATATTAATCCGTTAAAGTGCTAAATAAGTATTTAAAGTGTCGTTTAAGTACCTTTTTGTATTCTTTTAGTTCCCAACACTTAGGGAAGTATTCTGGATAATCAAGCGAAATTTCTGCATAATATTTATACGTCTAAATGCTGATTAGAGCTGAATTGTATAAAATTCTGCACTTAAAGTGCGTTTCGGGTGCTTTTTAGTGCTTATTTTTGCTTTTGTATAGTATATATACTAAACCCTTGTATGTACTCTTGGGTTTTAATGTATTCTTGTCGTTGGACCTACACCTAGGCCTCAGTTCTAATGTCTGACTGCCTTCTGCAGTTCTGTTGACACATTGTGTCCTACCGGTGAGTTTACTAATATTTCTGACGCAACGCTCTCGTTTATGCATAAAGCAATATTTTATAGTATACAACGAGCATGAATTCACTTGTTTATCATGTAATCAGTCAATGTTGACATTTAAGCACATAATTGCAGTCATTAAATAATAATTAAAGTGTACGGAAATTACCGGTTTGGTGCCAGTTGTCACAGTCTCCCCCCGTTAAAAGAATTTCGTCCCGAAATTCAGGCTGAGCTAACTCTCGCATGAGTCTTCTTGAATAGGTGGGGATACTTTTCTTTGAACTGGTCTTCACGTTCCCACGTATACTTGGGTCCGTGCTTAGAGTTCCAACGTACTTTGACAAGTTTCACACTGCTCCTCCTGGTCTTGTTGACTTTCCAGTCGGTAACCTCAACGGGTTGTTCTGTAAATCGGAGGGCGTCATCAATATGCACTTCATCCATCGGGATGATCACGTTTTCTTGTGTTGGACTCTTCCTCAGGTTGGATACATGAAACGTATTATATACTCCATTAAGTTCTTCCGGTAACTCCAATTTGTATGCCACGGTACCAATTCTTTCCAATATTCTGAATGGTCCGATGTATCGTGGATTCAGCTTTCCACGCTTTCCAAATCTGACTACGCCCTTCCAAGGTGAGACTTTTAACAACACTTTATCTCCCACCTCGAATTCTACTGATTTTCTTTTCGGATCAGCGTAGCTCTTTTGTCGATCTCGAGCCGCCTTAATGCGCTCTCGGATCTGCGCAATCTAGTCGGTTGTCTCTTGTACAAGTTCAGGACCAACCATACTTTTATCTCCAGCATCTGCCCAACATAAGGGCGATCGGCATTTGCGGCCATACAGAGCTTCGAACGGTGCGGCTTTTATGCTCGTATGATAACTGTTATTGTAGGAAAACTCAACTAAAGGTAGATGAGTATCCCAGCTGCTGCCTAGATCCATGACACATGCGCGAAGCATATCTTCTATCGTTTGTATAGTCCGTTCGCTCTGGCCGTCTGTTTGTGGATGGAATGCCATGCTTAGATCTAACTGAGATCCAAAGGCTTCCTGAAATGATTGCTAGATTCTTGAGACAAAGCGTCCATCTCTGTCTGAAATGATTGAGATAGGCACTCCATGACGTGCCACAATTTCCCTTAAGTATATCTCTGCAAGCTTTCCAGTGCTATCCTTCTCTCGGATCGGTAGGAAATGCGCAGATTTCGTTAATCGATCAACTATTACCCATATCATATCGTGCCCTCTCGGGGTCCTGGGTAATTTCGTTATGAAGTCCATCGAGATTTGTTCCCACTTCCACACGGGAATCTCTGGCTGTTGTAGTAGGCCGGACGGTTTCTGATATTCTGCCTTAACCTTGGCACAGGTTAGGCATTTTCCAACATACACAGCAACATCGCTTTTGAGTCTCGGCCACCAATAATATTCTTTCAAGTCTTGATACATTTTGTCCGATCCTGGATGGATCGAGTATCTCGATTTGTGCGCTTCATCAAGAATGACTTCTCGTAAGCCACCATAGAGTGGAACCCAGATACGCTTCTTAAAGTATAAGGCTCCCTCTTCATTTGGCACCATGTATTTCAACATACCCCGGAGGTATTCAGCTTTACGGTTCTCTCCTTTAAGAGCTTCTTGTTGTGCATCACGAATGCGTACAGTGAGGTTCGTTCGAATGGTCATTTCTAACGCTCGAACCCTTAGGGTCTTAACCCTTTCTTTTTGGCTCAACGCATCCGCTACAACGTTTGCCTTTCCAGGATGGTACTTGATCTCATAGTCGTAATCATTCAGCAGCTCGACCCATCGCCGCTGGCGCATATTCAATTCCTTCTGATCAAATATGTGTTGTAAGCTTTTGTGATATGTGAAAATTGTACATCGAGTACCATATAAATAATGTCGCCAGATCTTCAAGGCGAATACCACTGCGCCCAGCTCCAGGTCGTGAGTGGTATAGTTTCTTTCATGTACCTTCAGTTGTCTTGAAGCGTAAGCGATGACTTTTTGGCGTTGCATGAGCACGCAACCCAAGCCTTGTCGTGAGGCGTCGCAGTATACCATGAAGTCTTCAGTGCCTTCGGGTAATGATAGTATTGGTGCATCGCAGAGCTTGTTTTTAAGCAACCGGAAGGCTTCTTCTTGTTTGTGACCCCAGTCGTATTTCTTGTCTTTCTATGTAAGGGTCGTTAGCAGTTGAGCTATTTTTGAGAAATTCTCGATGAATCGCCGATAATAGCCCGCTAAGCCCAAAAATTGTCAAACTTCAGTTGGGGTCTTGGGAGCTTCCCAATTCTTTATTGCTTCTATCTTGGACGGGTCTACATGAATGCCCTTCTCATTCACTACGTGACCAAGAAATTGTACTTCGCGAATCCAGAATTCGCATTTCGAGAACTTTGCATAAAGCTTTTCTTTCTTCAGTAGTTCCAAGATGGTTCTGAGATGTTGCTCGTGCTCTTCTTTCGTTCGCGAGTAAATCAGGATATCATCGATAAATACAATCACGAATTTATCGAGATATGGTTTGCATACGCGGTTCATCAGATCCATAAAGACCGCTGGTGCATTCGTCAGCCCAAACGGCATCACAAGAAATTCGTAGTGCCCATATCTCGTTCTGAATGCAGTCTTTGGCACGCTTTCTTCTTGGATTCTAAACTGATGGTATCCAAATCGAAGGTCGATCTTGGAATAGTAGCTTGATCCTTGCAGTTGATCAAATAAGTCATCAATCCTCGGTAGTGGGTACCGATTCTTGATAGTGAGCTTGTTCAGTTCCCTGTAATCGATACACATCCGCAGTGTTCCATCCTTCTTCTTCACGAATAATACTGGAGCTCCCCAAGGTGAGAAGCTTGGCCTTATAAATCCTTTATCCAATAACTCCGGGAGTTGTGTAGATAATTCCTGCATTTTGGATGGTGCAAGCCGATAGGGAGCCTTGGCTACAGGAGCGGCTCCTGGAACCAAGTCTATATGAAATTCGACTTGTCGTTGCGGAGGTAGTCCTGGCAGATCTTCGGGAAAAACATCAGGGAATTCCTTCACCACAGGAATGTCTTCGAGTTTTGGCTCCACAGCCTTCTTGTCTATAACGTGTGCTAGGAAAGCGACACATCCTTTCCTCAGGCACTTCTGTGCCTTCATGCAACTGATGATTCGAAGAGGCGCGTCTCGTTTTTCTCCATGCACGATGAGAGTTTCATCATTCGCCAGAGGGATGCGAATGATTTTCTCATAACATACAACTTCAGCTTTGTTCTTGGACAACCAGTCCATCCCGACTACTACATCGAAGCTACCCAATTGAATAGGTAAGAGGTCGATGCTAAATCTTCGTTCACCAAGTTCTAGTGTACAGCCCCTAACAACTTCGCCCGATTCAACAAGTTTTCCATTGGCTAGTTCTATGGAGTAAGGAATTTCTAATCTACTAGATTCTATTCCAAGCATGCGTTTAAATTCCACAGACATGAAGCTATAATCGGCGCAAGTGTCAAATAATATGGATGCAAAGTGATTGTTAATGAGAAACGTACCGGTGACCACGTTAGGGTCCTCGTGTGCGTTATTTGCTCCAATCACAAATGCTCGAGCCTGAGCATTGTTTCCCCCTGGGCAGTCCTTCATGACATGATCATTACTTCCACATCTGAAGCATCCTTGGTTCCGCCCTTTCCCGTTACCATTCTTGTTACCAGCACCATTTCCATTCCGATTCTTTCCTTTTCCCCAACAGTCTTCTGTTTGATGACCCAATTTACCACATTTGTCGCACCTTGGAATGCGACAAGCTCCTTCATGATGAAACTTACATTTTTGACATCTAGGCATGGAGCCTTGGTATGCTTTGGTTGCATGGGTTTTCGCCTCCTGAGACGGGTTAGCGTCGCGCTTCTTGCTGAAACCCTTGTTGTTACGAGTTGCTTGGTTCAAACTTGTATGCTTTCTCTTTTTGTTGCCAGACAACTCGGCATGTGTCTCGGTCTTCTCTGTTGGGTTCAGTGATAACTTCTTCATACGAACACAATCTTCAGTCAGGCTGACAGCCAGAGTTACAGCCTTAGTGATTGTTTGTGGTTTGGCCGACGTCACCATGCCACGAAACTCTGGGGCCAGTCCCCAAATGTAGCGTTCAACGCGCTTGAATTCGGGAGTCACCATGTAGGGAAGCACTCTAGACATATCGTGGAACCTTCGAGTATAACCATTAATATCAGCACCTTCCATAGTCAAGTGCCAGAACTCCGTTTCCAGCCTTTGGAGTTCAGCGCGAGAGCAATACTTCTATCTCATTCTTTCCTTCAGTTCCTCCCAGGTTAAGCCATAAGCAGCATCATCACCCAAGGTTTGGGCTTGCAGGTTCCACCAAGTCAGAGCTTCATCGACAAACAATCCGGTAGCAAAAGTGACTTGCTGATCCGCAGTGCACTTGCTCATGCGGATAGTAGCTTCAGTCTTCTCCGTCCAGCGCACAAATGCTACTGCACCTCCTGTGTCATCATAGTTCATCGGCTTGCAGTCGAGGAACTGCTTGAAAGTGCAGCATGGAGTTGATTCAACCAATTCACATGTGAGCAATCGAAGAAATAATGAAACAAAGACCGTTCATAAATTTCCCCATGCTTAGCAAATTGTCTTAAGGTTACCTTGAGCTGCATTGCCTCCAGACGAATCTCCATTCCCATTACGCCTAGCGTTGCTTGGTCCTCCACTGTCTTGAGTACGGTTTGCCTCGTACTGGGCGATAGCAGCGGAGATCCTTTCTTCTAGTAGAGCGTTCAGCTCTTCAGCAGTTCTTGGCAGTGGGGGAGGAGGAGGTTGATCATCATTTCGAGCATTCACAGCTTTCCTGGGTGCCATGTTCTGACAGAACACAACACAACAAGGTTAGACATTTGTTTGATATCGTCATACTAGACAGTAGTAGTATATATATTCCTAGGTATATACCACATAAGTGACATCAAACAATTATTACTCTAGCAGAGTACTTAGTAGGCTTGCACTGAGGGAATCTATACGTGACAAGACTTGCTGTGGTTTCTGTGCACTGAATTCCATAATTATGTATGCATCCATAATTACGTAACTCCTTGCATAGTCCGCACAGTTCGTTTCATCCTCGTATTTCTTCCTTCAGATAGGCCATCGCTTTCGGATAAAGTCATGTATAGTCGTGACATTCTACTTCTAGTACATGCTAATTATCACACATAATTGCAAGTAATTTCTAGTCAATGACAAGTGCTACTCAAGTGCACTCTAAGTCTCGTAGTGTCTTTTCTAGACTCATGTAGACAGTTTCAGGCAGTGGATGTCGCGGGACGTTTTATGCAATGAAAACTCTTTGAAAATTGTTTTCGTGAAAGGATCATAGAGATTGTAGACTAGACTCGAGAAGGAATCTTGGTTCACTACAATCGCAGCTCTGATACCAATCTGCCACACCCCTTTCTGCGGCGGAAGCAGAGGTGTGATCATGAAAGGTTCTCATTGCATACGAAAGGTAAACATACTACATGCTCATGAAGATAACTTCAAATGCCATAATTTGAAAACATAAGACAGCGTTTACATCGCGAGTTAGCATAAAGCACTGTCTTAAAAAGTTTACAACTTTATTTAAAGACAAACATAAGCGACATCCACGAGCATGGGTAAGACCGCGCACACATCCACTTCTAGTTACCTGAAATACATGTAAGTTTTGGAAAACGTCAACATAATGTTGGTGTGAATTCATGCAGTTTTTGTATTTCACTTTTGTATACTTTGTATGAAAACATAGTTTGTGTCATGTATAAATCAAGTTTTCATATATAAATCGAGTATTCATGTGTACACCACGTACTTATGTATAATTCACGTTTTTCTTGAGTACCCCACGTACTCAAGTATAATTCCCGTTCTCTTGAGTACCCCACGTACTCAAGTATAATTCAAGTTTTTCTTAAGTACCCCACGTACTTCAAGTATAATTCAAGTTTTAGTATGGTATGAGTTTTATGTAAATAAAGTATTCCTGTAAGTATCAGGACTGTTAATGGGTTGCAAAGCCATTAACATGTGACACGACATAGGAAGTCACCAAACCTTAGGCATTTAATTGGTATATTCTGAGACACAAAAGCAATACTCGATACTCGCCCTCACCGAGAGTGTGGCTGCCCGGAACCCGTTAGATCTAACCTTTTGTTCTGCGGTCTAGGTATATTGTTGATTAATGGTGCTTATGTACCCTATTCATGACACGATTTCTCGTATCATTTCTCATAACGCATCATACTTGGTACTCGACCTCACCAAGTGCGCTTCTTACATTCTTATATCTCATCACACTTGGTACTCGTCCTCACCAAGTGCGCTGCTTATATTCTTATATATCATCACACTTGATACTCGTCCTCACCAAGTGTGCCTCTTGTATTCTTATATCTTGTCACACTTGGTACTCGTCCTCACCAAGTGTGCTTCTTATTATCATACCATTAATAAACATAATAATATTTGTACATGTATTTCACCCCCGAAGTTATAAAAACCGAAAACAGTTAAAAGAAAAGGGGGAGCATGAACTCACAACTTTGCGTTCCTTGCGTCGTAAACTTCACCGGTTTTGCTTATAGTGCGTCGTGACCTAAATGTGTTCTATTATCGTTAGTCACTAGACTTGTATCGTGTAAGCACAAGTCACTATCTTTTGTATATGTATTGTTGTGTTAAAAATATTTTATATTTTTAACTATGTATTTTACTTATATTAGTTTCTCAAAATTTAATATAAGTATTTTTGTATTTTTCACTTTGCACCCGAATTATGTATTTTGTCTAAATAGGTTGCATGTGTATTTTTTGTAATTTTACTCGTTACGAGTATCTCCAAGTCATATTATTTTTACTCTAAAATAATATATACCTAGTTCACAAAATAATCACATAATCACACAAGCGATAAATATATATTTAACAAGTTTTATTTATGAAAATCCACCTCCGGTATTTGGAACTTTGTAATAAAAATCATGGCGAAGTTTGTTTGGAAAACAAGTCAAAAATATATTCATAACGCTTGTCACTCAAAAACATTATAAGTGTTATTTTCTGGAAAAAAATTTCGCCAGAGTTTCCTCTGTAACTGGAGGTGGCCACGCTTACTAGCGTATCATTTTCTTTTCAAAATTCAATCAACAATTTTCCAACAACATAAAATAATCATAACACAACAAGTTTCACTACTAGCAACCAACAACATAAAATAATCATAACACAACAAGTTTCATAGGTTTTACACTATTAGCTTCTTTTTATCCACCAAGTTCATATTCTTAGCAAGACTTTAAACTTTGATCTCTAGTGCTTATGATTTTTACCCGTTAAATTTCTTATTAACCACTTTAAACAAGATCAAAAGGGTGTTTAGAATAACTTACAACTAGCTCAAGGCTAGGGAAGAAACTAGACGAAAAATGGGTGGTTAAAAGCGTTGTGGAGAGGTCCTTGCGATTCCGTATGCACCGAGCCTCCTTGTATGTGATCCCTCACCTTTGTATGTAAGTAGAATGCCTTGATCAAAAATTGAAAGTGATGATGGATGTGGGTGTATGTTCGGCCGAGTATCAAAGAGGGAGAGAGAGATGGAAATTTTGGTGAAATGTTTATGAGAAGTGAAGTGGTGATCTTGTGGTCACATTTATAATCCATTTCACTTGATTAACCAAGGAATATTATGCTATCTAGATTCTAAACATCAACAAATAAAATATTCAAAATTGGTGTGGTGTGTCCCCACATGGGACCGTTCGGTTGAAGGTGGAGGGGGTATCCAATTGGATTTCAACTAACTAGTTAAGTTATAGTTAGTTAATTAGGTATTTAAATTAGAGTATTATGTGTGTAGTAATTTATAATGGGTGTTAGGGTATTCGGGGACCCTAACTGGCTCAGAAACAGAAAAACAATGTCAATGACAATATTTTTATGTTCCGGGTAAAGTCCGGTTGTTCGGTTGGATATTAATCCGTTAAAGTGCTAAATAAGTATTTAAAGTGTCGTTTAAGTACCTTTTTGTATTCTTTTAGTTCCCAACACTTAGGGAAGTATTCTGGATAATCAAGCGAAATTTCTGCATAATATTTATACGTCTAAATGCTGATTAGAGCTGAATTGTATAAAATTCTGCACTTAAAGTGCGTTTCGGGTGCTTTTTAGTGCTTATTTTTGCTTTTGTATAGTATATATATTAAACCCTAGTATGTACTCTTGGGTTTTAATGTATTCTTGTCGTTGGACCTACACCTAGGCCTCAGTTCTAATGTCTGACTGCCTTCTGCAGTTCTGTTGACACATTGTGTCCTACCGGTGAGTTTACTAATATTTCTGACGCAACGCTCTCGTTTATGCGTAAAGCAATATTTTATAGTATACAACGTGCATGAATTCACTTGTTTATCATGTAATCAGTCAATGTTGACATTTAAGCACATAATTGCAATCATTAAATAATAATTAAAGTGTACGGAAATTACCGGTTTGGTGCCAGTTGTCACACAAACGACGACATTGTCTGCAACAGACATCGCCATAGGACTCAAACACAATTTTGATTAATCCTAGTATAGTCTAGCGATTCACCATAAAGCTCAGGAACATAGTCATTCACAAAATTTCACGTAGGCACATAATCGCAGAACCACGTAAGCACATAAACACATAAGCATACATGAACTAACCTAAACACATATTTTGCACGTATTCACTTATGCTTCACAGCACGTATAGCGATTAAGTATAGCGATTGCGATTGGCGAGCTGCGATTGCGAATAAAGACCAGCGATTCGTTGGCGTGGTGTGTGTTGTGCTTGATTTGAACGGAGCGAGAAACGTGAAATCGAAATCATCAGTACCACCGTACTGTTTACCTCAAAATGCAAACAAATAATCATATAAAACACATAAGTTCACATAAAATCGATAAATCACAGAGTCAGCGGCGACAATTCCAGAATGGAAACATATAAAATCGAGGAGGGATTGTCTCGGGTTTGTGTGTAGACATTGACTACCCAAAGCGATTCGACTATTCACAAGGACTCGTAGGTGCACACTAAGGCCCTCTAGACTGTGCTCTCGCTTCAATCCGAGCGTTTGGCACACATCCTTCCAGTCACAGTGTGACCTCAAGTCGTTGGAGTCCGTCGAGACTTTGGTGAGAGTTTTGTAAAACCAAAAGTATAGAGCAGAACGAGTCATCAAGGTTCGGGTTTCACCCCTAACTTAGTGACTACATCCCTGCTTGTATGGTAAAATCATGAGATGGATAAGGAGATTTGCGTCAAAGTTTGGATTTCACTCCTAATTCAACGCAAACTCTCTTGTTTGTAATAAAAATAGATATTCGAACGAGTAATCTGGTCGAGAGTTTGCGGTTTTCACGCCTAATCTTAACCAGATCATCCGTTTGTGTGAGTAATCAGCCTTAGGAAAGGCTGATCTTGCGTGGAACTGTAGTATGCGATGTCCGCGCAAGTGCGTAATGTACAGCGAGTGCGAGCGAAAAATAGCGAGTAAACTCGTACAAAACCCATACTGGGTATGCACAAGTCGGTCTGTTGGTACTTAAACTATAGACTAGGTCTTTCTATGACATCGACTCGGACTAGGTCGAGTCATGCCTAATTCCCTATAATTATGGCTCTGATACCAATCTTTCACGCCCCAACCAATGACGGAAACATCGGGGCGCGACACTGAGCGAAACAGATTGTCTAGGAGTTTCCATAACAACTACGATTACCAATTATTTAAGTATCACGTCCCATACCATGACATAACAAGTAGCATAGTGATGTGCACAAAATGCAACATATAAATTACATCAACTGTGGCGTAAAACTAACCCTTTTTAGTACTAATGTTGGAAAAAGTGTGCTTTTGTCTTCCTTTTTGTATTTTCAGGATTAAATGAGCTCAAATGAACAAAAGAAGCAAAAAAGCAGCTAAATCTAACATAAATACAAGAAAAGGAACAAACGTGGCATGCCCGACCTCCCTAACAGTGTGACAACTCGAAATCTAGAACCTTTCGTGGAATTCTCGTACAATAACAGCTACCACACCAGCATTAAAGCTGCTCCGTTTGAGGCATTGTACGGACGTAAATGCCGGTCTCCTCTTTGCTGGGCAGAGGTGGGAGATAGTCAGATCACTGGTCCAGAATATGTGGTAGACACGACCGAACAAATTGCTCAAATACGAAAACGCATGACGGCGGCTCGCGAACGTCAGAAAGTTTACGCCGACATGGGCAGGAAACCGCTTGAGCTCCAGGTTGGGGAGCGGGTACTACTCAAAGTTTCACCCTGGAAGGGTGTGGTTCGTTTTGGTAAACGCGGCAAACTCAACCCACGATACGTTGGACCCTTCGAAGTCATTGAGAAAGTAGGCAGGGTGGCCTACAGACTGAACTTACCAGCAGAACTCGGTGCAGTTCACAACGTTTTTCACGTGTCGAATATGAAGAAGTGTCCGTCAGATGAGACCCACGTAGTTCCTCTGAAGGAACTCACTATCGACGAACAGTTACGATTCGTCGAGGAACCAGTCGAAATCACGGACCGGGATGTTAAGGTCCTCAAGAGCACCAGAATACCTCTCGTTCGAGTTCGTTGGAACTCACGTCGCGGCCCAGAGTTCACCTGGGAGCGCGAAGATCAGATGAAACAAAAATATCCCCAACTGTTTGCAAACAGTACAACCACTACTGAGGCCGAAGCTACGGAATTTCGGGACGAAATTCCAGATCAACGGGGGGTGGATGTGACACCCCAGGAAAACCATACAACTTAACTAGCTTCCTCAGTGAGTGCCTACCAAATTTCGGGACGAAATTTCTTTCAACTTGGGGATGATGTGACAACTCGAAATCTAGAACCTTTCGTGTATGCTTAAACGTGTGGCTAGTTAACTTATGTGATTAATGACAAACGAACCTCTTATGTGACTATGTGATTACTACGTATTGTGCTTGTATGTATAGTGTGTATATATGCATAAATGAGCCGAAAACCATGAACCCGACTCGAGACCATGTGGTCTCGAGTGAACTAGTGTAACGTATGGGCCGGTTGGGCCGTGCACTTCAGCCGAAAGCCCATTAGGGTGCACAATGTGGAACAACTATATAACCCCTAGTGATGCTAATCTTGACATTTTTTGGACAAACCACACACACACTCTCCTTCTCTCCCTCACGAAAACCCTAAGCTACAACATCCTTCTCCTTCATTCTCGGATCCAATCGACAACCGTAAGGAGCTCTCGGATCGTCTCTCACACACACCCGTTTGGAAGCTTCACTCACACTTTTGAACCCACACTTGAACCGGTTAGTGATCTCTTGGCAAATACATGTTTATACATGATTAAAGGTGTTAATGTGTGATATTCGGTTTGATAATGATGGGTGATGAAAATTATGTGATAATATGTCTACTTGTAAGTGTTATACATGAGGAATACACCCTTCTTGAGTAATCGGTTCATAAATGTTTCATGTAGCATGTTTACATTCGGTTAAAGATGATTATAGGTTAATGTATTGATTATGTTGGGATGAACAATGTGTGTTTGACTATGATTGAATACTATCGGTTCCACATAGGCTTAAGTCCGAGTGGCTTGATTATGTTAGAAGGTTTATTACCCATGAAATCGGATGTGTATATGTGGGTTAGATGAATATGTTCAAGAGCTTGATTGTTGTTCATGATTTTTGTTAGACCTAGGTCCATATGAATGATGATGAACTACTTGAATATTTGAAGAACATGATGAACATGATATGAACATGATGTGGATATTTGAAATTGCCATGTTTGATCTAATTTGGTTAAGTGTTAGACAATTAGACATGTTAGTGTATTGTTATTGGATAGTACATGAAATCACAACAGTGAAATCTGATTGGCCAAGTACACCATTGAATTCAGCAAATGTTCCCAGCCGAAACCTCCAGTTGCGACTCGAGACCATCACATGATGAGTCGAAACCCCCGGTTGCGACATCGGTTGCGAGTCGCAAACACCTGGTTGCGACTCGAAACCACATGTGATCAGCACACAAACCTTATGACTCGAAACCACAGTTACGAGTCCGGTTGCGACTCGAGACCAAAACAGCATGAACCGAAACCATGATTTCGACTCAGGTTGCGAGTCGAGAACACCTGGTTGCGACTCGAAACCAACATATGCGTGCTGAATTGGACTTTCATGATTAAGGGCTTAATTGATTGGGCCGGACTCTTGGGCCTAATGCACAGACCTTATATGTTACTATTGAACGTGAATGTTGATGGACTGCCATGACTAAACGTGTATGCCATACGTGCACTACTTGAATACGAACCTGATTGTATGATACAACTATGATAGGACGTGAGTAGCCACAATATTGCTTGATTGATTTCTGTGTACCTACCGAGCAAACCAAGGTGAGTTCACACCCTCTACAAAGCATGGGATTCCCAGGGGTCGGGAATTGGGGTTAAGGAACATGGGTTCCTCGTCCTCCTTGGGTAGGACAGCAAAGGTTCAGGAATGTAATTCCTCGTCCTCACGGACAGATAACTCGTACTAGACCAAAACTCTATCACGAAGTCCCTCATTTTTATATCGACTTAATCGCCGGGCCAATGGCGAGCGGGTCATTAGTTAGATAGCGCTATTTAGGTCTGACAAACCTCACACCGTGCCGCAGAGGACGGGCGTGAACTAATGGATCTGGGGCACGTCAATGATGATAGACATTGACAGTTTCAGGGCACATAAACATGACTACAGTCAGCAGTCGATATGGTAACGAGTCTAGTGTATACATGGGGTAGCCCCCACGGCCGAAATGCCAGATAACTAACACGGGGTAGCCCCCACGGCTGGATAGCCAGAGTAACCGGGAATAATCAAGTCACGTTTTAAACTATGGGGTAACCCCCACGGCAGGATGCCAGATAAAGGAAACTGTTTTCGAAACAACTTAAAACGAACACCCAACCGTGAACTCACTCAACTTGTTGTTGACTCGTTACTACATGCTTTGCAGGTCCTTAGGTTCTTAAGCTGGAGCTTGCATGGAGGAGGATCGTTGTGGGACATGGACGACTGTGTGCCATGTTAAACTTTGAAACAATTAAACATTATGCTTTGTTTTTAAGACTTATGCTTCCGCTTGCAACTTAACTATGTTTTGTTTGGACACCAATTGTATTGGTTAAACTTTTACATCTTGTAACTCGCATGTTCAATATGATTGGTGGCTGGATCCTGGTCAGTCACGCCTCCAAGCGGTAGTACTCCGCAGGTGGATTTTGGGGGTGTGACAGATTGGTATCAGAGCCATTGGTTATAGTGAACTTGGTTTTAATAAAGGGGGAAAACGTTTTTGTTAAAACCAGACTATAACCTGTACAGTGCTCAACGGTCCACAACGATGCTTCACTCCACATGCAAGGCTCGACATTCTAGGTGATATGATCTGTGCCTGCCTGTTAGTTACATAGTACACTGCTTACGGTATGCTTGGTTAGTATAACTACTGTTGCTTGAACACGTGCGTGCTTGCTCAATTTTATCGTCGTACTTTCGCGAACTCCTCTCACTCACGTTCTTCTTGGTATGAAGATCATGTCTGGACGCGTTAACCTAACACAAGCCCAGTTGACGGCCCTGATCAACGAACGAGTTGCCGCAGCACTTGCAGCTGCACACGCAGGAGGTATATCCTGCAGTCCGAACTCATTCTAGGATCTTTAGGATCCTACTCTCGTGAACCAACCTTTGTGTTAAACTCTGTCTTTTCTTTCACCTACGATAGGTCAGCACGTTCAGCCACCCGTGTGCACTTTTAAGACTTTCATGGACTGCCGACCAACTACTTTTAGCGGCACTGAAGGAGCAGTAGGTCTCCTACACTGGTTTGAGAAGCTGGAATCTGTGTTCGAAATGTGCGAATGCCCTGAGGCGCGCAGGGTGAAGTATGCTACTGGTACTCTCGAGGGTTTAGCCCTCACATGGTGGAACGCTCAGGTTCAGATGCTGGGGTTGGTTGCTGCCAACGCCACCCCTTGGGAAACTTTTAAGGAAATGATCAAAGAAGAATACTGCAGTCGTGATGAGATTCACAAACTAGAAGTGGAGTTCTTCAACCTCAAGATGACGGGGTCCGAAATTGAAGCTTATGTGAAAAGGTCGAACGAACTGGCAATTCTGTGCCCTACTATGGTGGATCCTCCCATCAAACGCATCGAACTATTTCTTCAGGGCTTAGTGCCAGAAATCCAAAGTCATGTGACTTCAGCGAACCTCGCCACCTACCAGCAAACCGTTCAGTTGGCTCACCGTCTCACGGATCAAGCGGTGGAGCAGAACAAGTTACCAAAACGCATAGGTGCTGCAACTACTACTGGTACCTCTAGTGACAACAAACGGAAATGGGATGGAACTTCAAGTAAGGGTTCGACTTCTGTTCAGTCCCAGTCTCAGCAGAGGAAGACTGATGACTACAAGAGCCCCAATCAGCAATCGTCTGGTGGTCAAAGTCATGGTGGGTACAAAGGAAATCACCCCAAATGCAATCGCTGCAGCCTGCACCACAGCGGACCATGCACCAGGGGCAACTGTCATCGGTGCAACAAGCCTGGTCATGCTGCAAAGGATTGCAGGAGCTTATACCCCGCCAACCAGAATCGTCAGCAAGCTCAACAGAACCAGCGCCAGCAGCAGCAGCAAGGCGATAACAAAGGGTGCTTTCAGTGTGGAGCTGAGGGCCACTTCAAGAGAGATTGTCCCCAACTGAACAGGAACCAGAACAACAACAACAACAACAATAACAACAATCAGGGGAATGGTAACAATGGGAACAACAACAACAATGGCGCCAGGGGGCGGGTGTTTGTGATCGGCCAAGGTGAAGCAAGGAATGACCCCAATGTTGTGGCGGGTAAGTTCCTTCTCGACGACTTTTATGTTTCAGTTTTATTTGATTCGGGTGCCGATACTAGCTACGTGTCACTAGAAGTTAGTCGAATGCTTAAGCGTATTCCAACCCCTTTGAACAACAAGCACACCGTAGAGCTAGCAAATGGTAAGAGTTTAGAAGCCACACACGTAGTCAAGGGTTGTAAACTTATTCTCGCTGACCAGACCTTCTCTATCGACCTCATTCCTATTGTCTTGGGTAGTTTCGACGTTGTCATTGGAATGGATTGGTTATCCCAACACCGAGCAGAGATTCTTTGCAACGAGAAGGTTGTCCGTATTCCAGGTCCCGACGGTGAACCTCTCATGATTCATGGCGACAAGAGGAGTGTTGTTGAGAATGTCATTTCTCTCCTTAAGGCCCAAAAGTGCTTGCGAAAGGGCCACACTGCTATTTTGGCTCTCGTTACTGACACCTCAGAAAAAGAAAAGAAGATAGAAGATTTTCCAGTTGTACGCGATTATCCAGAGGTATTTCCTGAGGAATTACCTGGTCTTCCGCCTCATCGCCAAGTCGAGTTTCAGATCGAACTAGCTCCTGGAGCTGCGCCTATAGCCCGCGCACCTTATCGTTTAGCCCCATCAGAGTTGAAGGAACTCTCTACGCAACTACAAGAACTCTTGGATAAAGGTTTTATTCGTCCTAGCTCATCACCCTGGGGAGCTCCAGTGCTATTTGTGAAGAAGAAAGACGGTACCTTCAGGATGTGCATCGACTACCGAGAACTCAACAAGGTGACGGTGAAGAATCGTTATCCTCTACCGCGTATCGACGACTTATTCGACCAGCTGCAAGGGTCGAGCTATTATTCGAAGATCGATTTGAGATCGGGTTATCATCAGCTGAGAGTCCGGGAAGAGGACGTCTCCAAAACAGCTTTCAGAACTCGATACGGGCATTATGAGTTTTTGGTCATGCCTTTTGGGATGACAAACGCACCTGCGGTTTTCATGGACTTGATGAACCGAGTGTGCAAGCCTTACCTGGACAAGTTCGTTATAGTCTTCATCGACGACATCCTGATCTATTCTAAGAGTCAGGAGGAACACGAGCAGCATCTGCGACTTATTCTGGAACTCCTTCGAACAGAACAGCTTTACGCAAAGTTCTCGAAATGCGACTTCTGGCTTCGAGAAGTCCACTTCCTAGGCCACGTGGTAAACAAGGATGGGATTCACGTTGATCCATCCAAGATAGACTCGATTAAGAACTGGCCTGCACCTCGTACACCAAAGGAAATTCGCCAATTCTTGGGTTTGGCGGGATACTACCGGAGATTCATAAAGGATTTTTCTAAGATTGCACAGCCTCTCACCTCACTAACGCAGAAGGGCGTTGTTTATCGCTGGGGAAACGCACAGGAGTTGGCATTTCAGCACCTAAAGGATAGACTTTGTAGCGCACCTATCCTTTCCTTGCCGGAAGGCACAGACGACTTTGTGGTTTATTGCGACGCATCAATTCAGGGCCTTGGTTGCGTGTTGATGCAACGAGATAAAGTTATAGCCTACGCCTCACGCCAACTCAAGGTTCATGAAAAGAACTACACTACGCACGATTTAGAGCTGGGAGCTGTTGTTTTTGCACTTAAGTTATGGCGGCATTACCTGTATGGTACCAAGTGCGCCATCTACACCGACCACAGGAGCCTCGAGCATATCTTCAAGCAGAAGGAACTAAATATGCGGCAACGACGGTGGGTTGAACTACTGAATGACTACGAGTGCTCGATCAGGTATCACCCGGGCAAAGCCAATGTGGTGGCTGACGCCCTTAGTCGAAAGGACACTGCGCCTAAGCGCGTACGAGCTCTACAACTCACGATCCATTCTAGTCTTCCCTCCCAGATACGAGCTGCTCAGATAGAAGCACTGAAACCAGAAAACGTCAGGGCCGAAGCCCTACGCGGATCAAGGCAACGATTAGAACAAAAGGAAGACAGTGCTTACTACGTAACGGGACGCATTTGGGTCCCACTCTATGGCAACCTACGAGAGCTTGTGATGGATGAAGCACACAAGTCTCGCTACTCAGTACACCCTGGATCAGATAAGATGTATCATGATATCAAAACTACGTATTGGTGGCCTAGCATGAAGGCCCACATAGCGACCTACGTCAGCAAGTGTTTGACTTGTGCGAGAGTCAAGTCGGAATACCAGAAACCATCAGGCCTACTCCAACAACCAGAGATACCTCAATGGAAATGGGAGCAAATTTCCATGGATTTTGTTACTGGCCTACCTAGATCCCAGCGCGGGAACGATACTATTTGGGTGATCGTGGATCGACTCACAAAATCTGCACACTTCTTGGCTATCAAGGAGACGGATAAGTTCTCCACTCTTGCAGAAATATACCTTAAGGAAGTCGTTTCGAGGCACGGGGTGCCCACCTCTATTATCTAAGATCGAGATGCGCGTTTTACTTCAGAGCTGTGGCAAGCGATGCACAAATCCTTTGGCTCACGATTAGACATGAGCACAGCGTATCACCCTCAGACGGACGGGCAGTCCGAGCGCACTATTCAAACCTTAGAAGACATGCTTCGTGCATGTGTAATCGACTTTGGCAATCGCTGGGAAAAGCATCTGCCACTTGTGGAATTCTCGTACAATAACAGCTACCACACCAGCATTAAAGCTGCTCCGTTTGAGGCATTGTACGGACGTAAATGCCGGTCTCCTCTTTGCTGGGCAGAGGTGGGAGATAGTCAGATCACTGGTCCAGAATATGTGGTAGACACGACCGAACAAATTGCTCAAATACGAAAACGCATGACGGCGGCTCGCGAACGTCAGAAAGTTTACGCCGACATGGGCAGGAAACCGCTTGAGCTCCAGGTTGGGGAGCGGGTACTACTCAAAGTTTCACCCTGGAAGGGTGTGGTTCGTTTTGGTAAACGCGGCAAACTCAACCCACGATACGTTGGACCCTTCGAAGTCATTGAGAAAGTAGGCAGGGTGGCCTACAGACTGAACTTACCAGCAGAACTCGGTGCAGTTCACAACGTTTTTCACGTGTCGAATATGAAGAAGTGTCCGTCAGATGAGACCCACGTAGTTCCTCTGAAGGAACTCACTATCGACGAACAGTTACGATTCGTCGAGGAACCAGTCGAAATCACGGACCGGGATGTTAAGGTCCTCAAGAGCACCAGAATACCTCTCGTTCGAGTTCGTTGGAACTCACGTCGCGGCCCAGAGTTCACCTGGGAGCGCGAAGATCAGATGAAACAAAAATATCCCCAACTGTTTGCAAACAGTACAACCACTACTGAGGCCGAAGCTACGGAATTTCGGGACGAAATTCCAGATCAACGGGGGGTGGATGTGACACCCCAGGAAAACCATACAACTTAACTAGCTTCCTCAGTGAGTGCCTACCAAATTTCGGGACGAAATTTCTTTCAACTTGGGGATGATGTGACAACTCGAAATCTAGAACCTTTCGTGTATGCTTAAACGTGTGGCTAGTTAACTTATGTGATTAATGACAAACGAACCTCTTATGTGACTATGTGATTACTACGTATTGTGCTTGTATGTATAGTGTGTATATATGCATAAATGAGCCGAAAACCATGAACCCGACTCGAGACCATGTGGTCTCGAGTGAACTAGTGTAACGTATGGGCCGGTTGGGCCGTGCACTTCAGCCGAAATCCCATTAGGGTGCACAATGTGGAACAACTATATAACCCCTAGTGATGCTAATCTTGACATTTTTTGGACAAACCACACACACACTCTCCTTCTCTCCCTCACGAAAACCCTAAGCTACAACATCCTTCTCCTTCATTCTCGGATCCAATCGACAACCGTAAGGAGCTCTCGGATCGTCTCTCACACACACCCGTTTGGAAGCTTCACTCACACTTTTGAACCCACACTTGAACCGGTTAGTGATCTCTTGGCAAATACATGTTTATACATGATTAAAGGTGTTAATGTGTGATATTCGGTTTGATAATGATGGGTGATGAAAATTATGTGATAATATGTCTACTTGTAAGTGTTATACATGAGGAATACACCCTTCTTGAGTAATCGGTTCATAAATGTTTCATGTAGCATGTTTACATTCGGTTAAAGATGATTATAGGTTAATGTATTGATTATGTTGGGATGAACAATGTGTGTTTGACTATGATTGAATACTATCGGTTCCACATAGGCTTAAGTCCGAGTGGCTTGATTATGTTAGAAGGTTTATTACCCATGAAATCGGATGTGTATATGTGGGTTAGATGAATATGTTCAAGAGCTTGATTGTTGTTCATGATTTTTGTTAGACCTAGGTCCATATGAATGATGATGAACTACTTGAATATTTGAAGAACATGATGAACATGATATGAACATGATGTGGATATTTGAAATTGCCATGTTTGATCTAATTTGGTTAAGTGTTAGACAATTAGACATGTTAGTGTATTGTTATTGGATAGTACATGAAATCACAACAGTGAAATCTGATTGGCCAAGTACACCATTGAATTCAGCAAATGTTCCCAGCCGAAACCTCCAGTTGCGACTCGAGACCATCACATGATGAGTCGAAACCCCCGGTTGCGACATCGGTTGCGAGTCGCAAACACCTGGTTGCGACTCGAAACCACATGTGATCAGCACACAAACCTTATGACTCGAAACCACAGTTACGAGTCCGGTTGCGACTCGAGACCAAAACAGCATGAACCGAAACCATGATTTCGACTCAGGTTGCGAGTCGAGAACACCTGGTTGCGACTCGAAACCAACATATGCGTGCTGAATTGGACTTTCATGATTAAGGGCTTAATTGATTGGGCCGGACTCTTGGGCCTAATGCACAGACCTTATATGTTACTATTGAACGTGAATGTTGATGGACTGCCATGACTAAACGTGTATGCCATACGTGCACTACTTGAATACGAACCTGATTGTATGATACAACTATGATAGGACGTGAGTAGCCACAATATTGCTTGATTGATTTCTGTGTACCTACCGAGCAAACCAAGGTGAGTTCACACCCTCTACAAAGCATGGGATTCCCAGGGGTCGGGAATTGGGGTTAAGGAACATGGGTTCCTCGTCCTCCTTGGGTAGGACAGCAAAGGTTCAGGAATGTAATTCCTCGTCCTCACGGACAGATAACTCGTACTAGACCAAAACTCTATCACGAAGTCCCTCATTTTTATATCGACTTAATCGCCGGGCCAATGGCGAGCGGGTCATTAGTTAGATAGCGCTATTTAGGTCTGACAAACCTCACACCGTGCCGCAGAGGACGGGCGTGAACTAATGGATCTGGGGCACGTCAATGATGATAGACATTGACAGTTTCAGGGCACATAAACATGACTACAGTCAGCAGTCGATATGGTAACGAGTCTAGTGTATACATGGGGTAGCCCCCACGGCCGAAATGCCAGATAACTAACACGGGGTAGCCCCCACGGCTGGATAGCCAGAGTAACCGGGAATAATCAAGTCACGTTTTAAACTATGGGGTAACCCCCACGGCAGGATGCCAGATAAAGGAAACTGTTTTCGAAACAACTTAAAACGAACACCCAACCGTGAACTCACTCAACTTGTTGTTGACTCGTTACTACATGCTTTGCAGGTCCTTAGGTTCTTAAGCTGGAGCTTGCATGGAGGAGGATCGTTGTGGGACATGGACGACTGTGTGCCATGTTAAACTTTGAAACAATTAAACATTATGCTTTGTTTTTAAGACTTATGCTTCCGCTTGCAACTTAACTATGTTTTGTTTGGACACCAATTGTATTGGTTAAACTTTTACATCTTGTAACTCGCATGTTCAATATGATTGGTGGCTGGATCCTGGTCAGTCACGCCTCCAAGCGGTAGTACTCCGCAGGTGGATTTTGGGGGTGTGACAGATTGGTATCTTCCCAAGCAAAGCAAAACAAGAGAACAGAAAGTTGAACACGCCCCGTGCTCAGTGAACACGGGGGCGTGCCCAAGTGCCACCATAAAAGACAAAGCTATAGAAGCTTCTATCGCCCACCACGGGGCCGTGCTCAGCGGACACGGGGCCGTGGTCAACTATAAGATTCGCAGAATCCAGGCAAATCTTGATAGTACAGATACGCTTCTGCACACGGGGGCGTGCCTAGCGGACACGGGGGCGTGGTCAACTGATGCAGACAAACTGAAATTAATGAAGACAGGGAAGAGGATGGACATGGGGCCGTGCCCACTGGACACGGGGCCGTGCCCGAGCTACTGTTCAGGCTATAAATAGGGGTGCTTGGTTCATTTGCAAACCATCCCTTGGCACACCACCTCTCTCACACTTCACCCACCACCATCATCCACCACCATCATCCATTGTCCATCATAGAGTGTGTGAGTCATCTCGGGATCCAAGATTGATCGTAAGAGTTCTTGACAATCAAAGGCCATGTTTGCCTAAGTCTCTTACATCACTTGGTGAAGACAAGTGTCTAGTGTAATACTTTTTATTTTTAATCTTTTCACACTTTTTACTTGGTTATGTATTAATGACTTTAATAACTAGTTTCTTATGTTGAAGGTGATTCTTCCTTATCGTTTGTCCGTGGTGTCTTGGCATTATTTTACTCTCTATATAAAATAAAAGATTTTCACCATTCATATCTCCACGGTCTATATAGAGGTATGTTGGCTACCTGGTCGGGGGTTAAGGGAACGGTTTGGTAAGAGTCTTGCCTTGTTCAGTGTATAGATCCTGCAAGGACCTGGGTCAAATTTAGTAGGACCTCCTTCAATACCCACCGGTATTGGATGGCGGGGGTCCAAACTCTTTGATCCCCTCATATGTAAGCTACTATTAATACTTTAACCCGGCTACTTAGGACTGTATCCCTGCTGACTCAGACTACTTATCCGAGGGTAATGTCACCTTCAAAAGAGGGGCCTACCATAATATGCATTAATAACTTAATTAATTATCTTTCAATAATCCGACCCTTTAGGATTGTATCCTTGCTGACTCAAACTATTGGGTTGAGGGTAACGTCACCTTCAAAAGAGGGGCATACTACAATAACTAAGATAATCTCTTAAAAAGTGCAAAAGTGCGGAAATAATCAAAGGTTACACTAAACACGAGTCGGAGCCAAGTGATTCATCTTGTCTATCTGTTTTTTTAATTTTTATTTTTTTAGCATTTAATTAGTTTTTATTTTTCTAGTTTAAAACCTTTTTCTAAACTTTTGATTTGATTAGACGTTGAGGATAAACCGGTACTAAAAGCTCTTGTGTCCTTGGACGACCTCGGTATCTTACCAACACTATACTACGCTCACGATGGGTGCACTTGCCCATATGTGTGTTTGGTGTTAGTAAATATCGTGTTTTATAAATTTACAACTTGACTAACGTGTAAAAAGGGCTTAAAATTATATACACATCACACAGGCATCAAGTTTTTGGCGTCGCTGCCGGGGACACAAGGATTTTAAGAAAGTTAGGAATCAACGGCCTAATCGTTTTTTCTAATTTTTCTGTTTTTTTTTTTAGGATTTTCTTAGTTTTTCAGCTTCTGAAGAACTCAGCACGGGTCGTGCCCGCTGAACACGCCCCGTGCCCAATCATTGGAACTGGCAATCTTGTTTTACGTCAGACAGTAAGCTGAACACGGGGCCGTGCCCACTCAACACGCCCTATGCCCAAGTTTCAGTTACTGAAAACAGAACCGTAAGATCCCGACGGTTGGTAATTTCTGACACAAACATGAGTGATACTGATATTTTTTACTTTCGGCACTCTTATGGTACGTAGTGTCAAATATGTGGTGGTTCCCATAAAGAATTAGAATGTTATTTTCTAAATTATAAGCCCCACTATATAGACCCATTGTTTTCCTGTAGCCTTAAGAGGGGCGAAAGTAAAAATAATCCCTATCTCTCCCTCGAATGCTCTTAACCGGATCTTCTAGGAGAAATGCTTCTTGATGAACTATTTCAAATGGAAGATCAAATTCTTAATTGGTTAGAAGAACTTAGGATAGATTTCAATAATTTATCTCAAAACGATAACCAAGAAGAATTGTTGGGATCGCATTCAAATAAAAACAACTTCGTTGTTCCGGATGTTACCTCTAACTCTAGTGAGGACTTGAGCGATAGTCGTCCCTGTATCGATTGTGCCGTGAAGGACTCCCCATCGACTTCGTTCGATGCATACATAGACCTGAGCGATTCGGCATACACCTTCTTTAACGAGAGCTCGGGAAAGGGTTGGACTTGTCCACCTACATATAGCATAGGAATCACCCTCACCGACAACCTCTTGCATTCTCGTCTTAATCTAGAGCAATTAAGGTATCTTAGGCACTTTGGGGTTGTTCCATCCAGTAAGGAACTGCCCGATCCGGAAAAGTTCCTTAAAAATAGACAAACTTCATAAACAGCCTTTCAACACGGGGCCGTGCCCAGGTCAACACGCCCCGTGTCCACCAAAAGATTCCTTTCTGACTTTTTGTCAGAATACGGACAAAATGTGTCAGGATCTTGCCTTCACACGGGGCCATGTCCAGCCGACACGGGGTCGTGTCCAGTATGCTGTCGTTTTCTATAAATGCAGCCAAGAATCCTGCACATTTGGATCATCCAGGGGCATAGATTTGAAAGGATCTTCTCACCTACCATCCTAGGTATTTTCTAAAAGAAGGTTCTAACAAACATCTTGTCCTTTCCTCTTATATCCATTGCCTTCTTCTTCATCTTTCTTGCATCAACACCTCCATTAAAGCTTGAGATCACCATGACTCCAAGCTTTATTGTGATGGTTATTAGGTTTTTGTTCAAGGAATCTTGATAAAAATAAGTTGTACAATATTGTTTTAAGTTATTTCTGCTAAAAAATGCTTCATAAGTTGGAAAAATAATTTGAAACTCCAAGATTCCTTGTTCCAAAAATCTGCAGAAAGTTGAACACGGGGCCGTGCTCATTGAGCACGGGGCCGTGTCCAGTATACTGTTTCATTAAAATGAACTATTTTTGGTTTGTTTTCGTAGAATGTCTAGTCAAAACAGTGGAATCTCTTCTTCGCACTCCAGAAACAGTCGAGGGGAAAGAAGGTCATCAATTGAAGCAACTCTCGTACGTTACGTAATGGCATTACGTGAAGCTCTTGACGAGATGACTTCGGTAGAGGAGGTCCTAATAGACCGTATAAATTATCTTACGGTGGGGTTGGACAACAGTTTTCAAGAAATTAACCTCTTGCACCATAGGTTAAACATTCTTGTAACACCTCCCATGGAACCAATCCTCCCTCAAGAGGATTGGAACCTAGCACTTGGAATCAACAATCATACCGGTTGGGACGACGTTCCAGCGGAACCTCCTCTTGAAGATCTACAAGAAGTCCCGGTGGAGGTTGCACCCCCTCAAACCAATGCCAATGAGCCCGCCTTTCTTCTCCCTAGGGAGATAGAAGAGTGGCTCGCCGACGTGTGAGGTACCCATGCCCGGAGAAAGAAGTTTTTCAAGCCGCATCTAACCGAGGGAATTATCTTTTCGGAAATTTTGCTAATAGAATAGGTAGTAGGCTAGAACTTCTTGGTTTAGATTTCTTGTGTTTCTTTGACCTAATTATCTAGAATTTTAACTTTTTAGGATTATTATGTAATCTCTCTATGACTTAATGAATGATGGTTTTAGTTAATTCGGTGTATGGATGATGTTGTAATGAGTAAAACACACTTGGGATGGCAAAAGATAACAAGGGAAACTTGAACCAGCACCCCATGCACGAAAACAGGGTCATCCGACAAATTTTTCTTCATTACAGCAAGTTCAGCACGGGCCGTGCCCGCCCAACACGGCCCCGTGCTGCACAATCTGCAGAAAATGTCCAGTTCAGGTAACTGGACACGGGCCGTGTTCACCCAACACGCCCCCGTGTCCAGGCTTCTGTTTCTTTTTACAACTTTTGTTACTAGCGACTGAACACGGGGCCGTGTCCAGACGCCCAGTAACACAAATTTTGCTTTTTCACACCTTTTTACACATTTAATCAACCTAAAAACTTATTTTTGGGACACATTGAGGACAATGTGTAATTTAAGTGTGGGGGGGGATGCTAAAATCTTGAATCTTGCAAGTCCTAATTACAAGCCTTACACAAAACTCTATTGGAACCGCTAATCACCCCAAATTTTTTCAAAAAAAAATTCATTTTTTTTTACTTGTCTAGGTTTAATTTAGGAATTTCAAATTCTATAAAGGTTATATTTTTACAAATTTACAACCGATAGCGTCGTGATAAAAAGAACCAACATAAGAAAATTATGAAAAGGCATGACAAGTTTAGTTAAAATTTGATTATATATACTTGATCACATAAAAACCCATTCTCACAAAAAGTGAGTTTTGAGCCTTTATTGAGCATACAAATACATATCTTTAAACTAAATGCTCATTTTTCGTTTCTTGTGTGAATAGCCGCTTGGTTCTTACAACTCTAGAACTTGCCACGACGATACATTCCCGGTCCTTACCAACTTAAACCCGAGTAAGTAATGATGGAGGCATTAGGACTTACCCTTTTTATTTCTACACTATTATTTTTCTTTTTCTTTTTTACCACTACCCAAAATCCCCCTAGTTAACCCCTTTGAGTCTAAACCTTTTCATTTCTTAACCCAAAAACAAACACCCTTTCACCCACCAAAACCTTTTTATTTTTAACCCTTTATTTTAGTAACAATCTCGGTTTTTCTTATGACTTTTTCAAAAAAAAAAAATTGTTGATGATGAAGCAAAAGAAATAAACAAGCAAGTTCATCAAAAATAACTTTATTTGAATAATAGCTTCATCAAAATAAAAATTGCAAAAATAAAAAGTCTTACGAAAACCGATGCTTTTTACGCTTTTCGCCCTTTTCTACTAACCACTAACCCAACCACCTACCTTTAACCCAAGCCTAACCCTTCACCCAAAAGTCCTCTTGATATTTACAAAGGTTTATAGTTAAAAAGGAGGAGGATTGATTGCTTGGCAAGCCTATGGTAGGAATAAGTTCCATGCCGCTCTCGAGTGATTCACTAAAATACATCTTCGGCCGAGTGTTGAGTGATCCCCCATGAGTGGATGTGGGTTAGTTTTCTCAGTTAAGTCCATCTGAAATTACTTATTTACCCTTCCCTTAGAAAAAAGCAAATCTGGATTACTAAAAGTGTGAGGCCACCTTATCAACCGGCCACCCACCTCCACTGCCACCCACACCCACCATCACCATAGCCACTCACGGCTGGACAAACACCCACCCCAATTCCAGATCCAAATAACCAGCTGCCATCATTTCTTCAACCATCATCACAACCCCACCCCTCCATTAACCAGCAAATCTGAAATCAAAACCTACAAACAACAAATCAAACTCCAAACCTGCAACAAATATACTAAACAAATCGAACCCCAAACAATCGCCGGACAAAAGTACCAAATTGAAGTCCAACCAACAAACCCAGCCCACCTTTCTCTCTCATTCTTCTCTGTTTCTCCTATACCTTTCTCTCTCCTCTCTTTGTTTGTATGTTTCCCCTTTCTCATTCTCTCTTGCTGGAACCTGCTCAAAATTAGCCTTTTGCTTATCACCCTTTCAAAATTATTAAAATAGCAGTGTTTATACCTCACACACACAACTGTAAAGTTTTATTGTAAGTTAGACCTACAATTTGCAAAACATAAATATGACTTCAAAAAGTCAAAATCTTTACATCATCCACTGAAGCTTCAACCACTTGAGCAAACCCAACCCAAACCAATAAACTATGAACTTTAACCCTGGGAATCTTTACATGATCGGAGGTGTTACAGGTTGCCACGCGATGTGGCGGTGTGTGGTGGTGATCGGAAAAATGAAGGTGTATTTGGGGGTGCGGCGGTGGTGGGTTCAGGTTGGAGGCGGTGGGTTCAAGGTGGAGGTGGGTAGCTATGGTGGAGGTGGAAGTGGGTTCAGGTTGGATGGTGGTGTGAGGGTGGTGACAGTGGTGGTGCTGTTGACGGTAGGTGGTGGTGGTGGTGGTGGTGGGGCTTTTTAGAGAGTGAGAAAGAGATAGAGATAAAGAGAGTCAGAGTGTTTCTGTGTGTTTTAGATAGTGTTTATATATGTATATGTGTGATTTTTTTATATTTGAATAAAAGCAAAGGGTAAATAAGTAATTTCAGATGGACTTAACTGAGAAAACTAACCCACATCCACTCCAGGGACTATCAGCGTAACAAACTGTCAAACCACAGGGACTAGGAGTGTAATTTCCAAAATCTGGGGACTATAGGTGAAACTTTGCAAAACCACAGGGACTATCCGTGCATTTTACTCTAACTAAAATTATTATTTATTTACAATACAAAATAAAAATAAACCTATAAATATACAAATCATTGTTTCAATTAAAATTCAATCATCTTCCAAACATATTCGAAATGTCTACAAACAAATGTCTATCACTTGTGATTTTTACATGTTAGAGAAAAGTAGGGGTGTTCAAAAAACTCGTGGCTCGCAGCTCGCTCGAAACTCGCTCGAAAAAAGCTCGAAGAAAGCTCGGCTCGAAATTGGCTCGGTTGTAAACGAGCCAGCTCGGCTCGGCTCGATTTGTAAACGAGCCGAGCTCGAGCTTGGCCTGGCTCGGCTCGTGAGCTGGCTCGATAAGGTTTACATCCTTCATTTTTTGTCCCACATCGCTTAGAAAACAAAAAGTAAGGGAATATCTACCCTATAAAAGTAGGTAAAGACAATAGAGAAAGTGAATTAACTATTTATACTTGCATATTTAGCCATATGGTTAAATTAAATGGCAATTATGGCCCTTAGGCTATGAAGAAATTCAATTTAAGGGCTTTTTAATTAATAAATTTTGCGGTTCTTTGTTAGTTCGAGCTAGATCGAACCGAGCCGAGCTAGCTCAAATTCTAATCGAGCCGAGCTCGAGCCTCAAATCTCAGCTCGATTTGAAATTCGAGCTCGAGCCGAGCAAGCTCGAATCGAGTTCGGGCCGAGCTCGAGCTGGGTCTAGCTCGGCTCGACTCGGCTCGTTTACAGCCCTAGAGAAAAGACGAAGGTAGGGAGTCATATGAATATCCCTTGTGCCATATTGAAACTTTCTCTTCATGTCCTCCATCAAAACAAACTGAAGTCATGCTTTCTCACTAAACTGAACCTTTCATAATGAAGAAAACAAAATTAAAACCAAATTTAGTGCATAAGATCATAATTAAACAGAGAAAATTCTATAAAAAATGAATCAAACAAACCTTTCTTTCTTCTTTTCTGAACTTGGCAACTGGTGTGGTGGCAGTGCTTCCAGTGACAACACTTGGTCTTCAATTTGATATCAGAATCTGTAAATTATATGAAAATAGTCAGTACTAAAACTTATAATAGATGTGGGTAGGATGAGAATGATAGAACAAGAATTGATGCTGACCTGTTTTGTTTTTCTTCAATTTTCTGCCTCTTTATAGCTTGGTTTACATGAGCCAAACTAGTTCTACCACCACCCTTATTTGTACCCCTACAGAGATGTAAAAAAGAGTGTGAACAGTGTAACCAAATGTCAAATGTATAATAAGATCACAAATGATCACAACAATCAACAATCAACCGAACAAGTAGTGTATTTGGCTTGTGATTTAAGTGATGATGGACTCTTCATTGCAATAGAAACTCTTCTGGATGTTGCCTATTCGAGATAGGTTTGAAGTGTACCCCGGTTCTTTTTAGAAGCCATTGGTGGCTTTAGGTGCATACTTCAGCTCCTATTAATTTTCAATGTTAAGTAACCTCATGCATATGTTATAATTATCAAATTAATACCAACCTTGTGGAGGAACCTCTTTCTTGAGTTCTTTAGTCTTCTAAATAACAAATAACTGTAAAGAAGACAAAGTAATCAAATCTTCAATTCAAAGACAATATTGTACAACAACATGTGAAAGTCAAAGGGTTTTAAAGATGGATAAGACAAAGATGTCTGACCTTTGTTTTCCGGTTCCACAGTAATATTCTTCGTAGAATTTTGTGAATTTGTTTCCTCAAGTAGTACTTTATGGGATGTTTCAGTTTGAGTAAAATCACAAGGGATGCCCAACTGAACGGTTCTTCACTTATTGAACTCAAGACGGCTCGCGAGCCTAAGCGAGCTCATTATTTATTTAATTTTCATTTTACGTACTGAATAAATATTTGAATAATAAAAATTACTACTTATATGATTATTATAAACAAAGTGTATTCTTGCTCAATTCCATACCTATTACTCGGGGATAACAATAAATTAAGACCTGAACCTCCTATGCCCCAAACCAAATGATCCCATCTACTGAAAGCTGGTGCGTTTAAACTCTATTACCACCATGTATCTAATGACTCTTCCATGCACAAGTGCCTCCAAGTTCAGATAATTAAGCTTATGCCACTGCTTCTCTGTCTTGACAAGATGAACAACCATGATTTCTCAATTTAAAGCTTCACCATTATTCAAAGCAATTTTATGAAAACCCATTCTATATATTGTTGTAATACACCTGTCAGGGAAAAGATAGCATATGTTATTTAAACCAAGAGCCACATAATAAGATGGAACCAAAATGTAGATTTAGACATTTATACATTCTATATATTGTTTTAGCATATGTTATCTCAATAACCTCCGGATAGCAAAATAGTAAGACATTTAACATGTAGTTTTAGAGATAAGTTCATATGCATAGAGAGAAGAATACATAGACATACTTTCACCAAATCATTTTAGCAACTAAGTGAAATTTGTAGTATCTCTATAACCACTACAACCAATTCATAAATAGGGAAGCCATGTGGGTGGGGTCTAGGGGTGCAAAGAGCGGAGCCCGAGTTCATTTAACATATGAAAGCTCGAGCTCGAGCTAGGCTTGATTCTTTGTTTCTAAAGCTCGAGCTTGGCTCGTACGTATTTTTTCAAACTCAAGCTTGGCTTGGGCTCGACTCATTTGGTATTTATTAATTAATTATAATTATTAATATATGTACAATTTAGTAATTTTTACATAATTTTATAAATGGTAATTATTATTATTATTATTATTATTACTAAAATATATATTTAATATATAATAAAAAAATTATAAACAGTAGGCTTGTATGGGCTAGCGAGCCAGCTCGAGCTCGATAAGCGAAGCGGAAGCTCGGGCTTGTTTACTAAACAAGCTAGTTTTTGAGCCGAGATCGAGTAGCTAGCGAGTAGCTCGGTTTATTTGCACCCCTAGTCGTGTCAGACCAACTAATGGGTCAAAACAGATTGTAGACCATTTTAACTCAATTTGTATCTGTCATAATAATATCATATACTTAGAAATTAATCTCAAAAACCTAAAACAAAGCATTATGCTAAAACCACATACATGATATGTGCATACCAGATAAAATAATCTCATTAGCAAGTATTCAGTACATTGTAATTTTAGAAAAACAAGACATAATTGACAATTAATCAATATTGTATACTAATGAACATAAGCAATCTAGTTTAGCTAAAAGCAAATTACAAAGGAAATCAAATTGAGTTAAAAGCAAACAAATTGCAACTTTTCAACTTATAGCTATATCAGGCCAGTTAGTGAAACCTAAAACCGGACTCCCTAAAATATAGCAACATACTTGTATAGGTCAGGGATCATCGGCAATATACCTCTATGTGGGAAATGTGGCAGCATACCAGTATCAAGGATCTTCAGCAACATACTTACATGGGCATCTTCACAACTCAAATTCTTTTGCCAATAATAAACCTAAATCAAATAAGAACATCAACCTAGTAAAAATCACAGGATAAATATAATGAAATAGAAGTGCGATACATGTACCATATCCAAAGTTGCAAATCCAGTATTGGAGTATACCATGAACTCGAGCCCATGATATGCCAATTCACTATTACCTGATTGCGTTGCAACATCCACGATGGGTTCAAGTGAGAAATCTTACAACGTCATATATCATCAAGCAAAATATCATTATTAAGTGTTCTTTGTGACAAAAAAACTAATAACATCGGCCAAAATGTGATGAAATATAAATCCTAAAATCTTTACCTACAACAGTAGGTATTAGACCAATCAATAAGTTAGTTTGCCAAATGAGTTCTGTAAAAACAAAATATCAGAAGTATGTTTAAAATAAAAGAAAAGAAGTAATGACCACGCAGTTACAATATGGTAGCGGGTAGTTGACCAAAACGAGTTGGAGTACTTCCATTGATTTAGTTGTAAGATAGATATCAGCAGAGGCGTCTCTGAGATTTCACGTACCTGTTCGAGATTGAAAAAATGTGCCCTTCTGTTATGTTTTGTTATTATTTAAAAAAGATTAAATCAGTATTAGGCTTAATAAACCTAATTCCAAGTGAGCTAAATTCTAAACAATAAAAAAATTATTTGTAAATTGGCCTATATTGAAAGTGGTATGTGTTTACTATTTAAAAAAAATAACATATACGTATCGATTTTTTTTAAATCGCACGCCCCTCGAAATTGTGGGCCTTGTGCGGAGGTCCTCCCCATACACCATCAAAGCCTCCCATGGATATCAGATAGATATAGATATAGATATCTGTGACACAATATAAAAATTTATTAGATCAGAATCAAGATAATCTTTGTATAAATGCTTTCTAGAATGCATTCGCACGTAATGAAGTAAAAAATATAAGCAACGATGAAGACGGTGAATATAAATTTGAAAATGCACACTTACAATTCTAGCATAAAAGTCGGCATAATTTAATGATTAAATACTCAAAATTATTAGTATAAAAGATAGATATGGTGTCCCATACATATATTATGCCTAGTGAATTATTTCATCATACTATCAACATATTTTTACATATGTGTAATGTGGCATTTTTTAGTGTTATAGTTGCAGGTTACATTACTACCAAACCTAACAAGACATTGGTTGTTCAGAGAATATGTTTAGATAAATAGCTTTATTTTACACCACAATAAACCTAGATAAATGTATAAAAAAAATCAACTACAATGTTGTTCTTGCTAACTATTCCACAATCATCAATTTTACACTGATCAATATCTAGTTTCTTTTTCTGTAAAATCAATCAGTGCAGAAATTAATAAATGATGAAATGAGTTCCAAATAGAATACGCGAAATACTTGTAGCACCCTGTTTTACTTGAATGATTTCTATATCTAAATCAATCTGACACAAAACCTTAATCGACCGCAACGACGCCGATTTAACAAGAAAATTATAAAATTAGGGACACATAGATTCGAACCTGTGGAATAGAAAAGATGCTTCTGTCGCCGTGAGAGGAAGTCATCGGTTGTCGAGAGAGTTGCTGTTGTAAGTCTGAGAGAGAGAGAGTTGTCGATGTGAGAATCGCCGTTTATCGTCGCTAGAAACCGCCGCTGGTTTTGCCCAAATTTGGAAATCGCCGAAGTCTCAGAGAAAAAAAAATATTAGAAAACGGATTGAACCAACTCAAAAAACAAGAAAATGAAGAGAAACTAACTTAGGGTTATGGAAGAGCGGGAAATGAAAAGTTGTAAACAATTGTAGAGGGAAAAGAATTTTGTTTTGATAGAAAAAGATGAATATGGGAGGGAATCCAAAAATTTGTGTTTAAACCAGTGTGATTGATTTGGGAGATCAAAAATTTATATTAAGATTAGTTTTCTTTATAGATTAAAATAATAAATATTTTGTTGTATGTACCAAAAAAATACTAATAAGAATTAAATATTATAAATTAAAAAGCGTTATGTATAAAAAACAAATTATATGTATAAGGTTATATTATATTCTATTATATAACTAAATATTTCTCTAATATTGAAGTGGGATTATAACCATGTGTTATTTTACGCTACATGAACCGAAATGGGTGCCCCATCATCTAAAAATATATATTTATTTACTTTATAGGTATGTAATATCTATACATATTGTACATTTTTACTCATGTGTAGGTATTTAATTTGCCACGTCATTTTCAAACAAAAAAAGTATATATTAACTTAGTTTATCTACATTTTTTTTAATTCTTATGTGTTGGTAAACATAATCATTTACCTACATATATATTAGTTTTTTACATATGTGTAGATAATTTAGCTACACATGACACGAAAATTTGCTACATGTGTAAGCAATTTTGGGGGGGAAATTTTCCCACCAACACCACATGTGGCTAAAATGTATTACCAACACATATTAAGTGTTAATTATTATGAAAATATATTATCAACTATTACACACACATATACAAACATGTGTAGGTAAATACCCACACATTTACATGTGTAGGTAAATTATGTGTGGGTAAACACCCCAATTTCTTGTAGTGTAATAACTTAATTAATTATCTTTCAATAATCCGACCCTTTAGGATTGTATCCTTGCTGACTCAAACTACTGGGTTGAGGGTAACGTCACCTTCAAAAGAGGGGCCTACTACAATAACTAAGATAATCTCTTAAAAAGTGCAAAAGTGCGGAAATAATCAAAGGTTACACTAAACACGAGTCAGAGCCAAGTGATTCATCTTGTCTATCTGTTTTTTTTTTTCAGCATTTTAGTTAGTTTTTATTTTTCTAGTTTAAAACATTTTTCTAAACTTTTGATTTGATTAGACGTTGAGGATAAACCGGTACTAAAAGCTCTTGTGTCCTTGGACGACCTCGGTATCTTACCAACACTATACTACGCTCACGATGGGTGCACTTGCCCATATGTGTGTTTGGTGTTAGTAAATATCGTGTTTTATAAATTTAAAACTTGACTAACGTGTAAAAAGGGCTTAAAATATACTTAAAATTATATACACACCACACACGCATCACATAGTTATTACAGACAATTCAAAGACAAATAGTTATGTTTCGACAACTCAAATATAAATAGTTTGTTTGTTTCTAGACTCTCTCCTACTTGATTCCACAAAAGCAAGAGCACAACATCCTAAGCATTTCAAACACCTGTCACATACGTTAGAATATAGGTCAATACACAGTGTGTAAAGGTAAGCATACAAGTTTAATATATATAATAGAGTTCGAAATCGTTTACGCGTAACCAGCATGTAACATGTATAATGCGAAGATAGTAGGTTATCGACAATGAAATATGCACAGACTAGACTGCGAGTTGTAGAATATGCAACACATATCACCACTGTGACACCTGAAGAGGTAACCTTAACAACCCCTGTCCACGACAGGTGCTGAGTCCAAACAAATAGTACTATCGTTGCTAAGGCGTCAGGCAACAGTCATTGTGTTAACATAACATACAAGCATTCATCGAGTAACAAGTAACATGCAATAACGGTCAGCGTATTGATGCGTGTGAAGTGTGTATATAAGTTTAAGTATATTTTAAGCATTTTTACACTTTTTAGCCAAGTTTTAAATTTATAAAACACGATATTTACTAACACTAAACACACATATGGGCAAGTGCACCCATCGTGAGCGTAGTATAGTGTTGGTAAGATACCGAGGTCGTCCAAGGACACAAGAGCTTTTATTACCGGTTTATCCTCAACGTCTAATCAAATCAAAAGTTTAGAAAAAAGGTTTTAAACTAAGAAAAATAAAAACTAACTAAAATGCTGAAAAATAAAATAAAAGTAAAAACAGATAGACAAGATGAATCACTTGACTCCGACTCGTGTATAGTGTAACCTTTAATTATTTCCGCACTTTTGCACTTTTTAAGAGATTATCTTAGTTATTGTAGTAGGGCCCTCTTTTGAAGGTGACGTTACCCTCAACCCAGTAGTTTGAGTCAACAAGGATACAATCCTAAAGGGTCGGATTATTGAAAGATAATTAATTAAGTTATTAATGCGTATTGTGGTAGGCCCATCTTTTGAAGGTGACGTTACCCTCGACTAAGTAGTCTGAGTCAGCAGGGATACAGTCCTAAGTAGCCGGGTTAAAGTATTAATAGTAGCTTACATATGAGGGGATCAAAGAGTTTGGACCCCCGCCATCCAATACCGGTGGGTATTGAAGGAGGTCCTACTAAATTTGACCCAGGTCCTTGCAGGATCTATACACTGAACAAGGCAAGACTCTTACCAAACCGTTCCCTTAACCCCCGACCAGGTAGCCAACATACCTCCATATAGACCGTGGAGATATGAATGGTGAAAATCTTTTATTTTATATAGACAGTAAAATAATGTCAAGACACCACGGACAAACGATAAGGAAGAATCACCTTCAACATAAGAAACTAGTTATTAAAGTCATTAATACATAACCAAGTAAAAAGTGTTAAAAGATTAAAAATAAAAAGTATTACACTAGACACTTGGGAAGATGCTGTCGGGGAGGTCGGGCATGCCACGTTTGTTCCTTTCTTGTATTTATGTTAGATTTAGCTGCCTTTTTTGCTTCTTTTGTTAATTTGAGCTCATTTAATCCTGAAAATACAAAAGGAAGACAAAAGCACACTTTTTTCCAACATTAGTACTAAAAAAGGGTTAGTTTTATGCCACAATTGATGTAATTTATATGTTGCATTTTGCACACATCACGTATAAATAGTGTTTGCGTTGTGTGATTGATTGTGATTTAGAATAAGTAACGTATGTAACACCCAAATGTGCGTAAGCAAAAAGGGATCGAGTATACTCACAGCGATGGAAATGGATTGAAGGGAGCGCTAGGGTTATTAGCCTGAACATTTAACGATAGCATAAGCGAAGGGCGGTGCGTAAAATGGTGAAAAGTGACCAAGTGTCGAACGGCAATCCGATCGGATGGTCACTCGATCGGATGTCAATCTGTTCTGATAGTCATCCGATCGAATGGCCATTCGGTCGGATTGACATTCGTTTTGTAAGGACGTGTTTGTGTATGATGGCTTTGAAGTTTTCGTTGTAGCATTTTGAAAATAGAGAAGTATCTCTACCCTTCAGGTCGATCGATCGAACGGTCGTTCGATCGGATAGCGATCCGATTGGCAGGACACTTAGTGAGAACAAGTTCATAGCAGGACGGTCACTCGATCGGATGGCAATCCGATCGGATAGCAATCCGTTGGAAACTGTTCATCCTTGAAAAAAATTAAAAATGTTTAAGTTTTGGAAGCTCAAGTGCAATCCGATCGGATTGCAGCTCGATCGGATGGCAGTCCGATCGGACGACAATCCGTCCCAACGCATCTGATCATTTTAAACTTGATTGTTTTTTCAAGTTTGCGGTTTTTTCGAGACGGTTTGATAACGTACTAAACAACAGAACCTCGTCAAGTCCCAAGTCGTCCGATCGAACAGGAATCACCCAAATCCGATCAGTTTACTGGTTCGTGGCGGTTGTTCTTGTTTAACCTGAAATCGGTTCTCTCCTTGATAGTAACCAGATCTTGAACCAACTCATCACTAAGAAAGAGTAGAAGATCAGAACGAGCTCCGGTTCTACCAGTTTTGAGTGCATTGAGTGTAAAAGAGTTGAAAGAAAGTTGGAAAACCATCTTTCAATCCTTTCCACTTTGAAAATGTTTAGATCTATGCAAAATCATTGTTTATTCAGGTGGAAATCTTTCAGATCTAAGTTGTTCTTGGTGGAATGAAGCCAAATCTTGAAGTTCATAACAACTCCATGATGACATCACCCTAGAACACATCAAATCCATGGATTTCACGGTTAAAAGTTAAGATTCAAAGGTGAAAAAGATGAAGGAGTGCGTGTAGATCATAGAAGTACAAGGTTTGAGTTGAAAACTTACAAAAATCGTGAGGAATCGAGAGAAAGAAGGCTTGGAGCGAGCTGGTCGAGTGAGAGGGCTGTAGGAGGGTATTTATAGGGTTTCCAAAAGAGGAAAGTGCACAAGTGTCGGATTGGTCACCGATCGGATGGCGGTTCGATCGGATAGCAATCCGATCGGATGGCCACTCGATCAGTTGGCCATTCGATCCAGGTGTCCGGTGTGTTTGAGTTTTGTCGTTTCGATTCACGTGTTGAGCGTTGCGATGCGATTCGAGTGAGCGATGCGATAGTATTACCCATTAGTCACACAAGTAACTTAACCACTATATCTAACATACAATCACTATAAATAACTTGCGTTTAGCGTTCACGATTAGATTGCGATGCGATAGAATTGCGATTGTGATTGCGATTAAACACCTCAGCATAAACATAACATGCACAAGTAACACATAATAGCACACACACGTAACACAATATCCAGAACACATAATTCGAGTTGCGATGCGATTAGCGATTAAACATGCGATTAAATAGCGATTAAACCTCGATTATTAATAGATACTCCACATAATACAACTAAAGCGATTAAATAAAAAGGTCGATTACAAGTCATTGACGTACAATCAATAGTTAAGAAAGGAGTGACAGATCGCAATTAGCAATCTTTTCTTCCTTTGACTTTGACTTGTACTTTGACTTCCAAAAAGCGGGTTGTTACAAAAGCATTTGAAGGTTTTGAAGCTTTTGAACTAATATTCATTTTTTTACATTCAGGATATTAGTTCAAAAGCTTCAAAACCTTCAAATGCTTTGATCATGTGCATTACATGACAAAAATTTCGGGACAAAAATTCTTTCAACAATGGGATGATGTGACATCTAACATTTTCAATTTCAGGTTAACTCTTTTATCTTTAATGCTATCATGAACATTCATTATTGCATTACACTTGATTAGGGTTAATTAAGCGTGTCAGTAATTATACTCACACTTACATAACAGTAATTCGGTGAATTACTGAACCACATAAGAGTCTATCCTCGAACATTGATGATTAAGTGAAATAATAAGTCCGAAAAGTTAAATGAATATATTGTGAGAATTTATATTTTTCTGGTATTTAAGTGCATTGTGTGTAAATTACGTAAATTGCGTGTATCTACGTGTACATTGTTTGGTTTTGTGTCATTTTTTAGAAAAACATAATTATGGAGAATTCTTGTAATAACAGAATTTTATTAGATTAAGGGCCTTGTTTTAATAAAAAATAAAAATAAAACCTAACCCAAACCCCATTCCCTAACGTCACACCCCATACCCACAACTCTCTCTCTCTCTCTCACTCTCTCTCACGACATGAGATGGTCATTCACACATCAATCCCAACCCTAATCGATCCTTGGAGCTTGAATCTTGGAACTGAAGGCGTTCTTGGTTGTTTTCAATACCCTACAACGTAATCTAGTAAGTTTTATCCATCGATTTCATCTCTTTATGCGTTCTTGATGATATTTGAATGAACCCCTAATTGATTCAAACTTTATCTTGGTTATTCAAAACTAGTATCTAGGGTTTTGTATTGTGTTTATTTGATGTGCATATGAAATCTTGAAGATAGAAAACTCGATTTGATCTCTTGTTCATACCTTGCCTAGAATGGAAACTTTATTGATGATGAATTTTGTTTAGGCAATTCTTGGCATGGTAGATGATATGTGTTGATTGCTATGACGTTTATAAGTGTATTTAAGCATATTGACTTGCTAAAAACAACAAACATATGATTGATCAATGTGTTCATAACCTACATATAATGGAAACTTTTATGAAATAAGATTGTGTAGGATTGCATGTTAGACATATTTGATGATCAAACATGGTTCGTATGCATTAGCTAGGATGTGTGGAACTAATTAGCGTGATCAAACTACGTGATTGATGATAGATTACCTAGGGTTTCTCAAAAGGGAAACTTTATTGAAATTGCATGATGGAACTTGAGTATTAGACATGCATGAACCCATAGGATGTTACTAACGTGTTATATGAGCTATATAAATGTGATTTGACGTATGAAAAGTGGTAAACTTGTGTGTTAACTCATAGATTGCTAATAGGGAAACTTTAATAGACTAGGCGTGTAGGATTGATGAAATGGACATGCATGACAATGTAAATTGTTCTATATATGTTAATTAGATTATGATAACATGTTTAGAAGTGTTGAATGCGTAGAATTCATGTGAATTAGGATTCCATACGTTACTTGCCTAAAAGGAAAACTTTCTTGGTAACAAAGTTTAAATGTGGTTCCTATGTGCTAAGTGATGCATAATATTGTTGATTTTGACTAGTATGAGCATGAATAAAGCCTAACTCACTTAATTAGTCACCAACGGGTTGTTGGGTCAACTTGGTCTATCTGTGAGTCCTTATTTGAAAACTTGAACAACGGGATTGTTTGGAAACAACGTTTTATGACCCAACACATGAACACGCACTAATAGAAAATCACAATGTAATAGGTTACCGTTAGCGAATCATCTATTCTATATTCTTTGGTTGGATTTTTCATACGCACCCTAAGGCGAGTTCACTATCTCTTTTATATACGCTTTCCTGGTAGGAAACATAAACGCAACGCTTTCCTGGAGGGAAACACTTATGCGACTCTTGAGATTTTTGTAATTCATTTATATCACATGCTTACTGAACGTAACACATAACATGAAAGTCCTTATGTCACGGCCCACGACCCGGTTTGACCCGTTTCAGGAGCCGTGGCAGAAAATACTGCGGTATTGATTTAATTTGAGTTTAACAGCGGAAACAGGATCGCTTAAAGCTAAAACTTTTTCCCCGATTATTTTATTTCACAATTCGGGATAAAACCCCGATAATTTACAATAGTATGTTTTTACTATAAATCGTGATATTACAAAAGCATTTATTTATTTTATATTGAGCCACTATCAGTAAGCTTGAAATGCTTCCCAGTACTTTTCCTGAATTACAACAGATCACCTGAAACATGTTTGAAAAAGGTTTTGTCAGCGGGAAATACTGAGTGAATCATTCTATTTACTAAAATGACACCTTTGTTATAATATACAGTATTAAGAGCGATTACAATGTTTCTGATATCAAGCCAATTACCCACGGTACTTGCCACTCGACCCATTGGCCCATTCGTCCAATGGTGTCTGTGACTATGGTCATATCCCCCACTGGCTGCCCCAATGGTGACGATTATCAAGTAATGTATACAAAACCCCACATACCGGCTGTAACTTGGTGATTACAAAGACTTAATCCCCGTAATTATAACTTTAAATAAAACATGATTTTGTAAATAGATTTGATAAAAAGAGAGAATGACTCACATTGCTGATTTAATATGATCAGAGTCTAATCTATGATTTAGCCTTGTTAACCTAATATAGATAATGCACACAAAACTGGGTTAGTAATCAATCCAGCAATTACGATAATTTACGAGATCAAATTATCACAATGAATGTCAAAATGCAATACTTTGTCCATCGAATTAACGATGATCCATTGAATTAACAATGAATGACAATGTATAATACTTTACCCATCGAATTAACGATGATCCGTTGAATTAACAACGAACGATAAAGTATAATACTTTACCTATCGAATTAACGACAATCCGTCAAATTAATGACGAACGATAAAGTATAACCCTAATGTGGGCGGCATTTAAACATGCATTGGATATCTTGATCGTCGGATAATTGAATCGTAGTAGCGATTGTGCTAATACCCTGTTTTGTAGCAGAATTTCGATACCCGGGGGTATAATTTCGGAATAACAGAACGTAAGCAGTGTATTTGTGAGAATTCGGTCGACGTAAAATGTTCAGAATTCGTCTACCAATGTCTGCTATTTATAGGTAAAATTTTTCTAGCTTACGGACCGTAAGCTTGTCAACGTTGAGGTCCGTAGAGCACCATACGGACCGTAAGGTTGAGAGTGTTGCGGTCCGTATGGAATCAAAATAGGCTATAGGGTAGCCACGACTGAAACTAGCTTTGCTGAGTTAAAATTTTCGAAATTCAGTAACTTGACAACGAATTTTGAAGATAATTATCAACTAGGGTTTAACCCCCTTGAGTTTTAGGGGCCCTAATCCTGATTCTGAAAATTATGAAAATTTCAGGGTTTGTTCAGAATCACTTGGGTCTCTCAATTAGGGTTTCCTTTTTGACTAATTAATATAATAAGTATGACTTTTGATGAGAGTTGTTACATTCTCCCCACCTTAAGAAAAATCTCGTCCTCGAGATTTACTGGAACAAGTGTGGATACTTTTTCTTCATTTCTGTCTCCAGTTCCCAAGTGTATTCAGCTCCTCTCTTTGAATCCCACTTTACTTTGACTAAAACTAGTCGTTTGTGCTTGAGAAATTTGATCTTTCGATCCTCAATTTGAATAGGTTTCTCAACAAATTTCAACTTTTCGTTTACCTCTATATCTCGAAGAGGTACTACCAGAGATTCATCTGATAAGCATTTCTTGAGATTGGATACATGAAATACATTATGTACTCCAGATAATTCTTCTGGTAATTGTAAACGATAAGCTACTGGTCCTATACGTTGGATCACTGAAAATGGTCCTACGTACCTTGGACTTAGCTTTCCTTTCTTTCCAAATCTGACTACTCCTTTCCAAGGAGAAACTTTCAACATTACTCGGTCTCCAACTTGAAATTCTAACGGCTTGCTTCTATTGTCTGCATAACTTTTCTGGCGATCTCGAGCAGTCTTCAGCCTTTCCTTGATTTGAGTAATCTTATCAGTTGTTTCTTGCACTATTTCAGGTCCTGATAACTGACTTTCTCCTATTTCTGCCCAACAAACGGGAGTTCTGCACTTTCTTCCATACAGTGCCTCGAATGGAGCAGTATCAATGCTTGAATGATAACTATTGTTATAGGAGAATTCAATTAACGGTAAGTGATCATCCCAACTTCCACCAAAGTCTATTACACATGCTCGGAGCATGTCTTCTAGAGTTTGGATTGTCCTTTCACTTTGTCCGTCTGTCTGTGGATGATATGCAGTGCTTAAGTTTAGTCGAGTTCCCATAGCTTGCTGGAAACTTTTCCAGAAATGGGATGTAAAACGACTATCTCGATCCGAAACAATGGAGAGTGGAACTCCATGTAAGGATACAACTTCATCTACATACAATTTAGCCAGTCTTTCCATACTAAAGGTTTCTTTCATAGGTAGAAAGTGAGCTGATTTGGTTAATCGATCCACAATTACCCAAATCGCATCATTACCTTTTCTGGTTTTAGGTAACTTAGTAACAAAATCCATTGTTATAAGTTCCCATTTCCATACTGGCATCTCTAATTGTTGTAGTAATCCTGAAGGTTTCTGATGTTCTGCCTTAACTTGTGAGCAAGTAAGACATTTAGAAACATAACTGGCTATGTCCCTTTTCATTCCTATCCACCAGAAATTCTTCCTTAAATCTTGGTACATCTTATTGTTTCCTGGATGCATAGTGTACCTAGATTTATGAGCTTCTTCTAAAATCTTAGGTCTTAAGTCTCCATTCTTAGGTACCCAGATTCTACTTTTATGGAATCTCCAAATTCCATCTGCTCCTTGTTCTAATTCCTTGATTCGTCCTTTCATTCTTTCAGCATCATCCTTGATTGCTGTAGTTTGAACTTTCTTCAATTGTTCCATTAAATCTATTTGTAGATTTAATCTGAGAGCACGAACCCTTCGTTGTTTCTCATAATACTTACGACTTAAGGCATCTGCAACTACATTCGCCTTTCCTTCGTGATACTGAATATCACAGTCGTAGTCACTTAACATTTCCATCCATCTCCTTTGCCTCATGTTTAACTCTTTTTGCCCAAAGATATATTTTAAACTCTTATGATCTGTATAGATAGTAAACTTACTTCCATACAGATAATGTCTCCAAATCTTAAGGGCAAAAATTACGGCTCCTAATTCTAAATCATGAGTCGTATAATTCTCTTCGTGCTTTTTCAACTGCCTTGATGCGTACGCGATTACCTTTTTGCGTTGCATAAGCACACATCCATAACCTAATTTTGAAGCATCACAATATACTTCAAAATCTTCAGTTCCTTCTGGTAAGGCTAAGATTGGTGCATGGGTTAGTTTCTGTTTCAAAATCCTAAAGGCTTCTTCCTGTTTAGATCCCCATTCAAACTTAGTGGCTTTACAGGTTAACTTAGTTAATGGTACGGCTATCTTGGAAAAATCCTTAATAAACCGTCTATAGTACCCAGCTAAACCTATAAAACTTCTAATTTCCATTGCTGTTTGTGGAACCTTCCACTTGGTAATTGCCTCTATCTTAGCAGGATCTACATGAATACCTTCATGATTCACCATGTGTCCTAAAAATTGCACTTCCTTTAGCCAAAATTCGCATTTCGAGAATTTGGCGTACAACTTTTCTTTTCTTAACAAAGTTAAGAGTGCATGAAGATGTTCACAATGCTCTGTCTGACTTTTGGAATAAATAAGTATATCGTCTATGAAAACAATTACAAATTTATCCAAATACGGTTTACAGATCCTATTCATCATGTCCATGAATGCTGCAGGTGCATTTGTTAACCCGAAGGGCATGACTGTAAACTCGTAATGACCATACCTAGTTCTGAAAGCAGTCTTAGGTATGTCTTCTTCTTGTACCTTCAATTGATGATATCCAGAGCGTAAATCTATCTTAGAAAAATATCTAGCTCCCTGAAGTTGATCAAAAAGATCATCAATCCTAGGTAATGGATATCGATTCTTAATTGTAACCTTATTCAATTCCCTATAATCGATACACATTCTCATTGAACCATCCTTTTTCTTCACAAACAACACTGGCGCTCCCCAAGGGGATGAGCTAGGTTGTATGAATCCTTTACTTAGTAATTCATCTAATTGCTTTTTCAACTCTAACATTTCTGTGGGTGCTAACCGATAAGGTGCCTTGGCTATCGGTGTAGTTCCTGGAATTAAATGAATTCTAAATTCTACTTCCCTATCTGGAGGTAATCCTGGTAAATCTTCTGGAAATATATCAGAGTATTCCGATACTACTGGTATTTCCTTAAGATCTTTTCCCTTAGTGCTAATGATTACTGAAATCATATACACTATTCCTTGTTTTCGTTCATAATTAGCAACTTTCATTACTGATATGAACTTCATGGGTTTCCGTGGTTTATCTCCTGTGATTCTAATCACTTTTCCGGTAGGTGATTGAATTTCTATAGAATTCTGATCACAAAGGATTCTAGCATGGTTGGCTACTAACCAATCCATTCCTAATACAACATCAAATTCAGCTAAATTCATCGGCAATAGTCTTGCAGAGAATTTATGTCCTAAAAGTTCTATGTTTTCTTCTTGCAACACTTTATCTACTTTAACTGAATTTCCGTCTGCTGTTTCAATGGTAAAAATCTGCCTAGTATTGGTTAAAGGTAAACTAAGAGCTTGACAGAATGAAGTATTTATAAAACTTTGGTTTGCACCAGAGTCAAATAATACTTTTGCATATACGTTGTGAACTAGGAACGTACCCGCTATCACATCTGGAATAAGTTCGGCTTCTTGGGTGGTTAGCTGAAATGCCCTAACATTCTTCTTAGTAGTTCCTTCTGTCGTCTTTGGTTTGTTATCTACTGGTTTGACCAATTTAGGACATTCTGTTTTATAATGCCCCGCTTCTCCACAGTTAAAACAGATTACTGTTTTCTTTTTGCAATTCTCTTCACGATGTCCTACAGCTTTGCAAAAATTGCAAGTAATATCGCACCTTCCAAAATGCTTCTTTTTGCATTTCTTGCAGAATGACGGACCTGGAGATTGCCCTGTTCCTTTTCTCTTGAAGCTGTTATTATTACCCACACGAAATCCTTGGGTAATTTTCTGAGCTAGTGCCTTCTTCCTATCTTCATCTCTTGTGCGCACCAATTCATCGGTCAGAGTGTTGGCTAATTCTACCGCATCATCAATAGTGCGAGGTCTCGCAGCTTTAACAATATTGCGGATTTCGCTAATTAGTCCCCAAATATAGCGAGAAATAAGTACCGGTTCTGGCGAAGCCAGTGTTGGCACCACTCTTGCATATTCGAAGAATGTCGAGGTATAACCGCGACAATCCACACTCATCATCCGATGATTTAGAAATTTATTCGCCATCTGTTCCTTCTCATACTCGGGACAGAATTTTCTTTCCACCAAACCTTTAAATTCTTCCCAAGTCATAGCATAAGCTATTGCTCTTCCTTTTGATTGTAACACAGTATTCCACCACTCGAGTGCTCCTTCTTTGAACAGATTGGACGAATACATGACTTGATCATCTTTACCACATTTACTTATTGCAATGACTGCTTCGGTTTTCTCTAACCAACGCAGTGATGCAGTTGCTCCTTCATTGCCTGCAAATTCAGTGGGTTTACAAGCAAGGAATTCTTTGAAAGTGCAACCAGGCGTTGCAGTTTTCATTTTCTTGGTTAATGGAGCTTGATGTGGTTCCTTATTATGGTTAACATGCTTATTGCCTCCATTTACACTATTACTGAAGTTATCTTCAGTAATCTGTTTGCTCGGAACAAGTTGTTGCGGTTCGGGTGGATTCTTTATAGCAGCGACGAATGCTGGAATAGCATTGGCTATCCCTTGAGCAACAATGGTTTCGATATCTTGCCGAGTCATATATTGATCTCTGGAATGTTGTTCAGAATGATTAACTTCATTAATAGGTTCATTACCACTGTTTGCCATCTGATAATGTATATATATAAATTTTATTAGTAACTGACAAATAATAATTATATACAAATAATCAGAAATTGCATAATACAGATACAGTCAAAACAATCGATATTTCGATTTTATTTATATATATCTATCATAACATGCATCATTACTCACAGATATCATACAGAGTTTTATTGATTATTTACAGACTAACTTGATTAGTATTATTATACAACTATCATTTTATCCTTGTTACCATCTCTCGTTCCTTGCTGTTAAAAACGCATTTCTCTCTCGTCGTACTTCCAAGCAATCTGTCCACCTATCTCCCTCATTCTATTCCCCATATCATATAACTCTTCGCCAAAGTGGCGAAGTTCAGCCATGTTTTCAGTGCTCATGGGTGGATTAGGTAATGGTTCTGGATCGAATTGTGGAAGAAAAGAGTATGGATCATTGACAATATTTTGAAATTGCCAATCGTTTGTCCACCATTCGTCCATTCCTATGGGTTGGGAATGAACTATTGGATCAGGAATTGCTGCTGGTTCCCAATTCATAGGGAATTGGTTTTCAATAGGGTAGGTAAAAAGATTTGTCTGGACAGGCTGAATTGTCTCACAGTTTTCCAACAGAAAATCTATTTCATCTTGAAAAGTTCTTTCCTGGGTTGGATTGGAACTCTCCCCAATTTCTCTCTGAGCTGGTATAGACCCTTGCCCAACTTCCATTATTACTTCTTTAGTAATTTCCTCCATTTGTATTTCTATCTCCTTACTCTTCTTTTTCTCTCCAGTTTCCATTTCTTGTGATTTGGAATTCTCTCCGGTTATGACTTCTTTTCCCTTTTTCAAAGGATTATTTATTTTGGGCAATTTCTTGGCTGGCTTCTTCTTACGGATTTTCCTCCATCCTACATAAGTTCTTTTCTTTTGTTTCGGCTTGCTCAAAGGTGGAACCTTGAATTCTACTGGTTGTTCAATATCGGGATAGTAGCTAATATATTCTTTGGAAGCTTCGACAGTTACGGGATACAGATTAAGATTCTGGAAATCTTCGGTTATCTCACTCATGCTGATGTAGCATATATGCAAAATGCATAAAATACTAAGTTAAAATTTACAAATAACTTTGTAATTTATTTCATACTGTGTACTAGTTGATTACAAAGATAACTAACAACATACTCAGTTTTCAAATTTTATTTATCACACAAGGTTTCTAAATTTATGAGAATAAGGTGCTAATCTTTAAAGATTTATATTTTCTGCTACGGTGGCTAGCATATATAAATTAGCCCATTTCTCATCTAGTTTATCTTCCCAAGGTGATTTATCAATTAATTCCTGAGTTTCCCGTTTAATCCTCTTTTGTCGAATTTGCTCTTTACTTTTCTTAATAATCATCTCCCTCCTTTGAGGAGAAAGTGATTCCTCGTATTGTGCCTTACGCACAAATATTCCTTCTTCAGGAATTTCAGACTGACTTGAGGATTTGGTTCGGGATGAACTTCCTTTTTCATTAAATGATTTCTCTAATTTAAGATAAATGCTTGACAGCTTTTTCTTACCCATACTGTAACTAACAAATAATCAAATAGTCAGTTAATAATACAAATAATCACATAACAGTAATCAAGAAAAAATTAAGTATTTCCAAATACTTAATCAGTTTAACTCAGTGGCTGTAATCAGGAAAAATTGAGTATCAGCTTAACCCAGTGGCTCTGATACCACCTTTTTCTGTCACGGCCCACGACCCGGTTTGACCCGTTTCAGGAGCCGTGGCAGAAAATACTGCGGTATTGATTTAATTTGAGTTTAACAGCGGAAACAGGATCGCTTAAAGCTAAAACTTTTTCCCCGATTATTTTATTTCACAATTCGGGATAAAACCCCGATAATTTACAATAGTATGTTTTTACTATAAATCGTGATATTACAAAAGCATTTATTTATTTTATATTGAGCCACTATCAGTAAGCTTGAAATGCTTCCCAGTACTTTTCCTGAATTACAACAGATCACCTGAAACATGTTTGAAAAAGGTTTTGTCAGCGGGAAATACTGAGTGAATCATTCTATTTACTAAAATGACACCTTTGTTATAATATACAGTATTAAGAGCGATTACAATGTTTCTGATATCAAGCCAATTACCCACGGTACTTGCCACTCGACCCATTGGCCCATTCGTCCAATGGTGTCTGTGACTATGGTCATATCCCCCACTGGCTGCCCCAATGGTGACGATTATCAAGTAATGTATACAAAACCCCACATACCGGCTGTAACTTGGTGATTACAAAGACTTAATCCCCGTAATTATAACTTTAAATAAAACATGATTTTGTAAATAGATTTGATAAAAAGAGAGAATGACTCACATTGCTGATTTAATATGATCAGAGTCTAATCTATGATTTAGCCTTGTTAACCTAATATAGATAATGCACACAAAACTGGGTTAGTAATCAATCCAGCAATTACGATAATTTACGAGATCAAATTATCACAATGAATGTCAAAATGCAATACTTTGTCCATCGAATTAACGATGATCCATTGAATTAACAATGAATGACAATGTATAATACTTTACCCATCGAATTAACGATGATCCGTTGAATTAACAACGAACGATAAAGTATAATACTTTACCTATCGAATTAACGACAATCCGTCAAATTAATGACGAACGATAAAGTATAACCCTAATGTGGGCGGCATTTAAACATGCATTGGATATCTTGATCGTCGGATAATTGAATCGTAGTAGCGATTGTGCTAATACCCTGTTTTGTAGCAGAATTTCGATACCCGGGGGTATAATTTCGGAATAACAGAACGTAAGCAGTGTATTTGTGAGAATTCGGTCGACGTAAAATGTTCAGAATTCGTCTACCAATGTCTGCTATTTATAGGTAAAATTTTTCTAGCTTACGGACCGTAAGCTTGTCAACGTTGAGGTCCGTAGAGCACCATACGGACCGTAAGGTTGAGAGTGTTGCGGTCCGTATGGAATCAAAATAGGCTATAGGGTAGCCACGACTGAAACTAGCTTTGCTGAGTTAAAATTTTCGAAATTCAGTAACTTGACAACGAATTTTGAAGATAATTATCAACTAGGGTTTAACCCCCTTGAGTTTTAGGGGCCCTAATCCTGATTCTGAAAATTATGAAAATTTCAGGGTTTGTTCAGAATCACTTGGGTCTCTCAATTAGGGTTTCCTTTTTGACTAATTAATATAATAAGTATGACTTTTGATGAGAGTTGTTACACCTTACACACCTGAACCATTAATATAGCCAGTTAGCGAGCTAATCTTGAGTAGTACTACTAGGTTTGACAAACCCCACTTGGGCTAAACGCGCTAGCACGTCTGGAGGTTGAAGGGGTGTAATATTGACCTAACATTTGCACCGTCATTTGATATGACGTGGTGGAAGGAACAAACTCTTTCAGTCAGTTTTGGTTCAAAACGTTTAGTAACTTATAACAGGCTAGCTACCTAAGATGTAAGTGGAATTTACATTATCTGACAACGCTATTTATTTACTAATATATTCTGTGAACTCACCAACCATGTGTTGACACTTGTTAGCATACTTTCTTTGGTCGCTAGGTAAAGCACATGATTAAGGCATTTCCATGGAGTTACATCATTTCAAACATTTGAATTTATTTTCATACATTTCCGTAGGGTTTCTTGGGTGCTTTTGTTTTGCGCATAACTATTAAACTTTTACTTTTGTTTTACGCTTTCGCACTTTATTTAAACATTCAAAACAAGTGTTTTCTCATTAAGTTGAGCAATAGCGTTTTCTAAATATCATTTAGAGGTCGTTCAAAGTAACTGGTGGCAATGATTCTAGTTTATCACGCGTCTCGCGGTAAAACCTTACATGTGGAAATTGAGGGTGTGACAAGCTCAACCTGAAAACTGAACAACTTGACTTAAACTAACCCGAGTTTGAATCACTCGAACCTGAGTTGTAGATCGGTCGGTTATCGAATCATTTTTTTCTTACCAAAATTCAAATAACCCGACCCAAAAAACTCAAAACCAGAAAAAACCCTGAAAAGCACTCCTATCGAAATATGCCCTTTAGGACAAATTTAAAGTAAGTTATTAACTAAAAGAAGTAATATTAATTTCATTTTTTTTGCATGTGAGTAAATTAAGAAATATCAACTATTACATCCATATCATTTATTACATACCTCGTGAAAGAATATTATAAGTCAACTAATAAAATAAAAGGCATATAAACACTTACTTTTATAAAAATATTGACTAGTTTTCTTCTTTAGAAAACAATTCAAAACGTTTTCTTCTATAGAAAATAATTCAAAATTTATTGTTTTAATTAATAAATTTGTAGTGTTTGAATTTCTTACTTATATTATAGGCAAAGTTTCGAATTCTAAAAATAGGAAGTAATAAAAAGAGTATCAGACAAACTCTAATTTGGAATCGTCTAATCGAACTCCTACAATCTTAAATTTTAAGTTTTCGCATTTAGATTTTAGCTTGTTGGTTTTATAGTTTTTGTTTAGATCATTGTGCCTTTTTATTTGTCATTGTATTTTTATTTTATTTTATTTTATTTTCGTCATTGTGTCTTTTTTTTATTCAGTATCTTTTTTACTCGGCATTATATCATATATTACGCTACATTGTTTTATAATTTATATTTTATTATTCATTGTATCTTTGTAATATTCTTAAATTAGAAGACTTTATAGAATAACATTACCCAATAAACATAGCCGCGGAAATTTAGTTAAGATGTAGAATATTCCCTGGGAGAATTGGAAATTTTTTTTCTTTGGTGCAGACCTCTAATGTTTTTTCCCTGTGTATCCTTATGGATTGCCTTTGCTGTATTGGGTTTGTTTTGAGGGGTGCTTTTGTTTTTAACTAGTAGATGCCCCGCCCGTGTTGCCGGGCGATTGCCGAATAATTATCAATCAATTAAAAAAAAAAAAAGACTACTATAATTTTGAAATGAAAAAAACGATGATAAGACCGTAATTTTGGGCTCAGGGCAAAAATGTAATTTTTCAGGACTAATGAGCCAGTGTTAGGCAGCTAGAGTTATGCGCCGCCCGCGTTGCGGGGCGCTAAACCGAGTATTTCTTAGGTTAATAACAGGTACGCCTTTATGTCGGTTAGTTATACATGCTACCTATAACACGATATAAAAAAAGATACATCAAGTTAACCAATTAAAGAAAAACAATACCATAGTTATGATAAATTTTTTTTAACTAAAACGATGACAAGCGTGTAATTTAGAGTTGGGGGCAAAACAATAACTTGTGAGTACCAATTAGCGAGTGCTAGACAGCAATTTGGCATGGATAAAAACAAAATTAAGTCAACAAAGTAAAATAAAACACTACCATGGTTTTGCCAAAGAAAAAAAAACGATGGCAAGATTGCAATTTTTAGCGGAGGTAAAGTCGTAATTTTAAAATGGACGCAAAATAATATTTTGAACTGAGGGCAAAACCATTTTTTTATTTTGAAATGGGGGCAAAATCGTAATATTTTAGCTGCGGGCAAAATCGTTATTTTTAGCTGGGGGCAAAATCGTTATTTTAAACTGGGAACCAAATCGTAATTTGGCAGGACTCTAGCTGAGGGCAAAACCATAATTTTATTTTGAACTGGGGGCAAAATTGTATTTTTTAACTGAGGGCAAAGTCGTAAATTTAAGCAAGAGGCAAAATCAAAATTTTATTTTGAATCGAGGGCGAAATCGTAATTTTACACCTGGGATAAAATTGTAATTTGGCATCACCTATAAATAACTATTATATGGAAAAAAGAAAAAAAAAGTCAAAAGTGGCTGCCACAGTGCCACCTTTGGCCAACCACTATCGACAACTATTACCCGCTGACGTAATCAACTTGTGAATGAATGGGGGCAAAATCGTAATATTTTAGCTGCGTTCAAAATCGTAATTTTTAGCTGGGGGCAAAATCGTTATTTTAAACTGGGAACCAAATCGTAATTTGGCAGGACTCTAGCTGAGGGCAAAACCATAATTTTATTTTGAACTGGGGGCAAAATTGTATTTTTTAACTGAGGGCAAAGTCGTAAATTTAAGCAAGAGGCAAAATCAAAATTTTATTTTGAATCGAGGGCGAAATCGTAATTTTACACCTGGGATAAAATTGTAATTTGGCATCACCTATAAATAACTATTATATGGAAAAAAGAAAAAAAAAGTCAAAAGTGGCTGCCACAGTGCCACTTTTGGCCAACCACTATCGACAACTATTACCCGCTGACGTAATCAACTTGTGAATGAATGGGGGCAAAATCGTAATATTTTAGCTGCGTTCAAAATCGTAATTTTTAGCTGGGGGCAAAATCGTTATTTTAAACTGGGAACCAAATCGTAATTTGGCAGGACTCTAGCTGAGGGCAAAACCATAATTTTATTTTGAACTGGGGGCAAAATTGTATTTTTTAACTGAGGGCAAAGTCGTAAATTTAAGCAAGAGGCAAAATCAAAATTTTATTTTGAATCGAGGGCGAAATCGTAATTTTACACCTGGGATAAAATTGTAATTTGGCATCACCTATAAATAACTATTATATAAAAAAAACAAAAGTCAAAAGTGGCCGCCACTTTTGGCCAACCACTCTCGACAACTATTACCCGCTGACGTAATCAACTTGTGAATGTTAATATGTATAATGAGATGGTCTCGTTTACTGTTAAAAAAATATGCTTTAATTTAGGCGAATCCAAACTCTAGCCTAAATGAGGTGGTGGTGGAGTGGTAAGGAAGAGTCTTGTTGTTCTAATGGACCCAAGTTCGATTCCTGCACTCCCCATTATTTTCTGCGGCACCTGGTGATGATGGGAGACTAAGCGAATAGGTGGAGATCGCTAGTTCGATCCTTGAACTGAGCGGGTTTTACCTCACCGCACTGTCGTGCCTTCGTGCGAGTGTTCACGGGCTTCGGCCCTAGGTGATGGTTTTCCCCGGTTCAGAGGCGAGTGTATCCCGATGTGGTGAATTTCGCCAGTAGCTCGTTTGGAGGATTCGTTGGCCGTTCAAAAAAAAGTTTGGATTCGTCCAAGCTTAACTTGATTTCAGTTTGTAGTAAATTAATCTCATATAACTTAGGCCCTTGGGTATACTTTAATCTATCTTAACTCTACCTAAGTGACACATCAACATTTTTGCTTATTTCACTTTGTCTCACTTCAAGGAAATGGTTTAATCACATTAACTTCATCTAACCATATCTTTTAGTGATTTTTGGTCTAAAAAATAAAAGAATAATCAATTCAATCTCTTAACATTTGATTAACATGTTAACACGTAACTCATTTAATGACATTTAACACAAGGAAGGAGTGATTTGCAATGTCAGTTAACATGTCATGTCACTGTTAACACTCTAAATGTTAGAGTACACCCTATGACCTTACTCGTTACTTTACTCATTTAGTGTAGAACACTGGTTTAATTACCTATAGATCTTGTTTAAATCAGTTTTTTACTACCCTTTAAAATAGTCATAATTAACAAAACACTCAAAACCAATACAAATTTTAGTTAAAATAATAAACATTAATTTTTTTAACGACAAATTTCTTTTAATTCATGTCGTATGTAGGACTTAAATTCAAAACCTCTCGTCTCAAACCCAGCTGCTTAAAGATTTTGCCGTTACCAATAGAAATAAACATTACTTAACACATCATACATTTTTTAAAGTCATATCTTACATACTTCTACAATACACCAAATATATCCTAATCTACTCCTACTAAGAGACAAGAATCTCTACCAAGTGAGCTAGCCCCAAATCTATGGTATATCATATTTAATATTTAAAATTCTTTTAATCACAAACATGTCATATAAATAAGGCTATAGATCACCCATAGTGGGGGGTTTTTGGACGTTTTTCTCAAAAAAAAAAAAAAAAACGCCGCACAACGCCCAAGGACCGCCCCAGATGCGGTTTTTTTTTTAAATCCTCCAAGGCGTGCTTTTATCAACGTCTTTCTTCAAATTGTTTGGCTCATGAGATCATTCCAAATCAAATATCATTAGTTTTAAATTAAAAAAAACATGAAAATAATAATTGGGTAATCATTGATGGGGCAATATTGGGCATTATCCCACTACGCCCATTTGTGAAAAATGCACATAATGCCCTTTGCTGACTGGGATACCACGCGTCGCACAATGCCCATGGGTGGGGGCATTATTCATGTGTACCACTACACATGGTCTTACAATCAATAGGTCATGAGTTCGATTCTCAGAAGTGAATTTTTCCCATATTTAGACCGTCCGTAGTGGGCGTGATTTTTTCAAAAAAAAAAGCCCCCAAACACGCCCAATCATGCCCCACCCCCACCCCCATGGGCGTTTTCTAGCATTTTTTTTTTCAAAAAAGCCCCCCGGCGTTTTTTAAATCACGCCAAACATCCAATTGTTTGGCCAATCACATGCATTCTTTCCTATGCTTGCCCAATACCATTTTTTTGATGTTTTTTTTTATTTCATTGTTTAACACACCTTTTTAATAGGGTCTACATATTTACACACCTTAATGCCTATTTTGACACCCTTCAAGACGCCTCGTATAGACCTATACGAGGCGTATAGGGTTACTTTTCCGACCGGCTCTGCACCAAAGCACAATGTCAAATCAGTCACATCAGACGGGGAGTCTAGGTCTGTACGAGGGAAGGATACGAGGCACTAAGACGCCTCGTATAGGCCTATACGAGGCGTCTTCAGTGACTGATTTGACTATATATTTGACAAGTGACTTAAAGCTATACGAGGGGTCTAGAGCTATACGAGGCGTCTATGACTCACATAAAGTGCAACATACAGTGTATTCTTTGTCCACCCCCGAGCATTCAACATTTAATTCTGCTTCGTCTTTCTGCTTCTTCTTCTTCTTTCATTCTGCTTTGCATTTGTGTTCTTATCATCCCGAAGTGTTGAAATGTCATCATACTGGGACGGCAACTATGTCTTCGGGCAGTATTCTAGCGAGAACTGGGTGCCCGAAAGCGATCCGGTAACAGTACAGGTACTTAAATGTTTTAATTAGTTTTTGTTTTAGTTTATTATTTACTAATGATGATACGGTTCTTTATTTTGGAGGAGTCTTGCGTTCCCGATTCTAATGAGCAAGAGGAGGTTGTGTCTAGTATACAAGGAGAACAAAACAAACCGTTTCTAGATTTGAACAAGCATCCCCCTGTTGATGAAACAGCCCTTGTAGATGACTCATACATGCTTGTCAACCAAGTTATCCGACGCAACAAGGGTATCCGGATTATAGATACGGGTGTGAATACGGAGGAGACGGTGGATACGGAGGAGACGGTGGATACGGAGGAGACGGTGGATACGGAGGAGACAGTGGTTACAGAGGAGATGGTGGATACAATGGATATGGAGGAGACGGTGGTTATGGTGGATATGGTAGATATGGTGGTGAGACACCTCCCATCCAGGACAGTCCGTACTTAAAAAAGCAGGTATTAATTACTATTTTTTTATTATTTAATTATTTTTATTATTATTAGTATTATTATTAGTATTATTATTAATATTATTATTATTAGTATTATTATTATTATTTATTATTTATTATTATTATTATTATTTATTAAAATTATTTATTATTATTGTCGATGTTACAGGTTTTCAACTCTTTAGATGAACTAAAGAATCGGATACAAGAAATAGCAACCGCGGATGGTTTCGTTATTGTCACCCGTCGATCAAAGAAAACCGGGGGAAGAATCGGGAGGGTATGGCTTGAATGTGATCGTGGCGGTGAGCACCAGACTACAGCAACACTTAGAAAAGCCGGAAGCAAAAAAACCGGTTGCCCGTTTTACCTGCTGGCTGTGCGAAACCACCCGTATGAAATCTGGGAGATTAAAGACGGAAAAATTGAACATAACCACGAACTTTGTGAGGACCTGTCGGCCCACGCGTTTGTGCGAAGGTTTACTCCAAGCGAAATGAAACTGATCGAGCAGCTGACAGCTCAAAACATGGAGTCGCGCAAAATATTTCAAACGATAAGGAAGCAGGACCCCGACAGGTTTCATGTTCTGAAAGACGTTCAAAACGTTGTGGCGAAGATTAGAGCCGAACAAAGACAAGGATTGACTCCCATGCAGTCACTAGAAAACATACTGATAAACAACGACTTTATTTACGAGACACAGGAGGAACCCGTAACAGAGATCTTCTTTCTTCATCGGGACTCGAGATGCATGTGGCGTGCATTCCCCCACGTCATGCTGATCGATGCGACGTACAAGACAAACATATACAATATGCCCTTTATCCAGATTGTTGGTATGACGCCTACCAACAAATCGTTTATTATCGCACATGCCGTTGTTAGTAAAGAACGGGGTGATAACGTTGTGTGGGTGCTTCGGAGGGTTAAGTCAATGTTGGATGAATGCATGGAGCCACGTGTGATTTTAACCGATAGAGACCTAGCCCTTATGGGCGCGTGTGCTAAAGTATTTCCAAACGCCTCCAGGCTTCTTTGCAGGTGGCACATACAACAGAATGTTATGAAGAACTACAAGGGTGCCTTCACAGACGAAGACTGGAAGAAATTTTTGTCATTCTGGGGGACATTGATTGAGTCTCCATCCATACTCATCTACGAGTACCACTTGCGCAGCATGCGAAAACGACTTGTGGAGTGCAAACGTTCTAGTAAGTTTTTATAATAACATACGACTCACCTATGCAAATTTTATTAAATTATTTTTACGTTTTAGGAGTCTTCAAATACGTGTACGATAACTGGCTAAAAGACTATAAGGAGATGTTCGTCTTTGCGTGGACTGATAAGAGGCGCAACTTTGGTAATCGTACCACAAACAAAGTTGAGAGCCAACACGCCAATTTAAAGAGATACGTTGAAGATAGGAGCTCGCTCGACCGTGTAGTTGGTTGTGTCCATGATATAGTCGAGACACCGTTCGGTGAAATAAGGAACACTTTTCGAGATAGCATCGAAAAAAGAATGACCCACCACAAACACCCGTTGTTTCAACACCTACTTGGAAAAGTATCCCATACAGCCCTTGACTTGTTGAGGGGAGAGGCAATTAGGAAGCTAGATGTCTTGGAGCGCTTTCATTCATCATGTGGTTGCCAAATGTGGCACAGCTGTGGGTTGCCCTGTGCTTGCAGGATAGAAAAGTACATGCTTGAAGGTAATAATTGTTAAACGTACAACACTTGTGTGATATATTTCCGTTAATCATGTGACTTAAACAATGTTGTTTTTAACCGTGCAGAGCGTCCGATTCAACTCGAAGACATAGACGTCTTCTGGCGGAAACTTAACTTCCAAAGTTGTAAATTGATAGACGATGACGTGGACGTGGTCGAAGAGCTAAATATTGTTAGACAACAATTAGAGTCGCACCCCCCAGCTCAGCAAAAAAGCCTGATGTCAAAGATTAAAGCGGTGTTGACTCCAAAGAAATCTACCAAGAAACCACCGGTTGTCCAACAAAATACTCGTGGCCGACCAACAACAAAGCAGATACAACAAAGGTTGGACGAGGCCTCTCGTATAGATGAAGAATTGAGGAGAAGCTCATTCGGTGATGCAAACACGTGCTTTGAAGGTTCCCGACAAAGTAAGTACGATAAACCTCGCCACAGCTCGTATGTTCCGTCACAGGCCTCTCAACAGTCGGTTATAAGGTCCCAAAAACCCGAAGCGAGCCTAAGCCGTTCAAAGAGTTCTAAGAAGAAAGAGACACGAGATGCTCACGGTTTTCCGTTAATCATTGGGGACGAGTACGTGGGAATCATCGAACAGTTTAAGTATGGCATTCCGCTAGTGTTCCATCCGTACGTCTCGTGCATACGAGATGTGATGCCGGACGGTCATTGTGGGTTTCGGTCTGTGGCTGTGGGCTTAGGTATGGATCAGAGTTTATGGGGGCTCATTCGAAGGCACCTTGTCCAAGAAATGGATCAGAACAAATCGATCTGGTTCCCAATATTTGAAGCATGGGGTAAAGGTTATTTTTACACGCATCGTCAGGGCCTAATTTGGGATTCAGTGTCCGGTTGTGGGCGGGATCACTGGATGGACTTCCCCTTTGCAGGACTTCTTATTGCACAAACGTACGGTATCGGGGTGCACCTGTTAACGACAACCATGGGTGCGAGTTCCACTTTCTTCCCGATACTAAGTCCTCCGGCTAATCAACAACCATTGTTCATAACGCTTACACATGTAAACGAGAACCACTTCATACATGTTAAGCTGGAAGGGGATTATCCAATGCCACCAGCACACGGGCTATGGTTGACCCACCGAACACCCCATACGGAACAATGGGAAGATATGTACTTGCCACGTCTAGAATGGTATACATCGATAATGAATCCTCCGCCAAGATTAAACCCCAGTCTTAATTACATCGACAGTGATACGGAAGAATGAATTTTGTAATTAATAGTATTTTTTTTATTAATTCCTATAATTTTCTACAATTTCTATAAATTTTTTATAATTTGTATCATTTTTCTATAATTAGAATTGATTAAAACAGGTTAATAACATTTAAAAAAAATCCAATTATACGACACGTATAGAGCTAGACTCCCCGTATAGGATTGAACAAAAGACCAATTAGCCCCTGGTATGCCCCCAATCTAGGCTTATTTCAGGGGCTAACATGTCATTCTACAATAACCAGACGCCTCGTATAGATCTATACGAGGCGTCTATTTGAGCGGGTTTTTGAAAATTTGAATTTTGAATATTTGAAAATAAAAATTTGAATTTTTTGAATAAGGACGATTCGTATAGATCTATACGAGGCGTCAATAGTGTCGGCAACAATTCTTTTTTTTTTTAATTTGAATTTTGAAAATATTTTATGTTAATTACTAATATACCCCTGTTAAGCCCCCAATATAGGCCTTTAACAGGGGCATAAAGGTAATTTAAAAACCAAGACGCCGCGTATAGATCTATACGCGTCGTCCATTAAGGCGGCAACTTTTAAAGTTTTTGTTTTTTAATTATTTAAAAAAGGTTTATTAAATGACCATTTTGCCCCTGTAAAGCCCCCAGTATAGGCTTTAGTCAGGGGCAAAATGGTAATTAACCACTCCAGAAATATCTTTTTGGATTGGTTAATTACCATTTTGCCCCTGAATAATGCCTATACTGGGGGCTTAACAGGGGCAAAATGGTCATTTAACAAAAAGGTGGGACGACACGTATAGATCTATACGAGGCGTCTCTGCCTCGTATAAGGCTGGGGGGCCTAGACGAGGCTGGTCATAACCCCAAACAAACAAAACAAAACAATATACGGAGAATACACATCTATACGCCCCGGATTCGTATTTCGACTGTACTTTCAAAGATTTGAAGCATCACTGGTACGTATTTCATCCCGTAGTTTAGTATTTTTGCCTCGTTTTTGCCTTTAGACCGTAGGTTTGCCCTTAAATTTGGTTTTTGTTGGGTTTGGGGTTTGAACTTGAGGTTGATGATGAATCAGGTAGAACAGGACGCCGAGTATAGCCCTATACGAGGCTCTGCAATTTTTTTTTTGTTATTATTATTATTATTATTATTATTGTTAATATTATTATTATTATTGTTATTATTATTTATTTATTAGTATTATTATTATTATTTATTAATTATTATTATTATTAGTATTATTATTTATTATTTATTAATTATTATTATTATTAGTATTATTATTGTTAATATTATTATTATTATTATTATTTATTATTTATTAGTTATTAATTATTATTATTATTAGTATTATTATTATTGTTATTGTTATTAATATTTATTTATTAGTATTATTATTATTGTTATTATTATTGTTAATATTATTATTATTATTGTTATTGTTATTAATATTTATTTATTAGTATTATTATTGTTATTATTATTATTATTCGGATTTATATATTATTGTTTTTATGCGTATACGTTATTTATTTGCAGATTGATTATGGAGGCCGATGAGATTCAGATAGAGCTTGATGGGGCACCGCCGGGGGGTCAGCCGGCTCAGCAGGTTCAGCAGGGTCAGCCGGTTCAGGAGGGTCCACGACGGAGACAGCGGCCGGCTCTGGATACGCTGCAGGGTTGTCCGTATCTAGAGTTTCCCGCGGGCACCGATGCCGCCCGCCATTGCCAGAAGCTTAGGAGGATGCACATTGGATCGCATGCATCGATCGACTGGGATGCGATGGACCAGCTTGCTAAGACGGCTAGAGTGCGTCGGTTTATACCTCTCGATTCGCCGTGGCATCGTCTTTTTGATTTGGCGCACACGCCGACCTACAGGGAGCTGCTGGTCGAGTTCCTTTCGTCATTCACATTTCACCCTCCTGGTGTCCCAGTGCCGCTTCCGTACCCTGATGCTCCCCCTCCTCCTGAGATTTCTTTCAGGCTCGCTGGCGTTTTGCGTACGATGACGCTAGCAGACTTTGCGGTGCGTTCTGGTTTATACATGCAGGGGAGATCAAGACTGAGGTTTACACAGCGGGGCTAGTGGTGGTTGAGAAACCCACTCTTTTAGGGTTTTGGCAGGTGATTGCGGGGGCAAATCATTGGGAGCACGATAAGTCGAAGGGGATGGTGTCGTTTGTTATGGACCCACTGTACAGGTACGTACGTTTATTACGGCAATTATTGTGATTATGTGCATTGTTTATTAATCTCTGTTTCTGTATTTCGCTAACACTATCTGCAGGTATCTGCACCATTTGCTCGCTACTTCTATTTCAGCGCGCGGGTACAGCCGTGAGTGGTGTACGACCACAAATCTTTTTTTCCTTTATTGTTTGTTGTATAGGAGGCCGTGCGCGCTAGCACACGGTCTAGCCCAGTACTACGCCTTCGCCCATCACCGGCAGGAGCGCGGATTTTTGTATGGCGGGGCGTACGTGACCGTCATTGCCCGTTCATTTGGCCTCGTACTGCACGAGGACCCACATCTACGGACGCCGCCAGTCATGCCGACGCGGATGGGCATGCAGTCGCTGTGGGGGTTGAGGGTAATCGGGAGGTTCCCAGTTGGCCCGCGGTTTAAAAACCGCGACGGGGGCATATGGACAGAGGAGGCCCTACCAGAGCATTTCGAGCCCGTTTATCCTCCTGTAGATCCTGCTGATGTAGTGCCCGTGGAGGAGCCTCCGCAGGATGTAGACGGTGCAGCGGTGCCACAGCCACCGCCACCTGCCGGGGCGCCTCAGTTTCCACGTCACGCTATTCCAGGTCATGCCCCAGGAGCTGCGCTACATCCGGATGTACGAGCCGAGCTTGACAGGCTCAACGATTTGGTAGCTTGGCTGGTACGGGCCGAGCATGATAGACGAGAGAGAGAGAGAGGGATTACCCCCGATACCGCTTCCACCGGCTCGAGCACCACATCAGCAGCAGCAGCCGCAGCAGCTAGATCCAGATTCGGATTTGGATGCATAGACCTGTTGTTGTTTTTATTTTTATTATGGATGTACAAACTAATCTATTATATTTTTGTTATGGATGTACAAAGTTATCTTATATATGTCATATTTATGTTTGTTTTCAGTTATTCGGTTACCTAATGATTGTTGTGTTAAATTGAGATAATACGGAAACAAAATATGTTTTGAATATAATACGGAAACAATATATCCCCTGAATATAATACGGAAACAATATTTGAACGAGATAAAATTTTAATCGGAAGAATAATATTTAAAAAAGTAAAATGTTAAAAACATTATAATATTTAATCGATATAATATATTTAAAGAGCCGATTTTTAAAATAGTTGATTTTTAAAAAACAAAATTTTTTTTAAAACCAAAAAAATTTTCAACCACAAAACACATCTTCAAAAACTATCAAAAAAAACCATACCAAAACACCCATCATTTCAGCCAAAAAAAAAAGAGTAAATTTCAAATTTCGTCCTTTATGTATGTCTAAAATATCAAATCATGTCCTTTGTCTTTAATATCTTCAAGAAACATACTTAATGTTTGAAAAACTATTCAGGTTATGTCCTTTACCCAAAACCTGGTTTGTTTTCCCAGTTAAGTCAGGTCATGTGAGAGGCACATGAGGGTATATTGGCCATTTTACCTAAATGGGTCCGAAACACAATATTAAACATAAAAAAACTCAGATCCGATCCAACAAACACGTCTGTGTGCGAATTAGGTCAAAATTATCCCCACAAACTCTCAATCATCATCTTCTTCTTCTTAGCTCTCAAGCCCTCCATAGCCACACCTCACCCTAATTGTCTTGATTCTCCACCAAATCAAACCGATCTTGAATGATTTTTCACAAAGAACAAGATTCTAACCTTCGTTTGATCCGATTCGCACCCGATTGCAATAAATCAGAACATTGTGTGAAGAACCCTAATTTCCAAATTTGGGGTTTTTCGTTTTGGAGTGAAGTTTGTTGAATCTGAAGCATATTCTAGCATATCTAAACATAAAATGTACGTTTTATTCATTATTTTGCTAGTGTGTTGAAGGTAAGTGGTTATTTGTATGAGACATGAAGGACACTTGAATCTCTATATGCGAAACTGAGATTGTGAAGCATGTTATTGTGGTTTGTTGCAATCGTTGAACCGGCGTCGTCGAGAACTGGCCGGAACGGCGGTGTTGCAATCGTTGAACGTTGTGGAATCTTCGTTCAAGTTGCAGTGGTGTACGGAGCTATGGCAGTGGGTTTAGATCCGTTCGTCTCTTGGTTGGGGCTCGATTTTAGATCCGTTCGTCGGATGTTGCAGGTGGTTCAGAACCATGACCGTGACGGTGGAGGTCGTGATGGTATTGGTTTGATCAGAGGTGGATGGTAGTGGGGTGGGTGGTGGCGGTGGTGGGTTGGTGGCGGTGGTGGGGTGGTGGTGGTGGTTCTAGAGGGAGAAAGAATGTGAAGAGAGAAGAGAGAAGACAAATCTTCTGATTATATCAAGTATATATACATATATAATTTTAAAATTATTTTATTATGTATATAAAATAATTTTATTAAAAAACAATAAATAAAATAATTTTATTTAGGTAAAATGACCAATATACCCTCATGTGCCTCTCACATGACCTGACTTAACTGGGAAAACAAACCAGGTTTTGGGTAAAGGACATAACCTGAATGGTTTTTCAAACATTAAGTATGTTTCTTGAAGATATTAAAGACAAAGGACATGATTTGATATTTTAGACATACATAAAGGACGAAATTTGAAATTTACTCAAAAAAAAAAATAACCCAAGACTAGACGCCTCGTATAGGTCTTTACGAGGCGTCTAGGGTTCCTTAAACTTTGTGCCTGACACCCTCTGAGACCCCCTTGAATTCAGTGCTTAGATGCCTCGTATAGGCCTATACGAGGCGTCTAGGGCACAAAAAGTGTGGAAATAGGCGCAGAGAGTGTCCAAATATCTCCAGCCTTTTAATATAATGCTCACATCCCCACTACACCCATTTTAGAAAAAAAAGCCAAATAATGCCCCTTGCTGACTGTACTGCCACATGGCGAAAAACGTCCAAGGGTAGGGGCTTTATTCACCCAAACCACTACACATGTTCTTATTGGGTTTCTTCCTGAATTGGTGTATAGGTATTATCCTTAGTTAAAATGAATATGATAGGGTGATTCCGTTGATGACATGATAATACTCTAGTAGTGTATCAATGATCCATGATCCAAATTTGCTATTAAAAAAATAACAACTTGTAAACACAAATCCAATAATTGAAAACATTAAAAAAAGAAAAGAAAAATATAGTAAAATTTGATTTTGGTTGGTTGGTCTAATGCTGGCGACAGGCTGTCAGCAACAAAGTTCCACTCTCTCTCCCCCCTTACCTTCCGTTGGTTCCCCTTTTTCTCTCTCTTGTTCTTCCTCCTCCTCCCCCTAGGTTTTTCAATTTCCCCTTTCCATTTTTTTCAATCTGATTTCGTTTCTTCCCAACGAACGAACGAGATCCACAACTATTTCACGCCCTCCTGTAAGTCCTCCTTCTTCTCTTTCAATTTCCCCATTCATTTTACTTTCTTCTTTTCCATTTATTCTCTATAATACTCTGCAAATTCATGGAAAACAGGTGTCATACTCTCATCTACTGATTGTATTCCGTTTAATTTCTCATTTAATTTCTATTAGTTTTCATTTTGACGGTTTTTTCTCATGAATTTTGACTCGTAATCATGATGGTAGTGAATTAAGGCATTGTTTTTGTGTGTTTGATCTTGCATGCACACCATAATTATGATGTTCAAATTTTTGTTTAATTATGTTTTGGATTTGGAGATGTGTGGTTACATTGTATAATGAAGTAATTTGATTACTGTGGATGGATCTGTGGCATAGAAGTTAGAATTTCTGTATATTATGTTCTTCACTTTGTAGTGTAAGTTTTATTGGCTAGGATTACACATAGTTAGAGTTAGAGTTAGAATTTGAAGATTCCTTGTGGTCTATGTATTTTCACAATGTTACATTTTGCTTCAAATAGGATGAATTGCAGGATTATTATGCAAATGCCAGGGAATGTGAATTGCATCATTAATTGTGCTAGAATTGCTAAACACACATTTTAACATGTCGCATTCGAGGCAACGTTGGCTTAGGTTTTTAAATCCTATACATGACGCAATCCGTTGTTATGAAAAAGTACACTCGGATGCAATTCCACTTTGTTTTTGGTACACTGAAAGTGATTAATGTAGGAACTCAGATCAGTCGATAGTATTAGCATCACTTTTGCACATTCTTTTCTGTATGAAACATTGTTTCGGGGGATAATGGTTGCATTTTATGTACCTGATGTGTTTTTTTTTTTAATTTTATTTTAATGTAGGTGGTTTAGTTGGCTAGCTTCTTGGAGACATAATAACCTAGTCCTTTGCATTGGTATGTGGTAATTTCACACAAGAATTCATTTACACGCAGAGTTGTTGATTGGTTTACGATGGACCATTGCGGTTTCACCAATTGCTAGGTGTTTGCTCTTTTTTCCGGAAAGGGTTATCTTTGAAACTGATTCCAGATTTCGTTATAAATGTGACTGGAAGTATAAGTTAGCAGGGGCTTTCGTGTAACATCCATGCTGGCAGAGAGCATGCGTGGAATCCATTTTTTGGGTAATGCCCCTGACAAGTGTACTTGCTGATGCACTCGGTGTGGTTACAATTTGTCTCGTTGCTGTTTTAGGTCTCATTGGTTTACTTTGCATCTTGTACTCGTTCTATTTCCGAGACCACATTCGTAGTCAAAGTCAAACCCAACTCAGATACTTCAGTGGCCCGTGGGTTGTTAGAATAATCTTCATCTTATTCGCAATCTGGTGGGGTTTTGGAGAGATTTTACGACTAGAATTTCTGAGGCGTGACGGTCGGGTGTTAAATACTCTTGATTTAAAATGGCAGGAAACCGTATGCAAATGCTACATCGTCTCAAACCTAGGATTTTCAGAACCGTGTCTATTCCTAACCCTCATTTTTCTTCTTCGTGCGTCGTTACAGAAAACAGAGTCTGGCCCGTTAAGCCCAAAATGGAACTTCAGAACAGTGATGTACATTCTTCTATGTGCGTTACCGCTCTTTGCTCTTCAAATGACAGTTGTCTTAGTCGGACCGAACTTCGAGACGGATTTACACATGAACAAAAAAGGCTACTTTTTCAAGACCACAGAAGACTTAAGTAATGTCGCTCGATGCTACTACCCTTTATTAAGCACCATGTTTCTGGGTCTTTTTGCTACCATCCTGACACTTTATTTGTTCTGGCTCGGTAGTCGAATACTATTTCTGGTCATCAATAAGGGTTTGAAAAAGAGGGTGTACACATTGATATTTTTTGTTTCTGGTTTTTATCCGTTACGGGTCTTGTTACTCGGTTTATCCGTTCTATTCACTCCGGGAGATGCTGTGTTTGAAGTTGTTGCATTCTTGGCTTTTCTTTCTCTTTTATGTTGTGTTGGGGTCGGGATTTGCGTACTTGTTTACTTCCCGATTGCAGACTCTTTAGCTTTGAAGAATCTGCAAGATATGGAGGCAACAAGAAGGATTATCGGGGAACATAATGACACTTTGTCACTAATCGCTAACCATGCCCCGCTTGATGATTTTACCGCGAGCAGTGGGAGAAACTCGTCGACAAAACGTGGGTCAATTTCTTTTCGAGCAATGGAACCAGAGGAGCAACACGTGGACCAACATCGGTTTGTCGAGTTGAGTCTTTTTTCTCCTAGTCAACACTCGACCCCAGCTGGTTCGCCTCAGTTTCATGGGTGGCCTACGGTCCCGTTGAGGTCAGACCAATGAAGCATATGATGGTGAATCAACAACACATGTCAACTCATTTTTGTGGTAAACATCAGTTTGTAAAGGTCTTAGGTTTAATAAGGATTGTTGCTATTTTTGGTTTTGTATTTTTTAATGTTTATTTTTGGTAGAACTGATCTGTATCTCATCATGTTATACTTTTATAACCTGTACAATTTCGTTTGCTTCACGTACTTGATTGAATGGTTGTTTTTAAACATCACTCAATGAATCATTCTTTGGATCTGGTAAACACCATAAAGTTACTATTTAAACCATTAATAATTGATATCAAAATATGTCACTATTGTAGGTGAGGCAAGTAGTAATTTTAGTGGTGTATATATTAAAATTTTCTTTATTTAGGGTCTTGGTTATAAAAGGTGTGCCTAGACATGAGAAAGCCAGAATTGGTCAAACATAGGGCTTGTAGAGACCCATATGTAAAAATGGTGGAGAGAATATGAATGCTTTACTTATTACTCCAAGTGTAGAGACTAATACACTTTGGAGGATTTGAACCCTTTTACCTCTTAGACAGAGTAGCCATAACCACATGCAATGCTGGCAATTGGGTATCTGTTAAGACACGATTAGACCTGTTTGACTGAAAATACCCCCTTTGACTTTTTTAATTTTTAAAATAATTAAAATTACAATGTTAGGATCTATCATTTATTCATCTTTGTACATAAAACATAAAACTGTTTTATAAACATGAGGTAGAAAGTAGTTAAACGAGTCGTAATCATGTTTGAAACTTATGTTGTGCGCGCCGTCAGAAACCTGTTAAACCTGTTAAGACACGATTTGCCAGCCTTAACCACATGTCCCTTTAGGACAAAGGCGCAACTTTTAATTAAAACACCTAGTGTAGAGGCGGAAATCGTGACCTTTCAAAGAATGGGTTGATTTAGTAACTTTCTTTTGTGTTCATTTTGTTCAACTCAAGTCATATAACGTGTCAGTCTGGATCCAATGAGATGTGTTAAAACTATTTTTATAGTATTTATATTTACTAACTAAAATGGGTCCAATAGAGTTAGTACCACCTATGACCATTGTTTACTTGAGAACCCATCTAATTACACTTCACCATTTAATCTAGCATTTGAAGAAGGCACCAGATCTCCATCATGTGCACTGACCCCATCCATGTATACTTGGAGGATAACATCTAATATCACTAAATACTCCACAACCCCTTTCCAAATTCAGTGATATAAATAATATAGCAGTTAGTGTTGATTATTAACCGCTGATTTGACGGGTGCACCACCACATGGAGAGCCATTGAAGACAAACTACTACTGTTACCAACTTTAACTTGATACATTTTGGTTTAATGACGGCTACCCATCCAACTATTTTTTTTTTTTCTGAATGGCCAACTCTCGGGGCACCCACTGGACAAACGGAGTACTCCGAGAGTAACCCGAGTCCACCACCAATTCTGGAGAAAACCCGGTAACCCACCCGCCCGTAGGCACGACAGTGAAATTACTAGTAAAACCCGTTTGGCTCAAGGATCCAACCCAGGTTTCCCTAGGTCTCCTATCATTGCCCACCAGTGCCGCACTCTACACCAAGTGGGAGTGAAACTTGCATCTCTCAAGAGAAATGCAAGCCTTCTACCACTTGATCTAGAGATCATTGGCACCCATCCAACTATTAATAGGAAAAATTGGACTATTGCTGATTGACACGAACCCAGTTGACTCGATTTTGTTTTGACCCGTTATACAACTTGACTTAACCCATCCATTTTGCAAGCTTACGCCTCCTCAACTTTTGACATGTAAGGGAATTTTTTAGGGTTAACTACTAAGATGAGTTTTGTCATTACAAATAAATTATTAACTAGACAACAAAAAGAAGTTGTTTATTATATCTATCTATCTATCTATCTATCTACAATAAATAAAAGTCTTAGTTTTACAACTATTATTGCATAGAATAATTTGTAAAGCTGTATGTATAGACATGATGATTGAAATCCTAACGTATATGAGTTGGAGCGCAAGCTGTTCTTAGGAAAGAAAAGCTGAAATACAATCACTAGAGCCGACATACAAGATTCCACATTCCACAATATATAAACGACCAATTCAATCAACTTAAATTATATTTATATTTTGATCTTGTAAGCACAACTATATAATGCTGAGAAACACATTTTTTTTAAATGCTAAAAATTTTACTAATAAATTTACATGAGCCTATTTCTTTATATTAAGTTAATAAAAAGTCAAAACTGTTATGTTCAAGTTTCGTTTTTTTTTCCTTGCCATACATATATCTTATTATTAATTGTGATGGTCGGTATAAAAAGAATCACTATCCACAACCAGTCTTGGTCTCTCATAATGGCAAAAAAAATCGCCGGAAAAATAATTTTTCGCCCCCTAGGAGATTCCTCGGCCCGGAAAAGTTTCCAACTTAAATTTAGTTGAGTAAATTACAAGTTTTGTCCTTTATGTTTACATCAAATTGCAGGTGTGACAACTCGTATTTCAAACCCTTAGTCGTACTTTGATGTAACTTGTTTGAACGATATGTGATTATGTGATACGTGGTTTTAAATGAAATATTATGTTTGTATTATGTGATTGTGTGTAATGTATGTATATATATAATGTAATCGCACAAGCCCTTTTGGGCACACCACTCTCGGCCCACACTCCTTATACTCGAAACCAAGGGCAGCCCGAGGAAGGGTTCGGCCCACTCCCTTTTATACGCATACAAGCACCCATCATTGGGGTTTGTTTCTCATAAGTTGCAAACACAAGAACACACACCAAACCCTAGATCTCTCTCCCTCTCTCTCGAACTCGACGGCAGCAACATCCCCTCTTCCTCGAAGCTATCTTGTTCGGATCAACCCTTGTTCTATCCTCTAACCGGTTAGTGTATTACTATTGATTGTATGATAGATGATGTTACGGCTTATATGTTTCTACATAGTGATTATATGATTGATTAATGCAAACTGTTGAGGTTTGGTGTTCATGTAAATCGGCTCACATGTGTGTGGTATGATTAGATCATTATAGGAGTTTGATGATAGTATGTTATTGATATTGGTCAAGAACCGAACACATGTTAATCGGCTGTTGTGCGAGTATATATGAATGATTGTTATGTTGTCATGTTAGGGTGCATGCTAGTAATCAAGATCACGAACCTGTTAATGTGTTCAATGTTATGATTTTTGTTATGTCTTGAACATGATTAGGGTTCATAGGAATTAATTGATAAAAGCCATGATTTGATCGTCTAAGGCAAAAGATAGAAACTGTTAGAATTAGTTTGCAAATTAAATGGAAACGGTTAGAATAGATTGCATGATTTTAGGAAACCTAAAACTAATCGTACAAGGCTAGTCGCACAAGGCAATCGCACAAGCCATAGGGTGCAACTATTTAAACACGCTGTACAACTAATTTAAGCATAAGCGCACAACATCTTGTGAATCGCACAAGGTTGTGCTGATCGCACAAGATGTTGGGTTGCTTAATATATTTAGTTATGTTGAGCTGTTGGACCGATTAGCCCAAAACCCAATCGCACAAGTTTCACAGGATCGCACAAGTCCATTGGACCGCACAAGTTAAATGTGTTTTATTGTTTGGGCCGTATGGGTATTGGGTTGCATGTTTTGGGCCGGGTATGTTTCTGAATCGCACAACCCGTTGTGGGTCGCACAAGATGGTGCTGAACACACAACAGGTTGGGCCGGTTGTTCTTTGGGCTTTAAATATTGGATCGCACAAGATGATTGGGCTCGCACAAGCTCAATGGCCCAATCATCTGAGTCGCACAAGTTTGGACATTATGTGTATTTGACTGTTAACGTGTTAAATGTGTTTTACGTGATTGCCATGATCGTTATATGTTGCAACTTGTTAGCTTATGTGTAAACCTACGTGCACTACTTGAACCTAGACCTGACTTGTATGGTGACCATGTTAGGACGTGGTTGACCACTAGCAGCTCGATTGACCATTTGTTTATCTGCCGAGCTAACCTAAGGTGAGTTCACACTTTCTACAAGGCATGGGATTCCCGGTGGTTTGGGAATGGGTTAAGGAACTAAAGTGAATCCTACATATTCTCCTTGGGTAGAATATGCACCTCGGTCCTCCTTGGGTAGGACAACCTTTAACTTACTAGACAAAACTCTATCATGAAGTCCCTCATTTTTATATCGACTTAATCTCCGGGCCAATGGCGAACGGGTCATTAATTAAATAGCGCTATTAGGTTTGACAAGCCTCACACCGTACTGTAGAGGACGGGAGTGGACTAATGGATCTGGGCACTTAGTCAATGATGATAGACATTGACGCAGGGCACATAAACATGTCTTCAGTCGGTGGTCGATATGGTAACGGGTCTAGTGGTTAACATGGGGTAGCCCCCACTGTTCATGGTTTGGGAAACAAGGAATTGGTTAACTCATGGTTTTCGAAGGAACTTATGGTTGTTGGAACAACTTTAAAATGGACAACCAACTGTGAACTCGCTCAACTTTGTTGTTGATTTGTTGCTACATGCCTTGCAGGTCGTTAGGTGCTTAGATATAGCTTGCACGAGAAGGAGAGGTTGTTGTGGGACATGGACTGTTGAGTTCCATGTTAAACATTTGAACTTTTAAACTGTTGTTTTGGTTTTAAACTTTATGCTTCCGCTGATAACTTGAACTTGATTAATTTTCTTTGGACACCAATTATATTGTGGTTGGTTTTATATTTACTTTAATACATTGTTCAATATGATTGGTGGGTTGATCCTGGTCATGTCACGCTCCCTGCGGTAATACTCCGCTTGTGGAATTTGGGGGTGTGACAGATTGGTATCAGAGCCATTGGTTATAGTGAACTTGATTTTAAAAAGGGAAAAGCTTTTTGACAAAACCAGACTATAACCTGTACATTGCTCAACGATCCACAACGACACTTCGCTCCTCGTGCAAGGCTCAACACTATAGGTGATATGGATTATGTTTGTATTGCCTGCTTGTTAGTTTAAATAGTGCATAGACCATGGTATCCTTAGTTAACGTAGTGGCATGTTGCCATTAGCTGTAATGTACCTTTTTGACATGCACCTGGTTGTTTGAAACCCTGCGTGCTCGCTCTCTTCTGTTATCTCATACCTTTCACATCTCTACGCCACTATTCTTACTTGTGCTTATTCCGATGTAAAGATCATGAGTGGACGTGGAGGATAACGTGGTGGTGAAATTAGCTTGTCACAGGACCAGTTAACGACCTTGATAGATGCTCGGGTCGCTGAGGCTTTAGCAAACCAATCAGGGGTCCAACCCACACACACCCCATTTGGCACCTTCAAGGCGTTCTTGGAATGCAAACCTCACACGTTCGACGGCACCGAAGGAGCGATAGGTCTCCTACACTGGATCCGAAGGATCGAATCTGCATTCGAAGAAAGTGAAAGCCCTACCAGCAAACGAGTAGAGTACGCTGCTGGTACCTTGCAGGGGAAAGCGTTTTCCTGGTGGAACACGCAAGTTCAGATGCTCGGGCTGGCGGACGCAAACGCCACCCCCGGGAGCGACTTCAAGGATTTGATCAAGGAAGAATTCTGTCATAAGGACGACATTCTGAAACTTGAAGTGGAGTATTATGGTTTGAAAATGGAAGGATCAGAGATCGAGGCATACACAAAAAGGTCCAACGACTTGGCAGCTTTATGTCCTAAGTTGTCGCAGCCTGCCTATAAGCGAATCGAGCTATACCTTAGAGGCTTAGTTCCGGAAATCCAAGGGTCAGTAATTGCGGCCAACCTCTCCACAATCCAGCAAGTCATTCATTTGGCGCACCAGCTCACTAATAAGGCAGTGGAAGAAGGAAAACTGCCCAAGCATAATTTTACTACTGCAAATGCCCTTGGTAACGGCAAGCGTGTATGGAATGATTATCGGGAGGGTCCTAGCTCTACGAAACAACACGATTCACAAAATAAACTTAAGCAGCGTGGACCAAACCACCGAAGTCAGGTTGGCTACCTAGGGAAGAAGCCGAAGTGCAACAAGTGCCAACGACACCACAGCGGGACATGTGCAAGGAAATGTTGTCAATGATGCAATAAGAAAGGGCATGGGGCTAGGGATTGCAGGAGCCCACATCCTGCGGGTCAGAATCGTCAGCAACAACAACAGGGTAACAAATTGGGGTGCTTCTAGTGTGGAGCAGAGGAACACTTTAAAAGAAACTGCCCTTAGCTGAATTAGGATCGCAACAACAATAGCAACAACCAGGACAATAGGAACAACAACAGGGACAACAAGGATGGTAATGGTGTCAGGGGACGTGCGTTCGCGTTTGGGCAAAATGAAGCAGGGAACGATCCCAACGTTGTGACGGGTAAGTTTCTACTGAATGATTATTCTGTTTCTGTTTTAATTTGATTCGGGTGCCAATACTAGTAATGTGTCCTTAAAAGTTAGTCAGATGCTTAAGCGTACCCCAATTCCCTTAAACACCAAGCATGTTGTAGAACTGACAACCGGTAAAAGCCTTGAGGCCACACATAGTTAAGGGTTGTAATCTCGCTTTAGTCGGGTCAGATCTTCTCTGTCGACCTTATTCCCATCGATCTTGGTGGTTTCAACGTCGTCATTGGGACGGATTGGTTATCCCAACATCGAGCAGAGATCCTTTACAAGGAGAAAAATCGTCCGCATTCCTCATCCTGGTGAGGAACCTCTCGTAATTCGTGGCGTCAAGAGTGGTGCTGTTGTGGGCATTATCTCTTTCCTAGAGGCCCAGAAGTGTCTGCGAAAGGGCCACACTGCGATACTAGCTCTCGTTACTAACACCTCAACGAAGGAAAAGAAGATAGAAGACCTTCCGATTGTACGCGACTTTCCTAAGAAATTACCTGGTCTTCCGCCTCATCGCCAGGTCGAGTTTCAAATCGAGCTAGCTCCTGGAGCAGCGCCTATAGCTCGTGCACCTTATCGCTTAGCCCCATCAGAACTGGAAGAACTGCCTGCACAGCTGCAAGAGCTTTTGGACAAGGGTTTCATTCGTCCTAGCTCTTCGCCCTGGGGAGCTCCAGTCTTGTTTGCGAAGAAGAAAGACGGTACCTTCCGAATGTGTTTAAACTATCGCGAACTCAACAAGGTGACCGTGAAGAACCGTTATCCTCTCCCGCGTATAGATGACCCGTTTGACCAGTTGCAAGGGTCGAGCTTTTACTCAAAGATTGATCTGAGATTGGGCTATCATCAGCTGGGAGTCCGAGATGAGGACATCTCTAAGACAGCATTCAGGACTCGTTATGGACACTACGAGTTTCTGGTCATGCCTTTCGGGCTGACCAACGCACCTGCGGTCTTCATGGATTTGATGAACCGAGTGTGCAAACCTTACTTGGATAAGTTTGTTATTGTTTTCATCGTCGACATTCTGATCTACCCCAAGTGTCAGAAGGAACACGAGCGTCATCTACAACTCCTTTTGGAACCTCTACGAGCAGAACAACTTTATACTTAGTTTTTGAAATGTGACTTTTGGCTTCGTGAAGTACATTTCCTAGGCCACATGGTTAATGAGGATGGGATTCACGTTGATCCATCTAAGGTTGACTCAATCAGGAATTGGCCTGCACCTCAAACACCCACTGAAATCCGTCAATTCTTGGGTTTGGCGGGTTACTACAGAAGGTTTATTAAGGATTTCTCAAGGATTGCGCAACCTCTTATTGTTCTTACTCAGAAGGGTGTCACCTACCGTTGGGGTGATGCTCAGGAATCCGCATTTCAGCAGCTGAAGTTGAAGCTTAACAAACCTAAGTGTGTACGTGCGTTACAGCTTACCTTTCACTCTAGTCTTCCTGCCCAAATTTGTGATGCTCAGATCGAAGCATTAAAAGAAGAGAACATCAAGGATGAGTCCCTGCGAGGATTGGAGGAACGGTTGGAACTAAAGGAAGACGGTGCTTGCTTCTTAGCGGGGTGCATCTGGGTTCCATTTTATGGTAGTCTACGTGAGCTTGTGATGGATGAAGCAGACAAGTCTCGATACTCAGTACATCCTGGTTCTGATAAGATGTACCACGATCTCAAAGCTACGTATTGGTGACCCCACATGAAGGCTAACATAGCGACCTATGTTAGTAAATGTCTGACCGGTGCTAGGGTCAAGGTTGAATACCAGAAGCCATCAGGCCTACTTCAACAACCAGAGATCCCGACTTGGAAATAGGAGCAAATTTCCATGGACTTCGTTACGGGCTTACCTAGATCTCAATGAGGAAATGACACCATTTGGGTGATAGTGGATCGACTGACCAAGTTTGCACGCTTTCTGGCGATCAAGGAAATGGATAAATTCTCTACTCTAGCAGACATCTATCTGAAGGAAGTAGTTTCGAGGCACGAGGTGCCAACCTCCATCATTTCCGATCGTGATCCACGTTTTACCTCTGAGCTATGGAAAGCGATCCTTTGGCTCTCGATTAGACATGAGCACAGCATATCATCCACAGACGGATGGGCAGTCTGAACACACCGTTCAAACTCTTGAAGACATGCTTCGAGCATGTGTAATCGACTTTGGTAACGGCTGGGAAAGGCACCTACCTTTGGTAGAGTTTTCATATAACAACAGTTACTACACCAGCATCCAGGCTGCTCCATTTGAGGCTTTGTATGGACAGAAATGTCGATCACCTTTAAGCTGGGCAGAAGTTGGGGGCAGCCAAATCACTGGCCCATAACTCGTCATCAACACGATAGAAAAGATTGCCCAAATACGACAACGAATGGCGGCAGCTCGTGACCGTCAGAAAAGCTATGCTGATAATCGCAGGAAACCACTCGAATTCTAGGTTGGGGATCGAGTGCTACTTAAAGTGTCACCTTGGAAAAGTGTGGTTCGTTTTGGTAAACGAGGCAAGCTAAATCCACGTTATGTTGGACTTTCGAAATCACAGAGAAAATTGGTATGGTGGGCTACCGACTGAATCTACCCGAAGAACTCAGTCAAGTTCACAATCTATTCCATGTGTCAAATCTGAAGAAGTGTCTGTCAGATGAGACCCTCATAGTTCCTCTCAAGGAACTCACCATCGATGATCAGCTGCGATTCGTCGAGGAACCAGTAGAGATTACAGACCGAGACGTTAAGGTTCTCAAACGTACCAGGATACCCATTGTTCGAGTTCGTTGGAACTCCCGTCGTGGCCCAGAGTTTACCTGGGAACGAGAAGACCAAATGAAACAAAAGTATCCCCAGTTGTTCGAGAAAAGTGAAACCACTACTGAGGCTGAAGCTACTACAGAATTTCGGGACGAAAATCCAAACCAACGGGGGAAGGATGTGACACCCCAAGGAAACCAGGAAACCATGCAACCTAACTAGCTTCCTCAGTAACTACGTGCTAAATTTCGAGATGAAATTTTTTTCAACTTGAGGATGATGTGACAACTCGTATTTCAAACCCTTAGTCGTACTTTGATGTAACTTGTTTGGACGATATGTGATTATATGATACGTGGTTTTAAATGAAATATTATGTTTGTATTATGTGATTGTGTGTAATGTATGTATATATATAATGTAATCGCACAAGCCCTTTTGGGCACACCACTCTCGGCCCACACTCCTTACACTCGAAACCAAGGGCAGCCCGAGGAAGGTTCGGCCCACTCCCTTTTATACGCATACAAGCACCCATCATTGGGGTTTGTTTCTCATAAGTTGCAAACACAAGAACACACACCAAACCCTAGATCTCTCTCCCTCTCTCTCGAACTCGACGGCAACAACATCCCCTCTTCCTCGAAGCTCTCTTGTTCGGATCAACCCTTGTTCTATCCTCTAACCGGTTAGTGTATTACTATTGATTGTATGATAGATGATGTTACGGCTTATATGTTTCTACATAGTGATTATATGATTGATTAATGCAAACTGTTGAGGTTTGGTGTTCATGTAAATCGGCTCACATGTGTGTGGTATGATTAGATCATTATAGGAGTTTGATGATAGTATGTTATTGATATTGGTCAAGAACCGAACACATGTTAATCGGCTGTTGTGCGAGTATATGTGAATGATTGTTATGTTGTCATGTTAGGGTGCATGCTAGTAATCAAGATCATGAACATGTTAATGTGTTCAATGTTATGATTTTTGTTATGTCTTGAACATGATTAGGGTTCATAGGAATTAATGGATAAAAGCCATGATTTGATCGTCTAAGGCAAAAGATAGAAACTGATAGAATTAGTTTGCAAATTAAATGGAAACGGTTAGAATAGATTGCATGATTTTAGGAAACCTAAAACTAATTGTACAAGGCTAGTCGCACAAGTTGGACGCACAAGGCAATCGCACAAGCCATAGGGTGCAACTATTTAAACACGCTGTACAACTAATTTAAGCATAAGCGCACAACATCTTGTGAATCGCACAAGGTTGTGCTGATCGCACAAGATGTTGGGCTGCTTAATATATTTAGTTATGTTGAGCTGTTGGACCGATTAGCCCAAAACCCAATCGCACAAGTTTCTCAGGATCGCACAAGTCCATTGGACCGCACAAGTTAAATGTGTTTTATTGTTTGGGCCGTATGGGTATTGGGTTGCATGTTTTGGGCCGGGTATGTTTCTGAATCACACAACCCGTTGTGGGTCGCACAAGATGGTGCTGAACGCACAACAGGTTGGGCCGGTTGTTCTTTGGGCTTTAAATATTGGATCGCACAAGATGATTGGGCTCGCACAAGCTCAACGGCCCAATCATCTGAGTCGCACAAGTTTGGACATTATGTGTATTTGACTGTTAACGTGTTAAATGTGTTTTACGTGATTGCCATGATCGTTATATGTTGCAACTTGTTAGCTTATGAGTAAACCTACGTGCACTACTTGAACCTAGACCTGACTTGTATGGTGACCATGTTAGGACGTGGTTGACCACTAGCAGCTCGATTGACCATTTGTTTATCTGTCGAGCTAACCTAAGGTGAGTTCACACTTTCTACAAGGCATGGGATTCCCGGTGGTTTGGGAATGGGTTAAGGAACTAAAGTGAAACCTACATATTCTCCTTGGGTAAAATATGCATCTCAGTCCTCCTTGGGTAGGACAACCTTTAACTTACTAGACAAATCTCTATAATGAAGTCCCTCATTTTTATATTGACTTAATCGCCGGGCCAATGGCGAACGGGTCATTAGTTAAATAACGCTATTAGGTTTGACAAGCCTCACACCGTGCCGTAGAGGACGGGAGTGGACTAATGGATCTGGGCATTTAGTCAATGATGATAGACATTGACGCAGGGCACATAAACATGTCTTCAGTCAATGGTCGATATGGTAACGGGTCTAGTGGTTAATATGGGGTAGCCCCTGTTTTGGTCAAAAATTACCGAAGTAATTAAGTGATCAAATTAGTTAAGTGAGGTAGTGTGCTAAAAGTAAGTGTCAAAAATGTGTTAATTAAAGTACTTGCAAAAACAGTTTCAGGATACGGCTCGGGATATTGAGCTGTATCAACGATCAAACAATGAGCAAACAATGAGCAAAAAGTAAAGGAAGTGACACGAGATGTACGAGGAAAGCCCTTGATCAATCTAGATCGCCGGCATAAAACCTCGAGAGCTGACAATCGCAACTGCCTTGTTCTTCAATTGCTTCAAAAATCAGGATACAGTGCAGGATGTGGTACGGATCGACTAAGTGTTACAACGGAAATGAAATACAAGTGTGGTGTTTGCAACTAGCTAGAATGTGATTGTGTTCGAGAGTGTAAGTGTGAAATGATGTGTTCTAAGTTGATCCGACCTCATCTATTTATAGTAAAGATAAAATAACTAACTACCCTAAACTCGCGGGATTCACCGAATATTCCTTCTTGGAACGTTGCAGACCTGGTCTTTCGGGCTCAACGTCTCTTTCTCAACAAATTCGTCCGAGTCTTGAGGAGAAGAAGTCCTTGCGACCGTTAGCAAGCCTCTGCCCTTAACCTGCACGTGGTTAATTCAATAAGCTTCAGGATATCGCCCAAGATGTCAGCAATATCCTCTTCCAGCATCCTGATTACAAATAAACAAACAAAGGCAGGATATTGGTCAGGATACATATGTTAAGAAAATGACCCCTAACAATTATCCCCAAATATATCAGTTGGGATACCAATCCAACGGATATATTTCAAAAACCTTATCCCACAACTCAAGGCATTTAAAATGAAGCGACGGTCAAGATCACATCATAACTTCCAACGCGTTTTTTACTCCATGGAGATCCACGATGCCCCTATATCTTCTCTTTTCTTGTTTGAAAAGCAGATATCTTCAACAGACCCTTCAGGTAATTCTCCATTTTTTTTGACTTTCTTCCTGTCGATTTACTTCATTTTTTTCTAGCAATGGCCGCCGAAACCTTCAACCAGCAAAATCTTCTCAAAAATCCCGAGAAGGAGATCTGCGCCTTTGACAACGCAGATATTGCAGCTTTAAGAGCCTCCGGCGCTTTCCCTGACAGCATAGTCTTTAGGCCATTTGATCGGTCAATCCGATCAGATGTTTCTTCTACCGAATGGATCTGTTTTCCAGCATATCCTTTTTCACTAGGCCTTCGATATCCCTTTCCAGAATTCATGATGCAATTCTTTCGTATTACCAGCATCTCTTTTGCTCAAACCATGCCCATGGTTTGGAGAGTACTAATTGTACTCAACCAAATCAAAAACCTCCATTGTTCTGACCTCTGCATCGAGGATCTACCTATTGCTTATCGCCTCCGGTCCCACGGCTCTAGCCGGTTCTTGCTTTTTTCAACCTCCAGCAAACCCCTGATTCTCAAAGCCACCAAAAACGAAGACGGATGGCAACGCAAATTCTTCTTTGTCAAACGAGATTCCATTGCTGAGGGTGCCAACCTTCCGGTGGAGTGGTTAACCACCGGTTGGATCATAAATATCCTTACAGACGATTTAATTGTTATCCCCTATTAATATTCTTCTTTATGCAGTGAACTTTAAGGAAGTTGCTCCTCCTACCGCTGAGTCAGAAGAGAGAATCAACACCGTTTACCGGTTACCTGCAATAGACAGGACTTTTACCACACACGTTCCGAGTTCAAGTCAGTACTCGTCATCCGAGATATCTGGTAAGAATTCCTTTCAGAATAATTAGTCAAAACAATATAATGATAAAGAATAAAACTTTTTCCTTTACACAGCGCCAGCTAAGATCCCTGAAGTCTTTGATCTTGACGAACTGGATAGCTATTCCGACCAGATGCAAGTCAAGAAAGAACCTGGCTCCAAGACCACTGCTACATCCAAACCCAGCAGCTCCAAAGCTATCATCATTCCTAAACCTTCACCGGCTACCAAACCTCGGAGTTCGAGTTCCCGCAAGAGGAAAGAACCCGATTCTCCTGTCGTTTCTGACACATTTCCTTATGAAAAACATGGATTCATCGAAGCCAGCGGTTTTATGACTTCTTTTCTTAACCAAGTTAGTATCTTTATATCATATCCTGCAATTTAGACTGTTTCCATAGACTTAATAATAATATTGATCCCTGTCCTTTTACCTTTGCAGGGTCTTGAGCGTTTGGTTCACCTATATCAAGAATCCTGCAAGCTTAACAAAACACTTGAATCCAAGCTAAAAGAAGCAGAAATCACAATTTCAGACCAAGGTATGATCGCGGCCGCCAAGTCTCGTCATTACGAGGAGAAATACAAAGCTATGACCCAGGAACACCAAGTTGCTCTCAACAAGGCTACTCTTCAAGCCCAAGCTGATCTGGAAGCTGTCCATGTGCAGTACGAACAGGATATGGCCAGTTACCGAGAAAGCCTCAAAAGTTCCGTCGTCATTTCTCTCCTCCAGGCTAGGTTGAAGATGGCTCACGAAGCCAAAGCATTGGGCTTCGAGTGCCCTTCCTGGGACGTTGGAGCCTGGGAGACCAAGCTGAAGAATCTTGGCGGTACCTCTTCCAAATCAACTGTCGATGACCCTTCTAAAGCAGTTGAGAAGGCAACCGATGCTGACAAGGATGCTGAGGCGGATCCCAAAATGAATGTTGCTGAAACCGCTATGGAGCAAGAAGGCACTACCCCCTAGAGCTTATTTTTATTCGAACAATTTTATGTCTTTATGAACAATTTTCATTTCCATCTCTAAACAATTTGATAACCGAAGGCGGATGGGTCCTGGGTTTCAGGATGAAACCTTCGGTTATCAACCAGTATTGATCGCTTTAAGAATAATTTCATCTTTTGACTTCTCTTTCTATTACTTTGCATTATTTAGTGTAAGTCTTAGCTTTGTAAAAATTTCATACTGTTATTTTACAAAATATTCTGACCAGTATGCTTAGAAACATACTGCAGAAGTCTTTTATTAAATAGATCTTTCAGATGCTCTTTTAACTTTATAAAAATTTCTTTAGAAAGTAAGAAATAGTTTATCTCTTCAAAACCAGGTTTTGATGATGATCAAAGTTCCAAGCCAATACTAGTTTTAAGCATCCTAATCAAATATCCTTAAAAGGACTTTGAGGATATATGTCAAGATACTTAACATGATGTTACTAAAAATTTAAATGAGGCTCACAAAGGAAAAATCATACCAGACATAGGATATAAACCTATTACCGAACTCCAATCCCTTTGCAACTCTTCCAATGAAGATGTCCCCAGTGCAAGGTACTTAATGCATTAGTCGCAAACTTCATTAGTTTTATAGCACCATCTTGTCAGGGATGTCCCCTGTGTACAATGTCTTCAAGTATCTTAGAAATCTATTTAATGTCAGTTTGCATTGCATAAGCAATATTTTACGTCTCAAGGGCAGAACCCAAGGATGTACTGGAGATAAATCCTTTGTAACCTGGGGAAAATCCCAATTTTTCATGCGCTACAGGCGGGAGTGTATAAACTCCAAGACTTAGAAAGGTGAAAACCTTTAAACCTTAGAGAGTATGAAAATACCCTTTCGTGAGAGAGGGTGATCAATCCTCATATACCGTTAGAATTCAGGATATAGCCAATGGTAACGAAATTGTCAGCCACTTTTACATGGACTGGTCCCGCCACCTTGAACTATCCCTGAATAACTTGCGCTCCAGGCGGGGTGTTTAAACCCAATTCGGAAGAAAGGTGAATACCTTTAAACCTGTGAAGGGATCAGTATCCCTTAAACGTGAGAGAGGGGGCCAATCCTCTAATCTTCTGAGTTATCCCGAGTGCATATTCTGGAGCTACATCCTGGAACATATCTTGCAAAACAAATGTAAACTAAGGTGGGTGTTAGCTTGGCTAACACCCCTCCGATGCTTAAGTCAGTATTGGGTTCAAAAGAATTAATAATATCAAAACATATTAAAAAGAAGTAAGAATTCATACCATCTTGAGTTAGAAATTAAATTCTAGACTCACTTGAAATAGAGCTTAAGGTGTATAGCATTCCAAGATCTCGGTAGCATATCTCCCTCCATATTCTTGAGTCTATATGCTCATTTCCCTGCTTCTGATTCAACTTCGTATGGTCCTTCCCATTTTGGAGCTAACTTGCCATCGGCAGGATTAGTAGTATTTTGGAAAGCCTTTCTTAATACCCAATCTCCAACCTTAAATCTTCTGGTTCTAATATTCTTATTGTATGCCCTGGATATTCTCTGTTGATATGCTGCCATCCTTAGCCTTGCCGCATCTCTCTTTTCATCTATAGTGTCTAAATCCTGACTCAAGGCTTCAGGATTCTTCTCAGGATCACTTAAGATAGATCTTGCAGTAGGTATTGTCATCTCCGTTGGAATCACTGCTTCTGCTCCAAATACCAACGAAAATGGGGTTTGACCTGTTGCATTCTTTACCGTTGTCCTATCAGCCCATAAAACAAAGGGTAATTCTTCTGCCCATCTTCCTTTTTTGGCTCCAAGCCTTTTCTTTAAGTTGTTGACAATTATCTTGTTAGAGGATTCTGCTTGTCCATTTGCTTGAGGATGTACCGGAGTAGATGTGATCATTTTGATTCCCCAACTCTTGCAAAAGTCAGTAGTCCTCTTACTTATAAATTGGGAGCCATTGTCACATATTATCTCAGCTGGTACTCCAAATCTGGTCAGGATATTCCTCTTGATGAAGGATACTACTTCTTGGTCTCTTACTTGAACAAATGCTTCAGCTTCAACCCACTTAGAGAAGTAATCCGTCATTGCTAGCATAAAGACTTTTCCTCCCGGAGCTTTTGGTAGCTTTCCCACTATATCCATACCCCACTTCATAAATGGCCAAGGGGAAACAATAGGATATAATGGTTCAGCCGGTTGATGCAGTATGTTACTATGTCTTTGACATGAGTCACATCTTCGAGCATATTCTGCGGCATCTTTTCTCATTGTTGGCCAATAATATCCCGTCCTTAATATTTTTGAGAATAACGATCTGCCCCCAGCATGGTTACCACAATCCCCTTCATGTATATCCTGAAGGACTTCTTTGGCTTCAAGATCCTCCAAGCATCTCAAATACGGTCCTGCAAGAGATTTCTTGTATAAAATGTTATTTATAATAGTAAATCGTGATACCTTCATCCTAAATGCCTTAGGATTTTCATCTCCAGGAATGTGTCCTTCTTTGAGATATTTCATGATTGGAGCCGTCCAGGTTTTAGGATCCTCTTCAGGCTATTCTGCCCCAGGATCCTGAATACCAGCTACTTCTTTATCTCGAGGATTCGTTGCAGGATATAAGACATGTACTATCGGTATTTGTGTCCCTTCAGGTATCCTGACCGACGATCCCAGATTTGCTAAGGCATCTGCTTCAGCATTATCTTCCCTTGGTACCTGTTCAAGTATAAAAACATCGAAATATCCTGCTAATTTTTTGAGAATATCAAGATATTCGATTAATTTCTCTCCCTTAACTGCATATGATCCATTAAAATGGTTAGTAATTAACAGAGAGTCAACATATACTTGCAAATTTTTGATACTCATGCTCTTAGCCAACTCTAATCCTGCAATTAAAGCCTCATACTCTGCTTCATTATTAGTAGCAGGAAATTCACACCTAATGGCCTGGGGTAATATGTCCCCCTGTGGCGATTTTAGTAGTATTCCTAATCCTACTCCTCTTACATTAGATGCACCATCAGTATATAATGTCCAGGATCCTGAGGATTCTCCTAGCTGTTGAACTTCTAGATCTACCTCATGCTGAATGTCACTACTAAAGTCAGCCACAAAGTCAGCTAAAGCCTGAGACTTTATGGCATTCCTAGGTTCATATACTAAATCATAAGCACTCAACTTTACTGACCACTTGGCCATCCTGCCTGACATCTCTGGTTTCCTAAGCACATTTTTAATAGGATAGTTTGTTTTAACATGAATCCTATGTGTCTCGAAATAATGCCTAAGTTTCGTTGATGCCATAATTAATGCTAGTATCAATTTTTCTAAATGAGAATATCTAGTTTCAGCATCTAACAAACTTTTACTAACATAATAAACAGGATACTGCTGACCTTCATGGTCTTTTATAAGAACGGCACTTACAGCATTCCCTGATACAGCAAGGTACAGGGATAGTGGTTCACCATTTTCCGGCTTCATCAATAGAGGTGCGGTTGAGAGATACCGTTTCAAATCCTGTAAGGCTGCTTCATGCTTTTCCCCCCATTCGAATCTTTTGTTCTTCTTTAGGATATCATAGAAGTCTTTGCATTTCTCCGAGGATCTTGAGATAAATCTGTTTAGAGCTGCTACTCGGCCTGTTAACCTTTGTACATCCTTCATATTCGAGGGTGATTTTATATCCAGGATAGCTTTAATCTGCTCCGGGCTTGCCTCTATCCCCCTTTTCGTCACCATATACCCAAGAAACTTTCCTGCCCCCACTCCGAAATGGCATTTAGCAGGGTTCAGCTTCATGTTGTATTGATCCAGGATATCAAATGCTCCTTTAATATCCTGGAGGTGATCCTGAGCTTTCTTTGATTTTACCACCATATCGTCAATGTACACCTCCATGGTGTCCCCCAGTTTGTCTTTAAACATCATGTTTACCAATCTTTGGTATGTTGCACCTGCATTTTTCAAACCAAAAGGCATAGCTGTATAACAATAAATACCTGTTGGCGTCATGAAGGCGGTATCCTCCTGGTCAGAAGGCTCCATTTGGATCTGTTGAAATCCTGAGGATGCGTCCATGAAGGTCAGCATTTCATGCCCGGCAGTGGCATCTACCATTGCATCAATATGGGGAAGAGGAAATGGGTCTTTAGGACAAGCTTTGTTCAAGTCTGTGTAGTCTACACAAACTCTCCATTTCCCATTCTTCTTCTGTACTACAACCACGTTTGCTAGCCACCTTGGGAACTTAACCTCTCTGATCATTCTTGACTTTAATAGTCTTTCAACTTCCTCTTGGATAATCGTGTTCCGCTCGGGAGCAAACTTCCTTCTTTTTTGTTGCACAGGCTTGAACGACTTATCAATTCCAAGCTTGTGAGTGATGATATCTTTGGATATGCCTGTCATATCCTCATGCTTCCATGCAAACGTAGACATCCTGCATTTCAAAAAGTTAATTAATTGTTCCTCAATATCCTGAGGGATATTGGTCCCTACGAGCACCGAAATATCGGGATTATCCTGGTCCAGGATAACTTTCTTCACATCCTGCTCCGGATCCTCCACGATATCCTGGGCCTGCGTCTTTAATTGCTATGCTGCACTAGGTTTGGTTGAGGATTTCATCGAGGATGAGTAGCATTCTTTCGCCTCCTGCTGATCGCTATCAACTTTAACGACTCCCCAAGGGGTAGGTATCTTGATGCATTGGTGATATGTTGATGGCACGGCCTTCATATCGTGAATCCATGGTCTTCCTAGTATGATGTTATAGCAGGATAGAGAGTCCATCACACAGAAACGTTGTATCGAGTTGACTCCTTCAACGTATACTGGCAACTTTATCTCTCCCACTGTGTTTCTAGCCTCTCCACTGAACCCAACAAGCACGGTAGACTTTGAAGTGATATCCATTGGGGATACATTCATTCTCTTCAGAGTTTCTAGTTAGATTATGTTGACGGAGCTGCCATTATCAACCAATATCCTGCGTACAAAATGGTTAGCCACATATAACGTTATTACCAGAGCATCATGGTGAGGATCCTGGACAGTATCCCTGTCATCTGCATCAAAAGTGATCACTTTGTCAGTCGTGAGAGTAGTCATCCTGACAGGTCTGTCTCCTCTTTCGGCCTTAGCTTCCTTTGCATGTCTCTTTGCTGCCGAATACGAGGTCCCACAAATGTCGGATCCTCCGGAAATGAAGTTGATTATCTTGGCATCCGAGGGAGGTGACGCTGCTCGTTCAGGATCCTTGTCAGTATCCTGACCCTTATTCTTCTTCTTTCCTAAGAGATCTTTCAGATATCCCTTGCTTAGAAGATAGCTTATTTCTTTCCTTAAAGCAATGCAATCCTCAGTCATATGTCCAAAATCTTCGTGGAAAGCACACCATTTCGACTTATCTTTCCAGTCAGCCTTTTGTTGATTCTTTCGAGGCCATCTAGCCTTGTCTCCTAGGCCCTGCATAGCATACATTAATTCAGGAATATTAACAGAAAAGCAATATTCAGACAACTCAGGATACTCTTCAGGATCCTCATCTTCGACAGCATTCACTCTCTTGTTTTCATTTCTACCATACGGCTTAGGCCGATATGACTTAAATGAGGATTCTGACTTCCTATTAGTCGATTCATAAGTGTTGGACGAGTTCATCCTTTCTTGCATCTTCTTGTCATCTTCCAGACGGATATATCTTAAGGCCCTGTTACGAGCTTCATCGAGGTTCCTGCAGGGATTCATTACAAGATCCTGATAAAACTGAGAATCCTTTTGTAATCCCATCTTAAAAGCTTGCACAGCTGTTGCAACATCAAGATGTGGGATATCCAAGGATTCTCGACTAAATTTGTTCACATAATCCCTCAAGGATTCTTGAGGCCCTTGAGTTATCCTGTAAAGATCACTGGTTAGTTTCTCAAAACTCCGACTACAAGAAAATTGACTGTTAAATAAATTAACCAAATGAGCAAATGAAGTGATTGAGTGAGGAGGAACGTTCAACAGCCATTTCAAGGCTGATCCTGTTAGAGTAGAACCAAATCCCTTGCACAAGCACGCTTCCTTGAGCTCCGGAGGGATAGGGTTAATCTCCATTCTTTCCCTATACTGGGCAATATGCTCCTCAGGATCCGTAGTCCCATCATAAAGCTTCATGTTGGGAGTTTGGAATCTCTTTGGGATCTCAGCATCACATATAGGGTATGCAAAACGAGATATCTTGTGGCTATCTAGAGATACTTCCGGGATCGGCTGGACCACACCCGGTACACTAGATATCATGTCTTTCAACTTCTGAAGTTCCCTGGTAAGTGCTGATGTTACACCTGTATCCTGTAAAGATCCACCACTGTTAGTAGTATGAGTATTATTATTATTAGACACGTTACCAGTTGGAGGATTTTGCCCATATCCTGAAGCATATCCTGAGCTCCTCATGGTTGACATCCTAATCGAGGAGGGTATTTCAGGAGTATGATTCTGAGGAAGACTGGGCACGATATTCCCCCTATTATCCTCGGTATAAACAGCTGAGCTAAAGTTCAACGCTCTGGGGTGTAACGGAGTGACATTGTCCTCCGCAGATCTGCTCGAGCCAGCCTTCAGGAGTTGTATCTCCCTCAAAAGCATTTGGTTCGTTTCCTGTTGCTGCCTCATTTGTTCCTGCACACTTCCAAATAAGGTTAAAATTTCATCATTAGAAGCTAAAACGGGAGCAGATCCCTGGACACTCCGAGTCGGGATAACATCTTGAGATTGTGTAGAGGCAGGCATCCTTGGAGGAGGTGGTGGAAGCACCGAACCGGTAGTAGCAGAAGTCATAGCAGACACAGTAGAGGAACTCATGTTTGATCTTGAGGCCATTATAGATAATGTGGCAAAAAGTTTTGAAAATAGAAAACCGATTAGCGATTTGACAAAAAGTTTTAGTAAAAAGAGCACCACTTGCCCCACGGTGGGCGCCAAATTGTTTTGGTAAAAAATTACCGAAGTAATTAAGTGATCAAATTAGTTAAGTGAGGTAGTGTGCTAAAAGTAAGTGTCAAAAATGTGTTAATTAAAGTACTTGCAAAAACAGTTTCAGGATACGGCTCGGGATATTGAGCTGTATCAACGATCAAACAATGAGCAAACAATGAGCAAAAAGTAAAGGAAGTGACACGAGATGTACGAGGAAAGCCCTTGATCAATCTAGATCGCCGGCATAAAACCTCGGGAGCTGACAATCGCAGCTGCCTTGTTCTTCAATTGCTTCAAAAATCAGGATACAGTGCAGGATGTGGTACGGATCGACTAAGTGTTACAACGGAAATGAAATACAAGTGTGGTGTTTGCAACTAGCTAGAATGTGATTGTGTTCGAGAGTGTAAGTGTGAAATGATGTGTTCTAAGTTGATCCGACCTCATCTATTTATAGTAAAGATAAAATAACTAACTACCCTAAACTTGCGGGATTCACCGAATATTCCTTCTTGGAACGTTGCAGACCTGGTCTTTCGGGCTCAACGTCTCTTTCTCAACAAATTCGTCCGAGTCTTGAGGAGAAGAAGTCCTTGCGACCGTTAGCAAGCCTCTGCCCTTAACCTGCACGTGGTTAATTCAATAAGCTTCAGGATATCGCCCAAGATGTCAGCAATATCCTCTTCCAGCATCCTGATTACAAATAAACAAACAAAGGCAGGATATTGGTCAGGATACATATGTTAAGAAAATGACCCCTAACAGCCCCCACTGTTCATGGTTTGGGAAACAAGGAATTGGTTAACTCATGGTTTTCGAAGGAACTTATGGTTTTTGGAACAACTTTAAAATGGACAACCAACTGTGAACTCGCTCAACTTTGTTGTTGATTTGTTGCTACATGCCTTGCAGGTCGTTAGGTGCTTAGATAGAGCTTGCACGAGAAGGAGAGGTCGTTGTGGGACATGGACTGTTGAGTTCCATGTTAAACATTTGAACTTTTAAACTATTGTTTTGGTTTTAAACTTTATGCTTCCGCTGATAACTTGAACTTGGTTAATTTTTGTTGGACACCAATTATATTGTGGTTGGTTTTATATTTACTTTAATACATTGTTCAATATGATTGGTGGCTTGATCCTGTTCATGTCACGCTCCCTGCGGTAATACTCCGCTTGTGGAATTTGGGGGTGTGACAGCAGGCGTTGTCCTTAACCTTTCAAAATCTTGCACGTTTTGTCCTTTAGGCCAATCCTGGTTAGAAATCTCAGTTAAAAACTGTCATATGCAATGCACATGAGGGTAAAATGGTAATTTCCCTTCTCAACCCTTACACTTCCCCTTCCCCTTCTTTCTTATCTCCAACACTATCCCTCAACCCCAACTCAAATGTTTCTGAGCAATCATCAATCTACGAGCTCGCATTCGAATCTCTTGCTAACTCCCTCTCACCCCCAATGCTGGGAAACTCATCCCTAAATTACCATAGCTGTAATCAATAGTCGCCGGGGATACTTTCGCATTCGAAACCGGAAATCAGAGTAGCCGCCATCGTCGTTGTTTCGTCAAACAAGTGCCTCCGGTCATCATACGAGATCCGACCGACATCTAGTGAAAACCTCGGGTCAATATCACAGGATCTTCTACCGAACCCGTAATCGGCAATCTCAGACTTTGTTTCACGATACTGACGAGAAAGCGGCTTCTCTACCGGTAATCTAGATGATGAAACGACACCGTTTCCGTTGCCGTAGTCACTCTTCTTCGGCTTTCGCCTCCATTTTTGCCATTTTTTCCCTAAATTCGATGCGGCTGACCAGAAATTCGATCTGAAATCTGGCTTTTTGAGTGAGAATCGAGATCTATGTGATCTTGCATGGTTTTCAGTTCTTCTTCTTCTTCAGTTGTTTCTTCTAATTCTTCAATTTCTAAAAAAAGAATTTAGATTGTGATATAAAGAAATAATTGCAGGTTTTTCGAAGAAGAATAGTTGTTAAGTGAAGGGTTAAGAGTTCGTATATATTGGAGAAAAAAGATATTAGATTGTGATATGATAATCGAAGTTTAGATTTATTAGTTGCTGAGTTGAATTGTTATTTGAAGCTAATCGATATAAAAAAAAGAAGAAGGGTTTATTGTTGTTTAGCGGCTACTGTAGTGAAGAAATTGTTTTGGAATTAACGAATCGATTAAATAAAAATCAAAACTTGCAGATTGTGGTTCCAAAATCTGAATAGCGTTGTTTAAATCATTGAAGAAGAAGGGAAAGTGTAAGGGTTGAGATGGAAATTACCATTTTACCCTCATGTGCATTGTACATGACAGTTTTTAACTGAGATTTCTAACCAGGTTTCGCCTAAAGGACAAAACGTGCAAAATTTTGAAAGGTTAAGGACACCGCCTGTAAACTTTTGGCCAAAAGGACATCGCCTGCAATTTGATGTAAACATAAAGGACAAAACTTGTAATTTACTCAATTTGGTTTTTAAAATTAATAATGGACTTTTATTTAAATTAGTTTATATAATACTAGGTTAGAACCCCGTGTATTACACGGGTTGAATAAGTGTAATTTTATATATTAAATAATAAAAAACTATGTCTTTATGAACCCCGTATATTGTACGAGTTAAATAAATGTAATTTTATATATCAAATAATAAAAAATTATATCTTTAAAAACCATGTGTATTACACAAATTAAATAAATGTAATTTTGTATAGTAAATACTAAAAACGTCGTATCTTTAAGAAACCCGTGTATAATCGGGTTAAATAAATCTACCAAATAATAAAAAAAAATTACATCCTTAAAACCTCGTATATTACACATGTTGAATAGATCTAAAACCCATGTATAGTCGGGTTGAAAAATCTACCAAATAATAAAAAAATTATATCCTTAAAAAACCCCGTGTATTACACATGTTGAATAAATTTAATTTTACATAGCAAATGATAAAAAGTTATATCTTTAAAAACTTCGTGTATTACACGGGTTATATAAATGTAACTTTGAATAGTAAATAATAAAAAAAATATTTTTAAAAACTCCGCGTTTTACACGAGTTGAGTAAATATAATTTTGTATACCAAATAATAAAAAAAGTTATATTTTTAATAAATTAGGATAACATTTAATAATAATTTATTATTTACATATTTAATATAAGATAGGTAGGAAAGAGAGGTATTTGTTTTAAAAATATATTAAATTAACAATTTAGATTTGAGGATAATATTTTATTAAAGGATAAGATTTAATATTAATTTATTATTTATTTATTTAGTAAATATAAAATAAATATATATTTGAGGACAACTTCAATGAATGACACGTGTCTAAAAATTGGTTTCTTTTATTTTATATAGTAGATAGATTTTAAAAACCTTCGGCCCCCTAGAAGTGCAGTCACCCACCCTACTCTTTCTTGGGGTCGGCGCTGTTACTACCCACAATTTCTTACAACATGTCGTTTTTTTGATTGGTTATGCATAGGGTTGTAAACGATCTGAACGTTCAGCGAACAGTTCGTGAACCGTTCGGCGGGAAGTTCGTTTATGTTCGTTCGTTTAGTAAATGAACGAACACGAACAAGAAATTTCGTTCGTTAAGTTAAACGAACGAACATGAACAGAGGTTGCGTTCGTTCGTTTATGTTCGTGAACGTTCGGTAATGTGTTCGTTTATGTTCGTGAGCGTTCGGTAATGAGTTCATTTTTGTTTGCTCGTTAATATTTATTTGTGTTAGTTCGTTTAAAGGTTTTTATATGTTGTATTTTGTTTTATTATTTATAGTTTTTAAAATTTTGAAACCTTAGTTATCTTATATGCCTCTCACAACATCCCTCATTTCACTATTTCAATTTTAGTTTGTGTTAAAGCTTGAAAAATTCTTAGTTTTGTGTTTATCATGTTTTTTATAATCACGCCAACTGTGTTTGGATAATTATGTTAAGTGTTCATTTATTTTTTTGTGGATTCTTCATAATTTGTGATGAAAATGCATATTTTATTCTAAAATGAATATTGTGTTCATAAACGTCATTTGTGTTCATTTATGTTCATGAACATTTACTAGAGTTCATTAGCATATGGTAAGTGTTCGTGAACAGTTCACGAACATGTTCGTTTCCTTAATGAACGAACACGAACAAGAAATCTCGTTTGGTAAGCGTTCGTGAACAGTTCATGAACAAGCTTGTTCATTAACGAACGAACACAAACAAGGTCTTGTTCGTGTTCGTTCGGTTCGTTTACAGCATACAAAGATTGTCACACCCCCAAAATACCACCTACGGAAATACCGCGGGGCGCGTGACATACCAGGATCTTAGCCACCAATCACATTGAACTCATGGGTAATTTTAAATAAAACTTTCATTTATTAACAATAAATGTTACAACGTTACAATATTTCATAGTTTACAGCGGAAGCATAATTCATTCGTTAAGAGTTTATAAACCACATGTAAAAGCCATTTGAAATGTATTGTGTTTCCTTGTATCTCGACCCATGACCACTCCAGCCTCCCAGACAACAAGTTCCATTCAATATGCACCTAAAGACCTGCAAGGCATGTAACAACGAATCAACAACAAAGTTGAGCGAGTTCACAGTTGGTTGTTTAGTTATAGTGTTCGTAAATCATATGTTTATTTCGTAAACCATGTACTGTATTAATCTGTATCGCGGTTTCCCAAACATGTTTGCGATGATTAGTGGGGGCTTCCCATGTGTATCGTATTAATCCGTATCGCGGTTTCCCAAACATGTTTGCGATGATTAGCGGGGGCTTCCCATGTTGTATATTACTAGACTAGTCGTATCCGTACGTACCCTTCTTAATCCAAGGACCGTAGCAAGTATGAGTGTACGTAGGTTTTACGTACGTGCCCTTCAATCCAAGGACATTAGTAAGTATGAGTGTACGTAGGTTTTACGTACGTGCCCTTCCCAACCCGAGGACAGTGAAAAGTAGTTTAAAAGTAATGATAGTACGAGTAGTTATTCAATCCCATTCCCAACCCACCGGGAATCACATGCCTTAGGAGTGTGAACTCACCTCGGTTTGCTCGGTATGTCACGTTTCACTATTCGTTCCAAATGGATCAACCAAACCCTAGTGTGATTATCAATATCAATCAGTTTCGTATGCACACAGATCACATATTCTTTACACATACTACACTTGCAGTGTACACATATTTCACGTATTGTATGCATGTCACTTCAGTAATTCATGCAACCCAACACCTTAACACACATCATAGAATCATAAAATAGGTGTTTGATTCACATCCTGTTCGTTTACACGACCTATCCAAATACAGGGTAACAATCCCTTATCATGCAAACATGTTTTCACAATAATTCTTAGCCTAGTTCGAGTGTACAGCAAGTTGTGAATGAAGCCCAACAGTACCGGCCCAACTAGAGATACTATGTGGGTGCAGTCCAAGTGAGGTCCATTCGGACTCGTGCAATTAAGGTGGGCTTGTGCGACTGGCTCCACAACCATTCCCTGAATTCTTGCCGTCCACATAAGCAGAGAAGAGGTGCGGCCCAACTACCATTCGGGTATGTTTATGTGTGTGTGTGGCCCATATATATACATGAGTTCAAATCAACAATTAAGGCCCATATAACATCCACATTATTAACCGATTAACATGTACCTAGCATCATGCATCAACAGTTCGAATCAAGTTAATAAAACATCCTCTAGTTATCCAACGTAGATTAACTAACTCATCAAACTCATCCCTATTTCGTATAACAGTTTCAATAACTTTCACGATTTATTATCATAAGAAACAATCACATCCTATTACTTCTAGTCCCTAGATCATAACTTGTTATCATAAAACTCCTAACAGTTAATCACCATGAACTTGTGCACTAATATGTATCATGTATCAAACAGTTTATCCACATACAAATCCTATACACTAGATAATTAACCGCCATATAATTATCATCGGCGTTCAACTAGCTCATGGTTTATATATAATGGCCGACAAATGCTCATGGTTTACATATAATGGCATGTCAGTTCCAATGATACTTGGTTTCAATTGGACCGAATCATTGCGTTTAATACTATGAATCAAACAAGAACCTTAATCGATATTCAAACAGTTGACATCATCATCATTTATTTCACATAATATTAATCATATCAATCATGTGCACCTAATATTAATAACCTACACTATACTGACAACACTATTGGGATAGGCACATGGCTTGATTTTATCAAAACTTCAACACACACATGGGCCGCCATTACTTATTCAAGGATTATCCAACTTTGTTCAACAACAACTTTAAATCCAATTATATTATCGATGGTCCATGCATGAACATAAAAAACACATAATTACATAGATTATATCCGAACACATGCAAACATGAAATTATATTAAGGTAGGCTATACTAACCGAGAGATGAGAAGGGGTGTTTAAGCACAAGGAGTTTCGGAAGAGGGGGGGGGGGGTTATGCCTGCTGCCGTCGGACAATCAAGAAGGAGGAATAGGGGAGAGGTAGTTAGGTTTCCTTATATCCTCTAATTACTGTTTACGTGACCCCAACCCCTTTAATTTACAAATATGAAAACTCAATCATAATGTGGGCTCATGAGTTAATGGATTAAGTCCTAATAGTGGGCCGATTTATGACATATGCAAAGTAAAGTTGGGCTTAAGTGATCAATGTTGTGGCCGATACAATGTAAGGTTTTTAGAGTGTGAACATGTGGCCCACTACATGTGTGGCCCATAATGCCAATACGCTAAATAATAAGTTATCGCACAATTAAGTTTAACAGAGTTATAACGGCACAGATTAAACGTCATTGACCTTGAAAGTTCGGGTTGTCACATCATCCCCAACTTGAAAGAAATTTCGTCCTGAAATTTAGCACGTAGTCACTGAGGAAGCTAGTTAAGTTGCATGGTTTCTTGGTTTTTCTTGGGGTGTCACATCATTCCCCCGTTGGTTTGGAATTTTGTCCCGAAATTCCGCAGTAGCTTCAGCCTCAGTAGTGGTTTCATTGTTCTCGAACAACTGGGGATATTTGTGTTTCATTTGGTCCTCTCATTCCCAGACAAACTCTGGGCCACGACGGGAGTTCCCACGAACTCGAACAATAGATATCCTGGTGCGTTTGAGAATTCTTGACCTCCCGATCCAAAATTTCCACTGATTCTTCGATAAATCGCAACTGATCGTCGATTGTGAGCTCCTTTAGAGGAACTATGAGGGTCTCCTCTGGCAGACACTTCTTCAGATTTGACACGTGGAACACGTTGTGAACTCCACTGAGTTCTGCGGGTAGGTTTAGTTTGTAGGCCACTTTGCCTATTTTCTCAATGATTTGAAAGGTTCCACATATCGTGGTTTGAGTTTCGTCTCGTATATCAAAACGAAGTACACCTTCCCATGGTGAGACTTTAGATGGTACTCGATCCCCAACTTGGAACTCGAGTGGTTTCTTTGAGCCTAACAGCGTAGCTTTTCTGACGGTTACGAACTGCCGTCATTCGTTTTCGTGTCTGAGCAATCTCCTCTACCGTGTGTATGACGAGTTCTGGGCCGGTGATTTGCCCGTTTCCGACTTCTTCCCAACAAAGAGATGATTGGCACCTTTGCCCGTACAATGCCTCGAACGGAGTAGCCTGAATGCTGGTGTGGTAACTGTTGTTATTCGAAAGCTCCACTAAAAGGGGAGGTGTTTTCTCCGACCACCGCCAAAGTCGATTTCGCGTGCTCGAAGTATGTCTTCAAAAGTTTGGATGGTGCATTCAACCTGCCCATCCGTCTGTGGATGATATACCGTGCTCATATCTAAACGCGAGCCAAAGGATTTGTGCACCGCTTGCCACAAACCAGATGCAAATCGTGGGTTGCGATTATAGGTAATGAAGGTTGGCACCCCGTGCCTAGCAACCGCTTCCTTTAGATAGATGACTGTAAGTGTAGAAACTTATCCATTCCTTTGATGGCTGGAAAGTGTGCTGGTTGCGCAAGACCATCAATGAGTATCCAGGTGATGTTGTTTCCGTTTCGAGTTGTAAGTAGACTAGCGACCAAATCCATGGCAGTCTGTTTTTATTTCCATGTGAGTGTTGCTGGTTGCTGATGCTACACCTTGACTTTTCACAAGTCGATCCATCATTCACATACTTAACTAGATGAGCCTTCATGTCCGATTACCAGCACAAGGTTTATAAATCCTAATGCCTCCCATCAAAACCCAGTTTGAACAGAGGTTGCTTTTCCACACCCCGCATGGGTTCAACTTGAAAATTCCTCTTCCTTCAGTTCTCCAGTTTGAACAGAGCGAGTCTGATCCGGCAAGTTATAGTCGATAGCGAGCTGCAGAGCTCGTGTACGTTCAGGTTTCGCAGTCGTATTCATCCAGAGGTTCCATCCAGCGATGTCATTGTATGCTTTAGTTCTTTCGAACATCGGAACATGGGAGGCCCTTGTGATCGGTCTAAATAACGCATTTGGTACCGTCCAAGTGATGCCTCCATCCAAAATCCCAAAGCCACGGTTTTCACCGCCAGTCGTGTGTGTCGCGCAGTTCCTCTTTGTAACTTCATCACGTATGACATCACTCTCTCATGTTGCGTCGATGTGCAGCTGGGACTCTGATTCGGACCATAAGGGTATACCACTGAATCACCCGCACCCTCGGGTAAAAACGATGCTTAGTGCATTGCAGAGTCGGGATTCGAAAGCTGAAAAGACGTCCTCCTGTTCTGTCTTTCACGAACACAGCACCCTGCTGTGCTAGAGAGATTTAAGCTGCGCGACCTTTGAAAATCCTGTGATTTATCGGCGATAGCATCAAGTGAGACCAAGAAATTGCTGTATCCACGAAGGACTCTTTGGTGTCGATTAGTTTCCAACCAAGACGGATCTTAGCGAGATCCACGTGCATTCCCACTTCGCTGATTATATATCCAAAAGGTACCTCTCGAACCCAGAAATTACATCTAACAAGACTTTGAGCGGAGTGGCTCCTTCCTCAGGAGTTCTAAAATAAGATACAAATGCCACCCATGGCGTTCCATTCTCCTGGTCAGGATTCAGAACGTTGTCAACACATGCGGCCGATTCATGTGATCCCTGAAGCTGCTGGTGTGTTGGTCAACTCAATGATCATGGTGTATAACGTTGAAATGGCTGTATTACATTCGACATGCTGTTCTAAGAGCATTCTCTCCTTGGACTACCATCTGACGATAGTTCGTTCACTAGCCAATCCTCGAATGGAAACTTGTTTCCTCGCAACTGGTTGACAGGTCTGACAAAACTCCTGTCCAATAGTTTCTGAAGTTGATTAGGCAGTTCCTGCAACCTTCCTGGTGTAAGAGAATAAGGAACATCCAGCAAACAAGGGCTGCTTCTGACATGATACATGTCTGATATTCCATCTGACGATGTGGAGGTGAACCTGATAGTTCTTCTGGTAGCACATGTTAGTGCATTTATCTGTCTATCGCCTCCGTCAATCTAGTCCGTAGTAGAAAACTGAAGAAAACAAGAGTTACATTGTTATTTTAGAATTAGTTAGTAAAAAAGGCAAGGTGGCATAACTGTAAATAATGAGATTCCTCATTAAATGCCTTAGCCTATAAATAGATCTCTAGGGTTTCTCATTTAGGACTTTTTCCATTTTCACATCTTGGAGAGCTGGAGGTAGAGAGAGAAAGCTAGAGAGAGAAAGTTTATTGTTTGTGATTCAGGTGCTGTACGTTATCAGATTTTATCAAAGAATCACGTTTATATTACGTCATGTGTGTTTAGGTCACGTTCGTGTACGGATTCCGCACGTTTCACGTTCGTTTCGCAATCGTATCGGAGTCAAACCGGTCCTAACAAGTGGTATCAGAGCAAGGAGCTCGATTGCTTGATCAAACACATTGATTCGTACCTGAATTAAGCGAATTCAGATCTGATTTTCGTCTATTTCTTCATATTCTACTACTTTTTCACGTTTTTGATGGATTTTCGACAAATTAAACGGGATTTAACGGTCCGAATTGGATGATTTTCTAGTATATCGTGCGAAAATAGTTGATTAACAACCCTACCAAGTTTCAGATCAAAACTCCAAGTCGTTTAGGAGTAATCTGAATTTTTGTGTCTGAGTTCGTAACATTCAGCACTATTTCGCTTGAAACAGGGAGATTTCGCTTGAAAACATTGACTGTTTGAAGCGAAATAGTTAAGTTCGCTTGAAAATCTTTATTTCAGCAAGATTTCGCTTGAACAGAATAACATCTGATTTCGCTTCAAGTAATAGTATATGATTTCGCTTCAAGACATAGTCATTGATTTCGCTTCAAGTCAGATTAGTTGATTTCGCTTCAAAGTCAGAATAGTTGATTTCGCTTCAGGACATCAGTCATTGATTTCGCTTCAAGTCAGAATATTTGATTTCGCTTCAAGCCTTAACAATTGATTTCGCTTCAAACTGTTTAACACTTGATTTCGCTTGAAAGTTGTTGGTCAAGAGATTTCGCTTGAAGTCTGATTTCAATTCAACTTGGGATTTCGCTTGAGTTTGCTATTTTGCTTGAAAAGTGAAATTTCGTGTCGAGAACATTTCACGGATACCGAGTATCAGTCTATTTTCAGTTTATTTGATATTGATTGTACTGATTGTGTTTATTTGTGTGATTCAGGTTTACATCATGGCTGAGGAATTCTTCAACACGTTTTACAACGCGTTCGCAACTGAATCGTCTGAGACTTCAAATATTACGCCAAAAACCATTTCTAAAGTGCTTAATGAAAATATCAAAAATGATAATTTTTACGGAACTCATTCAAAGCCACCAACTCTTGATAGCATTGAGGATTATACCTGGTGGAAAGAACGCTTTATCAACTGGGCAAAGGCGTATGCTCATGAAAGTTGGTTTTGTTTGGAGTATGGGTATGAAAAACCAAAAGACGATAAAGGCGAAGATCTTGTTTTCAAGAAGTTTACTAGAGAAGATAAAGCTGAATTTGGAGCTGAACAGAGAATGATAGCATTGATTCAGTCCGCAATCAGAAACGATATTTTTGCTTTATTAACTCATGACGGGTCATCTAAGTCTGTCTGGGAAGCTTTACGTGTTAAAGCTGAAGGGGGTAAACAGATTAAAAAGAACAAAATCGCTTTATTAAAGAAAGAATTTGATCTGTTTGATAACATAAAAGGAGAGTCGGTGAGACAAATGATTGAGAGATTCTGTCATCTAAAAATTGAATTGGAAAGATTAGAGATAAACAAAACAAGAGAGGAATTGATAGACAAAGTGATTGAAGCGTTACCACGAGCTGATCAGTGGCAAACGTTTGTTTTTATTTTGAAAAATGATGCTTTGTATGATACAATTACTCTTGATGCTTTGTTTGAAAAGATTGAAAGTCATGATCTGGAGCTACAAAAGCAAAACAAGATGACTGATTCTTCACATCAACAGAACGTTGGCTTGTACTACAAAAGCAGTGTGCTTTCTGATAAAGGCGTTGGTTCACCAAAAACAGCATTTAGTGGTGAAAAGATGAAAGAACCATCAACAACGTCAGCAAGTCATCATTCTGGATACCATTCATCTTCAAAGACAAATTCTGATGATTCTGATGAAATTCTGTGCAACATTGCTCTTAAACTGAAGAATTCTCCTGCAATGAGCATTAATGCAGCGAAGCAGCAAATGAGTTTTCTTGCATCTGTTTTGGAGTCATATGAAGGTCTGGTAGCTGGCAAAATTGGAAATTCTGAATTGACCAAAGAAGACTACGACCAGATTGATCCGGAAGAGATGGAACTCATTGACATCCGTTGGTGTTTAGCTAGTTGTATCCGAAGAGCTCAGAGGTACATGGAGATTACCGGGAAACAATCGCTTGGAGGTGCTTCAACAAAGCTTGGATTCGACAAATCCAAAGTGACCTGCTTCAAATGTAAGCAAAAGGGTCATTTCAAAAGAGAATGCAGAAATTCTGAAGTTGGTGAAGGAAGTGAACGTCCTTTCAACGATGATTATTATCGAAAGGCGATTTACCATCGAAGCAGAGAAGAACCAAAGTTGATTGAAGATAAACCTAGATCAAGAGCTTGTTTTGTAATTCACGATGATGAAGGATTTGACTGGAGCACAGTTTGTCCAGAAGAAGATCGCTTAGAAAATGTTCGTAAAACAGCTCACGGGAGAGCTATGACAGAAGAAAGAAAGTTTGTTTTTGTTGCTGAGATTCAAGAGGAAAACAAAGACAAAGACATTGCTGAAGTCCATGAAGAAAAAGTTGAGATCAAAGAGAAAACTCGGGAAGAGATTTTGAGTGAGAAGACTTACAGAGAAAGAAATGTAGTTTACAACAGAATGGATGATATGCAGGAAGAGTATGAGATGGCTGTTGGTAGCAAAAGATGGGATAAAAAGAGAGAATGTTACTATAACAGAGAAGGAGAACCGGTTGTTCCCAAGAAAGACATAATCTTCGATGATGTTCTTCTTGCAGTCCCGTTAAGAGCTGAATACTATAGAAGAGTATTGAAAGATGACAAATATGCTAAGCAATATGAAAAGGATATTAGATATGCCATGTTATCGTGTCTGAGAAAAAGGGATGAAGAGAGAATGAAGAAGAATGTTGAAGAAATGGTGAACAATCTGAAGAAAGCTGCTGAAGAGGCTAAAACAGAAACTGTTGAAGTTGAAGCTGTGAAGGAAATCAAAAGTGAAGAAGTTATTGTGAATGAAGAGGTGAAGATAGAAGAAATAGAAGAAAAGAATGAGAATTTGAAAGTTGGTGATGCTGGTAATGAAGTTAGTGTTGAAAAGAAGCAAGATGTTGCTGAGCAGACAGAGATTGCTGAAAACACCGAAGTGCCAATCACTGAGGTAAATTCTGATTCTGAAAACTTGAAACTGATTGATCAGTGCAAGAAATGCATGGAACCGTGCAGAGCTTGTACTGAAAAAGATGAGCAATTTAGAACAAGAGATCTTGAGTTCACAAAAATTGAAAACATTTTCAAAGAAAAATGCAAAGAAATGCTAGAAAAAGAAAAGGTTTTTAAAGAAAATGATGAAAAACTTTCAGAAAAATGTAACAAATTAGAGAAAGAAAATGAAGTTTTGAAAGAAAATGTTTTGAAAATGACAAATGAATGTGAACAAAAAGAAATTGCTTGTCAAGAAATGAAGAAAGATTATGACTCAATGAAATTAGCATATGATATTATGAAAGAGTCATATGATAAAGTGAAAGATGAAATGAAATATGCTCAATCTAGAATGAATTATATGTCTGAAACAACTAAAGAGCTTAAACGAATGTATTCTATAAAACAAGATGTTGTTAATTCCTATATTGAGGATGTTGCTAAGTTGAAGCGACAGATTGCTGATTTAGAACAAGATAACAACAAGTTAAAGAGTTACCACGTGTCGTCATATGTGCTTGAACGAATTTTCAATATAAAACCGAGTGAGGGTGAGTCTGAGCAGAACAAGAAAGGTATTGGTTCAGAGTTTCATCAAGTTCCACCACCGGGAAAATTTGCATTTTATGATGAGGAAAAGGTCGAAAAAGCTTTCAACATGGTAGATCAATTGCCAGACAACATTGACATAACCTATTCCAAATCTGATGATTCTCATGATTCAGAGGTGGTAGGTAAAGTCGTTGAAAGTGTGTTGAAAGAGGAGTCGGTTGATACAGGTAAATCTGAATCACAGGATGAAGATGAAGGAAATATTCATGATGGTTATCTGAAAAACACAAAATCCGAGAAAAATTTGAATGATGATTCAAAAGGATTGGTTTATACCATGATTGGATCGGACAAATTATTCTTAGATGTTGTATTCCCGATTCAGAATGTGATTTCAGAAAAGGTTGACAAAGTTTTCAAAATGGTTGAGATTGAGAAGTCTGAGATTTCAAAGTTTGTCGGTAAGAGTCATAGAGGTTCGTATAACAAACCTGGTTTCAAAAAGAAGAACATGAAGGCTGGGTTGGGTTATAAGAAGAAACAACATCAAAACAAAAATGAAATGCCGAATTTTCAGACAAAAATGAGTTTTGTTCAAGGAGGAAGTTTAGAAAAAGAAAAAGAATTCAAAATGAAACAGTCTAATGATGAATTTTTTGCTTTAAAGAAAAAGCAACAACCACAGGTCAAAGATGTGTCCATGAGAACATGTTTCAAATGTGATCAAAAAGGACATCTTGCACGCAAGTGTCCTAATCTAAAACTTGTGGATGTTGACAAAAAGAAGTTTGATGCTGAGAAACAAAAATCTGAGAATGTGAGACAAAGGTCAACCAGATTTGACTCCAAACAAACTTGGAGGTACAACACAAACAAGTTTGCTTCGAATCAAAACTGGAAATCAGACCCGAACAGGTTCGATTCAAGACAGACCTGGAATTCTCACACACCCAGATTCAGAACAACACAGAGTTGGAAAACCACAGTTGATATGACAAAACCTCAAGAGTTTTGGAAACCAAGAATTGTTGTTCAAAATCAAAATGTTCAAAAAGATTCACATTTTTACAAACGAGGAACACCAAAAGGTCAAACATGGAGTGTTAAGAAACATGTTGAATTGGTAAACGATGAGAAAGTTGAAGTTAAAATTGAGAAAGTTTTTGTGAAAAATGACAAAGAATTTCCAGCTTTGAATGAAAATTATTGTGTTGAAATGCCTAAGGTTCAACAGACCTGGGCTAAATTGTTCAAGTAATCAAGTAGTCTGAATGTGCAGGTGCTCAACAAATCTGAAGATTGTGAAATTGGAGGTTGGAGCAGCCTGACACAACAAGGAGAGGAGGCTGCTGGATCCTGTGTTGGTTGAAACAGGAAGTTTATATGTTTTCTGTAAATAAATAAACAATATTTTCAAAAACCCTAAAAATTGAAAAATTTGAAAAACCAAAAATATGTTTGTTTTTAATATGTTTTGATTGAATACGCCGAAACCCTCACGGCTGACCAAACATGATTACTTTCATCAGATTGAAAAACGGTTTTCAAACTGTTAAGATCAATGGGTTGTAAATCATGGGGGTATGTTATATTTTCTGCAAAACAGAGCATGAGATGCAGAAAATGGATGGCGAGACAAAGCTATCAGTGTTGGTTGTCAAATTTTTTTTATATGATTTTGCATTGTTAGAAAATACAAAAACATTTGAAAATTTTGAAAAAGTCAAAAACATGATAAAATTCAAAAATTGAGTTTTTGCGTAAAAAGAGGAAATGATAGTACATCAGTAGACGGTTACAGTATGCTAAAGAATTGGAAAGTTTAAATGTGTTAAACGATCTCACCGTGGATGTGTCGGTAGGTTTTTATACATTTAGTAAACTTTTTCGGGATATAAACCTAAATTCAAACTTACTTATTTCGTGGGGAACACTACTTGGATATATAGGTAACCCCTGAAATCTCGTTTGAAAGGTCTCATAATCTGATATACTAGGTCTTTATACTCAATGATGTCTGGGGTATTATTCCGGGACTTCTGCTGAACGGTGGTTCTGACCTAGTCCCTGGCTAATACTTGCTGCAATGCTTGAAACACAGCATTAAACCCTCAGCATGCTGAAACAATTAAATTGATATATGCTGCTGTTGTAAGCAAAAAGATCCTCTAAAGGGGACATACCGAAAAGTCGAAGCTGATATCTCTCTGCGTATACGGAAGTATCGATCTGAGATCCCTTGGCCCTCGCATACCTAATTTATATACAGATATCATTGTAGTATTCTCACCTGTAAGACTGATTATTGGGATTCTGGATACGGGAGTATATTCAAGAGGTGGGACACATGAATGAGTTTAAGTTCCTAAAATACCTAATTCGTATCCTGAATCAGTTGAAATTTGTGTGAAAATTTAAGTGGATCAGTATATCGACAATCTAAGTGAATTGTTTAATGCGTAATGTGATTTTAAGCTCAACGGTACTTGTGACTTGTCGGAAACTGATATAATCCTCTAACGTATACTCAAACAAAAATATTGTCTGTAAATATGTTTGTACATATTTCTTTATTGCTTTATATTTTCAGAAAAATACAAAAAGATTTTGATTTCTGCTTTATTTTCGACAACTGATGTCTGAGTGCTGAGTTTCAAAATCTAAGTAAGCTGATTGTGTTTCTGAAAATAAAACACGTTCATTAAATTGAAACTTGATTTAAAATCAAAAATTTCAAAAACAGTTTGTGATATCTCTAAGGTCATTAACTTGAACTTGGATGATAAACTGTGAGGGAGTTGGATTCTTTAATACTGCTAAATCCATACAGTTTGTTGATAGGGGGAGTAGATTAGAGAATTTGATTGAAATTGCCAGGTTACGATTCCTGGATAGCTAAAATTTAAAATGTTGTTACTTATAAATGTTTGAGTGATTGCAGATGAGATTCCAGACTACGATCCCGGAAGCTGAGTCTAAGGGGGAGTCTGAAGACGAGCTCAAAGCAAGGGGGAGCTTGTATATGGAAAGCAAGGTGTCGATCCCAAAGCACGGAAGCTTGACGAAAGGGGGAGCCTGATGAAGAAAAGAGGAAAAGCTGAAACTGAAGACAGATCCATCGGGATTCTGTTCGAGAAGATTCAAAGAGAGAAAGAGAAAGAAAAGTCGCTACGAGCTTGACTACAGATTGACTACAGCAATATCCAAGGGGGAGTCTGTTAGTGCATTTATCTGTCTATCGCCTCCGTCAATCTAGTCCGTAGTAGAAAACTGAAGAAAACAAGAGTTACATTGTTATTTTAGAATTAGTTAGTCAAAAAGGCAAGGTGGCATAACTGTAATTAATGAGATTCCTCATTAAATGCCTTAGCCTATAAATAGATCTCTAGGGTTTCTCATTTAGGACTTTTGCCATTTTCACATCTTGGAGAGCTAGAGGTAGAGAGAGAAAGCTAGAGAGAGAAAGTTTATTGTTTGTGATTCAGGTGCTGTACGTTATCAGATTTTATCAAAGAATCATGTTTATATTACGTCATGTGTGTTTAGGTCACGTTCGTGTACGGATTCCGCACGTTTCACGTTCGTTTCGCAATCGTATCGGAGTCAAACCGGTCCTAACAACATAGGTAGAAATCACGAACAAAGGATGGACCGTCGATCCTCTTTTCCTCAACCCTAACATCAATAAATAGTGCCAACATGGCGGGATAATCCTTCCGTGGACACTTCCAAGCTTTCATTGCAGGATTGACGCTAACCATTGCGCCACTCTGACGCGTTAGAACAGATAACAATCCTCCAGGAAGAAGAGGGATACGTAGAATTGTCTCCTCACAGGGTACATCTATCAAGAATAACAGAAGAAAGGTCGATGTCGAACACTTGTCCCACAAGATCGTGTTTGCATCCCAACGATTATATGAGGTTTCCATTGTCTAGCCATCAGCCGATTCCACAACAGGTTTAAACTCTTAGGAGCATCAGGGTCAAACGGAACAGAGACGAAGCAGATTGCTACTCATACTAGCTACCTTGTCGTTAAAGCCCTGACGTCGCCCACGCCAATTCTAAATGTCTTTCCAAGAGCATCATTTCTGGTGTTGTTGTTTTCATTACTAGGATTCCAAGTACTGTCGTTGTTCCTTTGATCGTTGTCCTCTTAACTTAACCACGGCCAATCCATGTTGTAGGCACCTTTATTTCCTTACTGTAGGCTAGGGTTACGAATACCTTGTTGTCCCTGTGACTGCTGCTCCCAATGTCGTTGCTCGAAACGAAGCCCTACGATTCTTCACCATCATAGTCCATCTTTTCACATTCAGAGCCACGTCCTAAAGCGCTACTCACTGTGCTGGCAGTTACGCATGCCACACTAAGGTCAATTATCATCACTTATGCCTTGTTTGATTCGTAAGAGTTGACTCCCATGAGTCGCTGACAAGGGTTATGGATTCGATAGAAGCCAATTTGCTGGTGCTCATTGCCGGTAATCAGGGTCGTTAAAGTACTGAGGTCGGTAGAGTGCTATGCTCATCCTCCTGCCCATCGATGTTGCAAGTTGCTTGAGTAATACACGGTCTGTTACGAGGGTATTGCAGAAGTGATCACACTTCGGTATCTAAGATGTCAATACATGAGTTCCAGCAAATCGAAGAGGAGTAAGAAAGGTATCGATCAATCATTCGACGCTGCGACATCCAACTCAGGGGCGTTCGTATAAGCACCTAACATTCTACACGGTTCGCTAGGTGTTCAGATGGGTGCTCAAGTAATACTCGATAGCATCGAGATTCGAAGGGATCTAGAGTTGAATGAAAAGTTCACGTTCGAGTAAGTGACAATCACTGCTATGACCCCTAGGTTTGTTATGTTTCACATCGATCAAGAGACGGAACGGAACCCCTTTTCCACTTGTTAAGCCTCACTGGGACTCACATGCACCCCACATTATTATTATGTGTGCACCCACAATAATATTGTGATTTGCATGCTCACCTCAGCTCCTCTTAACTCATGTCAAATGATTCCTCAAACTCGAGTAGCAAACAAAGAGTATCACGAAGCGTAAGTCATGAAGGTTTAGGACTTATTTACATGTCTAAAATTACGATGTAACTAATTCGTGATTTCTAAATATATTATCAGACGTATTTTTTTTTATATTTTTGTTTCAAAATCCCTCGGCGAAGCTTGGGGCAATCCCACTAGTTTATTCTAATATTGATTGCGATTTCTTCTTCAAATCAATAATCACACGAAAATTAGATCCATACATATACACATGCTCATATACCATCTCCATAATCCGTCCTTGCTGATTCGACATCGAAGAAAATAAGTTATTTGCAACGTTTACCGGTCAATTGCTAGCTCGTAAGGACACCGTCGTCAAGACCACTTAACCAAGGAGAGCATTCATTCAAGCACTTGTTGATATCTATCTAGTGTGTAAAGTAGAAGCTTACATTATTTTTAACATCAATCTACTTCTAATTTTAAACCATCGTCCACCACTAAAAGGTAAGATGAAATGATATGAAACCCTAGAGAAAAGGAGTGACTCATTGTTCGGTTGCGTACTTGCGCGTTAAAAATATTTATCTAATCCCGAGTTTGCGAGTTCCAAAAATCCCGTTATTCTCAGTTCACAAAAAAATGGTACATTACACTTCACTTAGTCAAAAAATTATATATATATATGGTCATTCTCAAAAAAAAAAAAAAAAAAAAAAAAAAACGTGCATTTAAATTGGACGGTGAGCTGGGCACTTCACTTGGGCCGGCTGATTTTGTTTATCACTGAGAATTTCAGAAAACTTAATGCACATGGACTACCTAAGCTTTAAATAAGCCACTGTCCCACTGTCTTTTAGTTTAGGATAGGCACTTAGATTAGATACCAATGCACTTTGGCAAATAGAAGAAGCATACATAACTTCTTGGGCCCAACTAACAGTCCGCTCCAAACAATCATAATTCAGAAAGCATACAGTAGGGTACTAGGGGGGCCTGACCGATTGGCATAATATTTTAGGCAAATGTCCAGGGACTTCAAAAATAGGACCCCCTAATTTTTTTCCACATATTACATGTGTATTTACATAAAATGAATAAACACATGAGGGCTGTAAACGAACCGAACGAACACAAATAAGGCTTTGTTCGTGTTCGTTCGTTAAGGAAATAAATATGTTCACGAACGGTTCATGAACATTTACCGAACGAGATATTATGTCCGTGTTCGTTCGTTAAGGAAATGAACATGTTCACGAACGGTTCATGAACATACACACACAAATAAATTTGGCGAACACGATGAAGGCTAAAGGTGGATGGAGGAGAGAGCAACACTAGAACTTGAAGCCCTAACAGTATTTTTTGATGTGAATGATACAAAAAGAAAGAGGAACGGTGCATAAACAAGGTGGAAATAAAGTTTACTACTTTAATTGTTAAGGTAATAAAATAAATAAAAATTAAAGAATATAAAAAATTAGATAAAAATTTATAAAAGTATAAAAATCTTTAATTAACAACATGAACAAACATAAATGAAGAAATGTTCACGAACACGTTACCGAACGTTCTCGAACACAATTGAACGAACGAGACCTCTGTTCATGTTCGTTCATTTAACTAACCGAATGAAATTTCTTGTTCATGTTCGTTCGTTTATTAAATGAACGAACGTAAACGAACTTCCCGCCAAACGGTTCACGAACTATTCGCTGAACGTTCGGTTCGTTTACAGCCCTAACCAAACAAGTAAAATGTCTACACTCAAAACTTGAAAAGATTATTGGTCAAATCTCTCTTTTCTTGAATCCATAAAGTTACCAGGTCCCTTTTTTTCTTGAACACAGTTATGCACCCTCCGCTACGATCCTGATTACTTGCGACCTCACTAACTGCAACCGACGTGAGTTGCGATTGAGGGAGAAATTAGGGGTATTCGATTGCCACCGATGGTGCGATTTGCGACTAAGTAACCATAAAAAAAAACAATTTTGCGATTTAACATGCGCGATTTCACGCCTTTATTTTGCAATTTGTTATTGTCAGTTGATATTTTTTTAGGTTCAAGTCTCACAAGGGCCCTAACTTTGTAGTTCGCTTAGGTCTTCCAAAAACGTTAGGCCGGCCCTGAGTCCCTATATTATTCTTCATCAACTTTTAGTCACGTTTTACCATTTTAGATAAGGGGGACGGGGCACTCCTCAGGTAGAAGCCAGCGGGTTCAAACCCGAGCCAGCACACCGCCGTCACCCCGCGGGATCGGCTGGCTAGCACGGCTACCCGCTTGAGAATTGTTTGCTTCGAGATGTTTTGACCGTTGGACCCTTTTGACCGTTTGTAACTTTAAGAAAAAATCAAATTCAAATATTTTTACCATTTTCTATTTAACTAACCCATTCTATCTACCACATCCACAAAACTTTCTCAATTTTATTTTCTTATACCAAAGCTTATTCCCTCTACCCATCCACAAAACTCTCAGTATTCAAATATCTCATCTTCAAATATGACATTAATCCCATGAATCGAAGAGGAACACATCGCGTTAGCGTTCTCTTATGTCGCAATCCATCACAAACGTTCATCCCCTAGTGGAAGGGATAAGTTTTGGAACCCCGGTTGTTCCACCAATTTTGCATCCACGTTGGTGAGACAATCCGAACCGTGGATGACGCAAGTTTCGCGTTCGTCTACGACGCGCGTTGCGGTGGTACCAGTACATTAAGAATACACGATGTAGTTGTCAAAAGAGAAAAAAACAACTTTATTGAAGTTTAGAGACTTTAAGATAACTTGAGTATTTTACCACGCGCGTTGCGACGATATCAGTAGTACTTACTAAAGTACTAAGTACTACTGGCAGAAAGTAGTACTGGCATGCGATGTAGTCATAAAAAAAAGAAAAAAAGTAATTTTGTTGAAGTTAGGAAATGTATGATAGCTTTATTAGAATGCAGGGGATATAAACGAAAAAACATTATAAAATACAAATTACTTTAAAAGAAAAAAGAACCCACTAAATGACAACACCATAACACCAGTAGTACCGTAGTAAAACGGTGTTGTCATTTGATATATATATAATAAAAGTTTAGGTTTAGGCATCAAGCAACGTTGCTCTAAGCACAAAATAAGCTTTATATGTAATCAAAGGTTGTATCTACATCATCTCTTTTGCATATCAACATAAGATAAGTAAATCATTCATAATCTCTTCGTCCTTTTAACCATATCTATGTGTCACCGATCGTGGGCACCCTTTTAAAAGCAAGTAAAAAGAGGTTCATGATCGCTTGCTAAATGTCTAAACCAACATGAATATCAACAGAAAAACAAATTGAAAGGGAACACTTTATTCAAAAACATAACAGCAGTCCTCAAGATGAGAGCTATGTCGAGCGTAACAAATCGTTCAGGTTCAAAACAATATGGTCATATAAATGTAAAGAAACATCGCTGTTTTTAGTAAACGATGCAAATAAACTCGTTACTGCCTTTGGAATCAAGCGGTTGATTGCTTCAGGTAAGCAATGAGATCAGCTCGGTCCTTTGGTTTTTTCAGTCCAGGAAACACCATCTTCGTTCCAGGAATGTACTGCACCATTCACCCAAAAAATTCAAAATATATTCAGAACAACAAATTGAGCTGACAAAACAGGTGGGTCAGGTAACGGGTCAAAACAGTGTTTTAAACAGTATCAATTTGGTTCGGGCCATTTAAAAATTATAGCATATAATGTAACTAATTAATACCTTCTTAGGGTTAAGCAAGTAGTCATAGAGTGTCTTCTCTTCCCAGATCACAGCCATGTTCTTATTGGCGGCAGAATATGAATACCCTGCAGTTGTACCAGACTGTCTTCCAAAAAGCCCGTTCAAATTCGGCCCTGAAATTCACATATTCCATCAGAATGATCATAATCTTGAAATAACTAGAAACAAACACGAGCAGAAAGACATCGTATTCATATACAAACATCCTCGGAAATAACTGATTATGAATTTGATTATAAGAATATAAGATAACCGTTGAAATTATGAAAAACATGTGCCAAATATCAGGATTCAGAAATAAGTCATCTCAGATAGCCAGACTGACCCTAACTGTATAAGAAGGTTCACCCATATTTTCTGGAAATCAAATGGGGTTTAACAACATATAAATATCTTTATATATGCATAGTCTTTCTCAAAATCAAAAGGCAAGATAAGAGCGGCTCGACTGGAAAAATATATAAGCTGAAGCTCGGGCCCCATGTTCAAGGGCCCAACTTTTTTAGGGCTCGACTACATTCTTGCATTTGATTCTTTTCCGATCACAACTCCCCGAGCTCTCAGTCTCTAGAATTTTCTTGTGGAGTTGTGATTTTAAGCCTTTTAGAAACCGTACAAAAAAGTGTGTCATTGTGTATACACATTTTAGGATCCTAAGTAGTGTTCGTTTCATGGATTGTAATGGAATTGGAATGAGAATTCATGCAGAAATTGAAATCTGATTTGTAATTTAGGTGTGTTTGTTTTGCAAAATGGAATGAAATTTGGATGATATTAGAAAGTAGATTCCATTCCTCATGTTGTTCAATTCCAATTCATTTTCTTGTTGAAACCAACAAAATTAGTAGGGAAATCAGCATTCCAATTCCCTCAAGATTCCATTCCATTACGTAAAACGAACACTACCTAAGATTCTCATTTTATTACGAAAATCCGCTTTATGATTGAGCCGGCCAGGACAAAGACTTATTTGTTTTTGGAGTAAACCAATCGAACAAAATAAACCTACACATACAACATCTCCACATTTTTTAAACGTAAGGCTACACGGTATGGGGCGTGATTGCCTTCCACCTCAGCAACTTTTCTATCAATAGCGCCCCAACACCATACTATGGGCGCTATTGAGTGGTCGCCAACACAATAACGAGGGATAGCGGACTTAATGTGCGGCCAAATCAATTTTTAATTAATAAAAGGGGTGCTATCGGTTGATGGGGGCTTTATCCCATTTCTTGTTAGTTATTAGGAGCGCTATTGGTTGATGTTGGATGAGGTGGCACATACAATAGAGCCCCTAGGGCTCGAATCCATACCCTAATAAAGTCTCTAGATTGATCTAACAACACAAACTTCTAAAATAACATGAATGAATAAAACAACCTTCGCATTCAATCAAAACCACCAGATAAAGTAATTGTTTAAAGAAAAAGAAAAAGAAAACCTTGTTTGTGGCCAGCGCCTTTATCAACGGTATGACACTGAGCGCACTTGGTTCTGAAAATCTTTTCTCCTGTTTTAGCATCGCCGGCCGGTGCCTGTTCGAATGACGCCATTTTCCGATTACGAGATAGGGATTGTTTCAAGTTTATACGGAAATCTTGTTGCTTCTAGAGTGTTGTAGCTTGTGACAGCTGGCATACTTCATATATGGAATCGTGGCTTTATATACATGGCACACGCCGCCATTACTAACTTCCACCGCCTCTAGCCCCAAGTTGCGGTTTGTAAATTTGAAAAGTAAATGTGATCAAACACAGGTTAACACCAGGGTTAATCTGTGGGGTTATTTCTTCTGTGGGTTCAATCTTCTTTCTTACTCGTGGAAATGACTTGGGTCCTGTAAAACAGCAACACCGTTAGTCTCGTTAAGAGGGGAATATGGGGGTTTCCCTTTTAACCAGGCTCCGGCGTGAGAATAAGTACTGTCCTGAGGGAGAATAAATAGTGTGTGTTATGTGTGAGAATATAGAGAGCAAGGTGATTCAACCTGGATGATGAAGGGTCCTAATTATAGCCGGAGGGTGAAGAAGGGAGGAGCAGCAGTGCCAGCTGTGGTTGCGCGCCAGCTGTCCGACCAAGGGGAATATCCCTTTGGTCTCCTCTGCTGTGGTCAGTGTAGTGGTACACGTGGCGCGCTTACATTTGCCTATTTTTTGAGACGTCGTACTGGTGTTGTCGGACTGCTCCTTGATCCGTTGCAGGCCTACTTGGCGCTTGATGACTGGTGACACGTGTTGTCCTTTATGTCGGATGGAGCATCTTTGGTGCCACCTTGATATTTTCCAGAAGCTTCTGGAAGCTTCTGGACGGTCTCGTTGATGTCAGCGCCACATAGGATGGAAAAAGTGGTGTGGTCCTTGCCATGTGGGCAAGGATTGGGACCATACCTCTTCAAGTCCCCCCAGTCCAGTGTGCCTTCTAGTTGAGTTGATCGTCTAGCAGGGATTCTGGACTTATGAAGGTAGTGTTTTTAATGTCGTGTGTTTGTTAGGGAGGCCTAAGATATTTGCACTTGATGGGCGCATGCGCATGGTTTTTTGCAGTTGGGAAAGTTGAGCCAAATGGACGCGTGGCGCATGGCGCATGGGTTTTGACTACTTGTAAGAGTTGAGCCAAATGGACGCGCATTGAGCCAAATGGACGCATGGCGCATGGGTTTTGACTACTTGTAAGAGTTGAGCCAAATGGACGCATGGCGCATGGGTTTTGACTATTTGTAAGAGAGTGAGCTAAATGGGCGCATGGCGCATGGGTTTTGACTACTTGTAAGAGTTGAGCCAAATGGACGCATGGCGCATGGGTTTTGACTGTTGTCTTGAGGAGGAGTTTTGTTTGTCTTGGGAAGGAGTGACTGATGTGACTGTCTGGTGTCAGGTGAACAGACGCCTTTTCAGTCATGTCAGTTACTTTATGTCATGGTGGCAGGTGTCTGTTTCACACGTTCCCGAAAAAAGATGACGACGTCTTCTCTCTCTTCTGACGTGTCTTTCCTTAGTGGATGTCCTGCTGCACCTCTGACGGTTCACTACCCATCGCATTAAATGCGATGGGTATAAATTCAAGGCGGTTTCTTCTAAACCTTCACTTTTCAAATTTGAATTCCAGTTTTCTCTCTTCTTCCTTTATCTTGGTTCCTCTTTTCTATAGTTCATCCACATTATTTGTTCGTTATTTCACAATGTCTGGTGCAAATCCTTCTTCTCGGAGAAAGAGAAACAAGGGCAAGAATCCACCGGGTCCCGATCAGGCGACTATAGGGTGGAAGGAGGATGAGTTTAATAATCTGGTACAGGAGATGGGTTTCCGTGCTGAGTGGGGTGCTCAGTTCCCAACTCCAGGATCTACTGCCATGGATGCCCCTCCGGGTTACATCACTTTATAGTGCTGCTTTCTTCCGGAGGGCAACTTCAGGCTTTCGATGACCAGGTTTACCGGGGAGGTGTTGAGGAACTATGGGCTCCATATCTCTCAGATCAATGCGATTGGGCTTCCTCGCATTACCCATTTTGAGTTCGTGTGTATGGCTAACCGTGTGGAGCCGACGTTCACGCTGTTCAACGTTTTCTATACTGTGACTTATACCAGTGGTTTTTACTCCTTCAGTGCTCGTACCGGCGTCGCTCCGGTTTGTTCTGTCCCCTTGAAGAGTCTTCACGACTGGAAACAAAAGATTTTTTATATTCGTCGAGGTGTTATCCCATGGATATGCATTACCGGTCGATGGATAAGGGTATCCCCAAGGTCGATGTTGTTGCAGATTTTTCTGAACAAGACTGGTATAAGAAATTGACTCATAAAGCCACTCCTATTCTTCAACTTGAGGAGATGGCGTTAGGTTGTGCCGGTATGAGTATGTTATGGCGTCCGAAGAACCCTTCTGGGTGTACCGGTTTATGGTTATCAGGGTAAACGTATGTGTCGTTCCATAGCTTTTTGTCTTGTCTTGTTGTGTTTTTTTCTTTTTTTTTTTTGTCATGTCCTCATCTCGATGTCTTTTGCAGTGGGTTACACCTTGTTGAATGTTTTGGATCAGAAGGCCGGTGGTGCCATGGTTGAGCCGTTGCAAAAGGCTGAGAAACAACCTTGGTTGGATCGGATCGCGGTCGTTTCTTGCATCCGACCAACGAGAGTTTTACTGCCTATGCCAACACTGCCTTAGGTGAAGATAGTGAGGATGATGATGATGATGCTTTTAATCTTATTCGAGAGGAAGTTATTGTTCTCTCGAGTGATGGGTCTGGCAGATCTTTTGAAGGCCTAACTTCTCGTTCCCCGCGTGCAGGTCCAGCACAGGGGGTTGAGCGTGAGCCTGTTAATGAACCAGTTGATGACGATGTGGAGATTCCGGTTGAGACTGCTGAGCAGTTGGAAATACGGAGAAAAAACACGCGCTGAAAAACCAGAAGGAAAAGGAAAGAAGGCTGAGGAACCTGCTACTGAGACCCCTCGTAAGCGACCGTCTGTTCTTCCTATCCTAGATTACGTTGTAGTTTCTGATACATTGTCCGGTTTAGGGGCCGGAGAGAAGCATCAAGAATCGGATCCTGACGACCGCGCGACCTTAACAGAGATAATGCAGAAGAAGATGTTTGACGATAAAAAACGGAAGCTTGACGAGCAGGCCTCTGCGCTGCTCGCGTCGAAAAGGATTAAACTTCAAAAGGAGGACCCTCCTGCGCCTTCTGAGTCGGAGGTTGACAAGGGTATCTTTACTGAGAAACCTGGGGATTTGTTGCAGAAGATTTTTGAGGCTTCTGGTATTCGTTTTATCAGTTTCCAGTTTGTCTTTTTGTTTTTGCTTGCGTGCCCTCCTTTTTTCTGAATGTGCTGCTCGTTTTGGAGCAGGTGCCAAACCAGCCAAGACTGGACACAAGATTGATATTTCCAAAATTACTCCTCCTGCCTCTCCGCCTTCGAGGACATTTGGGTTGTCTCCTCGTCACAAGACCTCTAATGAGAAGAGGAAAGAAGATGTCGTGAATGTGGAGCAGGTTGGGGAGGGAGGTGGTGATGCAGGTGGTGCTGGTGGTGGTGATGCAGGTGTGCTGGTGGTGGTGATGCAGGTGGTGCTGGTGATGGTGATCGTGGTAAGAATATTGAAGTCGAGGTGGAGACAAGTGAGACCACGCCACGTCAAACGATATATACTAAACGCCCACCAGGTGGTGGTGCAACTTCCGGAGTCCTGATTTTGAGTATACTCGGGGTGGGTCCCGGGATACTCATAACTCAGCCTGTGATGATTTGCCCCATGCTCCGCGCTGGCGTCTGACCCAGGGCTCCCGGATGAATGACCTTGGAAATTGTCATGATTTTTTCTCTCTGTCTCTCCCCCCGGCTGAAAGGTTATTTCAGAAGAGGCGCCGCCGGTTAGAACTTTTGGATGAGCATGTTCAAGCCGGGGTTAACTTCTGGTCCACTTCTCAGGAGATTGTCCGTGAGTGGAAGCTGATGGGGGAGGACACTCTTGAATTTGAAAACGAGAAAAGGTTGTTTGCGGAAGAGAGAGAAAAAATCAATGCTGAGAAGAAAGGGTTGGTGTGGAGGTTATCCAATGCAGAGGAGAAACTCGCCCAAGAGAAACAAGCCAATGCTGATAAGCAGAAAAATTGGGAAGCTGCGTGCGAGCGTACTAATGTGGAGCTTAAATCTCAACGTGACGCTATTGTACGTTTGTCTGGTGAGAAGACAGAGCTTGCTGAGGAAGCTCAAAAGGCACGTGTCGCGTTTGAGAAGAAGGAAAAGGAGTATGTTGATCGTATTGCTAAACTGGAAGACCTTGCGAGACGGTATGAGGTTGTTGAACGTCTTCTTCAGGAGAAAACTGTTGAATGCAAGGCCTCTGAAATCCTTGCTGAGGAAACATCGGCCGATTGCAAGTGGTTGCTTTCGCGCGCGGTGCCCCTGGTAACTTTCTTTATTTTATTTTGTGATTTTTGTGGACTGTTTCTCTTATTTATGTGCTTCTCGCAGATTGCTGATCGTGTAGTGAACTCCCATGAACTTGCGAACTATATGTTTGAGTTGGGACAAGCTGGTTATAATAGCGGGCGCAAGGATGGTTATAATGAGGGCAGGGCTGCGGCTATCAATAATGAGAAGGAACATCACTTTGAGTTATGGAAAGAGGATTGTGGTGCTGCTTATACCGCGAAAAGACAAGAGTTCTCGTCTTTGGAGTTTGCTGTTGTTAAGGCTGCTAAAAAATTGGCCCGGAAGTCTGATGGTGTTGCCTTGTTGAGAAAGGCTCTTGGGGATGAGGACCGTGCGGCTGCTGGTGCTGGTCCCAGTCATCCGGAATGAAGGCTTCCGGCCTGCGTGCCGCGTATGGACTTGGATGGCCTTGTAATCATTTGACAATTTGTGAACAATTTTAATTTTCGCTTATCTGTCGTGCTTCTGAACAATTTGGTATGCTTGACGTTTGATGTGTTAATATATGCCTTTGTTTTATTGCGAATTTTGTTAACGTCGTAATATGTGCATGTATAATTACTTTGATTCAGGTATCACGAATAAATGATGGCGCTGACAGGTTGTGTTGTGTTTATTACAACGTTTTATTCTGTCGTTCATGTGCGCGGGTTAGTTCGTGAATACGAAGTGGTCGAATTACAGGTTATTGTGTGGACCCGGCTGTGCTCAGCCTTGGGGGTGCTTACAATGTTTGTTCTTCCTGTGTTCGATGCTTTCGCGTTTAGGTGGGCACGAAGTATTTATTTGGCGTTTGTTAGGATTTAGTTGTGTATTCGACCCGGCTGTGCACTTTGTTTGTGACATGCCTTGGAGGTCTACAACGTTTCCTAATGGTCGAGCCATGGATGTTTTCGTGTATGCCCAAAGTAATATATGCAATTATGACCAGAAATTTGCATGATATGGAGATAGCCAAACACTTCTTGTATTAATATAAATGTGTCGGCGATTTGCCCGTTGTGATTACATAACGTTTTTACAGGTAACACTTTCTCAGCTGTTGAGCGTTCCAAGTTCGTGGAACCTCCTTGTTGTCAATGGTGCGCAGCTTATAGGCTCCTTTTTCCGAGCACTGTGTCGATGACATATGGACCTTCCCACTTGGGAGCCAATTTTTCGGGTTTTTCAGCATTTGAGGCCTCGTTGTCTCTAAGGACGTATTCTCCCGGGTTGAAGGTGCAGACCCGGACTTTAGAGTTGTAATACTTTTCCAGCTTCGTTTTGTACTTTGCTTCATTTATTGCCGCCATTTCTCTCCTTTCTTCTAGGAGGTCGAGCTCGATCCTCCTTTCTCCTTCATTGTTAATCAGGTTCATTGAGAGCATTCGTGGTGACGGCAATCCTATCTCCGCTGGTATTACTGCCTCTGACCTGTAAACCAAGCTAAACGGTGTTTCTCCGTTGCTTGTCTTGGGCATCGTCCTGTGGGCCCACAAGATGCTGGGCAGTTCGTCTACCAAACCTCTTCTTTTTTCTCCCAACCTTGCCTTGATTCCATCGACAATACTCTTGTTGACGGCTTCAACTTGACCATTCCCCTGCGGGTGCGCGACCGACGAGAAGGTGTGCTCAATGTGTAATTCTTTAAACCATTGTTGAAGATTGTCTTCGGCAAAGTTGGTTCCGTTGTCCGTGATGATCTTGAGTGGTAATTCAAAACGGCATATGATTTGTTCCCAGATGAATTTTTTGACAACGGTGGCTGTGGTCGATGCGAGGGCCTTTGCCTCTACCCATTTGGTGAAATAGTCGACTGCGACTATTATGAATTTGACGGCTTCTGGGGCTTCGGGAAAAGGTCCGACCATGTCTATTCCCCACTGTTGAAAGGGCCACGCCGTTGTGACTGGTACCAAGTCGTTCTTGGGGCGCATCGTTTTGGGGGCGTGTCTTTGGCACCCACTGCATTTCCTCAATTCTTTAACCGCATCTAAATGCATCCCGGGCCAATAATACCCCGCATTCATGACCTTTGCCACCACCATTCTTGGTCCGGCATGTATACCACAGATTCCCTCGTGCACTTCTCTGATCAAATAGCTTGCGTCTTCGGGATCGACACATCTTAACAAAGGCCCGAGGTATGATTTCCGGTACAAGATTCCATCAGCCATCTGATAATGTTCTGCCTTGTACTGGATTTTCCTCGCCTCAGCTTTGTTCTCGGGGAGTATTCCAGATTGAAGGTACGCGATTATCGGAGTCATCCAAGACGTTGTTCCTAGTTGAACAACGCTTACTTCCCTCAGTGGCACTGACGGGTTGCTTAAAACCTCTATGTGCACATCCTTTGCTAGGTGTTGGAAGCTTGTAGAGGCGAGTTTACTCAGCGCGTCTGCTGGTTTATTCTCGCTTCTATTAATGTGGTGCACCTTGTAGGAATAGAAGGTTTGTAGCAACGTCTTTGCTAGGTTTAGATAGAGTGCCATTGTATCTCCCTTGGCTTCATACTGTCCGTTGATTTGTCCGGCCACTAGCATGGAGTCCACATGCGCTTCGATGTGTCTAACTCCCATTTTGATCGCCAATCTTAAACCAGCAAGGAAAGCTTCATATTCAGCTTCATTGTTTGTGCTTTTAAAATCCAAGCGTATGGCGTAGGTGAACTCATGTTTGTCAGGGCTCACCAGCCGGAGCCCAGCGCCTGCGCCATCTTCGTTAGACGCGCCGTCTGTGTATAACAACCATGGTTCTTCTACTTGCTGTTTTTTGGCTTTTTCCATCGCCTTACATTCCCGATCCTTGTCATCTGGTACCTCTGTCATGAAGTCTGCCAGTACTTGGCCCTTGATTGTCGGTCTTGGCCTGAAAACTACATTATGACCCCCGAGCTCTATTGCCCACTTTGCTAGTCTCCCTGAGATCTCTGGCCTTGCGAGGATGTTGCCAATATTGTAGTTTGTTAGCACGTGAATGACGTGGTTGGCAAAATACCTGCGCAGCCGTCTTGATGCATGGATCAGTGCGAGTACTAGTTTCTCCATGATTGCATACCGAGTTTCTGGGTCAGTTAAAGTTCGTGACATGTAGTAAACTGGTGTTTGGACACCTTGACGATCAACGAGTAATACTGCTCCTACTGCTCTGTCGGAGGCTGATAAATATAGCACCAGGGGCTCTCCCTTGACTGGTGCGGTTAATGTTGGCAACTTGATGAGGCAATCTTTCATCTCGCGGAATGCGTTCTCGGCTTCCGGAGTCCACTGAAATTGGCTTTTCTTCATGCAATTTCGAAGAGTTTTGATGAACGGGAAAGATTTGGCTGCGTGATTGGCCAGGAAACGGTTAAGTGCTGCCAACCGTCCTGCCAATTTTTGCATCTCCTTGATCGTCGAAGGTGAAGGCATGCGTTCGATTGCTTGTATTTTGTCAGGATTCACTTTGAAGCCGTCTTTTGTGACAATGAAACCCAGGAATTTCCCCTCTTCCATGCCGAAAGAGCATTTCGCTGGGTTTAGCTTGATACTTACTCCGCGCAAGGTGTCGAACGTTTTTTGGATGTTCATCAGCATTGTGTTCTCTTCTTTGCTCATAATGACTAGATCGTCCATATATACTTCGATGCACTTGCCGATAGCATCGTGGAACGTTTCATTCATGAGCCTCTGATAGGTCGCCCCCGCATTCTTTAAACCGAAAGGCATCTTGGTGTAGCAGTATAGCCCTATCGGTGTGCGGAACGCAGTTTTGTCTTCGTCTTGCACAGCCATCTGTACCTGGTGGTACCCCTTGTAACAATCAAGGAAACATTTCCATCGGAATGTTGCTAATGAATCGATCTTCTCATCAATGTCTGGTAAGGCGTAACAGTCGCGTGGACATGCCTTATTCAGATCCTTGTAGTCTACGCACATTCTCCAGCTACCGTTGTTCTTTTGGACCATTACTGGGCTTGCTACCCATGTTTGGTATCTGACTTCTCTGATGATTCCCGCATTTAACAATTCCATCACCTACTCTTTCATGGCGTCGTGCTTTATGTCTCTCAAGTGGCGCTTGGCATGCACCACCGGCTTTGCATCTTCTGAGACGTTTAATCGATGTTCAGCTATGTGCCGTGGGACACCTACCATGTCTGTTGGCGTCCAGGCGAACACATCCATGTTTTGGAACAACAGTTTTTTTAGCGCCGCGCGCGTTAGATCGGACATTGCAGGTCCTAAGGTAACTGTCTGTTCTGGGTATGCGCTGTTCAACACCCATTTTTCTGCTTCCGCGCGTGGTGCTGGTTTACTTGCTTTTGCAGGTCGGAGTTCGTCTGTTGCTAATACTTCTTTGCTTGCATATATTATTGCTACCCCCGTCTCTGTTGGGAATCCCACAGCTGAATGTGGACCGGAGCAGATCATGCTGAAGTCTCCTTGGGATTCTCTTCCCAAGAGTATGTCGTGTCGCGAGTGCGCGGGTAGCACCATGAATGTAACCTCTTCTGTTCTTGAGTTCCTTCTATCTGAGAGTAACACTAGGAACGATATTTGTCCAAGGGGAAAAACGACTTCATTGCAGAAACCAGTGAGTGGGTAATCAACTGGTTCTAAGCGCGCCTTATCCTCCTGATCGAATTGGTTGAAACATTGTTCATATATGATATCCGCAGTGCTCCCTGGATCGATGAAAATGTAATCGGTTTGGTAATGCCCGATCACGCCCGAGATGACTATGGGTCGCCTTTCCCTTGGGCCTCCTCTTACAACTAGAAAAACAACCTGCCTCTCGCGCCACGAATCGTCCTGTGTGCGCTTGTTGTAGTTTTTCCTTGGCTTTCGTGGGCCCCCTTGAACCATGTGGGTTTCTAACTTCCGGAGTTTTTTGTTATCCGGCCCTTCGTCTCTTCTTTGTATTTGACGGTAGTCGCGCTTTCCGCCTTTTATCAGATGAGTGAGTTTTCCGTCCCTTAAGGACCTTTCTATTTCTTGCTTTAAACTGAAACAGTCGTTAGTTAAGTGCTCCGTGTCTTTGTGGAACTCGCAGAAAAGGTTGGGATCTTGACCCCTCTTGTTTCGCATTTGTAGAGGTGGCTTGAACTGGTGATTTTCGGTGGCCAAGACCTCGGAGGGGGTCTTTGTTAGTGGTGTCCACTGTTTCTCCCTGTTTTCTCTTTTCACCTCTTTCCGGTGAGCTATCTGATTGATCGTGTGGCGCGCATCCTCTCTTACTGGGCTTCTTTCTCCGTGACCGGATGCTTTCCATGGTTGGCTTCTGCCTTTCTTGTTATGCCGGTCGGTATGATTGTATCCGCGCTGACGGTGATCGTCACCGGTCAGCTGTCTGTCAGACTGCGCAATGGTTTTGGCCGCTTCAATGAAGGTTTCCCAATATTTGGGTCCTCCGTCTCTTCCTTTCACACGTTTGATTAGATCATCGCACTTGACTGCCCTCATGAAGTGTGCACGCATCATCTTCTCGCCCACATCTCCAATCTCCAAACATTCTTTGTTATATCTTGTAATGAAATCTTCCACGCTCTCGTGGTCTCTGCGCCATATGTTTAAACAATCAGCTGGATCCCTGGTGTGTCGACGTTGCTGCGAGAAGTGTGCAAGGAACTTCTCTCGGAAATCGACCCATGATTTGATTTTTCCTGCTGGCAGGCTGTCAAACCAGACGCGCGCTGCGCCGATGAAGGTTTGAGCGAAGAGATGACACCAGGTTGGTAAATTCCATCCGCCTGTTGCTCCAGCACCGTTAAAAACTTGAAGGTGATCGTCTGGGTCTGTCAACCCGTTGTATTTGCCACGTTGTGTGGCAATTTCGTTTTGTCGATGGCAGCCGTGGCGATCTCTCTAATGAATTTTGAATTCTCAGCCATGTCGTCTGGACGATAGCTTAAAGTGTAATCATGCTCTGCTTTTGGGTCGTAACCTGCGCGCTTGCGAGGTTTGTATGCTTCATGCTCCGGTGGCAACCTGCTGAACACTGTGCTTTCTTTGTATGTCTCATCGTCATCTTCAAATTCGTCGTTTATGTTGCGCGGACCTAAACGACTTTGTATTGGCTTCTTTGGTTGGTGAGAATACTGCACATAATTGCTTTCTGTTTCACCGTACGTATCGCGCGTGTCGTGCGCGCTTGGCCTTCTAATATGTGGTGGAGGTACTGATTCAGGGCGTAAATTGAATGCATTGGTCTGTTGAGGCATGGGAGCGCTCAAAGGCCTTTGCAGTGGAGTGACAAATGCGGACTGGTTGGCTTGTGCCTGAAGCAGAGCTTGCTACGCACTGAGTTATGTGTAAACAAGGTTTATAGACGCCACTTGTTCGGCATACCAGGAAGCCAGAGTTTTTCCTTCGGGTAGCCCTAGTAGTGCAGAGAAGTTCAGTTGTGCTTGGTCCGATGGAGCTGAGGGACCAGCTCCATGGCTCTGTGTTTGCACTGGTGGAGGTGTTTGTTGGACTACCTCTGACGGAGGCTGGAAAGTAGCTCCGTTTGTGGTCTGAGTGATGATCCTAGGTGGAGTTTGGAAAGTAGCACCAGTTGTGTTTTGAGTAACAACCCTGGATGTACTTCCAAAGATACTAGGAAACTCGTTGTTCATCAGCCCTTCTTGGATAATTTCGTTCCTTTGACCCTGTTGGACGTGTACGTTGTCCGAAACGAGTTCAAAGGAAGAAACGTCTCCATCTACCGGTTGAGAAGGGTTTTGTTCAGCCATTTTGACGAGTGTTTTTTGAAAAGAAAAGAGATGAGAGTGGTTTTTGCTAAAAGCAGATGGCGCCAATGATGAAACACAGGTTAACACCAGGGTTAATCTGTGGGGTTATTTCTTCTGTGAGTTCAATCTCCTTTCTTACTCGTGGAAATGACTTGGGTCATGCAAAACAGCAACACCGTTAGTCTCGTTAAGAGGGGAATATGGGGGTTTCCCTCTTAACCAGGCTCCGGCGTGAGAATAAGTACTGTCCTGATGGAGAATAAATAGTGTGTGTTATGTGTGAGCATATAGAGAGCAAGGTGATTCAACCTGGATGATGAACGGTCCTATTTATAGCCGGAGGGTGAAGAAGGGAGGAGCAGCAGTGCCAGCTGTGGTTGCGCGCCAGCTGTCCGACCAAGGGGAATATCCCTTTGGTCTCCTCTGCTGTGGTCAGTGTAGTGGTACACGTGGTGCGCTTACATTTGCCTATTTTTGGAGACGTCGTACTGGTGTTGTCGGACTGCTCCTTGATCCGTTGCAGGCCTACTTGGCGCTTGATGACTGGTGACACGTGTTGTCCTTTATGTCGGATGGAGCATCTTTGGTGCCACCTTGATATTTTCCAGAAGCTTCTGGACGGTCTCGTTGATGTCAGCACCACATAGGATGGAAAAAGTGGTGTGGTCCTTGCCATGTGGGCAAGGAATTGGGACCATACCTCTTCAAAATGATAATTTTAAAAGGTTTGAAAAAAGAATATACCTACACAATTACTTTAGTAAACGTCCCTTCGGATACATTCGATAAAATTGGAACGATATATAGACGATTAGCATGACCCTAAGCAAGGATGACGTGTATAAATTAAGAAACAATAAAAATGAAATAAGCAAACACTGTGGCTGGAAAGTCGGGTACTTAAAATTGGCTCGGTTTATAAACAGGTTGAGTTAAGGCCAACTCATTTATTTATTCACTAAAATTAACTTTTAACTTTTTTAGTATTTTATGAACAAAGTAAATTACATTTCGATCTTTAAAACCTAATTACCTGCGAGTGAGAAATTTGGAAAATCTTCTTAGTGCAATGTTGCATTGGTGATCTCTTCCAATTTGTAAGAATAGTTGAGTGATCTCTATCTTATTAGAGAGATTACTATAAAGATTGGTGAGACATGAAGAGGAAATATCTTGTGCCTTAATAAGACATTGCAACAGTGATCTTTACGGGCTTGGGAAGATTTTTAATGATGGATTTGTTAACATCCGTCGAAACAACTATACATTTAATGTTATCTTTTCTCTTATCTTTTACTATTGACTTCATTTTTTTTAACAACAAATGAAAGTTGTTTAACAAAAATGATATTTAAAATAACCCATTTTCCCGTACAGGTTTTAACACATTTGTTTTACAAAAACTTCATTTAAATGGTAAGACTTTGTTTTAAAAGCATAATATTTTAATTATAAAACATGGTTTATTATTTATACAACTTTCTCTCGTGATCTTCCATCTTATTTCGTTTGGCACTTGTTGATCTTGCACTTTTTTCATTTGATATTTTATTTTTCTTATTTCGGCTTTGTCGATCTTGATTGCGTGTATCTTGGTTCGATCCATTGGTGAGTAAAAAATCCAATGGCTGGATGATCGGACCATGATATCGACCATGGAACTACTTGTCTTGAGTTCACGGATGCTGGTCTTGATTTTTGTTTATATCTTATTTAAACCCTTGCTAATATTTTAACATAAATAAGATCGTATTGATGAAAATTTTCCATCTCGGATGAAAAATTGAAATAAAATATGTTTGGGCGCCAAAAGATTAAATTGTAGCATCTTAAGAACACAAAATCAAGAAAAAAAAAACACGTCATGATAAAAATATAAACTTTATGCAACAAACACTCAAATGTAGTTTTAAGAAGTCCAACTAAAGTTGAAGTTAGTGTAGTTGCAACTCATTTTAGAATCATGCTTAATGATGGCAGTCACGGCAACAGAGCTGATACGTTCACGCTCTAATATTTACTCAGTATCACACAAATTATTTGCAAAGCAGGTTATTTTAGACAGTCTATATCCTTAAAAAGCCAATACCATATTTCTTATAACATACCTGCATATGAAAAGATTTCTTCATCTTTATATGCATTTGGTTCATTTGAAGGTTCCAAAGTCCAAATGTAGGACTTTAGGAATCAATTGTTTAATTAGTAGCTGGAAATGTGCTTGAAACAGGTATCAAACATAGCCCTCGACTTCTTAGGTCTTGATTTGGATCCTGCACAAATATATATATTTTTATTTGTAATTTATGTATTTAAATTTAAGAAATTGGGAAAGATGTAAATTCAAGATATTTGAATTTTTAAGTTCTACCTGCTGTTGTGGCTCTGATGGAGTTCCTTGTTCTATGCATGGAATCATAAGAGCCTGATTATAAGATAAAGACATATGGTTATGTAAGTTCCATGAAACGACATATCCACCCTCACGGTAACAAATAATTTGACATGATGTGCGAACCCCAGAATGGAAATTGTTGCATCTTTATAAAATGCAGTGAGTACACACACACACACAAAAAAAAAAAAAAAAAAAAAAAAAAAAAAACTGTTCTAGTTATATTACTTGATGCTTTGTTGGTGATATGATATACTCACTTCGACTTGCCTATGTAGGAATCCAATGTAACCACAAGTTTCTAACAGTACTATTGCTGCATCATTCTGTAACAAAAAAAACATATTATTCTAATATTGTCAGCATTAAGTGTCTTTCATTTCGTAAAAATATAAATCTGCTTGTTTCTTATAGTAATTAACATGGAAAACAATAAAAGAGAGCACAAAGTGATACGAATTCCTTAAACAGTGAGCATATATACATTTAATAAATTTGAATTTGAGCTTGTGTTCAGTGAGATTCTTTAAAGATGAAACATGGCAATCAACCTGAATTCTAGAAATTTCAATATATTAGCCACATTCATTTGTTCTCAATCAGAGTAAGGTAGACATAGTTTATACCAAAAGCGTTAAAATTAAAATTAAAAATACACGAAATATATGTCCATGAAGTTTCTTGCTTTAATGATTAGCAGCTTTGTTACAGGCGCAAGTTAGGTAAAGAGAGCTTTAGCAATATCCATATTTTGCATTAGCTATTATTTGGCTCAAAACGCAATATCGGAAGTTCGGAACAAGTAGATTTCAAATTAACATTAAGGTAAAAAGAACATTCTGGTATTTTAAATAGCTGTAGTGGGTTAAGTAGATTCCAAACCAAGTTGTGACAAATTAAAGCTAGTGAAAAAACAAATATTATGAGAGAACTGAACATGAGACATTTAGATTCTGTTACCTTTATATATTAGAAGTTAGTGAAAAACAAATATATGAGAGAACTGAACATGAGACATTTAGTCCAGTCGAATAATGTATATCAAATTTTGATATCCATCAATAAACATATTATTTTTGTTAGAGTTAATTGCCCGGATAGTCCCTGTGGTTTCACGTTTAGTCCCCACCTTTTGAAAATAGCAGGTATGCTCCCTATGGTTTGTTATTTTGTTACTCGGATAGTCCCCTGAGTAGATGTCAGTTAGTTTGGAAATAGCAGGTATGCTCCCTATGGTTTGCATTTTGTTACTCGGATAGTCCCCTGAGTAAATGTCAGGGGACTATCCGAGTAACAAAATGACAAACCATAGAGAGCATACCTGCTATTTCCGAAAGGTGGGGACTAAACGTGAAAAAAACGTGAAACCACAGGGACCATCGGGGCAATTAACTCTTTTTGTTATTTAAATTCAGACAGCTATACATTAGATACGGGCATCAGTGCATAGGGGTGTTCAAAAACCATTGAAACCATCCAAACCGACAACGCTGAGTCAAATCGGCCGGTTCAGTTTAATAATAACACGTTTGCGGTTTAAAGTTTGGAAAATCGGCTTGGGTGGTTCGGTTGACGGTCAATGTTTTGGGACCGACTGTATAAACTGAACCGGCCATAGGTTTTAGGTAAGCTTTTTTCAAATAAGTCTTAATTGTGGTCTAGAACTCTATATGAGGCAGTTAGGAATGCCCTTTTACCCCTTATATGTTTCTAGGTCCCACGGCCCCGCTTGCGGTATGCAAAAGTGAAAGTGCACTAATTCTAACGTTATTTTACTAATTTCGTGAAAATAACGTTAAAAGAGGCGGATGGTTAATCATGCATCATGTGGTAGCATTGATAGCCGAAAGACAAGGGGGTACATGCACTAATCGGCATTTGTCTCAATTGCTGGAGTAAATTACAAGTTTTGTCCTTTATGTTTACACCAAATTGCAGGCGGTGTCCTTTGCCTTTAAAATTGACGGGTTTTGTACTTAATGTGTCAAAATCTTGCATGATATGTCCTTTGAGCCTAACCCAATTTATTTTTTTGTTAAATCTGGTCATGTGCCATGCACATGAGGGCATTCTTGTCATTTCACCACTCCAGGGGTTATGATGTAAATAACATATAGATAGGGACTATTTTGTAAAAATAAAAAAAGATTTTTACCTCTTTCTTCTGCAATCTCTCTCACTCTAACTTTTTCTCCCTCTTTCTTCTCTCTCTAAGCTCTCCACATTCTCTCTATAAAAAATCACTGTTGGAGTGGTGGTTTAGCGGTGGTGGGAGATGCACGGTGGTGGGTGGTGAATTGTGGCGGTTTAGCGGTGGTGGGAGATGCACGGTGGTGGGTGGTGAAATGTGGTGGGTTTAGCGGTGGTGGGAGGCGTACGGTGGTGTTTCATCCTTATATTTTTTTAATATAAGAAAATTATGCTTTATAATTTTTTTTGGTCTAAAACCGTCAAAACCGAACTGTCAAACTGTAAAAATTGACTGATTCGGTTTTTTTTCCAAAACCGTAGTTAGTGGTTCGGCCCAAAATGTTCACTGAAATTGGCCGCACCGGACCGTGAACACCCCTGTCAGTGAGCATAACCTCTTTGTTTCTTGTCAAAACTTTCTCTTTCGAAAAACTAATCATACTGATACAATCCCGCTAAAAACATATTCACGAAGAGGAAAGAAGCGGGTCGGAGCAGATATGTCGGGGCAGATCAATTCGGTATTTGGGCTGATACTGGACCCTCTCGGGTCTGGGCCACAAATGAGCTGGAAAATGAAGGAGTGGGGACAGTGGCGGATCCAGAATTTTTTTCCAGGGGGTTCACTTTTTAAATGTTTCGATATCATATGTCCGAACATAAAAAAATACGGAACGGTTTGACGATTCGGGTCGGGTAAAGTTCATAACATAATAAAAATACGATACAATAATGAAAAAAAACATCATGATAAATTTAAAAACACGAAACATAAATAAGATAGTCTTTACGAATAAAATAAAAAGCATACCTAAAGTTGTTCCCTACGAGGTTTCATCTTTTGAAAACGTTGCATTACATTCTCGATAGAAACTTGTTGTAAAAACTCTCTTTCAACGTAGCAAATGCAAGCATCGTTCATGTATCCATCACCCATCCTATTACGTAATTCCGTCTTTACATGCTTCATTGAAGAAAAACTTCTTTCAACGCTTGCCGTTGCAACCGGTAAAACTAGTGACAACTTCATTAATCGATAAACCAATTGATAATCAATGTGTTTTCTAGTTTCCACCATCTTTTTGGCAAGATCACTTATCCCATTCAAGTTGTTAAACCGACTATCTTTTTTCACATTACGAATGTAGTGGCCGAGTTCATCAATAAGATCGTCTTTTTCATCAAAAGTAAAATCACGCGGATACATCTCGGCCAACTTTAATAAATTTAATTTATTAAAGGAACTAAAATTATGACATGGGCTCAAGGAACTCATACATGTAAGCAAGTCGGTGGTTACCTCGTTAAAACGGTTTCCAAGCTCTTGAATTTGCAAATATGCCCGTCTAATTTCATCTTTTTGACTTGGGTGATAAGATGAAATCGGTTTCCTCTCGGAAGGATCCCATGGAAGATTATCCATATCTATTTTCAATGGTTTACTACTTGAAGATGATGATTCAACATTTGATGGTTGTCTTTGGAAAAAACTTGAAATTTCCCTTTGCATGCTACCTAAATATCAAACATCAAGTTTCAAAGTTACTAATGAAGCAACTAACTTGAACATAAAACACAATCTAAACCCTATGTTTCACAACAAATTTCACAATCTAAACCCTATGTTTCACAACAAATTTCACAACAAATTCTTCAATCGAACAATAACAAAAAAGCACAATCTAAACCCTATGTTTCACAACAAATTTCACATGGAATTAGAATCTGATCATGAAAAGCAAATGGGTAATTACCTACATAAATTCGTGTGACAGACACTGTGACCGAAAGGAATTAGGAAACGAACCGTGGCGACTGGCGAGTGGGCGGACTCCGGAGACGACGGTGTCGGACTGTCGGCGGCGAGCGGCAGCGGCAGCGGCAGCGGGTTTTCACAGTTGGTGGCGACCGTGGCGTGTTTTCTTTGGGTTTGGGTTGTTTGACTGCAGGAAAGGGCGACATACATACAGGGGCCAGTAAGTTAGTAAACCCTAAAATCGTTTTTAGAAAAAAAAAAAAAAACCCGCAGAAAAAAAACAATAACGAGACTCGAACTCGGGAACTGATGTTTAATATGCGCACAGACTAACCAGTGGACCATCTTCAGTTTTATTTATAAGGTTCCCTCACAAAATTTTAAGGGGTTCCTTAGGAAACTTTTATATAAAATAACACTATAAATAACGAACCGAACAGGTTCCCGGGAACCCCCGACTTGACTGTACATCCGCCACTGAGTGGGGAGCAGTTTACAAGTTGAATTCCAGGAGCAGTTATTAGTTTTATTTTTCCAGTTTTTAGCAGGCTTATGTTAGACTTTATTTTTGTTCTTGTTTTTGTTAATTCTCAAGTACGTTGTACTTTGTATCGGAGATTTGCCCATCTCGAATCGGGCCGTTTTTCTTTCAATTCAATCAAATTGCCTGCTGAATTTCAAGTTTCTATCATTTTGGTTCCATTGCCGGGAAAGCGAAATGGTTCAGACCCGAGGCAGTACTAATGATGGTCCCAGCAACCCACCCGACCAAATTTCAACACAACTGGCTGCAATTGTTGCCAAACTCGAGTCGATGGAATCCTGGAAGGAGGACATCGAAACCCTGAAACTCCAGGCGGCCAGGCGGGAAAAAAATCATGGTGGTGGAATGAGATTTGATGATGGGGAACCTGGTTACTCGAATTCTAACCGGCGACCCTACCATAAAATTGACTTCCCTACTTTTAGCGGTGGAGACCCAAGAGGCTGGGTGGTGAAGGCAGAAAAATACTTCCGGTTCTATGATACTTCTGATGATGACAAAGTTGATGTAGCGGCCATGCATCTCGAAGGAGACGCCTTAGATCTCTACTCGTGGGTGTCGGCTGAACAAGAAATCACATATTGGGAGGAACTGGTTAGTACTTTGCAGAAACACTTTGGCCCTCCGGAGTTCCAAAACCCGGATGAATATTTATGTAGTATCAAACAGACCGGTTCCGTGAATGAATATCGACAGGAATTTGCCCGTAGATCATCTCGTGTATCCCAGTGGCCTGACCATTGTTTACTTAGAGTCTTCCTCAACGGGTTAAAAGACGAGTTAAAATCAGATGTACGTATTCACAAACCGCGATTCGTTTACAAAGCTGTTAGCCTAGCCCTCGAATATGAATCCAAACTCAACCACTCTAAAACCGACAGGAAATCAACCTGGTCATCTCAGGTGAAATCTGAATCCAAACCCACAATTACCACTACTGTTCCAGCAACCACTCAATCAAAAACTCCTATTCGAATTTCAGAAACAGAAAAACAAACCAGGTTTCTTAAGGGTGAGTGCTTCAGATGTGGCGACAAGTATGGGCCGGGCCACCGCTGTAAAGCGGGCACGCTGAAGTTATTAGAGGCTGAGGAGGATCCCGATGATCAAGGCGATGAAGAAACGAACTCAGAGGAGATTCAAGGGGATGCAGCTGAGATCAGTCTTCATGCCGTTTTTGGCAGACCGCATCCGACCACTATGAAGGTCCATGGTAAGCTAAATTCAACTGAAGTCTTGATATTGGTTGATGGGGGATCAACACACAATTTTATTTCTGATGTGCTTGTAAATGAGCTCAAAATGGCTACACAGCCGGTGGTGCCTTTCGGTGTCCAAATAGGGAATGGGGATGTGATACGGTGCGGCCAAATATGCAAAAATCTTTCTGTGCAGGTGAATGACCTCCAGATTGTTCAAGATTTTTACCCTTTTTCTATTGGAGGCGCCGATTTAGTTCTGGGGATTCAATGGCTTGCTACCCTCAACACGGTACAAGCAAATTGGAAGGAATTATTTATGGTGTTCACAATAGATGGGAAACGCTATAAACTCCAAGGAATTTCATCAGGCCCACAGAAATCATCATCTTTCCAACATCTTGCCATCGAACCCGATACCGAAATCCCAATTCCCCCACCATTACAGCCTTTAATTAACCAATACCAAACTGTTTTTGACGAACCCAAACACTTGCCACCCAACCGAACCCAAATCCACTCCATACCCTTACTCCCAAATTCCGTTCCACCTAATATTCGCCCCTACAGATACCCTCACTCACAAAAAACTGAGATCGAAAAACAAGTTGACCAACTATTAGCTGCTGGGTTTATCCAGCCTAGTAACAGCCCTTTTTCGAGCCCGGTTTTATTGGTAAAAAAGAAAGACAGCTTGTGGCGGATGTGTGTAGATTACCGGGCCCTAAACAAGCTTACCATAGCCGACAAATACCCTATACCCAATGTTGATGAATTGTTAGATGAGTTATACGGCGCCACGGTGTTTTCCAAGTTAGACCTTCGTTCGGGGTATTATCAGATTCGGGTAGCTACACAAGACATACCCAAAACAGCTTTTCGAACTCATTCGGGCCATTATGAGTTCAAGGTTATGCCGTTTGGGCTAACCAATGCACCATCCACCTTTCAAGCCATCATGAATGACCTATTTCGCCCTTACTTACGCCGTTTTATACTTGTTTTTTTCGATGACATTTTGGTTTACAGCCAAAGTATGGAGCAGCACAAATTGCACTTGGAACAGGCTTTAAAGCTACTGTATGACAATCTGTTCTTTGCCAAATTAGCTAAATGTTGCTTTGGTCAAACGAAGGTGGTGTTTTTGGGCCATGTGGTAAATTCGGAAGGGGTCAAAGTGGACGAGGAGAAGATTTCAGCTGTGCAATCTTGGCCGATCCCATCGAATGTCAAGGAAGTTCGGGGTTTTCTCGGGCTTACTGGGTATTACAGGAGGTTTGTTCGAAATTATGGTATAATTGCACGACCCCTCACTGCTCTAACCAAGAAAGACGGGTTTATTTGGTCCGATGAAGCCCTCTCAGCTTTCAACCGTTTGAAGCAGGCTCTACTTTCCACACCGGTATTGAGATTACCTAACTTCTCAAAACCGTTTGTAATCGAGTGTGATGCATCTTCAGATGGAGTAGGGGCTATTCTCTCTCAAGAAAATCATCCCGTGGCCTATTTTAGCAAAGGATTTTCACCTTCCAACCGGTTTAAATCCGCATATGACAGGGAGCTGCTTGCTTTAGTATTAGCGGTCCAAAAATGGAGTCATTATCTTCTAGGGCAGCACTTCTTGATCCGCACAGACCATTATACACTGAAGTATTTGCTGGAACAACGGGTTACCACGCCAGAACAGCAGCGGCTTTTACTAAAGCTGATGCTATATAATTTTTCTATCATACATAAAGCTGGAAAAGAGAACAGAGGTGCAGACGCGTTGTCTCGCAGACCTCAGACTGGTGAGTTGTTGACAATTGTCGTTCCCTATTGTGTTGAAATTGCTGATCTAAAAGCCGGACTTCAAACTGATCCAGCGACCAGTGCAATTATTCAGAAATTACATAATGACCCTTCATCTGTTGCTGATTACTCATTGTCGGATCAATTTCTGTTTTTTAAAAGGCGAATTGTTGTTCCAGATGTGCCTTCTCTTAAACTAAAGCTGTTACAGGAAGCCCACGACACTCCCACAGGTGGTCATGGGGGATTTCTTAAAACTTTTAAGCGTCTCTCTGACAAGTATTATTGGCCAAAAATGAAACAGGAGATACGGGTTTTTGTGCAGAATTGTGTGGTGTGTCAGCAAAATAAATATCAGACGTTGTCCCCTGCAGGTCTCTTACAACCGTTACCCATCCCTCAGCAAATTTGGGAAGATATATCTATGGATTTCATTGTGGGCTTACCCCGTTCCGGTTCTGCGGATACTATTCTGGTTGTGGTCGATCGTTTGAGCAAGTATGCCCATTTTCTATGCCTATCACACCCTTTTACTGCTAAGGGAGTGGCCGCTATTTTCTGTAAAGAAGTGATTCGTTTACATGGTTTTCCCCGTTCTATTGTGTCGGATAGAGATGTGGTGTTTCTTAGTCACTTTTGGCAGGAATTGTTCCGGTTGAGTAACACTAAATTGCAGCTAAGTACAAGTTACCATCCTCAGACGGACGGACAAACCGAAGTACTTAACCGATGTCTTGAAGCCTACCTCCGTTGTTTCGCAAATGAACAACCTAAAAAGTGGAGTTCCTTCTTATCATGGGCAGAATACTCTTACAATACAGGTTTCCACACTTCTACAGGTACAACACCCTTCTCGGTTGTTTATGGTCGTGATCCTCCCCCGTTGCTTCCCTATGTTGTCGGGGAGACTAAAAATGCAGACTTAGAAGAGCAACTGGTTGATCGGGATGAAATGTTAAGGCTTTTGCGCAGCAATCTTCAGAAGGCTCAAGATCGGATGCGGAACCAAGCAAATTTGAAGAGACGGGAACTGACTTTTCAGCCGGGAGACTATGTGTTTCTAAAGATTCAGCCATATCGTCAAAGGAGCCTGGCCAAGCACAAATATGAAAAATTATCGCCCCGGTTCTTTGGCCCCTACCGTGTCAAACGAGCGATCGGGCCAGTCGCTTATGAATTGGAGCTTCCACCTGAAGCTAGAGTTCACCCGGTATTCCATGTGTCCATGCTCAAACCTGCCTGAGGCTCTTTTTCTACTGATCATGCTACCCCATTACCTATCACTAAGGATTGGGTATTGGACGTACAACCAGGTTCTATTCTTGCCCATCGCTGGATTTTCGAAGCTGGTACACCAGTCTTGGAATTACTGGTTTCTTGGCTGAGTCGCCCTGTCGAGGAAGCCACCTGGGAGTCTTATGATTTGCTAGCTGAGCAATTTCCTTCTTTCCGCCTTGAGGACAAGGCGTTTTACCGGGAGGGTAGTAATGATACAATCCCGCTAAAAACATATTCATGAAGAGGAAAGAAGCGGGTCGGAGCAGATATGTCGGGGCAGATCAATTCGGTATTTGGGCTGATACTGGACCCTCTCGGGTCTGGGCCACAAATGAGCTGGAAAATGAAGGAGTGTTTCCAAAAGGTGAAACTAACTCGTGCAGCTCAGTAATTTTGTCGTCCAATTCCTTCTCACCTTCCTGAAAAGTCAAAACACAAAAAAAAATGTCCCGAAATTCAGATAAGGGGGTGCTACAACTAATACCGCACACGATTTTAAAAGAAATTATTGCATCAAATAATCAACACAGGTGGAGAAATAATTAGCAGATTGTAAAGGGCAGTAAACATAGCAGCATTAAGATGTGCAGAACAGAATTTTAACAGTATGTTAATCGTTAATATAACTAGCGCAGTATGTCAGTATGTCACAGTTCTTTTCTGTGCGAGTACTGTCACATTCAGTTAAGTGTAAGAATAGGAGTTTCCGTTCTATGTGTTACTGAATTGTGACACTGTGAAAACACAAAGGACATCTTTTGCAGCATACCTTTGATGATGAGAGGTTCCAGCTGCCATTTTCCGCTACTTCTGATATTATCATCTGCTATTTATGTAAAACAGAGTTAGAAGGAAAATGAAGGAAAAAGAAGGACATGAAACAGTACATCTGGTTCATAAGATGAAGCTAACTGAAGTTTTAAAAATGGAGACCGAATGTCCTCCATTTGTCGCTTCCACTTTTCGATGCTAGCACTGCCACTCATTCTGCATAAAAATAGCATTGATAGTGTTTACTTAGATTCGTGTACTACCACATTTTTCTGTAGAAAGGATATTGTACACACACACACACACACATATATATATATGTATATATGTTACGGTGACTTACTTCTTTGTACAGTTTAGTCCAGAAGGATTATCAGTGACTGTAGTTGAGGAATCACTGTTTTTTAGGATACTTAATGCGGATTCACTCTCATTTATGGAATAACTGGTTACTGAAAGCCTGAGACAAGTGTGTATTCCTTTGTAAGTCTCGTCATCAGATCTTTGAGCTAGTTTCTTTGCATCGCAAATGTTGCATCTGTTATAACCTCTGCAGGTTAATCATCTATATGAGTTCAATCTTCAGAAGTCACACCAATTCGTTGTTATTCATACCTAAGGTAATCGGCATCAATAACAGACATCTCGCGAAATTTCTGACAAATATAGCCCTCATCAAGTGCTTTTTCAACCTCTTTATCATTAATCACGTTCACTTGGCGTTTCAAAGGGATGACTTTAATATGGCTGCATTTTAAGAAAAAAAATCACTATATCAGACACATACGTGTATTACCTTGTCTTGATTTCTATACATTATCTGCAATGTTAAAGTACTATTCTGTACATCTAAGAAGCCTATAAAGACACATTTAAGACTTTCATTATGGAGATACTTCCTCACATCTTCAGAGGATGCTTGATATCCTATTTCCAGTTCCCCTTTCACTTGCTGGATCCACTTAGCGACGTCAGCGGTCCTACTCTTTCTGCACAAAGTATCAAGGATATACACATACTATTTTGCATCTTTTTTTCGTGTTTTTAAATATCAGTAACTTTCTATCTTCTAATTAGCTTAACCATGACTAAGCGAATACCCACAAACAGACACATAAATCAGTAGCGATTTTTCTTTACGAGGGATATCATCGACACACATACTTATAATGACTTACTTCTTCGTAGAGGCAAATGCACAGTCTGTATCTTTATTGTCTGGTTTGCCACTCAAAGGTGATGGTGGCTCCCACATCCTAAAAGCAGTTCCAGCATAATGTGACTGCGTGTCATTATTACAGTTGAGGATCTTTTGAGTTGACACTTCCAGGGCTTCATTAAACAAGTCCATATTGTGAATGTTTTGAAGCTGATCAAGCAACATGTTCCCTATGTTCCTAGGTATCCTTTGAGGAGTCTTGATTTACTTGCAAAGACCTAACTGTGGATTGACAAAAAAAAACCAAAAAAACTAAACACTTGAGATCATAGTTGTCAATAGCGGCTATATCGCGCTACTTAGTGTATATGTCATATGTTGCTATATAGTATATAGCGACATTTCTATTTATTTATTTATTTAGTTTTTCATCTTTTTCTCATCTCCACTGCTCGATGCCTCAGGGTTGGTCTTATAACATGTATTATCCTCATCTCCACTGCTTGATAACATGTATTTTTTTTGTTTCTCTACTTTATCGCTAAACATGAAAAGCGGGCGCTAATGACTGCTATTCGCTATTGACAACTATGCTTGAGATACCATCTACACACTACTAGACAAGACTAAAGTGAACTATCTATATACAAATTGGACTAGTGCATAACAAATACACCATCAGATCTCTAATTTGATCCATACCTTTTTCTTCCTAAATTTCTTAAAATATCCACCAAATAATCATAGGATTCTTTCAATTCGGCAATCTCAGTCCATCATATAACCACCGCCATGTCTTCGTCCACCAATAAATACTACCAGTGTAAATGTTGAAAGATCAGACAAAACCTAACACTTAATTTCTAGAAATATATAACATATTATACGAAAATGTTCTAAACCCTAACCCTAACTAATGATTTGATTACATGGATGGTTATCTATCTACCTCTGTTACACATTGAATCAGACTTAAATTCCACGTAGGAACTAATTTAACCGCTATTAAACCACAAATACTTAGAATCGTCAAGAAGAGTATGTATACACTTGATATTTTACGAATGAGATGAGAATTGGAGAAGGTGATAGATGATCTAAACGTTGATTTTGAGAGGCATAACCATTAGAAAAGAGAAGAGAACATACTTTAGTTTCTGAATTGAGTGAGATCTTCAGTCCAGTTGAACTGAACTGAACTGAACTGAGTTTAAAATCATGCATTGTAAATGAAAGCTGCTTACCCAACTTTTGATCAGTTGAGCCTTTCAGTCGCTGAGTCACACATGTCCGATTCATTCCTGTGTTTCATGTGTCCCTTCTAAGGGCTGCAAGTGGGCCTCCAATCAATGTCACTCCAATTCCCAGAGTCCCTAGGTTTTCCCTGCAGCCTGCTAGAGTTGTGGACCAAAGGGTTATTAAGAGGGGTAACAAAGTTGTATTCTCAGTCTTGGTACAGTGGATGGGTCAATCTTTGGTGGATGCAACATGGAAGATCAAGCATGACTTTCAGCTTAGATTTCCGGATTTTAAGTGTGATTAATTGTTGTTGTATTGTTGTTTTGGAATTTGTTGTTAGTACTTCCTTGTGGACAAGGAATTTGTAATAGGGGGTGGGGGTGGGGTGGGGGGGGGGGGGGGCATTGATATGTTAGTAATATAAGTGGATAGATATAATAGCAGTGGATAGTTAGTAAGGTCAGTAGTTAGATAGAAAAGGGTTATCAGTGGATAGTTAGTATATCAGTGGATAGGTTAAGGGGGTTAATTGTAAAATACGATAGTGTAAGGGCTGTATTGTAAACAGTTGATTGAAGGTAGTTAAAGGTAGTTACCGGCTAACCGTTCTGGTAGCTTGGTTTTGGGTCTCTCTCTCTAAAATCCAGCTCTTATGAGATTGTATTTGATTCAACTTTTTGAACTTTTATTTTCATTTCTTTTAATACTAGTTACCCTGCACATCGTGTTTTATGCATTTTTTTTTTGAAAAAACTTGTTTTTAGGTAGGTTGTTTTATGTATTTTTTGTCTATTTATTTATAGCTAGTAAGTTTTCATCCGTGCGTTGCGGCGGAGACCTTACAGGAGTTCGGTCGGTATCGGTAAGCGAAAGAGAATAACCAAAAAATAAAGTCATATATATTAGACTATATTATTAGTATGAGCCCAGAGGCCCATTTTAGGTATTTGGGAGTTGCTAGAAAACCTAAGTTTTCTAGAAAGTCTAGGAAGCAATAGGGATGTGTGACTTTTAGTTTTTTTATTCAAAAGGTCATGATGGTAATTTGATTATTAATTTAATTTTGGAATATTATATATCCTAAACTAACTATCCAGATATTTATGGAAACGTATATCTCCTTGACAATTTCAAATCATTACAATTTCAAAATGGCAATTACTTTAAATTACAAAGTTCAAATCATTAACAATTTCTTCACGTTGTGTTTTATCAGTTACTGGGTTCATCACAATGTGTTTTATCAGTTACTAGTTGATATGATTTTTGGCATTCTTGGTGTTGTGTTTTATCAGTTACTGGTTCACGTTGTGTTTTATCAGTTACTGGTTTCATCACAATGTGTTTTATCAGTTATTGTTTCATCACAATGTGTTCTATCATTTACTGATTGATGTGATTTTGACATTCTTGATGTTGTGTTTTATCAGTTACTGGTTTCATCACAATGTGTTTTAGCAGTTACTAGTTTCAGTTACTGTTTCATCACAATGTGTTTTATCAGTTACTGGTTGATATGATTTTCGGCATTCTTGATGTTGTATTTTATTAATTACCGGTTTCATCACAATGTGTTATATCAGTTATGATTCATGAATGACATGTTCTTTTGTATTTTATCTAATGTTTCATCACAATGTGTTTTATTAGTTACTGGTTGATGTGATTTTGGCATTCTTGATGTTGTGTTTTATCCGTTACTGGTTTCATCACAATGTGTTTTATCAGTTACTTGTTCCAGTTACTGTTTCATCACAATGTGTTTTATCAGTTACTGGTTGATATGATTTTGGCATTCTTGATGTTGTGTTTTAGCAGTCAGTCACTAGTTCGTCACATTGTGTTTTATCGCTAAACACACTACTATGAACACATTTAGATTTGATTTATCATTATTTTTTGTATGATTTGGTGTTTTCAAATGTGAGGGATTATAGAGAGAGAAAAAAAATTGCGACATTTTTGGAGATGATTTTATAATTGATAGTTATTTCCTTATTTAAAACAACTTAAATGACACATTTACCCCCAATCAATTAAATTAGCCTATTTTAAAGACACGTATATTCCCAAAATGCCACCAAAATGATCTCAACCATTAAACACACTCATCTGATGGCCCAGATCGCTTCCTACACTTTCTAGGAAAAACACACTTTCCGCAGGATCCCCACTCTAGGGTTTCATGTCTATATCGATATCGATATCGATATCTATCTATACTTTCTATAAAAGGGCAAATGACGCTGGTATCACAATGCTGAGTTGGCAATCAGATAGGTTGTCCAACAATGCCTATCTGATGTCATTATTGCATCATAAATGTTAATTTAAAATCTTTTAAAATACATTTTATCTATACAAAATTCAAACATCTGTCCCCTATTCAAAATTCAAAACCTCTGGCCACATTCAAAATTCAAATTCTGGCTCCACATATATAATATACATGATTCAGACTCTACATTCAAAATTCAAACCATACTTTTTCAATCCATCGCTCTCTCTCAAATCCAAAGCTCCCATGATTCAGCCGATTAATCTCCAATTACACATCAGTGTTCGAACATTTTCGTTGCTCGATTCTTCGAAATCTCTGTAAAGAGATATGTTTTACTGATTCCGTTTATACATCATCGTTCCAACATCATCGTTCTAACGAAGCTTCCAATTACACATCATCGTTCCAAGGAAGTCTCAAAATCGCCAGCTAATCTCCGATTACAAATCATCGTTCCAGCATCATCATTCCAAAGAAGCTTCCAATTCGTGTGTCACACCCCAACCGATGTCGGAATCATCGGGGCGCGGCACTGAGCGAAACAGATTGTCCATGAGTATCCATAATAACTATTCATTACCAGATAATTAAACGTCATGTCCCATACCACAACATATCTAAACAAACAGTTATTACAAATAATTGTCTCATAAACCAAAATATTGTTCCGACAACTCAGATTTTATTTAATTCGTTTGTTTCTAAGACTCCATCCTAGCTTGATTCCCACATAGCAGCAAAACGTCCTAAGCACCTGTCACATACGTTAAAATAGAGGTCAATACACAGAGTGTAAAGGTGAGTATACAAGTTTAATAGTAATAATAGAGTTCGAAATTGTTTACGCATAACCAGCATGAAACATGTACAAAGTGAAGGCAAGTAGGTTATCGACAGAGAAATATGCACAAACGTGACTGCGAGTTGTAGAATGCGCAACACATATCCCCACTAGGACACGTGAAGTAAAGCCCTTAACAACCCCTGTCCACGACAGGTGCTGAGTCCAAACTATAGTACTATCGTTGCAAAGGTGTCAGTCAACAATCACTGTGTTAACATAACATACAAGCATTCATCGAATAACACGTATCATGCAATAACGGTCAGCGTATAAATAGTGTTTGCATTGTGTGTAGATTGTGATTTAGAATAAGTAACGTATTTAACACCCAAAAGTGCGTAAAGCAAAAAGGGATCGAGTATACTCACAGATAGCGTTTAACAAGTAAACACTCTCTTGGATTGAAAGGAGCGTTGAGAGATTAGCCTGAACACTTAACGATAATATAAACGATAAGCGGCGCGTTAAACGGCGAAAGTGATAAGCGTCGGATGGCAATCCGATCGGATGGAAATCCGATCGGATGGCCAGTCGATCGGATGTCAATCCATTTGGGTGGTCATCCGATCAGATGGCCATTCGATTAGATTGACACTAGTTTGGTGAGGATGTGTTTGTGTATGATGGCTTTGAAGTTTTCGTTATAGCATTTTGAAAACAGAGAAGTATCTCTACCCTTCAGGTCGATCAATCGAACGGTCGTTCGATCGGATAGCGATCCGATTGCCAAGACACTTAGTGAGAACAAGTTCATAGCAGGATTGTCACTCGATCGGACAGCAATCCGATCGGTTGGCAATCCGTTAGTTACTGATGATATTTGAAAATTATGAAAATGATTAAGTGTAGAAGTTCCAAATGTCACATGGTCGGATGGTCGTTTGATCAGATGGCTATCCGATCGGACGGCAATCCGTTCGACGTTCAGATCTTTGAAAAGTTGAAATAAAAGTTTAAGTATGAATCAAGGTGCAATCCAATCGGATTACGGTTCGATCGGATGGCAATCCGATCGGACGGCGATCCGTCCCGGGATCTGATCTTTTTGCAGCTTGAAAAGTTGTTAAGTTTTGAAGGTTTTGCGATTTGATCGAGACGGTATCACAACGTGCTAAACAACAGAAACCCCATCATGACCCAAGTGATCCGATCGAACAGGAACCACCCTGGTCCGATCAGTTCACTATTCGAGACAGTTGTTCATGTTTAACCCGAAATCAGTTGTCTCTTGAATAGAATTCAGATCTTGAACCAATACATCACTAAGAAAGAGTAGAAGATCTGTACAAGCTCCGATTCTATCGGTTTTGAGTGCATTGAGTGTAAAAGAGTTGAAAGAAAGTTAGAAAAACCATCTTTCAATCCTTTTTAACCATGAATATGTGTAGATCTATGCGCAAACATTGCTTAATCTTGTGGAAATCCTTCAGATCTGAGTTGTTCTTGGTGGAATGAGGCCAAAACTTGAAGTTCATAAGAACTCCATGATGACATCACCCTAGAACACCTCAAATCCGCTGATTTCACGGTTAAAAGTTAAGATTCAAAGGAGAAAATGGTGAAGAAGTGTGTGTAGATCGTAGAAGTACAAGATTTAGGTTGAAAACTTACAAGAATCGCGAGAAATCGAGAGAAAGAAGGCTTGAGTGCGGCTGGTCGAGTGGAGGAGCTGTCACATAACAAGTGATGTGACAGGAGGGTATTTATAGGGTTTCCAAAAGAGGAAAGTGCACAAGGGTCGGATTGGCCACTGATCGGATGGCGCCTCGATCGTATGGCAATCCGATCGGATGGCCACTCGATCGGTTGGCCATTCGATCCAAGTGTCCGGCGTGTTGAGTTTTGTCATTTCGATTCGCGTGTTGAGCGTTGCGATGCGTTTTGAGCGAGCGATGCGATAGAATTCCCCATTAGCTACACAAATAACCTAACTACTATATCTAACATACAATCACTATTAATAACTTGCGTTTAGCTTTTGCGATTTAGATTGCGTCGCGATAAAATTGCGATTGCGTTTCGATTAGTCGCCACAAAACATACAGTAAACATGCACAAGTAACACATAAGTAACACACACACGTAAAACAATATTCAGAATCTAATAGTCAAGGTGCGAGCGCGATTGCGATGCGATTAGCGATAAAGCGATAAAACATGCGATAAAACCTGGATTATTAATACACATAATACAACTAAAGCAATTAAATAAAAAGATTCGATTACAAGTCAAAGAAGTCAAAACTGTAGTTGAGCAAGGAGTGATAGATCGCAATTAGCAATCTTTTCTTCCTTTGACTTCAATCTTGACTTTGACTTTGACTTTCGTAACACGGGGTGTTATAGCCTCCCCTACTTAAGGGAATTTCGTCCCGAAATTAGGCTTTGGCCGTAACAAACAACTACGGGTACTTCGCCTTCATGTCACTTTCGAGTTCCCAGGTGAACTATGCGCCTCGTTTGCCTTCCCAGCGAACCTTCACAATGGGAATGCGTGAGCGCCTGAGCTTCTTGGTCTCTCGATCCATGATCTCGACAGGCTTATCTACGAAGTGTAATGTTTCGTCCACTTGGAGATCCTCTAGTGGAACTTGTAAATCCTGCTCGGCTAGGCACTTTCTGAGGTTCGATACATGGAAAGTCGAGTGAATATTGCTAAGTTCATCCGGTAGTTCGAGTCTGTAGACCACTTTTTCGATCCTTTCCAGAATCTTAAAGGGTCCCACATAACGAGGCGCAAGCTTTCCTCTCTTGTCGAATCTGATCACACCCTTCCAAGGTGATACCTTTAGGAGTACGTGATCCCCAACGTCAAATTCAAGGGGCTTGCGTCGTCTATCGGCGTAACTTTTATGACGACTCCGAGCTTTCAGCAGATTGTCTCGAATTTGGAGGATCTTGTCAGTCGTTTCTTGCAGTAGCTCGGGACCGATTAGCTGCGTATCTCCGATCTCATGCCACACAATCGGAGATCGACATTTTCTTCCGTATAATGCCTCAAATGGTGCCATTTGTATGCTAGAATGATAACTGTTATTGTACGAGAATTCGTCCATGTGACAACCCTCACAATTACAGGTATCCGTACAATTAATTAATATTCAATTTGTGCTTAATGATTGTGCTTAACTACAACTGTGATTAAACTGCTTTCTGATTTCTGTTACATACATACATATGCATCACATTTCATACTGTCACTCCATTTATTTCACACAAACTTTAGTGACAACATTGATGCACAAAGCACAGTTAGCACACTGAGCGGATAACCCAGAAAACATGCTGACAATGCCAGCACATAGACAGACAATATTTTTGAGGCCAGTATGAGCCAGAATCAGAATACTACACTAGTAGGGAGTGTAGGGAGGTGAGGACCATAAAACTGCGTCACTAGGTGATAGTTATAGTGCCGGGAAGTGCCAAAAACACACATTAAATGCAGAATTCTGCACTAAATAACCAAAATTCAGCATTTAATAATGCTAGTAAAGTGCAAAAACTTGGCAAACTAGTCCTAGATATTTTCCAAAGTGTTGGGAATTAAATGTGTCACTAAAAGTATTATAAAAGACACTTTGTGGATTAATTTAGCACTTTAACGGAACAACACCCAACCGAACAACCGGACTTTACCCAGAACATAAAAATATTGCCAAACACATTGTTTTTACTTTTCTGAGCTAGTTAGGGTCCCCGAACACCCTAACACACTTTATAAATAACAACACACAATAATACACTAACTATGTCATCTAATCCTAACTAGTTAGTAACTAGATCAATTGAAACCCAACCCCATACCCCCCCCCCCCTTTTGACGGTTGTGTGAGGGTGGGACACCCCCACCATTCTTTATATTATTTTATTTGATGTTGTTAGTGGATAATAGAACACATTATACCTTGGTTAAAGAAGTAAGGGAGCTTATAAGGGTGAGATGGGCACTCCCCTCTTAGGAGAGTCCCCTCTCTTACGCACACCCAATCAGGTTATGCCACGTCAACTCCCCTCTTAAACTCCCCTCACACCCCAATTTGATGGCGGCACTCCCCTCTTAGGTGACTTTTTATTTATTTTTTTTGTTTTTTTTATTTGTTGTAATTATGCATGTTTATAAATTAAAAAAATATTAATAAAAATTACATTCAAACTAGAAAATAAAAATTACATTCAAACTAGAAAATAAAAATTTTAGAAATTGCACGGCCACCCGTACTTGTTAGCGATGTCGCGCTTTCGGACGAGGATGAACGGCAACATTTCCGGCGGAGCATCGTCGTGCGGCTTGAGGAATGTTTTCATATCTCGATCGAAATTGTAGTATTTCATCGTCTCGCGTTGTTCCGATATGAGTTCGCGAGCCTCCGACTCTCTTTTCATCCTCAATTCAATCTCCTCCAATTCAATCGCGTGCTTCTTTTCTTTCATGGCGGTGTACTCTTTGAATTGTGCCGCCAACTCGGTCGAGCCCTCGGACGATGTCGCTTGACGCTTGTCTCGCCGTTGTGTTCTTTGTGGCGAGGGGTCTTCGTTCATATCGGGTATGGAAGGGTCCACCTCAACGGGCTTTCTTTTTTGTCCCGAACCTTCCCCTTCCTCACCCAACAATGGGAATTGGGCCCATTTGTCGTGTTTTCGAACGACCTCCCATGCCTCGATATGTTGAAAACCGTTCAGATATTTTTCTTTAAATTCCTTTAAAGCGACTTTCATCACGTGGACATCGCTACACCCGCTTCCTCGTGTGCGATCCTACATATTATAAAATAACAAGTGTTAAAAAATATAATTTTTTACATATTAGTAAACAAAATTAAAAAATATACAACGTTAAAAAATATAATTTTTACCGCTTGTTGGTATAGGCCGTTGAACAAGTTTATTTTCGTCATCATCGGGCCCCATTTAGATCGTACTTGATGCACGGTCCGGTTACTTCCACCAACGGTGTCGTTAAAATGATTTAAAATCTTACGCCAAAAACTATCGCGGTTTTGTTGATTGCCCTTTTTTTTGTTGGTAGAGCAATGTACCCACGCTTTCGCCAACGCCTCTTCTTGGACCTTTGCCCATTTTTGGCTCTCCATTTTTCCCGTTGGTAGAGCGTCATCTTCTTCGTTGCCGGCGTCTTGATCTACATTATATTCATCGTCGCCGGTGTCATTTTCATAGTCGCCCAAATTTTGAGTTTCGGGCACTACTTCCTCGTCCTCGTGAATAGGTAGAGGACGTTCAACATTTTCTCGTGTATATGGAACTTGTGGGGAACGAAAACCATACGGGTAGAAGGCGGGGGATTGAGGTGGATCCATTGATAACAAATTTTGATAATAGCTAAAAGTGGGTTGTCGTTGGGTGTTGTAAAAGGAGGGGTGTGAAGGTTGTTGGTAAAAAAACGGGGGTGGTTGTGAAGTATATCCGAAAGGGGGTTGTGGTTGTGCACTTGCACTGCTCGAACCACCACGAGACGGTTGCGAACCCCGTCCCTTAGTTTTTTTCTTGGCTTCGCGGGGTTGGTTCTCCATTGCTCGGTTTGAGAGTATAAAAGTTTGAGAGTGGTGGGTGTGGTAAAAGTTTGAGAGTGGTGGGTGTTGTAAAAAATTAGTGAAGTGGGTGTGGTTTGAGAGTATAAAAAATTAGTGGTGGGTGTGGTTATTTATATTTGTTTAAAAATTATTTTTTTTTTAAATTTGACCGTTTAAAAAAAAATGACCGTTCCTCAATCTTTGTGCCATTTCAACGCGGTGAACCAACCCCGAAACCCCTCCCCAATTAGGGTCCCCGCGATGATGGGGGCGGTGTTCCCGATCGGGGAATGGGGTCACCGATCCCCCTCCCCGCGAGTGCCCCGATCACCCTAAGTATAACCTCCTAGTCCATCTTCTCTCATCAACACACTTTCAAAACAAGCTCTCTTCTCCTCCCTTTCTTTGTGTTCGGCCGACCCCAACAACACCCACCATCATCACCTTCAAGCTTCTTTCAAGCAATCCAAGAACATCCCAAGGTGCTAGAGACCCTACAACTAAGCTTGGGGTGTTCGGAAGCTCAAGGACCGCTCTCGTTTTCTTTTATCCATCACTTTTACGCTTTGAAACTCCCCTAGCCTTGTGCTAGTAGTAAGTGCCTTAGATCTTCATCTTGTTCACATTTTTGGTGGTTAATAGTGAAAGGGATGATGAAATATTAAGAACTCTAAAGAACATAATCAAAGTCTTGAAGTATAAACTAACTAGAGATGAAAAATGGTTAAAGTAATGATGAAATCATGTTAATCTTATGTTGTTGTGCTTGTTGAATGTTGTTTGTTAGATAAAATGTTATGGTTCATCACATAGACTTGCTAGATCATGTTTAAAGACATGAACTAGCAAGATGTGAAGGTTAAAAATGTTGTGGATGATGAAATCATCCACACATAAGCTATTGAACTTGATTACATACATATTTCTTGAAAAATAAAGATCAAAATAGGTTGTAAACTTGTAGATCTAAAGATCTATGAGGGGTTTTTTCGAAAGAACCAAGTGAAAAGCATAAGTATTGTTAAAACTTGGTTCTTACATGAACTAAATACATTTTTAGTGGGTAAACAAGTGTAGGAACACTTGTGTAAAAAGAAGATTTCACAAAGAAATATTTTTAGAAAATATGTCTAGAAGTTGTGAAAGATCAAACTCTTTAAAAATAATTTTTTTAAGAAACTAATCACATATTTAAATATAACAAGACTTACTAAGTGTGCTAGTAAGTTGCTACATGTTTTTATAAACTTTCAAGTTCATAAGTTTATGGTTTGTGCTTGTAAGTGTTTACAAATATATTTCTAAATTTATTTTCAAAATAAACTTCGCCATGATTTTTATTACAAGACACTAAGTGCCAGAGGTTGATTTTCGTAAATAAAATTTGTTAAATATATATATTTAGAATATATATTCCATACTAAAACTCTTGAATGATTATTTGATTATTTTGTGAACTAGTTATATTATTTTTTTAGGGTAAAAATAATATAACTCATAACGCCACGATTTTACGACTCCAAAATAATACCAAAACCCTCACAAAATAAATATTTAAGTTACGCAAGTATTGTTGTACTGCGAAGCGCTAAAACGTGACTTATGTATATTTCAGAAAATACTCTTATACGTATATTTTTGCTAAAGTATTATTTTGGGAAACTTTATGAAGTAAAATATAATATTTTTGGGAAATATATATATATATATATATATATATATTTTGGAATTAAGATGTTTTAGACAAGTGATTAAAATATATTTTTCTAAGTGGGACTTAAAATATTTTTTTTTTCGGAATTACAAAGTGTACATGTATATATACCCCCATCCTTGGGAAGGAAATACACTTATAAAATAATTAAGAAGTGTGAATACGAAATAGTTGCCTAACTATTCTCCTAAATACAAAAGTTAAGCTAAAATAATTAATATTATTTTAACAAGTATAATATAACTCAAAACACTAAACCCTAAGCCAAGGCATGGCCCAGTCGTCTAATAGACATTAGTACGTGTAGGTCATCACGCAGCAGTTCGAGTTTGAGATTGACGTTACAGGATACGCACTTCTGTGAGTTTATGTCCCTCTTTTCTCTTAAATGTTTTCAGTTTTTATACTTCGGGGGTGGAATACATGTTACAGTAATTACAGACACTTTTATACATGGTATGGTTAGCTTAAGGAGGGTATACTACTTAGATCATGTGAGTGGGTAGGTGGTACTTGAGGCCATTAATCCTCGTTGTAGGACCGAGGGTCATGAGTGATAGATCTATTTGGGTGTAACGAGCCCCATTTCTGAGTCCGCTGAGTGGACCATGAGGTGACTATGAGCCCGACGCCAAAATCTGCTAGGTTTGAGTCTTCCTGCATCACTTCACACATATCATTGGCTTTGCAACCCAATGGTGATCTCTTTTTCCTTAATTGCTACATACCAGGGATTTTCATACATACTACAAAGGTTTATACATACTCACTTTTACATGAACTCGCTCAACTTTTGTTGATTTTTCAAACTACATGTATTTCAGGAAATTAATGGATCTGGCAAAGTATGCAATCACGTCAAGCTGCATAGGGAATAATGATGTCATCCAGGTTTAGGAGGTTTGACCCTTGCCTGGACGGGTTACAAGTCTTAAACCATGTTTCTAGTTAAGTCTTTTGTCGTGTCGTATGAACATGTTTTTAATTATGTCATAATTGTATGTCGTTTTATGTGTCAACTTTTAAAACAATGATGTTGTGGTAACGTTTAAAACTTGATGAATGGATGACTATCATGCGTTTTATTTTCATATAGCATTGTTGTGATTGTGCTATGGTATTTAGAAGTCACACCGAATAAACCCACGCTTCCGCAAAAGCCAGGGTGTGACAGCTTGGTATCAGAGCCTCGATCATAACGAACTAGGATTCTTTCTCGAGTCTAGACTATGATCACTAGGGCTCTCACGAAAACATTTTACATTGCATACAATAAACGTCCAGATCCAGGGTACAAAACATTTTTACAAAAGGCACAAATACACTATTCAAAAATATTATTTCAGTCTTAGAGACTGAGGGAGTTCAGCCTTAGAGGCTGGGGAGGTTCAGTCTTAGAGACTAAGGGAGTTCAGTCTTAGAGGCTGAGGGAGGTTCAGCCTTAGAGGCTGGGGAGGTTCAGTCTTAGAGGCTGAGGGAGGTTTAGCCTTAAAGGCTAGGGAGGTTCAGTCCTAGAGACTGAAGGGTTCAATCTTAGAGATTGGGGAGGTTTTAGAGACTGGGAGGTTGGTCATAGAGACCAGGGATTTAGTCTTAGAGACTGGGAGGTTGGTCTTAGAGACCAGGGAGTTAGTCTGAGAGGCTGGGAGGGGTAGTCTGGGAAGACTAGGAGGATTGCTTACTTGCATTATTGTGACTTACATGTTTATTTGATTTCATGTTGATATTTGTGCACATGTGTGGTTGTGTTACAGACACCATGGTTTCTTCTTCCGACACAGGAGTATCGGACACAGTGGACCACATGGCAGTTGTGTCAGACGATGAGATACCGTCAGAGGGAGACGTCTACACGTCCGACACCACGAGTACAGATGACGATGATTTTCAGCCGTTCGCGCTGTCAGACATCGGAGTTGAGCCTGCTGATGGCATTCCTGCTGGGGATCTACCTCTTGCGGTGATCCCTGCTCCCATTCCGCTTGCCGCTTTCCCTGTGATAGATATGCCACTCGATGTCGTATCTGATGACGACATTGATCTGTTCGAGGAGGGTCCCCCTGAGGACGACTATGAGGGCGGGGCCCCGATCGATGTTGATGCTATCCTTCCTATTGCTGAGGCTCCCGTTGGTTCACTGTCCCAGACTCGTTGGAGTCTGTGGCATCCGCGTCTTTGCACGACCAGGGTGTGCAGCATCACTCCCCTGACGCTGACGTAGCGATGTCAGCTGCACCTGGTCCGTTACACGAGTTTGAGTTTGACCATGAGGTCGATGACGATTTTGATCCAGTTTTCCCGCTGATTTCGATCCTGATTATGATATCGAGTTTATTCATATGGACCAGCCCTTAGAGGCGCCAGTGGCTCCCATTGATCCGTTGTTTGACATTCCTGCCGATTTTGATATGGATCTTGTCGACCCTGAGCCCGTCGCAGCACCAGAGCCTGTTGTTGACCATGGCCCTGTTCTTGATGAGGTCCCAGCCGTTGCACTGCCAGATATGGGTCTTGTTGATGATATACCCATTGCTGACCTTCCCGTTATTGCACCACCACTGGTGGGTGATCCTGTTATTGATGCACCCATTGTTGCACCTGTAGTACCTGTTTCAGCTCCTGTGCATGCTGATCATGCACCGTTCGCCACGCATGTTGACCCTCGATACGCCGACACCCTCAACGGGTGGATCGACGATGATGACTACCCACCATATGTGCTACCAGTCACACCTCCCGTAGCACCTGTTTCTGCACCCACTGATATCCCATTGTTTCACCCACACACCACTGACGTCCACCGCACTGACCTTCCCATCATATTCCTCCAGGACATACCGCCACCTCGTCCTGGAGAGGGGTCATCGAGGCAGCCGCCTATTTTTGTTCCACCCGTACTGACATCATCTTTTCCGTTTCTGTCACAGTTTCCTCATGTTGCACCACCTACTGCACCATCTTTCATACCAACGGGCGAGCCGTTTTTGTGGACTACGCCCCCTGTTATGCCACTATCTGACCCGTACCACCCATTTCATGTGGGGTACACTACGGAGGATATACTTGCGTCGCTGCAGCTACAGCAGGACGCGCTGAGCCGTCGTATTCAGGAGTTAGAGAGAGCTCCACGTCCATCTTGTCACTATCAGACCCCCTTTGCAGCACCGCACCCTCCACGTCCGCTTTCCCCTGATTCAGACGTTCGTTTCTTGACATCTGAGCAGCAGATTGCATATTTGCTGCGCGCCTATCGTGCCTTAGAGGAGGATTGGATGCTCATGCGTCGCTTGCTTTTCTCTCATTTTCCTCCTCCTCCTCCTCTGCCATCAGCATAGGTGTTTTTGGTTTGATGTAGGTCGATCATTTTGGTGAGAAAGTCGCGATTGAGCCAGCTTACGAAGACTTTTGAGAGATCACACTTTTGTATATGATATGTGTAGACAGATTTGTACTTTTGGGGGTGATGTATCCCCATGTTCTTGTTTTGATATATGATGTACTATTAAACATGTAAAACAATATTGTGGTCGTGATTAATGAAGCTCAATGGCAACATTCTCACTACATGCTTTGTTGAGTTATATGTTTTAATTTATAACATGAGATGTTATGTGCTTGATGGATGTTACTGTATATGTATATTTATTATACTTACTATGACCTGACCAACATGATCATCTTTTAGAAGATGCCTCCAAGACGCGATGTACGCATGCCTACTAACGAGGCGGAACTCCAGGGGATAATTGCCGCAGCTATAGCACAATATGCGGCCTCCCAAGCAGGAACAAGCGGGAGTATCTCGAACAACAACGGCAACAACAATCCACCCAATGGTAATGTTAAGTCGTTAAGACATATTACAATACAATTGGATATTTCTAGCACGCCCGCTGATACCATTTGTAAATGCTAACGTATGTGGAGGGTGCACCTACAAGCAATTCCTCGACTGTAAGCCCGTGAATTTCAATGGCACTGGAGGTGCTGTTGCGTTTGTTAGGTGGACTGAGAAGACAGACTCTGTCCTAAGAATGAGCAAATGCGCTCCTGAGCAACAAGTGACCAACATCTCAGGGCAGTTTCTGGATGGTGCCCTATCGTGGTGGAATCTGCAAGTGCAAACGTTGGGAGAAGCGGCAGCATACGCGCTAACATGGGCCGAGATAAAATAGCTAATGAGGAAGAAGTACTGCTCGCGAGCTGAAATACAGAAGCTAGAAAATGAGTTCTGGCATCTAAGAATGGATGGTCCTAAGATTGCAGAATATGTTCAGAGATTTCATGATTTGTCCCATGTAGTGCCGTACATGGTCACGCCTGAATTTAAACGTGTCGAGTGGTTTATCTGGGGATTGGCACCCCAGATAATGAGTATGGTTACCACATCCAAACCCGCAACGATCACGGAAGCCATCGACCTCAGTGTGGCACTTACTGAGGAGGCTATTAGATTGAACAAATTTTCCATTTCTGAACCAAAGAAGAAGGAGACTCATGTGGAGTCGTCTGGTGAAAACAAACGGAAATTTTCCAATTTCAAGCAAGGTACCAACATTGTAAGCAAGAGGGGTGAGTCAAGCACACCTGCTAGAGCCAAAACCGGTGTTGAAAGCAGAGGAAAAGGCTACATGGGCACTCTGCCCAAGTGTGATACATGCCAGCGCCATCATTCTGGCCAGTGCGGATTGAGAAAATGCGAGTCATGTGGGAAGAACGGCCACTCGAAGGATACATGTTGGGCCGGAACTGGTACTGGGCGTGGTGGTAATCGAGGTTATGGGAACGGTAATGGAAACCGCCAATAAAGAGGAAATGGCAGAAATGGAAACAGTGGAAATTTTGCGAATCAAGATGGGAGTGGAAATCGCAACCAAAACAACACTCTAGGTGGAAATGGGAATGGGAATGGGAATGGGAATGGTCGTGGACCGGGATGCTTCAATTGTGGAGATGTCGGGCACTTTAAGAGGGAATGCCCAAAACTGAACCAAGCACGGGGAAGAGTCTTTAACATTGGTGCAAGGGAAGCGCGCCAGGATCCAAACGTTGTCACTGGTACGTTCCCGATAAACCAACGCTTTGCATCTGTTCTGTTTGATACTGGTGCCGATTATAGTTTCGTATCGTTAGAATTTAAGAATATACTTGGATTAACTGCTAGTAAGTTAGACGTTCCGTATTCGATTGAATTGGCAAATGGGAAACTAGTTGAAACGGGTGAAGTCATCAGAGGATGCGTGATAGAACTGGGAGGACACGAATTTACGCTAGATCTACTGCCAGTCGAGTTGGGAAGCTTCGACGTGGTAGTAGGGATGGATTGGTTGTCAAGCAACAAAGCTGAGATTGTTTGCCACGAAAAGACCATCCGCATTCCAATGGCAGATGGAGAGACGATCGTAGTTCATGTAGAGAAGCGTGATACGCCTCTGAGGATTATTAGCTGTTTGAAAGCTAGAAAGTGTTTACAAAAGGGATGTGTTGCCTTCTTGGCACACATCGTGGATAAAGAAGCTACCGAGCCAAAGATCGAAGACATTCCAGTCATAAAAGAATACCCTGAAGTCTTTCCAGAAGACTTACCAGGATTACCGCCGCACAGACAAGTCGAGTTCCACTTCGACTTAGTCCCAGGCGCCGCGCCTGTGGCTAAGGCACCTAACCGACTTGCGCCTTCAGAGATGCAGGAGTTGTCGACGCAACTTCAGGAGCTATTGGATAAAGGATTTATCAGACCAAGCTTCTCACCTTGGGGAGCTCCAGTTCTGTTCGTCAAAAAGAAGGATGGTAGTTTTCGTATGTGTATAGACTACCGCGAGCTTAATAAGTTGACTATCAAGAACAGATATCCCTTGCCAAGAATTGATGACCTGTTCGACCAACTTCAAGGTTCAAGTTTCTATTCAAAGATTGACCTTCGATCAGGATATCATCAACTAAGGATACAAGAGGAAAGTATCCCGAAGATGGCCTTTAGGACTCGTTATGGACATTATGAGTTCCTGGTTATGCCGTTTGGGTTGACAAACGCACCGGCAGTTTTCATGGATCTAATGAACAGAGTCTGCAAGCCGTACTTGGATAAATTTATGATCGTGTTTATTGATGACATTCTGATCTACTCGAAGACGAAGGACGAGCACGAACAGCATTTAAGAGCTATCCTAGAGCTACTTAAAAAGGAAAAGTTGTACGCTAAGTTCTCGAAGTGTGAGTTCTGGCTGCGTGAAGTCCAATTTCTTGGACATGTGGTTAATGGAAATGTAATCCATGTGGATCCAACAAAGATCGAGGCGATCAAGAATTGGGAGACTCCAAAAACGCCAACTGAGATTCGACAGTTCTTAGGTTTGGCTGGTTATTATCGAAGGTTCATTGAGGATTTCTCTAAAATCGCTCAACCTCTGACCGCGCTCACACAGAAAGACAAGAAGTTTGATTGGGGTGACAAGCAAGAAGAAGCATTTCAGTTGTTAAAGAACAAGCTTTGTGACGCACCGATCTTATCGCTACCGGAAGGAACAGACGACTTCGTGGTATATTGTGACGCCTCGCGTCAAGGTTTGGGTTGCGTGCTGATGCAGCGCCAGAAAGTTATAGCATATGCTTGTCGCCAGTTGAAGGTCCATGAGAAGAATTATACCACGCACGACTTGGAAATAGGCGCGGTGGTATTTGCGTTGAAGATCTGGCGACCTTATTTGTATGGTACGCGATGTACAATCTTCACTGATCACAAGAGCTTACATCACATATTCGATCAAAAAGAGCTTAACATGAGACAAAGACGCTGGGTAGAGCTGTTGAATGATTATGATTGCGAGATCAAGTATCACCCAGGAAAAGCGAATGTGGTCGCCGATGCCCTGAGTCGAAAAGAGAGGATCAAGCCCATAAGGGTTAGGGCTTTGGAAATGATTGTCCAGACAGACCTCTCTTTGCGCATTCGTGCCGCGCAGAGAGAAGCTTTGAAAGAAAGGAATATTGAGGACGAGTATCTCCGTGGGATGGAGAAGCAGTTGGTACCAAATGGGGAAAGGACTTTGTGCTTTATGAAACGAATTTGGGTTCCTTTGTTTGGTGGTTTGAGGAAGATTGTTTTTTATGAAGCTCACAAATCTCGGTACTCGATTCACCCCGGAGCGGATAAGATGTACCAAGATCTCAAGGACTTTTACTGGTGGCCAAGGATGAAAGGCGATATACGTTGGTAAGTGTTTAACTTGCGCCAAAGTAAAGGCCGAATACCAAAAGCCTTCAGGTCTTCTACAGCAACCTGAAATACCCAAATGGAAATGGGAGCAGATCTCAATGGAATTCATAACGAAATTGCCAAAGACGCCAAAGGGCCATGATACAATTTGGGTAATAGTAGACCGTCTAACCAAGTCTGCTCACTTCCTACCAATCAAGGAGAAAGACAACACGAGTAAACTCACTGAAATATACATGAGGGAAATTGTTGCCCGACATGGAGTGCCTCTCTCAATTATCTCTGATAGAGATGGACGCTTCGTGTCAAGGATTTGGCAGTCTTTCCAAGAAGCTTTTGGCTCACAGTTGAATCTGAGTACTGCTTTCCATCCACAAACTGATGGCCAAAGTGAACGAACTATTCAGACATTGCAAGTATTGTTGTATTGCGAAGCGCTAAAACGTGACTTATGTATATTTCAGAAAAATACTTTATGAAGTACAATATAATATTTTTGGGAAATATATATATATTTTGGAATTAAGATGTTTTAGACAAGTGATTAAAATATATTTTTCTAAGTGGGACTTAAATTTTTTTTTTCGGAATTACAAAGTGTACATGTATATATACCCCCATCATTGGGAAGGAAATACACTTATAAAATAATTAAGAAGTGTGAATACGAAATAGTTGCCTAACTATTCTCCTAAATACAAAAGTTAAGCTAAAATAATTAATATTATTTTAACAAGTATAATATCAAAGTAACGCAACTCAAAACACTAAACCCTAAGCCAAGGCACGGCCCATTCGTCTAATAGACATTAGTACGTGTAGGTCGTCACGCAACAGTTCGAGTTTGAGATTGACGTTACAGGATACGCACTTCTGTGAGTTCATGTCCCCCTTTTCTCTTAACTGTTTTCAGTTTTTATACTTCGGGGGTGGAATACATGTTACAGTAATTACAGACACTTTTATACATGGTATGGTTAGCTTAAGGAGGGTATACTACTTAGATCATGTGAGTGGGTAGGTGGTACTTGAGGCCATTAATCCTCGTTGTAGGACCGAGGGTCATGAGTGATAGATCTATTTGGGTGTAGCGAGCCCCATTTCTGAGTCCGCTGAGTGGACCATGAGGTGACTATGAGCCCGACGCCAAAATCTGCTAGGTTTGAGTCTTCCTGCATCACTTCACACATATCATTGGCTTTGCAACCCAATGGTGATCTCTTTTTCCTTTATTGCTACATACCAGGGATTTTCATACATACTACAAAGGTTTATACATACTCACTTTTACATGAACTCGCTCAACTTTTGTTGATTTTTCAAACTACATGTATTTCAGGAAATTAGTGGATCTGGCAAAGTATGCAATCACGTCAAGCTGTGAAGGGAATAATGATGTCATCCAGGTTTAGGAGGTGTGACCCTTGCCTGGACGGGTTACAAGTCTTAAACCATGTTTCTAGTTAAGTCTTTTGTCGTGTCGTATGAACATGTTTTTAATTATGTCATAATTGTATGTCGTTTTATGTGTCAACTTTTAAAACAATGATGTTGTGGTAACGTTTAAAACTTGATGAATGGATGACTATCATGCGTTTTATTTTCATATAGCATTGTTGTGATTGTGCTATGGTATTAAGAAGTCACACCGAATAAACCCACGCTTCCGCAAAAGCCAGGGTGTGACAGACCAAAGGTAAGTGAGCATCCCAATTACCACCGAAATCCATGACACACGAGCGAAACATGTATTTAAGAGTACGAATCGTTCTTTCAGTCTGACCGTCGGTTTGGGGATGGAAAGCGATACTTAGATTAAGCGTAGTACCGAGAGCAGATTGGAACGTTTCCCAAAGACGCGAGGTAAACCGACCATCGCGGTCAGAGATGATGTCACGAGGTGTAACGTGAGACAGATAACTTCGTCGTGTAGATTCGGGCTAATTTTTCCACCTTAAAGTCTTCTCGTATCGACAGGAAATGAGCAGATTTAGTCAAGCGGTCAACGATAACCCAGATGCTATCTTGACCTAAGGTTGTACGCGGGAGTTTCGTAATAAAGTCCATGGCTATGCTTTCCCATTTCCACACCAGGATCTCGGGTTGCAGTAGCAAGCCAGAGGGTCTTTGTTGTTCGGCCTTGACTTTCGAACAAGTCAGGCACTTCGAAACATAGATTGCAATATCCTTCTTCATTCCAGGCCACCAGTATTGTTGACAAAGGTCATGATACATCTTGTCGCACCAGGATGAATGGAATATCGTGATTTGTGGGCTTCGTCCAACAGGATTTATCATAGGTTAGTACGTTTGGGATTCCAAATTTGGTCCAAATAGTGGAATATCCCATTCGACTTATTCACTAACTGCTCGCCATTATGATAGTTCCTTTCCTTATTCAAAGTGCGTTCAGTAAAACAAGCATGCTGAGCATCGCGGATGAGGGTTTCGAGATGATGCTGGGCGTGAACATTAAGAACACTATGCAAATAACTCCGTCTACTGAGGGCGTTGGCAACAACGTTTGCTTTGCCAGGATGATAACGGATCTCACAGTCGTAATCGTTGAGAAGTTCTACCCATCGGCGTTGGCGCATATTCAGTTCTTTTTGGCTGAAGATGTGTTGTAGGCTCCTATGGTCGGTGAAGACCGTACACTTGGTACCATAAAGGTAGTGTCGCCAAATCTTCAATGCAAAAACAACTGCGCCTAGCTCGAGGTCGTGGGTTGTATAGTTATTCTCGTGGATCTTGAGCTGACGAGATGCGTAAGCGATAACCTTGTCTCGTTGCATGAGAACACAACCAAGTCCAAGGTTTGAGGCATCACAATAGACAATGAAGTCATCGTTTTCGTCGGGTAAAGCACGAACTGGAGCATTGCAAAGCATATGCTTGAGAGCTTGGAAGGCAGTCTCTTGTTCGGTTCCCTAAACAAAAGGCTTCTCTTTATGCGTCAAAGAAGTAAGCAGGACAGCGATTTTCGAGAAGTCAACAATGAATCGACGGTAATAGCCCGCCAATATGAGGAACGAACGAACATCGGATGGTGATTTTGGAGTAACCCAACTCTTAACAGCTTCGATCTTCGCGGGGTCGACATGAATACCTTGACTATTGACGATGTGACCGAGGAATTGAACCTCCTCTAGCCAAAATTCACACTTGGAGAACTTGGCATAGAGTCGATTCCCCTGGAGTAACTCGAGAACCAAACGTAGATGCTGCGCGTGTTCGGTTTTCTACTTCGAATAGATAAGGATATCATCGATGAACACGACGACGAAGCAGTCAAGAAGTGGTTTGCACACACGGTTCATCAAATCCATGAAAACCGCAGGTGCGTTGGTTAAACCAAAGGGCATTACGACGAATTCATAATGACCATAGCGGGTTCGAAAAAACGGTTTTCGGAATATCTTCCTCCTGAATGCGTAACTGGTGATAACCTTAGCGTAAATCGATCTTCGAAAAACATGTAGCACCTTGCAACTGATCAAACAAATCATCGATTTGGGGTAGGGGATAGAGATTCTTGATCGTCAGCTTATTCAACTCCCTATAGTCTATGCACATCCGGAACGACCCATCCTTCTTTTTGACGAAAAGGACCGGTGTGCCCCAAGGAGAGGTGCTAGGGCGAATGAAGCCTTTGTCAAGTAATTCCTGGAGCTGACTCGAGAGTTCACGCATTTCGGACGGAGCGAGGCGATATGGAGATTTAGCAACAGGGTTGGCTCCAGGAATGAGGTCAATACGAAAATCAATATCACGGCTCGGGGGTAAACCAGGTAGCTTATCAGGAAATACGTTTGGGAATTCACAAACAACAGGGACATCTTTCACTAGTGTCTTCTCTTTCTTTTCCTCCTCCGCTACTACAATGTTTGCCAAGAAAGCTCTGTATTCCTTACGGAGAAACTTGCTCGCTTGGATACACGAAATGAGTTGGAGACCTTTCGAAGTAGTTTCACCATAAACACACAATAGATCACCATTAGCGAGCGAGAAGCGAATCATCTTATCGAAACAAACAACTTCAGCATGATTCTCATGAAGAAAATCCATGCCTACTATGACGTCAAAACTACCGAGCTGCATCGGAATAAGGTCGATAGGAAAGATGTGATTGTTGAGTTCGAGAGTACAATCACGAAGAACAGAATTGACAGCGACGGTTCTTCCGGTGGCAACTTCAACATCGAATGACGAGGGGAGATGGGCGCGCTTACGATTAAGGAGCTTTTCGAATTCTAACGACACAAAACAGTTATCGGCTCCAGTATCAAATAAACACGAAGCATATATACCATTCACAAGGAACGTACCATTGACCACATTGTTATCGGCTTGAGCTTGACGGACATTGATGTTGAAAGTACGTCCGCGGGCTGCTTGCTGCTGCTGTTGTGGCTCTTGCTTCACCACTCTATTCGGGCACATGTTTGCGAAGTGGTTGGGATCACCACACGCAAAGCAAGCTCTAGCGTGGATCGCGGGTGTAGGAGCCGCTTGTTGGCCTTGAGGAGCGAGAAGTAGAGCTTGTTGGGTAGGAGCTTGACCTTGAGCTGGAGCTTGACGTGGACCTGTACGGCAGTTGGCGGTGAAATGGCCGTACATGTTGCAATGCACACAGTATCTGCAAGCGATTCCCACTGGATGGTGATAGGTACACGTAGGTCAAGCCGGGTGAGGACCAGTGTATGCACGCTTGGCCAGCGGTGCATGAGTAACCGGTGCCGCTACTTGGCGGTGTTGAGGCTGCGGTTGAGCAGGAACTGATTGGAGCGGGGCAGAAGTGGTGATAGCGCAATTTTTGCTACTGTTGTTGTTGTTCTTCCTCTTGCGACGAGAGGACATTGAAGATTGTGGTGCGGCGACGGTTTCAGTGGTTGCAACAGTGATGGCTTGATGCAAATTCTTGGAGGCTTTATCCCAGTAACCAGCCTTGACTCGCTTGTCGTTTATCTCAGCAGCGAGTAAGAAAGTTTCCTCAATCGTTGACGTCTTTGCAGCTTGAACGAAATCAGTCACGCAATCCGGAAGAGCACGGATATACTTCTTGATAGTGTTTCGGGTGTTGAGACTTGGCCTGGACAGATTATGCTTAGCTGCTTGAAGCGAGCAGTCAAACCAGCGTTGTCGCCATCCTTCTGCTTGAGATGCCAGAACTCGTCCTCCAACTTTTGGAGCTCGTGGGGAGGGCAGAACTCTTTCATCATCAAGTCCTTCAACTCGTCCCACGTCAGCCCGTAAGCTGCGTCATTCCCTCGTTTGTTTTTCTCGGCCGTCCACCAATCTAAAGCGCAGGATTGGAAGACGCCGGTGGCGTTAACAGTTCGGAGATTATCAGGACAGTTGCTCTGACGCAGGGTGACTTCAATAGAATCAAACCATTGAAACATGGCCGTGGGACCACCTTCTCCGATAAATTCCTTTGGACCGCAAGCTTTGAACTGCTTGAAGCTAAAAGCAGACTTAGGTGAATCAGTCCGGGACTCTTCAGAAGACTTACTAGCGTTTTCATTCAGCTCGCTAACAATTTGCGGGATAACTTTCGCCATTTGCTTAGCGACGAGGGCGACGATGCGTTTGTCATCATGATTGCGGCGAGCTGAACGGGAATGGAATTATCCGAATGACGATATTGTCTGCAATAGACAGCGCCAAAGGATTCAAAATGCTATATAATCGAATCTCACCTCACACGTACTACTACGAAAGCTCAGGAACACAATCATTCACATAAACACATAATCACAGAAGCACGTAAACATGTAGGACACAGAAGCACGTAAGCACGTAAGGCACATAGACACATAAGGCAGCCAGAATACAGAAACCATACTATATTTTGCACGTATTCTCCTATCATTCAAAGTTCGCGCGCATTCGCGAATAGCGATTGCGATTAGCGATTACACAGCGAGTAGTATAGCATAAGCGAGTAACATAGCATGCGATCATCCACAAGTAGTAACTATTTGTTAACGTAGTGTAGTGAGTGTTGTGTGATCAGCGGAAGCAAAAAGGCGTTAGATCAAAACCATTAGTACCTCAAAACGCTAACAAATAAGCATAAAACCACATGAAACACATAAAATCCCACATAAAACGACAAATATCAGAGTCAGCAATTGCGGGCTCAGAATCGTAAACACATAAAATCAGCGAGTGCGAGCTTGAAATCGAGGATAGATTTTCTAAGGCTTGATAGACGTTGACTACCCAAAGTGATTCGACTATTCTCAAGGACTCTGAGTCTGCGTTTTGGCCTAATGGACTGTGCTCTATCACCGGTATACAGTGAATGACACACATCTCTTTGGTTATTTACGCAACTCGAGTCGTTGGAATCCATCGAGACTTTGGTGAGAGTTTTGTAAAATCAAAATAAAGGGCGGAACGAGTCATCAAGGTTCGGGTTTCACCCCTAGCTTAACGACTACATTCCTGTTTGTGTGATGAAATCACGAGAGTGAGAGAAGAATCTGCGTCGAAGTACGGATTTCACTCCTGTTTGTAGATAAAAATGCGGGTCGAACGAGTGATTTAATCGAGAGTTTGCGGTTTTCACACCTAATCTCGATCCAATCACTGGTGCATTTTTGAAAATAGTGCAGTGCGACTGCCTTAGGAAAGGCAGTGTGATAGTATGGGGTGAGTGCGAGTCGATCGAGAAATATCAATAAGCTCGTACAGAACCCCTAACGGGTTCGTACAAGGCGGTCTGTTGGTACTTAGACTATAGACTAGGTCGTTTCTAGGACATTGATGTGTGCGTAAGTGTGTATAGTTTTTTAATGTATATTTTAAGCCCTTTTACACTTTTTAGCCAAGTTTTAAATTTATAAAACACGATATTTACTAACACTAAACACACATATGGGCAAGTGCACCCATCGTGGACGTAGTATAGTGTTGGTAAGATACCGAGGTCGTCCAAGGACACAAGAGCTTTTAGTACCGGTTTATCCTCAACGTCTAATCAAATCAAAGAGTTAGAAAAAATGTTTTTTCAAACTAGAAAAATAAAACTAACTAAAATGCTGAAAAATAAAATAAAAGTAAAAACAGATAGACTAGATGAATCACTTAGATCCGACTCGTGTATAGTGTAACCTTTGATTATTTCCGCACTTTTGCACTTTTTAAGAGATTATCTTAGTTATTGTAGTAGGCCCTTCTTTTGAAGGTGACGTTACCCTCAACCCAGTAGTTTGAGTCAGCAAGGATACAATCCTAAAGGGTCGGATTATTGAAAGATAATTAATTAAGTTATTAATGCATAATATGGTAGGCCCCTCTTTTGAAGGTGACGTTACCCTCGGCTAAGTAGTCTGAGTCAGCAGGGATACAGTCCTAAGTAGCCGGGTTAAAGTATTAATAGTAGCTTACATATGAGGGGGTCAAAGAGTTTGGACCCCCGCCATCCAATACCGGTGGGTATTGAAGGAGGTCCTACTAAATTTGACCCAGGTCCTTGCAGGATCTATACACTGAACAAGGCAAGACTCTTACCAAACCGTTCCCTTAACCCCCGACCAGGTAGCCAACATACCTCCATATAGACCGTGGAGATATGAATGGTGAAAATCTTTTATTTTATATAGACAGTAAAATAATGCCAAGACACCACGGACAAACGATAAGGAAGAATCACCTTCAACATAAGAAACTAGTTATTAAAGTCATTAATACATAACCAAATAAAAAGTGCGAAAAGATTAAAAATAAAAAGTATTACACTAGACACTTGTCTTCACCAAGTGATGTAAGAAACTTAGGCAAACATGGCCTTTGATTGTCAAGAACTCTTACGATCAATCTTGGATCCCGAGACGACTCACACACTCTATGATGGATAATTGATGATGGTGGTGGATGATGGTGTTGTGATGGTGGTAGGTGGTGGGTGAAGTGTGAGAGAGGTGGTGTGCCAAGGGATGCCTTTGAAGTGAACCAAGCACCCCTATTTATAGCCTGCACAGAAGCCTGGACACGGCCCCGTGTCCGCTGGGCACGACCCCGTGTCCATCCTTTTCTCTTCCTTCATTAATTGCAGTTTGTCTGCATTAGTTGACCACGCCCTTGTGTCCGCTGGGCACGGCCCCGTGTGTAGAAGCGTATCTGTACCATCAAGATTTGCTTGGATTCTGCGAATCTTAGCGTTGACCACGGCCCCGTGTTGAGCTGGGCACGCCCCCGTGTCGGGAATAGAAGCTTCTACAACTTTGTCTTTTCTGCAGACACCTGAACACGCCCCCGTGTCTGCTGGGCACGCCCCGTGTCCGCTGGGCATGCCCCGTGTCCGCTGGGCATGCCCCGTGTTGAGCTGGGCACAGCCCCATGCTCAGCTTTCTTCTTGTTTTTTGCTTTGGGAGATGCTGTCGAGGGGTCGGGCATCCCACGTTTCTTCCCTTTTCTTGTATAATTGTTAGATTTAGCTGCATTTTTGCTTCTTTTGTTCATTTAAGCTCTTTTAATCCTGAAAATACAAAAGGAAGACAAAAACACACTTTTTCCAACATTAGTACTAAAAATGGTTAGTTTTATGCCACATTTGATGTAATTTATATGTTGCATTTTGCGCACATCAACATCGACCCGGACTAGGTCGAGTCTTGCCTAATTCCCTATAGTTATGGCTCTGATACCAATCTGTCACACCCCAACCGATGTCGGAATCATCGAGGCGCGACACTGAGCGAAACAGATTGTCCATGAGTATCCATAACAACTATTCATTACCAGATAATTAAACGTCATGTCCCATACCACAAGATATCTAGACAAACAGTTATTACAAATAATTGTCTCATAAACCAAAATACTGTTCCGACAACTCAGATTTTATTTAATTCGTTTGTTTCTAAGACTCCATCCTAGCTTGATTCCCACATAACAGCAAAACGTCCTAAGAACCTGTCACATACCTTAAAATAGAGGTCAATACACATAGTGTAAAGGTGAGCATACAAGTTTAATAGTAATAATAGAGTTCGAAATCGTTTACGCATAACCAGCATGTAACATGTACAAAGTGAAGGCAAGTAGGTTATCGATAGAGAAATATGCACAGACATGACTGCGAGTTGTAGAATGAGCAAAACATATCCCCACTAGGACACGTGAAGTAAAGCCCTTAACAACCCCTGCCCATGACTGGTGCTGAGTCCAAACTATAGTACGATCGTTGCTAAGGTGTCAGGCAACAATCACTGTGTTAACATAACATAAAAGCATTCATCGAATAACACGTAGCATGCAATAACGGTCAGCGTATAAATAGTGTTTGCGTTGTGTGTAGATTGTGATTTGGAATAAGTAACGTATGTAACACCCAAAAGTGCGTAAAACAAAAAGGGATCGAGTATACTCACAGATAGCGTTTAACAAGTAAACACTCTCTTGGATTGAAGGGAGCACTGAGAGATTAGCCTGAACAGTTAACGATAGTATAAACGATAAGCGGCGCGTTAAACAGTGAAAGTGATAAGTGTCGGATGGCAATCCGATCGGATGGCCAGTCGATCGGATGTCAATCCGTTCGGATGGTCATCCGATCGGATGGCCATTCGATTGGATTGACACTAGTTTGGTGAGGATGTGTTTGTGTATGATGGCTTTGAATTTTTCGTTGTAGCATTTTGAAAACAGAGAAGTATCTCTACCCTTCAGGTCGATCAATCGAACGGTCGTTCGATCGGATAGCGATCCGATTGGCAGGACACTTAGTGAGAACAAGTTCACAGCAGGATTGTCACTCGATCGGATAGCAATCTGATCGGTTGGCAATCCGTTAGTTACTGATGATCTTTGAAAATTATGAAAATGATTAAGTGTTGAAGTTCCAAATGTCACATGGTCGGATGGTCGTTCGATCGGATGGCAATCCGTTCGACGTTCAGATCTTTGAAAAGTTGAAATAAAAGTTTAAGTGTGAATCAAGGTGCAATCCAATTGGATTGCGGTTCGATCAGATGGCAATCCGATCGGACGGCGATCCGTCCCGCGATCTGATCTTTTTGCAGCTTGAAAAGTTGTTAAGTTTTGAAGGTTTTGCGATTTGATCGAGACGGTATCACAACGTGCTAAACAACAGAAACCCCATCATGACCTAAGTTATCCGATCGAACAGGAACCACCCTAGTCCGATCAGTTCACTGTTCGAGACGGTTGTTCATGTTTAGCCCGAAATCAGTTGTCTCTTGGATAGAATTCAGATCTTGAACCAATACATCACTAAGAAAGAGTAGAAGATCTGTACAAGCTCCGATTCTATCGGTTTTGAGTGCATTGAGTGTAAAAGAGTTGAAAGAAAGTTAGAAAAACCATCTTTCAATCCTTTTTAACCATGAATATGTGTAGATCTATGCGAAAACATTGCTTAATCTTGTGGAAATCCTTCAGATATGAGTTGTTCTTGGTGGAATGAGGCCAAAGCTTGAAGTTCATAAGAACTCCATGATGACATCACCCTAGAACACCTCAAATCCGCTGATTTCACGGTTAAAAGTTAAGATTCAAAGGAGAAAATGATGAAGAAGTGTGTGTAGATCGTAGAAGTATAAGATTTAGGTTGAAAACTTACAAGAATCGTGAGAAATCGAGAGAAAGAATGCTTGAGTGCGGCTGGTCGAGTGGAGGAGCTGTCACATCACAAGTGATGTGACAGGAGGGTATTTATAGGGTTTCCAAAAGAGGAAAGTGCACAAGGGTCGGATTGGCCACTGATCGGATGGCCACTCGATCGGTTGGCCATTCGATCCAAGAGTCCGGCGTGTTGAGTTTTGTCATTTTGATTCGATTCGCGTGTTGAGCGCTGCGATGCGTTTCGAGCGAGCGATGCGATAGAATTACCCATTAGCTACACAAATAACCTAACTACTATATCTAACATACAATCACTATAAATAACTTGCGTTTAGCGTTTACGATTTAGATTTCGTCGCGATAGAATTGCGATTGCGTTTCGATTAGTCGCCACAAAACATACAGTAAACATGCACAAGTAACACATAAGTAACACACACACGTAAAACAATATTCAGAATCTAACAGTCAAGGTGCGAGCGCGATTGCGATGCGATTAGCGATAAAGCGATAAAACATGCGATAAAACCTAGATTATTAATAGATACTCCACATAATACAACTAAAGCAATTAAATAAAAAGATTCGATTACAAGTCAAATAAGTCAAAACAGTAGTTGAGCAAGGAGTGACAGATCGCAATTAGCAATCTTTTCTTCCTTTGAAATCTTGACTTTGACTTTGACTTTCGTAACACGCGGTGTTACATCGTGGAACTCTGTAACTCTAATAGCTCTGACCGTCAAAGATAACCACAAAAACCACCGTTTGCGGTTGGCCATGTGCTAGCTTCTTTGATGGGAGAGTTGCATGTTAGGTTTGTAGCTTACTTTTTTTATTGTAGTTATACTTATTTAAGTTGAATATGAAGAAACACGTATGAAGAAACACGTGTTGATAATTTTTATTAACACTCAAATTTAAGAATATATTAATATGGATATTGATTTTATTTAATTAAATATAAAGAAAGATTAAAGACTGAAATATGCATAAAATATTACACGCTACAATTAACACTTCCTAGGATTTCAACGACTCTCGCCTTCTTCCACGCGATTTCATTCTTTCTTTTGTTTTGTAGATCGCCTAGCATGTTGCAGACTTACTGATCATGTTTAGCAGTTGTGTGATAAATTCTTCTACGTTGTTCTTGAAATCTGATGGAGGAGAGTGGAGGACTTCATCAAGCAATCCGATGCTGCTCCAGGTTTGCTTGTAATTGTTATCACTGATGATGCCGACTTTTCTGTTTAGTTCTTCGTCTGCTCTCTTTTCTTCGAGCGACCATCTAGAGAATTGCGTTTTAACATTGCTGGTGTCTGACCAGTGGTAGAAGCATTTGTTAGCCATCTATATTATTGTTGGTGTTGCTGGTTTTGGTTTGTTTTTTGACAAACAATTTTTAAAAGACAATTGCTGATGTTTTCAATCAAACTAATCATCAAACTTTTATAGTATTGAAAATGGTAAATGAAGAGGTTAATTGTAATTATGATAACCTGCTTTTTAAGGTTTAAATTTTGTCCTTTGGGTTGATATTTAATTTTATTAGCTTTGCCAGGAAAGCTTATTTTTGAAAGGTTTTGCATTAAAAGCCCGATGTTTTTAAATATAAATGCACATGTTTATATTAAATGTACACGTTTTTTCCTCCTAGATTATTAAATGTACAGGGAATTTAAATTTGACCTTTGGGCTGTTAGATATTTCACTATATAATATCATTTCCAATACACCTGTTTTCCATCACGTTTTACTGCCAACATACCTTTCTTTCACATCAGTTGAGTAATATATAACATAAAATGGCGTCATACACTTCTGCAAAGTCTGATGATTATCAAGCAAGTATATGCGGATAGGGCTATTCTTCAAGAGTTGAAGAGGTGTTTTGATAGACTGCACCTTGGTCTGTTCACGAGAGACTAGGATTCTAGAAACCTGATGGCGATGCCTACGACTTTCGTTCGTGACCTTTGTGTTGTCAGTAATATAGAGTGCGATGATAGAGACGTGGAGTTCACAACGATGCTCAAGGATATACATCGAGAGGTTCAACACTCAATGGAATTGAAGTTAAAATTTCTTAATTCTTGCTGTTAGATTTTTAAATTTATGACTGTTATTGTTAGATTTGAAAGTTTCTTAGTTCAGTACTCGATGTAGTTGTTACTCTTTTAATGTCATAAATTTTAATCGTATTAATCTTTCTTGTCACATTTTACTTTTACTTATTTTAGCAAGTTTATATTGATGTTAAATTGTGTTGATGTTAAATTGCAGATCGATATTGATGTTGATGTTAAATTGTGTCTGAATTTGATATTGATGTTAAATTGTGCCTGAATATAGAATTGCAAACATGAAAGCACTGTTGAAGAAGAAGAAAATTTCCTACAAAGGGAAATTGTCACACCCCGATATTTCCAACATAACCCGGTGGGCCGGTGGGGAGTATCGTGACGTAGTTGGTATCATCATACACAATTAAACACAGATATAGCACAACGGAAGGCTTGGAATGAAATTACTATTACAGACCGAATGTTCAAGTTCAAAAATAATAATTATACAGACGGTTGTAGAAACGGATCCACAGGCGGATCTAATAATTATACAAAATGATGTTTATCAGACTTTAAGGCATCCTAAGGATTTTCAAGATCCTCTATTGACACCAAGCATCTCCCGGCCTATTGCGTTTATTACATGTCACTTAGTCTTTTGAAAATTTACCAGTTTACACTAGTAAATACAATTAACTGACACATTTGAAAATATTTCAAAATTGATTTAGGTGCACAAGGCATGAAATATCTTTTATAACTTGGGACAATTAAGAATTTTAATCTTGTACACAGTTTTAAATTTTTGTCAATACACATGGGGCCCAGTATAGAAACCGAGACATGATTAAACGACACACCACTTTTATAAATCCACAAAGGAGTTATCCCCAACCTTGTGGGTAAAAATATATTTTAGCATTTGCATCTGTCAGGTGTATGCCTACACCCCGTGCATAGGTCGGGGCCATTTGCAATTAAATGAGCCGAGGATATCCAGGACACGGTCGTGTTAACCCTAATGTTTAAGTTATCAAACAAAACAGGTTAAAACAGATTATGCAGATTTGATAGCCACAATCCGGCTAAGTGATCCCATACCCGACCAAGCGGTAATAATTTACCGTATCCCAAGCCCGTATAAGGGAAAATAAGTTAAAAGTATTTACCTGAGTTATAACTTGATTTTAAATGCAAGAATTAACAACACAGCCGTATAATTCACTTAGACACGTGTAGATAGCTTTTACCGGGGCTCCTAGTCTGGAATGATGGTAATATTAACCAATTAGATTGCTAACGGGTCCTATTTAAGTCATAGACTTAGACCGGTTAGCTTAAAGAACGAAATACGGTACGATACGCTAGATTAAGAGATGACCGGATTAGAATGTAATTTAGACCCAACAAGTATGAAGGCTTGTATAATATGGGTAAACTAAATATGTTATGGAATTTGAAGTTTAAATGATAAGGTTAAAGCCGTTTCGTTTAATTTATGCAAACTAGTCACATAAGTCGAACCGAACGCGTATAAGCATTAACGGGTCATCGGATGAGTCATATACAAGTTCCATATGTTATTATGCTTAAAATGTGTTATGATATCAGTAGGATATCAACATGTATGCCCATAAAGGTTTTAAAACCGAATTAATCCCCGTAAGGGCATTTTGGTCATTTTATGACTTATAAAAGGAGCTTGCAAGTAAACTGAAGTTTTGGTCATAAAAATTCTGTAAAAAATATTTAATTTATGATATAATATCAGTAGGATATCAAATATATGTGTGGTTTATGGTTTATGGCCAAACTATGCACCGTAGGGGCATTTTGGTCATTTCACACATAGTTTTAAGGACTTATTTGGGATTCTGAGTTCATGACTTATACCTACTGCAAAATTATTTAAAATGGTTTATAAAATTAGTAGGTAACAAGTCTTGGGTGCTAAGTATGGTTTAAAACCATACTATGCACCTAAATAACGTAAAGTCGTTAGATGACGATAATTTCGATGTTTAAGAAATTCTGAGGTTATGATCAGCTTTGAAAAGTCAAAATATTTTATTTTTCATAACATATCAGTAACTAAAAGGTTTTGCATGCATATTGTTTAAAACCCAATTTATGTGTTTAAAGGGTATTATCGTAATTTAATAACATTATACAAGAACATGTGCATAAACTCAGTATGTAATCTGAATTGACATCCCAAATAATCCTAAATATGATATTATATCAGTAGGTAATGAGTTTTGTCAAGAAATTATGTTAAAAACTCAATTTGCATGTAAAGGGCATTTTAGTCCTTTTAAAAGCATGATTTACAATTAATTATGCAAATTTAGTTTATGACCAGAATGTTAGCATTAAAATATGCTAAATATATTTACTAATCAGTACTTAGTTCATTTGCATGCTCATTTGTATTAAAAACCTTATTTTTGAACAAAAGGGCAAATTAGTCAACATTTAAGCATAATAACGGAATATTGCAAAATAACTCGGATTACCATATGACTATGTAATATAACCTCAGAGGGTTATACTACAATATAATATAGTCACAAAGGAACCTTAAAACAGAATGAAACTATGCTAATTCAGGTCAGAACCGAAAGTCAAAACAAAAGTCAAACTTTGTGACTTTCGGTTGCGAACCGACCTTAAACCTGGAATTGTCGGGTTGAACATGTTTACACATGTTCTAATAATATTTACCAAGTTTTTAAAGTGATAAAACACATTTATAACACCTACATTATCAGTTATGAATTATTTTAAAAACTGACCCGTTTGACTTTTTAAATTAATAACTTTGACCCGACAATTGACCAAGCAAGCGCGATTATTAGGAGGTGCCCTTTTGAGGGATTAACACCTACCTAATTACGATCACGTAGCCATGTTCGCCTCGAACAATGGCTGGACCATAATGGTCTAAGCCGAAAGTCAAAGCTTTTATCGTAAAACTTTGACTTTCGGCTTTTAAAATCCAAAAAACGAAATGCAGAGGCTAAGGAAACTTACAAAGGGTCCTAGCTCGAATCTTCAACTGAAAGGGAGTCTCCTTAATCCAGGAATCTCCAAGAGATCAAGAACAAGTGAGAAGAGAGTGAATTTTTGAATGGTGCAAGGAAAATGGCTCTCCAAGAACTCTATTTATAGTTGAACATCAAGTCCTTGGATCATGCCAGGTGTTAGGGTGCTTCCAAGATCACCCCAGGTGTCCTAGCTGATAATAAAAACCATCCAAGAGTCCCTTGTTTCGAGTTTTGTGTATGCATGGCGGTTTGTTTGGTGAGCAAGGAAGAACATGGTAGCTGTCAAAAACCCTCTACCCAGATGCCTTTCTCGCGCCCCGAGACCAGGATTGGTCAAGCGGGTCACGGCCCACGAGCCACACCAAACCCATCCAAACATGTTTAATGATTGGCAATATTAGTCCCTGTTCTTTTTAAACTAAAATAACTTTCATATATTGCACTTTTGGCCCTTTAAATTAGGTTGTAGGTGATCTTGGAAGTATAACAAAACACCGTTAAGCTCCGGGTTCGTTAAAAGGTCACTCAGAGGTATAATTAAACATGTTGACGCTTTTTTTAACCCTTTAATTCATAAACTTTTGATTTATTTCACAAACGGTTTCGTACGTCCAACGTGTGGCTCATTAATGAATACGAATACCGTAAAAGGTTATTCAGAGGCATAGGTTTTGCATGTTGACACTTTTAGTCCCTACACATACATCTTTTCACTGTTTGGCAACTTTAGTCCTTCATAGTCAACTTTTGACATAATTAGGGTTTAGGACACGTGTCTTCACATCGTTGGACACGATTTTACGAGGTATTACATCCTCACCCCTTTAAAAGAAATCTCGACCTCGAGATTTACTGAAACAGGTGGGGGTACTTCTGTTGCATAGTGGACTCGACCTCCCATGTGTATTCGGGGCCTCTACGGGCATCCCATTTAACCTTTACAATGGGCACGTGTTTCCTTCGGAGCTTTTTAACCTGTCGATCCTCGACTGATATTGGTTTCTCAAAAAAACCTCAGGTTTTCATCTATCTTCACGTCTTTATGAGACACTGCTAGCTCCTCAGGCAGATTTAATTTATATGCCACAGACCCGACACATTCGATAATTTCGAATGGTCTGATATATCTCGGGCTCAGCTTGCCCTTCTTGCCAAAACGCATCACACCTTTCCAGGGTGATACTTTTAGCAAGACCTTGTCCCCTACTTGGAACTTTAGAGGCTTGCGCCTCTTATCTGCGTAGCTCTTCTGCTTATCTTTGGCAGCTTTTAGACGATCATAAATTTGTATAATCTTATCTGTCGTCTCTAGGACTATCTCAGGTCCTGATAGTTGGGCCTCCCCAACTTCTGCCCAACAGACGGGCGTTCTACATTTTCTCCCATATAAGGCCTCGAAAGGCGCAACCTGGATGCTCGTATGATAACTGTTATTGTAGGAGAATTCAATGAGGGGGAGATGGTCATCCCAACTACCACCCAAGTCAATGACACATGCACGAAGTATGTCTTCCAATGTTTGAATAGTACGCTCACTCTGTCCATCCATCTGAGGATGATAAGCTGTACTGAAATTCAAACGAGTGCCCAAAGATTGCTGGAAACTTTTCCAGAAGTGAGATGTATATCTAGTATCTCTATCGGAAACAATAGATACTGGCACTCCGTGAAGGGACACAATCTCGTCGACATATAACTTTGCTAATTTATCGGAGCTATAAGTCTCCTTTATGGGTAAGAAATGAGCTGACTTAGTCAGTCTGTCAATGATAACCCATATTATATCATTACCATGCTTAGTTTTAGGTAACTTGGTTATAAAATCCATAATTACCATTTCCCATTTCCATGTGGGAATTTCTTGTTGTTGTAGCAGTCCTGACGGCTTTTGATGTTCAGCTTTAACCTGTGAGCACGTCAGACACTTAGCTACGTGTGTGACTAGGCAATGAAACAACTAGATCACGTGCGAATAGGGTTGTACTTAAGCACCATTTATCAAGTTTAGACAGAGGAAAGAAATGGGTAGATCTATTGGGTTTTGGCGAAAATATAAAATGATAAAGCCAAAAGACCAAAATACCCCCACTTATAAATGTAAAATTTCAAACATATCCCTCATTAAACGGTGTTTTTTAGCTAAGTTAGTCATTTGGATGAAAATGACAAAAAATGCTAAACGTGTCCAAACCTCAGGGACGATTTTGGCAATTAACTCTTTAGATTTTTATCTTATGAATTTGTTCTCTAAAACTTGCTCTCATCTACATTAGATAAATAACAATCCATTAAACTACACAATTGCAAAATGCATATATGCACGTAGTACTCAAAAGCATAACATTCTTCAACTTTAGTCAAACGATTAACAAGATTGGGTTGAGGGATTTATTTATGTTAGTTGAATAATTGGAAAATAAGATGTTTGTGCACCAAAAATTAAATGTTGTATCTTAAAAGTTAAAACAATACAACACATGCCAATGAAAACAAATTAACAATATAAACTTTATGCAACAAACACTCAAATGTTTTTATACAGAAATCCAACTAAAACTGTTATCGTAATCGTAACTCATCTTACATTCAAGCTTTAAGATGGCAGTAGCTGCTATAGAGCTGGTATGGTCACACCCAAATGTTTATTCGCTGTCACACAAATTCTTTTATGCGTTTTGCAAGCAGTTTTATTAAGATAGTTCATTCTCTTAAAAGCAAATACCATATTTCTTATAACACACCCGAAAATGGAAACAACTCTTTAGCTTTATATGCATTTGGTTCATCAGGAGGTTCTCCAAATATAGGACTTGAGAAATCATTAGTTGTTTGACTAAAAGGTACCAAACATAGCCCTTTACTTCTTAGATCTTGCTTTGGAGCCTGGACAAATATTAATTTGGTTGTAATTTAGTTTACAGATGATATAATGTGAAATTTAATTTATGCTAAGGAAGATGTAAAGTCAAGAAATTGGTAGTTCTACCTGCTGCTGTAGCTCAAATGGAGTTCCTTGTTTTATGTTTGGAGCCGTAAGAACCTGATTATAGAGAAACACAAATGGGATATGTAAGTTCCACGAAAAGACATACATATCCTCATGGTTATAAATCATTTGATATAAGATCAACGTGCAAATAGATCATTTTAGTTGAAATTTTGGTGAAACAGAGACTTTGGAATAATGTGTGAATCCTAGACCGGAAATTATTGTAACTTTATAAAATGGCGAGTCCTCTCTTCACACACACACTAGAAATAGCGAAATAGGCCGGGTACTTGGGTAGGCAGGTCTAACAGGTAATTTTTGTACCGGTGGGGTTAAAACAATTTTTGTCCAGAATATTTAAATTGCTTTTGTGTATCATATATGATCACAGTAATAATAATAGTTTTCTCACAGTAATGATTTAGGAGATTCACACCTTAAAAGAACACTATGTACGACTTTCACAAACATTTGTGAGCTAAGTAGCACTGGAACGGGTACAGGGACGATACGAGAACGAGGATCGGCAAAACTCAAAATTTCAAGATACGGGTACGGCAATAAAAAATATAAAAAATAAAAATATATTAAACAAATTCCAAAAATACTACATCTTCCAAAGGTAATTAATTATCAATAATCAAATCATTTTCAAATTCCGGTTCATCTAGTGAGAGATCGGCAATCGATAGAGAATTAGAGATGATGAGACTTGAGAGTTTAGAGATTGTTCACTAATGGAAGGAAAGGAAAAGAAACAAAAAGAAAGTAAAAATATTTTGTGTTCCAGATTTTCATTTAAGGAAGGAAAAGAAAGGAAAATAAAACATGTCGTGTTCCCGAGTTTCATTTAAGGAAGGAAAAGAAAGAAAATGAAAGGAAATCTAGGCTAAATTCTTTAGTTTTTTTTATCCTTCCGATTTGGAAGGAAACGAGGGGAAAGACATCTTTTTTTTTCCTTTCTCGTCCTTTCTTTTCTCACTTTTACTTTCTTTTCTTTTCCCTCGTTAAGTTAACTCGGGAACAGAGCCTTAGAGAAGCCGAATATGATAGGTCTATTTATTTAATGGCCGGTTGTGGAATTTGAAAGGGTTAAAACCCTAAAATTAAATGAAAACGGGCTGGATACTTCTACCAGATACGTCCCCGACATTGGAAACGTTTAGGAAACGTCCCCGACGAGTACCCATGGTGTTTCCGTCCCCGACAAGTACCCGATACGGGTACGGCCACATAAATGGAGTCCCCGTGCTACATAGTTTGTGAGAAACACGAAGATAACAACTAACAGCCAAGTACACACACAAAAAAAACAAGCATACGTATACATATCCATATTTATACATCGTTAAGGTTATGTTACTTGATGGTTGGTTGGTTATATGATATACTTACTTTGATTTTCTCATGCAGGAATCTGATGTACTCACAACTTTCTAACAATACTGATGCTGTATCAGTCTGTAACAAAAGGAACATATGATTTTATATTGTCAGCATAAAGTGTCTTCCATTTGGGAAGATTTTCTAGGTGTTAACATGGAAAACAATAATATCGGAGTGCAAAGTAAGTCGGAAATCCATAAATATTACTAGACTATAGGTTTCATACATTTTTCACCATCATTTTTTGTCAATCTGAGTAAAGTAGATATAGTTTATCCCAAAGGTATTACAACATCTGTTGTAAATTTATTGTTATTTGCAAGTTACATCAATATGTTGGGTCCTATTTGTTTTTAGGCAAAAGAATAGTATGTTCTTTTCTTAACTCGGATTTATAATGTTACGTAAAAAAACTGATCTAAAGAGTCTTCCTCTGGTCGAGTTATCAAAAGAATATTATGTGGTTTTCTCTTTAGAAAATTTTAAAGGAAGAATAATTTACTAATCATACCTTTCCAAAAGGTGAAACTAACTGTTGGAGTGCAGAAATACTGCCACCCAAATTCTTTTTATTTACCTGTTAAGTAAAAAAAACAGAAAAAAAGTGTCCTTAGAATTCAGATAAGGAATTGCTAAAAACCGATGAACACAAGTGCAGAAATATTATGCCTATAGTTTCTGAAATTGGCACATTGTAAAAGACAGAAAACAAAGCAGCAATATGATGTGAAGAACAGAAAATAATAGTCTGTTAATAGTTAATATAACTAGAGTAGTATTTGACAGTTTATCCTGTGCAAAATCTGTCATATTCAATTAAGCGTATAAACAGGAGTTTTTGTTCTATGTTACGGGATTCTGAAACCGTTAAAACACAAAGGACACTGTTTTGCATCATACCTTCAAAACTGGTTGATGACACTGTTTTGAATTCCGATCAGGTGGCATGTCAAAACATGTGTCTGTGCAAACTTTTAGTTGTTGGGTCCATGTAGCATCATCCCTGGTGCTGATGCTCTTTCTGCATACAGTTACTTGTATATGTCAGACATATGCGTTATTTAGTCTTTTATGTCAATTTTACTATGTACACTTTCTAAAACCACAATTTACAGAATCAAAGATTTTCCGCTTCATCTAGCTTTCTTTTAATATTTATAAGGAACACAAGTAGGAAAACACTTGTATGCACCCGTGTCTTTATTAGTTATATGTCCATATGCAATTAATAATGGCTTTTCCTAGGAGACATGGTATACACAAACATGTTTGATGACTTACTTTTTGTTAAATTCCAACATTTGAGGGCTTTGTGGAAGTTCAAAATGACTATTAGTGATTACAGAAGCTGACTCGCTTGCGGTTGATGAATCGTTGGGTCTAACTTCTAGCTGTTGGGTCCCCTTAGCATCCCTAGTGATGCTACTCTTTCTGCATACAGTTGGTTGCATATATCAGTTGTATGGGTCATTTAGTCATTTATTTCAAGTCATTTATTTCAAGTTTACTATGTAAACTTTCTAAGACCTCAATTTTCGGAATCGAGGGTTTTCCGCGTCATCTTGTTTTCTTGTAATATTTATAGGGAACACTAGTAGGAGAAAACCTATATGCACCCCTGTCTAGGGTTATATGTACATATAGAATTATCAACGGTATTCTGAAAGAGGAAATACTATAAACAATCATGTTTAGTGACTTACATTTTGTTAACGTACACCAATTGGGGCCTTTTTGCAATTTCAAAATAACTATCAGTATTTATAGAAGCTGACTCTGTTGCAGTTGAGGAACAATTGTTACTTAAAACTGTACGGCAGGTGTGCTCTCTCATGTAACAGACTTCAAAGACAGGTGGATCCTCAGTATTTCTTTGAACCTGCTTTAGAGCACGACAACCACTTGTATGCTTGAAGCTACATCTATAATATACTCTGCAAAATATTTACATATACTGTAATGAACTTGAGTCCTTGAAGATATCAGGACATCACTTTAAAATAGCTAGACATTATAGAAAATTAAATTTACTGTACATGATCAAAGTCATATTTTCACTGTTTCACACAAATTCATTGTTTTCCATACATAATGAAAAGCTTTTTTCACACAAAATATTTTCCTTCCCTAGAAGAAAATATTGTGAGCATTGTTATTCGCTAAAAGAGCAGCAAGGAAAAGGTTATTGATATACCTGGGGTATTTGCTACCAAGTATTTCCTTTTGACCATACTTTCTCCAATGATAGACATCAGCATGAGTCTTCTGAACCACTATTCTTTTGCTGACTTCCGTTTTGCGCTTCCGATAACCACGATGCTTTCTGGGAGGAAAATAAACCATATTACATATATGCATATTTATCTTGTCTAATTGTTTTCTACTTTTTACGCCTCAGTAAAATTTACGTTACAATGTGTATCTAAGAATACTACAGCCCGTAAACACATATTTACGATTAGTTATACATAGCTATATCTAATATCGAGGTATAGACTGTAGCATACTATGAGAGAAGGAAGAGAAAAGTTAAAAGTTTTTGATGTACCTCGGCAAACTTGAATCAAGACTTTCATTTTGAAAAGGCTTTCTCTGATAGTAACAATCATAAGAAGGTGACAATTTTCGGGTTTCATTAAACAAGTCCACATTGTGATCAATCTGAAGCTTTTCGACACATTCCCTGTCTTCCTTGGTATCCGTTGACAAGTTTTGATTTACTTGACCTATAGATTGACTCAGAAAATAAATAATTAAATACTTGAGAGAACATATACACACTGACCGACTTTATTACAGTGAACTGTCTATATACAAGTTGGACTAGTACATAACAACATCATCTTGATTCATATTTTGTAAAGAGAAACCTTCAAATAGCAGCGCAATTAAGATTTTGTTGCTTAAAACAATCGCCGAAATGAAATTTACCAGGAACTGAAGGAACAATCTGAAGCTCGAGAAAGTGTTGGAGTGAGTTTGTCTCTTCTGCTAATTGATCCATCAAACTCCCATCTCTTTTGAGTTGTACAAAGGCACTCTCCCATGTTAGTTTTCCATACTTTAATGCATCCCACCATTCAATCTCCCCCTTAATTGCCATTGTATCTCCAGGTATTTCCGTGTCGGAAAGATAGTCGAGTTTCATGCAATTAAAAACAAGTAGAGTATTTAAGTGTGGTGCAATGCAGACACCACCAGAAACACTCACTAGCTCAGGTAGGTCTATAAGGGATATCCTCCTTAAGTTTGGGAGAAATGGACCATTACTCCGAGGGGCACCCTCCTCCAAATTTACAAGACAGTTGACCTTGGGGCAGTCTTCAACTATAATTTCAGTCAAACTTTGCAGATTATCAAGCAAGCATTCAGTAAAAATGCTAGTGAGCTCCGGGCATGTATGCAGGGCTAGAATAGTTAAACATGATAGACTGGTTCTGCCAATTGGACCCTTTGAAATCCTTTGTAGCTTCTTCATGAAATTAATGCTCAAGTATTGCAGTGATCCAAGTATTTCATCATCTTCATTATGGCTTGTAGATTTATTTTTGTCTCTATAAAAGTCCTCTTGATCGACCAGAGTTTGCATCTCATTACACTCCATTAACAAACAATATTTAAGCTTCCTTATGTCAAAAACTGAGAGCTTCTTAATAGTCCAATGACGGCGCAAGTATAAAGCTCTAGCATCTCTAATTAACTCAGCAATTTCATCGGTGTTTCCCTCACCATTCATATATTTCACACATTTCTCCAGTTTCAAGAAGTTTTCTTCAGTATCAAGTTGCACAGAAAATGGGAGCTCTTCACAATGACCAGTCATAAATCTATAGTTCCATAAACTTACATATATCAGTACCTTATACCTTTCCAGCCTTAAGAACTGCTGCAATGCTTTAGCAGTTGGTAAGTACAGCTTCAGAGTTTTAAGGTCTGGTAAGAAACAAAGATCTCCCATAATGGCTTCCAAAAGTTCTACCTCCCACCATTCAGCTTCTGGACTGACACTGATACTTAACTCCTTTAGCTTCGTTAGCTTTAAGATTGTCATCCTTGGGATTATGTGCTGTATGCCATGTCGGTCTTTATGGTCATCTGCATATGCAGACAAAGAGACCCTTAGATGTTCCAAAGTCTCTAATTTGCCAATTTCTTTTGGTAGATACATGATCTCAGTTCCTTCAAGATCAAACAACTTGAGATTCTTAAGTGCTCCAACTTCAGGTGGTAATTCTATCAAAAGTGAACAGTCTCGCAAGATAAACCTTTCAAGAGAGCATAGCCTGGAAATGGATGGAGGCAAAGATTGTATGCATGTATGAGATAAATCTAGTAACCGAAGGACTGGACCGACTATCGTATTCTGAAATACAGATGGAGGTCGAATTGTCCAACTATTTTTCTCTTGCAAAAACGACTTTGCCATGAAGGGGGGAAAGTGAAGTTCTGGGGTCAAGGTAGAGATTTTGTGATTGTTCAAGTGCAGCACATCTCCATACAAACGATTCTCGACTAAAGACTCCATTGATCCTTTTTAACTTATGGGCTTTTAACAAACACAATATATCAATAAGTCACCAACCTAAACCTCCTCACCCTCTTGCATCATATAAGTATCAATTCCTGTACATAAGCAAAACAGATACACCATCAGGTCTCTTAAATATCCGTCCAAATATTCATATATCTTCTTCCACCAATAAATATGTTACAGCCCAAACAGGAAAACTCAACCCAAAAGACTAATCTGCCAGTACGAGAGACCATTTGGACTCTAAACCCCACATATGTTGTCCGTACGATCGATGTGAGACAAGTCCTGTACCTTGCAATGGTTTCAGTCCATTACGGAACTTGTCCCACATCGGTTGTATAGACAACAAATGTAGGGTTTATAGACTAAATAGACACTCCCACCAACCAGATTATTATTTGGGATGAGTTCTTTTGTTTGGTTAGACAAAACCTAACACTTGATGTTTGTTAACTGCTAGAAATATATATCACAAACAACAGATTTGTAGTAAAAGTGTTCTAAACCCTAAATTGGGGTCGGTTAGAGTTAGACTAGTGGGTATGGGGGCCGTCCCCATGCCCGGCTTGTGCTCGCCGCCCCGTCTTCCCCACCCCCCTGCTCCGGCGCCGGGCCAGGCCCGGCTTCTCCGTCTCCCCAGCGACGGTCTCGACGCCCCTCACTCCCACACACACAGCTATACATACATATATATATATATATAGGATAAGGATCATGTGAGAAGTAGTAGGCTATTTGAGAAACTTGAGAAGCATTCTGGACCACACATTTTCCCTAAGCAAAAAAATGCATAAAAAATGTAAAAAAATGCAATTTTTTTTTTTTTTTGGATTTATACATATGTGTATATTCTTAATCATCTAACTATACATATATGTATATTGTCAATTATACATATATGTATATACATGTTTAAAATTGAAAAATAAGTGTTATTTAGGGTTTAGCATTAGTATTTAGGGTTTAGCATTAGGGTTTAGGGTTTAGCTTTATGGTTTAGGGTTTAGCTTTAGGGTTTAGCTTTAGGGTTTAGCATTAGCGTTTAGTAATAGTATTTAGGGTTTAGCATTAGGGTTTAGCTTTTGGGTTTAGCATTAGGGTTTAGCTTTAACTTTTATGTTTAGCTTTATCTTTAGGGTTTAGCATTAAGGGTTTAGCTTTAGGGTTTAGTTTTAGCTTTTAGGGTTTAGCATTAGGGTTTAGCTTTAGGGTTTAGAATTAGGGTTTAGCTTTAGGGTTTAGCATTAGGGTTTAGAATTAGGGTTTAGCTTTAGGGTTTAGGGTTTAGTATTAAGGTTTAGCTTTAGTGTTTATGGTATAAGGTTTAAGATTTATAACACATATTTTTTCAATTTTAAACATGTATATACATATATGTATAATTGACAATATACATATATGTATAGTTAGAAGATTAACAATATACACATATGTATAATCCCAAAAAAAAAAAAAAAAAAATTAATCCTTAAAGAAAAAGCTGCGATTTTTCCAAAAAAAAAAAAAAAAAATTGCATTTTTTTTACCTTTTTTTGCATTTTTTGCTTAGGGAAAATGTGTGGTCCAGATTGCTTCTCAAGTTTCTCAAATAGGGTGGACTTCTCTTAGGATCCCTATATATATATATATAGAGAAAGTATAATGTACAAAAACCCTTAACCGACATTAACGTACGACAACTAGCGTAATTAGAGTCCATGCGTGATTATCAACAAGGTTTCATCAAATGAACTAGCGTAATTAGGGTCTAATGCGTGATTATCTTACAAAAATGATCCCATGCGTCATTTTTGTGTCCCATGCGTGATTAGGGCCGGATCCGACGGTTCCCTGCTTCGCGTATGTGATGTACGATAACACTTAATGTACGTTAACCCCTCCCTATATATATATATATATATATATATATATATATATATATATATATATATAAAGGGTTCATCCCCACCCCCTAGGGTCCATCCCTTGGGGATGAGGCTCTCCATACCGGTTAGTCTTACAAGCTATCAATCAACCAATTTATAGTTTGAAATTAGCAAAATCATCACTAAGATTACATGTACTTGATGTTTTACGAATCAAATGCGATCTATATCAGGAGATATATGGCAAAGCAGTAAATGACCTAAACGTTGACTTTGAGAAGCATAACCAAAACCATAAAAAATAAAAATAAATCCAAGAGAACATACTTTAATTTCTAGATTGAGATCTTCAGTCCAGTTAAACTGGAGAGTGAAATTAACTTGATGATCCACGCGAAAACATATTTGGTCAAGTCAACGGTTCATTGCTGAAATGAAAGCCAACAACTACCAGCAGGAAATTGCATGGAAATTGCACAAAAATGCAGCAGCAGGGTAAATTAGACGATAATATGTGGTTTTGTTAGAGCATTCACATCCAAAGAATCATATTCTTATTCTGAGCGAGAGTGAGATGTTTTTAAAATATAAAAAGTATAAAAAGTGGTTGTGAGTGAAGGAGAGATGTTCATGTCTATATTTGGGGGGACACTGTTCACCCCCTATATATAGAGTTAAATGCCATTTTAGTCCCTGTGGTTTTGACCATTTTGCCAGTTTAGTCCAAAGGTTTCATTTTTAACCTGTGGGTCCAAAAAGGTTTCACAGTTGCCATTTTAGTCCACTTGGATAACTTCATCCATTTTTTCTGTTAACGATTAGGCCAATTCGGTCATTTTGTATGTAATTCTGTTAACTAAAAGGGCAATTCAGCCATATAAAATGACCGAATTGGCCTTCTCGTTAACAGAAAAAATGAATGAAGTTAACCCAGTGGATTAAAATGGCAACTGTGAAACCTTTTTGGACCCACAGGTTAAAAATGAAACATTTGGACTAAACTGGCAAAATGAGTCAAACCACAGGGACTAAAATGGCATTTAACTCTTTAATATATTTTGAAAGTGGTTGTGAGTGGAGGAAAGAGAAAAGATAATGATAAAAGTATAAAAAAATTATTTAATTGAAGAGGAGAGAGAAAATGTAGTGTTTTTTAATACTCCCTCCGTCCCTATTTAGATGTCATCGGACCCACATTCACACAATTTAAGAAATAGTTGAGTATTTTATTTTTTGGGTTGTAAAATGACAATAATGTCCTTAGAAATGACAATTAAATTGGGACAACAAAAAATGGAAGTTTGTAATGGTAAGGGCAAAACTGGAAATTATTTGGAAATGACAATTAAATTGGGACAACCAAAAGTGTAAATTTGGACATTTAAAATGGGACGGAGGGAGTATAATTTAGGGTGAAAATATAGTGGTTTGAATGTGAATGCTCTTAGTCCCCAAAGACTACCCGTCACATAGGCGTCACCTCGGCGCCACCTCACCAAGGGAGAGGACCATCTCCGGACTACCCAAGGGTGTGAAGGATAGTCCTTCCCCTTTTTTTATTATTATTTTTTTTATTTAGTTAAATAATTAAAACAAAGTAAATAAAAATAAAAAAAGTTACATTTAAATAAAATTCTAAAGCTACATTAAAAAAAAACCTAAAGTTACATTTAAAAAAAACCTAAAGTTACATTTAAAAAAAACCTAAAGTAACAAATAAATAAAAAACTACTCGTTGTTTTCTCCGAGATTCCAAATGTGTTCGATCAAGTCTGATTGAAGATTGGCATGTGTGAAATCGTTATGTAACGAGAACCAGTTTAAATCTTATTGTTCTTCGCTAACCAGAACATTATTCTGTTCCACCGCATTCTCGTCATACTCACAAATTGCATTTCCTTCGTCTTCGATGATCATGTTATGCAACAAAATACAAGCATACATACAGTATCACAACGTTCTGGGTGTAAAAGCGTGTGTTGGTTTTCAATAATATGCCATCTTTGTTGGAGAACACCAAAACACCGTTCAATATCTTTTCTCGCCGCTTCTTGAAACTTGACAAATTTCTTTCTTTTTTCATCTGGCGGATGCCTAACAGTTTTAACAATTGTAGAGTACTGTGGGTATATTCAATCGGCAAGATAATACCCGCGTCTGTACTCCACTCCCGAAACCGTAAACCTCGTATCAGGACCGATCCCTTTTATAACATCGTCAAAAACCTCGGAATTTTGTAGAACGTTGACGTCGTTATTCGAACCAGGAATCCCAAAGAAAGCATGCCAAATCCATAGGTCTTGAGACGCAACAACTTCTAGAATTATTGTTGGATGTCCTTGATCGCCTCGCGTATACATTTCTCGCTAAGCGGTAGGACAATTCCGCCATGGCCAATGCATGCAATCAATGCTCCCGAGCATGCCTGGAAAACCGTGCGTTGCTTTGAGGTGTTGATACAATTGTTGTACGTCATTGTAACTCGGTTTTCGCAAATATTTTTGGCTGTAGAGCCTCACCACAAATTTGCAAAACTTGTATACACATTCTCTAGCAGTTCTTTCGGACATCTTTAAGTATTCGTCCCAAGCATCGGTTGACGTCCCATAAGCTAGTTGACGAATCTCCGCAGTGCATTTCTGTAAGGTAGTGAAGTCCCTTTTGCCTCTAGCATCGTATCGCAATGTAAAAAACGGGTCATAAGCGGCTAAATCGTCGGCTATACGTAAGAACAGTCGACAAGTCATTCTGAACGGCGTCTAAAAATACTCGCCAAGTACAACGGTTCGTCGGCAAAGTAATCGATGACTAATCTTTCGTGAGCACCTACACGATGTGGCAAGTCATATATAGTAACACATATATAACTTATAAAAATAATGCAACGCTGTAAAATATAAGAATAATAATATAACTAACTTTCTCGGTCCCGGTCGATGGTCGGGTTCCTGTTTCATGGTTGTGACGAAACCTCCTCATCCTCTTCTTCCAGAACTAGTTGTGTCGCGGCTACCACCGTGTTTATAAAATATTTTACGGCTTCTAGCGTGTCCGTCGAACCCGACAAAGAGGAAGATGACATTGTGTATTTTTTAGAGAAGATTATTTGAGAGTGTAAAGGGGGTTGTTTGGAGACTGTGGGTGATTTTTTGTATACAAATGGTTAAATGAATAGGTATTTATAGGTTTTAAAATATTTTTTTTAAACTAGCTGTTATCAACGGCATTAAATGAAGGGGGTCCATGTCACACCCCAACCGATGGCGAAAACATCAGGATGAGACGAAAACTAGATTGCAAGAGACTTCATAACACTATTTGCGACAATAATTAAATAATAGGTTTTATTTCATTTCTAAAAGTCAATTACAAAGGTTAAAGTCAATTACAACAACTTGATGTACCAAATGTTCAATATGAGTGTACAACAAACAAGTACAAATTAATACAATAAAATAAAGCTTTAAACGTCTAGGTGTGTATCTAAGCATCGTCCCTACTTTAATTTCAAAGCGTCGTCATCCTCAACCTGTAACATGTTTAAAATAAAGTTCAATACAAAAGCAAAGGCGAGTATACAGGTTTTGTTATATGTAGCATACGAAGATAAGTTTCAAACAATTCCATGTGGCAAGCTCTTGATACAAGACAAACAATAAAATCGGCATGTATTTAACATATCAAACCAATGATGAAACGCAATATGCTCATGACATAACCACAAGTCTACGGGCGGTGCGTTAATCCTATAGCACTATATATGTCACAGATAGGCTTGTACGAAGTTAATGATAAATCTAACACAAGATGTCCTCAACCCAAGTTTAAAGTATCAAGTAATCAAATAAGCATGCATGTATGAGGAATGTTTATGCAATATGAATAAAGTTTGTGTGTAAGTTAATAAATAACATGATACACCCCAAAATGTGGTAAACGAAAAAGGGGTTCAAGTATACTCACATAATTGCGAAGAGTTAATCCACGAGAATGCACCGCACGAAAAGGAACGGTTTATATCTAAATAATAATCGCAATGCAAATAGATGAAATTCTAAGAGAAAGAATAACCTATTGATTTTAGGAAATTGGGTTCTCCTATTTTGGGACTTGAAAATATATAAAATTATATTCGTTCAACAGAGAAATACTCAAAACAATAATTATATATGTTTTAGAATTTACCAATATGGCAAAAATCGTGGAATTGTTATTTTAATGGTTTTAAATATTTGATAATGCCAAATGATTAAATAAGTTCATCAAACTCATCTACAAATTATATAGATTCAATTTAATATTCATCCCCAACTTTATTTTAAAATAATAATTTCGTAATGGGATTTATTTGTCTAAACAATTCCACCAATTCTTTAGTTATATAATCATTAATAAAAAATATAGAAAATCCATCATAAATTTTACCATCATATAATCTGTAAAAATCAGTATTAAAATTTATGAAAGTATATATGATAAACTCGCATATATTTTCAAAGGATTAAAATATATAAACATAAGTGATGCGAATTAGATCTAAAACCCAAAAATTAAGGAAAGTCTTTATAAAAATTAACTAGTGTTTATATAATCTGAAATAATCAATAAAAATATTTATTGAATTTATTTAAGACTATCTTGTATTTTTATTTGATTTAACTAGCGATTAAAATATATATAATTCACCAAAATTCCAATTTGATATCTAAAAATTCCCAAAATCTACACATAACATGCTAATATGATATATAACAATATTATACTTTCAATTTCATCAAAACACAAGTCTAAACCTAAAAGCCCCAAATTCTATGCATGAAGAACCCTAATTTCAACTAAAAATAGATTCAGATAAATTAGCCTTCTATCACTGAAATTGATAGAGGGCTTTTGTAGAGCACGGAAATTTAAGCAAGTTGGGCTTTGGAATCACCTGAAAAGGTTGAGAATTGAAGGAGATATCGTTTTCGCAAGTTACAAGCCCTAGAACGTTCTTCAATTAAATTCTCGATGTAAAGATGATGAAATGGATAAATTTCAGTGGGGTTTTACATGGTTTGATCAGGAGAATGAATGGTAAAAGTTTCAGGACCTAATTTGACTATTTGAGACAAAACCCAATTCGTGTTCATGAGAGTGTTTATGGTGATGAAACCTTGCATTTGATTGTTTCAGTTTCCACGTTAATTAATCGGTTACTTAGTCTAAATATTAATGCACCACGAAGACGAATCAATTGGGATCGAAATGAATGTCATACGTTACGTAACTGAAAAGATCAGGTCGGGTCGGACCTATTGGTCTCGTGTTGCGTTTCAGCTTCAAGGGAAAATGGGGAAGATGATCAGCGGGTTCAGGATGTGGATTTAAGTTTAATGAGCTGGATTTAGATACATTAACTGATGTAGTCCAGTTGGTTAAGCGCTTATATGTTGTGTGAGGGGATCCGGGTTGGAGTCCGTTCCCCTACACGTTTTTTTTATTAGCTATTAAACCAGTTTCTGTAATAACACTTTGGTCCCTCAAGTTGATATAATCTGCTAACTGCATTAACTTATTCCATTAACCTACTTAGGGGCTGTTTGGTAGCCTCTTAATAACCATTCAGATGCTACCTCTTAATGGTTTAAAACCTCTGAATGAATAAGAGGTAACCTCAAGTCTGAATGGTTAAGAGGTAACCTCTGAATGGTAAATCATCACATATCACATTCTTCTACCTTCCTATTGGTAAAATTCTTAATGGTTCCATTAAGAGGTAGCCTCTTAATGACCATTCAGAGGCTACCAAACAGCCCCTTAGTGTAGATATCATATAACACTAGCAATGAACCTAACCTAGTTAACTAAGTTCTTAAACAAATAACTAACTGAGGTAACTGAGTTTGCTAACCTAGTTAGTTAAGTCCCTAAAAAAGATAACTAACTGAGTTAACTGGGTTTACTAACCTGGTTAGTTGATTTGTTTTACTTTTTTTTGTTCATAAATTACAAAAACAACCCCTTAACTTGTAACTTTATTTAACTAACCAATCTAACTTCGTTAAAGCTTCCCTTGTATAAATCTAACCAAACTAACTAGGTTTCTTTATAAAGTTAACGTTCTTCGTTTGGTTTTAATCCAACGCGATACGTGACGACTAATAAAAAAATATATTGAAATCCTTATTTTTATTTTATTGATAAGGGTCCGAATTTCAAAACGGGTAGAATTTTGGATATCCGTTTTTTACGGATGTTACAGCCCACTTGTTTGCCTCCTCTCAACGTCTTGGAGAGGACGGGAGTGCCACGACGACCCCTAGGGGGCGGTGTGCGACGTTGGGGACGGACCGGGACTGGGAGGTGTAAGACCCTTGGTCCATTTTATACTATTATCAAATATTTTTCTATTATATTAGTGTATTTAAAATTTATCATACACTTAAAATATGAGTTTATTAAAACATTATACTAAATAAAACGTTACAACATTTTGTAAATTTGAGTCGCCGTTTAAAACATGACAACGAAACTATTCGCGGAAGCTTTGTTCTTTGTGTGTTCGGTTCTTGTTCTTCGCTTGATCTTCATCCGGAGACAGATACGTTTACCTAAAATCAAAACCAGCATAAACGTTAGTTATGAGGGTTTTGAACCCTTTTAAACGAGTTCCATAAACAAAAACAACAAAGGTTTCTACCGTAACCTACGGTGCCACCGTAGCTTACGGTGATGAAAAACTAGCTACGGTGATAAGAGCATTCCCTACGGTGGGCAGTTGTTTTCTTTTAATGCCTACCGTAACTTACGGTACCACCGTAAGCTACGGTGGCGCCCAGTTCTGCTTGTTTGCCATTTTACCCAGCTATGCATTTTCTTATGTTTAACACTTAAACTTACATAACTTTAAATCTACACATCCGTTTTACACGATTCTTGTTTCATATTGACCGTAATGCAGTCTCCTATGTAAACAACACTAAGGTTTGTAACATGAGGGGATGACCCTCATACCCCATGGTCTTACACTTTTCGTCTTTGTATCATATTGCAGTGATCCACTTTCACTTTAATAAATATTTATTTGGAAAACTCATTACACCTTAGTTCCTTTAACACTACTTTTTACCAATTTATCAGTTAAGTCTGACAATGTGCAAGGCACATGAGGGTAATATAGTCTTTTTACCAATTTATTTACACTTATTATTATAAATAAAACACGGATAAATTTTTAAAAACCAATATATAACTCTCTTCTCTCACTTTGAAATCTTTCTCTCTCTCTCAACTAACCAGCAGCAACCACCACCTCAGCCACCCTAACCCACCCCATCCGCCACACCACTCCCACCTCCTCCGTTTGAAACCCTAAGCACCACCAATCTCATTCGCCACACCACTCCCATCTCTGTCGTCTGCACACACCCCTTTCTCTCTCTAAACCCTTTATTCCCCCAACCTAATCCACATCCCCATTTCTGCAATCTGACACCAACCAAAGTCACCACCACCATTTCCAATGACATCCAGTCACCACCACCACCATTGATTCTCCGTCCCCCAAAAACAAGGCCGCCAACTCGCCACCATCCTTCTTGAACCCAATATCTGAACAACATAAGCCGATTTGAACTAGATGTCACCGGATCTGTCATGTCTCATTGATTCTTCGTTCTCGTTGCTGGTGTATATAAAAAGCGTGTGAAGATCCGACGCCGATGATTAACTTATGATTTTTATTATTGGTATTTATAAAAAGCTTGTGATTTTAGTTAAATCATAAAGTAAACTTATGATTTTTGATATTCAAGTTTCTGATCTGAATTAAACTGTAGAGCGATTTGTTTATAGTAAACTTGATGTGAATATAGTTCAATCTTAGAGTAAATTTATGATTTATAAGATGCCAGTATTTCTGATCTTGATCTGATTCAAATTGTGGTTTGATAATTTAATTTGATGATTTGTAGTAGCTAATGTGATTGTAGGTCCGAGACCTGGATCTGCCGGAGCTAGGGGTGAGCAAAAACCGAACCGAAAACCGAAACCGCACCAAAAACCGTAAAAACCGAAACCGCAAAACCGCAACCGACACAAAAACCGCAAAAACCAAAACCGCAAAAACCGAAACCGCAAAGGTATGGTGCGGTTCGGTTTTAGCTTTAAAAACCGCACCAAAAAACCGAAACCGCACCGCAAAATTATTATATATATATATATATTATATAATATACTTAAAGATTTAAATATAAAATTCCCTATATATTATATAATCTGTGTTTGTTAAAAAAAAAAGTACAGACTTGACTTTGTTAAGTTAACTATCGTCTGCTCCCTCTCAAAAAAAAAAAAAAATGGGGGATTGAGACCGTGTTTACCATCACAGTGGATAACGCGTCTTCAAACGATGGGGCTATACGATTTTTAAAGAGGATGTTGAAGGGACCGAATGATATACTAGGTTGTAAATACTTGCACCTACGTTGTTGTGCACATATCATCAATCTTGTTGTTAGAGATGGATTGGAAGAGCAGTTCGATTCTGTTACTAGAATTCGAAATGCTGTGACGTATGTGCGATCATCACCGGCTCGGTATAAAAGTTTTGAAGATTGTGTTGCTTGTGTTGAAGTGAAATCTAAACTAAAGCCCTCTCTTGATGTTGACACGAGATGGAATTCAACATATTTAATGTTGGAAACAGCCGTAGTATATGAGGATGCGTTTGACAGGTATGTGTTTATTCTGTTTTATATAACTTAACTTTGGGGTAACTAAACTTGCTTATTACTAACATCGTGTTCCTGTTTTATTTTCTAAAAAGGCTTTACTTGATCGATTCTTCTTATGGCGCTTATTTTCCCACCGAGGCGGAGGAAGATGTGGAAGGGAGCATAAGAAAAAGGAAAAGGAAGCATAGAGTAATTGGTGCTCCGAGTGGTGTTGATTGGGACGCGGCTAGGTATGTTATTATATTTTTCATTTAAATATCTCTAGCCTATAAAAATAATAAGTCGTTAACTCATTTAAATTCTTTTTTTTTTTTGAAAGGCAACTCATTTAAATACTTACACATGGATATTGGATTGTTAAATTAGGAATCTGATCGACTACTTGAAAATATTTTTCGATGTTACAACCAAGATATCCGGCTCAAAGTATGTAACTTCGAATATTTTTTTTTCCGAACTTGTGAAAATGCAAGCAACCATCACTCGGATGACTTTGAGTCAAGATGAACAGAAAAAAAAGATGGCTATATCGATGAAAACAAAGTATGATAAATATTGGGACAACGTAGATAATATGAATTAATTATCTATTGTATGTTGCGGTTGTTTAGATGTATTCAAGTATTGCTGAGAGTTTTTTTTTAGATGTATTCAACTATTAAAACCGAAACCGCACCGAAACCGAACCGCAACCGCAAATAAACCGCAAAAACCGTACCGCAAAAAAACCGCAACATGTGGTTTTAAAAAAATAAAAACCGCACCTCGCGGTATGAGTTGCGGTTTTATGCTAAAACCGCACCAAACCGCACCATGCTCACCCCTAGCCGGAGCGGTTACACCACCGCCTGCAAGTCACATTAGGTTGGTGAGATAGATAAAGGGAGGGAGAGAGGTGACAATGGTGGTGGTAGTGGGTTGGTGGTGGTGGCAAGTGGAGAAGAAGAACAATTGGGTTTTATTTATAAATACATCTTTAAATAAAAGGGTTGCATAAAATGACTGAAATACCCTCATGTGCTTTGCACATGGCCAAACTTAACGGATAAATTTAACCGGGTTAGTGCTAAAAGACTTAGGGTGTAATGAGTTTTCCAAATAAAGGACTGTGACTATAATTATTGAAGTTAAAGTGCATCCACTGCAATCCGATACAAACATAAAGGACGGAAAGTGAAATATACCCAAAAATGTATTTAATATTTGAAAATTCTTACCCAAAATATCATCTACTCGCCCCAAGCTCGCTGCTAGAACCTCAATGAGGCCCTATGTCATCCACTTCCATCTATCCTCCACATCAGCTTCGTATCGTCCCCCTCCGTAAAAAAGATAGTGTTCCCCTTCCATTTTTATAATTAAATTAAGAGCAGTAACAATGAAGACCCTAAAAATATATGGGAATCTTACTGCTCATCTGTGAATATATGGAAAAAAAATATTTCGAGAGAGAAAACCTTATAAAATTTGTAGAAATGCTTGTGAGTGGAGGAGGGAGAAAAAATAATGATAAAGGTATAAAAATATTATTTAATTGAAAAGGAGAAAAAAAGTAGTTGTTTAGTGTAAATATACGGATATGGATAAAGATTTCATTGTGAATACTCTAAGAGAGGGAGGGAGAAAGCCCTTCCATTTTTATCGTTAAGTTAAGAAAGCGAGGGAGAAAGAAAAGGGACATAGAAATTCCCCACGATTGCACCAATCATTGATGGGGGACAGTGTTCCTCTTCGCCACCGGCTACACATTGGATTTCCCGACCCCTTGCCCATTCCACACCCCTTAGCCTAAACTAGTTGTTTGGCTTGTTTGAATTGAAGTCAAAATTTTAATATGCATCATCGTATTCAGTAAATCTTACCGATAGCAAATTTTTAATACACATAAATTAAAAATTCATTGGTTTGTACTTTGTAACTTTTTGCGTGTGTTTTATAAATATTATTTTGGGTTATAGATGTTCGTACGTCTAAAAATCAAAGATGGCTTGGTCCTTTTAAAAGCCAAGCTAGAGCTATTTCAATTCATGTAAATGATTTGAGCCTAAGCCTAACCTAGCTAGTCGTGTGGTTTTTATTTGGGGTGTGATAAATATACCTAAGTTAAAGATTAATATACCCAAAAGTCAAATTTAGTAAAGATTTAGTAATGATTAACTACTTTATTATAATGTTAAAAGTAATAATTATGTTTAAAGTAAAAAGTAATAATTATGTTTTTTATGTTATTTCATTTTATAATACTTTTGTTACTTTTTTATATTTTGTTATACTATTATTAGTATTAATATCAATATTAATAAATAAATAATCAAGACACTTTATTATAAACACGAAAGTGAAAAAGTTCATCATAAATAAATAGTCTCTAATAAAAAAGTAAACGTGAAAACATAAATGATTTAAATAGAATGAGGCAAATGGAACTAGTATGAAATTTCATTACTATTTCATACTTCTTTTTCTTCTTTCTTTTTATCATTTATCTATTCTTTCAAGTACTTTTTTAAATAACAAATAAAAAGTAATCATTTTGCATTTAGTTCACTTAGATTTAACTATCTATGAAAAAAATTACTCGGACAAAACTAAAATTTAGTGGTATTTACAGTGGGAAAATTTTGTAACTTTTATTAATAAAATTTGAGAAAACCAGTTATTTTCATATGATATATTTCCAGTTTAAATTGAAAATAAAAGGTCAGTTTTATTTTAGTGGATCATATTAAAATGTGACTTTATTTTATGTGATTTAATGGGTTATTTAAGATATTTGCTGCAATTGAAATTAAATTATTTCCCTATGAAAAACTGAAGAAAAGGTGAACTATGTGGAATATGTGCATGCACACTTTTCCGAGAAGGTTTTTAATCAAGAAATTAAAAACAGATAAATTTGTTATTGTTATATATAGTGTACTAGGTTATCACCCGCGAACTTCACGGGTAGGAAAATTTACTTTATATTAATCAAACTATGTCAGAAACTTGTTTTATAATTGTTTTGAATTGAAAGTTGTAGTTATTAATTAGGGTTGCGAGTAGGGTAATAAACTTTGGGCAAGAACCGGAGGCAGAAACTTGCCTCACTGAATGACCCACGACACAAAAAAAAACTTTTATTTATTATAGCAGATTATTAGAACTTTATTAATGTTGTGTCCGTTCTCTATTATAACACTAAGCATGTACAAAAAACTAATGAATTCTCCAAGGCTTTAACACCACCACTGTCACCAACCTTTGAAACACACAAACACGATATATTTTGATATGCACAATCACAATGGATTTCAATATTGGCTTACGAATAACATAAAATATCAACTCCTAGTCCACATCAGCCCTGTAGTCTCTGCCTCAGTAGGGATGCGGTCCTTGACCAAACAATGTTTATTTGATTCAAGCTGGAATAAAGCTGGGCAAAAAAAAAAAAAATAATAATAATGAGTGATTCTGATGAAAGAAATAATATTCTGATGAATATTATACATAAGGAGACACTTGGAGATGAAAGAAGCCATGATGGATCTCAATGCAGCCTCAATATGAAAGACCCTAGAATATGCAATTTCGCATATTAATTATTATAAGCAAATAAGTAACCAAGTTTTGCATGTCACATATGTTCATAAACTTAAGGTTTCTTATTAGCTCATGTCTACTCAAGAAATTTAAAAAAATGTAGCGAGTGCAAAATCTATCTAATAACATTATTAGATTAGGTTACCAGAAAGTTGTGCGTTCAGGTTTGCAATAAATACCTTTACACCTTCACCTTGAAATAGCAACAATGGAAGTCCATATTTCTTCACTCTTCCAAAACTTTCTTTAGAATACACACCTCGATTGTACATAATGCTACACATGAAAATTAGCGATTTCAAGTCGAATCATAAAAATTTACACCAACAAAACGATAAATCGCTTGACCGACCAAACTTAGAGGAGTTCCTGTTCAGACTTAGAGAATGATTATAAAATTCCCCATTCCCTTTTTGTATTTGATGGACTCCATTAGATACACAAAAAAAAGCTCCAACCAATTTGTCACTGTTTAGATTATAAGGCAATTTACCCACAGACCGTTTTCTCGATCATAAATGAACCGTCTTCCAATGTTCAACGCCTGCTCATGTTGGAACAATCACATATCAGGTTTGTACTTCCATCAAACCATAGTTTCTGTCCCATCATTGGTCATCCAAAACATCCCCAGCCGCTTCTGTTGTTATTTTTATATAAAATATCATATAATAGAATGTATTATGAAAACAAAATTATAGTTTTACCTGGCCCAGTTCATCACATCAAACAATCTAAAAGGCCTAACAAAAATCTGTAAGAGATCTAACAAATTCAAGTTATTAAAAAAGTAAGATTGAACTATAACAAAAATTTAATAAAATTAACTATAAGGTCTAATTGTAATACGTGAACCATGTACTTGAATGGGTCAATTTATCTCAAACAGTGCAAAGAGTCGAGCATACCAGAATTGTTAAGAATCTAATTAAGTCTATTTATAACATACAACCTATTAAACCATTCATTGATTTTAATCTGTGTGGTAACACGAGACCCTAATTGCAAGCACATAAAGATCTGTAGACAATGGTGACACGTGCGTTGATTGGAAGGTGTAATTTATTCCCAGCATTGCATTTCAAAGAAGTTAATTGCAAACCAGCAAATAACTCACATAAACACAATAAACAAAATAGTTTAGTATCATATACTCTCATTTAAGTCAGTCAAATAACTCACAAAATTACAAAAACACAATCAACAAAATCGATTCTGAACGATTAATAATTAGAAATTGAACCCTAGGGTCTCACTATTGTCCAGAATGGACTTGAACAAAATAAACTAAAGTGAAGCTGATACTCAACATTAAGATTGAAAACTGAGAATCAAAGAAAAAAGAAATTACAACTTACAGGTGTATTGGGCACGATATGTTTGCCGATGGGTAAACCAATACCGGAGCAGTGGCACATATATGCTTCGATCCTCATTGAGCAATGCTGAGATTTAGATAGAAAATGAGAGACATCTGATGAGAGCAGCAAAGTGGAGATATATGAGAATTAGGGTTTATGAATGCTAAAAGAGATTTGTACTAGTCACTTCACATACAAAAATTAGAGAATCGCTTGCGTGGCATGTGTCCGAATTCTGCATACTCCTTTTGTATGCCCTTTGTCTTTTGCAATTGCAACACCAAAGGTCTCCTTGCAACAATCCCTGGAATAGCCAAGCATTAATCGTCTATCAAAAAAGTTAAAAATCAGAAGAAAAAAAACAGTAGCAGGTAGAATCACTTCACTTCACATACAAAAATTAGAGAATCGCTTGCGTGGCATGTGTCTGAATTCTGCATACTCCTTTTGTATGCCCTTTGTCTTTTGCAATTGCAACACCAAAGGTCTCCTTGTAACAATCCCTGGAATAGCCAAGCATTAATCGTCTATCAAAAAAGTTAAAAATCAGAAAAAAAAAAACAGTAGCAGGTAGAATCAAAGAACTAACGGTTATCTTGGTGACCTATTGTTTCAACACTTATTCTGCATTGTAATAGCCAGATAATCATTAACCACAATCCAAATATCTTAAACCTCTCTACACTTTCAAAACCCTAAAGAATGACATAACACCTAAAATTAATTACCTTACTAAGAATCTTTTATGGATTATTAAACACTTTAGACAACCCCTGCCCGTCCCATGTTGTAACCCATTTGAGATATAGGGAAGTTGGCTAACCACTGTAAATACATGTTCCATGCTTTCTCCCTGAGCCTCGTGTTGTGAGACTTCGGTCAAACGTTGCAACTAATCTCTCTCCCGTAACCATCTTCAACACTAATGACATTGTGCTTTCTCCATGAGCCTCGTGTTGTGAGGCTGCCCAGTGACACAAAACGACCAATGACTAGGTTTCCACCTTTAAGCAATTCAAAAAGCATGACACAATAATTGAATCTCAAATAAATATATAAAACATGAAACAAATAAACGAATGTATACTTTGTTTAAAATTATATTAACAAACTATAAAAACAATATTTAAATCACTAACATGCTTTTAACATTAAAAAACCCAAATAATCTCCAAATTAAAATGAAACAGAACAACAGTTTTAAAACAAAAATAGCAAACAATCCCCAAATTAAAATGAAACAAAAAAAAATTAAAAAATAGAGAAGCCTAAGACATTTTCGTGCATACAGTTTTGGGGATAGTGGGGTGTTTTTTGTTAAGAGTTTTAACGATAAACACACGTGCTCGAAGACGCTAACGTACCCACATCTTCGTCAGGCAAACCCAAAGGTTGTTGCTCACTATTTAAAAGAACCTTTAAAAGACAGTGGTAGAATATATCGTTGTAATGAAATAGTGAAAGATTTTAGACAAAGATTCCAAGTTGAGATAACCACTAGTCAAGCTTGGCGTGGAAAAAGTCTGGCACTAGAGGTTTTACAAGGAACAAGCAGAAATTCTTTTGCAGAACTACCATTTTACTGTTACAATCTAGAGCGGGCAAATCCAGGTTCTGTCACTCATATCAAGACTGATGACGAGCGTCGGTTTGAAATGGTCTTTGTCGCGATTGGTGCTGCGGTAAGTTACAACAGTCTCTGTTTTTTTTCATCAAAGTACATCTTGTTGACGTTTTTTAAATAATTTTGTTTCAGATTCGTACCTTTATCTGTAATCTAAGACCGGTGGTGATCATTGATGCTGCACACCTAAAGGGTGAATTTAAAGGGACGTTATTTATAGCAGTTGGGATGGATGGAAACAACCAAATTTTACCTATTTCCTATGGAATAGGAAAATCAGAGGATGGTGAATCTTGGACATGGTTTCTGTCAAAGCTTAAAGAATGCATCGGTGAAATACCTGACATGGCGATTATATCGGATAGAGCGAATTCTATACACCTAGCTGTTAGAAACGTCTTTCCACATGCTTATCACGGGTTATGTTGTCGTCATTTAATGATGAACCTACGTTTACCCTCTGATAAAAAAAGAAAAAGAAAATGAGAAGCTGTGGTGGAAGACATGCAAATCGTACCGATTGTCTGATTTTAACGAGTCATTCAATGCTCTTTGTCTTGCCGTTCCTAGACTACGTCACACTCTGACAAGTATTGGGTTCGGTAGATGGGCAAGGGCGCATTGTCCAGGCAATCGATATCATTATATGACATCTAACAGCACGGAGTCTATTAACGCTTTATCTAGACACTCGCGTAAAATGCCGGTAACGCAACTCTTAGAGTTCTTCCGACAATCTGTACAGAAATGGTTTTACGATCGCCGTTTGCAAGGTATTCATGAAAAACATTTACTTACACAACGGGCACAGAAGAAAATTTAAAAAAAAATTGAAGGGTCTAGAACCTGGACGGTTGCTGGGATTGGGTTAAACAGTTATTCTGTCGCAGACACTGGAAAGGGGGGTTTAGTTGACTTTGTTAATAGAAGCTGTAGTTGCCGAGTTTGGCAGGTTTCTGGTTTACCGTGCGGGCATGTTATTGCCGTGTCAAAATTTTTAGGTGAAACCGATTGCAATAAGTATTGCTTCCCGTGTTACTCAAACGAAGTCTATAAAAAAACTTATGAAGAAGCGATTAATCCTCTTCCTCATAGATCTGAATGGGAGACTCCAGAAGACCTTATCAATCTTCAACCGCCGCATATGACAAAACGCCAGGCCGGTCGTCCTCGAGAAAACCACCGGATCTTATCCCGCGGGGAAGAACCTACTCCCCTGTATTGTTCCCGGTGTAACTCATACGGTCATCATCGGGATGTCTGTCGGCAGCCCATGCCATCAGAAATTCGTACTCGCAAAGGCCCAGACAAAGGGAAAGAAACCGATGATCCTGATCATTTTACACAATCTCCGTCTAATTATGTGTATCCGTCTTTTAACTTGGGAGACTTTTAATACTTTAATTTATTTTGTGTATTTTAATTTCTCAAATAACGTAGTAAGTCTATTTAGTTGCAAATAATTAATATTGAAAATCATTTCATTACAATATGTTACTTTTTTATATTACATGCATACATAGAACCATTAAACATTAACAGGTGTGAAGCGCCCGGCGTAGAGTTCATCTGCCATGTACCGTCTGTATCTAAAACAAGCATCCTAAAGGTTTCCTTCGTTCCATGTTAAAGAAATATCCCGAACAAGTTTTTCCATTAGCATACATATGATGACTCCTGAATTTCTGCCAATATGATCTGTTTGATCAGGCCACACGAAATCCCCTACTATTTGCATGGCATGCGTCTCATATATTTCTGAGTGTTGCCAGTACGATATACGTCCGAGAAACCACAAAAATAGAGACTCAAATTCTAGCACAATTTGATGTACTCTTCTGTGTACGCAAAATGAATCTCCGCAATTAATCATGTCACAACTATTGGCAAAAAAAATTCTTAATTCTAGTGACTTTAGATTTATTTTAAAAAGCAACCAATTTTGATCCTTGTCCGGTATAGGAATATATACCTGCAAAAAGTGAATAATCTTGTTAAAAATAAACATATCTTTTCACTTTTATAGTTATTATTTCTTTTATATCTTATATTTGTTTGTTTTATTTAATAATGAGGAAATGGGCTAAATTAGAAGCATGGACTCGTGGGCTGTTGTGGTCGAACAGGAAGCATAGGCTCGTGGGCTGCTCGTGGACTCATGGGCTGTTAGTGGGCTTGTGTGAGAAAATTGACAAATCTTACGTTCTAAATCAATGTTGTAAATAAAAAAAAAAACAAAAATTCTTAGCAAAAAAAACATTACATCAAACACGTTTAAGTTCTTATTCCAAAAAAAAAACAGTGACATTTAACTAATAACCGGAATGGCCTTCCGCTTCAGAATCATACTCTACTCCATCTTCCATTTCCGCACGATAAGCTTCAAAACGGACTTCATCGTACAGTCTTTTGAAATCCATTTCCTCGTCTGAGTCTTCGTCAGCAGTAACCGTCAAACATTGTTGTGGAATAATCTGGTCCAAAGGACGTTGTCGTTCATCGGTGTTAGGTAACGGCACAAGCGCCTGACACTGACCTGAACCGCTAATTGGTGCTTCACGTGTTGGTTGTTGCACCGGGTTTGGGGGGTTACGAGTTTGGGAATTGTTTGGTTCGGGGTTATCTGAGGGTGGGTTTGGGTGGTTAACCGTTTGGGAAATGTTGACGTTGATATGAATGTGTAGATGAATGTTGTGTTGTTGATTCGCCATGAGGTAGAAAAAAAGGGGATGCCAGTTGAGTAGTGGACCAACATGTGTTTAAATAGGTGTGGAGTAAGAATGAGACTTGTGCTTCGCTATATACGGTATAAGTATTTACAAGGTAAAAGAACAATAAATATAAAATCTTAATAAAAAACGGATATAATAAAATAAAAAAATTGATTAAGCCTACCGTATCAATTTCCCAGAATGGAGGATATGTTGCTATAGAACCATCTGCGTATCTGGTTGCATCAATATCTTGTTCATTTAACATGTCGAAGAAATTAGGCGGAAGAACTGTCCAACGATAATCGTTTGACGACATCTTCCTTGCATTTATTTCAATCTCTCGTTGATACATGAGTTTGTTACACCATGCTTTTACGTGCTAAAAAATAACGGTAATTTATTTGTTACAAAAATAACGAAACTGATTTTTAAGACGAAATTAATTATTTATTATTAAGTTACCGTTTTTTGAATAAAACCCGCTCCAGCAAATCCAAGCAGTCCCCCCACCAAGCTTTTCCTAGTGGTGTTATCCCCGAGTATGAAGAATAGCAAGTAGGATTATCGCCATCGTAGTAAAATTCAAGAACATTTGAAGACCGCTGGCGATCCCGATCCTGTTGATTGATCCAAACTGTGTTTTGTACGGAAGGAGGAATGCTTGTCATTGGTAATGTTTTAACACATATTTCTTTCTATGAAGGTGGAACACAAATATATATACACACAGAGAGTAGTACAAAGGGATCCCTAGTAGAATTGTATTTAATTTTTTTAAACCAAAACAATACAATTATCTTACAATTACGGGTTCATCATCATCATCATAGACGTTGTCACTTGTACTATCGGGTAACAAAGAATCATAAAATAGTAAAGCTAGTTGACGTCTCATTCGTTCCGCTGTTTTCTGAGTATCTTCACCATCGTTCAACAGGTTTTTTATTTATCAACATGTCAAGAAATATGCAAACCCAAACTCCACAGTCTCCCAAAGGTCCGGACTGCTGAGGAGCATCGGTTGCATAAATAACTTTGAAGGGATAATATAATGGTAATTGTCTGTGGGCATTATAACCATGAATTCATAGCCAATTGTCAAACGCAAAATTTATATGACACACCACATCCGTTCTTTCCCTTCCCAAAGCATTTAAAAGGCTAAAGCAGCAACAAATTATCAAAGTTAGCAACATGTATTTTGGAGTACTAATCAGTTAAATCGGGCTAATACCTGTCGTATATCGTCAGCGTGTAATCGACAAGGTTGAAAACGCCTAAAAACCAGTGGAGGCCTTGTATAAACAACGGTACGTAAACCTATATAATTATTACGCAAAATATTAAATTAATTCAATACGAAATACATTTATCCAGTAATCAATACGTTCGTTCCACATTACCTCATCAACAGTATGTATTGGTGGAAAAGGTTCAACCTGCCCAGTGAAGTAACCTTTGAAGTTCTGGTCGATGGCCGGTGATCGAAAAGAATTCTGAAAATATGGGGGTAGAATACTCCAGTGATCACTTTCATTTCTTGAATGATACATGTGGATCATCCACCCAAATATATGCTGTTAAACATTTTAAAGTTAGTTTGAAAACAATATACAAAAAATATAAATTTATTTATTTATGGTTGTTATATACAGACGCCATTACTTACATCATCGCTTAACCAGCCACTACCGTCCGCGCCCAGCAATGACCCCCAAAAATTTGGACCGACAGAATTCCCCATTATTAGGGAAAGATGTTTACTGCCGCTATCTGGATACCACATCTTGATGTACGCAATTTGTCTATCCTCATTCCTTAACTTTTTGGCTTGTTTATCTTTCAATCTTTTGTAAGCCACATACGGGGAGAACAAAGCTGATGTGGGCTTTACAAGCCTTTCGGATCGTCTCAATTTTACTATTTCAGGATCCTCATTCTACAAATATTGTATATATGTATTAATTTCACTTTCTAAAATATATTTTTATTAACTTTATAAAATGTGACCAGTAATTAAAATATATAAAATGGAAAAACTTACAAAAACATTCTCCATCGGGCTCATAGAGACGTGGTAGGCATAATCGGCATTATCGTAGTTGATAAATGAATCAGCAACAACCTACAAGAAAGCATGACGGTTAAATTAACTGTTATTAGTAGATATTGTTATTATAAAAAAAATTATTCACAAAGCACATTACATTATCTCTCTGAGTGTGTGCCTGTTCTTTTGGCGTTTGTACGGTCGCCGGAGTCCTGACAGTTTTTTTGTTTTGGTGACCACCGATATGTTTGCGAAAACTCTGACATGAACATATCGGTCAGTCTCTGGTTGTTCTCGTGCAGCCTCTCGTCCATGGGTGATTTAAATTGTGAAATCAGCTCATTCTCGTAATTTGATTGAAACGTGGACGTAGGGGGAACAAAATTCTGTTGTGGAATCTCCTGGTGATCCGGTGCCGGATTATAACCTTCATTCGCGCCATCGTCACCAAACAAAGTGTTCATTACAGACGCCATATGTTCTTGTGTGCCGACACCGGGGCCAGCCTGCATTTCGGGTTGAATTTGACCCGTGAACCCTGTGGGCATTTGAACGGGTATTTCCGTGGCCATTTGAACCGGATTCTCGCCCGGGATTGCACTGGCATACATCCGACGTTCAGCGTCTAAATAATCTGAACTAGACAAATACCACGCGCTTTGCAACTCATTTTCAGTGGGCAATCTTGTTGGATCGATGTTTGACCCGATTGAGTCGATCAGAAGAGTTTTACATCCAGTTTAAAGGCGGAATCAGTAAACCGGACACGAAAACAGCTTGTTAATCTAATATCTGTCTCTTATATTTCATTTAACAACTATTACAACCTTGACAGAAATCCGGCAGCACTTAGTTATCGATTACAAGGCTCTGGTCTGTTCTATCCGCTTGAAATAACAAATGACACACATATATATATATATAGTGCTAGTCTGACCGCTTGAAATGAACATGTGCATGTTCAAGCGATCAGCTCATCTCAAGCGAACAAGACATGTACAAGCGGACAACCACTAATTCTAATACAAGCGAACAAGACAAATTACAATTCTGATTTCATGTTTTATGCAAGATCACGTGATGTTGTCTTGTGATGATGTCATCATTTATGTCACCATTATGATGTCATCTTTTGATATGATGACATCATGCTCGATCAAATCTGCAACGCAACCAGAGACACGATAAAAGACGAAGACGACAGATGAATGCACCAACAGACTCCCCCTCAGATGTTGACGAGTCTTAAGTGTCGAGTCTTTGCATCTTCAGTCTTTATCAGTCCTCTCGAACTCTTTGAAGTATTTGACGTTGTAAACATCTTTCAATCTTTCTCTTCTTCTATCAGCTTCAGGCTCCCCCTTTCATCAAGCTTCCGTGCTTTGGGATCGACACCTAGCTTTCCATCTACAAGCTTCTCTTTGCTTCAAACTTGTCTTCAGACTCCCCCTTAGACTCTGCTCTCGGGATCGTAGTCTGGAATATCTGCAATCACTCAAACATTCATAAATACAATGTTTTCATATTATCAATCAATCTTCTCTACTCCACTCCCCCTATCAACAAACTTTAAAGATTTAGCAGCATTAAAGAATCCAACTCCCTCACAGTTTATCATCCAAGTTCAAGTTAATGACCTTGGAGATATCACAAACTGTTTTTGAAATTTTTGATTTTAAATCAAGTTTCAAATTAATGAACTTGTTTTATTTTCATAAACACAATCAGCTTACTTAGATTTTGAAACTCAGCATTTCAGATATCGGTTGTCGAAAATAAAGCAGAAATCAAAATCTTTTTGTATTTTCTGAAAATATAAAGCAGTAAAGAAATATGTATAAACATATTTACAGACAAAATTTTTGTTTGAGTATGCGTTAGAGGATCATATCAGTTTTTGACAAGTCACAAGTACCGTTGAGCTTAATTTCACTTTAAGAATTAAACAATTCACTTAGATTGTCGATATACTGGTCCACTTAAATTTTCATACAAATTTCAACAGATTCAGGATACGATTTAGGTGTTTTAAGAACTTAAACCCATTCATGTGTCCCACCTCTTGAATATACTCCCGTATCCAGATCCCAATAATCAATCTTACAGGTAATTATAACACAAATGATATCTGTAAGGGGTTAATAAATTATGAAGAATCCTGAGAGCTCAGGTCAGAATTACCGTTCAGCAGAGAGATCATGACTCAACTTGGGTGTGTCCCCTTTAGAGGATCTTTTTTTACAACAGCATTGCTAAGCAATTTTATTGTCTTATCATATATGCTGAGGGTGATGCTGTGTTTCAAGCATTTGCAGAAAGTATTATTCGAGGACTAGGTCAGAACTACCGTTCAGCAGAAGTCCCGAAATAATACCCCAGATATCACTGAGTATAAAGACCTAGTATATCAGAAAAAGGAACCTTTCAAAAGAGATTTCAGGGGTTACCTATATATCCAAGTAGCATTCCCCACGAAATAAGCAAGTGTTTGAATTTAGGTTTATATCCCGAAAAAGTTTACTAAGTGTATAAAAATCTATCGACATATCATCAGTGAAACTGTTTAACGCTATATAATCATTACAATTCTTTAGCATACTGTAACTGTCTACTGATGTACTATCATTTCCTCTTTTTACGCAAAACTCAAATTTTTGAATTTTATCATGTTTTTGGCTTTTTCGAATTTTCTAATGTTTTTGTATTTTCTAACAATATTACTCCCCATAAAATGCAAAATCATATAAAGAAAATTTGACAACCTGATACTGATAGCTTTGTCTCGCCATCCATTTTCTGCTTCACATGCTCTGATTTGCAGAAAATATAACGTACCCCCATGATTTACAACACATTGATTTTAACAGTTTGAAAACCGTTTTTCAATCTGATGAAAGTAATCATGTTTGTTCAGCCGTGAGGGTTTCGGCGTATTCAATCAACATACATTCAAACAAAATTAAAAACAAACATATTTTTGGTTTTTTCAAATTTTATCAAACTAGAAACATATTTTTGGTTTTTAATTTTTCATATTTTTAAGATTTTGAAAATATTGTTTATTTATGTACATAAAATTGATAAACTCCCTGTTTAACCAAACCAGGGTCCTGCAACCTCTTCTTGTGCCAGGCTGCTCCAACTACCATTCTCACAATCTTCAGCTTCGTTGAGCACCTGCACATTCAAACTTTATCAATCATTTGAACAATTTAGCCCAGGTCTGTTGGACCTTAGGCATTTCAACACAATAATGTTCATTTAATTTCGGAAACTCTTTGTTATTTAAAACGTTTTCAATTTTGACTTCAACTTTTTCATTTTTTACCATCGTTACTTGTTTCTTAGCACTCCACATTTGACCTTTCGGAGTACCTCTTTTGTAAAAAATTGTCTCTTTTTGAACCTTTTGATCTTGAACAACATTTTTAGGTTTCCAAAACTCTTGAGGTTTTGTCATATCAACAGATGTTCTCCAACTTTGTGTTGTTTTGAATCTGGGTGTGTGAGAGTTCCAGGTCTGTCTTGAATCGAACCTGTTTGGGTTTGATTTCCAATTTTGATTTGAAGAAAACTTGTTTGTATTGTACCTCCAAGTTTGTTTCGAATCAAATCTGGTTGACCTTGGTTTCACATCCTCAGATTTCTGTTTTTCAACATCAACAGGCTTTGGATTTGGACACTTTCGTGCAACATGTCCAATTTCATCACATTTAAAACACACTTTCTTTGAAACATCCTTGGCCTGTTGTTGTTTCTTTTTCATAGCATCAAACTCCTCATTAGACTGTTGTCCAAATTTGAGTTTTTCCTCTTCTTTCAAGCTTTTCCCTTGAACAAAACTCATCTTTTGTTGCAAATTTTGTTTTTTACTTTGATTCCAATTCCGTTTCTTTTTATAACCCAAACCAGCCTTCATGTTTTTCTTCTTAAAACCAGGTTTGTTATAAAAAGATTTATGACCTTTACCAGCAAACTTTGGAATCTCAGACTTCTCAATCTCAACCATTTTGAAAACTTTATCAACCTTTTCTGAAATCACATTCTGAATCGGGAATACAACATCTAAGAATAATTTTCCGATCCAATCATGGTATAAACCAATCCTTTTGAATCATCATTCAAATTTTTCTCGGATTTTTTGTTTTTCAGATAACCATCATAAAGATTTCCTTCATCTTCATCCTGTGATTCAAACTTACCTTTTGTAGACTCATCTTTCAAAACGCTTTCAACAACCTTACTTACCACCTCTGAATCATTAGCATCATCAGATTTGGAGTAAGTCACATCGATACTTTCAGGTAACTGGTCAGCTATGTTCAAACCCTTTGCCACCTTTTCCTCATCATAAAAAGTATAATTGTTTCTCAATGGTGGTGGTACCTGATGAAATTCTGAACCAATACCCTTTTTGCAATTTTCAGTATCTTTGTCATCGGGTGTAATGTTGAAAATGCGTTCTAGAATGTACGAAGAGTTATGATAACTTTGAAGTTTTGTAACAGTCTTTTCTTTTTCAGCCAAGACTTGTTTAAGATTAGCAATTTCATCAACACATTTGTTCAATTCAATTTGCTTTTCTTTAGACTTTCTTTCATACATTTCTTTAGTGACTAAAGTTTCTGACAATCTTTGATAAAAACTTTTGACTTGGCTTTTCAAAGTATCATAAGCTTCTTGTACTCTCTGACTCGACCACTTTAAAGAATCATATGGTTTTTGTAAATCTTGAAATTTAGATTCTTTTTCAATACAATCAACACATTTTGCTGAACACAGTTGTCTATAAACATCATTATCCTTTTCAAGATCTTGACACTTCTGTGTTAGCTTTTCGACCTTTAATTTCAACATTTCTTCTGTTTCAATCATATCTTTACATTTTGTTATGAAACCATTTTCAAGTTTAACTATGTCATTTTCTTTTGTTTTTATGATGTCATCTTTTTCAGTACAGGCTTTGCACATTTCTATGCAATTCCTGCATTTGTTCTCAACCAATTCAACATTCGATAGATCAGAAGATTTTCTAACCTCAGTCTCATTAAGCACCGGTTCTTCTGTTTCAGCTTTCTGATCTTGCTCTTTGTTCTCCACTTTTTCTTCTTTCTGTGCTTCTTCTATCTTCTGTTCTTTTTCAACTTTCTGATCTTCTTCAGCAGCAATCTTCAACTCATGGCTTTCAAGTCTTTCAATCAGCAAATCCACTTTCAAATCTTCAGGCTTGATTGTGTTCTTCAACATTAAAGCGAAGTATTGCCACTCTTGATCATTTGGCAATGAATCAAACAATTTATCCACCAAATCCTCTTCAGAATATGTGATTTCATGTCTGGCTAACTCCATTTTCAGATGCGATCATTCTATAAACAGATTCATTTTTCATACAACTGAATAAATCAAACTCTTTACGCAACAATTTCTTTTTATTTTTGACAATTTCATTACTTCCTACACACTTTCTCCCTAACGCTTCCCACAAACTCTTTGAAGTTTTCTCTTGTTCAAGTAACGAGATAATATCCTCTCTCACTGACTGTTTGATTAACGTGATCATCTTATATTCAGCCACAACATTTTTTACATCTATGTCTGAGAAATCTTTTGGATCTATTAACTCTCCTCCCTCTTTTACTGGTTTAGTGTATCCATCTGTCATTTTTAACCAGCTTTCAGGAGCAAAAGCTTTTACCCAACCCTCAAATTTGTTTTTCCACCAGTGATAATCTTCAACTTTCATTAGCTTTGGTGGCTTCTGTTGACTTCCATACATGTTCTCGAATTTCAAATTCTCCGAAATCTCTCTTGAATATTCTTTCATCTCAGATCTTCTATCTGACGATTCGGAAGTGAACGCGTGGTAGAATGTGTTGTAGAACTCTTCACCGTTGTTTGACATCTTCAATTACCTTGACATACAAACAAACTAACAATCAGTTTAAACACTTTATCAAATAATCGACTAAGACTGGTACTCGAATTGGTGAATATCTTTGTGCGGATTGAAAGTTGACACACTGTGCAGACAGCTATGACCCGGATCGAATTCAAATGACCAGATCCTTTGAGAAGACCAAAGCCTTTGAAACCTTTGAACTCCAAACTGTGCGGATAGAAAATTCGGACTTCGTACTAAGTGAATTTGATTTTATGACAAACCACACTACAACAATTCATTTCCAATGATCAACTTTAATTCAGGTTGGGCCTCAATTAATACTCAATGGGTCGAACACAATGTAGTGGGCTAACACTATGTCTGCTCACAAAACACTTTGAAATATAATATTTCTCGAAAAGTGCTCATTAACCCAACAACAATATCATTGGACCTCACAATATAGTGGATGAACTTGGCTGTTCATTGGACCGTTCAACTTTAATATATAGTAATCCTTGGGCTGACACTTCCTATTATCAAACTAAATTTGATTTGACCAATACACTCCACTAAGACTACAACATCAATTTCAAAACAATCTAATAGGACCGATGATAGCACATGCAACGTCTGATTTTACTTTAATTATATCATCCACCCAACGTCACATGCAAACTGAAATGGTTCTTATCCTAAATTCACATGTTGATGCTTGACAGACAAAATTATTAATCACATGCAAACCGACACAAACCACATGATCTCTTATCCCAACCAACTGACACCTTCGATTAGAATATAACACAACTCGATGTATATTTCAAGCGGCCACACAACACTATGCACGTTCAAGCGGTCAGACGGTTTCAACTCAAGCGACCAGACGATGTATTTTCAAGCAACCAGACAATTTCAAGCGATCAAGCAGATGACATCAGCATATCGAACAAAATTTCAAGCGATCAGATGATTTTAACCTGTTTTTAAGTTGATTTTAGTGCTGAAACTTTCCAGGATTCGTTAAATCATGATTACGCACAAGATGTGAAAATTTGAGCCGATTTTAACCGTAAAAAAATTTTTATGTTTGAAAAGAAGGTGTAGAAATCAGATTTTCAAGCTGAATATGGCAAGAACTCCTCGTCCTGAGCTCTGATACCACTTGTTGGATCGATGTTTGACCCGATTGAGTCGATCAGAAGAGTTTTACATCCAGTTTAAAGGCGGAATCAGTAAACCGGACACGAAAACAGCTTGTTAATCTAATATCTGTCTCTTTTATTTCATTTAACAACTATTACAACCTTGACAGAAATCCGGCAGCACTTAGTTATCGACAGCACTTAGTTATCGATTACAAGGCTCTGGTCTGTTCTATCCGCTTGAAATAACAAATGACACATATATATAGTGCTAGTCTGTAACACCACGGAAAAACGTGTCCAATTATATATAGACACGTGTCATAAACTCCAAAGGTGTGAAAGATTTCGTTTGAAAAGTCAAAGCTGTCAAATAACGAAACTATGAAACCACAGGGACTAAAAGTGTCAACATGCCAAACTTGTGCCTCTGAATGACCTTACACGATGAATATATTCTTGAATGAGTGCTTGATTGGATATGAGAAGCCGTTTATGGAAATAATCGGGAGATTGTTATATTACAAGGGTTAAACGTGTCAACATGTCAATTCTGACCTCTGAGTGACCTTTTAACGAAACCGAGGCTTCGAAACATTCAAATATACTCTTAAGAATAAGTGGTATAAATTTCATGTGGTTTCGATATCGTTAAGCGTGATTTCAAGACTTTGGGCCAAAAGTGTAAACTTGACAAAACTTGCTTTCATAGTGATATTTAACGAACCCGAACCTAACGGAGTTTGTTTACACATCCTTGGGCCCCAAGAAAATAATTACAAGGGTCTCTATGGCCAAAAACCATGTTAAAAAGGGTTAAAAACGCCAAGGGACTGATTCTGCCAGCTTTGAAACTTGTTTTGCCAGTAAACCAGTCCCAGGCGGCCCGCATTAAGACAAGCAAAACCTGAAGCGGGCCGCATCAGGTCCCCAGTGTCAGAAAATGACCTGCAGCTACGGGTTTGCCTGTTCCACCGCCTTAGTCTAGATTGTAATGACCTAGGGAGCTGTAAGTCGGTTTAAATGAGTAGCTAGGACACTTGGGTCGATCTTGGAGCTTCCTATTACACCTGGAAGTGATCAAGACTCATGAATTTGACTATATAAAGGAGCTAGTTCATGTGTTCATAACACACATTTGCAACATTTCATTTTGGGACTTGCTCTGGAGCTTCTAGCAGATTGAAGAGGATAATCAAGTGTAGAAAAGTTTGCTAGGACCTTAAGTAAGCTTCTAATTACTTGTTTAGTTGTCTAATTTAGCTTAATTACTCTTAAGTCAAACTTAGCGTAAAATTAGTTTGACTTTCGTTTTAATTACATGTGGCTTAACCACTGATCAAATTGAAAGTGGTTATAAGACCACATTAGTGTAGGTGATTAACCCTTAAAAGGGCACCCCCTAATTATCTCGTTTGACTGGTCAATTGTCGGGTCAAAGTAGTTTGACAAAAAGTCAAACTGGGCAGAATGTGTAAATATGATAAAAATTAATAAACCAAAGGTTCTAAATTATATTTTAACATTCTAATAACTTGGTAATTAATATTAAAGCATGTTTTATCAGTCCTAACCCGACAATTAATAGTCAAAGGTCATTTATTAACCGAAAGTCACAAAAGCTTGACTTTTGCTTTGACTTTCAGTTCTGACCCGTTTAAGCTTAATGCACCCATGTTTTAAGCTTCCATTAGGACCACATTACTTAGTAGTATAATCCCCTGGAGTTATATTACATAGTACCTAATGGTTTGAATTATATGCACTTGATCGTAATTATGCTTAATAATGCCATAAACGCCCTTTTTACTTACAACTGAGATTTTTAACAATGTGATTGGATTAAAACCTTTGCTACTGATATTTAGACATGTCCTAAAGATTTGATAACAATTGGAGGTCTAAAATGGGAGTTATGCTCAATAACGTAATTAAGGGACTTTTTAGTAATTAAATGGTGTAATTAGTATGAAGCCTATCAAAACCCGATTTTTGACACCAAACTTCATACCTACTGATGTAAAATAATATTTTGGGAATTTTAAAGATTTTTAATTATTTTTAGATTGAGCATAACATAGGATCATAGCTTAATTTCGGTAAATACCGGTTTTACCCTTTTCATGCATAAAATGAGTTTTACATAACTTTTTAGTGCCAAACCTTTTGCTATTGATTTTATATAATAAATAAAGTATTTTGAACTTTATAAACTAATTAAAAACTCAGATTTACAATATTAACCCGAATACCCCTTTAAACCGCCTTTTAAGCGTTTTTAGTACATAGTATGGGTCAAAACTATATTGGACATATAAAACTCATTACCTACTGATGTTTTAAGTTAATTTATATAATTATACAGTAAGTTAAAGTTTCTAAACTCAGAAGTCTATTTTTGACCTTTAAAGCATACGTAAAATTACCAAAATGCCCCTACGGGACATAGTTTGGATATATGAGATAATTTTCACATATATAAACTATCCTACTGTTATAACATATAAAAATACATATTTTTACTGATGTAATCAGGTCTGAAACTCAGTTGCATAATTAAACTCTTTTATGGACATTAAAATTACCAAAATGCCTTTATGGGACTTATTTTGGTTTAAATAAATTTTTGGGCATATATGTTAATATCTTACTGATGTATTAACATATTTTGAGCATAATAATGATTAAGACCTGTATATAATTTATTTGGTTACCCGTTACGCATTTACGCGTTCGGATCGGCTTATGTGACTAGTTTACATAAAATAGTCGAAACGGGTCAAACCTTTTCATTAAGTTCTCAATTTCCCGAATGTATTTAGTTTACCCATATTATACAAGTATCCAAGCTTGTCGGGTCTAAATCTCATTCTATTCCGGTCTCCGCTTAATCTAGCGTTTAGAACCTTAAGGTTTCTTTCTAGCTAGCCGGTCTAAGTCTTTGACTAAAGTAAAGACCCGTTAGCATCCTAATAGGTTAATAAACCTTCTATACAGATTAAATAGCTTCCGGTAGAAGGTGCCTTCGAAAAGCTTTAAGATTTTTACTGATAGCATCAGGTAAATACTTTTAACTTATTTTCCTTATACGGGCTTGGGATATGGTATTATAATAATACCACTTGGTCGGGTATGAAATCATTTAATCGGATTGTGATTAATAAATTACATAACCCGTTTTAATCTGTCTTGTTTGATAACATAAGCATTGGGGGTTAACGACCGTGTCCTGGATATCCTCGGCTCATTTATTTAAAAATGGCCACGACCTATGCACGGGGTGTAGGCATACACCTGACAGATGCAAATGCTAAATATAAACCCACATGTTGGGGATAACTCCTTTGTGGGTTCTATAAGTGGTGAGTCGGTTAATCATGACCGGCTTCCAACCGGCCCCAATTGTATGACAAACACATAAATCTGTATACAAGATTATGTTTAAATAATTGTCCCAAGTTATAAAAGATTTTGTGCCACGTGCATTCAAATCAATTTTTAAACCTTTTCAAAAAGAGTCAGTTAATTGTATTTACCAGTGTAAACTGACGTATTTTCTTAAAAGACTGATTTGACAGGTACCTCTCGAAATAGGCTGGAGCTATAGGGTGTCTGTAGAGGATCTTGCAAATCCATAAGATGCCTGCAGTCTGTCTTTTGTTTTCTTTTGTATTTGTTTATGATCCGCCTGTGGATCTTATTACATTCCAGTCTGTACTTTCATATACTCGAACACTCAGACAGTATGGTTTGTAATAGTTTATTCACCCAGACTTCCGCTGTGCTATTATATTGTGTATATTGACTATGATGATATCAACTAAGTCACGATACTCCCCGCCGGGCCCATCGGGCATATGTGGAAATATCGGGGTGTGACATAGTCTGACCGCTTGAAATGAACATGTGCATGTTCAAGCGATCAGCTCATCTCAAGCGAACAAGACATGTACAAGCGGACAACCACTAATTCTAAGGCCTGGTCTATTCGCACATGGCCTTTGTCTTTTTGCACACTCAAAGCGCCCCGCTTTGGCCATAGCGGGGCGCTTTGAGTGTGCAAAAAGACAAAAAGCGTGGCCAGGAGTTTGTGTTGTTTTTTTTTTTTGAAATAGGTGGGATGTGGGTTAGTTTGGTAGTGTTTTTTGGAGGAAAAAATTGTATTTGAGTTTTATTATTATTATAAAATATTAGTTACATATAATTCATAGTTGTTTTATAATTACGTTTTTTTACGTCATTATTTTTATAGAACGTATATAATATAAGTGTGTCTTTATAAACTGTTAACCTAGTTTATTTTGTTAAATTAAACGAACACGTTAAATAAAATGTAAAGAAAGCCATAAGAATTAAACGTAAACAATCCAAAACCGACGTGATGTAAATAGAAGATTAACTGCAATATATATATTTATATATATCAGTTTGTACATACAAAACAAAAAGGTACAACTGAGTACATAATACATAACAAATCACTATACAAACAAACTAAGGTACTAATCCTCGTGCGGTGGGGACGGTGGGAGGGGAAGTGGAGGCAACCCAGCGAGCTCTCGGAGAGCAACGAGCGTCTCGACGATCCAGTCAATGCGTGCGCCCTGGCGTCTGAGGCGCCGGTCGAAGTCCCGAGCCACCTCACGCGCTACCGGAGGAAGGTCAGCGTAAACGTGCTGCGGGTACTGTGGCGGCTCAGGAGCTGGCTGAACTGGTGGTACCGGGATCTCCTCGACATGCTCCTCCTGAGCCGGATCCTCTAATACAGGCTGAGCCTGAGCCTGAGCCTGAGGCTGAGCCTAAGCCTCATCCTGAGGCTGGCCCGGGAACTGATCGAGTCCCAGAGCCTGTAGCTGAGCCTGCCGAGCGGCCGCCTTAACATCAGGAGGGGCTAACACTCCAGGCCTCACCTCAATAACAACCGGGATGACCTCCGGATGCCAAATCAGCCCGTCACGGCCCCTAAACCTCAGACCAACATCAAAGGTATGGGTGATCTGCATGGCAGATACTGACGCGCGGCCCAACCTGGCAGACGGGACCGGGTCGGACAGCTCCGGATCATGCTCGGGCACGATCCCTAGCGAGCGTGCAATGGCGGTGATGTATGAGCCAGTGTGCACGTACCCGCGGAGCTGCCGGTGGTATGCTGTGGCAAAGTAATCTGCCAGGCAGGCTGCTAGATCGCAGGGCTGGCCGCGCAGTAGGCAGTATAGAAAGAAAAGGTTATTGAGGTTGACCTTCTCCCTGCTGGCACCCCGCGGCACGATAGTTGCCGCGATAACATGGTGCAGGTATCGGTACAAGGGGTCTCTAATGGTGGTGGCCTTTTGCCAGGATTTCCCAAAGGGAACCCTGGAAATGGCCCTCCAGAAACTGATAAGCGTCTGCCTGTCCATCGCCGTAACCGCCTGCGTATATAAATCAGTATCAAGCTCGGGCTCAGTGTACAAACCTGTATGGACAGCAAACTGCCACACACTCATCTGAAACTCCTGACCGGCGAGACGGAATGTAACCTCGTGGACTGGAAAAGCCGGGTCCTCCACGTAATCCGCCGGATGCGGCGCGTATGTAAACGTGGAAAGAAACTCGACCGTAAGCTCAGGGTACGAGTCCTCCATCGCTATCTCAAATAGGCGCGGCCAAGGAGTATCTAGTCCAACTATATCACGCGCCCGCGCACGTTCTCCCAAGGTCTCCAGCAGGTCCCAGTCTATCCCTACATGCCCCCCAATCTCTATGGCGCGCAACCTAGCGCATCTCCCCCTCGCCCGTGACCCCTGCCGAAACTGCAGGTACGGACATACCGGCTCTCCCTCCTCTCCCACATCTCCCACCTCCTCCATATGCTCAATCTCGTCATCGGAGGAATCCATCCCTGCACGTTGAAAAGATAATATTAAATATAAAATAATAAACAAATAATATTACTAAACAATTTAAATAATAAACAAATAATATTAAAATTAAATAATAAACAAATAATATAAAATATAAAATAATAAACAAATAATATTATTAAACAATTTAAATAATAAACAAATAATATTAAATATAAAATAATAAACAAATAATATTACTAAACAATTTAAATAATAAACAAATAATATTAAAATTAAATAATAAACAAATAATATAAAATATAAAATAATAAACAAATAATATTATTAAAAAATTTAAATAATAAACAAATAATATTAAATACAAAATAATAAACAAATAATATTACTAAACAATTTAAACAATAAACAAATAATATTAAATATAAAATAATAAACAAATAATATTATTAAACAATTTAAATAATAAACAAATATTATTAAACAAATAATATTAAACAAATATTATTAAACACAAAATAATATTAAACAAATAATATTAAACAAATATTATTAAACAAATAATATTAAACAAATAATATTAAACAAATATTATTAAACACAAAATAATATTAAACAAATATTATTAAACAAATATTATTAAACAAATAATATTAAACAAATAATATTAAACAAAAACAAATAATATAAAAAAAATAAACATGAACCACAGCGCCGCGCTTTGGCCTCGGCGCGGCGCTTTGGTTCTTCGTGATGAAGAACAGAACCCAGCAGATCCTCCATACCCGCCCCAATCAACACATATTTCAACTTCAACATGTACATTAAACGAAAACGATTAAGGGTGTTCGATCTTACCTTTTAGCGGTTGAATGCTTGAAAACGAAGATCTCCGGCTCAGAATGTGTGAAATCGCACCTTAGTGTGTGTTTTTGTGTTTATGTTTGAAATGGGGGAGAAGCTGCCCCGCTTTGGTTTAAACGAGGGATCGAAGCGCCCCGCTATGGCCATAGCGCGGCGCTTTGAGGTCAAAGCGGGGCGCTTAGGTCAAAGCGGGGCGTTTAGGGCCTTTTTTTATTTTTTAAAATTGTTTTTAATTCACAAACGCGTCGATAGTAGTCTAAATTTTATGTTTTTTCCATTATACATCATTTTTTATTATATATGGACTATACTGCAAGTTCCGGATCAAATCGGTTACGTGTGATGTCTTATTCCGTTATATCGTATCATTTTGGTTTGAAAGCACAAGTACTCCTGTGAGAGGTGTTATGTGTATCAGCCGCCTACCGTACATGAACATGACGTATTTTTTCATTAATTGTAGTATTATGATGTATATTGTCATTTTGGGTCGTACAAGTGCGTATTGAATCTGATTGGGTCGCGCCGGTGACATTCGGTTTTTAACGTGATGTAACGCATATATTGAACAAACACAAACGTGATTATTATTAAACACATTTAACATACATCGTGAACATATGGGGTTACATTAAGGTCAGGGGCACGATACGTAAGCATTTCGTACGCGTTGATCTGATCCCTGTATAATGTATGCCAGGCTGCTGCGCGCTCTGTTCTATTCACTGTCCAGAGTGGGTTTGGGGGAGGCATTGGATAACAACCTCCAAGCTCTACATGTATGAAATGCCCATGGTCGACGAACACAACCGCAACCACCTGGTGAGGTTCCTCAGCTTCGTTTGGCCCGCCCAGCAGAGGGAAAATTGTATCGCTCCCACGCATATCGAAGGTGTGAACAATCACACCGTATCGTTGGGCAATAAGAAACCCCGTGTCAGGCATCGTCATGTAATTTTCGATATCTGCTCGTCCCACCCCCTTGAAATCGATCCGTCTAACCAGCGCATCATAATGTCCTATGTTTTCCGGATCGAAAACCTGCCTCCAAAGCGATTCGTTCGTACGTAACTCCTTTATAAGTTGTTTCCGGATCATCAAATATGAATTTTGTTTCACTCCTAACCCAACAGCCACCGATCGAAACCCACAATGACCATCTGGTTTCACGTCCTTTATTCTAACGATGTATGGATGGATCACTTCGGGAATCTGAGATGCGTAGTTGCGGATCGCTATATCCGTCTTAGGACCGAGCTTGATCATCGGGAAATCAGGGTGTAGGTTGATCGGTTTGGTATTCTTTTGTCTTCTAGAATCTTCGGGTGATATGTACGAGCTGTGACGGGGAAGATCATCTGAGGCCTCGACCCAAGTTTCTTTCGACGGAATGTACGAGCTTTTTCTAGCGGCTTCAACCTTTCTTTCTTCCTGTGTTTTCAATGTTGGGCGACCACGAGTTTTCTTCAGAACAGCAGGAGGTTTTTTGTTATTGTTCCCTGGATTGAGGATTTGCTGAAACTTTTCAAAGAAGCTCCTTTTCACTTGAGGGGGTGTTGGATCGATCTGTTGTTTCAATTTTTTAAATTCCGCGTCTACATCGATATTCTCTATGTTTTTCTTTGCAGGCTTGAAGTTAAGCTTCTTCCAGAACACGTCTATGTGTGTGATACGGATTTGCTGACCTGTGGACGAAAACAAATTAGGTGGCAAAATCATAATGAGAAAGGTCAAAGATATTAATTACCATGATTTTCCAACTTTTCCAAACGACAGGCACATGGCAAACCACAGCTGGTAAAAAGTTGGCAACCACAGCTTGCACCGTAGGCTCTCAACCCGTCTTCGTTACGTTTTAGTTCCCTACTCAAAAGCTCAATCGCATATATTGAAACCTTTATGAGAATATATGCAAGCATGGGCTGATTCTTGTGGTGCGTCATCACTTTTCGGAGGCTTGTTTCAAAGCTACTACTAATCTCGGCGTATTGTCTATCAACAACATGATCAACATACAATACAAGTTTATCCAGTGTGTTGCGATGACTTGGAAAGTGACTTTTTAGTGTTGCATGCATGCCCTCAACCCTGTTGGTCGTAGTTTGGTGAAAGTTGATAGTTTTGTTAATCCAGCAAGATACAAACTTTTCACGGTACGGATCCAACCAGGATTTCTTCAAATAATCAAAAACCTCTAAAATTAAAAAACGTAAATAGTCAGTTTTTGTTATTATATAAAATTTGAACATAATTATGTAAGAAATACCCACGTTCACGGTCATCTTCTTTCAGCTGTGCTTCAAGGTTTTCCAAGTTATACCTGTATATTTCCTCGGTCGTAGACTCGCACAATAACCAAAATCTACGTACGAATTCTTTCCAATCCTTGTCAGAGAATTTCTTCTTGCTGTTCTTATTAATATTTTGTTGAATATGGAACCGACAAAGATACTTATGCGCTTTTGGAAAAACTTGTTCACACGCGTTCATTAGCGCAAAATCCCTGTCTGTTAAAATCAAGCGCAGTTCCATACATCCTAACAGCATATACTTGATCCTCTGCAACACCCATAGGTAGTTCTCTGACTTCTCAGCGGAAATTACCGCACAAGCAGCAGTAAACGATTTGTTTGTCGACGTCATGCCTACGACCTGAACAAATGGCAGGTTGTACATGTTCGTTTTGTAGGTGGCGTCAATCATTAGCACATGCGGGAAGGCACACCACATAGTGAATGATTTTTCGTGAACAAAGAAGACATCTTCAACTTCGTTCGATATCTCATTCGTGCGCATGTAATAAGTGTAATTTTTTTCGAGAAGAATGTTTTCAAGTTTTTGCATCGGAGACTTACCGACATTTTTTTCGGCGTTGATCTTCTGAACAGCGTTGTGTATATCTTTCGGAATAAGCTTTCTGGCCGGATTGTTTTTTGTCAGCGTTCGCCAGATACTTTGGTTGGGAATATCTTGCTCTGCCAGCTCCTTAACCAGTTTTTTATCCTCCGAAGAAAGCCTTCTCGCATACGCGTGACCCTCTAAGTTTTCAATAGGAGTGTGGTTATGCTTCGCCTTCGTCACCTCGATCCTCCAAACACTTCCGGATGATTCCGAAAACCCGATCATCTCGAACGGGCAGCCTATTTTCTTGCTACCCGTTTTCCTCTGTGTAGCTATACTCTTATGCTCCCCACCAAAAGTACATTGAAACCAAATCTTGTAATTCTCTCCTCTTTTATTCGACCTCTTAGTCACAATGAGGTAACCGTTGTCTTTTGCCGTGTCTTGTACCCAACGCACCAACTCTTTACGTGACGAAAAGGTCTGCGTTGTATCAAACGAAAATGTAACCGGGTAACAGCCTTCCTCGTCAACAGACACATCCTCCGGCTCACCATCGTCACCGAGGTCCGAATATACTTGATGTTCAAAGCTCGGTTGACAACCGTAACTGTGGTTTGGATAACACTCCGGCTGTACAGAGCTGTGCTCGCCACCGTAACCGAAATTCGAATAACCTTGTAAGCTCTGTTGACAACCGTAACTGTCGTTTGGATAACACTCCTGCTGTACAAAGTTGTACTCGCCACCGTAACCGAAATTCGAATAACCTTGTTGTGCGTAAGGGTCCTCCACAGGGGTATTCAAATCCAGCGTCACCGTGTTATCACGATAACGAATGCCAGATACAACCTCTGCCTCCCTCAAGTTGGACGAGACCGGTTTCTCATACGAGTCAGAAATAGCGGTCCCTTCGTAAGAATCAGGAACAACTGACTCGTCAGAATATTGACCGAAAAGATAGTTGCTTAACCACGACATCGTTTTTTCAACACACGTAACTAATACAGCAAAGAAAATTGACAAAGAACAAAACACTCGAATGCTGAATGTTATGTCTGAGAAGGTTTTTAAAGTGAAAATTTGGGGTCGAAGCGCCGCGCTTTGGCCATAGCGCGGCGCTTAGGGTTCACGGGTCACCTGCAACCTCGTACACCTTTATGTCTCTGCAACTTATGTCAGTCACACCATCAAATCACCTTTTGTCGACCGAAGCGCCCCGCTATGGCCATAGCGCGGCGCTTCGAGGTGTGAAAATAATTTTCTGCGTGTGGGAATAACATGACCCAATTCTAATACAAGCGAAGAAGACAAATTACAATTCTGATTTCATGTTTTATGCAAGATCACGTGATGTTGTCTTGTGATGATGTCATCATTTATGTCACCATTATGATGTCATCTTTTGATATGATGACATCATGCTCGATCAAATCTGCAACGCAACCAGAGACACGATAAAAGACGAAGACGACAGATGAATGCACCAACAAATCTAACCAAGGACGACCTAAATTCACGTCTCTGCAATTAAAAAAAAAAACCATTAATAAAATATTAATATCTCTCTCTACCATTTTGGTCCCTGTGGATTGGTCAATTTTGCAACTTTAGTCCAAAACTCATTTTTTTTTTGCAAAATGGCAGTTTACTCTTATTAATATAAACAATAAAAATGTTTATGTTTATTTTTTAAACTTTATTACTTTGGAATATGAGTTTTAAAAACAGTAAACTTTTAAATTTTATAAGTTTAGCACCCTAAATAGTTTAATTTTAATTTTTTATAAGTTTAACACCCTAAATAGTTCAATTTTAATTTTTTTTGGGTTTCCTGTTAACGGAATATGAACACCCTAAACAACCCACCCATTATACTTTAAAATATAATATACGGAATTATCTATATTTAAAGATCAAGATTTTTACCTTTGCAGCTAGTTGAAGCAATCCGTCCACACTGGCCCTCATAAACTTCTTGCCTTCTTTCCATCCCAAAAATATTGGAATCGTCTCACCTTGAAACCATTCCCTTGAATTCTTAAATTGAGGAAAAATCTCCAACACCCACATCTACACAAGTGTCACACCCCGATTTCCACGTGTCACCGGTGGGCCCGGTGGGGGAGTATCGTGACGTGGTTGGCAACGTAATAGTCAAACAACACAATATTTAATATGCACAGCGGAAGCAATTTAAAAAGATATAATACAACAGAATAAATTATTGTAATATCAAGTATCACAACGTTCGGATGTTTATCCACAGAGCGGATCGAAATAAAATATGAAACAATAGTTCAACAGACTTCAGGCATCTTAAGCTTGCGAGACTTCTAAAGATGCTAAGGAGAAATCCCAGCCAATTTCGCTTAGTACCTGCATTTAATCTTTTTGGGAAAATACGTCAGTTTACACTGGTAAATACATTCAACTGACTCATTTTGGAAAATGATTGAAAATTGGTTTGGATGCACGTGGCATAAACATTTTTATTTTAACTTGGGAGAATCATTTAATATTATAATCTTGTGAACGAATTACATGTTACTTGTGCGTTCAGTCGCCCGGATCTTGTCCGGGTTAAAGATCAATAGACACACCACATCATAGAGTTATACACTGACAGGTGTACGCCTACACCCCGTGCTCAGGTCGTGGCCATCTCGTAAGATGATGCCAAGGATATCCGGGACATGGTCATCAACCCCCCAAAGGCTTTAAGTAAACAAGACTGTTTAAACGAGCCGATCAAATTATTCAACTACCCACTCAACTGTGGAGATTTGATGCTCGATCAAGCGGTATGCTATATACCGTAACCCAAGCCCGTATAGGGAAAATAAGTTTAAAATATTTACCTGAGCAATGTATAAATCACAATAAGCAAACGCAAGTAGCTTTTACTGGTACTCCTAATCTGGAACGAAGGTTTTATAATAACCTATTAGAATCCTAACGGGTCTTTAATTAAGCTTAAGCTTAGACCGGCTAGTTTCAAAGATACGGTTCGTACGCACGATTAAGCGAAGACCGGATAGAATGTGATTTAGACCCGACAAGTTCAGAGACTTGCTTAATATGGGTTTATTATTCACACTCTAGATTTTGAGATAAAACCATTAAGGTTTGACCCGTTTCGGCTAATTTATGTAAACTTGTTACATAAACCGAACCGTACGCGTAATAAGCGTGACGGGTATTCATGAGAGCTATATACAGGTTTCCTAAGTTAATTATGCCTCAAATATGTTGTGACATCAGTAAGATGTCTTTCATTATGCCCGAAACGTGTTTAAACACAAACTAGGCCCCGTAGGGGTAGTTTGGTCATTTAAAAGTTTATAAAAGAGTTTAAGTAACAAGCTGAGTTACAGGTCAGATGTAATCAGAAAATATACTCAATTTACTAAGTTATATCAGTAGGATAAAACATATATGTGAAATTTATCAATTATAACCAAACTATGCCCCGTAGGGGTATTTTGGTAATTTCACATAAGCCGAAAAGCTCAAAACTGAAGTCTGAGTTAATCAACTTTTGCTTACTGTTAAAATATGATAATTTGCCTAAAATATCAGTAGGTATCAACCCGGGTATGTTCAATATAATTTTAATACATACCAAGCGTTAAAACGCTTAATAAGGCGATTAAAGGCCATTTCCGGGTTCGATACTTAAATCTGATATTTTTATATTTCCAGAAGGCTTAAAATAATTTATTTAACATGTGTGATCAGTAGCAAAAGGTTTGGAGTCGTTTAGATATGTAAAACTCATTTTATGGCCCGTAAGGGCAAAACCGACATTTACCGGATTAAGCCTACGGTTATGAGTTATTCTCAGCCTAAAATTAATTAAAAATCTTTAAAATTTCCAAAATAATATATTACATCAGTGGGTAAAAGATTTGATATCAAAAAGTATGTTTAAGTAGGCTATACGCTAATTACGCCATTTTATTAACATAAAGCATTCATTTTGCGATAATGAGCATAACTCTTAATCTACAATTCAAATTGATGTCAAACTTTGCATACACGTTTATATATCAGTAATTTAAGTTTCTACTCTTTTACTTTTCCAAAGATCACGTTTTATATAAGGGCATAATGGTCAACATATGGGCAATTAACGGAATCATGCGTATTAGTTGGATAATTAATGAACCGAGGTGTATAATCACAGAGGGTTATACTAGCATGTAACCTGGTCCAAATAAGGCTCTAAGGCATTTCTAAAACATACCATAACGGGTCAGAACTGAAAGTCAAAGTGAAAGTCAAACTATGTGACTTTCGGTTCCGAACCGGGTCTAAACAGGAAATTGTCGGGTTGAACATGTTTAGACAGGTTCTTACACTTATTACCAAGTTATAACAATGATCCAACATGTTGTATATGATCTATAATGTTAATTATGCATAAATGGCATTTTAAACATTCTGTTGACTTTTTATTAACACGTTTGACCCGACATTTGTCCTAGTTAGAGTGGGAATCAGGGGGAACCCTTTTGGGGTTTTATTACCCACATAATTACCTACTTAAAGGTACTTTTGATTCGACTAATCACTGGACCATTAGTGATTAATCTTAAAGTCAACCGTTAATTACGACGGTTTGACTCCTAAGCTAAAACTAAGCTAAAACTTAATTAGAAAAGGCTAAGCATACTTACACATGTCTAATGGATGGTTAGGAAGTCTTGGAATCAGCTTTGGAGTTCCAGAGATGATCAGAAATGAGTGCAAGAATGTTTGTAACTTGGAGGCCTTATATAGTGTTTGTAAACACCATAACATGTTGACAACTAAGGCTACAAGTGACCACAATTGTCCCACAAGTGTCCCTGGGGTATAGGAACATTTTAGGGGTCGCCCAATGGTGAGAAATACCAGTGGGATCGGTCATAATCGCGCAAAACAGGCTGCAGCCTGTTTTTCTGGTTCTGGGTGCTTGACGCGGCCCGCCTCGCGTTTAACAGATTCTAACGCGGGCCGCCTGGGCCTGAAATTCTGATTTTTCCATTTTTGTTATTTTGCAACTTGTCCCTTGGCTTCACGAAAGGGCAACCAAGGTTATTTCTTGCATTTTGACCCCCTTATTTTTATATACAAGGGCTTTAGGACTTATACCCACTTTGCCAAGTCCCTGGACACTTCCGGTTAACCCGAAAAGTCTTAACTTTCAACGTTAACGCTTTAACCCCTCGCACACGAATTTGATCATAACTTTCTCATACGATAACGAAACTTTATGAAATTTATATCACGCATTCTAGTGAGCATAATTAACATTTACAAAGCTTCGGGTTTGTCAAAAGGTCACTCAGAGGTATATCTTTAAACATGTTGACACATTTAACCCCTGTAGTTTGTAATCTCTCACTTTCAGCTTCGTATGATCCATGATTTATTCGTTTGATGTTATAAACATCATGTAGGGTTATTATGAAGTATATTTATTCACTGTTGACATTTAGAACCCGTATAATCACATACTTTCCATGTTTGTCAACTTTAGTCCTTTTATAACATTCTTTCACACGTTCAAACTTATGACACGTGTCTACACATTATAGGACGTGAATTTTTCGAGGTGTTACCACAAGAGAATTTATTGAAATTTTATATGGTTTTCGAAATAACTATATTAATTGACATTCACGGGTACCTTGAAGGGCCAGACAAATCCAGCCAAAGAAAAACCTTTAGCGTCTTCTTTTTGCCGATTGTGCAAATTGTATATGGCTTTATAAGTACTTTCCCAAAAATAATTACCCCATGGATATTGTCTGAATTCTTCTAAATTATCCACAAGGTCTAAAAGCATATTATCAACAATATTGGTTTTTTGCAAACCCAAAAAACCTTGACCGATTAGCATGAGGAGACATATCCTCGTGCCGCCAGCTTCGTTAATCTGGCTAATGGTCTCGAACAAAGTCATTATTCTCCCAAAATCTGGCTAATGTGCAATGCCATATAAAAGAAGGCTATCACATATGGTGCACCTATTGTCAAAATATGGACCGAAACACGTCTGCCTAATAGCTGTTTCAATCGCCGGAGTCATCACGTCACGCAAAGATTGTAAAACCAACCACTTTTCTCGTACTTTAATGGTTATTTGCAATATAAGAAGAAAATAAAAATAAAAATAGTATACGAATTCAAATAAAAATCTTATCATTTATTCAATAATCCGCAAACATTTTACCGGGCATGAAGGGGGGGGGGTCCATGAAAGCTTCTTCCAACTCTTGGTCGTTTGGCATGTTCCCGAAATCATTTGGCATGTTCACGTGTCGGTTGAAGTCCATAGTGGGGGGCCCACAACTAATGTCGAAGAAGTGTGATTAGTGGTCCCAGATGGGTCAACGATCTTTCGGATCTTCAACGTTGGGTCTTCAAGTGCTTTGCTTTGCTCCAAAGTGGAGAAAAGTTTTAAAGTGGGTTCAAAGTGTTTGTTTTGGTGTTTGTCACATGGGAGGAAACGGCCTCGTTCTTGTTGACCTGAATTCAATGTCGTCTGACGGGGAATAGTACTTTATTGGAACACGCGCAGTCAAAGGGCTTGCCCATATGTTGGAAACGGCATAAAAAGCAACTGAAACGGCTCGGCATTGCAGCGGAAACGGCTCGGAATTGCAGCGAAACCGGCTCGGGCATGCAGCGGAAACGGCTCGGCATTGCAGTGGAAACGACACAAGTATAAAACGGTAAAGGCTTGACTTTTTATTAAGTTGGAGCACGTGCACTGAAACGGCTCGGGCAGTTACATGAAACGGCTCGGGGAGTTGCTTTTTACTTTATTGGAGCACATGCGTTGAAATGACACATGCATGGTGTGGTAAAGGCTTGACTTTTTACTTTATTGGAGCACGTGCCTTGAAACGGCTCGAGCTGTTACTTGAAACGGCTCGGGCAGTAGCTTTATTGAAAGAAGTGTGTTGACCGCTTAAAAAAATATTTTTTTCAAAAAAAAATTTCATGTTAAATAAGATCGCAAAATATTCTTACAGCTCCATTGAGAAGCCTTGAAACTCCTTTGAAACAAATAATGGCTGCCAAAAACAAGAGTGACGTATACTGCTCTCAACCAGTTAGTAAATCATCAACGTGGATTCTTAAGAAATGGAGAGCACCCAGACAGTCAGGTGAAACTTCATCGTCTGAAACGGCTGTGCCGCAGGTGCCGGAAGAAAACAACTTTGTAACTAATCGTCAAAGCTTACACCCGAACAGAGGCGGAAGATGGGAAATTCCAGACGACGAATCTGAGAATTGGTCAAAAGATGTTGCAACATTTTACAGTAATGGAGACGCCCCATTCTGTTATTTAGCTGTTTTCAGTCGTTATGTGGAGTTGGACAAAAAATTTTGGGGCACTCTGTTAGGCTATCGTTGTAATGGCTACCTAACAGCAACGGTAATTTCATTAGAACTTTTTTATTAACAAAATTTGTATTTTTACTGTTTATTACATGTAACTTGTATTAATATAATATTCATTAAACAGCATATTGAGGGATGGAGTGGAAGACTAATGGCTTGGAGAAGCAGAAACCTACAAAAGGATCCCACGTTAAATTTGCGGTGGACAATTCTTCAACCTCAATTCTATGACACGTTACTACAATCCGTTCCTAAGAGCGTGGTTGGTTATGGAAATGGTAAAGAAAACCCATTTCCTTCCTTTTTTTGACGTGGATTTTGTGTTTATCCCACTGCCGATTGACAATAACGAATGGCTGTTGGTACGATTAGAGTTGGCATCCCAGGAATTAGTTTTGTACCCTTTTGAAGACTTTTGTGGACGACTAGACAAATTTAGAGCAGTTATTATTCCACGGTTGACGAAGCTTAAGGTGTATTTAACTGGTTTGCTGGTGCATTTGCAGTATTGGAAAAAGACAGGCAAACCAGAATGCTGCATAACTCATGAGCTAAACGATAACTACGTGATTTCTAACAGGTCAATCGTAGGCAATGAAGTTGTCTATCTGTGTATGCTTATGGAGCATCTCGTTAAGGACAAACCAATTAACATTACTGGAGACGTAAAACAAATATGTTTGTCATATAGACGATTCATGGCTGATAAACTGTATTTTTGGCGGTGTTTGCCACGCCCAAATGCTGTTAAATAAAATAACTCTTTTTTTAATATGTTTTAATATTTAATATTATATACTCCCATTTAACCCATTCTCATTTCAAAGCTATAAATACATAGATTACTCCTCCCATTTAACCCCATTCTCATCTCAAAGTTCCCACTAACAAAAAAAAATGGATTCTTGGACCGACGAGGAAGATATTGCTGCTGTCGTTTTGTACGCTGCCGCTCATGATCTGGGCACTTATTCAGTTTCCGATGCTGCTTTCTGGGGGCAGGTTTTCAACTACTTTTTCATTCACCTACAAGAGACGTCCCGAAGTGTCGATGCCTTGACGACTCGTCTTGCTTTTCTACGCTTTAAATGTAACCGTTTTTTAGGAAGGTGCAAAATTGTTAAAAAAAAACTAATCCGAACATGGAAGAAAAAGAGGTCGTTGAAGAGGCCCTGCTCGACTACGCAATACTTTACGACGAGGACTTTGAACACCTTTCAGTGTTTGAAACTTTAAAAAATTATCTGTATTTCACGAAATGAATTTGTAATATTTAGGTTGTATCGGGCAACTTAAATGTATGATTTTTAACCCGTTTGTCTTTGTGAACCGTGATTTTACTTTTTTTAGTGTTTGGGCCAAAACAGCCCAAAACAACAAAAATTTCTAGTGTTTGGGCCCAAAGAGCCCACAACGTTTTATACAACATATTCGGGCCTAAACAGCCCACACGCTATAATATGGACGGCCCAAACAGTTTAATGAGACTAATGTTTAGGCCAAAGAGCCCACAACGTTTTATTTTATAATATTTGGTCCAACACTGTGATTTAAATTAACAGCCCAAACAGCCCACTGCGTTTTAAATGAACGGCCCAATTTATTTTTTAAATTATATTTCTAGTGATATTTGGGCCACTTTTATAAAAATATTTTCTAAAACTAAAACTTGGGCCTGTTTTATAAAATGAACGACCCGTTTTTTTCCTAATACTTGGGCCACTTTTATTTTGTAATACGTGGGCCTGTTTTGTATGGACGGCCCAAACAGTTTAATGAGACTAATGTTTGGGCCAAAGAGCCCACAACGTTTTATACAACGTTTTATTTTATAATATTTGGTCCAACACTGTGATTTAAATTAACGGCCCAAACAGCCCACTGCGTTTTAAATGAACGGCCCAATTTATTTTTTAAATTATATTTCTAGTGATATTTGGGCCACTAAAACTTGGGCCTGTTTTATAAAATGAACGGCCCGTTTTTTTCCTAATACTTGGGCCACTTGTATTTTGTAATACGTGGGCCTGTTTTGTATGGACGACCCAAACAGTTTAATGAGACTAATGTTTGGGCCAAAGAGCCCACAACGTTTTATACAACGTTTTATTTTATAATATTTGGTCCAACATTGTGATTTAAATTAACGGCCCAAACAGCCCACTGCGTTTTAAATGAACGGCCCATTTTATTTTTTAAATTATATTTCTAGTGATATTTGGGCCACTTTTATAAAAAATATTTTCTAAAACTAAAACTTGGGTCTGTTTTATAAAATGGACGGCCCAAACTGATTATTTTCTAATGTCTGGGCCCAAACAGGCAACAACGTTTTAAATTAACGGCCCAAACAGCCCACTGCGTTATAAAGATTAATTATTACAAAACATTTATAAAACTTGGGCCTGTTTTATAAAACATATTCGGCCCAAACAACCCACTGCGTTTTAAATGAACGGCCCAAACCGTTTGTAGACTTTATTTTATAAGATATTTTTTAAGTTATTTTTTATAGGAGCCAAAAATTTTTAAAGGAGACAAATTTTTTTTTATATTAATAACATAAACATTAAACATAAACATAAAAAAAGTAAACAAAACATAATAAAAAAAATCTAAAACCAAATCCTAATAGCTTCCCACTCCGAGACATGCTTGAATTCATGTCCCTCGTCATGACGGTAGTTGATCAGCACCACCTCCTTCTGATCATCCTAAACAAGGTCCGGCATTTCTCTCTCCACCTTCTTGAAATAGCGGTCAAACCTCTCACATTCCAACTGCAGCACACGAAACCTGGACGATAAGGCGTCGACGGTCCGGTTATGGTCCGGACCACGAAGCTGCCCAAAAATCTGTTGAACCCGAACCCACAGCCCCCCCTGTCCGCGTCGTGGAGGATCGGTCATCGCCTCCTCCCATGCTTCGCACAAAGCGATGTCTTCAACGTCTGTCCAAGAAGTTGCCATGTGAGTCGTTAACGGAGTCGGATAAGATTTCTGTTGAAAACGGTGAAGATTTTTGAATGGGAACGGCGTGGTGAAATGGAGTGGTGAGGGTGTTTATATAGTGGGTAAACGTTGACTTTTAATAATTTTAATTCTGTTTTGGGCTGTTTATATGTTTGGGTTGTTCACTTAACAAGTTAACGGCCCAAACACATAAACAGCCTAAACAAATTTAAAATTATTTAAAATGAAATGCCCAAACAAGTAACTTTTATTATTATTTAATACAAATTACATAAAAGATATAACATGTAAAAATACAAACATAACTTCGCCAAACCGCTGAAACGGCTAGTAGAGAAAAAAGCTCGGTCTCCAAGCAAGCAGTCTTCAGATAACAACATAACTTCGCCAAACCGCTGCTTCTGAATCGGCAGATAACCGAGAGCAAATTGAAAGTTAGGAGTGATTCAAATGTCTTCTTCTGGAATTCGAGTCAAAACGCTTGTAGCAATGATAAAGATGCGTCTTGAACTCGAATGTTCCATCCACACTCACTGGGTAAGTAGACGTGGAATTTCTGAAGAGAGGGACACTCCAATATGAGAAACGATATAAAAAACTAATTTGACAACTAAAGCCCAGGAACACGTCTTTTACACTAACAGATACGTGAGATTTCATAAATATTTCTTGCCTTTGATACACGAAAACATCTATGACAATCAAATGAAGAAAGCAGGGTAACATTTTCTATGAGATTTAAGTGTGGTAGAGGGATTCGTTTAACAAGCACGCAAAAAAAACAAGTGGGTAAATATATAGTGGGAACAGACGGTCAAATGGCTCGAACAACACGTTGACCCGACTCAAAGTATAGGTTGAAACGGCATTAGACAGCTGTACCGGCTCGGAGCCAGCTGTACCGGCTCGGATCAGTTGAGACGGCACAAACAGTTAAGCGAACCGGCTCGGAGCCAGCTGAAACGGCTTGGCTTGCAGAAGTGGGGTCCACGTGTGTACGGTATCGGCTCGGCTACAACCTAAGAACACGGCTTGGCTCGTTGAAGGAACTCGGCTAAGATCTTTCAACATGAGCCGATTGTAACGGCTTGGCTAAGATCTTTCAACATTTTTCGGACACGTGGCGTTGACTGCAGGATTCTCAAGCCGTTACAGGCTTTGTCGGACACGTGTCAATCAACGGTTGGCTGGCCGTTTAAAGGAAATATTGTGCCGTTTCAGCATGCTGAAACGGCTCGGCGAGGAGTATCCATTGGCCAAAATTGAAAAAACGGCGTTGCAGTGGGCATTTTCGTGATTTCCCCTTTTTAATATATATGGGGAAAACGTGTACGTCAAGTTTAACAAGACATGCCAGGTTAAAATTATTACAACCAGCCGATATAAAGGTGGGACCCGTTTCAAATTCACCCTAAACTACAATTTTTTTTTGTGAAATTAGGGGAGTGTGCTTTATATACTTTGGAAATTGTAGAAATATAACCTAAAACTTTTAATAGTTTGTTATGGATAGGTTTGTGTGTATGCCTTATTGACTTTAGAAATTTTTTTCTTGTATCCTTATTGATTCAACAACTAAATTCCTTTTAACGATTTAAAGATTATTATGCCTATGGGTACCCTATATATATATATATATATATATATATATATATATATATATATATATATATATATATATATATATATATATAGGGTAAGGTTAATGCGAGAACCACCTTTATTGTGAGAACCGCGAGAACCAATGTGAACACAACCTAAAAAAGCCTAACCCCTCCCCCCCCCCCCCCTCTCCAGCTAAAATGCAAAAAACTAAACCCCCAAAAAATAAAAAAAAATCAAAAAAACACACAAATTTTTTTTTAATATTTTTTACATTAAAATCGCTACTTTTAGTAGGGCAAAAAAAATTCTTTAAAAAAAATTAAAAATGTTTTTTTTGCAACTAAAAGTAGCGATTTTTTTATAAAAATATTTAAAAAAAATTGTGTGTGTTTTTAGCTACTTTTAGGTATTTTTGGTTGTGTTCACATTGGTTCTCGCAATAAAGGGTAGTTCCTAACGGATCCTTCTCCTATATATATGTATATATATATAGGCCGGTTAACGTACAATACCACGTATCCTACATTACGTACGCGATATTCTCAGCCGTAGGATCTTCAATCCATCAAACCAATTTAAATCATTAAATTAATCAAATTAATGTATTCAAATATTGAAAAAAATGTTAAAATCGTCATTACGATATCTTAATCTCTGTAACCGATGGAGATTTGAATCTTAATTTCAAAATCGTATTCGAAAATCCAACGAACGATTAATCAAAAATCGATCCATAAATCAAATACAACAATGTAAAGATTCTTATTCACCAACCTCCTTCTGCGATTTCATATCTGCTGATTTTGGAAGTTCGGAACTGAAACAAATCGATAGACCGTCTATCGATTGAAGACGATGCAGGATGAAAATTATAAAATATGTGAAATACATGTTGAATGTGCGAAAACCCATTGAAAACAAAAAAGAAAGGGTTTCTTTTTTATAGTGTGCGAAATCATGTTTTATAAACATGCGATTTAAAAAAAAGGTAATAATTTTTAAGATTTCTTATAGTGTGCGAATTCTTTATTTATACACATGCGATTTTAAAAAAAGTTAATAATTTTTTAGATTTCTTGTAGTGTGCGAATTCTATTTTTACACACATGCGATTTAGAAAGTGATGTTCTATGTGCTCCTGATGATTTCATGTAACTCTGTCCTAAAATGCAAAAACAAAAAAATTATGAATTGATATTTAAAATAAATAAAAATTAACTATTGTATATAAAAAATGAATTTATTACCGATGTGACTGTAATGTGACTTGTAATGATCAATTTTACCATAAATACTACTGAACTTACCACCCTACCTACATAATAAATTTACTATTTTAATATAAAACACCCAGGGATAACTACCTTCCATATTAAGACACTGAACACAAAAACACACAAAACACACCCACAAAAATGTCATCTGAAGATTCAGAACAAATAAAAAACATTGCAATAAAAGAACTATTGTCAACTCGCACGTTGATAGAAATAAGCACCGATGTCAACTCTTCTCATTTGATTCTTAATGTGTAGGGGAAGATTCTTAAAGAAATCAAGAAAAATCAAGAGATGTTGGAGATACTACTTGAAGAACTACCATCATGCTTTAGGGACGCAGCTTTGGATCACATAAAGGAACAGTCTCGAGCTGATAACTGTAACATTCCCAAAATTTTTAAATAAAGTTATTACACGAATAGGTCATGGAGAAATTGGCCTATAGAAATATGAGGTATTTTGACAAACTTTAGGAACCGTTTAATAATTATAATAATAAAAATACATTATATTTGAACCTATTCTGTTTTTAATAAAATTTGGTTCAAAATGTAGATAAGATTATTCCCGTTCTAATAACATATTCATTGTTTTATAAAACGTCATATTTTAGAAGTTATAAACGTCAAATAAATGAAGCCGCTAAATTAATTATAATATATAATAATAAATTAATAATAAACTAACTAAATTGAAAAGTAAAGTGTACGTGTACTTTGAAAAATAAAATAATAATAATAATTTTTAACTAATATTCAAACTCAAATATATGTGTGTACGTGTAAGATGGTTGAGCAAAAAGGAATCTTTGCAACAACTTTCTTTCCAAGTCAAAAGTCTTGTATAAATAGAGAACAATGGCATACGTTCTCATTTGCTAACATTTCCTTTCTTTCTGCTATCTCTCTCTAGATATCGCCACTTTCTATATACATATATGTTCTTTTTCTTTTAATAATAATAATAATAATAATGCTCAGCACCGTTTTAAGTGTCTTAACCCCTGACCACTGAGTCAATACCCTGTCTGATTGATTTAGGACCCACCAACGCATGTCGAGGCTCTGCCCGACTAAGTTCGTTGGGGTTCTGTCTCGTGACGTAGGGATAAAATTAAATTGGGTTACTATACTTAATGCAAGTGCATTATATATTTTATTAAATAGTTCAGGAGTTATACCCAACATATAACAACCCTCCTAAAATATTTTAGACACCCCTAAATGTCCTAAAGTACACCTCGTATACGAAAAATGGCCCTAAATACCTTTATTTTTATAAAAACTAAATAAAAACGAAATTTAATACTCGCTCGCGGGCCGCGACGTAGCCAGTGAAGGCTTACGCGGCCGCGACAGATCAACATCAGGCCGGAACCTGGTGCCGCCACGTGGCAGGACACGCGTCAGAACCCAGGATGACTCAGCACATTCGTTGCCGCCTTTAGGGCCCTTACGGGCCGCGAAAACCCTTATTGTTTCCTTCGTGGGGCGCGAGTAAGGCCATATCAGGCGCTATAAATAGGGACCTTCGACATTTCATTTCAATTCGCTCACAACTCGATTTTCTCTCTTAATTTCTGAAGTGTAGGAACTATATCGGGTATAATACCCACTAAAATAGCGAAGCTCTGCCTCGTTGTAAGTATTTTAACCCCCGGTTACGTATTAGATACGCTGCCCGATTGATCTAGCGCTCCGTAACGGCTGTTGAGGCTCTGCCCGGCGTAGTCGTTGGAGTTCTGTCTCAGGGAGGGTATAACTAATGTAAATTTGGGTTATTATACTAACGCATGTGCATTGTTTAATTAATAGATTATAACCAGGAAGCCACATGAAATTTTCCTAAGATAGCAATGTGAGTAATCTCCTTTTTGCAAATTGTTTTTACAAAATCTCATATGATTAACATTATCTTAAACAGTGATTGAGTATTTGTATTCTACAATTATCGTCGGTATGTTGGGGTTTTGTATACAAAATTTGTTACTACATTGTGAGTAGTAACATGACCACAAGTCGGGTTGACAGTACCGTGGGTGGTAATTAAAGTAGATGGAAACAAATGTAATTGCACGACTGCCCTCAATACTGTAGACTGATAAAACCTGTTTTGATTAAACTGGGATTCACTCACCAGTATTTCTTGCTGATAAAATGTTTTAAACACGTGTTTCAGGTAACTTAGTATGAAGCCAATAAAAGCCAGTTGGAGAGCACTGGAGGCTTAGAAAAGTGGCAATAAAAGTTACCTAATTTAAAAAAGAGAATTGTTTTCAATAATTGGGTTTATTCCCTATAAATGTATTACAAACAAAATCGGGTTTTATCCCATCTATTTATTTTAAACATTATGGTGTTTAACTCTGATAAAAATATTTCGTAACTACGGTCCTAATAAAATTTCCGCTGCCAAATCGATAAACACCGATACCACTGAAACTGGCCGTGGCCGCCCGTTCCTGGGTTGTTAGGGGACGGGGGTTGTGACAGAAGGTGGTATCAGAGCTATGCCACTGGTTTAAGCCCTTTAGGTGTTCTTCCAATACCTAAACCCTTAACCAATTGTGTTAGGAAATTAATATCTTATGTGTTATCCTGTGAACATAAGAATCTTAATGTGTTTATTATGATTTCTGTGGTATTTCACGAATCTTAAATTCCTAATATGTGTTACCTATATCTGCATCTTACACTTATGCTATAATATATATAAATGATATATATATATATTAATAATATCATGTCTTAGTAAATTTTATGATATCTTATATCTCTATCATATCCATATGTATATGTGGGAACATAATGCAATATAAATTTTATATTAATAATACAACATTAATATTAATATTTTAATATTAATATAAAATAAATGCAATTCAGATATGATACTTTGTAAATATCATGATATAAATATTTAAATAGTATGTATTATATCTAAATGATCCTATATCATTTAAAATCCTTAGGATATGTAACTCCTATTATATCTTACAATGTGTTAGGTTATAAAAAGAAAAGTTATTCATAAAATAATATTTAACTTTGTGGTATATACCATACCCATATATTTTTGTAAATACAATTTAAAATAAATTATAATAATATTATTATGATATTGATAATAATATCTTAACCAAAGATGTAAAATAACACATTTAGGTACGATATCACTGAAATATCATAATATGAAATATCATTCAATGAAAGCAAGATATTTTATGATTTATGATATAATCCAAAAGTTTTACTCGATTTAAAGATATGTATTTATAAAAGTTTTGATAACACATATAATTATATTAATTTTGTTAAAATATAATGTTTCAGCATTGTTTAGATACACTAATTGAAATACTTTGTCACTCACTCTATAATTCTTTATCGTATTATTAAATATTAAATACGTAGATTATTCATCAGAATTTGATAAATTACGTAATATTCATAAATTATGTGTATAGTCAACATACTAGAGAAATCTTTAATACGCAAATGCTCTTTAAGAAAAGTCTTTAATATATACTGTTACTATTTATCATCATTATTATTACTATAATACACTAAATTAAATATTATTAAATTCTGTTAATAATAATAATATTTTGGAAAAAAAATATATATAAAATAAAATAAAATAATTGGCCCTTGAATAAAGCTATGTTAAAAGAATTTTATAAAAAAAAAATTCTTAATTTAGTTTATACAAATAATGAACAAGAATTATTATAGTTCGTAATTCATAATTGACGATTCTAAAACTTAAGCACATATATACATATACAATGGAAGATATAAATTATTATTTAGAAAGCAGGAATACATATAACAACTTAATATTGTGTAATTAAATAATACCTATATATAAAAATCGGAAATAGCCTAAACCTATTTCTTAGATTATATGTAAATCAGATATATGTATATTTTATATATAACTTGTATCAATAATATGAACAATGTTCCATCTATGCAATAAAGATATGTACAAAAACATTTAGTACAATATAACAATATGGTTTAAAATATATGTACAGATATCTCAAAAGAAACAATTTTTAATATTTGATAAGTTTAATTCATTTCTTAAACTATATTTAAGTTATATGTACATATATTCTGAGATGAGAATGATACTTTATTAAATTTAAAAACATTAAATTTTGTATTTTTTGTTATGATAAATTTTGAGTCCTAAATATGTTACAATCAGAATAAGTCAACCTGTCAATTAAAGATTAAATTGTTTTAAAAAGAATTCAGAAGATTTATATCTCTATTAAATTTATTTCTTTTAATAAATTTCCTTTTATTCCGAAATATTTTGTTCAATAAACCTGATGGAAATCTATTTTATTAATATAAAGAAATAAACAAAGTTATAAGAATGATTAAAATAATTAGTTATATAATTGAATTCTCATGAATTGATATTATATATATTATAAGAAATTTTAAAACCCTGTATCTATACGTCTGTATATAAAAGACACAATTTTCTTGATAATATATTATATAATGATCAAATGTCTTTGGTAGAAGGACAAATTATTATAATAGAAGAAACAAACCTACATGTTTACTCAAGATCTATTTTGATACCCAACTTTAATTCAAAAGATATCTTAAAGATATATGTATTAGCCCCACCTCTTGAAAAACAATAAAGGGGTCAATGATGGAAAATCTCAGAATTTCATATAACGCTTTTACCTTTATTTTGAATGCCTATCCAGTCATGAGTTCTGGAAATATAATTAAGACAATATAGAGAGAAGCTATTACACCAAAGGAAGAAACAACACATATAAAATATACATTTTCCTTATATTTTGATAAGATATATAGTAAGAAAAAATGTTAAGATATAACATGTATATATATACCTTAATACATATAATTATCAACGCATTATACTGATGAGTTATGACTATAATTGTGTTAAACAAAATGTGCCTTTATAATTACCTAGTTCTGTGATAATTATATCTAAGCATGTTTGTAATACAAATGTCAAATGAAATGGCATGTGATCAAGAAATTGAGACTAGTAATGGAAACTCTTTGGATAGGAACACTAGAGAAAATATAATAGCTCAAGGAATATCGAATGCCATACCTTCGATCATTGAAGCTATTAAGATTTCTGTACCTATAAACGAAGATCGTACTATACACTGTAGGCATACTCACCACTTCAAACCTAACCCTAGTAGTAATGGAAATCATGATATTCGTATCAAAACTTCATCTTCCAAACGAAAGAAAACCACAACCTATAGTTACTCTTATAAGGAATTCCGCTCTGACGAATCATGCAAGGACAAAGAAATGGAACCAGCAATCACACAACCTGCCTGCGACAACCATGACAAGAAGAATGCAAGAAAACGTTATTCTAAGAAAACACTTCGCTGTAATTTCTGCAAGAAGGCTGGACATGCAGAAGAAGAATGTAGAAGGAAAACTAATGTATGTTACAAATGCGGAGACCCAGGCCACATTCGTCCCTACTGCCCAAAACTATCTAAGGCACCCGAAAACGAGAATCGAAACTTCGATGAAGCTAAGGAGAACGCATAGATGTTTACAACACCGAATGCAACAGTAACTTTTAAAATAAACACCCTTATGTTTTATCGATACTAAAGTATTAGTTGACTTTTAATTTCGATCAAAATTATATAAATAAAAGAGCCTTTATTTTCTTTTATAAAACCAACTCTCATTGTCTCGTCTCTTGATAAATTCTTATGTCATACATGCATTGCCTGTCATACATGTGAATTTACTTCAAAAGATCATCTACTCATGAGTTTTAATAAATATTTTCGTTATCCTCATTTTGGTAAATTTTCCCCCTCTGATTGTGAAAATGATGACTTTTGATAATCAAGTCAACAGATTTCTTGGAAAACTCCTCTTCTTTTCAGAGTTACCAGAATTTCATTAAAAACATTTCTTGTCAATACATACATCTATTGTTGGAATATGTCCAAACCAAGCTCAATTGTTTGAACTTGTTCACAATATACATTCAATTCAAAATCTCATATGATGAATTGAGATCATCATATTCGAGGTAATATCATCTGTTTGAATCATAGTAGACCTGTTTAAAGTCTACGACTCCAATAAATCGTTTGTTAAAACGCGACACCTTGCGGTGGCGATTTCTTTGAAAACTTGGACTCATTTCATTTTCATACCTGAGGTACGAATGTATCTATCTTCTGTTGATTCATTATCCTAAACCAGTCTTAATACAATTTTGTGTTAAGATAAAGATACCTAGATTCCTATTCCAATATACCTCCAATATTTCTTTGATCGATCCTACAATATTCATTTCTTTCTTCATTTTGAACATCCTATCTTTTGAATATCCAGATTCACTTCATTTGAAACTTTCAGTTAATTTCGAAAACGGTAAAATCATTCGGTCACCGTCATCATTCAATCCTTACAACACCTTGCGGTGTCTGTATAAATTTATAGCCTGTGTTGATAATAAACCCTGATCATATCCATTGATACGTATTTTGTTTGACTCATCATTTAAGTAGTCTTAATACAATTATGTATTAAGACAATGATACACTAAATTCTATATCTCTGCCATTTTAATAAATGTCACTGATTTCTGGTTTGATCATTGACAAATCATTTTTCATGCTTCCATTCTCAAATTGAGATTATTGATTCAGAATCTCCCTCAATTGATGATCAAAGTAAGTTCTTTTCTGGCATTGAATCCTATTGTTTCTACAAGTCATTGCATTTCGAATTTTATGTCTATCAAATCTCTCTTTTAACTTATGAAACTTAGTCACCCTGATTGTATCATTTCATCTCATTCCGCTAACATCAATTCCTGAAACTAAGTTTTGAGGCCATTGAATTCCAATTATCCTATGATATCCTTATAGTCATCTTTTTATTCTATCCCAGATACCTTGATAACCAACTAAAAGATGTGACGTAACCCCAAGAAGATATCGTAGCCCAAATCTCGAGGACGAGATTTAAAACAAGGTGGGGAGGATGTAACATTCCCAAAAATTTTAAATAAAGTTATTACACGAATAGGTCATGGAGAAATTGACCGATAGAAATATGAGGTATTTTGACAAACGTAGAAACCGTTTAATAATTATAATAATAAAAATACAATATATATGAACCTACTCCGTTTTTAATGAAATTTGGTTCAAAATGTAGATAAGATTATTCTCGTTCTAATAACATATTCATTGTTTTATAAAACACCATATTTTAGAAGTTATAAACGCCAAATAAATGAAGCCGCTAAATTAATTATAATAATAAATTAATAATAAACTAACTAAATTGAAAAGTAAAGTGTACGTGTACTTTGAAAAATAAAATAATAATAATTTTTAACTAATATTTAAACTCAAATATATGTGTACGTGTAAGATAACATTCAAACTCAAATATATGTGTGTACGTGTAAGATGGTTGAGCAAAAAGGAATCTTTGCAACAACTTTCTTTCCAAGTCAAAAGTCTTGTATAAATAGAGAACAATGGCATACGTTCTCATTTGCTAACATTTCCTTTCTTTCTGCTCTCTCTCTCTAGATATCGCCACTTTCTATATACATATATGTTCTTTTTCTTTTAATAATAATAATAATAATAATAATAATAATAATAATAATAATAATAATAATAATAATGTCCAGCCCCGTTTTAAGTGTCTTAACCCCTGACCACTGAGTCAATACCCTGTCCGATTGATTTAGGATCCACCAACGCATGTCGAGGCTCTGCCCGACTAAGTTTGTTGGGGTTCTGTCTCGTGACGTAGGGATAAAATTAAATTGGGTTACTATACTTAATGCAAGTGCATTATATATTTTATTAAATAGTTCAGGAGTTATACCCAGGATATAACAACCCTCCTAAAATATTTTAGACACCCCTAAATGTCTTAAAGTACACACCGTATACGAAAAATGGCCCTAAAAACCTTTATTTTTATAAAAACTAAATAAAAACGAAATTTAATACTCACTCGCAGGCCGCGACGTAGCCAGTGAAGGCTTACGCGGGCCGCGACAGATCAACATCAGGCCGGAACCTGGTGCCGCCACGTGGCAGGACACGCGTCAGAACCCGGGATGACTCAGCACATTCGTTGCCGCCTTTAGGACCCTCGCGGGCCGCGAAAGCCCTTATTGTTTCCTTCTCGGGGCGCGAGCAAGGCCAGATTAGGTGCTATAAATAGGGACCCTCGGCATTTCATTTCAATTCGCTCACAACTCGAATTTCTCTCTTAATTTCTGAAGTGTAGGAATTATATCGGGTATAATGCCCACTAAAATAGCTAAGCTCTGCCTCGTTGTAAGTATTTTAACCCCCGGTTACGTATTAGATACGCTTCCCGATTGATCTAGTGCTCCGTAACGGCTGTTGAGGCTCTGTCCGACGTAGTCGTTGGAGTTCTGTCTTGGGGAGGGTATAACTAATGTAAATTTGGGTTATTATACTAACGCATGTGCATTGTTTAATTAATAGATTATAACCAGGAAGCCACAGGAAATTTCTTAAGATAGCAATGTGAGTAATCTCCTTTTTTGCAAATTGCTTTTACAAAACCTCATATGATTAACATTATATTAATTTGTATTCTAAAATTATCGTCGGTATGTTGGGGTTTTGTATACAAAATTTGTTACTACATTGTGAGTAGTAACATGAATTAATCGGGCGACCGCTCTCAATACTGTAGACTGATAAAACCTGTTTTGATTAAACTGGGATTCACTCACCAGTATTTCAGTATTTCTTGCTGATAAAATGTTTTAAACACGTGTTTTAGGTAACTTAGTATGAAGCCAATAAAAGCCAGCTGGAGAGCACTGGAGGCTTAGAAAAGTGGCAATAAAAGTTACCTAATTTAAAAAGGAGAATTGTTTTCCATAATTGTGTTTATTCCCTATAAATATATTACAAACAAAATCGGGTTTTATCCCATCTATTTATTTTAAACATTATGGTGTTTAACTCTGATAAAAATATTTTCTAACTACGGTCCTGATGAAATTTCCGCTGCCAAATTGATAAACACCGATACCACTGAAACTGGCCGCGGCCGCCCGTTTCTGGGTTGTTAGGGGGCGGGGGTTGTGACAATGACTTAGCCTTCTCTTTCCTGAAAGATGCTCTAAACATTGTGAAAGAGAAGATGGATTTCAGCTCGGCTGAACGTGAAAAAATCTTTGCTTCAAGTAACTAGATTTCTGTTTAATCGTTTTATGGTTTTAGTTCTGTTAGACAATAACAACTACTTTATATTTATGTTTTGGGTACAACTTTTGAAAACATCTTATGCTTCATTATAATATAAATCGCATGAATGATTTAGACATCTTTATCACAACAAAACAAGATACTCAAAATCGCATGTACTAAAATGAAAAACAAAGTGAAATCGCATGTTAAACTACTTATATACTGATGCATATGAAATCACATGTTTACATACTAAAATCGCATGATTGTTGATATAAACTCATGTCTAATAAATCGCATGTAGTATAAAATCGTATGTACAGTTAACAAATTTAATCTTCCTCATCTGAAACCTCCTCCCACTCATCTTCTTCACTGCCATCATCACTACCTCCACTGTAATCTTCAAACTCATCTTCCTCTTCATCGTCATCGACCTCGTTGGCTTTATTCCTTGGATCTTTTTCAATCTGGACTCCCTTCATCTTCTTTTGTTGTTTGCCTTTAAGTATCTCGCAAGTCCGAATATCATGACCTTTTTCGTTGCATACACTACATGTCCTTGGCCTTTTGCCTTTGCGGCTGATCATTTGTTCCTTCTTCGATTTAATCCTTTTGTGTGAGCCACGTCCTTTGTTTCTTATACCAGCCGGCACACGGACAGTATGAGGTGCATTAGTTACTGGTTGTTGGTAACCAATAAGCTTTGAATAATGGTCAAACTTTGGATCAAGCTGCTTGGTTATACGACTCTGATCAACTTTTTCTTTAATCTACTTCATTTGATCCCTGACTAAAACAAGTTGATCAAGGTCGGAAATCAAATTGCTAACCAAATACTCCCATGTGTAGATGATTTCGCGAGCAATCTGTTTAGCCTTGTGTTGCTCATCCTTATCATCCACCTTTACATCGAACGTCGCGTTTAATTCATTCGGAACCACATCCTTTCTCCATCTCTTCATAACATATTTGTTTGGCATTTCTTTAACACCAAACATCTTGAAAAGAAAATAGATGTGTTTACATAGCAGCCCATATTGCTCAATACGCAAACAGCTACACTGTGCAGTTACATCATTTTCAAGATTCTTGAACCACACCTAAGAAAACCAAAAACAAAAAATTAAAATTAAAATCAGATGTGTACATGAACAATTTCGCATGTCTAAAAAATCATTTTATTGAATTAATTCAAAATCGCATGCGTTCATTAAAAATCGCACATGCAAAATCATGTTCTGTATGAATTCGCATGTGGGTTTTCAAAATCGCATGTTTCAAATATATATGCTATATTACCTCTAACAACCCATCTCCATGAGCTTTAAAGTCTTTCAACGATATCCTTATCTGTGGACCCTCGATTTTGGTGTCCATCGGCAGACATTCAGTAATAGTTCCATATATCTCTATTTGCTGATCAAAGAATATAGACCTGGTGTATATCTTAGCAGCATCTTTTTCCAAAGTAGTTTTGCTCCAATCATCAGGCTCAGTATATCTTGAAATATGATCATTCTTTTTGTGATTGAATCGTTGGACATCCATTGCACCGTCAAAATGATTCATAAACTCTACAAGAGTGAGTTGTGAATTCACCACCTGGCAAAAAAATGATTCTTGCTTTCTGATCTCGAAGTTGTTCGCATGAGTCCAGAGATGGGCTCGTGACGATAAAAAGCCGGAATCCACATGTATCTCATCGCAAACATATCATCAATCCATTTATTTTGTGTGAGACCATACTCAATCATCACCAACTTCCACTGTCTCTCAAATTCTTCAGGCCCAATGGAATCAGTCCATACAATATCGCACATCCTCCTTTTAAACTCATCATTATTGCACAACTCGTGTCCAACCTATACAAATAAATGGTTTTTATATCAGCCTACAATGAAATATATATTATAAAAAAACGCTAACGAAAGACAATATAGCATCCTATACCTTATCTACCACTTTCTTCATTATGTGCCACATGCACAATCTGTGTCTACTGGTAGTAAAAACCTCCTCAATAGTTTGTTTCATCGCAGGGTCTTGGTCCATCACTACAACCTTTGGCTACCGTCCAAATGACTTTACGAATGAATTGAGAAGCCATTTATAAGAGTCAATGCTCTCCGATGCCAACAACCCAGCTCCAAGGGTTACATTTCGACAGTGGTTGTCAATCCCAGTGAATGGAACAAACACCATCTTGTACTTGGAATTCCATATAATTAAAGATTTAGTACACATGCGAAGTACACATTGTAACATGCGAAATAGACAAAAGATAACATGTGAAATATACAGTATAACATACGATATACTCATCACCTAATCTTCAATGTATATTAACATGCGAAAAAAATTAAAAACCATTATTTTATTTTATGTAACACTTACTTGTTTGTCTTGAAAGTTGCATCGAACGATATCACATCCCCGAACTCCATAAAGTTACGCTTGTATAAGCCGTCGGCCCAGAACAAACCAGTTAACCGTTTGTCATCATCAACAGAATATTCAAACGAAAAATCAACTAAATACTGTTTTTTGTCGGTCAACCTATTAATCACCATGTCAGCGTCATATTCTCCTATATAGTTGTTAATTCGAGTCCTAAAGGTTTTGCAATCATCGACCGTGGCGCCAACATTCTCGAAACCACCGTAACGTTTCCTCATTATATGAAAAGCTTTAACAGGGCCAAGGTTTAAAGTGCCTAGTTCCCATATCATATCCTCCTGGACATCTGACAATTGTCTGTATGCTGGCAGCATATGAATATCGTGTGCACATACAAACTTATGATTATGCCCATCAACGAATCTCTTTACTGTATATAATCTACCATCCACCGTGCAAATCATAAGTTGAGCTTTGCACCCAGTTCTAATGGTCCCCCTGTTCCTTGATTTGAATGGCTTTTTTGACTTCGAATAAGCATCGTCAATAAACAATGGCTTATTTCCCTCTTTAGAACAAACAAAATACTTAGTTTTGGTTATACCACCACTGTGCACTTCACCACCTTTCCAAGTAGAAAAACCAGCTAACTTTGCATATGTTTGGTAAAACACGTATGCTTGTTCGATAGAGGTAAATTGCATTCCAACCACAGGTGTAGCTGATGGTTCAACCTCCGGAGTGTACAGCCTTTCATATAAATAAATCAAATAAAAAAAAGGAAAACACATGCGATTTATCGGTCTAGTAACATGCGATATATTAAAAACTCTATAATTTCATCATAAGAACAACAACACATGCGAAATGCCATGCTCATAACATGCGAAAATGACAATTTTGATAAATATGTTTTACACATGCGATTTATGATATCAAAACATGCGAAATCAGCATTTAGAATAAACATCACATGCGAATTGCCAGACTCATAACATGCGAACTTATACAATTTGCTTTCATATCAATTATCCTCAACATTCAAACTTCAAATCAGTTACAATAACGAAAAATCATTACTACGAGTAAACAAAACACATCTACAAACAATTTAAAGATCTGAATTAACATAATTACTATTCGAACACTCATTTACACCACTTGTACTTGCATTTCGATTTGGATTTGCAGGTTCAGGGTTTAAAACATCGTCAATCGTAACTCTCTGATACGCAGATAATTGAACCTGATCACCGATCAATTGAGCTTCTTCAAAATCAACTTCTGTGTTTCGTCCGGTGCTGCTCTGTGGATCCATTGAAAAAAACAATTGAATCAAACCCTATCGCAGAAGAACGAAAACTGCAATTTGAGAATTATGAAAAATTTGAAACTGATCGACTCATAATTACCGGGATATTAGTGTAACGAACTTCTCGCTGATTGAATGAAGAGACGAATTTGCCCTCAGCTGATTGAATGAATTGTCTTATTTAATCTTATGAGTGAAAAACGAATCAGGACACGTGTACGGCCAATAAACTTGCGTATGTAATGTACGATTAGGTGATTTGTATCCTACACTTCCTCTCTCTCTCTCTTTCTTTCCCTCTCTCTCTCTCTCTCTTTCTCTCTCTCTCTCTCTCTCTCTATATATATATATAGTTTTAAAATGGATCCTTTTGTAACTTTGTTTGCCTTTTTTTCTGAATAAGACATTCCCCTCCATTACTATTTTAGATTTTTATCTTATGAACTTTTTCTCTTAAATTTGCTCTCTTAAACTTGCTCTCATCTAGACATCTATATACAACATTTTCTTGGACATAATAGTAATTTAACCACAAATTTCAAGACGAAAAACGAAAGATCATCAGTTCTTATCCTAATCTTCATCTCCTTCTCCCAAATTTGCCCCCAATTCATTGTCACTTGCCAAACAGTCCAAGGAATTATTTGTATAATCAATTAGGCTTTATGATTGAATCTCTACAGCCGCATAAGGAATTCGATGAATTACGCCAGCTGACATCATTTACCCCATACTTTCATACCTGCAATTATTTAACACCGAACCCATCATGGAATTGGGTAGTCATTTGCAGTTTGATTTGGCTACACTCAGGTTTGAATTTCTACTTTTCGTGTACATAACCCTTCCACTCACTTTTAATTTCATCAATTGTGAAGCAGGTCCTCCCCACGGCTCCTTAATTTAATAGCCCTGCAACCAAAATCCCTATATCTCAGGTGCGAATTAGAGGCTCAATTTGTTTTTGATAACTTCAACATAAGTGTGGTTTTACTGTGATAGGGCTTAACTTGAATTACCTACATTGTGATATATATTACGTTGGTTTTGAATGTATTGGAAGTTTTATAGGCTGATCTGTATTGGAAAGTGAATTACCTTTGTTTGAATGTTTTAAAATGTAAAACCTCTTAACATATTGCCTTCACTAACTATTCCACAAACCTCTAAATGTTGCTATATTTAAACAGAAATCTGTATTTAGACGATCATATTTTTTTAGTTAACAGTAAATTATATAAATAATCCTGTTGGTATCTACAAATTTAGACGCACTATATATTTCATATCATGTTTTAACAATATTGACAATAATGTATTACTGTTTTCGTTTTAAGTTAATATAATATTTTACTAAGCTACGAATGAATACGTGAAATTAGCCCAGCTTGAAAGTCACATGTTTGAACCGAAGAAAATTTGGTTTGCTTTAGAAAAAGCAGTTGACTTTATGCACATCTAACTTTTTATTTATGTGGGTCAAAACTATCAAAAATGTGCATTTTTAAAAATTGATTGACTGTGCATTTAGAAAGTAATTCAAGCCCAGACCTTTAACAATATGGACAAAAATGACTGATTGTGAGACAAAACTAACAGTCTCTTAGTTACAGGCATAATAGAATCAGGGATAGACAAGTGAATTTTATTTAGACTTGGATAAATATTTTTTTCTTTTCAGCTACGATGAAATCGTCTAGGTGAGTAAAAGGCCAAATGGATAAAAAGAAATGTACCTTATTTAAAAAAAACCGATAGCATATATAAAGATCGTGCACTTTCATATCATGTTTTAACAATGTTGAAAATCATGTATTAGTATTTTGGTTTTAAGATAATATAATATTTTACTAATGTAGGGATGAATATGTGAAACTACCTCAGTTTGAAATTGACCCGTTTGAACCGTACTGTTTGGTTCAGATACAAACCACTGACAATGTTTTAAAAATCGTGCACCGTCTACTACGTTTTTACTAATGTAGGGATGAATATGTAAAATTACCCCAGTTTGAAATTGACCCGTTTCAACCATACTGTTTGGTTCAGATACAAACCAGAGGCAGTATCTCAACAATTGTTGCCACTTGGAATGTTTCAATAAGATTCATTCCTTCAGACAGAATGTCACTAAGAATAATATGTAGTTCTTGAACTTGACTCATAACATTTTTTGAATCAATCATATTATAGTGCAAAAACCTAGCCACAACAAACTTTTTCGTACCTGCATCCCCAGTCTTGTATTTGCGTTCTAATGACTCCCCTAATTCTTTGGCAGTTGGAACCTTGAGATACACTTTATACACGGCATCTGAAAGCCCATTAAACATGGTTGCGACATAAGTACTCAAAATGTTTTCAAGCATCAAAAGCACTCACAGATTGGACATCAGATACCCCTTCTGCGAGAACAGGAGGGGACTCAGTCAAGAACCTCGCAAGGTTCAAAGTAGTCAGATAGAACAACATCTTTTGCTGTCATCTCTTCAAGTTTAAACCAGTAAACTTTTCTGGTTTCTCAGCATGATTAGCCACAGCTTGGGCTGCTTGGGTACCAACTAATGGTCCCATGGTAGTGGATGTGGATCCAACAGTGGTTGATGTGGTTGCTTGAACAGTAGGCATTTCTAAAATAAGTGACAAAAATACAATCAGTTTCCAGAAATGTTGGTTTATACAAAACCAAACAAACTTACTGAAATCTGTAGAAAGAAAATAAACAGTTTAACAAACTGTTATGTAATCCAAAAACTTTTAAAACAGAAAGGAATGGTGTTTTTAAAATCTTTTTTAAGCTTGTAGGACATCCGTCAAGAAATAAAAATAAAATAACAATTTTATTATGCAATATTTGGATTACAGTACATATTTAGGAAATGAATCAAACGAAAACAAAACACAATACGAAATCTAAACAAAGACAAAGAACAGATTACAACAAAATAAAGAAAATGCATAAAATAAAGGCGATTGAGGCACGTGAGGAACACGCTTCCCTTAAAACAGATTTCGGGCCACCCAGGTGAACCCGTCTGTTTCCCAGGGCACAACAGCTAGAGTAGATTGTACTGCCGGGGATAGCCAAGCACCTGAAAAACTTCTTGAAACAAGAGCGCGAAACGAAGCAAAAATGAGGGAATTCGTTAGTGTTTATGGGTGGTGTCTAGACCATACGAAATATCTGGTTTTTCTCTGTATTTTAACAAGACACAAAATCTTGTATATAAAACCAAAATGCTTAAGGAAAAATTAAATTCTGAATTAATTTTAGAATTCACATGCATAATTATTGCTAGAACTTGATCAGAAGTGAGAAAGTGAAAGGTCTTGATCACACCAGTTAACCAAAACAAACTACAGGGCTCAAGCTGCAACCAAAAAAAGTAAAGGCGGCTACAAGCGGCGATGCGAGCGTGCAAAGTGCAAAGACTGCCATCAAAACGCCACATTACGCCCTCGTCCCGGGCGCGGGCGCAGGCGCATTTCGGGTGCAAAGCACCCCCTGGCTACCACTGGTTGTGACTTGTCACATAGGTATACATTCCTGTAGAGAATTTTATTTTTAAATCAACAAAATGTTTATCTCTACACCTATATGGGACAAGCACAATTTCACACACATTTACGGTTCCAACATAAAAACTAAATGCTCAAGATCTCTCATTCAACTTGGCTTACTTATTAAATAATCATTATATTAACCCATAATATAATATTATTTATAAAATCTCCAACAATCCCCCACATGAATTGAGTCTGTCCCATACAATCAAGTGTCACGATAAAATTTCAGCGGTTAAGCAATGTAGGATAGGTAGGTTTTCCTTTGAACCCTCCTTTGTGATATGTACTTAGTCTCCTAGCGGTTAGTAGACGCGATGTCCTTGAACCAACCCCTTTTTATGTAGACATTTTTACACATCACACATTACTCTTCCTGGTCTGGTTAAATACCTCATAGTTGTATCCGTTATGGTCATGGAACACTATCCTGGTTTTACGAGAGCTCTAGGAATTGTGCCCCAATTCCATGCAAAGCGACCTCACTTCTCTCTAACATAGGTGATTTACAAATCATTAAAAGCCATATGTTTAACCTCTCTTGATATCACTAGTTTTAAATAGGAATGGACTATGAAGTTTGTAACTATCTTTGTATGTTGAGGTACTCCCCCACGGTGAACTCAGTTCGTACGGTTTGGTGGTTCTATTGAGCCTAGATCATGGGTGTAGTCTTTTTATTATAATTAAAAAGTATCATTATAATTTTTTATATAAGTTCATGTATATACTTCATCATCATACTCAGTAAATCCCATTAATAACAAAGCCAAGGTAGGGTCTGAGGAGGATAAGATGTAGACAGCCTTAACTCTACCCCATAGGAATAGAGAGACTGTTTCCAGTGAGACCCCCGACTCGATAGTAGTTTTGCATCAAGCCTTGGACATAAGGCACATAACACTCAGCAGCAATTAATACAAAGGCCGATTAGTGCATGTGCTCCCTTGTCTTTCGGCTATCAACGCCACCACATGATGCATAACCATCCCCATCTTTTAACGTTATTTTCACGAAATTAGTAAAATAACGTTAAAATTAGTGCACTTTCATTTTAGCCTCTCAAGCGCACACATATACATTATATGTGCATACCGCAAAAGGGGCGTCATATATTCACAACATGCACAATTTAAATAATATTATATTATACTGTTTCAAAAGAAAATTGAATTTTCCAGATAATGAACGTGTTAAAATAAAACACTAATAGGCAAGGGTTAAGGGAAAATAAAAAAAATCGGGTATATAATTCAGGTAAACAGGTATGTGGTTTCAGGTAATCAGGCCGGGTAGCACCTAATCTGACATTTGATCTCATACCCGTTGGATTTCGGATATACCCGTCCATGATGTTAGACTCGGGATGTTTGTCATCCCTATATATCTATTATACACTTTTAATATTTCTAGACATATCTTGACCGTCAAAGTGTGGTTCGTAAGTGAAGGGGTATGGTCCCAGATCTCGCGTCAGCACGACCGCGAGTGACCATTACCCTTATAAAAAACCCCCACCAGCAAGAACTTATCTGTGTCCGTGCGGGCACGCGCGAGCATAGCGGTCGAATCCAATCGGTCAAGTGATGAGAAGACTTACCTTAAGTACGAAAACGGATGTTACGCATAGCGATGCGGCCTGGCACCGCATCCTATGAACATTTTTCGTCACGAAAAGGAATCTGGACAACAGTAACAGTCACCAAGCGGCGATGCGGCACTCCACCGCATCCCGCATGCATCTTGGCAAGAACAAGGACACGGGAACAATATCAGTTACCGCAAGCAGCGATGCGGCCCGGCACCGCATCCTGCCTACAAGGCAAGTGGGTCTGACACCACAGTGCAAGTGGCACTGAGGACAGTATACACCTGCGGGTCGTATTTTACAATACGACGGCAGGGCCCCCACACACCCAGCCTCCCGAAGTAGGCATGAAGACCGCGGCTCCTCTTACTGTGAGGTCCGCACAATTAATGAGGATGATTCCTCATACGGGTCTCGCAACAGGGGCCCAATACATAGCCGCCTGGGCCCTCATGGCGAAAACAGGCGGCAATCCACAGCCCACCGCGGCTCCGGCATCCATAGCCGGCTGGGACCTCAGTCCCACCATGAAGGATATGGCCGTACCGATCCGGATGACCATACATACTGCGGGGTGTCCCATGCTACTAGCAAGAGACCAGGAGGACACAATTATGTTCCTCCCACTCAACCCCGCACCACATACCTCCGCGCTGCAAAGCGCCACCAGAGCCAACCCTACAGGCCAAAATCTGCGGCCGAAAACTCCAAGTTCGCCCCGGAGATTGCCCATGCCGATGTCACCACCACTAAATTCCCATTAAACATTGGGAAATACAATGGTTCGTCCGACCCGGACGATCACATGAACATCTTCACCGGCGCAGGGTGCAACGACAGGTCGGACGAGCCCACCTGGTGTCATTTCTTCCCCCAGACCCTCACGGGTCTGGCGAGGGCTTGGTTCGATTCTTTGACAGTGGGATCACTGGCCTCATTTGAGGACTTGCAAGCAAAGTTCCTCGCACATTTTAGCCAGCAGCGACGTCACGAACGTGATTCTATGGACGTCATGAACATCTGACGCGGAGACAACGAATCTCTCGAGTCGTTTGTCGTCCGTTACAACAAAGAGTGTCTGGAGATAGGCGGCGTTGCAGACCAAATGGCACGCAACCATTTCATTCGAGCCGTCAAGGACGAAGAAATGGTTATGACCATCTCCGGCAAGGAAGGCTTCCCAAAGAAATGGGAAGACATCATGGCCGCGGTCAAGACGTACGCCCAGACTCTGCGGTCCCTCAAGCCGCACGTCATAAAGACACAGCCCCAAGCGGAAGGCCTGGCCTCCCGCCAAGAGCCCAAGCGCAACAACAGGCGCAACCGGGACACATGGAATCGCGGCAGCGATCCCAAACCATATGTCCCGCGTAATAACCAGCCCGACGCAAGGGCAGCAATCAACGCCCAACGTGAAAACTGGGCGTCGAAGAAGGAATCTCGGGACCGTAACTGGACCGAGATCAACCAGTCGCTAAGCGACGTCCTCCTTACGGACGCGCAATTCCTGCGACCGACCCAACCGATGAAGTCCAAGAAGAACCAGGATCTCACACTCTATTGTGAGTATCACAAGGACTCAGGCCACACAACAAACAACTGCATCAGTCTCCGACTGGAAATTGAGCGAGCCCTAAAAGAGGGGAAGCTGCAACATATGTTGCCAGCCGCGCAAAAGCAAACCAAGCGCATCACCCCCCACAACGAGGGCACCTCCACGGGCAAGAGGACCATCTACGTGGCCTCAACCCACATGATCAATGGAGGACGAGGAAAGCCGCGCAAGGCGGCAAGAAGACCGGAAAATGACTGGAAAGACGAGCAAGTTGTCTTTCCAAAAGTCTGAGGCGGACCGCGCGACAGGTGCGCCGTCGTTATCACAGGCTACCTGGCTCACTACTGCACCGAGCAACTATTCATCGACCCGGGCAGTACATCTGACATCATATACGAGCAATGCTTCAACCAGTTCGATCAAGAAGACAAGGATCTGTTGCAGCCGGTAGACTACCCGTTGGCCGGATTTGCGGGGGAAACCGTATTCCCGCTGGGCCAAATCACTTTTCCTGTGCGGCTCACCAACGGAAGGCACACACGAACGGAGGAGGTAAACTTCATGGTTTTACCTCACACCTCTAAATACGACGTGCTTCTCAGGAGGGAGTCCCAAGGCGACTTCAACATGATTACGTCCGTACCCCACTCTGCTGTCGGTTTCCCAACCGAAACGGGGGTCGCGATAATCTACGCACGCAGAGAGGTCATGTCGTCGGACGAACTGCGTCCGAGCAAGATAGCAAGGCCTACCCCCAACACCCAACCAGAAAAATGGGTTCTTAACGCAAGACACCCAGAGCAAACGGTCACGTTGAGCCACGCCTTGTCCCACAGCATCAGAGCGCGCCTGAAGCAGCTCCTCTTCAGGAACCAGGATATTTTTTCGTGGACACCCGCAGACATGACAGGGGTGCCACGCCAAATTGCGCAGCATTTCTTGAATACCTTGCAAGGTATCAAGCCGGTGATCCAAGGCCAACGCCACCTTGGATCCGCAAAGAATGAGGCGATGCATGAGCAGGTCAAAGAACTGCTCTTCGCAGGCATCCTGCGGGAAGTCAAGTACCAGACTTGGTTATCCAACCCAGTCATGGTAGAAAAACCAACCGGGGGCTGGCGCATGCGCGTCGATTATAAAGATCTCAACAAAGCTTGCCCCAAGGATTGTTACGCACTTCCGGTGATCGACGAGAAAGTCGATAACCTCGCACCATTTCGATGGAAGTGTTTCCTCGATTGTTACAAAAGCTATCACCAGGTACAGATGGCAATCGATGACGAAGATAAAACGACATTCCGCACGCCTACCGGGAATTACTGTTATACAAAAATGTCGTTCGGGTTGCGCAACGCGGGCGCAACCTACCAAAATTTGATGAACGACACTTTTGGTGATCAAATCAGCAAAAGTTTCGAGATCTACATGGACGACCTAGTCGTCATAAGCATGGAGGAGGATACCATGCTCAATAATATCGAAAGAACATTCCAAACTCTGCACAGCATCAATATGAAGCTCAATCCAGGGAAATGCTCGTTTGGAATGGAGGAAGGCAAGTTCCTTGGATTCATCGTCACCAAAGATGGATTCAGGGTGAACCCGGAAAAAGTTCAGGCGATCGAGCGCATGCCATCGCCTTCCACGATGAAAGAAATGCAACGACTAGCCGGCAGGCTAGCCGCACTGAATAGATTCTTAGCCAACCATGCAGCTAAGTCTTATCCTTTCATCAAGACCCTACGGAACTGCTTAAAAAATGAGCAATTCCAATGGACCGCAGAGGCCGAAAACACTTTCCGGGAGATGAAAGAGTGTTTTATTCAACTCCCAACTCTAACCGCACCACGCAAGGGTGAGCCACTTATCTTGTACCTATCCGCCGCAGATAACGCGGTAGGCGCGGTACTCATAGTGGAGCGAGAGGGGGTTCAAACACCCATCTATTAGATCAACAAAATGCTCAACGACCCAGAGACAAGATACTCCATCATGGAGAAGTTGGTACTGGCACTAGTGCACGCATCGAGACGGTTACGACGTTACTTTGCAAACCACGTCATCACGGTGTTAACCAACTATAGGATCGGCCCGATCCTATCAAAACCCGACATCTCTGGGAGATTAGCAAAATGGTTAATTCAGTTGGGCGCTCACACGCTGAATTATAAGCCGCGCCCCGCAATCAAAGGCCAAGTTCTAGCTGATTTCATTGCCGAGGTACCGGCAAATCACATTCAGGAATGAGAGGAAGAGCAAAATCCTACACCACCACCATCCTCCTCAGAAACCTAGGCACTATATACCGATGGTGCATCCAACGAGGATGGTGCAGGTGCGGGTCTGTGACTCGTCAGCCCCGATGGCCAAGAGCTTACCTATGCAATACGCCTCGATTTCAAAAGCACAAATAACGAGGCAGAGTATGAGGCTCTGCTGGCAGGGCTACGTCTGCCAGTCAAACTCGGTGTCCAACATTTGGAGGCACACGTCGACTCACTGTTGGTTGCAGGGCAGGTGCACGGCGACTATGCCGCAAAAGGGGATATCATGATCCTCTACCTCGAACAAGCCTTGCAACTGAAATCAAAGTTCACTTCCTTCAATATCCGCCATATCAACAGGAGTGAAAACAAACCGGGGATGCACTATCAAAACTCGCATCCACTAGCTTCCAGCATCTGGCAAAGGAGATACGCATCGAGGTTCTGCAAAATCCCTCAGTACCCCTGCGCCAAGTCAATGTCATCCAGTACCGTACAGCATCCTGGATGACACCAATCATTGCATACTTGCAATCAGGGGTTACTCCCGAAACAAGGCAGAGGCACGTAAGTTGCAATACAAAGCGTGTCATTATCAAATGGGAGACGGTATCTTATACCGTAAATCATACCTAGGGCCACTCCTACGATGTGTCGACCCCCAAGATGCCATGTACCTTATCAGAGAGATACACGAGGGAATCTGTGGCATACACGCGGGCCCACGCATGGTGGTGGCCAAAATTATGAACGCCGGGTACTACTGGCCCGGTATGCACCTGGATGCAATTAAAGTCTTGCGCAAGTGTTTCAATTGTCAGCGGCATGCCCCCAAGACCTTGCACCCCAAGAACAACCTCATCCCCGTCACCACCGCATGGCCATTCCAGAAATGGGCAATCGATGTGGTGGGACCATTTCCGGACGCACCAGGTGCGGTGAAATTTATCATAGTGGTTGTCGATTACTTCACAAAATGGGTAGAGGCAAAACCGCTCGCCTCAACCACCGCTATGATAACAAGGAAATTCGTCTGGGAACATATCATCTGCCGCTTCGGTCTACCGATGTGAATCGTTATCGACAACGGCACCAACTTCGCTGCTGATGACTTTCAAAAATGGCTAAAGGAACTAAACATTGAAAACATATTCTCCTCAGTGGCGCATCCGCAAGGGAATGGCCAAGTCGAGAATATCAATAAAAGTTTAGTCGAAGGCATCAAAGCACGATTGGGAACAGCCAGACGTGGCTGGGTCAATGAACTCCCGAGTATCTTATGGGCCCACAGGACAAGCCCAAAGACAAGTCACGGTGAGACACCCTTCAGCCTTGTCTACGGCTCAGAAGCGGTGATCCCCGCGGAAGTAGGTCTCCCCTCACCCCGAATGTTGGCTATCGACAAAATAGACAACAGTGAGGAGCGCAGGTATGATTTGGACCTCCTAAAAGAAATGCGTGAAAATGCTGCCATCAACGAGGCCAAATACAAGACCAAGCTTGAAAAGTACTACAATTCACGCGTCCGCGTTTGTACTTTTAACCCGGGAGACTACGTCCTTCGCGATAACGAAGCATCTAACGTTGAACGCCCAGGGAAACTTGCCCCCAAGTGGGAAGGACCCTACCTCATCCAAGAGGTCCTGGGCAAAGGCGCGTATAAACTGCAAACGTTAGAGGGCGAACCTATCGCACGCACATGGAATGCATAACAGCTTCGACGCTGTTACATGTAAACCATGTTTTTACATTTACCATGTAACCTATCGGGCCGCAGGCCATTTGAAAATAAATAAATGAACGATTCAATGCAATATTGTTTATTTCCTTCTATTACAAATGCGTGTTCCACTTTGCGGTAACTGCAAAAACAGATTGGTAAAATCTTCATTCGCGATACCCACACAAAGTGGTGACCACACACAAATATTGTAATAGGCCAGCAAAAGCAAAACGTTAAATGTCTATCCGGCTGGATACGCACATACGGTTTTCACAAAGCCTACACAATTCCCAAACCCTAACGGGATAAAAACAGGAATCGACAAAGGTATAGAGCATACTCAACCGCGCTTTACCTAGATATGCAAAAGGCAAATTCAGACTTAGTGCTATTCACAATAACATTAACTCATACAAGTTCAAACGTGGAAGTAGTAAAAACACTTGTATAACTTGAACAAAACGGTTAAAACTTTATATTCAAAAAATTTCTACACCTACGCGGTGCACAAGAGATTTACATAAAATTTCTAACATTTACATCGAGGAAACAAAAAAGGGCACACAGGCCAACCTAGTCCTTCTTTGTACCGCTGGAACCCGCACCACCCTTGCCATCACCAGCGGTCTCTTCCTCCTCTTCCTCATCAACATACAACAACCGCAAGCGGTCCACATAGTCTTCCGCGTCCAAGCATTTATCAACTTCTTCATGGGCGGAAATGGACATGTCGTTGTACGCTGCGAGAGCGGCAACAAGACGCGCTTCAGTATCTACGCCATGGAACCCAGACCTTTCATCGGTAAATTTGCCTTGGGATAAAAGGTTCATATGACTGATGCATCGGTTGTAGCCAGCTTTAAAACCAGCCTCCCGCGCGCGCAGCCTAATCTCCTCTACAGCAGCAGTGCAAACGTCCTTTCATTTCAGCACATGCCAGAAAATCCTACCAACTTTCACCAACTCACACATGCGTTCTGCCACATGCAACAAAAGAGCGACAACATTATCCAAACATAAGCGGCATGCGGTTTCTCTGGTATACCGCACCATAACCCATACCGCATGTCATTTTTTACATACCCCTCAAAAAGGCAAAATGTATATCTCTACATTATGTAAAGGGGTATAACCAATATCCGCATATACCCGCGAGCACATGTGGAATATGCGGAGATGACACACACGAGCCCGTACAGGTGTGTCAGATACTCAGAACCAGCGTTGTTCTTTGGAATGCGAAAACCGCTTCTCAGGATGTGGTAAACCGCATTCCATGCAAGCTTCTTTAAGCTTCAAATCCCTCATGTCCGGTTCACAACCACAGAGGGGACGCAAACAGCTTCTCCTTAGGAAAAAGGACAAGTATGCTGAGCAACCGCACATCAGCAACCCTGACTCCTGATCCTTCAAGAGCCACATCCAAGCTTCAAGCTCTTTTAAAACGAGTTTTCTGTGACAAACCGCAGACACTCACGAGTAGCTGCGGCGAAAACAGGTACGCGGACGGCAGCTACGGAAGAGCCACGACTAAGCCGTCACACGGTTGGAGCAAAACTATTTCCAGGAAAACTACTTTCCACCTAAGCGTGAAGGAAAGTAGCTAAGGAGCAAATACGGACGAGTTTCACCCAGATTCCCAAGTATCTAAGGTGGTCTCCTTGAGCAACAAGCCAAGCAACAGTGGTAACAAGTCTGCTTATGACTCTGTTTGCCCACCTATGGACCGCATAGAATAAACAATGGTGGGCACTACCATGCCTATAACCATATTTATTTGCCCATAGTACAGATTCACATTGTTCGACCAAACACGGCCAACAATGACGCAAGTTCCCCACATGGTTCGACCAAACATGGCCAACGATATGCGGCAATGAAGTAACCGCAAAGGACGTGCGGTTACTTGAGAGCTAAACTGGAGAACACGAATACCCCGCAAAGCAGGGATTATCGTTGTATGTCCAGTTGATGAACATAGAGCTTGAGCAAAGCACTTACATCATTACCTCAGCTGACGCAGAGGTTACAACTAGAGTTGCGATAAGGGACATCTTCCATCACTATCTCAAAGGTTGGTTCGAACCCTGCTAACATCTTCAGTCACCGTCTCAAAGGTTGGTTCGAAACACCAACAGGTGGCTGATGACATCAGAAAAAGGTAGACCATATTACCGGATCAAATCCTTGGCCGAGAATTCCGCATCAGACGGAACTTGCTCACCGGTATGGAAGAGACGTTACACGACTCTACCGAACCCCCAGCTTGATTTACTTGAAGCAGGAGCCATCTGCATGGCCTTGAATCTGCTCCATATTCTACATTCTAGACACCATAGTCCAGTATCCCTCCCACATGCAACTTGCATAAGGAAGCAGCACTAGACTGGGGGGACTTGAAGGGGTATGGTCCCAGATCTCGCGTCAGCACGACCGCGAGTGACCATTACCCTTATCAAAAACCCCCACCAGCAAGAACTTATCTGTGTTCGTGCGGGCACGCGTGAACACAGCGGTCGAATCCAATCGGTCAAGTGATGAGAAGACTTACCTTAAGTACGAAAACGGATGTTACACATAGCGATGCGGCCTGGCACCGCATCTTATGAACATTTTTCGTCACGAGAAGGGATCTGGACAACAGTAACAGTCACCAAGCGGTGATGCGGCACTCCACCGTATCCCGCATGCATCTTAGCCAGAACAAGGACGCGGGAACAACATCAGTTACCGCAAGCAGCGATGCGGCCCGGCACCGCATCCTGCCTGCAAGGCAAGTGGGTCTGACACCACAGTGCAAGTGGCACTGAGGACAGTCACCTGTCAGCCCACATGTAAACAACAGACTGACACCACAGCAGAACGTGGCATCACCACCGTAACCGACAGGCCTGACACACCTGCAGAAGGCTGTGCGGTGTCAGACTAGCCACTCAACTACCCTCCTTCACTCCTCGGCTATAAATACCCATCCCGAACCAGGTTTGAGGTATCTCTTCACAACTTTCTCACTACTACTACTATCACACTTTGCTTCCCAAGCAAATTACTGATTCTCACGCCGGAGAGTGGTAACAAGGAGCACCCCCACCCCATCCTCCTTGTTGCGAGTCACGGTTTGTTTCCTTGTGCAGGAGATCAACCAGCGGACGATCCAGCAAGCGATCCTCGGAAAGAAGGGATTAACCCTACTTGACGAGACGAGTGAGTTAACCACCTCGGTTAACCATTGTTTCATCAGTAAGGCTACGATCTTGGGACCCCTTCTAACACGTGGATGTTTTGTAGCTTAACTATATCTTCGAGATGATCATGAAGGGCTCCAACGGATTTTCAAGACCATCTTCCTTTGACAAGAGGGAACCATTCCAACATTCTCCATTCATGAAAGCTCATAATGACTTAATGAGTACTACATTATTACTCCGTCCATATGGTAGTCTTTTCTTGTGGTAGCCCATACAATGGACCACCTATGACTTGTTCACTAGGACTTCTACTACAACCTTATAAAAAAGTCGGTCATTGCAACCCAACATAAGAGTTAAGAACCATAAAAGCGACACTTCAAAGAGCCTCTTTACATACTCACCAATGAAAACCTCAAGCTTTGCTTTCTACAAGAATTTAGAAGGTATTTTTTTATGCCTCTAATTATAAGTTGGTCACACACACCACAAAAAATAAATTAATAAGTTCACCTCACTTTTATTCAAAAGTTTATTTGTTAATTGTTACCATAAGGGGAACTAGAATCGAGGTGGTCTATCGACACTTCTGCCGATCAAAATTTATACTTACGCATATCTATGCCACTGAAACACTAACAGCAGGACCAGTGGCGGAGCTTGACCAAAATGTCCGAGGGGGCGGAAAGTCATGGGCCCATTTTATATATTGTATAAATATTTAGGCAAAATAATTGAAGGGGCAATCCTATATAATTTTAAAATTTTCAGACGAAAAATAGGAAATTTTACACTTCTACCCGAAACATTCGGGGGACGGGTGCACCCCCCACTATACACTAAGCTACTCCCATGAGCAGGACAAACAAAGCACTAACAAAAGGACAAACAATCAATACATCTACCATTAGTTTTATAACAACACCATCTCGTAATTGATCGGGATACCCATCGGTACATCCCTCTCTTGCTGGTAATCAATCGGGATAACCATCAGAGCATTCCAGCTAGTTGTTTTTCTCGCCTGCAGGAGAGGGCGTGTCTCCCTCCCCTATTCCCGGAGACGCTTGTTTTTCATCTCCTACTGGAGATAGGGTTCATAGTCCGGCCTAAAAAGACGAAACTCAAAACTACAAAAACACAATTGCGTAAGTGATCACTGATTTTTCTTATAGTTTTACCCTTGTTATTAAATTATTATCGGTAGAATAATGTATAGAGGGTTACTAGTAACAATGTTTTCCTTTATATCTTCATAAGTAGCAACATTGTGGGCTGTGAGTCACCACTGAAAGCTACAAGGGTCACTCTTATCTTCACGAATATCTTTCTATGGTGTTTAAATGATAAATGAATAAAAAAATAATTATGTATTTTATGCAGGAAAACTAATAGTGTCATCAAGATATATTTGAAAATTTGATATTACTTTTTATAAACGGGTCCATTTTAGGCTTTTTTTTTTTTTTTCGAACGGTGACTTTCTTTTTGAGTGACCCAATGTCACACCGCCTAATCAGCGGCCCTAGCCAAGTCTGCCCAGACAAACCGGGTCCGCGCTAGGTTGCCCAGACTTAGTTAGATATTAGTATATTACTCATATCGGGTACTATATATATTCGAATTGGAAATGGATACAATTATATAAATACTGTAATCTTTGTTCAGTCAGTTTAGTACACTCAAGTTTAGTACGGCGTAGTTTGTTGCTCGTCTACCTACTATCCTTATGTAATTTGTCCAGGTAGGTGATTGGAATGAAACAATTATTTATTGTTAAAAAAAAATAATAAAATAATAAAAAATAAAAATGATATTCTTTTAACATATTGAAAAGTTAATATTAACTACATCATTTCAGTTTTGGAGGTCATTGTAAGAAAAGCTGAATTTTGATTTAGCGATTTTGGAAGAATGCAACTCTTCCATCAAAGAATGATAGATTATGAAGATTAAAGACCCAGAAATCACTAGAGCTTATATATGGGTCAAGTTATTCTACAAAGGCTTCTAATTGTAAGAAGTGTAAGAAGGATTTATAGAGTGACAAGTGTCCAAACCTAAAACTAAACCCACTACATCACCACCAAAAACCTAAACCCCCCCTCCCCCCCCCCCCCCCCCCGCAAAAAAAAAACTATACCTCACCAAAAAAAAACCCCAAAAAACCTAACCCCCCCCCCCCCCCCCCCCCCAAAAAAAAAAAACCCACTACATTCCAAACCTAAAACTAAACCCACTACATCACCACCAAAAACCTAAACCCCCCCCCCCCCCCCCACCCACCCACCCCCCCCAAAAACCTAAAAAAACCTAACCCCCCACCCCCTCGGCAAAAAAAAAAAAAAAAAATTTTTGGGTGAGTGATGGGGGGGGGGGGGGGGGTTGGTGGTGGTGGATGTTTAAGGTTTTTTTTTTTTTTTTTTTTAGTGGGTTTTTTAGGTTATTAGACACTTGTCACTCTATAAATCCTTCTTACACTTCTTACAATTAGGATCCTTTGTATTTGATCCTAATCCTTATATATAAACAACGTTTCTCTCAAATTTAAAATTCTTTTACATGCATTTACGAAAACTAAAAATTTCAAGTTGTACGTGAAAATAATAGGTTTAACTAATGAATATTCTTTATTTTTCTTCACCTAAGTATGAGGTTTGGTTATATAGGTTTGATTAGGATTTGGTTATTGGGACATCCTCACTCTTATACGTCACATTTAGCGCTATACATATGGTTAATGCAGTATTAACTCTATATGTCATGTATCAGTGGCGGAACTAGAACATTAACTCAGTGGTATCCTAAAAAAAAAACTTTTTTCACCGTGCAATCTTACAATATTAAAAAAACGACAATAAACAAATAAAGTAAAACAAATATCTAATAGATTTGTCCTATTTTTTTTTTCATAGCTTGAAATCGTTCCATCACATCGTCGTCGTTTACTTCACGTAAAAAATTCTTTTCGACCGCACAAACCATAGCATTGTTCAAAAAATTCGGGCCCATTCGATTGCATAAATCCGTCTTGACAAGCTTCAATTTCGAAAAATATCTTTCAACGGTTGTGGTTGCAACCGGTAACAGCAAAGCTAGCTTCACTACCCGATAAATTGAAGGAAAAGAACTATGCGTTCCCGTTTCAGCCATAACACGCGCAAGATCACTTATTCTATTCAAGTTTGCAAATTTATCACCATCACTTATAGTGTGACGAAATTGGCAATTGGGATTTGGGCTTATTATTTTCAATTGATTGGTATCCTCGTAGTTGTGTCGTGTTGTGCATTATAACTTCAAGGCAAGACAATTGGGCAATTATTTATAACCTTTTATTATTTTGGGCTAACATATTGGGCAATTTGGCTTATTATTTACAATCTTCAATTGATTTGGGCTAACATATTGGGCAATTGGGATTTGAGCTTATTATTTTCAATTGATTTGAGCTTACAGACTCTTTTTTAGGGGTGTCCTCGTAGTTGTTTAGGGGTATCATTGGTATAAAAACTGAAAAAAAAAATTATTTTTTCACTACCGATAAAAAGTTGAGCCGTAGCCCGTGCTACGGCTCGGATAACATAAGGTCCGCCCCTGCCATGTATAGCGCTATATGGGGTGTCCAAATACCATCACCCTTTGACTATGGTTTAGACGTAGTTATAGCATCCAGCCTTCAATGGGGTGCAAAATTTTCCATGCGACTACGCATAGTCGCATACATATTCACAAAAAAAAATATTATTCAAAACTAACGATTGTAGATATCTCTTTACAAAAACTGTGATGAAGAAAATATCAGATATGTTCCAAGGTACATGATCTTTGGCCTCCTGTCATTTTTAACTAATGACAAAAGTTTCCATGAGTCAGACTATGCGTAAATTTTCACCAAAAAGATATATTCAAAACTAACGATTGTAGCTGTCCTACAACAACTGTAATGGAGAAAATATCAAATATGTTCCAAACTATATTATCTTTGGCCTCTTGTCATTTTGTTTAATGTACAAAAAATTTCCATGCGACTATGCATGCATACATTTTCAATAAAAAAACTACAACTATATGAAGATAAATCTTAAAATATGTTCTTCCAAGCTACATTATGTAAGATTAAATATAATTATTGTGTTATATTAATTATGTAGTCATTATAATTATTTATATAATATATAGATCAAACTATATTATACCTATTATATAATTAGTTGGTAATTGTTGATAGAGCATATTACCCTTATTAACTAATTAGGTTTCCTCTTAGGTGTATATATAAGGAGATAATTAGAGAGGTAAAATGTTACACAACTTATTATTATCATAACATCAAAATCGTCTCCTCTACATCTCTCTCTTTCCATCCGAATTCCAACCGTAGAATTTGGTATCACCATCAATAACTTACACCCTAAGGAGGAACCAGATCATTCTGACAACCATGTCGAGCTCCATGACTGCGTCTCTGATTGGATTCTCTGTTGGCCTATCTGCTGTTACAGGTATTTCTATATGTTTATACAGAACTGATCAACACATTATCTCTGGCCTCTTGTAAACAAATGTACAAAAAAATTTCCATGCGACTACTCATATATTTTCAAAAAATATATTTATATTCAAAACTAATGTTTGTAATGTCTCTTTACATAATGAAGAAAATATCAGATAGGTTCCAAGCTACATTATTATCTTTGGCCTCTTGTCATTTTATTTAATTATTGGCTCAGCTTGTCAATTTGTTTAATTATCGACGATGGATGTCCCGTTTAGACGAAAACACCGGATTGGGTAGCTTAGAGATCAAACTATTAGTGTCGGAATATTAGAGAGTCAGACCGTTAGTTTTTTTTTCTAACGATAATGAATTATAATAAGAAATTAATTCGAGCATATAAACCATACTGTGAATAAAATCCTGGGTAATATGTAGATGTATACATCAAAATATCGGTATATAATTCATGAAAGTTGAAATAAAATAAATTATCTTGAATAGCAAATAATTGTTGATACACATAGAATAGAATTCAAACTAAAAAAGATCTGTTACTATTTTCTTTTTGTATTCTTGAAGTTACGCGTTTTGTATGATTAAATTGCCACGTAAACCCCATTTCCTAGTTCCCATTCCAATCATAGAGCACAAAATTCAACTTGTATTCACAACCTTTATATAATATAAAATATATATAATTTGTCGTATGACATGTCACACAGGATATATTACTAATTTACTATGCTTTCGTGTCATCATAGGAAAGACGTCAATACCAAATGATTGAACTTTAAATATTTTCTAAAAAATTAAGTAAAAATAACTTTTAAATATAAATTAGTATTTAAGATTTGCGCTTTGCGACCGGACTGTTAAGCCAAACAAAAAGTAAACATAAAAAGTATGAATCACAAACGCATGTTACAACGTGTTAACTCGCAAAAAGTAGTCCGGAAAAGTAAACCATAGAAAAAAATAACTAAGTTAGCTTAGGATCCACGAGTTTTGACTGAGGCGTTAAACCGTAAAAAAATAGACGTAACAACGTTGAACCATCCGTTCGTTTTGCAGCGTGTTAACTCATAAAATTTAGAACGAATCATAAAATTAAATATTTGTAAAAGATGTAAAGTACATAGGACCAAAGCTGAAAGTGGAAAAGTGTTGGGTTTAAAAATAGAAAATGTTTATGACATCTATGTAAAAGATGAAATCTATGGGGTTAAAACTGTAAAAAAAATCATTGGGTTTACAAGTGTAAAAGACAAAAAGTAAAATAGTTAAAATTTGAAGAAAATTAAAGAATAAAAAAGTCAAAAAGTCAATGAAAAAGGAATAGTAATTATGTGAGGAATAGAATAGAATCTTTGATAATTAATATATAGTTAAAGATGAAATCTATGGGGTTAAAAATATAAAAAAAACTATTGGGTTTAAAAGTGTAGAAGACAAAAAGTAAAATAGTTAAAAGTAGAAGAAAATTAAAGAATAAAAAAGTCAAAAAGTCAAGGAAAAAGGAATAGTAATTATGTGAGGAAGAGAATCTTTGATAATTAATATATAGTTAATATATAGTTAATAATTAATAAAAAGAGTAAAGTACAATTTCAGTCTATGGGGTTTACACTCAATCACACTTTCAGCCCTCATTTAAAAAAAAACGAACAATCAAGTCTCTGTAGTTGTCAATTGGAATCAATCAAGTCCTTGGAAACATTTGCTGTTAGTCGATGGTTAGTTGCCCAAGGCATATATGCCTTTTTAAGTTGATTTTGAAGGGTATAATTTGTTGATCAGTTCTGTTTAAACTAAATGGAAAACATGTATAACATACCTGTTATAGCATTCAAAGCAGTAGAGAATCCAGTCAGAGATCCAGCCATTGAGTTCGACATAGTTGTCAGGATGATCCGGTTCCTCCTTAGGGTGTAAAGTGATGATGGTGATGAAACCGAAAGTAGGGTTGATTTCGGTTATGGGGAGAGAGATACGAAATTGATGTTATGAGGGTTTGTAATTGTGTAATGTGTCTAACCCTTTAACTCTCTAATAAGTCCCTTATTTATACACCCAAGAGGAAACCCAATTAGTTAATAAGTGTAATATGGTCCATCAACAATTACCAACTAATTATTAATAGGTTATTAATATATTTTGATCTAATATAATATAAATGATTATAAGGCTACAAGATTAAATATTACATAAATAATTTATTTAATCTCACATTCTCCCACTTAGCCGAGTAATCGTTTATCATGAGTATTAGGTAAGCCTGGCCAGGTGTTAACACTCATTTTAGTCTTAAACCAAGAACTATAGCAGAGAAATACAGCCGTTGAATCATCATTCGACTCAGGACCCCCATTAGTCATACTATAGCCTCAATTTAAAACCTAACAGTTACGATCAAAATATGTATAAGCCCTTTAGCGTCTGATTTGTATTTATATTTGTCTATATGTCAATACACCGGCAGAACATATGATAGAGACATACAAAATCAAACTGAGGAAATTTTATTAATTAAAACATAAGCTAGTACAATATGCCATTAAACAAGGTCTTTAATAAGTCCCATATTCGATACATGTTCTTCGAAAACTTTAGATGGGAGACCTTTAGTCATCGGATCCGCAAGCATATCTTTAGTACTAATATACTCAATACAAAGATTATTTTCCTCAACTCGTTCACGTACGAACAAGTACTTCGTATCAAGATATAAACCAGCTCCAGTCGAACTGTTACTGTTCGAGAAACTAACGGCAGCTGAGTTATCACAGTAAAGCTTCAATGGTCTAGAAATGGAATTAACAATTTTGAGTCCAGTGATCAGATTTCTAAGCAACATTCCATGACAGGTTGCGTTGTAAACAGCAATGTACTCTGCCATCATTGTGGAAGTTGTAGTTAAGTGCTGCTTATGACTCTTCCATGAGATAGGTCCGCCTGCTAACATAAAGATGTAGCCCGAAGTGGATTTCTTGTCATCTTTGCATTTGGCAAAGTCAGAATCAGAATAGCCTACCACTTCTAAATGATCACTTCTTCTATAAGTCAGTTTGTAGTCTTTCGTCCCTTGCAGATATCTGAGGACCTTCTTAGCTGCTTTCCAGTGATCTAGGCCAGGATTAGTCTGATAACGACCTAGCATTCCAGCAATGTAAGCGATATCTGGGCGAGTACAGACTTGAGCATACATTAGGCTCCCGACTACTGACGCGTAAGGTATCTGGCTCATTTGCTCCTTTTCAACCTCTGTTGTCGGACACTGAAATGAACCGAAAACATCTCCCTTAACTACTGGAGCGACGAAGGGTTTGCACTGTTGCATGTTGTAACGTGTAAGGACACGATCTATGTAAGTCTTTTGAGACAATCCTAAGATCCCTTTGTGTCTATCTCGGTGAATTTCAATGCCAATGACGTAAGAAGCATCTCCGAGATCCTTCATGTCGAAGTTATGCGAGAGTAACCGCTTCGACTCATGCTACATGTCTAAACTATTACTTGCCAATAGAATATCATCTACGTAAAGGACAAGTATAGTAAAGTTACTCCCACTCATCTTGAGGTAGGTGCATTGATCCACTTGATTCTTCATAAAACCTTGCCTCTTCATGACTTCATCAAACTTGAGGTACCATTGACGTGATGCTTGTTTTAACCCATAAATGGATTTCTTCAACTTACAGACTAGATGCTCCTGACCTTCAGGTTTAAATCCTTCAGGTTGTTTCATGTAAACATCTTCGTCTAAGTCTCCGTTAAGAAAAGCAGTTTTGACGTCCATCTGATGCAGCTCTAAATCAAAATGAGCTACTAGGGCCATGACGATCCTTAATGAATCTTTACGAGAGACAGGTGAAAACGTCTCCTGATAATCAATTCCCTCTTTCTGAGTGTAGCCCTTTGCAACCAATCTCGCTTTGTAGCGTTCAACGTTCCCATTCGGATCCAGTTTTGTTTTGAACACCCATTTACAACCTACAGGTTTGGCACCATTGGGTAATTCGACTAAATCCTAAACGTCATTTTTCTTCATGGATTCAAGCTCATCAATCATGGCTTTATTCCATTCAGAAGACTGATCACTGCTAATGGCTTCATTATAAGAGATAGGATCATTGAGCTTTCCAGCATCCATTTCAGTCAGGTAGGTGACATAATCATCCCAATTAGTAGGCCTTCTTTGCCTAGATGACCTCCTGAGTTGATTATCGGGTTCAGCGTTGTCTTGGTTTTGAGCGTTTGATGTGCCTTCATTATGAGGTATAATGGGTTCTGATTGTGGAGATGGAATTTGTGCAGTGGCTTCAGGTACAGTTGTTGCATGGGGTACAAGAGGAGTAAACGGAGTAATGATAAGCGACGAGTCTCTCCCCCCCGCGTCTTGTACTTCTTGCAATTCTTCATAAGGGTTAGTACTGCTCCCACTGACCTTGAAATCCTCCAAGAACGCAGCACGCTTGGTTTCAACAATACGGGTGACATGGGAAGGACAATAGAAACGATAACCCTTCGAATGATCAGGATACCCGATAAAGAAGCAGGTAACTGTTTTAGGGTCAAGTTTCCTTAGGAAAGGATTATAGAGTTTTGCTTCAGCAATGCAGCCCCATACTTTCATATATTTAAGACTCGGTTTCCTTCCTGTCCAAAGTTCATAAGGAGTTTTAGGGACAAACTTAGAAGGAACTCTATTGAGTATATGAACAGCTGCTTTTAACGCTTCAGTCCAGAGGAATAATGGTAAATTAGTGTTGGCTAACATACTGCGCACCATGTTCATAAGGGTACGATTTCTTCTTTCAGCGACACCATTCTGCTGAGGTGTACCAGGCATGGTGTATTGGTTCACAATCCCCTGGCCCTTACAAAACTCATAAAATGGACCAGGAGCTTGACCCACATCAGTATGTCTTCCATAATATTCACCGCCTCTATCTGATCTCACAACTTTAATCTGACGATCTAATTGCTTTTCAACTTCAGCTTTATAATCTTTAAAAGTTGTAAGAGATTCAGATTTTTCCTTTATAAGATACAAGTACATGTAACGAGAATAATCATCAATGAAAGTGATAAATGAAGTATGTCCTGTTATACCAGCAATTTGATAAGGACCACTAATGTCAGTGTGAATGAGTTCTAATAAATTAGAGCTCCTAGTGGCACCTTTCTTATTTGCTAATGTCATTTTGCCTTTAAGACATTTGACACATGTTCCAAAATCAGTAAAATCGAGAGGAGGTAAGACTTCATCCTTTACGAGACGATTTAATCGTTCTCTTGAGATGTGGCCTAAACGTTGATGCCACAACATAGATGAAGTCTCTAAGTCTCGAACTTGTTTCATCTTTGTGAGTGATTCATTAATATTATATGACAACAAAGATTTGGAAAAATCATCATCTAGTTCTAATCTATAGAGACCACCATCCAGAATGCCAGTACCATAAACAACGGAATCATAGAGAATAGAGAGTTTGCGATGACCATGAGAAACGACAAAACCATCCATGTCTAACTTTGGTCCTGATACAAGGTTCCGAGTTACCTCAGGAACATATAAGGTATCATAAAGTTTAATACATAAACCAGTTTTCAAAAATAATTGTAATGTTCCTATGGCCTTCACTTCTAATTCTCGATCATCTCCAACTTTAAGTGTTCTTTGGTTTCTTCCCAGCTTCCAGATTGTAAGGAATCCCTGAAGTGAATTGGTAACATGAACCATAGAACCAGAATCAAACCACCAAGAATTAGCAGGAACATTTAAATTAAAGGACTCAAGTATCATGAAAAAATCGTTACCTTTCTTAGCCAGCCACTCCTTGAAGTCAGGGCATTCCTTTTGCTTATGTCCTGTTTTCTTACAGAACTTGCAGTAGGGTTTGCCTAAGGAGTTCTTAGAGCTGGAAGGTGCACTTGTATTAGGAGTTGGATTTGGCTTTTGAACCTTAGAAGCATCCTTTCTTTGATAATTGTGCTTCCTCTTCTTTGAGCTGGAGGTGGTGAAGTTAGCAACATCAGTAGTGTGATCCATCTTCATACGCTCTTCCTCCTGCACGCACATAGCGATCAGCTCACTCATCGTCCATTTATCCTTCTGAGTGTTGTAATTGATCTTGAATGCTTCATAGGACGAAGGAAGCGAAGTGATGATGAAGTGAACAAGAAAACCATCACTGATCTCCATCTCCAGGCCCTTCAACTTATTGGCCATGTCATGCATCATCATGATGTGTTCGCGAATGCCGCTCCTCCCATCATACTTAGTCGTCACCAGCTTGAGGATAAGAGTGCTAGCGTGTGCTTTTGATGTTCCCTTGAATTGATCCTCCACATAAGCCAAGTAGGTTTTAGCATCTTCAGAATCAGGAATAGCTCCTCTGATTGAGTTATGAATGGACTGCTTCATGAACATGAGAGACATGCGGTTACACCTAGTCCACTTATCATGAAGTAACTGCTCAGCAGCAGTACTTGTGGCAGTAAGGTCCGCTGGCTTATTCTCTCTTAGAGCATAGTCAAAGTCCAAGAGTCCAAGTGTAAGCATGAGGGCATCCTTCCATGCAGCAAAGTTATCACCAGTCAAAGGTGGAATCCCTTGATTGGGTGTTGATAGTGGAAATAAGATGAGCAAGTTATGATACTAAGAAAGAAGTCCTAATGTGATCTAAGGGCATGTTATACTAAGGCAGGCATAAGTAATGACCATTTTAATTATGAAGCTGTGATAATGTCTATTACTAACATCAAAATAATAGACTTAGTAAAATTCTATTTAAACGAAGACAAATCAGCTTTGGCCAGAAGTGTAATCATTTAAATATGTGTGCAAAGTAATTGTGACAAATCAGCTTTGGCCAGAAATGAGACAATCACTTTAGTTATGCACTTGTCAAGCATGCTAAACATAAATGAATTAAATCAGCTTTGGCCAGAATTAAGACATTTCACGTTTGTAATGCATACTTAACATAGCCTTTTATAATACTTGAACAATAAATAGATGTATCAAATCAGCTTTGGCCAGAATTAATACATCAGAAGCTCATTCAAGTTAAGCTATTTTGGTTTTGTAAAAAATTATCTGATTCTGATTAATTAATTAAGTATTAACAAAACCAAGTGTTTAATAGCAAACCACCTGTTAGCGCGGATCGAACTAAGTTATGAGATCTCGAGTCGCAACCTTGGTCTCGAGTCGTAATCATGGTCTCGAGTCGAGATCTGATGGTCTCAAGTCGTAGTCTGATGGTCTCGAATCCTCTGTTAACAGCTGCTTATTGTGATAATAACTGAAACTCGAAATTTAAGGGATTTTGGGATAGTATTTCCTATTTTATCTTTGATCTAAACTTATCAAAATATTTCGAAAATAATAACTGAAAATCTATTAACAGTTTTCGAAAATTTAATAGATAAAATTAAGATCAAACATTGGAAAAACATCCAATAATCCAAATTATATTCCAAATCTTAGGGAATTTTCGAGTTTTATTAAGAACATGCGATGAACCCTAAAAAAAATAAAACCGTAATTCTGGGATCCGAAACTGAGTTTTATACTTTTATTAACAGATTTCGGAAATTAGGTTTGTCCATTATGATTTTTGAGTCAAATATTAAACATAGTTTTCCCGAAAACAGGGATTTCGGTACCAAGGACTGTTAACAGCCGAGATTTTATAAAAGCTTTAAAGTTTCTGTTTTCCAGATTATGATCCCAAAATAATGGATACGAAAACAGAACCGATTTATCAACATATGCTCTGATACCACATGTTGATCAGTTCTGTTTAAACTAAATGGAAAACATGTATAACATACCTGTTATAGCATTCAAAGCAGTAGAGAATCCAGTCAGAGATCCAGCCATTGAGTTCGACATAGTTGTCAGGATGATCCGGTTCCTCCTTAGGGTGTAAAGTGATGATGGTGATGAAACCGAAAGTAGGGTTGATTTCGGTTATGGGGAGAGAGATACGAAATTGATGTTATGAGGGTTTGTAATTGTGTAATGTGTCTAACCCTTTAACTCTCTAATAAGCCCCTTATTTATACACCCAAGAGGAAACCCAATTAGTTAATAAGGGTAATATGGTCCATCAACAATTACCAACTAATTATTAATAGGTTATTAATATATTTTGATCTAATATAATATTACATAAATAATATATTTAATCTCACATAATTGTCTTTTCACTATTATTAATAAAATCACTTAGATATAATCACAATAAAATAGTTGTAAACCCTTCTTCTTCACAGATAATTCACCATTCACCTTCCCCACCACCACCCACATTGCACAACAATCACCGCCACCACATCACTACCACAACTCCACTGATTATCACTCTCACATTACATTTTCTTGCTCTCTCAATCAAAGATTTCTTGTTTGTAATGGCGAATTTCACTCCCTAATAAATACAAACTTTTTTCATGTGAATTAGTTTCTAATTGTCGATTTGGGGCATTCTTTAGAAAAAAAAAAATGAGGCATTCTTTAAGCATTGTCGATTTGTGGAAACAGGGGTGGTGATGAATCTGGTTGTGTGTGTTGAAGAGAGTTATAAAAATGATGCACCTCGTATATTTGTTGAAGGTCATTCCAAGTGGGATTTCTCAAATAACGTTTTCCATATAACTGGCATATACCTAACATATAATTAAATATATAAAAGTTTTACTAGTGATGTACTTAAAAATAAAAATAAATATATAAAAGTGAGTAAAAAATACCATAGCAAAATTGTTCCACGCTATCTCGTGTTGTTTTCTCCTCCATCTTCAAGTACTCGTCGTTGATGTCGTACGTGTTATTGTAGGCTAGTATGCGTAAAGCGGAAGTTACCTTTTGAATTGAGGTGAACCCTAAATATCCTCTCCCGTCCATTCTTTGCTTAAAGAAGTCATACTTAGCTTCCAAATCATTATTAATGCGCAAAAATAACCTTTGGCTCATCCGAAACCGCCTTCTAAAAACATTGGGTCCATGAACCGGTGTGGGATCATAATAGTCTTTCATCAAACGCTCGTTCGCGGCTTCATGATCTCGCAAGATAAAGGTGCGCCTCAAAATGGGGCTTGGAGAACACCGAACGTGTTCCATTGCTTGTATCGCAAGAGTACATGCACTCGTAACCGCTTCTTCCTCCTCCGCGATTTCTTCGGGTGAAAAAAATCTTCGGTAAATATCGGTGAACGAATCTTCCGATGGGGAACCCATTATTTTTTAGAAGAAAGTGGGAGTAATTTCTAGATTTTTATAAAAAAGGTAGAGAAGAGGGAATGAGAGTGTGATGAATTTAAAAAAAAGGGAGATATGGGGAGTATTTATAAATATTAAAAATGAATTACATTTTTTTTTAATTTTTTGACCGTTCAACGGTCATATTTTTGAATTGAACTTCCTCTCACGCCTATATGGACATTATGCTTCATCAAAAGTCACCCCATAGCGCCGCCTATTTTGGTGTGACTGACGCTGTGGAGCGCCATCTCTCACAAAAATTCCTCCATCACACCCCATTACACATGCACTTAGTGGGAAGAAAACATGATATATATATATATGCCTATTTTAGTTGTTGCATTTATACTATTTTGCCTCTCTTCTAATTATGATGGCCAGTAAGTTACATGGTAGAGGATTATTACAAATTTGGGATGATGGTCATTACAAGAAGTTTTAAATAAAAGCATAAGAAGAAGAAGGTATAATGACCATACCATTTTTTTAATGGTAAATTTAAATCACTCACGGACCACTAGAGTATCATTGTGCCACTAGCGAAACCATTCGATCATATATATCTCCACTAGGCAATAATGTCTATACACCAATTCAGGAGGAAACCCAATAAATTTGGGAAAAACCCACTTGTGGGAATCGAACCCATGACCTAATAGTCATAAGCTTTATCTCACTGCCAAGATGTCACTAGGTTATAATGTCATAGGCAATGACCATACCATATTTTTTTTGAACGGCCAACAAAATCAATCACGATCACTCTCGGGGTACCCACTAGACAAACGGAGTATTCCGAGAGTAAACCGAGTCCACCACCAATTCCGGGGAAAACCTGGTAACCCGCCCACCCATAGGCACGACAGTGAAATCATCGGTAAAACCCGTTTGGCTCAAGGATTCAACTCATGTTTCCCTGGGTCTCCTATCATTGTCCACCAATGCCTCACTCTGCACCAAATGAGAGTTGAAGATGCATCTTTCAAGAGAAATGCAAGCCCTCCCCTACTTGATCTTGAGATCATTCAAGACCATTCCATATTAAATTGTATTTAACACAAAACAATAAATATCAAATTTTAAGTACTAAATAATTAAGATAATTATATATTTTTTATTAATTTCTCAATAAATATAATATATTATGTAAAATGAGCTTGTAAATATAAAAATAGAAAACGATCCATGTTTTGACATGTGTGAGTAGTAGAGGGTCCACACCGAGGCAATAAATAGGTGAAGTACTAGTTAAAGCCGTTATATATTGACCGACCCACCTAGCTAGCTTTACAGAAATTTCTTCGATTCTTCAGTTCAACTTTCGTCGATCATTCAATCGTTTTCTCTTCGAATCTCACGAGCAAAAGCAGACAAAGAACCAGTGTCTGAAAACGAGTAAGGAATCATAAATGCTTCTATATATATACACATTCTATTTCATATCAATGGAATTTCACCTTTAATATCATCTGTTTGCGTTAATTTCACACAGACTTACGCTCGCTAGCTTGATTGAATTGCATTTGTGCTGTTTCAAAAGGTATATTCTTAATTTTGTGTCGTGAAATTTGGTCTGTTTGTTCTTAATCAGTTTAAATATCATATTCTTGTTAGTTGTTAGTGTTATAAATTTGTGTAAACCTAATTTTATGTCAAAAAATTATGAATAAATAGAAGATTCTTAATATTATATGTGATATGAATTTTGTTGCGTATAATCTACGGTTGTTTCCATGTTAATTTTATTCTCCAAAATTATAAGAATTTGATCACTTCTAAGGTTGAAAATTGGGTCAATTGTCCTCAAATGTCAAAATTTAGGGTCTACTTTATTATGTTTACAGAAGAAAATAATATTCAACTTTTTAGGCTCTCCTAAAATTCTTCGAAATTTTAACCGAATATGAAGCTTGAATGCTATGAAATAATCGTAAACTTTAGTTTCCATCTTACTTGAAGCTTATCTTGTATTGTTGTGGAATCTGATTTAAAAAGCTTATCTGTCTTTGCAGGAAATTTGACCGAAACTCGAAGGGGCTGTAATAATGGGGTATCTTGATTCAGTTATATCATGGGTCAACCCAAACGGTACCGGTGTTTCTCCGGTTACAGGAGGTGGTCTGAGTAAAGATTCAAGATTTAGCTACGGTTACGCTAGCTCTGCTGGGAGAAGATCATCAATGGAGGATTTTTACGAGACAAGAATCGACGGTGTGGATGGGGAATTGGTTGGTCTCTTTGGAGTTTTTGATGGGCATGGTGGCGTTCGGGCTGCAGAATACGTTAAACACAATCTTTTTAGTAATCTTATCAAACACCCAAAATTCATTTCAGATACCAAATCCGCCATATCTGAATCGTACAGTTACACAGACTCGGAGTTTATAAAATCAGAAAAGAATCAAATGAAAGACGCAGGGTCAACCGCTTCCACTGCCATCATTGTTGGTAACCGTTTGCTAGTTGCGAACGTTGGTGACTCCAGAGCTGTGATTTGCAGAAACGGCAACGCGGTTGCTGTTTCTAGAGATCACAAGCCAGATCAATCCGATGAACGACGACGGATTGAAGATGCTGGTGGTTTTGTGATGTGGGCGGGAACTTGGAGAGTTGGTGGTGTTCTTGCTGTTTCGCGTGCTTTTGGTGATAAATTGTTGAAACAGTTTGTTGTTGCTGATCCGGAAATTCAAGAAGAAGTGATTGATGGATCTTTAGAGTTTCTTATTCTTGCAAGCGATGGACTTTGGGATGTTGTGAGCAATGAGGAAGCTGTCGCAATGGTGAAACCAATTCAGAGCCCAGAAGATGCTGCAAAGACATTGATGCAGGAAGCTTCGGAGAGAGGTAGTGCGGATAATATTACAGTAGTCGTCGTGCGTTTCTTGAGGACGACATGTTAACTTGGTTAGTATAATGTATTCATGTATTGTTTTATTATTTATACTAATGTAATATAAAGGTGTGATACATATTTACATCATGTGCTTTTGATCTATGTATTTGATCATGGATCTGTTACAGATTATTTTTATGGTATTTTTACTTGTAGTTTAACTATATAATGAAATGTTTCTTGAATATGGATTAAGATGTTTTCTTAAGGTGCTAAATACAAGTTTATGATGGATCCTAGGTTACCTCGTACAGTTTTGGCTTTATATGTTCTTGGAAGCGATTGCAATGAGGAAAATTTATTTAGTTAATAACATGGTTTCATAAATGTTATTTAAATGTGATAATTCCTAACACGCCACAAGAATAATATTGAATTTTGGTTTGTTATTTTAACGCGTTTAAAAAGAATGTCTTGCCTGGGTTGACATGTTTAACGCAATTAATTATACAATTCAACAATTTTAAGGCTAGAATATATATATATACACACACGTTTAACCCGCCAATTTGTTTGAGGCACGTCTAATTCGTTTTATTACAACCAAACAACCCATTTACAGCTCACCAACCTATCTAATTCGTTTTATTACAACCAAACAGCCCGGTTGACTCGGAGAGACATAAACGGGTTACATGAGTTTTGTTAAGGTTAAAAGATTTTAAATGTGTAGGGTTGATGCTTAGGCGGGCAACGCCTCAGCCACATCAGTTGGGTGGCGCCCCTAACACCACCCCTCCACCACCAAAGGAGGGCGCCATCGTTGACTTCGCCATTTGCTTTACGAGCGCTAAAGGAAGAAAAGGGGACCCACATGTTCGTCATTCAACCGGATTTCTTTGTTTAGCTTTCTTTTTTTTTTAATTTTTTTATACGAAGATGCGCTATAGGGGCTTTATCCCAAGACGTTGATGTTGGGGGTTTGGGGGGGGGGGGGGGGGGGGGGGATTGTTGCTCTAAAACCTACATGATGATGATGTGGAATGATGGGGCTTTATTCCACAGCGGGTAGCCTTATTACTTGTGTAACCCCACCCCATTGATCTAGACATGTCAACCACGCATACACGTTAAATATGTTTGGGGATTGTAAAAGAGCTATAATCAAGTTGTAAACGAGTCGAATGAGTCATAAAGTTGTAAACATATTAAGTAGGTCGTAAACGGGTTGTTAGTTTTAATATTTTAATCGTAAATGTGTTAAAGGCCGATCTGTTTGATTTGATTATAACCCAAACATGGCTTATTTTATTAGGCTGGCTAAACAGGTCAACCTAAACACTACCTATTGTTAGACCAGCCAAAGCAAAACCTAATTATTTTTATAACAATTTTGTGTGGATTGTATTTCAAGTTTTGTGCTCCATAACAGATGCCAGTGTTATTTGCTTGAAACGAAAATGATTTTAGCTTGAGTAATCAAAAACTCAAAAGATGCACTTAATATTCAAAAATTGCCTCTTAATAGTTCAGAAATAGACTTTGCTCAGACATAACAAGTGACATGAAAGTCAGGCAAGAACAGTTTCATTATAGCATCTAACAACCGTGTCTTAAAACCTGTTCATCATCAAGACCAAAAGATAAACAAGAACTTTTGCACATAAACCTCCACGGATTCTTTTTAACATTTCTACACGGATCATAAACTATGACTGCCTCATACTACAAATTCCTATGTAAAACAATCATTTCTGGCATACCGTGAAGAAGGAACCGGGTGGTCCCTAATCCTTGATAACAAAACAGAAACATGTTCCATGGCAATATCAAGCCGATCTTTCGATTTGGCTGATTCCGTCACAAGATTTGACACCATACCTTGCAATAACTGAACTCTTTCCGTATGATCACTCAAAGTGTTCTGAAGAAGCTTTGCTGATGTGTTTATGCGCCGCCAACGCAGAGGCATATACCTGTAACACCCAAATAAGACATTTTTATTCATCAATATGTCAATTCGGCTCTAACAGATCAACATTACCTTAAATAATGCAAGTCATGGTCAAACATTACCTTTCTGGAATCTGAAAGCAATTTCCGGTGGAGAGTACTCGAAGGGTGTGCCTACAGAGTATCCCAGAGAACTCAAAGTGGTGGCAGCTACAGCTGATAATGCCTTCACGTGGGACCCAATAAACTTTTCGACCGCCTTCAAGTTTTGTATGGTGTCTAACTAAGAACCCGTCTTCGAGTTGAAATGATGCATAATGAGCAGCCAGCACAAGTTGTTCTTGTAGCTTTGAGAACGCAAAAGGCGTTAGGACCGAGGCTGCATGGGATTCCATTGGTGCCCCAGTTTTCAAGCAAATGTTTTGGAGGTTTTGTTGCATTGTTTGCTGTTCACCAGCCTGATCTTTGAAGTCCACCGCAACAGCCACCTGATTTTCAAATTTATTATTGTGATTTTGAAATAGAATATCAAAATAAGATAATCATGTAACCCATTTTTTACCGCACGCACTTAAAATCGTGTAACCCATTTATCTAAACGTGTCAAACAGGTTGACGGGTAGTAGTCAAATTGTAAATGTGTTAATTGCATTGGTGGGTTGTAAAAGAGTAAAGTACACGGATGGTCCCTGTGGTTTACCAAAATTTTGGATTTGGTCCCTATCTGTCCAAAAGTACACAAATGGCCCCTGTGGTTTGCACTTTGCAATGTATGTAGTCCCCAGCTTTTTCCAAAAGTACATGGATAGTCCCTGTTGTTTGCACTTTGTAATGCATTTAGTCCCTAAATTGGACATGCTAAAACCTTTAGATTTGTTGGTTGGGGACTAAATGCATTAAAAAGTGCAAACCATAGGGACCATCTGTGTACTTTTAGAAAGCTAGGGACTAAATCCAAAACTTTGGTAAACTACAGGGACCATCCATGTACTATGCTCATTGTAAAAAATGGATTAAACATGTCATAAACAAGTTACCGGGTTAACCTGTTTATCTAAACAGGTCAACCCCAAACACGACCCGTTTATTAAACGGGTGAGACAAGACAACCCAAAACCCGATCGTTTCGTGTCTTATTCGTGTAACACTCTTTAAAAGCTCAAAGTTGAGCACCATCCACTTCTTCCATGATAACATAAAAGCTTGTGATATCAATAGAATACAAATTATATAAGATTATAAAATGATAACATACTTGTTCAATGAAGTGTGCAAGTCGAGTTTGGGCACTCAAGAACCGTTGGATGAAAGCATTGATAGCTTTTGAATGTGCAGTGGTTGTCATTCCCGCAAAAAAATGGCTTCTCAAATACGGCAAAGCCCAGAGATTTCTTGCTGCAAACAAGGTGGTTATGTGGCGGTTCGTGTGGAGCCCAAAAGAATTAACCATATCTCTCCAGCCCATTTCAAAATCTTCAATTGACTCCATATTATAAAGTCGATAAAATTCACACTTCCACTCGTTATATCGTTCCCCCAAAACAGCATTAAACCAAGACGGGAATTTTGCGACAATCAGCCAGATGCAATACGCATGTTTAGCAGAGGGCATTTCCATTGCTATAGCTTCTCGTACGCATAACGTTTGGTCGGTTAATATCGTCTGCGGAACCTTCCCATTCATAAACCCCAAGAACGCCTTTCACAAAATGAAATAAAATAATTTAGAAATAAGTAAATTGATTTCCCAAGATGCCTCATTCATTGATTTGGAATCCTTTAAATAAGAGTACAATGATCTCCTAAATATGGAGATAATATTTACACATAAATACCTAACAAAATATGTACCAATCAATGCTAAAAAAAATGCTATACATAATATACGCTATTAATGACATTTTCGTCACTGAGGTTTGGCCAGTTGTGCGACTTTCGTCCAAAGGTTTGTTTTTCCGCATCTAGATCCAAACGGTTTGAAATCTTGCCATTTTCATCCGGCTCATTAACTCCATCCATTTTTCTCTGTTAAGAGTATTACCGTCTCTTTTGTTAACTTAAAGGGCAATTCGGTCTTTTTCACTCTATGTACAAGCATTTAGCATAATGTACAAGTATTCAAAATACCCTTACTAAATAAATAACAAAAATAATAGAGGTAAAAAGACGAAAATACCCCTGACTTAATGGAAAAAATGGATGGAGTTGACGAACCGGGTGAAAATGGCAAGATTTCAAAGCTTTTAGATCCAGGTGCAGAAAACAAACATTTGGACGAAAGTTGCAAAACTGGCCTAACCTCAGGGACGAAAATGGCATTTTACTCTTTAGAAATCAACAACCAAAAGATTCCACAAATAAAAGGCAATTTTAAGAAGAACAAAACTAAATTAGTTTATATTATTACCTTCAAAGCCCATGAATAGGACTTCACATTTTCCTCACGCAGAAGTGCGCAACCGAAAAAGCAAGGCATACCATAATTATTCATTCCAACCCATATCCCGAGCGGCATATCAAAAGCGTTCAACCGATGTGTTGTATCAAATACCACCGCGTCACCAAATACTTCATACGATTGGACAGATGATGCGTATGACCATGCGATATTTTCCAACCGATTATTTGAATCGAGTTTATACTCAAACTGGAAGTTATGATCCTTATCTTTAATATTTCGACACATTCTGAGTAAATCAATGCTTTCATCCTCCAAATCCACTTTCCTAAACGATTGAAGCAAATTTCTTACATCTTTTTCGGTGAACGGAAGGTATCCGGGCTCCACGCATTTCTCAAGTTCCAAAAGCCTCATCATTTGCTGCACTGAAATTCCTGTTTTGGCAAACATGAGGATTCGGTTTTTGTCTGCATCGGAAATAGTACGATAAGCGGGAAGAAAACGAACTTGATTTGGTTCCAAAAGTTCGTGATTATGATGATTTGAAAAACCCGTTACTCGCCATTCAGGAGCTCCTAATTCCGTTGTTTTGCTTATACGCATATACGCTTGACATCCACATCTAGATGATTTCCTGTTTCTTTGTGGTTTATTTTCACTTAAAGTTTTGACAGGTGTGTTTCCCGCCCTGTGGCAGACAAAATAGCGTCGGGTAAGCCCTTTCCCGACACCATCTTTACCTTCAGTTCGATGGCGACGAATTGAGAAACCGCATCTTTTGGCGAATTCACTGTAGAACTCGTAAGCGTGATCATGAGTAGCAAATCTTTGACCTATATACGGAATAGCATCATCTGTTGTTTCTAAGGATACTTTTGTTTCGTCTGGTGATTCTTCTGTGCTACTTGTTTCATCCAAAGACATGGACCGTTGATCTGAATGGTCATCATAAACGACCAATAGCTGTTCTCCATCATCGGACATCATAGTTGGTCCTCCACACCTCTATAGTTCCGGTTCAAAAGTTCTACTTTTTGCCATTTGGTCCTGAACAAAGAACATAACATGAAATCAAGCATACCAAGATATTAATTATTGAAAAAACCCAACCCATTTCAAAAAATCTGAAAAAAAATGCATGCATCGGAGCACATTATGCGAAATCTACGCGAAATTCTTGCATCACGTAAACGCCAACGCAATGCATCAGCTGTGGCGATGGGCTCTCATCAGCGCATCGGCGCACGGATTTTTTAATGGAGTGTATAGGTTCTTTCAAGGGGATTCGTGCCACACTATATGTTATCTGGATACTAGACTTTCCATGTCGAGATAAGATTTTTCGAACCGGGGTATCAGCGGAGCAACCACTCAATCTTTGAAAATAAAGGAACCCCCCCCCCCCCCCCCCCCACCCTACCTTATGAGTGAGATTTCACTCGATTGTTTTGCCTGTTTGGTTCATATATCAACTGCTTGCAAATTTCAACTAATTTGTATTTGTATGGATAAACTAGTAAACATAATTGATCAAATACTCAATCACATCAATCTTCACAAACAAAACAAAACAAAGCAGCACATTACTTTTTCACTCGATCTCTTAACATTTTCAACAACGGTTATGATCATCTGAACCTTCATTAACCTTCTAACTATATTTATGTCACCAAAATTACAACAAAATACGACCATCTAAGCATTATAATTGGTATATCATCCGACATTGTGAAAATTAGGGCTTTAAGGATAACTTACAGAAGATATGATTGTTGTTCGGTGACTGATCGAGTGTGTGTAACGCATACGATAGTGCGTGAACGAGCGGGACGATTGATATGGAAACAAGGGGATTGTGGTAAGGATGAACCCTAATTTGCGCCAGGGGTGCGATGTAAATGCTTTATAACGTGCGCACAGCTTATCCAGCGCCGATGTGTTTCCAAACAGCCCAGACATAACAATAATAATGGGTCAGGGCCAACGGGTCCGGTTAATTTAGGGATTGTTTGTCATCTTCTGAATGGTTAAATGCTGGATCAGTAAGGTAGTGTTTGGTATGCAGGAATGAGAGGTGGAATGGAATGAGTGATTACGAGGGAATGAAGAAAAAAGTGTTTGGTTGGTCAATGGAATGGAATCACCCATTCCAAAAGGCATTCCATTCCCTCAAAATCATTCCTTCCACCCCCCATGTTTTTTTTCCATTCCATCCCCTCTTGCACCATTCTTCAACAACACCACAACCCACAACCTTAGCCACAACCCATCACCACCACCACCCAACACCGACGCCATCACCGCCACCCGCCACTACCTCACCCCGACAGCCACCGTCGCCGTCGCCACCCACTCGCCACCGTTATCACCCACAGCTGCGACCAACCGTCTACGCCACTCGCCGCCGCCCACCACCACCATCGTCAACGCCACCACCACCGCCACAACCAACTGCCGCCGCCGCCACCAACCGCCACCTTTGCTGCCACCCACCACCAACGACCACCTTGTCGCCACCACCACTCGTCGTCACAGCCGCACCGCCACTCGCCGCCACCACCACCACCACCCATCGCCGCCGCCGACACCCACCACCGCCACCTATAACCACCCATAATCACTACCACCGACCACCACTACCACTCACCGCTAATTTTATTACTCCATTTTTCTTGTCTACCGAACAATACACAATAATAATTCATTCCATTCACATGGTAACCAAACAAGACATGGAATGGTAATGATCCATTGCATTCCCTCGTCCATTCCATTACCTCGTTCATTCCATTCCTTCGTCCATTCCATTACCTCATACCAAACAGACCCTAAGAGTTTTAAACTATTAAGTGATGAATCAGTAAGACGTTTGAACCTTTAAGAGCCAGTATAATTTTTAACCGTTTAGAGGCAAATGTCTGACCAATTCAGATTATCGGTCTTAACCATTCACACTCAGTATAATACTTAAACATTCAGATGCAAATGTCTGAACCATTCAGACATCTGCTCGCGAAACAAACAGTCTGAACCATTAAGAGCCTCATTAAGAATTAAACAAACAACCCCTTAGAGTGTTTATTGTTTAACTACAACAATGTTAGCCCCGCGCGTTGCGGTAGGGTTGTTACATTTGGAGATAAGTTTGGTACCGTACTGGTAGTGAAAGTACCGATCCTGAAAATCATCAAAATTGGGTACTAATACCGATACCGAAAGTGCTTAGTACGGTACAGTACGTTATTCAAAGGTAAAAAGTGGGTTAAATATCGTACCGAACCGAAAGTACCGATCCTCAAAAACATCAAAAATGAGTACCGAATTGGCACTGAAATTCAATTGGTACGGTACGACTCGGTAGTGGTGTTTTTCGGTACCCGGTATCGATTGTATGTCCCTAAGTCTTTGAACCTTCAACCAATGTTTCGACTTGCTCAAATTTGCTCCAAAAGATCTCTAAATTTCGTCCAAGTAGCCCTTAATTCGTCTAGGGTTATGGTTTTTTAATTATGAAGATTAAAGTTGTTTTTATAACTCAACCCTGACAAAACCACGAATCTTTCTGTGAAAACAAGCTCCTTGCATCGCGCGAGGAGCACAAGCCAACTTGGTCGCGCTACGCGACCTAACCAAAGCCAACATCAATCAAAACTCCTCCTCGCGTCACGCAAGGAGGCTTCCTTTCTCCCATCGCGCAACGCGACGGGGTGTATTTTCTCGATTCTTGTGTCATTTCACTTCTCGATCACTCGTACGCGTTCCAATACTCGGTTTTCTCAATATTTGGCTCGTTTTTCGCCCTTTTCAGCTATTTGCATCGCCTGAGACCTGGAAAACGCAAACCAATCAGTAATATACAAATTCTACCTAAAAATGACATGTCACACCCCGATACTTCCACGTATTACCGGTGGGCCCGGTGGGGAGTATCGTGACGTAGTTGATATCATCATAGTCAAATAATCACAGTTCAAAGCACAGCGGAAGTCTAAAAGTAATAATATTACAAACCGATGGAAAGTAACATAAATATTACACAACGGGTTGTAAAGTGGATCCACAGGCGGATCTAAGATAAAAAGAAATATTGTTCAACAGATTTAAAGTAATGAAAGCTTGCAAGACTCTTTATTTAATCACTCAGGAGTTCCAGCCCATTACGCTTAGTACCTGCACTTAACCTTTTGAAAATACGTCAGTTTACACTTGTAAATACAATTAACTGACTCTTTTGAAAAGTGTTTATAAAAATTGATTTACATGCACAAGACATAAATATTCTTTATTAACTTGGGATAATTATTTACCTGAGCAAAAATATAAATTTTATCCCAGTCGTATATCAATCAGCAAGTACAGATAGCTTTTACCGGGCTCCTAATCTGGAACGAAGATTTTTAAAAACCTATTAGATTCCTAACGGGTCTTATTTAAGCTTTAACTTAGACCGGTTAGTTTTAAAGAAAGGCATACGGTTCAAAACGCAAGATTAAGCGAAGACCGGATTAGAATGTGATTTAGACCCGACAAGTATGAAGACTTGTATAATTTAGGTAAACTAAACACATTCTGGATTTTGAGGTAAAAATGATAAGGTTTGACCCGTTTCGGTTAATTTATGCAAACTAGTTACATAAACCGTACCCAACGCGTGTAATGCATAACGGGTAACCAAATGAGTCATGTACAGGTTCCACAAGTTAATATACTTAAAATATGTTATGATATCAGTAGGATACCTTCCATTATGCCCAAAACGGATTTAAAACCAATTTATGCCCCCGTAGGGGTATTTTGGTCATTTTAATGTTTATAAAAGAGGTTAAATAGTAATCTGAGTTTCTGGTCTAAAATAATCAGTAAAAATATTTATTTTATCAAGTTATATCAGTAAGATATCTCATATATGTGAAATTTATCATTTATGACCAAACTATGCACCGTAGGGGCATTTTGGTCATTTCACATATGTTTTAAGGGTTAAATTTGGAAATCTGAGTTCAAGACTTTTACTTACTGTTAAAGTATAAAAATTTATTCATAATATCAGTAGGTAACAAACCTTAGGTGCCAAATATGGTTTTAAACCATACTATGCGCCTAAATCGCATAAAAGTCGGTATTTGACGATATTCGGGTTGAATAAGGAAACCTGAGATTTTGACCAGCCTTTACAGTTTAAAATAACTTATTCATTATATAAAATCAGTAGAAAATGGTTTGACATGTAAAGGATGTGTAAAACTCATTTTGTTAGCAAAAAGGGCATTATCGTCAATTACCGAGCCCATGCAAGAACTCTATGTTATGATCAGTTTAAAATTTAATAAAAATTTCCAAAATCAGTGGGTAAAAGGTTTGGTGTCAAAATTTTGGTTTAAATAGGATTTATGTCGAAAATGTCGTTTAATTAATAAAAAGGCTTTCATTTAAGATATTGAGCATAACTCTCATTTTAGACCATAAAATGATGTCAAACTTTTAGGACATACTTAAATATCAGTAATAAAGGTTTTTGTCCTCTCACATTTTCAAAAATCTCGTTTTAATATCAAAAGGGCATTATGGTCAACATTTAAGCATTTAACGAAAACATGCAAATGAATCGGATTACAAATGAACCATGTTGTATAACCTCAGAGGGTTATAATAACCTATAATATGGTCCTAAAGGAACCCTAAGGCATATCTAAAACAAGCTAAATCGGGTCAGAACTGAAAGTCAAAGTAAAAGTCTACTTTTGCGACTTTTGGTTGCGAACCGAGCCTAAACTCAGAATTGTCGGGTTGAACATGCTTAGACATGTTCTTATATTATTTACCAAGTTATTTTAGTGTTTAAACATGTTCCATAACTTCTACATTATCAGTTATGAATTTATTTGCAAAAAATGGATTCTGTTGACTTTTTAATAATAAGTTTGACCCGACAATTGACCAAGTTAGGGTGATAATCAGTAGGTGCCCTCTTAAGGGTTTATTACCTACATAATTACCAACTCATAGCCACTTTCAGTTCGAATAATGGCTGGACCATTAGTGATTAATCACTAAGTCAAAGTTTAATTACGATAACTTTGACTTTTGGTTATTAAACTAATAAAACTTGAACTTAAGAGGCTAAGAACACTTACTGAAGTACTTAGCACGAAAATAAAACTGAGCATAACTTCTTATAGCTCCAAGGGACTCCATAGAATGAGTTTGAATGAGAAATTTAAGAGTGTGCAAATGACAAGTGAAGAAAAAGGCCTTTATATAGGATGTTTCACTTCACAAGATCATTCCACATAACCCTATACTGATCCCTGATGTTAACAAGTGTCCCTAGTGCATGAAAATCTGTTGGCACAGTCCCCGGTATCGAATTCAGGCTTGCAAAGGCGGTGGAACTGGCTGGACATGCAGCTGTCATTGTTTTCTGATGCTGACACTCTCACGCGGGCCGCGTAGACTCCTTAAGAGTCTTACGCGGGCCGCGACGCTCCTATGTTACCGGAAAACAACTTTCAGCAATTGCAGTTTTGGTCCCTGGTCCATATAAACTTTATTTAACTTTCATTTATTGCATTTAGGACCCCCATAGTTAACTTTTAAGGACCTTGGGTCATAAACTAACTTTGTTAAGCTCCCGGTTAGTTGTACGATCACCCGAAAAGTCTTGATTTCTTTGAAACTTCATGAAATTAATATCCATTATTCTTGAGAACAAAATATACAATTATTACAATGTTTTTGGGATCGTTAAAAGGTTACTCAGAGGTTACTTTTAACATGTTGACACTTTTAGCCCCTATGTTTCGTAGAATCCTTATTTTAAGCACAAAAGACTTCTAACGTTCGACAAATTATTCATTAAAGAATACGAACGTCGTAAGAGGTCAATCAGAGGCACAAGATGGCATGTTGACACTTTGGATCCCCTTTTTACTAACCTATTTACATTGTTTGACAATTTTAGTCCCTCAAGATCAATCCATTACACGTTTAAAGTCCATGACACGTGTCTTTAATATATTGGTCGTGATTTTACAAGGTGTTACATCCTCACCCCTTTAAAAGAAATCTCGACCTCGAGATTTACTGAAATAAATGAGGGTACTACTGTTTCATTGTGGACTCAACCTCCCACGTATATTCTGGGCCTCTATGGGCGTCCCACTTAACCTTTACAATCGGTACGTGCTTCCTTCGAAGCTTCTTAACCTGTCGATCCTCGATCGACAAAGGTTTCTCGACAAACTTTAAGCTCTCATATATCTGCACGTCCTTATGCGACATTGCTAGCGACTCATCAGCTAGACATTTCTTCAAATTGCAGATGTGAAACACATTATGGATTCCACTGAGCTTTTCAGGCAGATTTAGCTTGTAAGCTACAGTTCTGACACATTCGATGATCTCGAATGGTCCTATGTATCTTGGGCTCAACTTGCCCTTCCTGCCAAAACGCATCACCCCTTTCCAGGGTGACACCTTAAGTAATACTTTATCACCTACCTCGAATTTCAGAGGTTTACGCCTTTTATCCGCGTATTTTTTCTGTCTATCCCTGGCAGCTTTGAGACGATCTCGAATCTGAACAATCTTATCTGTCGTCTCTAGGACTATATCAGGTCCTGATAGTTGGACATCTCCAACTTCCGCCCAACAAACTGGCGTTCTACACTTCCTTTCGTACAAAGCCTCAAAAGGTGCTGCTTGAATAGTTGAATGATAGCTATTATTGTACGAAAATTCAATCAAAGGAAGATGCTCATCCCAACTCCCTCCTAAATCAATAACACAAGCTCGTAGCATATCCTCAAGCGTTTGAATTGTACGCTCGCTTTGACCATCCGTCTGAGGATGATAAGCAGTGCTGAAGTTTAATCGGGTGCCTAAAGATTGCTGAAAGCTTTTCCAAAAATGTAATGTGTATCTTGTATCCCTATCAGAGATAATAGATACTAGCACTCCGTGGAGAGATACAATCTCATCCACGTACAGCTGAGCTAACTTGTCAGAGCTGTGAGTTTCTTTAATCGGCAAGAAGTGGGCTGACTTAGTCAATCTATCAACTATAACCCAAATGGTATCATTTCCTCGCTTTGTCTTTGGTAACTTTGTGATAAAATCCATGGTTACCATTTCCCATTTCCAGGTGGGAAGTTCAGGCTGTTGTAGCAAACCTGACGGCTTCTGGTGTTCGGCTTTAACTCGCGTGCACGTCAAGAATTTTGCCACATAAGTGGCTATAGATTTCTTCAAACCTATCCACCAATAATTTACCTTTAAATCCTGGTACATCTTATCACTACCAGGATGAACATAATATTTGGAGCTATGAGCTTCTTGAAGAATCACTTCCCTAAGTCCTCCATAGATTGGAACCCATATTCGTCCATTCAATATTAGGATTCCATCCTTGTCATATGATAACTGTTCAGCAGTTACGCCCAACTTCTCATTTGGATAGTTTTCTTCTGATATAGCTTCCTTTTGAGCGGCTAACAACCTTTCATTCAAGTTGTTCTTCAATTCAATGCTCTTGGCATTGATTCTAATAGGCTTAACCCTTTCTTTTCTGCTCAAAGCATCAGCGACTACATTCGCCTTGCCTGGATGATATCGGATTTCACAATCATAATCATTTAGTGTCTCCATCCATCGACGCTGTCTCATGTTAAGATCCTTCTGGTTAAACAGATGCTGAAGGCCCTTATGATCATAATAGATCACACACTTAGTTCCATAAAGATAATGCCTCCAAAGTTTCAGTGTAAATACAACGGCACCCAACTCCAAATCATGGGTGGTGTAATTCTTCTCGTGCACCTTTAATTGTCAGGAAGCATAAGTAATAACTTTGCCCTTCTGCATAAGTACACATCCCATACCTGTGTGCGATGCGTCACAATAAACCACAAATTCTTCAATTCCTTCTGGTAATGTCAACACAGGTGCATTGCTTAACTTCTGTTTAAGAATCTCAAAGGATTCTTGTTGCTTGGGATCCCAATCAAACTTTATATTCTTACGAGTTAATGAAGTTAGGGGTGCTGCAATGCTTGAAATTTTTTCAATAAAACGCATATAGTAACCTGCTAGACCCAAGAAGCTGCGAATCTCTCTGGGCGTCTTTGGTTCTTGCCAATTCATAACCGCTTCGACTTTAGCGGGATCCACCTGTATTTCGTGCTCACTTACCACATGTCCAAGAAATTTGACTTCACGAAGCCAAAACTCGCATTTAGAAAACTTAGCGTAGAGCTTCTATTGCTGTAGAAGTTTAAGGATACATCGAAGATGTTTCTCGTGATCGGCTTGATTTTTCAAGTAAATAAGAATGTCATCAATGAAGACAATGACAAACTTGTCCAAGTATGGCTTACAAACGCGATTCATGAGATCCATGAACGCTGCAGGTGCATTAGTGAGCCCGAAAGGCATCACTAAGAACTCATAATGACCATAACGAGTTCTGAATGCAGTCTTATGTTCATCTTCATCTCTGACCTTCAGTTGATGGTATCCCGACCTTAAATCAATCTTGGAGAAATAACTTGCTGTCACGACCCCCGACCCCACCCTGGACGGAATCGGGAGCCGCGAACCAGTTCAGTGGTACCGGTGGTTATTTAGAAAAGTAGTGCAGCGGAAATTTCGTCAGAACCGTGAGTTAGGAAAAATATCAGAGTTTAGAAAACACCGGATTTTGATTTATTAAATCGATGGGATAAGACCATGTTTTAAAAGGTAGCTTTAATATAGTATAAATTCGAATACATAAAACAACTTTTCTTAATTTAATTTAATTGATAAAATAAGCCAATTCTGTAAGCCTTGTTGGTGCCGCATCCAACTCTAATTCCTGATCTACTGTAATTACTTGAAACGTGTTTTAAAAATATTTTGTCAGCAGGAAATACTGGTGAGTTCATTCAGGTTTTATAAAATGACCCTTAGTTATAAATTACAACATAATAGCGATTACAATGGCTTCTATCTTATTTTTATCTGGCGCCGTGTCACCTGGTGACGATGGTCATACCACTATTGGGTCTTTCCCCAAGTAGTGACGTTTATCACTGTTAGGATTTATTAGCCTAACCGTGAGAAATTAGTAATGTGCACAATACCCCACTTCCAGTGATTCAAGATAACCAAGACTTAATCCCTGTAATTATAACTTTTGAAAATGCTTGGAGTATTGTAAAACATTGTTGATAAAAGAGAATGACTCACATTTATAAGCATGCAGTATTGATTTAACAAGCTTCTTGATTCTACGCCTTCTGATAATTAAGCATATACTTTATTGTTTTGAACCTTCTGATGATTAAGCATCCATTTTGATTGTAAGAGTATGGTGTAGAGTTTCGGGTAGTTAAACGTTTAGTTTAACAGAGTGGAATACGTATTAGTGTAAAACCACATCAAACCTAACGATGGTCACGAGATCCGAACCTTAATGAAATTCACAAAGTATAGTACTTTGGCATCCGTTTAACGAACTCACAAAGTATAGTACTTTGGCATCCGTTAGTTGGTTCTTGAATCGATCGGACAGAACATCGATTTGGTGATTATTGGTTAGAACACCAACGTATAGAGAGAAGAATAGAAGGAATGAGCAAAGAAGAATGAAATGCTAGGCTCTTATTTAAAGTAAGCAAGCAAGCACCTCAAAATCTTTCTGGGTCGATGTGGGATACAATTGACATGCCTACCTGCCTGCTTGACATGCTAGCTAGCTTGCTTATATATATTAATTCAGCTGGTTCACTCGTTTTTCTCGTATAACTTTTAAAATATGACGTTTTATAAAACGACAAATATGTCATTAGAACGAGCATATTTTTATCTATGTTTTAACCTAAGTTTCATTAAAAACGGAGTAAGGTAAAAAAAATAATATATTTAATTATTAATATTAAACGTTCTCATACGACCCCATATATATCTATTTTTCATGTATATCTATTTAGGTGTTTAATAAATCTTACTTAGCTTAATTGATCTTGTTAGCTTTAATTAATCTTGCTTAGCTTAATCTTGCTTCGCTTAACTTAATTAATCTCGCTTAGCTTAATTAATCTTACTTACCTGATTAATTAGCTTAATTAATCTTGCTTAGCCGTTAATTAATCTTACTTACTGATTAATTAATCTTGCTTAACTGCTAAGTATACTTATCTATTAAGGTTTCTTAGCCGTTAAGTTTTACTTAACTAATAATTTTACTTAATTGCTAAATATTCTATTTTAGGATCTTCCTGGTTACGAGTTCTAATTTCTAGATACAACGGAACTCACATTAGTGTATTAACTCAATTCAACTTTAACGATGATCACGAGATAAAACCCTCACTACGAATGACAAAGTGCAATACTTAAACATCCATCGAATTCACGACGAATGACAAAGTATAACCCGAGTTTGAGCAGCACTTGAACATCCATCGGATTGGTTTCAATCAATCGGATAAAGTATCGTACCAGTGATTAGAGTTATTATCTTAATAACGGGCAGAGTTTTTCGGGATTTAGAAGTTCTGACATTAGAATGACAGAACAAGAAAATAAGAGAAAGAAAAGAATTGAGCAGTGATCGAGCTAATACCTTGTAGTCGTAGCAGCGTTTCACTACCCGGAAATTCGATTTTTAGCAGAATAGGGGCGTTTTAGGAAGGAGATTTCGAGCACAGAGGACAGCCCCAGGTCCAGGCAATTTATAGCATGAATTTGAGTTTTACGCGGCCCGCGTAAACCCTTTGATGTATCTTACGTGGCCCGCGAGGGCCATAAAGGTGGCAGTAAGGGTTGCTGAGTCATCGGTGGTTGTGACACGTGGACAACACGTGTCCCTTAAGCTTATCCGGAGATCTGCCTTGCTGTCGCGGCCCGTGTAGACTACCCTTATGTCTTACGCGGCCCGCGTGGATTCCAAATTTCTTGATTTCTTGATTTTTCACAAGGATTAGGGTTTCAGGGGTCCGGGTTTCCACTTACGGAGCGTTTTAGGACATTTTCGTGTGAGTCGTTACATCCTCCCCACCTTGTTTTAAATCTCGTCCTCGAGATTTGGGCTACGGTATTTCTTTCCGAGTTATGTCATATTTTAAATGATAGGATTAAGGTAAATGACACTCTTATTGAATCAAAATATGTTCAAATTTTGTGAATAGAAGAACAGTTTATAAGAAATAGAATCCAATGGTTCAACTGAATAAAATCCAGAAATTGGTATCAAAGGGATGAAGTGGAATGATATAATAATCAGAATGATTAAGTTTACATGGGTCAAACCAAAAGAAAGATTTATGACCAATAGATGTCTAAATCGAATGTGAACTATTTTTAGAAACAATAGAATTCACTGTCGAAGGAAAATTTACCTTGGTTGTCAATTATAAAAGATTTAGAATCAACAAGTTCAATTGAATAGGAGTACGAAGATGATGTGTCAATTATCAAATCATAATATGAGGAAAAACCAATGGGTTGACCTTATTGAATTACAAAGATACACCGATATACAACAGAGTTTAGTGTATCATTGTCTTAACACATATTTGTATTAAGACCACTTTCAAGGATGAGTCAAGCGAAAGGTATATACAGATTAGCTCAAGCTACAAGTTTATAGCGACGCCACAAGGTGTCGTAGTGATCGAAATAATAATAACGGTGACTGAATGAGTTCACCATGCTTGAAACCAAATGAAAGTTCAACGAAGTAAATCTGAATGTTTGTTTCGCACAAATCTAGTAGGATTTTTGATTGAAAATTAAACAATTGAATAATGTTTTTCGATCGAAAAGATCAAGAAATGCTCGATCGATGTTATAGGAACTGTTAAGAGATACACTGAAATATGACATGAATTTGTGTATCATTATCTTAGCACATGATTATGTTAAGATTGCTTTTATAGGATGAACCAACAAAGAGGATTCAATATAAATAAATGAATAATTAAATCCGTATATGATGTGTGCAACGAGATTAGCGCAAGCTTCAGATTTGTGAAAACGTCACCACAAGGTGATCGTGATTTAAAGAAATGATTCAATGAAGTCGAAGATCAAACAAGCATGTTATGGTTCAAAACAAATGAAGTGCTTGTTGGGATTATTTTGAATATGATAGCTGCAATCCATCATATGAGATCTTGAAGTGAATACGTAATGCGAGCAAGTTCAAAAAATTGAACTTGGTTTAAACAAAACGAGTTTTTTGTATTAATAAGAAAGTTCGGACATGGTCACAACAAAAACCATGTATGCCAAAGGAATTTGAGGTTTTCAAGAAATCCATTGACTCGATATCAAAGAGTCATTGTTTTGCAATAATGCGGTTCACAGTGCAAAAATCAAGTATATTGGAATGATATTTGAGTTTGAATAAAACAATAAATTGGAATGAAGCCCTCCAGTGGGTTTCATAAATCAAACGAACCACATGCGCAACAAACAGTGCATGTGTAACGTGTGGATTTACCAAGAAATGAAATAACCAAATAAATATTCGTGATTATGAAAGAAATCCTCATGATGACCATTAGGAAAGTAGAAATGCAAAAGTCTATTTACTATGTGCAGAGGTCTGAATTTTAACAAAAGAAATTTAAGAATTTTATCTGAAATTTTGCGTGATAACCGTTGTTAAGTGACATTACCAGGGAATGTCGAATAAAATGAAATAGGGGGATTGTAAAGGTATGTGACTTCTTTTGCAGCGTCAAGAATTGGATTAGACTATGCACCGATTGTTGTGAAATCTTGTTCTATCGTACCTCAGCGAGATTCATGTCGTTTGTAGGATCACATGGCAAAGTGCCGCTTTTTGATCAGTAGTTCTCCCACTGCTGGGATTAGCATTGTTGTTGTCGTGCCCAATCATGTTTTCAAAAGGCCTTGCCTTGAAAGTCGTGTGTGATACACTTCAGTGTCTGTGGACGTATAATTTAAGTTTCATGTGTTTTCTTGTGCACTAGCACAATTTTACATGCTTCTTACTTGCGTTAATAGTCTATGGTAACGCATTGGAAATTTTTATACTTTTAATGGTGTCCCAACTTAAAAGGGTTTCCATTGTTTATATTGTCGCACGAGTTACGAGGTAGATGATCAAACGAAATAATGTTTGATATCGGAATTAAAGAGATTCCTGATAAAGAAATCTAGACACATATGCTTGTGCTTTATTACAAATTGTCAATCCTTATGGTTTTTGGATTTCCTTATAGATATACATATCTATATAATCATATATTTCACATGTTGTAATATACATACCCTTCATAAGGTCAATGTATTTAACAGATTCATATTTCCAAAAACAAGTCAGATATCAGGTCATGATACTTATTTAGGGAAATCTTGTCACTTGTTTTGACATATTATATACCTTCTTACCCGGTTCTAGCCGGAGAGGTAACCCCGTTATATCCGGACAAGCTGGAGAGTCTGCTACACCATTCCCAGTCTTGCCGGAGAAGAAAATTATATTTCCCATAAATAGTATTTTTCTTAAATCATGATTTGGAAAGTGCATTATGACTTTCAACAACGAATCAGGAAATTAATATTCACCCGACGGACCATATTCTAGAACAAAGTAGTACCAATAAATAAGAAATAACAGTGGTCAAGTGTTATTGCTTATTTATTATACTTGCAACGTTCTAGTTATCATTCTCATGGCATACCAAAACCCATCACACTTTATTTACACAAGTATTTAGCTTATTTCAAAGCTTATACTAAGGCATCTTTTCTTAAGTTCAAGTCTAAATGCTATCATGTGTGCTACCAGTTAATAGCAATCTCCTAACTCTTTTATATAAGCTTAGGTATTATTATCACAAAACCTATAGGCTTAAATCAGTGGCTCTGATACCACCTTCTGTCACGACCCCGACCCCACCCTGGACGGAATCGGGAGCCGCGAACCAGTTCAGTGGTACCGGTGGTTATTTAGAAAAGTAGTGCAGCGGAAATTTCATCAGAACCGTGAGTTAGGAAAAATATCAGAGTTTAGAAAACACCGGATTTTGATTTATTAAATCGATGGGATAAGACCATGTTTTAAAAGGTAGCTTTAATATAGTATAAATTCGAATACATAAAAAACTTTTCTTAATTTAATTTAATTGATAAAATAAGCCACTTCTGTAAGCCTTGTTGGTGCCGCATCCAACTCTAATTCCTGATCTACTGTAATTACCTGAAACGTGTTTTAAAAATATTTTGTCAGCAGAAAATACTGGTGAGTTCATTCAGGTTTTATAAAATGACCCTTAGTTATAAATTACAGCATAAGAGCGATTACAATAGCTTCTATCTTATTTTTATCTGGCGTCGTGTCACCTGGTGACGATGGTCATACCACTATTGGGTCTTTCCCCAAGTAGTGATTTTATCACTGTTAGGATTTATTAGCCTAACCGTGAGAAATTAGTAATGTGCACAATACCCCACTTGCCAGTGATTCAAGATAACCAAGACTTAATCCCTGTAATTATAACTTTTGAAAATGCTTGGAGTATTGTAAAACATTGTTGATAAAAGACAATGACTCACATTTATAAGCATGCAGTATTGATTTAACAAGCTTCTTGATTCTACGCCTTCTGATAATTAAGCATATACTTTATTGTTTTGAACCTTCTGATGATTAAGCATCCATTTTGATTGTGAGAGTATGGTGTAGAGTTTCGGGTAGTTAAACGTTTAGTTTAACAGAGTGGAATACGTATTAGTGTAAAACCACATCAAACCTAACAATCGTCACGAGATCCGAACCTTAATGAAATTCACAAAGTATAGTACTTTGGCATCCGTTTAACGAACTCACAAAGTATAGTACTTTGGCATCCGTTAGTTGGTTCTTGAATCGATCGGACAGAACATCGATTTGGTGATTATTGGTTAGAACACCAACGTATAGAGAGAAGAATAGAAGGAATGAGTAAAGAAGAATGAAATCCTAGGCTGCCTGCTTGACATGCTAGCTAGCTTGCTTATATATATTAATTCAGCTGCTTCACTCGTTTTTCTCGTATAACTTTTAAAATATGACGTTTTATAAAACGACGAATATGTCATTAGAAGGAGCATATTTTTATCTATGTTTTAACCTAAGTTTCATTAAAAACGAAGTAAGGTAAAAAAAAATAATATATTTAATTATTAATATTAAACGTTCTCATACGACCCCATATATATCTATTTTTCATGTATATCTATTTAGGTGTTTAATAAATCTTACTTAGCTTAATTGATCTTGTTAGCTTTAATTAATCTTGCTTAGCTTAAACTTGCTTAGCTTAACTTAATTAATCTCGCTTAGCTTAATTAATCTCGCTTAGCTTAATTAATCTTTCTTAGCTGATTAATTAGCGCTTAATTAATCTTTCTTAGCTGATTAATTAGCTTAATTAATCTTGCTTAGCCGTTAATTAATCTTACTTACTGATTAATTAATCTTGCTTAACTGCTAAGTATACTTATCTATTATGGTTTCTTAGCCGTTAAGTTTTACTTAACTAATAATTTTACTTAATTGCTAAATATTCTATTTTAGGATCTCCCTGGTTACGAGTTCTAATTCTAGATACAACGGAACTCGCATTAGTGTATTAACTCAATTCAACTTTAATGATGATCACGAGATAAAACCCTCACTACGAATGACAAAGTGCAATACTTAAACATCCATCGAATTCACGACAAATGACAAAGTATAACCCGAGTTTGAGCAGCACTTGAACATCCATCGGATTGGTTTCAATCGATCGGATAAAGTATCGTACCAGTGATTAGAGTTATTATCTTAATAACGGGCAGAGTTTTTCGGGATTTAGAAGTTCTGACATTAGAATGACAGAACAAGAAAATAAGAGAAAGAAAAGAATTGAGCAGTGATCGAGCTAATACCTTGTAGTCGTAGCAGCGTTTCACTACCCGGAAATTCGATTTTTAGCAGAATAGGGGCGTTTTAGGAAGGAAATTTCGAGCACAGAGGACAGCCCCAGGTCCAGGCAATTTATAGCATGAATTTGGGTTTTACGCGGCCCGCGTAAACCCTTTGATGTATCTTACATGGCCCGCGAGGGCCATAAAGGTGGCGGTAAGGGTTGCTGAGTCATCGGTGGTTGTGACACGTGGACAACACGTGTCCCTTAAGCTTATCCGGAGATCTGCCTTGCTGTCGCGGCCCATGTAGACTACCCTTATGTCTTACGCGGCCCGCGTGGATTCCAAATTTCTTGATTTCTTGATTTTTCACAAGGATTAGGGTTTCAGGGGTCCGGGTTTCCACTTACGGAGCGTTTTAGGACATTTTCGTGTGAGTCGTTACACTTGCCCCTTGCAGTTGATCGAACAGATCGTCGATCCTGGGTAACGGATACCTGTTCTTGATTGTTACTTTGTTCAGCTCATGATAATCAATGCATAGACGCATTGAGCCATCCTTCTTCTTCACGAACAGAATCGGTGCTCCCCAAGGGGATGAGCTAGGTCTAATAAATCCCTTTGCCAACAAATCATCCAACTGAGTCCTTAACTCTTTCATCTCAGTCGATGCCAACCGATAAGGTGCTCTTGCAATTGGTGCAGCTCCAGGAATGATATCGATCCTGAACTCCACTTGCCTATCTGGGGGCAAACCAGGTAGTTCTTCAGGGAATACTTCTGGATATTCAGAAATGACGGGAATGTCTTCAATCTTAGGTTTTGGCTCCTCGATGGTCACCTGTGCCATATAAATGACACAACCTTTCTTCATACACCTCGATGCCTTAAGCATAGACACTTGCTTAGGCAATCCATACTGAGTATCTCCTTGAATTGTAAGCGGCTCACCATAAGGAGTCTTGATAACTACTTGCTTCTTATCACATACGATTTGGGCTTGGTTATGAGATAACCAATCCATGCCTATCACTATGTCGAATCCTGCTAATTTCAAAGGAAGCAAGGATAGCGGAAAAGAGTGATTCCTAATGGATATAAAACATCCATCTAACACAGTTGAGGCAGTCTCTATAGTACCGTCAGCCAATTCTACTTCATACTTGATGCTTAGAGTCTTAACAGGCAGATTAAGCAATTTACAAAACTTATTGTCTACAAAAGATTTGTCTGCACCCGAATCAAACAATACTCTAGCATAAACATTATTGATAAGGAATGTACTTGTTATCATGTTATCATTCTGAATGGCCTCCTGAGAATTCATCTGAAAGACCCGAGCATTGGTCTTTTTAGCCTCCTCAGGTTTCTTCGCATACTTTGGGCAGTTGGACTTGATGTGCCCCTTCTTGTTACAGTTGTAACAAGTCGCATCCTTTATCTTCTTACAATCCAACGTTTTATGCTCACTTGATTTGCAGATCCCACAAGCTCTAGGCTGCGATTGGGATTTTGATTCGAACCTGCACTTCCCTAGATGACGCTTCTTGCAGGTTTTACACTTGGGTTTTTCACCCGTCTGCTGGCTCTCCTTTTTAAATCCTAAACTCTTTTTGTGATCAGAGTTCCCCTTATGCTTCTTATCAAAACGGCGTGAGTTCTCATCCTCACGTTTCCTTTTCCCATCCTAAGAATTCTTGAGCGATCTCTGCCTGACCGCATCGAGGGTAAGGGATAATGACAGATCAGCCACAGACCTGAATGTGGTAGGTCTAGATGCTTTCACACTTGCTTTAATCTCCGGAGCTAAACCTCCAATAAAACGAGCTATACGCTTTAGTTCCGGTGTGACTAAGTATGGAACCAATCGAGACATGGTATTAAACTCGTAAGATACGCTTGACAGTCTAAGTTCTTCATGACCAAGGTCAAGACGTCAGTCTCAATTTTCTCAACTTCATGTTGAGGGCATAAATTTTCCTTGATTAAAGCAACGAACTGATCCCAAGACATGCTATATAAGTGGATCTTTCCTGTAGCTTGGATTAGGGACCTCCACCAAGCTAATGCTTCACCTTTAAATGATTGCGACACGAACTTCACAATGTCTTGCTCTGCACAACCACTAATATCAACCACAGTGTCCATCTCATCGAGCCAAGTCATACAATCGATGGCTCCTTTCTCCCCTGTGAAGTCTCTTGGCTTGCAGGAGACAAAATATTTATATGAGCAGGTCTTAACACGGGGCTCTTGATTGAGCACAATCTTCTTAGACGGGACACTTTGCTGATTTGAAGAGTGACGAGCATCGTCCTTCTTTGACTCATTCACTTTAGAAGGGGGCTTACTATGAGCCTCAGAATGAGTCTTAGAGCGTGGTTTTGTATGTGGTACGGACTGAGTTCTGGTGCGAGTACCACTTGATTCATTAAACTGTCCGTCGAGAGCTCGAGTAACTGCATTATCTATTAATGCCTGCAGTTCCGCACCAGCTACATTAACTCTGGTAGCATCATTATTCTTTCTCGGGTGATTGTTAACCTCCTCCGATTCAGTCATGTAGCTTGATTGCTACAAAACAGTTGACAATATTCTATTCGGAGGTTATTATGGAATCATCATTTTTGATGACTCATTAACCATGGTAAACATAGACCAAATTTGGTTAATTTGTTAATCATATTTATTTAGGATTGTCATTATAATTTATCCTAGTTGTAAAACATTAAAGGCATTATTAATGGCACATAAGGCATAGTCATAAGGACACTTTTAATTTATAAGCCATGATCTTATAGGATCGAGGCATTAAGGCTTGAATATAGTTCATCACCTCTTCTTGACAGGGAGTCGTAGACTACAAATGTCTTTTTGTCTTATAGGACAATAATTGTGGCCCGTAGGCATTTCATCACTAATGGATGTTTAATAATAATTAAAGAAAAGGAATTGGAAGAATCCAATATAAGGATGACTTATGTGATTTTTATCGAATCACATTTTCCAGGAGTGTTAACATGTTTTCAAATGTTAACAAGGATTTGAATCTTAAAAAGGAACTACCATCTTGGTCCTGTCTTAAAATGACACATGGACTAGGTTTTGCCTTTAAGATTTCCATTCAATATTTATTGGCAGATTTAAATAAAAAAAAAGAATGATATTTTGATTTATTTCATATATTATATTTATACATATAATGACAAAATGAAATTTAAATTTAAAACATTCCATAATTAAATGAAAAGAAGTACATAGATGCCCTAAACGGGACTTTTACATGAATAACTTGCCCACGCAGGGGCTAAAATGAAAATACAAGTCCTCGCAGGGACTAGGTACATAAATAAATGTCCACGCAGGGACTTAATTGAAAATAAAGATTGCAACATAAATAAATAAGGAATCTTCAAAAATCCCTTTTCTTCTTCCCTTTGATCAGATTCGCCAAACCCTTAAGAAATCCCTGGTGGCTTCTACGCTCCTCTAGAACCTCTCGTTACACCTGGCTCAACCTCTGAAGAATCTCCTGCTGCTGTGGTGGCTGGATCAGTGGCGGCTGCGGCGGCTGCTGAAGCAGAGGTTGAGGAGGTGGCGGGTATTGATACCCATATGCCTGGTACCCAGACTGGTATGAAGCTGCGAAAGGTCCTTTAGGGTGAAGAGCATTGTAGTTGGCCACCTTGAGGTATGGGTAGATGACAGGGGCATTGTAGTAGTTGTAGCCAGGATAAGCTGGTTGCTCAAAGGGGTTATACGCCGCTGCACCGGCGTAGGAAGGAATTGGGTTATCATAACCCATTGGTGGTGGTGGTGCGACAGGAGCTGAGTCGACATCTGAAACTGGGTCTGAAGGCCCACCCATCCGCGGGTCTTCATACAGTGGCGGGTAGTGGCTGCCACTGGAGTGTTGAGGGGTGCTGAAGTGAAAATCCCCTCTTCGCACGGACATCCGTGCACTTGATCTTCTTCGCCTCGGCGGTTCTGGAGGCAACTGCTGCTCTAGCGGCGGTGGTGGCGGTGGCTTGACCGCCTCAAAATGTGGGTCCTCAGAGGGGACCTGCTGGTGTGGTGAGGAGTTGTGGGAGGGTGTATACTCCCTGTGATAATTGCTCCACATTGAGCAAATGAATCGGGACCTCTATAAGGCGAACCATGGAAAGATGATCCGTCTGAAATCTCTATGGGATGCGTGGGCGTCCCAGTTGGTGGCTCGACAGGATCGGGGTCATCATCCATATCCATATCCCGAGCTTCAGGAAAGTGGTCCTCTGGCCCCAATGGGTTATGGCCCATTGGTTCTTCAATCTGATTTGCCGGGTTGAACCGACTCTGAAAATACGGGGTCGGGTCCTGGAAGGACCGATGTGAGCTCGAACGCTGCAACGGAAGGTAGGAGTGGCGCGAGTGGTCGGACTCGTTGTTCTGGTGGAGTCCGAAGGAATCGTGGTAAGAAGGTGAAGAGCTAAGCGAGACAGAACGCCTCGCGGGTTCTAAGTACGTCCTCCAATCTTCTTGAGGACTTGAGCTCATTGTTGCAGAAGGAGTTCGCCGGTGTGAGGGCCCGGCCTCATGGTCATTTCTTCCTAGCATCGGGGCCTTTCCTCATCCACCTCTTCCTCGAATTCGTGGCGGCATCCTTCGTTTCTGCCAAAAAAAACAAAGAAACCAACAAAAGAAAATAATAAATTAGGATTAGTCCTATGTTGTTAGCCTAGACTCGGAGGTTAAGGAATGTGCAAACTGTGTCATTGAGATTAAACGCAAAAGGCTAGTGTTTAATTCACTCAATGTTGGCTCTGATACCAACCTGTCACACCCCGATATTTCAACGTATTACCGGTGGGCCCGGTGGGGAGTATCGTGACGTAGTTGATATCATCATAGTCAAATAATCACAGTTCAAAGCACAGCGGAAGTCTAAAGTAATAATATTACAAACCGATGGAAAGTAACATAAATATTACACAACGGGCTGTAAAGTGGGTCTACAGGCGGATCTAAGATAAAAAGAAATATTGTTCAACAGATTTAAAGTGATAAAAGCTTGCAAGACTCTTTATTTAATCACTCAGTAGTTCCAGCCTACGCCTAGTACCTGCACTTAACCTTTTGAAAATACGTCAGTTTACACTGGTAAATACAATTAACTGACTCTTTTGAAAAGTGTTTATAAATATTGATTTACATGCACAAGGCATAAATATTCTTTATTAACTTGGGATAATTATTTAAAAATAATCCTATAAAAGAATTATATGTTTATTATACATTTAGTAGCCCGGGTTAAAGATTAATAAACCACCACATAATATAGTCCCACGGCGAGTTATTCTCAACAAGCGGGTATATCTTATTTTACATACGCACCGGCAGGTGTATGCCTACACCCCGTGCTTAAGTCGTGGCCATTTCGATGAATGAGCCGAGGATATCCAGGACACGGTCATTAACCCCCCAAAGGCTTAAAACAAACAAAACAGATTAAACGAGTTATCTCAATGATTTAACCATTATTCGATTAAAAATTCAATACCCGACCAAGCGGTATTATTAAATACCGTACCCCAAGCCCGTATAAGGGAAAATAAGTTAAAAGTATTTACCTGAGCAAAAATATAAATTTTATCCCAGTCGTATATGAATCAGCAAGTACAGATAACTTTTACCAGGCTCCTAATCTGGAACGAAGGTTTTTAATAACCTATTAGATTCCTAACGGGTCTTATTTAAGCTATAACTTAGACCGGTAAGTTTTAAAGAAAGGCATACGGTTCAAAACGCAAGATTAAGCGAAGACCGGATTAGAATGTGATTTAGACCCGACAAGTATGAAGACTTGTATAATTTGGGTAAACTAAACACATTCTGGATTTTGAGGAAAAAATGATAAGGTTTGACCCGTTTCGGTTAATTTATGCAAACTAGTTACATAAACCGTACCGAACGCGTATAATGCATAACGGGTAACCAAATGAGTCATGTACAGGTTCCACAAGTTAATATGTTTAAAATATGTTATGATATCAGTAGGATATCTTCCATTATGCCCAAAACGGATTTAAAACCAATTTATGCCCTGTAGGGGTATTTTGGTCATTTTAATGTTTATAAAAGAGGTTAAATAGTAATCTGAGTTTCTGGTCTAAAATAATCAGTAAAAATATTTATTTTATCAAGTTATATCAGTAAGATATCTCATATATGTGAAATTTATCATTTATGACCAAACTATGCACCGTAGGGGCATTTTGGTCATTTCACAAATGCTTTAAGGGTTAAATTTGGAAATCTGAGTTCAAGACTTTTACTTACTGTTAAAGTATAAAAATTTATTCATAACATCAGTAGGTAACAAACCTTAGGTGTGACAACCCTCATAATTCCATGTATCCGTACAATCTATTAATGATAATTAAAGTGCTTGATGACTGTGCTGAATCATTTAACTGCTTTCTGTGTTATACTTATATGTGCTTGTTAACATACTAGCAGTGTATAGAAAAGTTACTAAATAGTCCGTTATATTTTCCTGAGTGTTGAAAATTAAAAACGTTACAAAAATATATATGTAGGACACCTTACGGATTAATTAAGCACTTTAACGGAACAACACCGAACCGAACAACCGGACTTTACCCGAAACACAAAAAATATTGCCAAACACACTGTTTTCACTTTTCTGAGCTAGTTAGGGTCCCCGAACACCCTAACACACCTTATATCATATAACACTCATAATACACTAACTTTATCACTCAACCTCCTAACTAGAGTTGTAACTAAACTAGTAACCAATACTTGAAACCCAACCCCATACTCCCCCCCCCCTAATTGACGGTTACAAGGTGTGGGGGACACCCCCACATTCTTTTGATTATTTTATTTAGGTGTTGTTGGACAAAGAAACATATTACATGAAGGATCTTAGTAAACATGGTTTATAAGTAAGTTTAGAGGATAACCATTCTCTTTCATCAAACACTTCAACAAACCACACAAACTATCCTTCCCTTCTTCCTCCCTCACGGCCGAACACCACCATCCATCATACACCCACTTTCAAGCCATTTCCAAGTCATCTCCATACATACAAAGGTGCTACGGGTCATACAACGAAGCTTGGTGCTCTCAGAAGTTGAAAGACCTTCTCTATTCGCTATTAACCACCACATTTCTTCACTCGAACTTCCCTAGTCTTGAACTAGTGGTAAGAACTTAGATCCATTCATTTTTCATGTTATTAGAGTGGTTAATAGTTATTTGATGATGAGAATCCATGAACACTAAAGAACCACGAACAAAGTCTTGCACATAAACTAACTTTGTGATGAAATATTGTTGAAATACAATGAAGTGATGTTAATATGAAGTTGTCTTGATTCTTGTTGGTTACCTGATGATTTACTTGTTAATATTGATGTTTGATGTTGTTGTGATCACTAAACATGTTAACGGAATCAATCGAACACGAGTTAGAAAGCTAAAAGCTGAAAAACAGCTTCTGTCCAAGCTTTTACAGCCAACTTCAGTTGGCTGTAAACAGGTCATAACTCAACGAAAAAATGATATTTTGAGTCTATAACATGTTATTATGAAATACGGTTATAATGGCACCGGAATCATAATTTTTGGACTTCGTTTACTATTTTTAAAGTGTCGTTTTGTAACAGCAGCTAAAGTTGCATTTTTACTGCTGAAAATATGCGTTCTGTTTTCCATCATAACTTGAATTCTGTGTAGAGTTAGATCATGAAATTTGTACTGTAGATGACCACCGATGTATTTGTAATTCTCTCACTGGAATTTCATAAATCGGACTCTCGATGAATTTTAAATAAATTATTCTGTGGACTGCAGTCAGAAAAAGATAAATCTGAGTGCAGTCCGGAAAATGATTTTTTATAAAATATTGGTGATGAATTGGATCCCGAGATTTTTACACAATAATATTTGGATCGTTTAAGATATTCTGTAAAAATTTGGGAATTTTTGGAATAAGTTAACTATTTTATTAAAATGACCAAAAACAGCCCAGTTTTGGATATTTAAGTTGAAATAACATGAGTAGTAATTTGCGGGTCTAAATGTCCAGTATGTTATCTGTGAATGATCTAACATGTTATGTGTCAATAAAAGTGTTATGTGCAATATCGTATGTTTATTTATGAACGGGAATAGATGGGAAGTTTATATGGGCATAAAACGTTAAAGTAATGCATGTTATGTGATAGATACGTGTAGGAACTTTGTGCTCTATTTGAAAATCACTAAATCACTAACCGGTAACTATATTAGGACGTGATTGACCAACCTTGACTGTTAGCTATATTTGAGAATCTAACCGAGCAAACCAAGGTGAGTTCACACACTTTCTAAGGCATGGGATTCCCGGTGGTTGGGAATGGGTTAAAGAATTTAAAACGGAATCTACATATCCTCCTTGGGTAGGATATGTACGGCCATCCTCCATAGGTAGGATGCCAATATTAATCCTGCGTATTCTCCTTGGGTAGAATACGTGCGTTCGTCCTCCTTGGGTAGGACAACAACCTTAAAACTTACTAGACAAAACTCTATGATGAAGTCCCTCAATATATATCGACTTAATCGCCGAGGCCAATGGCGAGCGGGTCATTAGTTAATAGCGCTATTAGGTTTAACAAACCTCACACCGTGTCGTTCGAACGGGCGTGTACTAATGGACTATGGCAAACTGTCAGTGATGATAGACACTGGTGTAGGGCACAACTATTGTTCGTCAGTTGTCGATATGTATGGTCTAGTAGTTCACATGGGGAAGCCCCCACTGATTATGGATATGGTTTGGGTAATGAAAAGGGAACTGGTTAAACATACTTTCAACTACGGGGTAACCCCCACGGCAAATAAGCCAACGAAAGTCAAACCACGTTTTTCAGAAACAAACCAAACGTGAACTCACTCAACTTTGTTGTTGACTCGTTGTTACATGCCTTACAGGTCGCTAGATGCTATGGAGCTTGCACATGGAGGTGGTCGTTGTGGGATGCGAACTGATATGTCCCGTACTTAATAAATAAACTTTATGAACTTATGAAACTTATGTTTGGGACTTTAAACTTATGAACCATGAATTTGTGTTTTGGTTTAACGTCTTATGCTTCCGCTGATTAAATTGAACTTGGTTAACTTCCTTTTGGTCAGCAATCGTATTGTGGTTGGTTTTATTTACCTAGTTATGTTGTTCAATATGATTGGTGGCTCGATCCTGGTCATGTCATGCCTCCAAGCGGTGATACTCCACATGGTGGATTTTGGGGGTGTGACATTAGGTGCCAAATATGGTTTTAAACCATACTATGCGCCTAAATCGCATAAAAGTCGGTATTTGACGATATTCGGGTTGAATAAGGAAACCTGAGATTTTGACCAGCCTTTACAGTTTAAAATAACTTATTCATTATATAAAATCAGTAGAAAAAGGTTTGACATGAAAAGGATGTGTAAAACTCATTTTGTTAGCAAAAAGGGCATTATCGTCAATTACCGAGCCCATGCAAGAACTCTATGTTATGATCAGTTTAAAATTTAATAAAAATTTCCAAAAATTCCTAAATATTATATTACATCAGTGGGTAAAAGGTTTGGTGTCAAAATTTGGGTTTAAATAGGATTTATGTCGAAAATGTCGTTTAATTAATAAAAAGGCTTTCATTTACGATATTGAGCATAACTCTCATTTTAGACCATAAACTGATGTCAAACTTTTAGGACATACTTAAATATCAGTAATAAAGGTTTTTTCCTCTCACATTTTCAAAAATATTGTTTTAATATCAAAAGGGCATTATGGTCCACATTTAAGCATTTTACGGAAACATGCAAATGAATCGGATTACAAATGAACCATGTTGTATAACATCAAAGGGTTATACTAACCTATAATATGGTCCTAAAGGAACCCTAAGGAATATCTAAAACAAGCTAAATCGGGTCAGAACTGAAAGTCAAAGCAAAAGTCTACTTTTGCGACTTTCGGTTGCGAACCGAGCCTAAACTCAGAATTGTCGGGTTGAACATGGTTAGACGTGTTCTTATATTATTTACCAAGTTATTTTAGTGTTTAAACATGTTCCATAACTTCTACATTATCAGTTATGAATTTATTTGCAAAAAATGGATTCTGTTGACTTTTTAATAATAAGTTTGACCCGACAATTGACCAAGTTAGGGTAATAATCAGTAGGTGCCCTCTTAAGGGTTTATTACCTACATAATTACCAACTCATAGCCACTTTCAATTCGAATAATGGCTGGACCATTAGTGATTAATCACTAAGTCAAAGTTTAATTACGATAACTTTGACTTTTGGTCATTAAACTAATAAAATTTGAACTTAAGAGGCTAAGAACACTTACTGAAGTACTTAGCATGAAAATAAAACTGAGGATAACTTCTTAGAGCTCCAAGGGACTCCAGAGAATGAGTTTGAATGAGAAATTTAAGAGTGTGCAAATGACAAGTGAAGAAAAAGGCCTTTATATAGGATGTTTCACTTCACAAGATCATTCCACATGACCCTATACTGATCCCTGATGTTAACAAGTGTCCCTAGTGCATGAAAATCTGTTGGCACAGTCCCTGGTATCGAATTCAGGCTTGCAAAGGCGGTGGAACTGGCTGGACATGCAGCTATCGTTGTTTTCTGATGCTGGCACTCTCACGCGGGCCGCGACGCTCCTATGTTACCGGAAAACAACTTTCAGCAATTGCAGTTTTGGTCCCTGGTCCATATAAACTTTATTTAACTTTCATTTATTGCATTTAGGACCCCCATAGTTAACTTTTAAGGACCTTGTGTCATAAACTAACTCTGTTAAGCTCCTGGTTAGTTGTACGATCACCCGAAAAGTCTTGATTTCTTTGAAACTCCACGAAATTAATATCCATTATTCTTGAGAACAAAATATACAATTATTACAATGTTTTTGGGATCGTTAAAAGGTTACTCAGATGTTACTTTTAACATGTTGACACTTTTAGCCCCTATGTTTCGTAGAATCCTTATTTTAAGCACAAACGACTTCTAACGTTCGACAAATTATTCATTAAAGAATACGAACGTCGTAAGAGGTCAATCAGAGGCACAAGATGGCATGTTGACACTTTGGATCCCTTTTTACTAACATATTTACATTGTTTGACAATTTTAGTCACTCAAGATCAATCAATTACACGTTTAAAGTCCATGACACGTGTCTTTAATATATTGGTCGTGATTTTACGAGGTGTTACATGACACAAATAGACTTGAAAACTGTACAAACTATACACAGAAATTGGAATTATTTTGCAATTCATCAAATACCCTAGTTTCCCCTGTGGACGTAGGTTGCAGATCGTGACTGAACCACGTAAATCAAGTGTTTGTTCTTGCGTATTGCGTGTGTGTGTGTGTGTGCTCGTTAATCCTAACAACTGGTACCAGAGCTAAGGGTCTCGATCATAGCACACCAAATCACTGTCGGTTAGCCTCGCAGCCCCGCTGCTAGGGTTCGAACATGCGTGTTCGTTGCCACCGCTCAGGTGAATCGCCTGTCACACCCCGACCCGCAGCGGATATGGTACGAGACATGATGATTGTTCATAGCTTATGACACTATTACAACTTTAAATATTTAAAGTCACCAAGTTCAATTGTTACACATAATTATAGGAATGTTCAACAAAAGTCATACAATATCCAAAAGATAATTAATTTTAAAAAAGTATTCAATTTATTACTAAGGCACATCCTACGTGTCTTTAACTTCAAATCCTCCTACTTGTGTACATGTAACATGTAAGAAAAACAGTTTTGGGTTAAAAAAAAGTTGGTGAGTAATCCTTATTTTTAAGAAAATAAATTATATATTTAAAAAAAAGTTTAACATGCTTTTCAAAGGTTAATATAAAGATCACATTATATCCATAACACAAGCAACAAAACCAACTATACTAACAAGAATACACAAACAAGTGAATAAACGAAACAGGCAAAAATACGACTCAACGACTGTAAGCGTGTATGAGACTCAAGCCCCGAAAAACGAATCAAATACTGGTGACAATACTAGACTACAACTAGGGGTGTTCAAAACCGGATATCCGAAATTTCGGATATCCGAAGTTTTCGGATAGTCAATATCACTATCCGAATCCGTACCCGAAATTTCGGATATCTAAAATTTCGGATACGGATTCGGATAATGATACGGATATCCGATTTCCTAAACACAAAAAAGAGACAAATACAAGTACTTGAAATCAACAGACATCAACGATTTTAGAAATCACATTGGCAAAATTCAAAACATCCATACATCCACACAAGAAAGAAGTGAACATGGGGTCCATTTCCAACTTTATCTTCTCCGAATTAAAAATAAAGAATAGCATATATCTAGCCAATGTTGAGCATCTTCTCTGAATTAAAAATAAAGAATAGCATATATCTAGCCAATTTTGAGCAGATGAACGATTACATGTTAAAATCATGAAAGAGCAATCAAAAAAGGGGCGAAACTCAGAAGTAGACATCGATCCAGATGATTAGCAGTTGAACTGTTAAGGAATTGAACTGTCATACCCCAACCAATGGCCGAAACATCGGGATGAGACGAAAACGAGATTGCAAGAGACTTCATAACACTATGTGACAATATAATTAAAATTCAAATTTCATAAATAGACTAATTGTCATACAAGAATTCAAAGAAAGATAACATTGTTCAACAAAACATAACATCAGATGATAAACTAAATTTAGGTGTGTATCTAAGTCCACCTAATCTTTGTTCTTCATCGCATCATCATCAAACTATCAACCTGCAACATGTATTAAAATATATCAACAAAAAGTTGGCGAGCATACAAGTTTGATTACATAGCATAATATAGACTAAAAAGTTGCTCATATCCAACATGAATCATAATATGTGAGTTACTAGTATGCCTAGATTGTGTAACAATATGTTCAAACCCAAGTTTCCAACGCGTTTAATTTTGCCTATCCCAAAGTATCACGGGAGGTTAACATGTTTAACTTAACAATACCCCAAGTCTCGTGGGCGGTGCGTTAATCATATAGCGATATAATTGTTAAGGTAGGCTAGCAAAGTTAATGAGCATATATCAACACAAGTAGTTTACATGGTATACGAGATTAACAAGCATCACAAATAGTTTCATGTTTCAACAATGGATAGAGTTTGTTTAAAATAGTTTCAAAGTGAAATGTAGTTTGTATAGTATACATGTTGCACCCAAAAGTGATTAAAAGGAAAAAGGGATCGAGTATGCTCACGGTTTTTGCAAGTTTTCCAACTTGGTATCCCACGAGTGTTGTTGGTGGATGGATTAATTTGGAGCACCTTGTCCTTCTACACGAAGAAAACATAGGTGTGTGAGTTTGGGGAATAACGGAAGATTATAGATTCGGAATTTAGATAACATGAACATAGCCATATGAAAGTAATCATCCATCACATATGAGGCTTAGATGATATACTTACTAACTTCACAATATCCACTTGTTCATCATCAAGGGTTCGGTTTGTTTGAATATTACATAAGTATTATATAGAGTATACTATATCATATATGTCAAGCATGAGGTAGAAGATTAAAGTCTTCATTTAGGCACCTCTAAGTGTCATAGAATTCATACATGAGGTAGGGAGAACAAGCTTCCATTTAGGCACCTCTATTGTTTACCACTACAATTGTTGTTATAAACAACAAGGAGGGTCATAAACTTACAAGAATAATGAAATACAACATCTAATCTATGAGAAAACATCAAGAAGTGAGTGGATTTTTATGAAAGATCGCCCAAGCTAGTCTAACAATCACACATTCATCAAGCTTCAAGCTTGAACACTTCTTGTGGGTGAAACCCTAACCAAAACAGAATGTTTGTGAGGTTTTAACCTCTGATTTCGCATTTCTCAGCCTTGTTTTTAAGCCCAACTAACCATTCCATTGATTATGAGCATTAGGACATAGGTTTGAGATGAGATTAACTCAAGTTTACTAAGTTTAACAAAGTTTTAGATGAAAATAGAAAAGTCAGTCAACTTTGGATCCTTTTTGGTGATGTTCCAGGGCCTGGTTTTCCATGGAAAACCAATGGAAACGTAGCTAAGGTCAATCCAAAGAAGTAGGAAAAAGAATCGAGTGAATCAGATAAGAAATAAGTGAGTTATGCTCACTTTTGTATGAAGGTATGAATCTGTCCGAACTTCTGCAATCAGCTACGAATTTAGGGAGTTTGAGAGTGATTTGGAAGTGTTTGCAAAGTGAAAATATCTTGGAGAATGATGGGTTTTAATAGGGAAGAGTTTGGTTAGTTGTTAGGTGAGTAATTCATGTTAAAACTAAGTTTAAAACTCAAAAATAACTAAAAAACCCGCTAAAACTCGAGCTAAAAGGAGCCTGATCACGTTTTTACGCGCTGGACCAGCTTGGCAGGCCGCGAGACTTGGGCTGGGCCTGGTCGCGGGCCGCCTGGCTCGATTGGGGCGAGTGTTTAAAGAATTAAAGGGCCGGGTTATCATCGATGTGAAGACCCAGCTCTGCTGGTTAGGCGCGTGTTTGGTGTGGCTGGAGACCCGGGTTCGATCCCTGCAGTCTTCAGCTTTTTGTTTCTTTTTTTAATGACTTTATAACCTTATACTTTAAGCAATTACACAAATCATCCTTGAACTTTAACTAACCACGTTTTATTGTTTTTAAAAGAACTAACTTTGTAGTTTAAACTAACTAAGTTAGTTTATTTACTAACTTTATAATCTAATGAAACTAACTAGATTAAAAATAAACTTTTTAAATAGTAAAATTAATTAATTTAATTAATTAAATAAAATAGGATAGATAAATAACCATTTTTTATGAATGAGTTTAAATTAGAATAAAAACCTTTAAACGATTATTCATTTCACGAAGCTTCCAAATCTCATTATTTTAAGAGTTTTAACTAGTTTAACGAGTATCAAGTGTCGATAAATATAGAATCCTTGAATAATATTTCGTTCAAACAAAAAATTGATTAACAGTTGCACATAAGTCTAATATGGATACACAAACATGAATAAAATAGCTTCGTTTTCATTATGATCAATAGTCCCGAATTACATTTGAAATGAAAGTAGATTACAAAGAGGGTACAAGTGTCTAAGTATGGAAAGTACAACACGACTTGTTACAAAGAGGGTACAAGTGTCTAAGTAGATTACAAAGAGGGTACAAGTGTCTAAGTATCAAATTTAAACCTAACAACATATTCTAACAATCATATACAATGTTTCTAAGCTATACAATACCTTATATAACTCCAATTTCAGCGAATTTCTACAAATTTCGTACTTTATTCAAAACCTAATTACAAGCTTCTACTTTTGGAAATAATTGAACGAACACTTACCGATTGTTATCACTTCAATTCACTTAAGGGTATTGAAATTAGAAGTAAATCTTTGATTTCGCCTCTGATTTTGTACTCGATTATTGGTTCTTTATGGGTTGTTGGATCACACACACACATGAGGATATTTCTGCTTTTTCTTCGTTTGTTAAAACTGACCTATGTTTTGCAATAATTTTCTATGGGATATGAATTTGAGAAATGACATATATGGCCCCTTATGTTCAATTATTTGGTATTAACCACAAGAGTTGGGGGATGATAACCCAATTTTGACTTTTGTACACTTTTAAGTCAATTTGTCAACGTTTTTAAATAATTTTGCACCGACGCATTTAGATGAAAATTTGTCATTTATTAAGTGGAATAAAGTATCTTGAAATATTATATTGTAAAATTGGAATGTTAGAGCATTCACATCCATGCCATCAAATTATGTGTGTAGAGTAGGGGTGTTCAAAACCGGATATCCGAAATTTCGGATATCCGAAGTTTGGATATTCGAAGTTTTCGGATAGTCAATATCACTATCCGAATCCGTATCCGAAATTTCGGATATCCGAAGTTCGGATATCCGAAATTTCGGATACGGATAATGATACGGATATCCGATTTCCTAAACACAAAAAGAGACAAATACAAGTACTTGAAATCAACAGACATCAACGATTTTAGAAATCACATTGGCGAAATTCAAAACATCCATACATCCACACAAGAAATAAGTGAACATGGGGTCCATTTCCAACTTCATCTTCTCTGAATTAAAAATAAAGAATAGCATATATCTAGCCAATGTTGAGCATCTTCTCTGAACTAAAAATAAAGAATAGCATATATCTAGCCAATTGAGCATCTTCTCTGAATTAAAAATAAAGAATAGCATATATCTAGCCAATGTTGAGCAGATGAACGATTACATGTTAAAATCATGGAAGAGCAATCGAAAAAGGGGCGAAACTCAGAAGTAGACATCGATCCAGATGATTAGCAGTTGAACTGTTGAGGAATTGAACACAGGGGTGTGGCGGCTGAACTTCACGGAAGAATATGTTTGAAGATTTAGGGTTTTCAATGAACCAGGCTGTTATAAATATATTTAAAATATAATTAATAATGAAAAATAATAATACAAACATTTTGGATTCGGATATCCGAAATATCCGAATTTTTTTCATATTACTATCCGAATCCGAAAATTCGAATATCCGAATTTTGGATATTCGATTTTTCGGATAATTCGGATTCGGATAATTCGGATTCGGATTTTTTTGAACACCCCTAGCTACAACCATGGTCGTGGGTAACCTAGTCAACTGTGGATCCACAATGACATGCTAGAATACAATAGACTGACATCGCATAACAACTAAAATAAAACACAAGTATTCATCCATATAGCAACACATTGAAGTTTGCATGTTAATAAAATGAATAAAACGTGAATATTTTTAACACAATACACCTCAAAAGCTTTGATTATAAACAGGGCAAAAAGGATAGAATTACTCACAGGTTGCGAATAATTAATCCACGAGAATTACCGCATGAAATAAATGGATAGAATCTAAAATAGCCATCACTCTAGAAATATAAATAACAAATATTCTAAATATACGGAACGATAAAATGGGACTAGTGATTCGGTTCCTGATTTGGGGACTTTGGTGTAAGGACTATATAAAGTCGTTCTAAATCAAAATTATATATATATATATATATATATATATATATTAAATGAAATACTAACTTTGATTAAGAATAATATTATTTATAGGAATACTTAAGTTTACTATATCCCTTTTTGTGAATATTACATCTAGTCCTCCAAGTAATTTTACTACAAGAAAATTACAACCATTTTACATAAGACATATTTTATGTATATCCTAATTAAATGTATTTATATAAAAACAACAACAATATTTATGTGGCTTTATATATATATATATATATAGAAAATATATTGTACAAAATGGCTTAACGTACGCGATGTGAAATCGCATGTTATAAAATAGCATGGATGAAATCGCATGTGATAATTTTGATAAAATCGCATCTTGGTTTTTTGTAACAATTTTGCATGTGATAATTTTGATGAAATCACATGTTGGTTTTTTGTAAGAATTTCGCATGTGGTAATTTTTGATGAAATCGCATGTTAAAAGACCAACATGCGAAATTGTTACAAAAAACCAACATGCGATTTTAATGTGGGATGAAGATCTGACGGCTGAGATGATCGCGTACGTAATGTAGGATAAGGGCTCTTGTACGTTAACCTAACCTTATATATATATATATATATATATATATAGGGTCAGGATTTAGAGAGAACGGTGAAAAGTGTGAGAATGGTGAGAACGATTTTGGTGGTGACATGTGGCATTGATGCTAAATTACAGTAAGGGGTAATATTGTCAAAAAACTAGGGGTGTTCAAAACCGGATATCCGAAATTTCGGATAGTGGATTTCACTATCCGAATCCGTATCCGAAATTTCGGATATCCGAAGTCGGATATCCGAAATTTCGGATACGGATACGGATAATGAACCGGATATCCGAAATTCTAAAAAAAATAAATTTCAAATAAAAATATTAACTTTTCTAACATACCAAATAGCAAATAAAAAGATCTGTTCAAAGTTCAACTGAATCAAATATGATTCCAAAAATCAAAATACAAGGTATTTGTGAATAAATCTATGGAGCAACTTTACTCTTGAATCAAAATACAAGGTATTTGTGAATTAATCTACTGTTGGAAGTTGGAACAAATATAGGGAACAAAACCATAAGAAAAAAAAAGAACAACTTCGATGATTTAAACAAACATAAACACTAAACAACTTCCAAATCGTACATGTTTAGCTTCCAAATCGTATATAAACAGCTTCCATGTTTTGAAACTGAAACGAATCGTGTAAAACCGAATCAGTAAATCATATATAAACTGATTGAACCTTTGATGTTCGGCATATAAACTGTTGAACAAATCAGATTCGATAATCGATATATGGAAACAAACCTTGAAACGTCGACTTTCAGATCTCGATCTTTAATATTCGTATCTTGATTCTTCAGATCTGGGTCTTCGATGCTCAGTTGTTCGAATCTGGATGTGGGTCGTAGTGGGTGGGGACGTGGGGTGTGAGAGCGGCTGGTGAGAATGGATTAGGGTTATTAGGTTTTAACTTTTGGTATTTACATATTATACAAATATAATAAAAAAATGTTTCGGATATCGGATATCCGAAATATCTGAAATTTTCTGAAATTACTATCCAAATCCGAATCCGAAAATTCGGATTATCCGAAAGGATATTCGGATAATTCGGATTTGGATTCGGATTCGGATGATTTTGAACACCCCTACAAAAAACCCACTCACATGAACTGGGTGTTCAAATAAAACACCCAATTCAGAAAAATGCCATGAAAATACACAATTAAAAATGCCATAAAACACCTAGTTCAGAAAAACGCCATGAAAAAACTCAGTTGAAAACGCCATAAAACACTCAGTTTAGAAAAACGCCATGAAAATACCTAGTTAAAATGCCATAAAATCACATAGTTCAGAAAAACGCCATGAAAATACCTAGTTAAAACGCCATAACTTACAACAGCACAAAAAACCTATTTTTTTGAGCCATATAGCTCAAAAAATGTGCGCATAAGTTTATTTGTGCTGATTTTTGGGCGGTTTATGTGTCTAACCGCCAAAAATAATATTTTTTTAGCTCAGAAAAATCATAATTTGTACTTGTTCAGAAAAAACGCCATGAAAATACATAGTCTAAAACACCATAAAACACCCAGTTCAGAAAACGCCATAAAATCCAGTTAATTTTTTTTCGAAAAGTATATCAATAGTATACTCGTTGGAAAGATAAAAAACGCTGAGTTTTATGGTGTAATTTTTTTCGAAAAATAATCATGTATAAAAAAGTTATTGTCGTTTAAATATGATGGGGGAAAATGACATGTGATTAACATGTGCACCTTTGTTTGGATCTTCCTATTTTACCCCTCCTGGTAGTTCCAAGGCCCCTATTATTTACAAAAATGCCACCGCATCAATCTCAGCCACAAACCACTAAGATCTTGTGGCTGATAATCGTTCTCACCGTTCTCACACTTTGAGGCGTTCTCTCCTGATCCTGTTCCTATATATATATATATATATATATATATATGGTCAGGATTTAGAGAAAACGGTGAAAAGTGTGAGAATAGTGAGAACGGTTATGGATCGTCAGATCAAAATAATCTATGGACTAGATGGCGCGGTAGCATTTTCGTAAATAACATCAATTTGTGCTACGTGGACGCGCTTCATTAAGGGTAAAAAAGTCTTTTGACTTCCATACACAAAACACCAAACTCATGAATAAAACGCCATTAAATTCCCGCCTTAAAATATAAAGCACACCATCATCCTAATCTAAACGCCATTATATATAAAACGCCAAACTTTGTTTTTAAACGATAAAGCTGAACAAACAGTAACTGAAATGACGGAACTTAATTACTAGCATTTATTATAATAAAATCCCGCCTAAAATACGCGCCAAAAACTTCCTATATAAAAAACATCTCAGACCTTCTAATAACCACACCAAACCCAAAAACGTCATATTTTCATGTATACCATTCATCTTAGAAACGCCAAAAAACCAAACATCAAAGATTCCAATCGACGTTTCTTTGAGATACACTATTTTCTCAGTAAACTTTCACTCAATGTGATGGGCAAAATCCTTATGTTGGGATATTGTCCATCTCATTGAGCAAAATCTTATTGAGTCTATCCTCAATATAAAACGCCAAAACATACAAAAACCACAAAATTGCAAAACGTCATTTCTTGGAGATTCAGTTTTGTTCTCAATAAAGTTTAGCTGAATGGGGTGGACAACATTGTTAGACCTCTTTCTTAACTGAGGATTAACAATGTTGTCCATCTCGTTCAGCAAAACATTATTGAGTTTAGCATGACCAAAATTAGAGGTTTACGTTACTTTTATTTAGTGGCCTTTTTTTTGGCGTTTGGTTTGCTTGTCCGATCTTATATTGTTTGTTATGTAACTTCGAAGTAACATGTTATGAACAAATAAGTAGAAAAAAAGATGGAAAAAATGATGTATAAGAGATGTAAAACGTCAAACTCAAATCTGTGTGTGTTCTGTAAGAATGAAAAATACAAAATGCCAAACTACTTTTCACTTGCTCTCGAAGACCTTGTCGATCTTTTTTTAATTATGGCCTGTTTGCATGTCGATGCGTAGTGTCCATAGCCTTTGCAGTTCTGACATTGGCCCCGAGTTTCGACTTTGATTTCTTTTTCTCGATTGCTATCTCCTGTTTAGATTTCGGGCGCTTCCGAGATCCAGAACCTTTGGATTTATACCCAACAGGAACTCTTATCGTATTCTTGTCGTTTATACATTGACCGGTTATCTCTGCAAATCTATCCCTAGTGCTTGCAGGAGGAGCAACAATCTGCATATCTTGAACCTTCTTCATATAAGATTGAACATGATCCTTGTATAAGGATAGGTCCTCTTTATTACCAGATAAACGGTTCAAAGTATACTCCGTTGAAAAAATAATTTCTCGCATCATACTTTGCACGTCGGGATCAAGCTCGGTCATATATTCACGACTAATTGAGTATTTAGAAGAGCAGTTTGGGGAAGCCTCTTTACGCCATATATTCAAAATGTATTGTTTTGGAAATTCCCTAATGTCCAAACTTCTCAAAACATATAATATATGTCTACATAGCAAACCAAACTGCTCAAAACGCCTGCATGAACAACTGCATGTGCAATCAGACTTACGGTACATTACCTGAAAAACACCAAAAACATTATCTCTATAACGCCATGCAGAGAATGTTTGTATAAAAAAATTAAAAAAAAAACAAAAACTGGATAAAAAACAAACTAAATGTTATAATAAAATATGATAAACGCCATGTACAGAAACGCCATATAAAAAAAAAACTAAAACGCCATTGCTTACCTCAAATAAGGATGTACAAGGCTGCTGGAAATCATTTATGTAAAACTTAACAAAACCATCAAGCTGATCTTCGTAACGTTGATTTATGCAATCCGCAATACCGATTAGCTCAGCTTGAACTTCACAAAAAAATACTTTTCGTGTATATGTCAACAGCTTGGCCCTCCAACACTTGGTAATTACTCTTCAACCGGGGGCGTTTGTATCGAGATTCATGATCATTTTTCCGGTGCATATGACACTGTGCTTCTATTGCAGTTTCATAATGAGTCATGAACTCAACAAGATTAGCTTTTGAATTGCACACTTGACCAAAAAAGTGATTCTCACTCTCCGACCTCGATGTCGTTCGCATAAGGCCTGACAGCTCTTCCATTCTATAGTATGCAGGGATCCAAGATTCCCTGAGTGCAAAAATATCAGATAGCCAGTCATTATCTGCTAAATTGAACTCTCCAATAACCACTTCCCATTCTGATTCAAACTCTTCGGGTGTAAGAATATCCGTCCACACAACACCACAAATACGTTCTTTGAAATTGGTGGAATTGCATAGCCTAACACCAACCTATGTATAACATGAAAACGCCATGGGAAAAAAACATATATATTACACACAGAGAAACTTACATGAAAAATAGTAACAAAAGGTTAAAGAACGCCATACATCTTAAAATGCTAAACATAAATAAAAGGAAATCAACCTTCAAATAAAGTTTATGCATCACATGCCACATGCATAACCGATGCCTCGTGTCAACAAATACAGCAGAAATAGCCTTCTTCATTGCTGGATCTTGGTCAGTGACAACAACTTTTGGTTGAGAACCAACAGCTTTTAGAAAAACTCTCAACAACCAAATATACGTATCAGCAGTTTCTGACGCCAATAATGCAGCACCAAATGTAACATTGCAGTGATGATTGTCTATACCAGTGAACGGTACAAACACCATAGCGTATCTGCATATGAAAACGCCATAAGAATTGAAACAATAATAAAACGCTATTGCATGTAAACTCATAAAACGGCATTGCATGTAAACTGATAAAACGCCATTGCATATAAACTCATAAAATGCCAAAAGAACAGAAGAAGTTAAATTATAAAATATTACTTGTTGGAACGATACGTGGCGTCAAACGAAATCACATCACCAGACACGTGGTAATTACGTTTGGCTTGATCGTCACACCAAAAAAGTCCTTTCAAATGATTGTCTTCGTCTGTGAAGTAATCATACGAGAAATTAGGCTGGGACTGTTTTTTTCATCCAAATGTCTCACAACCATCTTGGCGTCGTATTCCCCTATAAACAAATTAATTTGCCTCTTGTAGTTCTTAAATTCAACTTTACTTGCACCAACGTCTTCAAAACCGCCAAAACAAGTCTTCATAACATTAAACGCCTTAACTGGACCCAAATTCAACTTAGACATGTTGTGTATAACATGCTTCTGGAGCTGAGTGAGGTGTCGTTCAGTTGGAAGAAAATGCTTATCAGGATGTTCAACAAGATCATGGTTGTGCTCCTCGACAAACTTATAGACCTTCAATGATCCAGCCTAAAAAATTACACATAACAGTGAACCACAATCAGTCCTCTTTGAAAAGTTGGATCGCACTAAACGTTCCTTTTGATTGGGGTCCAACGTATCAACCTTCTTGTCCTTATATATCCCAGCTCTCGTACACATGTAATACTTAATATGTAATACACCTTTGGCATTTATCTTTTCAGTCCCTTTCCTGACTGAAAAACCACAAGCCTTGGCATACGTAACATACATTGAATAACAATCATCAAGGCTTGTGAATATCATGTCCATTCTTGTCACACCCCAACCGATGGCGGAATCATCGAGGCATGGCACTGAGCGAAACAGATTGTCCAGAAGTTTCCATAACAATTATCATTACCATTTAATTTAAAATAACATGTCCCATACCATGTCTCAAACAGTAAACAAACTATTACAAATAAAATCTAGGCAAGTAATTCTGTTTCAACAACTCAGATTTATACATAGATAGTTTATTTATTGGTTTCTAGGACCTCTTTTCCTAGCTTCGATTTCATCACTGCGCAGAGAGCATCCTAGACCTTTCCTAGCCTCGATTTCACAGTGAGCTAGGCATACAAACAACTTAAGCACCTGTCACATACGTTAAAATAAAGTCAATACATAAAATGTAAAGGTGAGCATACAAGTTTGATAGTAGCATATAGAGTTCGAATTCGTTTACGCATAACCAGCACGTACACATAGTGAAATGAAGCACGTTAGTTATCGACATAGATCCATCGATACCAATGACTGCGGGTTGACTGCCCGGGGCAGTTTGCAATACATGATTACCACCGTAATCCATGCAAGTAATTGTCCTTAACAACCCCCGTGTGAACGGGTGCTGAGTCCAAACTATAGTACTATCGTTGCTAAAGTAGGTAGACAACATTCCATGTGTAAACATAACAAACAAGCAGTCATAAGCCACGTATAACATGCATTAACGGTTAGCGTTCAAATAGTGTTGAGTAGTGTGTTTGATGTGATTTGAATAGTCGTAACGTATGTAACACCCAAAAGTGCATAAAGCAAAAAGGGATCGAGTATACTCACAGCGGTTGATGGATTGAAGGGAGCGCTTAGCGAGTAAAGTTAGCCTGAACAGATTGATAGCATAATAATAAGCGACGCGTAAAACGGAAAACAAGTGTTGGAGAGTCGGACGGCTGGTCGATCGAACGGTAGTTCGATCGGACGGCTGACCGTTCGGTTGACAGTCCGCTCGGACCGCTGTCCGGTCGGTCGGTAGGCCGATCGGATGGCTGTTCGAGTGGATTGTTTATTCCTTTAAGAAAGGTTGTGTTTGTGTATGATGGTTTGACTTTTGAAGTTTTCGTTGTAGCATTTGAAAACATTGAAGTACCTTTACCCTTCAGGTCGGTCGATCGGACGGCTGTTCGATCGACCGGCAACCCGATCGGTTAGGCATTTTGATGAATTGTAGTGATTTGCTTTGGATCGGACAGGTGTTCGATCGGACAGGTCAACAAGTCAAAACTTAATGATTTGCTGACCGATCGGTTGGCAAGTCAACAATAATCAACAACTTTAAATGAAATGCAAGGTATGGTGTAGTGGATCGGATAACTGATCAATCGAACACTAATGCTGTTCGATCGGACAACATGCATGAACAACCATGACAAATTCTTAGCAAGGTGTCACCTGATCGGACGGCTGTTCGATCGGGTGGCACTCCTAGTGCATCGAACATGTTGAAAAATCGATTAAGTGTTGAAGTATAGTATCTCATGATCCGAAGAGTAATTCGATCGGACAGTAGTTCGATCGAACAACAGTTCGTTCAATACTAGTCTTCAAAAATAAATTGATTAAGTGTGGGACCATGTGTTAACCGATCGGTTGGCCAGTCGATCGGCTGACTGTCCGATCGGCTGGCTGTCCGTTCGGACAGCAGTCCGATCGGTCAGCATCCTGACCTGATCAGCCTATTCGTCTAACAGTTGGTTGTTCTGATTGTTTGTCGTTTTATTGAGGTACTTTGACAACGAGTCGATCCATAGATCCCTCGTCCTTACTTGGTTCCCCTGGTCGGACAGGAATCACCCAAATCCGGCCGGTGGACTGTTTGGAACAGAGTTTAACGTTAGACCCGAAATCGGTTATCCTCGTGGATAAAATCCGGATCTTGAGCCATGCAACCACCGGAGTGATTTGCAAGCCGGCACAGGCTCTGTCTCTATCGGTTTGAAGGCATTGAGTGAAAAAGAGTTGAAAGAAAGTTGGAAAATCCATCTTTCAATCCTTTTCACCGTGTATAAGTTTAGATCTATGAAAGATCTTTGTTTGTTTATGTGGAAATCGGCTAGATCCAAGTTATTCTTGGTGGGTTAAGGCCAAAACATGAAGTTCTTCAAGAACCCATGATGACATCATCCTAGAACACTTGAATCTTGATGATTTCACGGTTAAAAGTTAAGATTTGAAAGATAGAAAGGTGTAGGAGTGCGTGTAGATCAAGAAAGTACAAGATTTAGGACGAAATCTTACCTGGATTGAGAGAAATCGGAGAAAAGGTGAGGAACACGAGCTGGTCGGACAAAGGTTTCCAAAAGTAGAAAGGATGACAATGACAGGGGTATTTATAGGATGCCAAAAGGGGAAAGTGTTGGCCGATCGGACAGCAGTTCGATCAACTGGCTGTTCGATCGGCTGGTAGCCTGATCGATCAGCTGCACGTCCGAGTGTTCGGTGCGACGATTTTTGATATTTCGGTTGCGAGCGGTTCGATACGATAAGGCTTCCTAGTCAAATTACTTTTAATCCCAACCACTCATATCTTGCGCTATCCTTTCTCCACTAATTATCATAGTTTGATTTCGATTGAGTTCGATGCCGATTGAGTTCGATTGCATTTCGAGTTCGATTGCGTTTCGATTGATTACCACAACATAACATAAATAAACATGCACAGGTAACACGTAAGGCACACACATACACGTATAACAGTAACAAAAATGCGTAGTTCGAGTTGCGTTTCGATTCGATGTCGATTTGATTGGCTTAGTTTGATTATCGTTTAGTTAACTTTATCGCATTGTTACTTCCTATAGTTCACAGTCGTAAGTCGATTAGATGGCGATTGTCATACGTCGATTGTTGTAATTATTGACAGTTACTCCACATAATACAGCTAAATTAAACACATAAAAGAAATCTACTATAAGTCAAGTTGCGCGAAAATCGGTCGTTGACTTTGACCTTGACTTTGACTTCTTGAAAACACGGGGTGTTACAATTCTGGGCTTTATTTCTTCACTAACGCCAGGAATGATAAATGGTAAACCAGTTTTAGGGCAGAACCTTTCACTCAAGGAAGCCACTTCGTCTGAGATAACACAGTGAGGAACAAAATTTCACAAAAAAGACATTAAAAATAGAAAATGTATTGTAATAACATTATAGATGAAAACGCCATTAATTGAATAATAAACAAGACATAATAAACACATAATTTAAAAACGCCATAATAAAAACGCCAAAATACACACACCATAACTTTATTGATTAACAAATATAATGAATTAACAATACTAATGCAACGTGATAATGAAAACGCCATGAGATGAATAATTAAAAACAGTTAACAACATGAATAATTAAAAAAATAACATGATAATGAAAACGCCATAGTTAACAAAACTGATGTTTACACAAATTAACAAATAGTAATAATTGATGTTTACTACTAAATAATATTCAAAACTAATTAGGTGTAAAACGCCAATGATCGTAAAAAAAATAAGAAATATACTAGATCCCAAACGGCAATTAAAATTAATAATGAAAACTCCAATTATCAGTTCTTACTAATTGTTTAATTACCAACTAAAACGCGAATAAATTGAATACATGAACAACGCCATTGAAAGCATACAACACATTATGAAATATTAATTTGAAAAAAAAAATGAAACAAGCATAAAAGAACAAAATGCCATATCTGTTGTATGTGTGTTGCATGATTTGCTGAAATAAAAATATGAAACGTCATCGAATATTACTTTGTCGAACAGAATCCACATTAAACGCCATAGATCTGAGAAAGCTTGAAAAGGAAGTAATAGCTAATAGGAAAGTCTTTGGAGTTTTAATTTGAAACAAATTTATAAAGCGAATAAGGAGGGAGCGTACAAAAGGACAATCGTACCTGCATATCATTTAGCGCCCCCTGCCACGTGTTGGGCCTGGATCCGTTCTCACACTTTATGGTGTTTTCTCATGATCCCGTACCTATATATATATTGTAAAATGCTGAATTCAAAATATATCATCAAAAGTTTATCAAATGATTTACAAGTTAAATAACCATATTCATCTTGTAATTTCATTTAAGATATTCAAATTTGTAGAAAGGATAACTTAGGTTTTTATATGTTGTTTAATCCTTTCATCGAAAATAATTACTAACAATCATGATATTTCGTATAAAATTCTATACTTATATATTTTCTGAAAAAATCAGAAATGATTTTTGATATACATTATTTGGTTAAATTAGCGTTTTAATACGATTTTCTATATAATATAATTATGATTATATTCCTAATAAATCCATATGATGTCCGAAAATACCCAAAATTTCTAGGGACTAATATAATATGCTAATAAACCAAAAAAAAAACAAGTGTCTATGATCAAAGGCCTAATTTCAAGAACTCAAGAACCCTAGTTTAACCAAAAATTCAATTCATATTCCCAAAGTCTTCAAATACAGAAATTGACAATAGGTTTTTGTAGAGCACGAAAAATTAACGAGTAGAATTACCTGAATTGGTGAAAGAATGAAGGAGAAATCACCATTTGAAGTTACGAGAAATCACCATTTGAAGTTACGAGCCCTAATCTTTTCTTCGTGTTAATTTTGAGAGATTTGAAGGTTATGAACATGATTTGAGGGTGGGTAAAGTTATGAAATGAGGAGAGGTTTCGAATGAATCCAGTTTTGGGTCTCGAGATTACCGAATTTGCTAACCCAAGTTTGTGACATTTAAGTCGTTTTAATGGAGTTAATGATGTTATTAATTAAGATTCAATTACGTTAGTTTAATAGGAATAATGAATCGTTTAAAGGCTAACACATACTTCTCTAAGGAAATTGAAAACGATTAGAATCGAAAAGGGATCAACAGGTTGCGTTTTTGAGATTCGGAATATCAAGTCGGGTTCTTGGGTTGGGTCACGCTGGTTGATGTGCAGCGAAGAAGCAGGTGGTGAAGATCTGGGTTCGGGCTTCAACATTTAAACAAAATGAATTGCATTAAATTAACTAAACTGGACTTGGTCCAGTGGTATGTGCGGCGGTTAAAGAACCGGATGGACCCGGGTTCGATTCCCGTTTACACCGGTTCCCCGGATTTTTCCTTTTAAATGAATTTCCATAAAGTTTCAGTTTGGTCCCTGATGTTTAGATATTTTGCTAACTGACCTAACGTGTAATACTAACTTGGTATATTTCTTTTATGAGACTAACTAACTACTAACCAAGTTAGCTAACTTCTTCTTATAGTAATTGCTAACTGAGTTAACTAGATTTACTAACCTAGTTAGTTGATTTACTTTATGATATAGTTTCTACTAATTACAAAAACAACCCTTTAATTTGTAACTTTGATATTTTGGAAGTGTTAACCCTTTTAAGTTCAAAACTCATTTTAACTACCATTTTAATATATTAAATTATTTCCTTTATATCTATTAACCGAACTAACCGAGTTTCGCTTATAAACCTCCGCTTTTTCCGGTTTTAATCGACGATATACGTGACGACTAATTAAATAATATAATAATAAAAATTATTAAAAGTTCTTATTTTTATTTAATTGAAAATGGTCCGGTTTCGCAATCCGGGCCGAGTTTCGAAGATCCGATTTTGACGGATGTTACATCGCTGCCGCGATTCTGCAGCCGACGTCGTCAGTCTTTAGTTCGCGATTAGGGTTTTGTGATTCTGCATCTGCATTCAGAGGGCCAGGCAACGGTAGTGACAAGTCGTTGGTAGAGAGAAAATTACTAGCTTCGTTTTTTTTTCTTTCAGAATAGACAAAATTGCTTTTTTGAAAAGAAGAAGCAGTGAAGCACGTGAAAGAATAGGGCAAGAGCTTTTGTTTGACCTAGGGCTGTCCAAACTGCTCGACGATCGCTCGAAAAATGCTCGAAAAATGCTCGTTCGATTCCCGCTCAGTTTGTAAATGAGCCGATCGGATCGGTTCGATTCAAATTCAATCCGAGCATGAGCATAGCTCCGCTCGCTCGTCGATCGCTCGGTTTCGCTCGAATTATTTTTATTAATAATTAATATATATATTTATATTATAGATTTTATAGATAAAAACCCAAAAAAATATAATTGCCCAAAAAAAACTAAAAGCCCAAATAACATTCAACCTAACTTAATATTTAATATATAAATCTAAGTATCTAACCCTAAATCTATTCTTCCCTAATCAGTCGTATTCAAATTGCCGCTCTAATCTCGGTCTCACTCTCCGGTCTCCACAGTCACAGACTCACAGTCTCCGTCTCCGACCCTCTAATCTCCGACACACATATCGCCGATGTCTCTAGTCTTCAATCTTCGGACGGTCTTCAACAGTTCTTCAATCTGCTGTTTTTTTTAATCTGCTGTTTGGTATGTTATGTTTCTGTTTGGTATGTTTGTTATAGTAGCATAGAGCAAGATGGAGATCGATGACATTCGACAGTTGGCAAAATTTTGATGTAAACATGGTTGGTGATTAGCTGTTGTTTGTCCCAGGTCCTTTCTAGCTTCTTGCTAGTTGGGCCTGGTTGGTTGTATTCGCACTTTATTTTGTGTTGCTTTTGTATTCGCACTTTATTTTATGTTTCTTATGTATTCGCACTTTATTTTATGTTGCTTTTGTATTCGCACTTTAAGTTAGAATTTGTTTTTGTTGAACGAAGCATTATTATTCAATCGAGCGAAAAACGATCTGCTCGCTTTTTTTTTGGATTTGATAAAAACCGAGCGAAACCGAGCCGATCGGATCGGTTCGATTCAAATTCAATCCGAGCATGAGCATCACTTTTGCGATCGGTTTTACAAATTTGATCCGCTCGGATCGGATCGGTTGTAATTCAATCCGAGCATGAGCAGACTCTCGATCGGATCGGATCGGATCGTGAACACCCCTAGTTTGACCAAGTTGTTTTGTGTTTGACCTGGGTACTTTGACTAAGGTGACGTAAGTTTTCCAAGGACAATAAATTCAGCTATTAGTTGTTTTTTTTTTCTTTCTTGGTGGGTCGATACAATTGTGGGCTGAAACAAGGTGGTCAATTTCTTTGTCTGGAAGAATAGTGCGTTTTGAAGGTCAAACTTTTCTCTAGTTTTTTGGGTAATCTTGTAATTGTTTATTCAGCCGTCAGACATAGTCGGGTGCGTTATTCAAACATTTAATTTTAGTTTTTTTAGATTGGTTATATATAGACAGTGTGCAACAGAACAATCGTTAAGTTCAGACAACCAACCATAGTTGTGTTTTAACACTGGTCTCAATATTGACTCGAGTGGGAAGTATTCTGTTTGAGATAATGGCTGATGACAGTAAGATCACGATAGATAAATTTGACGGGAAGAAGTTTGGTTGGTGGAAGATGCAGGTTGAAGCACTACTTTGTTAGAAAGATTTAGATGTAGTGCTCGAGGATGAAAAGCCAGAATAGTTGTCACAAGCAGATCGAGATAGATTGGATAAGAAAGCTAAAGCAATGATAACGCTTTCTCTCTCGGAGAATGTTGCATTTAATATCCAGAAAGAGACCCCAGCTAGAGGAATGATGACATCATTATCGAATATGTATGATAAGCCTTCTACAGCTAACAAGGTTTATCCTATTCGAGAGCTTGTGAATACTAGGTTGAGGGAAGATGATTCAGTTACAAACCACATCAATAACCTAAACTCGATCTTGTCTCGTTTGGTGTTTGTGAATATCAAGGTTGATGACGAGGTCTAAGCGTTATTTTTATTGTCCTCATTACCCGATAGTTGGTATAGAACCCTAACTATTGTTATGAGCTCTTCAGATACGAGTAATTTTACGTTTGCAAAGATGTGGAATCTTATTTTGGGAGAGGATGTTCGACGTCGTGTGGTGTGCGTTAAGCGTAATATGATTTTATTAATATTTAAGCCCATTTACGCATTAGTCAAGTTTTAAATTTATAAAACAGGATATTGTACTAACACTAAACACATCGCGAGTGTAGTATAGTGTTGGTAAGATACCGAGGTCGTCCAATGACATAAGAGCTTTTAGTACCGGTTTATCGTCAACGTCTAATCGATCTAAATTTTTGAAAAGAGTTTTTAAAACATGAAAATAAATCTAATAAGTAAAAGATAAATAAATGAAAAAGCAAATAGACAAGATAGAATCACTTGGATCCAACTCATCCTTAATGTACCTTTGATGATTTTCGCACTTTCGGACTTTTTAAAAGATTATCTTAGTTATAATAGTAGGCCCCTCTTTTGAAGGTGACGTTACCCTCAACCCAGTGGTTTGAGTCAGCAGGGATACAATCCCAAAAGGTCGGAATATTGAAAGACAATTAAGTAAGTTATTAATGCGAAAAGTGGTATGCCCTTCTTTTGAAGGCGACGTTACCCTCGGCTAAGTGGTTTGACTCAGCAAGGATACAATCCCAAGAAGCCGGTTTAAAGTATTAATAGTAGTTTACATATGAGGGGTTCAAGCTATTCGCACCCATGCCATCCAATAAATTTGGGCATTGAAGGAGGTCCTAGTAAGCTTGAACTAAGTCCTCGCAGGATCCATACACTGAATGAGACAAGAACTTTACCAAACCACCCTCCTAACCCCCTTCCAAGTAGTTAACGCGCTTTATATAGACCGTAAACACACGAATGAGCAAATCAATGACATCATGAAGAAATGGTAAAGAAAATTCACTTTTAACATAAGAAACTAGTTATTAAAGTCATTAATACAAACCCAATTAAAAAGTGCCGAAAGATTAAAAATCAAAAGTAATACATTAAAGACTTGTCTTCACCAAGTGATGTAAGAGATTAGCCAAACATGGCCTTTGATTGACAAGAACTCTTACGATCAATCTTGGATCCCGAGACTACTACACACTCTAAAGATGATAGATGGATGCTGGTGGTGGGTGTTGGTGTTGTAGTGGTGGTGGATTGATGGCAAAGTGGGTGAGAAGTGGTTTGCCAAGGGATGCCTTTGAAGTGAACCAAACACCCCTATTTATAGCCTGAACAGAGCCCCGGCCATGGCCCCATGTCCACTGGGCATGGCCCTTGGCCATCCTTCTTCTCTTCCTTCATTAATTGCATCTATCAGCAGAGAGCTCCACACGACCCCGTGTCTTCTGGGCATGGCCCCGTGGTCAACTCTTTGCTGTACTATCAAGATTCTGTGTCACACCTCGACCGTGTTAAAACAACAAAACCGCGGCGGAAACGCCGGGGAGTGTCCTGGCAGAATTATCGTTTCATAACCATGGATACAAAAGTGTTTCGTTTTATTGATAATATTAAACATTAACATTGTCTTAACACAAACAAACAAGTTACATATCGACTAATATTGTTATTATGTCACTAAGGCCTCATCCAGATCCTATGTGACTCATGCATCCCAGTAATCATCATCAAGCATCAACACCTGAAACATATGTGAAAACAAAGTCAGCAAAGAAATGCTGGCGAGTACATAGGTTTTATAGGAGTGTTGGATTCATGGCTAGTTTGAATGTTGCAATACTTTATTAAAAACCTTGTTTTGAAAAGAGTATAATATTGCAACTTAATTAACCAACTCAAATCAAGCGGGTTATAGTTTATAAAACCTCATAGCCATGATTCTTAACCCAAAAACATTTGTTTTAGTAAAGCAAATTGTAAAACATCTCGTATTAAATCGTTAATAAAACTCGTTAATAAATCTCGTTAATAAAACTCGTATGGTTTATATCATTTCGAAAACCTCGTTTGTGTGACATCGCTCCAAAATCGTTTACCCAAGTGAACTAAATAACGCCACGGTATGTAATATGTTGAAAACACTTATATATAAGAAGTACCAGCGGCGTATCTACCATGTTTTCACCACATTACACCCGTCCCGTTATCTAAACACTTGACCAAAAACCAATCGTTTATCCAACTCGTTTAATCTCGTGTGAATCATTCCCAAATCGTTAATTCGTTTAAATCATTTAAATCATCTTTGTTTTAAGTGTGAAAACTATTTGTGGTCGCCTCGCTAATAACATTCAAACCTTCGTGACTCGACTATTCGCTCTCGCATTAATAAACCACCAAAGGGTAAATTAACATTCAGATTCAGTCATTACCCACATAACCCACACATAACCATGGGTGCAGTACGATAATGGGATTTGTCAGATCCTATGGTACCATAACCTAATTTTGGTCGGCTTGATCAATGCTAATGAATGCCATTCGTTATGTAAATACAACCAACTAGTTTATTCACTTTATTGAAATCGTTATTAGTTTAGTATAAACCATCTTAATCGTTTTTGAAATCATCGTTATAATATCGAAAATCGTTTTGAAAACCATCGTTAAAACCTTGAAAACATTTAGCACATATGAATCACCCCAAAACAATTGAAAACAGTAAAATAGGGGAACTATGTACTCACTTGGAGTGCAAAGTATCCTTAATCAATAGAACTTCAACAAACTCGAGCAAACCAGAGAAATCAAACAGCACCTAGTAATCGAATCACTAGTCAAACAATAGACACCTAAATCGGAAGATCGGATAGAATGAGGTCTTGTAAACCAAATGAGTGTTGGAACTCATGTGATATGGTTTAACAAAGCCTACATCCTAAATTGGAACCTAACCTAAGTGCTTTCGACCCGTTGCGACCCATTAAGATAACTTACGCTACTTTAACGCGTCGTGCGCGCAAAAGCGCACTCGAGACGTCTAACTAGTCCTATGACAAGTGATATATGCCTAAACATGTTTAAATATGTTGCATAATCAGTTATGTGACAAAATTTTAGGTTACATATGCTTAATTACCAATTATGCATGAAAAGGGTATTTTGGTAATTTACCTAAGGCATATAAACTACTTATCATACAACTACCTAAACTAGGTGACCATAAGGTATAACCTCGAAAAGTTATTCCCTATGCTACTATGGTCACTAAACATGTTTGGTTGGATCCTAATGATCGACCAAACGGGTCGTGTTCGAAAGTTTAAGCGGGTGTTTAGTCCGCTTGACTTACGACTCTACACAAGCACTAAACTAAAAGTGATGAGCTAAACATGCTAGAACATGTTTAGTTAAGTTAGAAAACAGGTTTTGATATCAAAACAAACGATTTTGATACCCTAGAGTAGTTTGGTTACAAAATACGCATAAACACGCATTTTTGCCGAAACTACGACTCGTCACTACGCCTAGTCAACGTGGTAATCAGTAGGTATAGTCACAAGGGACTATAACCATCGTGATTACGCTCACGTTGCAAAGTTCAACGGAACTTTGTGTTGACCATTGACTGGTCAAAGCTGAAAGTCAAACTTGTTGACTTTCATGCTTGAAATATAAGAACAAGCAAGAAGAGGACTTACAAAGGGTCCAAGAGGGTGTTTGATTCAAAATTACTCAGGTATGAGGTGTTAAAACCTCAACTTAGAGCAGAGATTGAATCAAGGTGTGAAAAACCCAAATGAGGGAGCTTGCTATTTATAGTAAGTTAGGATCAATATGATGATTCCAAGTGGTTTGAGGGAGTGATCTTGGCCATACATTTGGGTTAATGGTATTAGAATACAATGGGAGTCGAAAACCAGCTCCAGGTATTGCAAATATTACATTAAAACCCCTGAATTCAGCCCATATTGCTGTTTTTGAACTTTCTGTCTGGCAAGGCCACGCGGCCCGCGTAAGATGTGGCTTGGGCTTACGCGCCCCGCCTGGCCATCTTTGGCAGATTGTCAAAACAGGTCCCTGCACTTCAGAATCATGCATTTCGGCTCATTCTTGACACGTTTAAGCCCCGTTAACCTCATTTCAAGGCTCTAAAATGAAGTTAAAGTATAGGGAACTTAAAACATGCTCAAAAATATCTCAGATGTCGGCTCGTTTGGTCGTACGGTTGCGTTGTTCGGTTAATTACGACGGAAGTCGTAACGAACGCAAAAACGATCCAAATTAAGCGACGAATGGAATTTTATCATGCCAATCACTAAAATAAAATATTTTAATGATTACATAAATTTTTGGATGTCCGGATATATTCAGAACGTAAGATATGCGCGAAAATGCAAACTTGTGCACTTTTTGACGCTTTTAGTCCCTGCATGACCAATAAAGTTTGTTTTAGCATATCGAACCCCTCAAAGCCTATTTCTAAGCTATGTAAAGGATATTTAGGGTATGTTTAAATTATGATCAAGTTTTGGAGTGTTCGTTACTATACAAATCAGTGTAGTTTTGCAGTTTGACACAAATAGTCCCTGCGATCGAACAAAGTTGATTTCAACACACCAAACCATTCAAAACTTATTTCTAAGTTATGTGGAGGTTATTTAAGGTATGTTAAGCCTATGTCACTATTCCAGAGTGTTTTTCGCGTTATACTGACTGCGTTTACGCACCAGTTTGCGTATAACCTTCCAGAAAGCGATTTAAAGCTTGAAATCGGAATCGAATCGAATTGTAAAATCACTAAACACAAATACACACATAATAACATCAAAACACATATAGTAACACCAATTCACATTGTTTTATTAATAATCATCATTGTTATATATCGTACATTGATTACAGAGTACAGTTGTCACAGTTTCCCCTACTTCAGGAAATTTCGTCCTGAAATTTTATTTAGAGGAAGCTTGTGAAAACAAATGCGGATATTTTGCCTTCATTTGGTCCTCACGTTCCCAAGTAAATTTTGGGCCACGTTTGGACTCCCAACGAACTTTAACCAAATGAATCCGTTTGTTCTTCAACTGTTTGAAAGTACGGTCCACGATCTCCACGGGTTTCTCGACAAAGTGCATCGTTTCATCGATTTGGATCTCGTCGAGAGGAATGTGAAAATCAGCGTCAGCTAAACATTTTCGCAGATTGGACACGTGAAAAGTCGGATGAATATTTCCAAGCTCTGGAGGTAGCTCTAGTGGATAGGCAACCTTCCCAATTCTTTCCACAATCTTAAATGGTCCCACATATCGAGGTGCAAGTTTTCCTTTCCTTCCAAATCTCACCACTCCCTTCCAAGGTGACACATTGAGTAGGATACGGTCTCCAACTTGAAATTCTAAGGGCTTGCGTCCTAAATCCGCATAACTCTTTTGACGGCATCTAGCTGTCACAAGATTATCGCGAATTTTCTTGATTTTGTCTGTTGTTTCCAGAACAAGCTCAGGTCCAGTAAGCTGAGCTTCACTGGTCTCGTTCCAACAGACAGGTGAACGACATTTTTGACCGTAGAGAGCTTCGAATGGTGCCATTTTAATGCTAGCATGATAACTATTGTTGTAAGAGAACTCGATCAATGGCAGATGAGAATCCCAATTACCACCAAAGTCTATCACGCATGCTCTAAGCATATCCTCCAAAGTTTGAATCGTCCTTTCAGATTGACCATCTGTTTGGGGATGATAAGCAGTGCTTAGATTCAGTTGGGTTCCCAAAGCAGATTGCATGGTCTTCCAGAAATGAGATGAAAATCGAGCATCACGATCAGAAATGATGTCCAAAGGAACACCATGTCGAGATACTATCTCATCAACATAAATCTTTGCAAGCTTATCAGCAGATAGATCCTCGCGAATCGGAATAAAATGAGCTGATTTCGTTAATCGATCGATAACAACCCAAATAGCATCATGACCTTTAGACGTACGCGGTAACTTAGTGATGAGATCCATCGCAATGTTCTCCCACTTCCAAACCGGTATCTCTGGTTGTACAAGCAAACCAGAAGGTCGTTGATGTTCAGCCTTGACTTTAAGACAAGTTAGGCATTTTGATACATACAAGGCAACATCCTTCTTCATACCAGGCCACCAGTACTGAGTACGAAGATCCTTATACATTTTATCAGCACCAGGATGGATAGAATATCGAGACTTGTGAGATTCGTCCATCACTAGGGTGCGAAGATCGTCTTGTTTCGGAATCCACAAACGATCCTTGAAGTAGAGTAAACCATCGCCTTTCCTTTCGAGCTTAAGCTCAAGTTGAAGCGGTAGTTCATCTTTCAATAAACCCTTGATCACACAGGATCGTTGAGTTTGAAGGACACGATATTGGATGTCGGATAGAGCTCGAACAGAGTGAAGCTTGACTCGCTCTTTTCGACTAAGCGCATCGGCTACAACATTCGCCTTACCAGGATGGTAGCGAATCTCGCAGTCATAATCATTTAAGAGTTCAACCCAACGTCGTTGCCTCATGTTCAGCTCCTTCTGATTAAGAATATGCTGGAGACTTTTGTGGTCTGTGAAAACCACACACTTCGTGCCATTAAGATAGTGTCTCCAGATTTTAAGCGCGAAAACCACAACTCCTAACTCAAGATCATGAGTCGTATAGTTCTTCTCGTGAACTTTCAATTGTCTAGATGCATATGCTATAACCTTACCTCGTTGCATGAGGACGCAACCAAGGCCTAAGTTGGACGCATCGCGATAGACAACGAAATCATCGCTTCCCTCGGGCAGAGATAGAACAGGAGCATTACATAACTTCTGCTTCAGCGTTTGGAACGCTTCTTCTTGCTTGGGTCCCCATTCAAAAGGCTTATTCTTCTAAGTCAAAGCAGTGAGTGGAACCGCAATCTTCGAGAAATTAGAAATGAATCGACGATAATAACCAGCAAGACCAAGAAAAGATCGAATCTCTGTAGGTGTCGTCGGTGTACTCCAATCCTTAATAGCAACAATCTTGGATGGATCCACATGAATACCCTGCTCGTTGACTATATGACCCAGAAACTGAACTTCTTTAAGCCAGAATTCACACTTGGAGAATTTAGCGAAAAGTTGTTCCTTCTTAAGGAGTTCCAACGTTAAGCGAAGGTGTTGCTCGTGATCAGCTCGAGTCTTCGAATAAATGAGAATATCGTCGATGAACACAATAATGAACTTGTCTAAATAAGGTTTACAGACCCTATTCATTAAGTCCATAAAGATAGCTGGGGGATTCGTCAAACCAAAAGGCATGACAGTGAACTCGTAATGCCCATATCTCGTGCGGAAAGCAGTTTTGGGAATATCTTCTTCGAGAACACGAAGTTGATGATACCCAGAACGCAGATCGATCTTAGAAAAACACGAAGCACCTTGCAGCTGGTCAAAGAGATCATCAATTCTAGGTAGGGGATATCGATTCTTGATGGTAAGCTTATTAAGCTCACGATAATCGATACACATTTGAAAAGATCCATCTTTCTTTTTCACAAAGAGGACAGGAGCTCCCCAAGGTGAATAACTCGGACGGATGAATCCTTTATCAGATAACTCTTGAAGCTGTTTCGATAACTCTTGCATCTCTGACGGTGCAAGACGATAAGGCGCTTTCGCAATCGGGTTGGCATTGGGTACAAGGTCAATATGAAATTCGACTTGACGAACTGGAGGCAAACCAGGCAGTTCATCAGGAAACACCTCTGGATAATCCCAAACAATCGGAATATCTTGAATACTCTTACTCTTGCCTTTCTCCTCGGTGACATGTGCTAGAAAAGCAACATATCCTTTTCTCAAATACCTCTGAGCTTCCATACACGACATAAGCTTCAGTCCACCTGAAGGTTTCTCGCCACGAACTTCTAGAATTTCACCAGAAGACAAAGGGATACGAACAATCTTATCGAAGCAAACCACCTCAGCGTGGTGTTTGGTTAACCAATCCATTCCAATGATAACGTCGAAGCTCCCAAGTTGCATCGGCGTGAGGTCAATAGGAAAAAGATGGTTGTCAAGGTTTAACTGACAACCACGAATAACAAAATCGAGAACGAGAGGTTTACCAGTAGCAACTTCGACAGATAAGGGTTTCCTCAATTTAGTTCTAGGTATCGTAAGCAAAGGTTCAAAAGATAACGAAACAAAACTTCTATCGGCACCAGAATCAAAGAGAATAGATGCAGGTCGATTATTAACAAGAAATGTACCATTCACCACCTCGTTGTCAGCCCTCGCTTCATTTGCATTCAAATTGTATGCTCGCCCTCGAGCAGGATTCACATTGGCGTTGACGTTCGCATTCGGTTTCGCATTAGCATTCGCGTTTGCATTTGCCATCCTCGGACAGTTGTTGCGAAGTGACCAAACTCTCCACAATTGAAACATGAACCTGGTGGGAATCTAGCAGCATTCCCTTGTACCGGAGCTTGAACCTGGGCAACCTGATTCTGTCCCAGATGACAAATATTGGCCAAGTGCCCAAGTTTACCACACGTCGTGCACTGCTTACAAGCTTGCTGTGCAACATGATGACCGTTGCAGCGAGCACAATGAGGTGCGGTACCAGCATACGCCTTCTTCACAGGAGGTTGAGCCGGTGGGTTCTGATCAGTCTGTGCCGTAACAGCAAAATTCTAGGCACCCTTTCGCTTCCTCGATTTCCTCGACGACTCACCTTCTTTACTCTTACCCTTTTTCTTGTCCTTCCCAGAATCAGTCGCCTTCTTTTTATCACCCTTGCGGGTGAGTTTACCCTTCCTGACTTGAGTCTCAGTTAGGGTAGCAGACAACTCAATCGCTTGACGAAGGGTAGTAGGATTAACACCGGTCACAATATCTAGCATAGAATCGGGTCGACCATCGATATATCTCTCAATTGCTTTCTCTGGTGGGGTAACCATGGTGGGACACAATAGACTGAGTTCCTCAAAACGATCCGTGTACGCATGGTGCTCAGCCCCATCTTGTTTTAAATCGTCAAACTCTCGTTCCAAAGCTCGAACCTCGTGACGGGGACAAAATTCTTTCATCATGAGAGCTCGAAGCTCTTCCCATGTTTGTGTTAACGCCACTTCGGCACCCCTATCGAGCATAATACAATTCCACCAGGTAAGCGCTCGCTTCTCAAACACGCTTGAAGAAAATTCAACCTTTCGCGCATTCGGACACTGCGCATGCCTGAATGTGTTCTCGATACTCTCAAACCACTGCAGGAGCGCAGTTGCTCCTTGCGACCCAGAAAACTTTAGAGGCTTAGCAGAATTGAAATTCTTGAAATTACACTGTGCATTATTGTTGTTGTTATTATTGTTGTTGTTGTTGTATATCTCGTGGACTTGGGTCACAACACCGGGAAGCACAACAGCCACTTGCTGAGAGACCAGGGCTGCGATTTCTTCAATAGTAAAAGATTGTGCTTCACGTCGAGGAGGCATGGTCTAACAAGGAGATATGAGAAACGAGTGAGGTTGATAATTAGGAAAAGCAAAAGAGGTATCGACAAAACACAAGGAAGGCGATCATTTGTTCGTTACCTCAAACAAACAAACGACACGCAGTGACTAATCAAAGTAAATGGGTCAATATAATGTATCGCCGAAGACATGCTCGCCTATAAGTGAACACTCACCCCAAGAGTTCCCAGGTAAGAGTGACTGGTCCGATCATGTGGATTTGTACGAACACTCTAGCCTTAGACAGAAAACTCAGGGTACAGGCATTCACTCTTCCAGTTTGCACGTGTTAACATTGTTTAGACCCAAACTTTGACGAGATTTTGAAAACTTAAAGGGTTCAAAACCTTATAACAAAGGGTTCAAAACCTAGTAATCAATCATCCTATAACAGATGATTAGTTTTCAAAGCGGATTCGAAAATTGTGTTCTCGTTGTGGTTATCACCTAAGGGTAGGTGACAGTTTTGTTTTAAAAATCTAAACGCAAAATTTCTTTGCGTTAGGGTCCTAAGAGTTATAGTCTAGGTTAAAGCGTTACTAATAACCTAATTCCCTATAACCATTGGCTCTGATACCAACTCTTCTGTCACACCGCGACCGCGTTAAAACAACAAAACCGCGGCGGAAACGCCAGGGAGTGTCGTGGCAGAATTATCGTTTCATAACCATGGATACAAAAGTGTTTCAATTTATTGATAATATTAAACATTAACATTGTCTTAACACAAACAAACAAGTTACATATCGACTAATATTGTTATTATGTCACTAAGGCCTCGTCCAGATCCTATGTGACTCATGCATCCCAGTAATCATCATCAAGCATCAACACCTGAAACATATGTGAAAACAAAGTCAGCAAAGAAATGCTGGCGAGTACATAGGTTTTATAGGAGTGTTGGATTCATGGCTAGTTTGAATGTTGCAATACTTTATTAAAAACCTTGTTTTGAAAAGAGTATAATATTGCAACTTAATTAACCAACTCAAATCAAGCGGGTTATAGTTTATAAAACCTCATAGCCATGATTCTTAACCCAAAAACATTTGTTTTAGTAAAGAAAATTGTAAAACATCTCGTATTAAATCGTTAATAAAACTCGTTAATAAATCTCGTTAATAAAACTTGTATGGTTTATATCATTTTGAAAACCTCGTTTGTGTGACATCGCTCCAAAATCGTTTACCCAAGTGAACTAAATAACGCCACGGTATGTAATATGTTGAAAACACTTATATATAAGAAGTACCAGCGGCGTATCTACCATGTTTTCACCACATTACACCCGTCCCGTTATCTAAACACTTGACCAAAAACCAATCGTTTATCCAACTCGTTTAATCTCGTGTGAATCGTTCCCAAATCGTTAATTCGTTTAAATCATTTAAATCATCCTTGTTTTAAGTGTGAAAACTATTTGTGGTCGCTTCGCTAATAACATTCAAACCTTCGTGACTCGACTATTCGCTCTCGCATTAATAAACCACCAAAGGGTAAATTAACATTCAGATTCAGTCATTACCCACATAACCCACACATAACCATGGGTGCAGTACGATAATGGGATTTGTCAGATCCTATGGTACCATAACCTAATTTTGGTCGGCTTGATCAATGCTAATGAATGCCATTCGTTATGTAAATACAACCAACTAGTTTATTCACTTTATTGAAATCGTTATTAGTTTAGTATAAACCATCTTAATCGTTTTTGAAATCATCGTTATAATATCGAAAATCGTTTTGAAAACCATCGTTAAAACCTTGAAAACATTTAGCACATATGAATCACCCCAAAACAATTGAAAACAGTAAAATAGGGGAACTATGTACTCACTTGGAGTGCAAAGTATCCTTAATCAATAGAACTTCAACAAACTCGAGCAAACCAGAGAAATCAAACAGCACCTAGTAATCGAATCACTAGTCAAACAATAGACACCTAAATCAGAAGATCGGATAGAATGAGGTCTTGTAAACCAAATGAGTGTTGGAACTCATGTGATATGGTTTAACAAAGCCTACATCCTAAATCGGAACCTAACCTAAGTGCTTTCGACCCGTTGCGACCCATTAAGATAGCTTACGCTACTTTAACGCGTCGTGCGCGCAAAAGCGCACTCGAGACGTCTAACTAGTCCTATGACAAGTGTTATATGCCTAAACATGTTTAAATATGTTGCATAATCAGTTATGTGACAAAATTTTAGGTTACATATGCTTAATTACCAATTATGCATGAAAAGGGTATTTTGATAATTTACCTAAGGCATATAAACTACTTATCATACAACTACCTAAACTAGGTGACCATAAGGTATAACCTCGAAAAGTTATTCCCTATGCTACTATGGTCACTAAACATGTTTGGTTGGATCCTAATGATCGACCAAACGGGTCGTGTTCGAAAGTTTAAGCGGGTGTTTAGTCCGCTTGACTTACGACTCTACACAAGCACTAAACTAAAAGTGATGAGCTAAACATGCTAGAACATGTTTAGTTAAGTTAGAAAACAGGTTTTGATATCAAAACAAACGATTTTGATACCCTAGAGTAGTTTGGTTACAAAATACGCATAAACACGCATTTTGGCCGAAACTACGACTCGTCACTACGCCTAGTCAACGTGGTAATCAGTAGGTATAGTCACAAGGGACTATAACCATCGTGATTATGCTCACGTTGCAAAGTACAACGGAACTTTGTGTTGACCATTGACTGGTCAAAGCTGAAAGTCAAACTTGTTGACTTTCATGCTTGAAATATAAGAACAAGTAAGAAGAGGACTTACAAAGGGTCCAAGAGGGTGTTTGATTCAAAATTACTCAGGTATGAGGTGTTAAAACCTCAACTTAGAGCAGAGATTGAATCAAGGTGTGAAAAACCCAAATGAGGGAGCTTGCTATTTATAGTAAGTTAGGATCAATATGATGATTCCAAGTGGTTTGAGGGAGTGATCTTGGCCATACATTTGGGTTAATGGTATTAGAATACAATGGGAGTCGAAAACCAGCTCCAGGTATTGCAAATATTACATTAAAACCCCTGAATTCAGCCCATATTGCTGTTTTTGAACTTTCTGTCTGGAAAAGCCACGCGGCCCGCGTAAGATGTGGCTTGGGCTTACGCGCCCCGCCTGGCCATCTTTGGCAGATTGTCAAAACAGTCCCTGCACTTCAGAATCATGCATTTCGGCTCATTCTTGACACGTTTAAGCCCCGTTAACCTCATTTCAAGGCTCTAAAATGAAGTTAAAGTATAGGGAACTTAAAACATGCTCAAAAATATCTCAGATGTTGGCTCGTTTGGTCGTACGGTTGCGTTGTTCGGTTAATTACGACGGAAGTCGTAACGAACGCAAAAACGATCCAAATTAAGCGACGAATGGAATTTTATCATGCCAATCACTAAAATAAAATATTTTAATGATTACATAAATTTTTGGATGTCCGGATATATTCAGAACGTAAGATATGCGCGAAAATGCAAACTTGTGCACTTTTTGACGCTTTTAGTCCCTGCATGACCAATAAAGTTTGTTTTAGCATACCGAACCCCTCAAAGACTATTTCTAAGCTATGTAAAGGATATTTAGGGTATGTTTAACTTATGATCAAGTTCCGGAGTGTTCGTTACTATACAAATCAGTGTAGTTTTGCAGTTTGACACAAATAGTCCCTGCGATCGAACAAAGTTGATTTCAACACACCAAACCATTCAAAACTTATTTCTAAGTTATGTGGAGGTTATTTAAGGTATGTTAATCCTATGTCACTATTCCAGAGTGTTTTTCGCGTTATACTGACTGCGTTTACGCACCAGTTTGCGTATAACCTTCCAGAAAGCGATTTAAAGCTTGAAATCGGAATCGAATCGAATTGTAAAATCACTAAACACAAATACACACATAATAACATCAAAACACATATAGTAACACCAATTCACATTGTTTTATTAATAATCATCATTGTTATATATCGTACATTGATTACAGTGTACAGTTGTCACATTCTGCAAATCTAAGAGTTGACCACTCCCCATGTTGAGCTGGGCACGGCCCCGTGGTGGGCGTAGAAACTTTTGTAAAGTTTGTCTTGTTGTGCAGGGCTGACCACGCCCCATGCCCGGCTGGGCACGACCCCATGGTCAGTTTCTATCTTCTTGTTTTTACTTTGGGAGATGCTGCCGAGGGGTCGGGCATGTCACATTATTCCTTCTTCTAGTATTTATGTTGGTTTTGGCTGCTTATTTGTTCCTTTTGTTCTTTTAAGCTCGTTTGGTCCTGTAAATTCAAAAGGAAGAAAGAAACGCGCTTTTTCCAACATTAGTACTAAAAAGGGTTGGTTTTATGCCTCTATTGATGTAATTTATATGTTGCATTTTGCATACATCAAATACCCCCACACTTGAATCTTTGCTTGTCCTCAAGCAAAACTCTTTAAATGTGGCTTACACACCCAAATGGAATAGGTAGATAAGAAGTTTTTGGCTTGTCTTGAGTGTCGGGAATCCAAGATCTTTATTTAATTTTGTTTTCATTTTATTTACAATCCTATTCGTCATGATTTATTTAGAACAACTTGTTAAGAAAAATTATTTATTTGGGCATAACATGCCTTTTTAAAATTCTATTTATATACAAGTTCACATACCTCACGGGAGATCACTCAACACTCGGCCGAATGTGTAATTTTGTGAAACACTAGATACCGTATTGGAACTTACTTCTACCATATGCTTGCCAAGCGATCAAACCTCCTCCTTTTTAACTTTAAACCTTTGTAAATATCAAGAGGACTTGGAAAAGGGTTAGGCTTGGGCTAAGGGTAGGTGGTTTTTGGTTAGTAGTTAGTGAAATGGCGAAAAGCGTAAAAAGCGCCGGTTGTCGTAAAACTTTTTGTTTTTGTGACATTTATTCAAATTATGCATATTTTCAAACAATATTTTTTTGAGGAACTTGTTTGGTTATTGCAAGACTTTTTTTTTCTTTTTCATGTCACAAGATAACCGAGCTTTTTACTAAAACAAATGGGTTGGAAATGAAAAAGGGTTTTGGTGGGTAATGGGTGTTTGTTTTACGGGTTTTGAAACGAAAAGGTTTAGGTTCAAAGGGGTTAACTAGGGGGATTTTTGGTAGGGGATAAAAAGAAGAAAAACAATGGTTTTGAAAGAAAAATGGGTTAGTCCTAATGCCTCCATCATTTACTTACTTGGGTTCAAGTTGGTAAGGACCGGGAATGTATCGTCTTGGCAAGTTCTAGAGTCGTAAGAACTAAGCGGCTATTCACACACGAAACGAAAATGAGCATTTAGTTTAAAGGTGTATGCAAGTATGCTCAATAAAGGCTCAAAACTCACTTATTGTGGGAATGGGTTTATAATGTGATCAAGTATATATAATCAAATTTTAAAAAGATTTGTCATGCCTTTTTATAATTTTCTTATTTAGTTCTTTTTATCACGACGCTATCGGTTGTAAATTTGTAAAAACATAACCTTTTTAGAACTTGTTATTCCCAAATTAAACCAAGACAACTAAAAAAAATGAAAATTTTTGAAAAGATTTGGGGTGATTAGCGGTTCCAATAGAGTTTTGTGTAAGGCGTGTTATTAGGACTTGCAAGATTCAAGGTTTTAGCATCCCCTCCACACTTAAATTACACATTGTCCTCAATGTGTCCTAAAATAAGTATTTAGGTTGATTCGAATGTGTAAAAGCATGTCAAAAACAAGTTTTTGTGTTACTAGGCATCTGGCCACGACCCCGTTTGGTCCGGGCATGACCCCGTGGTCAGATTGCCAGTAATAGAAATGAACAGAAGGCTGGCCACAGGGCGTATTCAGTGAGCACGGCCCGTGGCCAGTTACCTGACCAGAAGCTGTTTCTGCAGAGTTACGGGCACGAGGAGTGTTGGGCTGAGCACGACCCCGTGCTGCACATGCTGAACAGTTGGAAAAGTTGTCGGAAGACTCTGTTTACGTGCATGGGGTGCGGTTTTAACGTCCCTTTGGCAGTTTTCATCTTTTCTCCTTTGTTAAGCCATTATATAAGATCCAAACACCACACAATAACTTAAACCATCATTTATTTAGAGTGCGAGATACATACGGTCCTAAGATAATCCTAAAAATTAAAAGTTACAAAAGTCCTAAGATAAGATAGATAGGTCCTAATATGCAAGAAATTTTAAAACCAAAAGGAAGCTCTACCCTAGATTTTACATGTTGAAACAACAAAAACCCGAAAATAATTTTTTGGAGAGTAGGGGCTTTTTAGAGCTTCACTTCGAAGGGTGCTCCTCAAATGTCGTTGAGCCACTCCTCAAACTCCCGAGGGAGAAGGAAGACGGGCTCATTGTCCTCAACATCTTGTGGGGGAGGTGCAACGACCACCGGAACCTCGTGTAATGCGTCTAGAGGAGGTTCCGGATGAAGATCATCCCATCCGGTTGGGTTAACAACTTCTTGCGCAAGGTTCCAATCCTCTTGTGGGAAGATCGGTTCCATGGGTGGCATAACAAGAATGTTCAACCTTTGGGGCAAAAGGTTGATTTCTTGGAAGCTATTCTCTAGTCCCACCGTCAAGTAGTTGATATGGTCAATGAGGATCTCCTCCACCGATGTCATTTCGTCAATGGCTTCCCTTAATGCATACACATAGTGGACAAGGGTAGCTTCTATTGACGGTCTTCTTCCCCTTCGACTGTTTCTTAAGTTGGTTGATGATGTTTCACTGTTTTGGCTCGACATACTAAGAAAACAAGACGAAAATTTCAAAAAGATGAAAATGGAACTCCCTGCCACGGCCCCGTGTCTGCTGGGAACGGCCCCGTGGGCACACCTCTGCAAGATTTTTAACCTAGTAACATCATTGTGTTAAATTATTTTTCTGTGTTTTAAAACATTTTTGAACATAAATAACTCAAAACAATGTTGTAAAGCTCATGTTTAATAAGACTTCTGGGTTAAAAACCTTGCAGTTACTTAGATAAAGCTTGAAGTTATGAAGCTTCAAGCTTTAATGGAGGTGAAAGAGTTTTGGAGAAGAAGGAAAGTGACAAAAGTGGCAAAGACAAGATGGTTTGAGTGAAACCTTTTTCAGAATATACCTTTTAAGGTATATGTGAAAATCCCAGCAGATCTTTGTCTTTGGAATTGGTCCAAACATGCAGAACCAATGCTGACTTTATAAAAAACGACAGCACACTGACCACGGCCCCGTGTCGACTGGACACGGCCCCGTGGTCAGATTAAATTCTGACACTTTTGTCCGTATTAGAGGCACGGGGCGTGTTGGCCTGAACACGACACCGTGGTGAATTTTTAGGTGGGCATGGGGCGTGTTGACCCGAGCACGACCCCGTGGCTAGAGCTTTATGAAGTAATGTCTATGTTGTTTTTAAGGTTTTTTATTCAGATCGGGAGGTTCCTTGCTGGAGGGAACAACACCGAAGTGCTTAAGGTACCTTAATTGCTCTTGATTTATGCAAGAACGCAAGAGGTTATCGGAAAGGGTAAAACCTAAACTACTTACTGGTGGGCGAAACCAACCTTTATTCCCCTTATCCGGGCTCTGGTTAAAGAAGGTATATGTCGAATCGCTCAGGTCTATGAGCGCATCAGTGGGAGCCGATGGAGAGTCCTTCACGGCACAATCGACACAGGGACGACTATCGCTCATGCTTTCACAAGAGGTTGAGTTACTTTTAGCGTCGTCGATGTTGATAGATTCCGAATGTGGTCCCAACATTTCTCCTTGATTGTTGTCTTGTGATGAATACCTCATTTGTGACAACCCTCAAAATTCCATGTATTCCGTACAATTTATTAATGATAATTAAAGTGCTCGACGACTGTATGGAATTACTTAACTGCTTTCTGATATATGTGTTATACTTACATGTATTTGTTAACATACTAGTAGGATACAGAAAAGTTACTAAATAGTCCGGTATGCCTTCCTGAGTGTTAAAAATAAAAAAAACGTTGCAAAAATATATATATGTAGGACGCTTTACGGATTAATTAAGCAGTTTAACGGAACAGTGTCGAACCGAACAACCGGACTATACCCGAAACACAAAAATATTATTATAAACATTGTTACACTTTTTCTGAGCTAGTTATGGTCCCTGAGTACTATAACGCCTTACATAATACCCGGTACCCGCTAAACACTAATTAAATTATTTACCCACAATTTACAACTAACCCCCCCCACCCATGAAATTTACGACACACATGGCCCCCTCTCCTCAAATTTCGATTCCCCATGTGCCACCAAGGATCCATCAAGTTTCCATGCAAATAATCCTTGGGATTGTGTGAAGACATGATTGTTCTAACACTCACCATAGATACTTACAATTAGCCCCCCCCCCCCCCAATTACTTACCTATATACCAAAATCTTGCACTTAACACCCCCCATTTCTTGGCAGAATTTTCGGCTCCTATGGCCTACACAAAGATTCCTTAAACCTTTACCTTCCCCATGCAATTTTATTAAGATATGTATTGATTTGTGCTTGTACTTATCCCAACATTATAACCATTGGATAAGAACATTTAGGTTATAAAATAACCATCATTCTCACTAACCACAAACTCAAAACAATCCTTTTTCCACTCTTGCAAAGCTTCGGCCGAACAACCTCACACATGCCACCACATTGTCATTTTCCATTCATTACATCTAAGTATATTACAAGGTGCAAGGAGCCATTTTAGGAGGAGTGGAGCACTCGGATTGCCAAGGACCTCACCACAACGCTATTAACCACCCATTTTTCGTCTAGTTTCTTCCCTAGCCACGAGATAGTAGTAAGTGACTCTAAACACCCTATTGATGTTGTCTAAAGTGGTTAATAAGAGATTTGTCGGATAAAAATCATGAACATATAAGATCAAAGTTTAAAGTCTACTAAAAATGATGAACATGGTGGTTAATGAGCAAATATTAGTGTAAAACTCTTGGATCTTGTTTTGTTATGATTCTTGGCTAATTATCTGATGTTTTGCTGGTTAGTATTGATGTTTAATGTTGTTGTGATTAATAAACTTGCTAACGGAAATCAATCGAACACGAACTAGGAAGTTAAAGACTGAAAACAGAATATGTCCAAGTTTTACAGCCAACTTCAGTTGGCTGTAAACAGGTCATAAACTCTACGAAAAACTGATATTTTGAGTCTAAAACATGTTATTATGAAATACGGTTCTAATGGCACCGGAATCGTAATTTTTGGACTTCGTTTACTATTTTTAAAGCGTCATTTCATAACAGCAGCTAGAGCTGCATTTTTCTGCTGAAAATATATGTTTTCTTTTCTGTCATAACTTGGGTTCTGTGTAGAGTTGGATCATAAAACTTGTACTGTAGATGACCACCAGTGTATTTGTAATTACCCCACTAGAATTTCGTAAATCGGACGCTCGATGAATTTTAGATAAATTATCCCGTGGACTGTGGTCAGAAAAATATGAATCTGAGATCAGTCCGGAAAATGAATTTTTATAAAATATTGGTAATGAACCGGACCCCGATATTTTTACACAATAAAATTTGGAACGTTTAAGACATTCTGTAAAAATTTGGGAATTTTTGGAATAATTTAACTAATTTATTAAAATGTTCGAAAACAGCCCGGTTTTGAATATAAATGCGGAAATGACATAAGTTGTGATTTGCGCGTCTAAATGTCGAGTATGTTATCTGTGAATGATATAACATGTTATATGTGTTATGTGCATTATCGTATGTTTGTTTATGAGTGGGGAATGGATGGGAAACTTGTATGGGCATAAACCGTTAAAGTGATGCATGTTATGTGATAGATACGTGTAGGAACTTTGTGCTCTATTTGTAAGCCACTAAATGACTAACTGGTAAATCATACTAGGACGTGATTGACCGACCTTGACTGTTAGCTATATTTGAGAATCTAACCGAGCAAACCGAGGTGAGTTCACACTTTTCTACAAAGCATGGTAAATTCCCGGTGGGAATGGGAATGGGCACAGGAATAGGGATTCCTCGTCCTTTGAGACGTGTTCATGAATGTAAATTCCTCGTCCTGTTGGGACGTATTAGACTTACTGGACTAGAACTCTATCAGCGAAGTCCCTCCCTTTTTGTATCGACTTAATCGCCGAGGCTATGGCGAGCGGGTCATTAGTTAATAGCGCTATTAGGTTTAACAAACCTCACACCGTGCCAGTCGGACGGGCGTGTACTAATGGACTATGGCACATCGGTGATGATAGAACACCGACGCTAGGGCACAATTGATTTTTGTTAGTAGTCGATATGATAAACGAGTCTGGTAGTTTAAAATACTGGGGTAGCTCCCCACGGCCAAAGTGCCGGGCTGTATAGCCAGGGAAGGTAGACATGGGATGGTTAACTAATAAACGTTTTCGAACTATGGGGTAACCCCCACGGTTGGATAGCCGAATGAGATTAAACTATGTTTTTGGAAACAACTCTAAAATGGATAACCAACCGTGAACTCACTCAACTTTGTTGTTGACTCGTTATTACATGCTTTGCAGGTCATTAGATGCTATGGAGCTTGCATATGGAGGTGGTCGTTGTGGGATGCGAACTGATATGTCCCGTATTTAATGAATAAACTTTATGAACTTATTAAACCTATGTTTTGAACTTTAAACTTATGAACTATGGACTTATGTTTTGAACTTATGTTTTATGCCTCCGCTGTTAACCTAAACATCGGTTTACTTCCTTTTGGTCACCAATCGTATTGTGTTTGGTTTTATTTACTTAATTATGTTGTTCAATATGATTGGTGGCTCGATCCTGGTCACGTCACGCCTCCAAGCGGTGATACTCCGCATGGTGGATTTTGGGGATGTGACAGATTGGTATCAGAGCCATTGGTTATAGTGAACTTGGTTTTTAAAAGGGAAAAGTTTTTGATAAAACCAGACTATAACCAGTACAGTGCTCAACGATCCACAACGACGCTTCGCTCCACGTGCAAGACTCGACACCATAAGTGGTATGATTTATGTTATATTGTCGGTTAGATAGTTCTCACTTTGCATTAGATAATGTGATAATTGCTATTTGAACCTTGTGTGCTTACTCTCTAATGTCGTCCCACACTTCCGCACTTTCGCGACACTTTTCTCACTTACGTTGCTTCATTATGAAGATCATGAGCGGACGCGGAGGACGTATCAACCTCACTCAAGCCCAGTTGACGGCTTTGATCAACGAACGAGTTGCTGAGGCACTCGCAGCGAATCCCGCAGGAGGTATAACCTGCTATATCAACTCATCTTAGGACGTTTAGATCCTACCTTCGCAAACCAACCCTCATGCTTAACCTTGTCTTTTATTCTCGCGCAACAGGTCAACATGCTCAAACTCCTGTGTGCACATTCAAAACCTTCATGGACTGCCGACCTACTACTTTCAGTGGCACAGAAGGAGCGGTAGGCCTTCTACACTGGTTCGAGAAGCTTGAGTCTGTCTTCGAGATGTGTGAATGCCCTGAGGATCATAGGGTGAAGTATGCTACTGGTACTCTTGAAGGGGTAGCGCTCACATGGTGGAACGCTCAGGTTCAGCTGCTAGGGTTGGTTGCTGCTAATGCCACCCCATGGAACGGTTTCAAGGAACTGATCAAAGAGGAATACTGTAGTCGGGATGACATCCACAAACTGGAGGTGGAATTTTTCAATCTGAAGATGACGGGGTCTGAGATTGAGGCGTATACCAAGAGGTCGAATGAACTGGCCATCCTGTGCCCTATTATGGTGGACCCTCCCATCAAACGTATTGAGCTTTACCTCAAGGGCCTTGTACCCGAGATTCAGAGTCACGTGACTTCGGCTAACCTGGGTACCATTCAGCAGATCATTAAGTTAGCCCATCGTCTCACCGATCAAGCTGTGGAATAAAACAAACTGCCTAAGCGTATTGGTGCTACTACTGCTGACGCACCCAATGATAACAAGCGAAAATGGGATGGGAATTCAGGCAAAGGTTCTACTTCAGCTCAGTCCCAGCAGCGAAAGACAGATGAGTACAGGAGCCCCAGTCAGCAGTCTTCTGGGAATCAAGGTCAGGGTGGATACAAGGGAAATCACCCCAAATGTAATCGCTGTAACTTGCACCACAGTGGGCCATGTGGTAAAGGCAACTGTCATCGATGCAATAAGCCTGGTCACATGGCAAGGGACTGCAGGAGTCAGCATCCGGCGAATCAGAACCGGCAGCAACAGCAAGCCCCACCCAATCAACGACAGCAGCGGCAACAACAAGGTAACAACAAAGGGTGCTTTCAATGTGGTGCTGAGGGCCATTTCAAGAAAGACTGCCCCCAGTTAAATCAGAACCAGAACAACAACAATAATAGAGGAAACAATGGAGGCAACAATGGGGGTAACAATAATGGCAATGGAGCCCGAGGTCGTGCCTTTGTGATTGGTCAGGGTGATGCAAGGAACGATCCCAACGTTGTGATGGGTAAGTTTCTTCTGGACGACTTCTTTGTTACTTTTTTATTCGATTCAGGTGCCGATACTAGTTATGTGTCCGTAAAAGTTAGCCAAATGATTAAGCGCACTCCAACACTCCTGAACACCAAACACACGGTAGAACTAGCTAACGGTAAAAGTCTTGAAGTCACACACATAGTTAAAGGTTGTAACCTCGTCTTAGCTGGTCAGACTTTCTCTATCGATCTTATTCCTATCACACTTGGTAGTTTCGACGTCGTTATTGGGATGGATTGGTTATCTCATCATCAAGCGGAGATTGTTTGCAAGGAGAAAATCGTCCGCATTCCTCGTTCTGGTGAAGAACCTCTCGTGATTCGTGGCGACAAGAGTGGTGCTGTCGAAGGCATCATCTCTTTCCTTAAGGCCCAGAAGTGTTTGCGAAAGGGCCACACTGCCATTCTTGCGCTCGTTACTGACACATCAACAGAAGAGAAGAGAATTGAAGACATCCCTATTGTGCGCGATTCTCCCGAGGTATTTCCTGAGGAATTACCCGGTCTTCCGCCTCATCGCCAAGTCGAGTTTCAAATCGAGCTAGCTCCTGGAGCAGCACCAGTAGCTCGAGCGCCATATCGTCTAGCTCCATCAGAACTTGAAGAACTGTCCACACAACTACAAGAACTCTTGGAAAAGGGTTTCATACGTCCTAGCTCTTTGCCCTGGGGAGCTCCAGTACTATTCGTGAAGAAGAAAGACGGTACCTTCAGGATGTGTATTGACTATCGCGAACTTAACAAGGTGACTGTGAAGAATCGTTATCCTCTTCCACGTATTGACGACTTGTTCGACCAGTTGCAAGGGTCGAGCTATTACTCCAAGATTGATTTGAGATCGGGATACCATCAGCTGAGGGTCCGAGATGAGGACGTCTCCAAAACAGCATTCAGAACTCGTTACGGCCATTACGAGTTTCTGGTCATGCCATTCGGACTGACGAATGCACCAGCGGTCTTCATGGATCTCATGAACCGAGTGTGCAAGCCTTACCTGGATAAGTTCGCTATTGTGTTCATCGACGATATCCTGATCTATTCTAAGAGTCAGGAGGAACACGAGCAGCATCTACGACTTATGCTGGAACTTCTTCGAAAAGAGCAGTTGTATGCCAAGTTTTCGAAATGTGACTTCTGGCTTCGCGAGGTCCATTTTCTAGGCCATGTGGTAAACAAGGATGGAATTCATGTGGATCCATCTAAGGTTGAATCGATCAAGAATTGGCCTGCACCCCGCACACTAGGGCTGTTCATGAGCCGAGCCGAGCCGAGCCAGGCCAAGCTCGGGCTCGGCTCGATTATAAACCGAGCTGGCTCGGCTCGGCTCGGATTTAAAACCGAGCTGAAAATCTAAGCTCGGGCTCGGCTTGGTTTTAAACCGAGCTAGCTCGGCTCGGCTTGGTTTGACTCGATTTTATAAAAAAAAAACTAATATATACCTCTTAAAATTTAATAGCCTAAAATATTATTCAATAATTTAAAAGAATATATTCAAAATAAGTTCAACCTAATACAATTCAAACCAAAATCAAGTTTAACAACGCAAAATAAGTTTTAATTCCAATAAAATACAATATTAGTTCATTAGTATGGTAATCAATCTTCAAATATGCCATAAATATCAAATTACAAACCTATATACATGTAAATAATAATCAGTTTTTTTGTAATATATTATAATGTATATAAAATTAAAACTTATTATAAGTAAAATAATTCGAGCTAAACTGAGCCGAGCTACAGAGCGAGCCGAACCGAGCCAGCTCGGCTCGTTACGAGCCGAGCCGAGCTAGGCTCACTTTCTAACCGAGCCGAGCCGGCTCGGCTCACTTTTAAACCGAGCCAAATCGAGCGAGCTTTTTCCGAGCGAGCTTCGAGCGAGCTCCGAGCCGCGAGCTTTTTGAACAGCCCTACCGCACACCAACAGTGATCCGCCAATTCTTGGGTTTGGCAGGATATTATAGAAGGTTTATCAAATATTTCTCCAAGATTGCGCAACCTCTCACTTCACTGACTCAGAAGGGTGTCACCTATCATTGGGGTGATGCACAGGAGTCCGCATTGCAGCACTTGAAGGATAGACTTTGTAGCGCGCCTATCCTCTCATTGCATGAGGGCACAGATGATTTTGTGGTTCACTGCGATGCTTCCATCCAAGGACTTGGTTGCGTGTTGATGCAACATGACAAGGTCATTGCCTACGCATCACGCCAACTCAAGGTTCACGAAAGAAATTACACTACTCACGATCTGGAGCTGGGAGCAGTTGTTTTCGCGCTTAAGATATGGAGACATTACCTGTACGATACCAAGTGCACCATTTACACCGATCACAGGAGTCTCGAGCATATCTTCAAGCAAAAGGAGTTAAACATGCGTCAACGCAGATGGGTTGAGCTCCTGAACGATTATGAATGCGCAATCAAGTATCATCCGGGCAAAGCCAATGTTGTGGCCGACGCCCTCAGCCGAAAGGATACTATACCTAGGCGTGTACGTGCTCTACAGCTTACCATCCAATCCAACCTTCCCGCTCAGATTCGTGATGCTCAGGTTGAAGCATTGAAAGCAGAGAACATCAGGGCTGAATCCTTACGAGGATCGAGGCAGCAGCTAGAACAAAAGGAAGACGGCGCATACTATGTAACAGGGCGCATCTGGGTTCCGCTTTATGGAGACTTACGCGAGCTTGTGATGAACGAAGTGCACAAGTCTCGCTATTCGGTACACCCTGGTTCAGACAAGATGTACCACGACCTCAAGACTACGTATTGGTGGCCTGGCATGAAAGCTCACATAGCGACATATGTCTGTAAATGCTTGACTTGTGCGAGAGTCAAGACTGAATATCAGAAACCATCAGGCCTACTTCAACAACCAGAGATACCTAAATGGAAATGGGAGCAAATTTCCATGGATTTCGTTACTGGCCTGCCTAGATCTCAACGCGGAAACGATACCATTTGGGTGATCGTAGATCGACTGACCAAGTCTGCACATTTTCTGGCCATCAAAGAAACGGATAAGTTTTCTACTCTTGTAGACATTTATCTAAAGGAAGTGGTGTCAAGGCTTACGGTATGACCGTAAGTTACGGTGCACTTCATAATGTTACGGTGTGTCTTTCCTGTTTTACGGTGGGAAAGTGTCAAGATTCAGGTCCACCAAGTCAACACCAACAACCCAATTAATTGTCCAACATGTGCCGTCAAAGCCCATGTGCGGCCCAATGGATGTAGTTGTCCAAATAAGAAGTCCACGTGATGAGTCTTTCAACCTGCTGATGTCGGTGTGATGATAATGTTGTAGTGTTCCAATCCAAAAGTCAAGACCCTCACGTAAATGATGATGATGTTGGCTGCCAAGAGATCACGTGATGTTTTGTTTTTGTGATGATGATTGATGTGAAGTTGCCGCCTACAATTGCCCTCACATGTGATGTCTTGATGTGAAGTTGACTTTTGTAAACCTTATATGCTTGTTGGCTTCTTTTCTCAATTGTTCCTCAAAGTTGGCCCAATCCAAATAATCCACCAAGTTTTCTATGCCATCAAATACATGCATATGTCAGCCCACTGTATGCGTGTGTATATATGTGCCGCCTACTGATGTTGTCAAATAATAATGATGATGTTGTTCACTTTGTTCCTTGCATGTGATATATGGGAATAGATGATGATGTGATTAATTAAATCACTTGCTGCCAAACTTCCTAAATAGTAGCCTACGGTTCCAATTTAACCAAATTAAGTGATTTACCTGTAAAACACACGAACACTCGTAGTTATCACATTCACTATACATAACCGTGTAAAATATGGGATATGCACGTATTTAGCTCATTTAAGGGTTGTCCTACGGACCACCCGTCACAAGGCACGGAGTGCCAACCTCTATTATATCTGATCGTGACGCGCGTTTTACTTCTGAACTGTGGCAAGTAATGCACAAGTCCTTTGGCTCACGTTTAGATATGAGCACCGCTTATCACCCACAGACGGATGGGCAATCTGAACGCACCATCCAAACCCTTGAAGACATGCTTAGAGCATGTGTAATCGACTTCGACAATGGCTGGGAAAAACACCTCCCGCTAGTGGAGTTTTCATATAACAACAGCTACCATACCAGCATCCAAGCCGCTCCGTTCGAGGCATTGTATGGACGCAAATGCCGATCACCTCTCTGTTGGGCAGAAGTTGGTGACAGCCAAATCACTGGCCCAGAACTTGTGGTAGACACAACTGAGAAGATTGCTTAAATACGACAGCGAATGGCGGCAGATCGTGACCGTCAGAAAAGCTATGCTGATAAGGGAAGAAAACCACTCGAGCTCCAGGTTGGGGATCGAGTGCTACTCAAAGTCTCACCTTGGAAAGGTGTAGTCCGCTTTGGCAAACGAGGCAAACTTAACCCGCGTTATGTCGGACCATTCGAAGTCACCGAGAAAATTGGCAAAGTCGCCTACAGGTTGAATCTGCCTGAAGAACTCAGCGGAGTTCACAATGTTTTCCATGTGTCGAATCTGAAGAAGTGTCTGTCAGATGAGACCCTCATAGTTCCTCTTAAGGAACTCACAATCGACGACCAGCTACGATTCGTCGAGGAACCAGTAGAGATTACGGATCGAGATGTTAAGATCCTCAAGCGTACCAGGATACCTCTGGTCCGAGTTCATTGGAATGCTCGTCGTGGCCCAGAGTATACCTGGGAACGAGAAGACCAAATGAAACTCAAGTATCCCCAGCTGTTTAAGAAAAACGCAACCACTACTGAGGCTGAAGCTACTGCAGAATTTCAGGACGAAATTCCAAATCAACGGGGTGATGATGTGACACCCCAGGAAAATCAGGAAAACAACGCAACTTAGCTAGCTTCCTCAGTAACCACGCGCTAAATTTCGGGACGAAATTCTCTTAACAGGGGGAGAATGTGACAACCCTCAAAATTCCATGTATTCCGTACAATTTATTAATGATAATTAAAGTGCTCGACGACTGTATGGAATTACTTAACTGCTTTTTGATATCTGTGTTATACTTACATGTATTTGTTAACATACTAGTAGGATACAGAAAAGTTACTAAATAGTCCGATATGCCTTCCCGAGTGTTAAAAATTAAAAACGTTGCAAAAATATATATATGTAGGACGCTTTACGGATTAATTAAGCAGTTTAATGGAACAGTGTCGAACCGAACAACCGGACTATACCCGAAACACAAAAATATTATTAAAAACATTGTTACACTTTTTCTGAGCTAGTTATGGTCCCTGAGTACTATAACACCTTACATAATACCCGGTACCCGCTAAACACTAATTAAATTATTTACCCACAATTTACAACTAACCCCCCCCCCCCCCACCCATGAAATTTACGGCACACATGGCCCCCTCTCCTCAAATTTCGATTCCCCATGTGCCACCAAGGATCCATCAAGTTTCCATGCAAATAATCCTTGGGATTATGTGAAGACATGATTGTTCTAACACTCACCATAGATACTTACAATTACCCCCCCCCCCCAATTACTTACCTATATACCAAAATCTTGCACTTAACACCCCCCATTTCTTGGCAAAATTTTCGGCTCCTATGGCCTACATAAAGATTCCTTAAACCTTTACCTTCCCCATGCAATTTTGTTAAGATATGTATTGATTTGTGCTTGTACTTATCCCAACATTATAACCATTGGATAAGAACATTTAGGTTATAAAATAACCATCATTTTCACTAACCACAAACTCAAAACAATCCTTTTTCCACTCTTGCAAAGCTTCGGCCGAACAACCTCACACACGCCACCACATTGTCATTTTCCATTCATTCCATCCAAGTATATTACAAGGTGCAAGGAGCCATTTTAGGAGGAGTGGAGCACTCGGATTGCCAAGGACCTCACCACAACGCTATTAACCACCCATTTTTTGTCTAGTTTCTTCCCTAGCCACGAGCTAGTAGTAAGTGACTCTAAACACCCTATTGATCTTGTCTAAAGTGTTTAATAAGAGATTTGTCGGATAAAAATCATGAACATATAAGATCAAAGTTTAAAGTCTACTAAAAATGATGAACATGGTGGTTAATGAGCAAATATTAGTGTAAAACTCTTGGATCTTGTTTTGTTATGATTCTTGGCTAATTATCTGATGTTTTGCTGGTTAGTATTGATGTTTAATGTTGTTGTGATTAATAAACTTGCTAACGGAAATCAATCGAACACGAACTAGGAAGTTAAAGACTGAAAACAGAATCCGTCCAAGTTTTACAGCCAACTTCAGTTGGCTGTAAACAGGTCATAAACTCTACGAAAAACTGATATTTTGAGTCTAAAACGTGTTATTATGAAATACGGTTCTAATGGCACCAGAATCGTAATTTTTGGACTTCGTTTACTATTTTTAAAGCGTCATTTCGTAACAGCAGCTAGGGCGGCAGGTGTGTGCGGTTGCATATGCTTTTGAATTAGGGTTTTCTTGCAAAAAATGAAGGAGATGAGTGTAAGGAGCCTTTTTATAGTTAGGTTTTAAATGTAGGTTGGGCCTAGGGCCCGTTAGCGTGTTTTGAGCGGCCCGATAATCCTCCGAAGCCCACTTTTCAAACCCGAACTTCGTAAAACGTCGTAAAATATTTTAACGAGGCTTGAAACTCTAAGAATCATGTCGGTAATCGTTTATTGGTCGCGTATGTTCGTCGGTGCGTTAAATCACGTAAAACGTTCCGTTTGCCGTTTTTAATTTGTTTTTCGATCCGATTTTAACTATGAGCATTAGAATTCGAAAGCGAAGCTAAATATATCAAATATTTTTTTTCGAGTTAATACGCGTGTCTGATGCTTCGTTTCATTGCCGATGCGTTCCTTTAGTCGCGTTTTCGTTCACGTTTGCGCTTTATGCCGTTCGAAAGCGTGATGTTTTCGCGAAACACCATTCATGTGTTTAGATTATACGTATAGACTTCGTATTCGTCGGCGTTGTCAGTAGTTTGTACGGTGTCAGTTCGTATTCATTTAACGCTTAGCAAGTTTCCCCAGAAATCACCATACGCGCACTGTAAAGTCTGATGGGCGTTCCTAGGCATTCCAATAGCCTAATCGAGTTAATCCGTGCCTAAAACACTACTTATTATTGCCTTAAACGTTTGTTAATTGCGTAATTAGAAGCCGTTAATTACCGGTTGTCACATTATCCCCCTGTTACAGAAATTTCGTCCTCGAAATTTAGCCCATGATATCTCCTCAGAGTTGTGTAGTTCCTAGGTAAGTCCGAATAATAACAAAGTAAATGACCGTGTAATCGAACCAAAACTTGTTCAGATTACATGATTGCAAGAACATTTTGCATCAATAGGAACCCAACGGTTCAACCGAGTTTGTTCTAGAAATCGATGTCAAGTGAACAAAGCGTAGTAAAACTATCACCAATGTGACCAAGTTTACGGGGTCCAACAAAAGAGGAATTTCGACCAATAGATTCTCTAATTGAACGCTCACAATATGCAAGTCAATTTTTGAAACAGTAGAATTCGCTACCAACGGAAATTTGCGTTGGTTGTTGTCTGAATGAAATTCGAATTCAACAATTTCAAATAAATGGAATCATAAAATGATTTGTCAACTATTGAACTAAATGAATAAAAATCAACGTGTTGACATTATTGAGTTGCAAGTATACACCGAAATGAAATACAACCGAACCTGGTGTATTATCGTCTTAATACATAGTTGCATTAAGACTACTTAAATGATGTGTCAAACGAAAAAGCGTATATAGTTTCGCATGAGACGGCTGATCGTAATTAGCACATGCTACAAGTTTATACCGACGCCACAAGGTGTCGTAGTGAATGAAACAATTCAATAATAGCGGTGACTGAACAAGCATCACTGTGTTTTGCATGAAATGCTCGGTCATGATTAGCCCAAGCTACAAGTTTATACCGACGCCACAAGGTGGCGTAGTGAATGAAATAATTCAACAATAGCGGTGACTGAACAAGCATCACCGTGTTTTGCATGAAATGCTCGGTCATGATTAGCCCAAGCTACAAGTTCGTTCCGACACCACAAGGTGTCGTAGTGATCGAAACAATTCAATAATAGCGGTGATCAAACAAGTTCACCGTGTTTGAAATCAGATAGAAGGTTCAACGAAGTAAATCTGATTGTTTGTTTCAAACAAATCTCATAGGATTTCGATTGAAAATGAAACAAATAAACAATGTTTTTGAGCGAAGATGAAAAGCAATAAATATCACAAAATGTTTGATCGATGCTGAAAGAACCGTTAAGTGGTACACCGGAATATGACATAAATTTGTGTACCATTATCTTAACACACGATTGTGTTAAGATTACTTTAATATGATAAATCAACAGAGCGGATTTAATATCAATAAACAAATAAATAAATAATTAAATCCGTATATGAGGTGAACAACGAGATTAGCGCAAGCTTCAGACTTGTGAAAAACGTCACCACAAGGTGATCGTGATCAAAGGAACGATTCAGTGAAGTCGAAGATCAAACAAGCATGTTATGGTTCAAAGCAAATGAAGTGCTTGTTGGGATTATTTCGAATATGATGGCCTCAATCCATCATGTGGAATCTTGAATCGAATATATATTACGAGCAAGTTCAATCAATTGAACTTGGTTGAAACATAATCCAACAATGAATTCATGTATCAATAAGAAAGTTTCGACATGGCCACAACGAAAAAACCATGTATGCCACTCAAAAGAAAGTGAGTTTTCCAAGAAATCCGTCAACTCGATATCAAGGAGTCAACATTTTGCAATAATACGAGTCGTCTAGATCACAATGCAAAAATTGAGTATAGCGAAATAATATGTGAGATGTTGACAAAACAACCATTCAAAGTGAAACCACATGCGTATCAACCAATGCATGTGTAGCGTACCAATTTGTCAAGAAGTAAGAAAATGAGTGTTCGTTATCATGAAATAAAATCTTTATGATGCAATGACCATTAGGGGGAGTAGAAATGCAAAAATCTACTCACTATATGCAAAAGTCAGAATTTCAGTAAGAGAAGTTTAAGGACTTTACCTGGAGCTTCGTGTGATGACCGTTGTTAAGTGACATTACCATGGAATATCGAACATTGCGTATTTGACATAAATGAAATAGGGGGAATTGCGAAAGCATGTGACTTCTTTTGCAGCGCCAATAACTGTGAGTCTCTTTAGACTAAGCAGCGACTGTTGTGAAATCTTGTTCTAATGTACCTCAGTGAGATTCAAGTCGTTTGCATGATCACGTGGTGAAGTGTCGCATTTTGGTCAGTAGTTCTCCCGCTGCCGGGATTAGCATCGTTGTTATCGGTCCCTATCATGTTTTCCAGAGGCCTTGCCTCGAAAGTCGTGTGTGATATACTTCGACGTCCGCTGATGCATAGTTTAAGTTTCATGTATACTTGTGCACTAGCGCCTCGTTCTGCGTAGAATGTGATGTGCTCCGACATCCGTTGACGTATAATTTGAGTTTCATGTATTCTTGTGCGCTAGCTTTTCGTTCCGCTTAGGTTACCTGCTCGAGTAATTAAGATAGCGTAGACGACATAATATAATGGGGTTTACCCGAGTTAATAGTCACCGTTTCTAAGTGAGGACCTTTAATGGATTTGACATGAATTCTCCAAAGGTCCTAGATGCATGTTATCAAAACTCACAAGTTTTTGCTTACTGTATGTAATCGTTTCGTGAACCGTGTATCAATCACAACACTAGTGTTTATTTAAAACCAAAACTGTTGACTCGTTGTTTTTGGCAACGGTTGGAACCCATATTCGAGTCTTAGGCGTTCTGTATGTGTTCAATTCTTGATATCTAAGTCCCCAGAGGATAGTGAGGTTGAAGCCTAGGTATCTCTACAGAAACCTAATTCGCTAAAACCTATAGCTCTGATACCAATCTGTCACACCCCGAAATTATCAGAGCTGGCGTGACTGGACTGGTATCTTCATTGCACAGCGGAAGTGTTTGAGCTAAGACTTCTAGAAAATGAACGCCGCTAAGTACTCGAATTCCCTTGGGTTCTCCTATTCCAACCGTTCCATAGTTTTGAAAGTGCAACCTGAGAAAGAACATGCGAGAAAAATCAACATAAAGTTGAGCGAGTTCATAGTTTGTTTTGTATCAAATGCGTTTTAAAACACTTGTAATCTTACATTTGAAAAACCGGTTTGCGAGATCTTAATATCTCAAAGCATTTGAAATGTCGTCTTTGTATATCGGTAACGAAATGTTTTATGCTATGTTTATAAACCGATATATGTAACTGTTGAGTTCGTAAACCAGTAATGATATGTTTTCTGTCGTATCTGTAAACTGGTATTGAAATGATTTCTGTTATCTTTGTAATCATGGTATGCTCTGATTAATTCATGGAGTCTGTTAAGGATCTATCAGTGGGTAGCGAGCCCCCTGACATAATGTACCATAAGCAAATAACCAAACCGAGAACACTTTGTCATCATTGGGATCACAAAAGCACCCCAGGGTATACCAACCAGGAGTGGGGCGTGCCTCAAGCCCAATAGATCTACACCTTTTGCACCTTGGTCACTAAGTGATTAATGGTTACTAATGTTGTTTCCCTACTTATGCACATTGATCATGTCATCTACTACGTAACTAACATACCAATAGTTTTAGCATGTATTTCCCCTCGATGTTTTTGAAAACAAAACATTGAAAACAGTGAAAGGAGGGACATGAACTCACTGGGTTGTCTTGTTTTTCGTATGCAGACCAACCCAGTCCTATTGTTGTAACTTGGACATTCCCGTCCCTAGTCATGAAAATCATGCACGTTTCGTAAATACGTATTTGTTGTAAGAACCGGTAAGTTTAGCTTAAACCTTTTCGTAAACCATTTGAGTTCGTTGAAATCCTGTTGCGAAATGGTTTAGAAACATATGATTTTTGTTTCTCGAAACATTGTGTTTTTTTGCAAAACTTGCATGTCTTTCCACCCCCGAAAACATTTATAAAAATGTAAAACAGTAAAAAGTGGGGGTTATGAACTCACCTTGATATCCTGTGCAAAGCTAGCTTAGAGTGTGATGCCATAGTGTCGTTCCAAGAATGTGAACTCGCTAGCGTGCAATTAACGCATTCCTTATCAAGGAATAATTATAAGTTTCTAACTACAATGACATAGCTAATACTACGTGTCCGAGCTCTACCGAGTCGTTAACTAAACGACTCTAAGGTAGTGTTATCTTGACTTAGAATAACCATACTATGGTTATTTGATCCCGTTTATAATCGGGATAAAACTAAGTTTCGAGATCGACTTAGTTTTCGAGTGATTTAGAGTATATATTTTATATGTATATATTCAAATATACCTATGAAATCGTGTTAGTCATCACCAAAAAAAAAAGCGTAGATAATTATATATATAGCTCGTTGTTATCGTATCGAGTCGGTTAATGATATCATTTGTTATGAATCTTACGGCAAGGTGTCATACTTCGAGTAAAGACGTTTAAAATAAATATAAATAATTATATTTATTTTATAAAAGTATGCGAATTTCGTAAACTAGTAGCTCGTGTTTTGTCGAGATGTTATAACTTTGTTTTGGTAACTCATAAAACGTCGCCAAAAGTATAAATATACTTTATATTCATTTAGCGAAAATACTTCGATAGGCGTCGCTTATACAATATAGATATGTTTTGTGTTTCGGATTTTTACAAAAATCGGACAGAGTTTCCTCTGTTTTTGGAATAACCCGACAATAAAAGGTTGTCGTATTTTGTCAAAATTCAACGATAATCCAACACAAAGTAATCACAATATATAATTTTCGTCAAAGTATCAAAAGTAAACTAATATTTAGTCGAATCGGGTCGAGCTCGGTCGCGTAAACTAACTAAAAGTCTAACGAATCTATATCTAAATAATTTGAGATTCTGCGTCGTTAAAACTTTACCGGATCTTCATTGACTGTTGTTGACTGCGTTGACCGTCTGTTGACCCGGAACCAAATCTGACCGAAACGAACCATGACTTGTGGTTGACTAACTTTGACCCGCAGTCTGACTTGTTTAACCGAACCGAACCGTGACCCGATCCTGCTGATGTGACTACTTGAACCCCAGATCTGAGTTGAACCGAACTTAACCGGGAAAGAAACTGTTGGGATTGAACCCTATCAGAGGAACAGATAATTAAAGCCAAAACTGGATCAGAGCAGTGGATCCAGAATAAGCAGATGTTTACATACAAGTCTCTCCCCTTGAAAGTGATTTCAACATCTGCTGACCTCCTATCTGCTGATCTTGCAAACTGCTGACCTACAACTGCTGCTCAAGTAAAGAACTGATGAAAGACTAAAGCCCTGCTGATTCAATCTACTACCTTGAGTCAAGCACTGCTGATCCGGACAAGTACTGCTGGGTTCACAGCAGTGGAAAGTTGCAGCAGCTGATCTATAGTCTGTTTTGTAATGTAATGTAATAGCAGTAGTTAACATAGCAGTGTTTGTATAGATCAGAGGTTAGAGTTTGTTAGGAGGTTAGATGTCACTTTCATGGTGACGTCAGCTAAGATGCTCAGTGGTTTGCTAGTGCCTATAAATAGTTCAGTACTTTGTACTGTTCTATTAGCTCTTTTTCATCATCGTCTTCTTTGCATGAACAAACAACTGAGCTCTGGCTGAGGGGGAGTTTGCATTCATTCATCAATCATTGTAATCGTTATTGAAATAAATTCAATCTTTCGATTCATTGTGAAAAGATGTTTGATCAAAGTATTACTCTCGTTTGATTGTATGCAAAGTTTGTTTTCATCATAATTCCGCTGCACACTCATCCATTTTCATTTTAATTACAAACACAAAATACAATCAGAAACAAACTCAGATCCAACAATTGGTATCAGAGCTTGGACAGTCAAATTTGATTTAACAATCATTTTGACGTAAATAGTTCAGCTCATAACAGTTGATACTGATCGTTTGTTCGTTTGTTGAAAAACAGAGCAAGGATTAATCACCATTAAAGTTGATTTCTCAGTGTCTGTAAAACAACAAGAATGACGTCACAATCTCAGGATGATAAAAACAACATCGGTTCGCTTTTTAAACCACCTATGCTAAAAAGAAACGAGTACAACATCTGGCAGAGGAGGATGGGTCACATCCTCGCTCAACAAAGCACAGGTTGTTGGAGGTCTGTCGTCTTTGGTCCCCACGTTCCCACAGTGCCAAGCGCTGAAGATGCTAAAAAGTTCGTTCCAAAACCAGTTGAAAATTATACCGAAACCGACTATCAAAAGTTCGAACTAGATGCTAAAGCGTTTAGCATCATAGCATCAGCGCTGCCCAATGAGATATATGCTGGACTGTTACACTGTAACAGTGCCAAAGAGTTATGGGACGCGCTTAAGGAACAGTTTGGGGGGACCGAAGAAGTCATAGAAAACAATATGGAAATCCTGAACCAACAGTACGAAACATTTTGTTACGTTAAAGGTGAATCACTAACGCAACAATTTGAGCGTTTCAGTTGTCTCATCAGTGAACTGAGGCTTGTTAACACCACTTTTACAAACTCAACTCAAAATAGCAGGTTCCTCAGGTCACTGCCAGAAAAATGGGACACCATAGCTTTTGTCACCCGAAACTCACCTGAGTTCAAGGATCTGACCTTGACCCAACTTCACGGTCGACTCCTGACCTACGAAAGGGAGTTGAACCAGAAAAAGAGGTTGCAAGAGTCAGGAAAAGTTACTGATGATTACACTTTCGGTAGCACTGCTCTTCTGGCTCAAGAAGAATCTGGGAGCAGTGGTAAGGATCAGGGTTTTGATCACTTCATTGACATAACTGCTGGAGCAAATTTTAACAACCCTGATCCTAACTCTGCAAGCTATGCATTTACAGCTAATGAAAACCAGATGTCAGATAATCTGTGCTTTGAACTCAATGATCTACAGCATTTTGATCCCACTGACTTAGAGGAAATGGACATCCTGCACCAACTGGCCTTGCTAAGTGTTAGAACTAGCAAATTTTACAAAAGAACAGGGCGAAGATTCCCAGGTTTGCATGGGAATCTAAGGGTTGGGTTGGATAAATCGAAAATCAAGTGCTACAAGTGTAATAGGTTGGGACACTTCGCTAGGGAATGTAGGAATCAAACTACTGGTCCCATAATCACTCATCCTAGCTCAAATCCTAGACCTCAAAATCAAGGCACTGTGCACTATGCCCAATATGCCCCAGCAGCTCAAGTGAACACTGCTCACTATGCTGCTGCCCCTGTGCCAGTGCACTATGTCCAAACTACTGTTCCACAGATCCAATATGTTCAAACCCCTGTCCCCCAGGCACAAGTGCAGCCTGCACCTCAAACCACTGCTCCAGCAGCAGTACAACCAGATCAACAAAGTTTTTTCACTCAAGGGTTTGTTGACTGGAGCAGTATGCCTGAAGACCTTAGTGATGAAAATTTTGCACTCTATGCTTCTAATGATTCTTCTCATAATGAATTTTGTTTGATGGCATTAGAGTCAATACAGGAGGGGGTTGAAACTGAAGAGGAACAGCTGAGTATTGAAACAGTGGATGAGGTGACTGAAGCAGTGGTTACTACTGTGGCTGGTGAACTACTGTTGGGAGAAAGTTCAGGTACCCTGATTGAACCACTGACAGACCCATGGTCCGAAGAGAACAAGGAAGAAAAAGCAGGTGAGAAACAAGAAAGAGCTGAAGATGAAGAAAATCCTCAATGTGACTGTGCAATGATGGCTGCTGCCAAGGTATCACCTCAAGTTCTTGGAAAACTGTGTTCTGACAATTGCATTATTGCTTTTGCTAACATCAAAGAGGTGAACGAAAACCTTCGGGATAAAATCTTAACTGATGAAGTCAAATTTGAAAGATCTCTAAAAGAACTTAAAAACAAATTGGCTGAAAAAGAGAAAGAGATTAGCAACATGAAAGAAGAGCAGAGCATAACCAAAACCCAACTCCAAACTATGGTAGAAAAATACCAAGTTTGCAAAAAGGAGTTAGAGTCTACCCGGATCACATGTGAGAGATGGGTGGAATCATGCAAAGGGTATGAGGTTATGCTTGAAAAACAGATAAAAAGCAATGTGAAATTTGGGGTTGGTTATAGAAAACATGATGATGAAAACACTGCTTTTGGAAAATCTGTTCAAACCACTGATGTAATCACTGAGTTCATCCCCACAAACAAGAATGGCCAAGAAGTGAAAATCACTGACAAACTTGGTAACAAAATCACACTTGACAGACAAATGGGATCTTCTACTTTTGAGGAGCTTGAAGATTATCAGTTTAAACCAAAATGGTCTAATGAGTGTGATATTCTTGAAAATTTCAAGCCAATGGACTTTACATCAACTGATGGTGTTAAAGCTCCAAAAGCTAAAGTCATACCTCTCAAGGACATCCCAGCAGTGGTTAAAACCTCTGCTGCAAAGGAGTCTGAAAAGAGAAAGAAGAAAGAAAAAATTGATAACTTGTTTTGTGAATTCTGTGAGAAAAGGAATCATCTAACAAAAGACTGTTTCCACTTAAAAGCTTATGATTTAAACAGAACAAGTGTCATTGTTTCAGCTGAAATTTGCATTGTTTGTGGTAAAACAAACCACAAAACTCAAGCATGTGTGTATCTCAAAAACTTTGATGTGAAAAATAATGAGTACATTGCTAAAACATCCTTGAGTCCATCATCATCATCTGTCAAATTCACCAAGAAACAACCACTGTTTGTGCCAGTTCAAACAGCTGTCACAAAATAGCTGAACCAAACATCTGTCAAAAGAGATGTTCAGGTTACTGATGCACCCCCTGCCAATCAGTTCAGAAAAGGCAAGGAAAAACAGTCTTACCAAAGGATTCCACACGTTTATGAGGCCTACAAAAGGCCCTCTAAACCCAGAGTGAACAGGCATCCTTTTGGTTACCAGCAGGTGATTGGTCAGGACCCACAACAGTGGTTAGAGAAGAACTGTCCTAAAACAGTTCAAACCCCTGACCTAACCACTGTCCATCATTCTGCATCTATCCCAGACACTGTTGAGACCCCATCCAAAGCCCTGCTGGCTTTGGAGACCCTAATGAACTAATCCTTTTACTTCATGTGCAGGGAGCTTCTGCATGCTTTGATAGTCTTTGGTATGTAGATAGTGGAGGCTCCAGGCACATGACAGGATGTAAAGCCCTCCTCAAAGACTTTAAAATCCATGGAGGGGGTGATATATCCTTTGGGAATAATAGTAAAGGGAAAGTTCTGGGGTCTGGTACAGTGCAGTCTGGAAATGTAAAATTTGAAAATGTCAATCTGATAGACAATCTAAAATTCAACCTTCTGAGTGTATCACAAATGAGTGACAAAGGGTTTGGGGCATTCTTCACAAAAGATTGTTGTAGGATTGTTGGACCAGAAATGGTCAAAAAGATTGAAGCAATAATCAAAACTGGTCAAACTAAACTTGTTGCTCAAAGAAGTGGCAATGTTTATGTTGTTGACATGTCAAAAGAGTGTCCCAGAGCTGATGCCTGTCTGTTCTCAGCTGCCTCTAACAAAGAGACAGAACTTTGGCACAGAAGGCTGGGGCACACAAATCTTAAGACAATCACTGAAATTTCAAAAAATGGTTTGGTGAGAGGCCTACCACAAAAATTGTTTTCATGTCCTGAACATTGCATTTCCTGTTTAAAAGGAAAACAACATAAAAGTTCTTATAAGTCCATTGAAGAGTCCAAAACAACCCAGTGTTTGCAGATGCTACACATGGATTTGTTTGGCCCAGTTCAAGTCATGAGCCTCAAGAAGAAAAGATATTGTTTGGTTATTGTTGATGACTTTTCTAGGTTTACATGGACTTTCTTTTTACACTCAAAAGATGAGACTGCAGGCATTTTGCAAGACTTTGTGACACAGGTTGAAAAGCAATTTGACCTTCCAGTGAAAAGCTTCAGGAGTGACAATGGCACAGAATTTAAAAATAAGGAGTTGGATGCCTTCTGTGTGCAGAAAGGGATTGTAAGGCAGTACAGCATTCCTAGAACACCAGAGCAAAATGGGGTTGTTGAAAGAAAGAACAGAACTTTGATTGAGGCTGCCAGAACTATGCTTGCAGATTCAGGTTTGCCATTAACTTTCTGGGCAGAGGCAGTAAACACTGCTTGCTATGTCCAGAACAGAGTTTTAATAAACCCCAGGCACAAAAAGGCTGCTTATGAAATTCTGTATAAAATTAAACCACTGATCTCGTATTTCAAGGTGTTTGGCTACCCATGCTTTATTTTGAACCTAAAAGATTCCATTTCAAAATTTGCAGCCAAAATTGATTGTGGTTATCATCTGGGATACTCAACCACTGCCAAGGCCTACAAAGTGTTCAATACACGGACCAAGGCAGTGGAGGAGACTTTGAATGTAAAGTTCAATGAACTTTCATCAATGAAAATCCCAGCAAATCCTGCAGATCTGTTTGATCTTGAAAAATTTACTTTTGAAAATACTGCTGTCAAGACCAACAGTGCAGGTCCATCAGAGGATACAACACCAGACTATGGGTATGAAATCATCATCCCTCAAAGGTCTGCCACAAAGGGAAAAGCACCAACTGTTCAAAACAGTTGTCAAAGCTCAACCACTGCTACCTCAACGGTTGTTGACCAAAGTAGCCCATCCACCACTGCTTCCACATCCTCAAACACTGCTGACAAAAGTCCCCAAACAATGGATAAAAGTCAGCAGGTGTCCACTTCATTACCTCCTATTCCACCACCTTTTGAAGCCACTGCTGGATCAACAAAGTCACTAGCAGTGGTTAGCTCAGATGATACACATTTGCAGCCTTCACCAAAAAATGCCATCATACCATACCAAGGAGATTTAATCTTCTTGAGATCTCATCCACCTGATCAAATCGTTGGCAACATAAATGAAGGGGTGCTCACAAGAAGTCAAACCCAAAACATTTGTCTTTTTGCTGGTTTTTTATCACTCCATCAGCCTGTCAAGTACCAAGAGGCACTGAAAGACAACAGCTGGGTAGAAGCCATGCAAGAAGAGCTCCAACAGTTTAAAAGACAACAAGTATGGGAGCTTGTACCACTGCCAGAAGAGGTTAGTCCCATTGGCACAAAGTGGGTCTTCAAAAACAAAACAGATGAAAGGGGCATTGTTGTCAAGAATAAAGCTAGGCTTGTGGTTCAAGGTTACAGACAGGAAGAGGGGATTGATTATGATGAAACATTCGCCCCTGTTGCAAGATTGGAAGCCATTAGACTGTTCCTGGCCTTTGCTGTCAACCACAACATGAAGGTGTTTCAAATGGATATCAAAAGTGCTTTCCTCTATGGTACAATTCAAGAAGAGGTATATGTTTGTCAACCTCCAGGTTTTGAGGATCCATTTTATCCAGATCATGTCTACAGGCTAAACAAAGCCTTGTATGGCTTGAAACAAGCACCAAAGGCCTGGTATGAAACTCTTTCCAACTTCCTACTCTCAAATGGTTTCAAAAGAGGTACCATTGATAAAACACTGTTTCTAAAATGGAGAGGGAAGGATTTAATGATTGTCCAGATTTATGTGGATGACATTATTTTTGGAAGCACATGTAACTCAATGTGTGAAGAGTTTAGAGAACTCATGACAGCTGAGTTTGAAATGAGTGCAATGGGTGAGCTGCAATGCTTTCTTAGTCTCCAAGTTCAGCAAATGCAAAATGGAACTTTCATTCATCAAAGCAAATATGCTAAAGAACTTTTGACAAAATTTGATATGAATGATTGTAAACCATGCAGCACACCCATGGCAACAAATAAGCTTGTCATGTCTGATGAAAAGGATGAGCTGATTGACCAAACTTTATATAGAAGCATGATTGGGTCTTTATTGTACCTAACTGCATCTAGACCAGACATCATGTTTGCAACATGTGTTTGTGCAAGAAGTCAATCAGCTCCCAGAAAATCCAACCTCATTGCTGTAAAAAGGATATTCAGATACATAAAAGGTGCTCCCACACTTGGTATCTGGTATCCAGCTAATTGGAATATCAAGCTTTCAGGATTTTCAGACAGTGACTTTACTGGATGTAACACCACAAGGAAGTCCACATCAGGAGGGTGCCAGTTTCTAGGTGATTGCTTAGTCTCATGGCAAAGCAAAAAGCAAGCAGCTGTTTCCACATCCACTGCTGAAGCTGAATACATTGCTGCTGCAAGCTGTACAGCCCAACTCCTGTGGCTTCAAAATCAGTTACTGGATTTTGGTATCACTGCCCTAAAGACACCACTCATGTTGGACAGCCAGGCAGCAGAAAATATCATCAAAAATCCAGTTTCTCACTCTACCACCAAACACATCGACATCAGACATCACTTTGTGAGGGATTGCTATGAAAAAGGTTTGATTTCTCTGCATCATGTCCCAACTAAAGACCAGCTGGCAGATGTGCTCACAAAAGCACTTGTTACAGCCACTTTTGAAAGCTTGGTCTCTAGGATTGGGATGCTGAACATGGAATAATGAGCAACATCTTGTTTTTCTATGAATAAAAGCAACAAAATGTTTTCAGAAAATCAAAAATTCATCCTTAAAAATAGCTAACAATGAAATTTTCATTAAAATCCTTAAAAGTCTGCCATAACCACTGATTGTTCAAAAGTTTGCTCTACTTCAAAAGTCTGTCCACTGCTGAAAGTCAACCCCTGTTCTCTCATTCCTTTGATAAACTCTGTTGCTCAAAAGCAGTGTATTATCCACTGATATGCTATCCACTGATAGTGAAAATCATCCACTGCTTTCATACCACTGCCTTCATCAGTCCCTTTCATAAAAGTACTGTCCTTCACTTTCACCAGGGGTTGTCACGTGGGCAGTACATAGTGGTCAGACCTTTTGTAACGGCTGCCACGTCAGCATTCACTTTCTTCCCTATAAAAATCCCCCACTCACCACCAAAACAGGGTTTTACTGTCGAATTGAATTCTTAAAAGTTCTCTTCTCAAAGCAGTTTTTCATCTCATCTTTCACAAATTTCTTCGATCATTCTCCTCAAAAATGACAAAATCGAAGCCATCTGCAAAACCCACTTCCAAATCATCATCGAAAACAGCCTCTCAAAAGGCAATCTCCACCGAAATCCCATATAAATCATCTCACAATCACCTGGGTCTTCTCACAAAACCAGGAACCACCAATGTTTTCGATTCCATCATTGACACCATGGCAAAATCAAAGTACAAAACTTTGTTCACCGCCGATGCACCAATCTATTTGGAGACCCAAAGAGAGTTCTGGAAGAATGCAATCCTTGAAAAACAAGGAGACACTGCAACCACCATACACTCTTCTATAAAGGGTAAAGCTGTCCAAATCACGCCACAATCCATTTCAGAGGTCTTTCAACTCGATGATCAGGAAGGTAAAACTTCTTTCACTAAAAACGAGTTACAAACTGACTTCATTGAAAGAGGGTATGAAGCCACAATGATGAAGAAACTTACCTTACAAAAAGGTTATTTTCCTTCTGCAACCAGATTTTTATTTCATACCCTCCTACTATGTGTTTCAAACAAAACCACTTCTTTCAATGAAATCCCTTTAAAGATTCAAAATCTGGGATATGCAATTCTTCAAGAAGAAAATTTTAACTATTCTCGGGAAATCTTTAAAGATTTGGTTAATAATGTTGAAACAAAATCATTCTTACTGTTTCCAAGGTTTTTAAGTTACTATTTTGAAAAGAAATTCAGTAAGGATGATTTAGCAGCAATAATTCAAGGTAATCCTACTCAAATAAACAGTTTAACAACTGAAACTTTTTCAAGAATGTTAGCACCTTGCAAAACACAAGCAGAGGTGCCTGAGCAGAATTTAGCAGCTACCACTGCTCCTCAGGTATCTGCTGCTGAGCCCACTGCTCAAGGTGATCAAAGCAGCAGAACAATTGTTTTGAAACCCACACCTACAAATCCCAAAAAGCCAAACAAAAAGAAAAATCAAAACCCCCCAAACCAATCAAAACGGCAACTCTGGAGGATGAGATACCAGAGCTACTGCCTGTGACAACACAAATGTCACAAGAAACCACTGCTGCTACTTCCTCACAGCAGTTGGTACAAATATCTCAACCCATAACCAAAACTCCTCCTGCTTCTTCACAAAAAGAACAGGTTGTACACATAGGGCCACCACATTATGATGCTCTGGAAACACTCGTTTCCATCATCCACAGTCCAATGCCCGGGGCAAATTCTCTTTCTACACCCAACCTCACATCCACAATTCCACCAAAAACACAACTTTTGTTGGATGCAATAGATTTGAACCAGGCATTACTCAGTCCTTCTCAATCACCTGTTAATGAGAATATGCCTCAACAAATGACTGAGCCTGATGTATCATTCCTTGCTAACCCACCAACAGAACCTGAGGAGGTTACACCCATTGAGTTACAAGTAACTCTTGGTGGTAATCCAAGTGAAGCAGCCACTACAACTGTTGAACCCACTGGTTTACAGTTGGACAGTGGTTACATTCATAAGACTTCCTTGGAGGCAATTCCTTTTATAGCACCTCTGCCAACCACCAGTGGATTTATTTATCCTACTGGCAACATCAAAAGGTTGTCAAGTGTTGAAAGGAGAAGACCCCAGTACCAAGAAAAAGGGGCATCAGTGGTTAATGTTTGGAGTATACTCCCTACTTCTACCACTGATAAAACCACTGTTTGTGGGAAATCAGATGATCCCATTAAATTGGGTGATGGTTTAAAGTACCAAAAATTGACGGATCGTGTTGAAAAGCTTGATAACTCTGTTGCAGAACTCAAAGACATGCTACAACAGTTGTTACAAGTACAAAAGGTACAATCCACTACTGTTCCACCTCAAGCACCTGCTCCACATCAGGCACCTGCTACAAATGAGCTTTGGAATCTATTTCAATCTTTTCTCCATCAACAAGCACAAATAGCAGATCAGTAACATGAAAAACATGTTCAACAGCTGAGAAATGCAATGGAGTCCAGGTACAAGAACACTCAGGCTGATCTAAAGGCTCTCAAAACTCAGATTCTGCACACCACTGGCATTGCTCCTCCAACTGTTCTCTTCATTGATCAACTTCCCCCAGATAATGCCAAAAAGGGGGAGAAAATTAAGGAGTGGAAAAAGAAGGGAATAGAGGATGGTCTCTACATTGAACCAGAAAATGCAAACATGACCAAACAAATCCCTCTGCCAGATGGAAGCAAGAAAATTGATGTGACCACAAATGCACTGGCAGAAGCAGTTGCAAGTGTAAAAAGGGATAGAGAGGCCAAAAAGAAAGCCAGGGTGGATTATCCGGATCAGGGTACTTCAGGGTCAAAAGATGATGAAAATCTTGTTGATGAAAAGAAGAAGCCTACAAGAAGAGTAAGGCTACCCAAATCCATTCCAACCAGACGTTCAAAGTCTGTTCCAAAACCACCACCTAAAACAGTTGTTGTAACTCCTGTTGCACCCACTACTGTTGGTACTTCAGTGGTTTCAACATCTGCTCCCACTTCAACACATACCACTTCAACACACACTACATCCACTGCCTTACCACCATCACCACCAAAGACAAAATCACCTCCTGCAAAAAGGCAGAAGACAGCAGTTGTTACAACATCTGCTGTAAAGACAACAGTGGTTGGAACAACAGTTGTTTCAACAACTGTTAGTCAATCACAAACCACTGCCACTACATCCACCACCACTGTTCCATCCAAAACATCATCAGCCCCTCCTCAAACAAAGAGGAGAAGGCTAATTCTCAAAGATGATGACACTTCACCATCTCAAACATCTTCAAAATCTTTAGCTCTTGTCACAATACCAAAACCAGTTCCTCTCTCTTCAGTTCGAATGCACAAGCCCTTACCTCCTACAGGTGTTCAATTTCCTCTTGAACTAGCAGCTGTTAGAGAAGAAATAAAATCTTTTTACTATGAGGATGACCCTGCCAAAAGGAGTTTGCCATCAATAAAAGGATATCCCTGGCCTAAAAATGTTGATGAATATTTGAAGATCAAGGCCAAGCAAGCAGAGGATATCTAAAAAAAAAACACACAAGGGAAATCTGACAAAGAAATTTCTAGAAACTATCAATATCTGCTCACACAAGTCAGATCCTTAGAACAATTTGCAAAAAATGCCAGTCAACAAATTTCAGAAAGAGCAGCTGAAACTTTGAAGAAAGACTACATTGAAAGCATCATGGCTCACAAGAAGTACAAAGGAGAGAGATACATGTACAAAGAGTGGACTGTTCCTGAGCTTGAAAATGAAGCAACAAGAATTCAAGACATGATAAAAAGGAAAGTCACTCACACTCCTCCTGACTGGGCAAAGTTTAGAAAGAATGTACCTGACAAACAGGTAGAACTGAAAAGAATGAAAGAAGAACTGGTTGCTGCTGAATATGGAAACAAAAGACAAATTGCTAGATGGAAAGAAGATGTGGTCAGGATCACCTACAAAAGGTTGGAGGAATTAAGAAAGAAAGATCCAAAAGTTCCTCAAAAGCCTGACTATCCTGAAGCAGAGGTTTCAAAAAGACCATCAAAGCTGCAAATCAGGAGAACCACTGCTCCAACTGGTGCTGCCATCTATAAAAGAAGGACACACAAACAGTTGGGAGGTGAAACCATGCAAGAGATGATAAAAGGAGATGACATTGTAAAAGAAGGCATAAAGAAAATGATCATAGAAACTCTTGGTTTGGATCAAACTGCAAATACTGCTCAGCCAGTTATGAATAGGCCAGCCTCACCAAATACCTCTACAAATAAACATCTCGCAAGAAACCCACCAGGCTAAAAAATACAAAAGTGGGAAACTGACAAACAGACCTGCGTATTGACTTTGCTCAGGTCTGGTGGAGAAGTGGAGAAAATATCAAGGGAACAAGCTCTTGGCCTGAGTCTTGAAGATTTGCAGGATCTCCTTGATCTTCCACTTAGCAGGGATGATGAAGACACATAGATGCCCTAGACTTTGAACTACAATTTAAAGGTCAGATAAGGGAACTGTTGATGAGGCAATAAATGTCCACAATAATGAAGAGTTTTGGCATTATCTGTTCCAGGGGGAGATTGTTGGGATTGAACCCTATCAGAGGAACAGATAATTAAAGCCAAAACTGGATCAGAGCAGTGGATCCAGAATAAGCAGATGTTTACATACAAGTCTCTCCCCTTGAAAGTGATTTCAACATCTGCTGACCTCCTATCTGCTGATCTTGCAAACTGCTGACCTACAACTGCTGCTCAAGTAAAGAACTGATGAAAGACTAAAGCCCTGCTGATTCAATCTACTGCCTTGAGTCAAGCACTGCTGATCCGGACAAGTACTGCTGGGTTCACAGCAGTGGAAAGTTGCAGCAGCTGATCTATAGTCAGTTTTGTAATGTAATGTAATAGCAGTAGTTAACATAGCAGTGTTTGTATAGATCAGAGGTTAGAGTTTGTTAGGAGGTTAGATGTCACTTTCATGGTGACGTCAGCTAAGATGCTCAGTGGTTTGCTAGTGCCTATAAATAGTTCAGTACTTTGTACTGTTCTATTAGCTCTTTTTCATCATCGTCTTCTTTGCACGAACAAACAACTGAGCTCTGGCTGAGGGGGAGTTTGCATTCATTCATCAATCATTGTAATCGTTATTGAAATAAATTCAATCTTCCGATTCATTGTGAAAAGATGTTTGATCAAAGTATTACTCTCGTTTGATTGTATGCAAAGTTTGTTTACATCATAATTCCGCTGCACAGTCATCCATTTTCATTTTAATTACAAACACAAAATACAATCAGAAACAAACTCAGATCCAACAGAAACGAAGCTGAAATTCCGAGACTACCCAAGCCCGAACTGAAACTGAAGTCGAGCACCCAAATGACACCACCACCTATGCCGTGACGTCGGCCTGCCAGGTGCCGTCGCCAGCATCGCACCACTACCACCACCACTCCGATCCTTCCTGAAATCATGCCGGAACAAAGTGGATCGTCACAGATCTTGAAAGAAAGGAGGAGAGGAAGTCAAGAACACTCACCGGAGAATAATCGCGAACCCGTGACTGCATAATACTCGTAGGCCGTCTCCGATCATCATCAGCAACCAAAATCATCATTCTTGTGAGAAAGAGGGACCGAGAAGAGGGGGTGTTTGCAGTTGGGAGCTTGTCGAGGGGGGGGGGTCTGGTGTGCGTCGGCTGACTGGAGAGGTGTCGGCCGAGAGTTCCGATCTCCAGTGATCGGAGTAGTGACGTGAAGAGAGAGGGCAGCAGGTGTGTGCGGCTGTATATGCTTTTGAATTAGGGTTTTCTTGCAAAAAATGAAGGAGATGAGTGTAAGGAGCCTTTTTATAGTTAGGTTTTAAATGTGGGTTGGGCCTAGGGCCCGTTAGCGTGTTTTGAGCGGCCCGATAATCCTTCGAAGCCAACTTTTCGAACCCGAACTTCGTAAAACGTCGTAAAATATTTTAACGAGGCTTGAAACTCTAAGAATCATGTCGGTAATCGTTTATTGGTCGCGTATGTTCGTCGGTGCGTTAAATCACGTAAAACGTTCTGTTTGCCGTTTCTAATTTGTTTTTCGATCCGGTTTTAACTATGAGCATTAGAATTCGAAAGCGAAGCTAAATATATCAAATATTTTTTTTTCGAGTTAATACGCGTGTCTGATGCTTCGTTTCATTGCCGATGCGTTCCTTTAGTCGCGTTTTCGTTCACGTTTGCGCTTTGTGCCGTTCGAAAGCGTGATGTTTTCGTGAAACACCATTCATGTGTTTAGATTATACGTATAGACTTCGTATTCGTTGGCGTTGCCAGTAGTTTGTACGGTGTCAGTTCGTATTCATTTAACGCTTAGCAAGTTTCCCCAGAAATCACCATACGAGCACTGTAAAGTCTGATGGGCGTTCCTAGGCATTCCAATAGCCTAATCGAGTTAATCCGTGCCTAAAACACTACTTATTATTGCCATAAACGTTTGTTAATTGCGTAATTAGAAGCCGTTAATTACCGGTTGTCACAGCAAGTGCACCCATCGCGAGCGTAGTATAGGAAGATACTGAGGTCGTCCAAGGACACAAGAGCTTTTAGTACCTGTTTATCGTCAACGTCTAATCGATCTAAATTTTTGAAAATAGTTTTTAAAACATGAAAATAAATCTAAGAAGTAAAAGATAAATAAATGAAAAAACAAATAGACAAGATAAAATCACTTGGATCCAACTCATCTTTAATGTACCCTTTGATGATTTTCGCACTTTCAGACTTTTTAAGAGATTATCTTCGTTATAGTAGTAGGCCCCTCTTTTGAAGGTGACGTTACCCTCAACCCAGTGATTTGAGTCAGCAGGGATAAAATCCCAAAGGGTCGGAATATTGAAAGACAATTAAGTAAGTTATTAATGCGAAAAGTGGTATGCCCCTCTTTTGAAGGTGACGTTGCCCTCGGCTAAGTGGTTTGAGTCAGCAAGGATACAATCCCAAGAAGCCAGTTTAAAGTATTAATAGTAGTTTACATTAGAGATGGGCATAATAACCGGTTCCAAACCCGAACCGGTAGAACCGACCCGTACCCGGTTCCAGTTCCAACCCGATGTATAGAAGAACCGGTTCCGGGTTCAAAATACCCGGCGGTTCTTACCCGGTTCCATATTTCTTGATAATAAACGGGTCGTCCCCGGTTCCTACCTATAACAACCCTCCTAGAACCCTTAACGTGACCCTAGATGTCTTAAAATATACCCCGTATGCAATAAACAAGCCCGAAATACCCTAATATTTACAAAAATCAAATAAAAACAAATATTATAGTCGCTCGCGGGCCTCGACGTAGTCACCATGGGTCTGTCGCGGGGCGCAACGGCCTAAACTTGTCCAGCACACAATTGTGCCACGTGTCGAACGCATTGCAAGGCTACCTCTTGACTCGACAAACCTATTACCGCTACGTGGGCTCTCGTGGGGTGCGACAGACTGGCCGATCAGCCTATAAATGGGGTGGTCGAGCTCAGTTGTTCAATCGTTCAAAAATCAATTCTCTCTCAATTTCTCTGATAGTAGAAATTATACCCAGGCATAATACCCACTATAAAGCGAAGCTCTGCCTCGTTGTAAGTACTATAACCCTGCTATTACCCTACACGATTGATTTAGGATTCCGTAACGCATGTCAAGGCTCTGCCTGACTCAGTCGTTGGAGTTCTTGTAACGCCCTGCTTCTTCGTACTTTCCATAATTAGAAAGTCTCGTCTTGTATTTCTATTTTTGGAAATCTTGTATTCCTTGTAATCGTATTTCGTTGTATCATTGTAAAATCTGAGACTTTGATCCTAATGAAACGAATCTTTTATACATCGTTTATACATGTTTATACATTGTTACGTGCACTCGTTTGATACATGGTTCGTAATTCGCATAAACATATGTTTAATTCATAAACAATGATCGTGTATTCGCAATTCTTAAATCTTTCGTATGTTCAAGCACTTGGTTATTCGATTATAAAATTAAGTTATATGCTTTTTGTTTGATTAATAACTAAATGTAAATCATTCATACTTGTTTCATATGACACACTTAATATATCGCAAGTTGGTGTAATTAACATGTCTCTTAATCCTTTTAGGCCTTGATAACATGTTAAATGCACATTAGGCTTTATGTAGCATCTTAATTATATAAAATACCTCTTATTTATATATTTTACATCATTTAAACATCAAAAAAAAAGCTGCCAAACAGCCCTTGCAATCAGCCAACTATGGCTGAATTATTTCTTTTTTATTGCTTAAACTCTCACCTAATTGTATTAAATGATCACCCAACTTAACCCTAATCCTTCCCCCAATAAATACCACTTATAACCAGCATCCCTACCACTTTTGCAACACTAAAAACTCTCAAAACATCCTCCAAACCATAGCTGAAAGCAAGAGTTCGAGCAGATTGAGCACCTCTTACGAAAGTGAGCATAACACAATCATTTCTTATCCGATTCACTCGATTCTTTTTCCTACTACTTTGTATTGACTTTAGCTACGTTTCCATGAGTTTTCCCTGGAAAACCAGAGCCTGGAATGTTGCCAAAAGGGCTCCAAAGTGGACTGATTTTTCTGTTCTTGTTTCAAACTTTGATAAACTTGTTTAAACTTGAGGAAACTCATCTCAAACCTATGTCCTTATGCTTATAACCACTTCTATGATTAGTTAGGCTTAAAAAAAAGGTTGAGACATTCAAAATCAGAGGTATAAACCTCACATACTTTCTGTTTTGTTCAAGGGTTTTAACCCACAAGTGATGCTCAAGTTCAAGACTTGATGATTGTGTGATTTAGGATTAGCTTGGGCTAACCTACATGAAAATCCACACATTGCTTGATGTTTTCTCATAGATTAGTTGTTCATATTCTATTGTTTCTTGTAAGTTCATGACCCTCCTTGTTGTTCATAACAACAAGTGTAGTGGTGAACAACAGAGGTACCTAAATGGAAGCTTTGTTCTTCCTACCTCATGTATGAATTCCATGATACTTAGAGGTGCCTAAATGAAGACTTTAATCTTCTACCTCATGCTTGACTTATATGATATAATATACACTATGTAATACTTATGTAACAACCAAATAATCGAACTCTTGGTGATGAACTAACGGACATTCGTTAAGCTAGTAGATTGTATCATCTTAGGCCTTGACAACTTGTCACGATTCTAATGGAACTTTGTTCCATGAAATCATTTAAACTCTTTTAGAGTTTCATAGTGTCAAGAACAAGTGTCATAGGTGTTAGATGATTATTTTCATATGTTTATTTTTCATGTTATTTAAACTCCAAATCCCTAGAACCATATGTAAACACCTCTTAAACTCCAAATCGAACACATTCAACTTCCTAGTCTCAACAACTTCGTCACATGGGATAATCGGAAAGCATATGCAACTTTATGAGTGCACTTGACCCATTTTCCTTTTAATACACTTTGGGTGCAACATGTTTTACTTGTTAAAATGCACGATTCACAAACATGCTTTTATTCGTTCAATCCTTATACATGCTTTGCTATGCTTAGGTTCATGCTAGAATACATACTACTTGTTAACTCGGCTTAACAATTATAGCGCTATAGGAGTAGCACACCAGCCGACGGGGTTTTTTTGAGTCTTTATTCTATAACGGTCTCGTCACTTTTGTGTCGAGGGATGCTAAATACTAGTGGACCCTAGAGTTGACATATTGTTATGCTTGATAGATTGACCTTGTATACCAATTGCTATGTTGGATTGAAAATACCTTTTTATACATATGCCACGAGTCTAAAACTAGTGTACTCGCCAATACCTTTGTATTGAACTATGCTTTTAAAACATGTTGCAGGTTTAGCGATGATGTTGATGATGCATGTAATCTAGTAGGATGCTTAGATACACACTTTAAATTTTGTATTTTATTTGTATTGTATTTCATTATTCATGTTGTATTTGTTTCAAATCCTTGTAATTGACCCTTTAGAAATGAAATGAAAATTTATCATTTAAATACTTGTCACAAATAGTGTTATGAAGTCTCCTGCAATCTATTTCATCTCACTCCGATGTTTCCGCCATTGGTTGGGGTGTGACAGATTGGTATCAGAGCCATAACTATAGGGAATTAGTAAAAAAAATTGCCTGACCTAGTCTATAGTTAAGCACCAAATTCGACCATACTTGCTTTACATGCTATTTTTATGAAACATCTTTATGTGCTATTCTTGCAATGTCTTTTACTTGTTAATTTCTTGAAATGCTTTATGTGCTTATACTTGTTATTATTATTTTGAACATACGTCTTTTTACTCGTTTATACTAAAAACGAAACCACTCGTAATGCACAAACGAGACAACTTCACCAAAATAGGCGTGAAACCCACAATTTGGTGAACAACTCTCAATTCGTCTACTTTTCCTTTTTACATGAAATTCACCATCAAGTTAGGAGTGAAATCCCCACCTTGATGGAGAAATTCAAATTTCAAATTCTAGTGGACCCTCGTCAAAGTGTTGAAATTAAATTTTGACCCGACGAGTACCAACCACACTTAGGATACGAAATCGTCAAGTTAGGGGTGAAACCCGCACCTTGCCGACTAGGTCCACTCCTTGATTTTTCATAAATCCCGCCAAGTCTCGAAATTTCGATTGATTTGGGACATGTAGTAACCAGAAGGGTAAATACCGTTAACCGACTTTCAGCGAGAGTATTCCACCTATTAGGCCAAAGCATGCTCCGCAAATTCGAAAGACTTTTCGACCACTTTAGTTAGTCAAAGTTCCGTTTTGGAACCATCCAAATTTTAATCGAACATGTGTTTCTATTATGTATCATATATGATGCAATCTTTCAAATTCAAATTTACTTTTGCTGTATTCTTCTCACACACACAACATATTAAACATTTTTCATACATTTATACACATGCATGATTTCGAAAACGTCACCAATTAGATTTACATTTCTTATAACCACAAAATGGAGACATATCATCGAGATATGAGTGATTTCCTTACCTTGACGATTAACGCCACTCCCTTTTTTTTTCTAAAACGACCTCACCAACGAGTTAGGGGTGATTCCCTTACCTAGGTGATCGTTACCAAAACTTTCCTTCAAAATACCTTATCATGCCAACACAATCATGTTTTATACCTAAATCACTTATCAATTACCGAAATACCTACTTATATCAATTTCAAAAAACATTGTTTTATCAAATATACTTCCTATCCTACAATCTATTTTCACCCAACTCATATACACGAGATCCTTAATCATGTCTTAAAACGTTTTATTACCCGAATTTCAAAACCTTACGAAATGCTACCTATCAATTTAATCGGTCCAATGAGTCTCTTGCCCATGAACTTCATATTCGACTTAATCACTACAACACACTCACGTTATATCACCATACTAAACTTTCCTCATATACTTATAAGATCTTATAGATGTTATATGATCGTTTTACCAAAGACTCTTTTCAACATCAACAAATAAATTGCTAAAACTCTTTTCAATGATCACTAAGTCCATTTTGCTAAATTTCTTTTCTAAGAATCAACGTTTTCCCAAGAACCTCCACAATTCAAAAACTTCTTGTTTTGATACCAACGAAGCGAACCTATTATTTTTGAAAACCATTCCTACACCGCTCAATTTGTCATTCAAATCTCAAAACGCGTGGGCAAGAAGACTTCATAGGGACCGACAATCTTCAACTTACGTAAATTATTTAAAAAAAAACAAAAGTAGCATTTCCATTCATTACAAAAGAGGTTATGCATAACCATTGAGTAATTTATATCCTCTTACATTTACAAACTACATTCTATCTTCCAAACCAAACTCAATCTATTTTGATTCGATAAACTCGACGTTTTGCTTGACCACTATACATGCATATCATCGTGCACATTTTAGTCGACATCTTGCGACAATTTCATTTATATCGTTCGTATTTACAAACTCAACCTTTTTAAACGCTTTTATACGCTTAAATTCGTTGTGTTCCAACATATACTATATACGTAATCCTTATTACTCGTACCTACACTCATACTCATAACGATACATTTTATGATTTTACTTATACTCATACTACTATGCGTTTAGTGTTTATACTCATACTTACGTGTATATGCATACTTAAACTTATACTTATGCTCATACTTTCATTCATACTCATGATTCATACATTCGTACCCGTACGTGAGCGTAATCCGAGGGATTCGCTTACGTGGGTCCCAAACATACCTAAGCATGGACTTGCTTATATACTATATACTTATACGTACACATTCTTAGTTTTAAATTATGTATACCCTGATTCGTACACAACTAGTACAAGCTATGCGGATCATGCGACGATCAAAATAATCGTGGATGCACACGGGATTATAGTGATAGGCGTATGAAAACCATAGAGTGTACTACTGTGTATGGTAAGACACGGAACGTAACATGACACCGAATAACGAGACAGACGTAACGTGATCAAAACATGGTGGATACGCCGCCGGTACTTCCTATATATAAGTGTTTTCATCATGTTACCAAACTTTCGTAAGACGTGCCATGAGAAATTCAGTGTTTTGCAGACCCTTTAGACCTAATTCAAACTTTAAACAACTCACAAACACATTATATCCAATTATCCATGACGAGACTTCATTCTTAACACATCACCTTCGTGTATCCAATACTTATGCCGTTCTGATACTCGTATTTGTCTTTTAGATCAATCGTCCACTTTCATATCTCCCATTATTCTGCATTATCCTCGTCCTTATTCGAACCCCGTTAACAATCTAACCTGTTGAAACATTTGAATCCTACCCTATCCCTTACTTTTTAAAACTACCTGGCTATTCTTAAACTCCCACACGAACTACCACACTTTTCATCGAATACAAACCGTTTTATATACAAAATTTTCCTTCCTAATACGACACATTTTTAATACGTCTCCAATTTTGAATTGCTTAAAATCGTTTTACCTAAACACGGTTCACTCATGCTTATGCCTCAAAACCATTTTAGCCAAACAAATTTTCTTACAAATCGATTTTGCCGTTCTTCAAAATTTCATACTTTTAACATTTCAAAAATTTCAAGTCTCAATTTTAAATAATCACCTTTTTATTTAAAACTCTTTCAAGGCTTCCTCTTGAATAAATTTCGGGATGAAATTTCCTAAAGGAAGGGAGACTGTAACGCCCTGCTTCTTCGTACTTTCCATAATTAGAAAATCCCGTCTTGTATTTCTATTTTTGGAAATCTTGTATTCCTTGTAATCGTATTTCGTTGTATCATTGTAAAATCCGAGACTTTGATCGTAATGAAACGAATCTTTTATACATCGTTTATACATGTTTATACATTGTTACGTGCACTCGTTTGATACATGGTTCGTAATTCGCATAAACATATGTTTAATTCATAAACAATGATCGTGTATTCGCAATTCTTAAATCTTTCGTACGTTCAAACACTTGGTTATTTGATTATAAAATTAAGTTATATGCTTTTCGTTTGATTAATAACTAAATGTAAATCATTCATATTTGTTTCATATGACACACTTAATATATCACAAGTTGGTGTAATTAAAACATGTCTCTTAATCATTTTAGGCCTTGATAACATGTTAAATGCACATTAGGCTTTATGTAGCATCTTAATTATATAAAATACCTCTTATTTATACATTTTACATCATTTAAACAACAAAAAAAATAATAATAAAAGCTGCCAAACAGCCCTTGCAATCAGCCAACTATGGCTGAATTATTTCTTTTTTATTGCTTAAACTCTCACCTAATTGTATTAAATGCTCACCCAACTTAACCCTAATCCTTCCCCCAATAAATACCACTTTTAACCATCCTCCCTACCACTTTTGCAACACTAAAAACTCTCAAAACATCCTCCAAACCGTAGCTGAAAGTAAGAGTTCGAGCAGATTCAGCACCTCTTACGAAAGTGAGCATAACTCGCTCATTTCTTATCTGATTCACTCGATTCTTTTTCCTACTACTTTGTATTGACCTTAGCTACGTTTCCATGAGTTTTCCCTGGAAAACTAGAGCCTGGAATGTTGCAAAAAGGGCTCCAAAGTGGACTGATTTTTCTGTTCTTGTTTCAAACTTTGATAAACTTGTTTAAACTTGAGGAAACTCATCTCAAACCTATGTCCTTATGCTTATAACCACTTCTATGATTAGTTAGGCTTAAAAACAAGGTTGAGACATTCAAAATCAGAGGTATAAACCTCACATACTTTTTGTTTTGTTCAAGGGTTTTAACCCACAAGTGATGCTCAAGTTCAAGACTTGATGATTGTGTGATTTAGGATTAGCTTGGGCTAACCTACTTGAAAATCCACACATTGCTGATGTTTTCTCATAGATTAGTTGTTCATATTTTATTGTTTCTTGTAAGTTCATGACCCTCCTTGTTGTTCATAACAACAAGTGTAGTGGTGAACAATAGAGGTACCTAAATGGAAGCTTTGTTCTTCCTACCTCATGTATGAATTCAATGATACTTAGAGGTGCCTAAATGAAGACTTTAATCTTCTACCTCATGCTTGACTTATATGATGTAATATACACTATGTAATACTTATGTAACAACCAAATAATCGAACTCTTGGAGATGAACTAATGGACATTCGTCAAGCTAGTAGATTGTATCATTTTAGGCCTTGACAATTTGTCACGATTCTAATGGAACTTTGTTCCATGAAAACATTTAAACTCTTTTAGAGTTTCATAGTGTCAAGAACAAGTATCATAGGTGTTAGATGATTATTTCATATGTTTATTTTTCATATTATTTAAACTCCAAATCCTTAGAACCATATGTAAACACCTCTTAAACTCCAAATCGAACACATTCAACTTCCTAGTCTCAACAACTTCGTCACATGGGATAATCGGAAAGCATATGCAACTTTGTGAGTACACTTGACCCATTTTCCTTTTAATACACTTTGGGTGCAATATGTTTTACTTGTTAAAATGCACGATTCACAAACATGCTTTTATTCGTTCAATCCTTATACATGCTTTGTTATGCTTAGGTTCATGCTAGAATACATACTACTTGTTAACTCGGCTTAACAATTATAGCACTATAGGAGTAGCACACCTCCTGACGGGGTTTTGTTGAGTCTTTATTCTATAACAGTCTCGTCACTTTTGTGTCGAGGGATGCTAAATACTAGTGGACACTAGAGTTGACATATTGTTCTGCATGATAGATTGACCTTGTATACCAATTGCTTTGTTGGATTGAAAATACCTTTTTATACATATGCCACGAGTCTAAAACTAGTGTACTCGCCAATACCTTTGTATTGAACTATGCTTTTAAAACATGTTGCAGGTTTAGCGATGATGTTGATGATGCATGTAATCTAGTAGGATGCTTAGATACACACTTTAAATTTTGTATTTTATTTGTATTGTATTTCATTATTCATGTTGTATTTGTTTCAAATCCTTTTAATTGACTCTTTAGAAATGAAATGAAAATTTATCATTTAAATACTTGTCACAAATAGTGTTATGGAGTCTCTTGCAATCTATTTCGTCTCACTCCGATGTTTCCGCCATCGGTTGGGGTGTGACAGTTCTGTCTCGTGTGTACACCCGATTGATCTAGGATTCCGTAATGCATGTCAAGGCTCTGCCTGACTCAGTCATTGTAATTCTGTCTCGAGTTGTACGGTTAATGTGCTTTGGGTTATTTTACTAACATGTGTGCATTGTTTAATTTTAATAGATAATAACCAGGAGAATCAACAGGAAGCTATAGTAGTATCACCTAAGGCAACAATGTGAGTACATTTCTCTTTTATAAACACTTTTTGTGAGTCAAAATGTCTTACCAAAACCTCAAATGTTTTCAAATACAATTACAGTGATTAAGTCTTTATAATTCTACAATTGATGCCAGTATTATGGGGTTTGTATACAGTACTTGATAACCTTCACAATTGGGCACGAGTATCCAATGTGTGATATGACCATAGTCACAGATCCGTCGAGTGAGACGTACTCACCGAGTAATTGTGTAGATATAAACATTGTAATCGCCCTTAATACTGTAATGTGTAAACAACTGATGCTTTACCAAAATGGAATGTACTTGCCAGTATTTCTTGCTGATAAAATATTTTTAAAACGCGTTTCAGGTAATACAATGTGAAAGCCAAATAGAAGCCAGCTGGAGAGCACTGAAGGCTTAGAAAAATGGCTATAAAAGTTACCTAAATAAAAAGGAGTTTTTGTTTTCAATAATTAGGGTTTATCCCTACAAATGTATTGTTAAATGAAGTTGGGTTTTACCCCAATGAAGTATTATTATAAAAAGTTTGGTGTTTAACTCTGATAAAAATATTTCCTAACTACGGTCCTGATGTATTCCGCTGCCAAATTAATAAACACCGATACCACCCATCTGAGCTTGCGACACCCGCTCCCGTGGCAGGGGTCGGGGGTTGCGACAGAGAGTGGTATCAGAGCCCTAGCCACTGGTTTAAGCCAAAGAAGTGTTCTGCTAACACTTAAATTTTAAATTCTGTGTTAGGAAATAACTTATGTGTAAATATTGTTTTGTGTTATTTGACTATTTGTTAGTTTACAGTATGAGTGAGCAAGGAACTTCGGACGCTTATCGTCACTTAGATAGTTCACCAAAAGATGAGGGAACATCATCTCAACCTAACCCCTCAGGATACTCAGCCGATACTGAGGAAGGGATATTTATATTTAAGGCACAGTCTGAGGAACCCTTTACTACTAAAAACAGAGGTTGGTTTAATAGAGGAGCACATGAGAGAAGAAAGAGAATAAAGAAGTTACAACAACAGAGGGCGATAGTCAGAGCGAATAGGGAAGCAAATGCACAAACTCAGGAAACAGTCAATAGGCCACCTTGGGAAGAGGAACTAGATAGATAGTTGGCCGATTTCCATATGTTAGCCACTACAGCAGTAGACGCTAACCTAAACCAAATAGTCGAACCGCCACCGTTACCTTTATTCCCTGACCAACAAATGCTAGAACCCGACCAGGAAGACCAGTTTCCAATTCCCGATGTAGATCCCTATGAGATTCCCAGAATTCCCCCACCAAACCCATAGCTCAGTACACTGATCTTAACCCTTTAGATCCCTTTTGGAGCAGCGAATGGTGGACACAGAGTGTGATACATAATCCATACCCTTATGGACAACCTATCCCTCGACACCCTGATCCAGTACCAGCACCCATGCCACCTATGAGCTAGGAAAATTTGGAGGAACTTCGCTCATTGGTGACGAATTAGTAGAGGAAGGAGATAGAATTCGGCAAATAGAAGAAAAGATTACGTGGAAGCATGTTGAGCGTGATATACATGATTGGATACACAATACCTAGAAAATGCCTAGATATATGTGCAATTTTGTATTTTGATAAAAAAACAAAAGAAAAGAATCTATAAGATAGACTAAAATAGATACGGATGCATAGCTACTAGTATATTTGATTTCCAGTTGTAGTTTGTAATTGATGCATATATATATAGAAAGAGTAAAAGTCGCAATGATCGACGCTTTTGATCAAATTGTTTGTGTGATTGTGTACAAATATTTGTATATTCTGTGATAATTAATACTTGATAAATATTCACAAATTCAGATGGACAACAAAGTAAATCAGGAAAACCAGAATAATGAGAATACAGAAACCAAATAGATAACAGTGCCATCCAACATATAGTAGCACAAGGAATTATAGATGCTATGCCTTATATTATCAAGACTGTTAAAGAAGCAGATCTGCAAATGGAAGTAAACGCCAACACACTGAACCAAGTCATAGTGTAAACGATAATAACGGACCTATTATCCAAGCTCCAATTCCTAAAAGAAGAAGAACCGCTTCTTACAGTTGTTCTTATAAAGAATTATTGGCTTGTAAACCAATAGAATTCTCAGGCAATGAAGGAGCCATTGCAGCCTTACGTTAGATAGAAAAGACAGAAGCAGTCATAAAAATAAGTAAATGCGTAGATGAAGATAAGATTATGTTTGCTTATAATCTTTTCAAAAATGCATCCTTAGAATGGTGGAATACTATTCTCCAGTCTAGGGGAAATGACAGAGTTTATAATATGGAATGGATCAACTTTAAGGAAATGGTTGAAAGAAAATTCTGTCCTCCCAATGAAAAGGAACAAATCGCCCAATAAGTTCCTAAATCTTAGAATGACTGCAATAGACTGCAAAGGTTACACTACCATATTCTTCGAATATGATAGGATAGTGCCAACCTTAGCCTCACCTGAACCAGTGTTAATCTCCCGTTATATTTAAGGATTAATTAGTGAGATTAGACACGTAGTCAAGGCAGCTAGACCGCAAACCATAGAAGAAGAAGCAGAACTAGCCAATACCCTGACTGATGTCCTGGTACGTACACAAGAGGAAAACCAGAGAAAGAACCTAGCCCAAAAGCTTACCTAGGAATTTTGTTTTGGTAATTCCTAACGTGGAAAAGGAACAAGTTCTTCTGCACCCTACTGTAAGTTTTGTAAAAAGAAGTACTCAGGAAAGTGTGTTGTGTCCTACAACTTTTGCAAATACCCAGGACATAAGGAAGAAGATTGTAGGAGAAAGGCTAGTTCCAGGATATGCTACAATTGTGGAGAAACTGGGCATATCAAACCGAACTGTCCGAAACTAGCTCTAGCCACAACCAACAAGGCTGAGACAACTGAAGCGCCTAAGAAGAATTCCAGACATTTGTTCTGACAGCTGAGGAGCCAAGATGATTCCAGATGTGATTGCTGGTACGTTCTTAGTTAATAATGTATTTGCCAAAGTATTGTTTGACTCTAGTGCAAACCAAAGTTTTATCAATACTTCCTTCTACAAATTTATTGACCAACCCTTAGCCAAACTTCAACAAGATTGTCTGGTAGAGACAGCAAACGGAGAATCCATTAAGATAAGTGAAATCTTGCAGGGAGCAATAATAGAAATCCTGAACCATCATTTCTTTGCTAACCTTTACCCAATGAATCTAGCTGGATTCGATGTTATATTAGGAATGGATTGGTTGGTGGCCAATCATGCCAGTATTCTATGTGATCAAAAGACAGTACAAGTAAGTACACCAAGTGGTAAAAAGATCACAATCAAAGGAGATAATCTGACCAGATCGACAAAGTTCATCTCTGTGATGAAAGCTACAAGTTATGCAAGGAAAGGAGGAGTAGTATATATGATTTCCGTAATCATTAATATTAAAGGAAAAGAATTAAAAGATATTCCTGTAATATCTAAATTCTCAGACGTTTTTCCAGAAGAGTTAACTAGATTACCGCCTGATAGAGAGGTTGAATTTAGAATTCACCTAATACCAGGAACGGTACCGATTGCCAAAGCACCATATCGATTACCACCAACGGAGATGCAGGAACTGAAGAAACAATTGGACGAACTTCTTGACAAAGGTTTTATACAACCAAGTTCATCACTGTGGGGAGCACCGGTGTTATTCGTTAAGAAGAAAGACGGATCGATGCGTATGTGCACTGATTATCGAGACTTGAACAAGGTTACGATTAAGAATCGGTACCCACTACCGAGAATCGATGATCTGTTCAATCAACTTCAAGGAGCTCGATTCTTTTCTAAGATCGACTTACGCTCAGGATATCATCAACTGAAAGTAAAGGAATAGGATATTCCTAAAACTGCTTTCAGAACAAGATACGGTCATTATGAATTTACCGTCATGCCATTTGGTTTAACCAATGCCCCAGCCGCATTTATGGACATGATGAACAGGATATGTAAACTATACCTGGATAAATTCATAATTGTCTTTATAGATGATATTCTAATCTACTCTAAGAGTAAAGAGGAACATGCAGCGCATCTGCATACACTTCTAACATTATTGAGAAAAGAGAAGCTTCATGCTAAATTCTCAAAATGTGAATTTTGGTTACAAGAAGTGCAATTCCTTGGACATCTGGTTAATCATGAAGGAATTCATGTGGATCCCACAAAGATCGAGGTAATTACTAAATGGAAAGTCCCTGAGTCGCCTACGGAGGTAAGAAGTTTTCTTGGACTGGCAGGATATTATAGACGATTTATCCGAGATTTCTCTAGAATAGTCATTCCATTAACCAAACTGACCAGCAAATCAGTTAAGTTTGAATGGAGACCGAAACAGGAAGAAGCTTTTAGGATTCTTAAGCAAAGATTAACCAACGCACCAATACTCGCATTACCAGAAGGAACTGAAGACTTTATAGTTTATTGTGATGCGTCTAAGTTAGGATATGGATGTGTGTTGATGCAACGTCAAAAGGTTATAGGTTATGCCTCTAGACAACTTAAGAAACATGAAGAGAATTATACAACCCATGATCTAGAATTAGGAGCCATAGTTTTTGCCCTTAAGATTTGGAGACACTATTTATATGGAAATAAATTTGTTGTCTTCACGGATCATAAGAGTTTAAGGTACATTTTTGGGCAAAAAGAATTAAATATGAGACAGAGACGCTAGATGGAAGTTCTTAGTGATTATGATTGTGATATCCAGTATCATGTTGGGAAAGCTAATGTAGTAGCTGATGCTTTAAGTTGAAAGTATCATGAAAAGCCGAAACGAGTACGTTCTCTCAGATTAAATCTACAAGTAAATTTAAATGATCAAATTAGAGAGGTATAAGAAACAACAATCAAGGACGATGGTGAAAGTTTAAAAGGAATGATTAAGGAGTTAGAACAAGAAACATATGGAATTTGGAAGTTCCATAAGAAAAGGATGTGGATACCTAAACAAGGAAACCTACGCCACAGAATTCTAGAAGAAGCCCATAAGTCTAAGTATACGATACATCCCGGAAGTGATAAGATGCATCAAGATTTAAGGAAGAATTTCTGGTGGATAGGAATGAAAAAGGATAGCTAACTATGTTGCTAAATGTCTAACCTGTTCACAAGTTAAAACTGAACATTAGAAACCCTCAGGACTATTGCAACAGTTAGAGATGCCAATGGGAATTGATAACAATGGACTTTGTTACCAAATTACCCAAGACAAGAAAAGGAAATGATACAATCTGGGTGATTGTTGACAAATTAACCAAATCTGCTCATTTCTTACCAATGAAGGAAACTTTCAGTATGGAACAGTTAACCAAGCTTTATGTAAATGAAATAGTTTCATTACATGGAATTCCTTTATCTATCATATCTAATAGAGATAGCCGTTTTACTTCTCATTTTTGGACAAGTTTCCAAAAAGCAATGGGAACCAGGTTAAATCTAAGCACTGCTTATCATCCACAGACGGACGGATAAAGCGTAAGGACAATTCAGACGATGGAAGATATGCTTATAGCCTGTGTAATTGATTTCGGAGGAAATTGGGACGACCATTTACCATTAATAGAATTTTCCTACAATAACAGCTATCATACTAGCATTAATGTTGCACCTTTTGAGGCACTTTATGGACGAAAGTGCAGAACTCCAGTTTGTTGGGCAGAAATTGGAGAAAAGCAACTATCTGGACCTGAGATAGTGCAAGAAACAACAGACAAGATAATTCAAGTCAAGGAAAGACTAAAAGCAGCATGAGATCGTCAAAAGAGTTATGCAGATAACAAATGAAAACCTTTAGAATTTCAAGTAGGAGATAAGGTATTATTAAAAGTTTCTCCATGGAAAGGAGTAGTCAGATTCGTTAAAAGAGGAAAGCTAAGCCCCAGGTATGTTGAACCTTTTGAGATTATTAAAAGAATAGGACCCGTAGCCTATCAGCTACAACTGCCAGAGGAAATGGCAGGAATACATGATGTGTTTCATATATGTAATCTCAAAAAGTGTTTAGTAGACGAATCATTAGTAATACCTCTTAAGGACATAGAGGTAAATGAGAAACTTAAGTTTATCGAGAAACCCATTCAGATTGAAGATAGAAAGATCAAGAATCTCAAACATAAGAGACTATTTCTGGTCAAAGTAAAATGGGATTCCAAGAGAGGACCAGAATACACTTGGGAACTCGAGTCAGAAATGCAAAGGAAATACCCACACCTGTTCCAGTAGACCTCAAGGATGAGATCTAAAACAAGGTAGGGAGGATATAACAACCCTCCTAGAACCCTTAACGTGACCCTAGATATCTTAAAATATACCCCGTATGCAAGAAACAAGCACGAAATACCCTAATATTTACAAAAATCAAATAAAAATAAGTATTATAGTCGCTCGCGGGCTGCGACGTAGTCACCATGGGTCTGTCGCGGGGCGCGATGGCCTAAACTTGTCCGGCACACAATTGTGCCACGTGTCGAACGCGTGTCAAGGCTACCCCTTGACTCGGCAAACCTATAACCGCCACGTGGGGTCTCGCGGGCCGCGAAGGCCGAGGCCTACTTGGTCACGGGGCGTGACAGATTGGCCAATCAGCCTATAAATGGGGTGGTCGAGCTCAATTGTTCAATCATTCAAAAATCAATTCTCTCTCAATTTCTCTTATAGTAGAAATTATACCCGGGCATAATACCCACTACAAAGTGAAGCTCTGCCTCGTTTTACGTACTATAACCCTGCTATTACCCTACATGATCGATTTAGGATTTCGTAACGCATGTCAAGGCTCTGCCTGACTCAGTCGTTGGAGTTCTGTCTCGTGTGTACACCCGATTGATCTAGGATTCCGTAATGCATGTCAAGGCTCTCCCTGACTCAGTCACTGAAATTTTGTCTCGAGTTGTATGGTTAATGTGATTTGGGTTATTTTACTAACACGTGTGCATTGTTTAATTTTAATAGATAATAACCAGGAGAATCACCAGGAAGCTATAGTAGTATCACCTAAGCCAACAATGTGAGTACATTTCTCTTTTATAAACACTTTTTGTGAGTCAAAATGTTTTACCAAAACCTCAAATGTTTTCAAATACAATTATAGTAATTAATACTTTGTAATTCTACAATTGCTGCCAGTATTATGGGGTTTGTATACAATACTTGATAACCTTCACAATTTAGCACGGGTATCCAATGTGTGATATAACCATAGTCACAGATCCGTCGAGTGACACGTACTCGCCGAGTAATTGTGTAGATATAAACATTGTAATCGCCCTTAATACTGTAATGTGTAAACAACTGATGCTTTACCAAAATGGAATGTACTTGTCAATATTTCTTGCTGATAAAATATTTTTAAAACGCATTTCAGGTAACACAATGTGAAAGCCAAATAGAAGCTAGCTGGAGAGCACTGAAGGCTTAGAAAAGTTGCTATAAAAGTTACCTAAATAAAAAGGAGTTTTTGTTTTCAATAATTAGGGTTTATCCCTACAAATGTATTGTCAAATGAACTTGGGTTTTACCCCAGTGATGTATTATTATAAAAAGTTTGGTGTTTAACCCTGATAAAAATATTTCCTAACTACAGTCCTGATGTATTCTGCTGCCAAATTAATAAACACCGATACCACATATCTGACCTCTCGACACCCGCTCCCTAGGCAGGGGTCGGGGGTTGCGACACTACCCGTACCTAGTTAGTACTCGTACCCGGTTCTTCCAGTACCCGGTAATAAGTTACCGTTAGAACCGGTTACTAGCCGTTAGAATTGTAGGACCGGTTTTGACTCCTGAACGATTGCGTATGACACGTACGACGTGCGGAATCCGTGCACGTGTGTGGACCGAACACAAGAACGTAATAAATCGTGATTCTATACAATGATATGACAAAGATTACACCACGAATCACCTTGAGCACTAGTTTCTCTCTCTAGAAGCTCTAGTCTTCAAAATGGCAAAAGTCCTAAAAATGAACCATAAGGTTCCTATTTATAGGTAATGGCATAAAGAAGATCTCCTTATTTACAAGTTTGCCATTCCTTATTAAAAATAGGCTTTTTCTCTAATTTTAACAATACAAAACCTTTTCTTGACTAGCTTTCGGCTACGATTTGGATTGATGGAGGTGATAGACATTCGTGCACTCACAGACTCCCCTTTGGATATTGCCGCAGTCAATCTCTTAGCTTCTGTCTTTTCTCTCTTTGAGTCTTTATGAAGCTTTGACATTTTCAGCATCACAGACTCCCTCTTGCTCGAACAGACTCCCCGTGGATCTGTCTTCAGCTTCAGCTGCTCCCCCTGTCGTTTGACTCTTCCTTCAGGCTCACCCTTTCGTTAAGCTTCCGTGCTTTTGGGATCAACACATGGCTTTCAGATTACAAGCTCCCCCTTGTGTCGAGCTTGTCTTTAGACTCCCCCTTAGACTCGGCTATCGGGATCGTAATCTGGTATAATATCTGCAAATCTCAAAAATTTAACCCTGAAAGCATTTTGAACTTCCAGGGTTGAAAACCTAACTCTCAGCATAAGCTGGAGCATTTCAAATATGTGACAGTGAAAGCTTTTTAGGTTTATCTAGGAATGAAGACCTGGCTCTTAAAATTTTGAATCAAGAACCTGGCTCTATTGTACAAATATAACAATATATCCAGGATTAACTTGACTCTCTCCCCCTATCAAATGACTTTAAGAATTTGACAGTTTAAAGAATCCAAAACCTTAAAATGATGATTATTCGGAGGTTTTTGTAAAGATTATCTCCCAAGTCCAACTTAATGACCTTGGAGATTTCACAAACTATTTTTGAATTTTCAATTAAAAACTTCAAGTTTCAACTTAATGAACTTGTTTATTTTCAGAAACACGTTCAGCATACTTAGATTTTGAAACTCAGCTCTCAAACATCGGCTGTTGAAAATAAAGTAAAATCAAAATCTTTTTGTATTTTTTCTGAAATATAAAGCAGTAAACAAATATTTACAAACAATATTTTTCTTTGAGTTCGTGTCAGAGAATCATATCAGTTTTTGACAAATCACTAGCACCGTTGAGCTATTAACACTTTAAGTTCTAAATGATTCACTTAGATTGTCAGTATACTAATCCACTTAAATTTTCACACAAAGTTCAACTGATTCGAGATACGAGATTAGTGTTTCAAGGACTTAAACTTATTCGCGTGTCCCACCTCAGAATATACTCCCATATCAAAATTCCCTAGATTCAGTCTTACAGGTGAATATACCATAATGATATCTGTACTCTGGGTTAGTGCGAGACCTTGAGAGCTCAGGTATGAACTACCGTTCAGTCAAAGAGATGAAGGCTCGACTTGAGGTGTGTTCCCCTTGGGAATCTTCTTTACAACTGCACTTGAATTACGTCTTTCGATATTTTCCAATTTTTATGCAGAGGGTAAGCTTTTAAAGCGCGTAAAGTATTATACGAGGTCTAGGCCATTGCTTCCGCAATATCAGAAGACCAGGCATAATACCCCAGATATTAAATAGTATAAAGACCTAGTATCTCAGAATCAGGCAATCTCTCAAACAAGATTTCAGGGGTTACCCATATATTCGAGAGATGTTCCCCACGAGATAAGTAAGTATTTGATATTTAGGTTTATATCTCGAAGTCAATCTACTAAGCGTGTAAAAATCTACTAGCATATCATCAGTGAGACCGTTTATCACATTTTAACTTTCCATTTTTTAGCGTACTGTGATTTTCTACTGATGTACTATCATTTCCTCTTTTTACACAAAACTCAGTTTTGAATTTTATCATGTTTTTGGCTTTGTCAAATTTTCAAATGTTTTTGGATTTTCTGACAACGCTTACTCCCCCTAAAATTCAAAACATTTAAAGAAAATTTGATAACCGATGTAGATAGCTTTGTCTCGCCATCCATTTTATGCATCTCATGCTCTGTTTTTGCAGAAAGTATAACCCCATGATTTACAACACATTGATATTTGACAGTTTGAAAACCGTTTTTCAATCTTGTGAAATTAATCATGTTTGTTCAGCCGTGAGGGTTTTGGCGTATTCAATCAACGTATTTTTGAAATTTTTGATTTTTGACAAAATTTAAAAACAAACACATTTTTCTTTCATTTTTCAAAATCTTCAAAGTAAAAACATATTTTTGGTTTTTAAATTTTTCAATTTTTAGGGTTTTTGAAATATGGTTTATTTATGTACAGAAAACAAACTAACTCCCTGTTTTTCAGTGGCAGGGACCAGCCTCCTCTCGTGCCAGGCTGCTCTGCTCTCCAACTTGACATTCAACCGACTTCGAGAGCACCTGCACATTCAAACAATTCAATCACTTAAACAATTCAGCCCAGGCCTGTTTGACCTTAGGCATTTCAACACAAAATTCATTCAATAATGGAAAATCTTTGTCATTTTGTACAATAACTTTTTCATCTTTGACTTCAACTTTTTCGTCATTTACAGAAGTCACTTGTTTCTTAACCACCCAGGTTTGTCCTTTTAAACCATTTCTTTGATAAAATCGTGACTCGTTTTGAATTTTTTGTTTTGGTAAAACAACTTCTGGTTTCCAAAACTGGTTTGGTTTTGTCATATTGACCGTTTTTTTCAACTTTGTGTTGTCTTAAATCTGGGTGTTTTTGAATTCCATTTTTGATTTGGCTCAAACTTGGGTGTCTTTGGTTGCGATTTCCAAGTTTGTTTTGATTCAAACTTGGTGAACTTCTGTTTAACAACTTCAGTTTGTTGTTTCTTCTGTTCAACATTCCTTTTCTCAACATCAACAGGCTTCAGATTTTGTGGACATTTTCGACTAACATGTCCCACTTAATTACATTTAGAGCATGTTTTCCTCGAAACATCTTTAGCCTGTTATTGTTTCTTTTTCTGAGCATAGAACTCTTCATTAGACTGTCGTCTAAATTGGAGTTCTTTCTCTTCTTCCGAACTTGTTCCATGAACAAAGTTCATCTTTTTCTGAAAATTTGGTTTTTTAAACTTATTCTTTTTGTTTTGTTTCTTTTTATAACCCAACCCAGCCTTTATGTTCTCCTTTTTGTAACCAGGTTTGTTATAAAAAGTTTTATTGCTCTTTCCGGCAAATTTTGAAATTTCTGACTTTTCGATCTCTACCAGTTTAAACACTTTGTCAATTTTATTAGCGATCACATTCTGAATCGGGAACTCGTTATCTGAGAATAATTTGTCCAATCCAATCATGGTATAAGCCAATCATTTTGGATCATCATTCGCATCTTTCTCAAATTTCGAATTTTTCAGATAAGTTTCATGAAAACTTCCTTCATTTTCATTAAGTGATTCGGACTTACCTTAGGTAGATTCATCTCTCAAAACGCTTTCAACAACCTTACTTACCACCTCTGAATCATCAGCGTCATTAGATTTGGTGTAAATCACATCGATATTTTCAGGTAATTGGTCAACCATGTTCAGACCTTTTGCCACCTTTTCTTCATCATAAAACGTGTAATTACCTCTCAATGGTGGTGGCACCTGATGATATTCTGAACCAATACCTTTTTTATTCTTTTCAGAATCTTTGTCACCTGGTGTGATGTTGAAAATACGTTCGAGAATGTACGAAGAACTATGATAACTTTGAAGTTTTGTAACAATCTTTTTTTTTCAGCCAAAACTTGTTTGAGTTTAGCAACTTCATCAATACATTTGTTTAACTCCTGTTGCTTTTCTTCATATTTGATCTCATAAAGTCTTGTTGTTTTTAAGTTTTCTGACAATCTTTCATCCATACATTTGACTTGTTTCTTCAAAGTATCATAAGCTTCTTGTACTCTATGACTTGACCATTTCATTTTATCATACTCCTTTTGTAAATCTTGAATATTATTATCCTTTTGAACACAAACATTACATTTTGCTAAACACTTTTGTTTTAATATTTCATTTTCTTTTTCAAAATCTTGACATTTTAGTGTTAGCTTTTCAATTTTTTGTTTCAAAACTTCCTCATTATCAAGCATTTCTTTAAATTTTGTTTTGAAAACAATTTCTATTTATGTTAATTCAATATCTCTTGATTTTAAATTTTCGTCTTTCTCAGTACAGGCTTTGCATGTTTCTATGCATTTCCTGCACTTGTCTTGAGTTTTATCAACATTTTCATCATTATTTAATAACTCAGAAGATTCAGTTAGAATTTTTACCTCAATTTCATCTGGCACCTTTGATTCTTCTGTTTTCAACTTCTGATCTTCATCATTCTTTTGTTGGTTCTCATGAGCATCCTCTGCGGTTTTCTTCACCTCTTCAACCAGCTTCTCAATCTCTTCTTCTTTCTTCTTTTTCAACTCCATCACTTTTGTAGACTTGCATAAAAAACTTCCTTTAAACGCTTAAACAAATTTGCTTCATAATCTTTCTCTGATAACCTCCTTGTATGAAACGTGCCACAATCTGGAAATACATTTTTCGTTGCATCGAAATCCACCTTATTAGGATCAACCACTGGATTACCTTATGGATCCAAATAGCATTCTCTTTCATCATCCCATCTTTTTGCTCTTTGTGCTTCCTTAAAAGGAGCATACAACTTTTGAATTTCAAAACGAGCATACTCTCTCTGCCATTGTTTGCATCTACAACTTTAGCTATGAATGCGTAACCAACAGCATCCTTGTTTGGAAGAATTTTACTCCAGTCAAACCCTTCATCGTCTTGAATCACTGCAAGAGCCATCGACTTTTCTTTTGATGAACCTTCATCGATTTGCTTTTGATTCACCTTTGATGACTCACTGATACGATGATAGATTGCTTTCTGATAATAATCATCTTTAAATGGATTCACAGCTTCATCAGTTTGCCTGTTTGTGCACTCTCTCTGGAAGTGCCCTTTCTGTTTGCACTTAAAACAGGTAACTTTCGACTTGTCGAATCCCAGTTTTGTATCAGCAGCTCCCAGACAAGATCTTCCGGTGATTTCCATAAACCGTTGTGCTCTCCTCATAACGCTAGCCATGCACCATTTTATATCTATCAGCTCCATCTCCTCTGGATCGATCTGGTCATAATCTTCCTTCGTCATATTCGGGTTTCCAACCTTACCCGCGACCAGGCTTTCGTACGATTCCAGGATAGATGCTAAAAACACCATTTGTTGCTTGGCAGCTTCTGCATTCAGGCTTTGAGAATTTTCAGATCTATGGCGATATTGCATTGAACTATTGTCACAGCCCCCGACCCTACCCTGGGAGCGGGAGCCGTGAACCAGTCAGATGGTATCGGTGTTTATTAATTACGCAGCGGAAAAATTTTCATCAGGATCGTAGTTAGGAAATAATTTCAGAGTTTGTAAAACACCAAACTTTTAATATTAAACAAATGGGCTTAAAACCATATTTAATTCAATTGTTTTTATAGGGATAAACCCAAATAAATAAAACATAATTTTCTTCTTTTATTCAGGTGTTTATAGCCACTTTATTTAAGCCTTCAGTGCTCCATAGCTGGCTTCTACTATCTTTATAGCAAGTTACCTGAAACGTGTTTTGAAAACATTTTATCAGTAATAAATACTGGCGAGTTCATTCCATTTTTATAAAATATATTGTTATACTTTACAGCATCAAGGTTTTTATATTTATTTATATTTACCCAAAACTCAATCAGTATTTGTCACATGGTGGTAGTTCCAATGTGACAGTGGTCATATCACTCATTGGCTAACTTTCGTCCAATAGTGAAGTTTATCAAGTAATAAATATAAAATATATCTTATTATGATTCAATGGTATCGGTCACTAGGCGATTCCCGTGACGGTGGTCAAATCACTGTTGATCATTCTCTCAACTAGTGACTCGGGTCATATTACTGTTGATCATTCTCTCAACTAGTAATTGTGGTCATATCACTGTTGATCATTCTTTCAACTAGTGACTCGGGTCATATTACTGTTGATCATTCTTTCAACTAGTAATTGTGGTCATATCACTGTTGATCATTCTTTCAACTAGTGACTCTGTTCATAACACTGTTGATCATTCTCTCAACTAGTGCATTTGGTCATGTCACTGTTGATCATTCTCTCAACTAGTGACTCTGGACTTAGTAGTGTCACGTGACATTACTTTGTCAAATATATTTTCTATGGCACAAAACCACTTAACCCAGAAAATGAAATATATCATTTTCTGTCAAACTAATAGCTATAACTTTATCAAATATAATATATTTATTAAAGAATCGTAATATTATTATTTAATTTATTAACGTGACTAAGATTTAAAGTATAATCTTAGTATAGTAGAATATATTATGTTTGACATATTTTATCATGATATACATTTATTGACTTAATATTATTCTATAATGTTAATAGTAATTTAGGTTTATTAAATATATTTTCTTTAATATTACTAATGTTTATTATTTATATTTTCCTTAATGTAACTAGTATTTCAATATTGATTCATAAAGCTCTATTTCATATATACACTATTTAGATTTATTTCAATCATACATTAAATTTATTAATTATTTAATGTAAAAAATATTAGTTATAGGCTATGGCCACTGGGGCACAATTTCCCCCGTGCTTGTGGTCATGCCACCATTGGCTAACTTTTTTGCCAATAGTAACGAGGGTCAAGTAATGTTTAAAACCTCCCACACCGGTAGTTATTTACAGAATACAAAAATTTAATCACTGTAAGTATAACTGATAAATATTTAGGATTTTGGAAAGCATTTTTAAAAATAACTGTATCACAAAAAGGTGATAAAACTGGGAGAAAAGAGAATGGACTCACTTTGTAACTTTAGGGTTCAACTAGAAAGTCTCCTGGTAGAATCTTGGGTATAACTTCTGAGCTATTTTAATAAATATATAATGCACTCGTGTTAAGTATAGTACCCCTAATTCAACCTTATCCCTCTGTCACGAGACCGAACCCCAACGAACTTAGTCAGGCAGAGCCTTGACATGCGTTATGGGGCTCCAGATCAATCGGAAAGGGTAACGGTGATCGGGAGTTAAAACACTTAAAACGGGGCATGGCTTTATTATTATTATGGGGTGAAATAATAATAAATATATATATATATATATATATATATATATATGAATCGACCAAGTAGACGAAAGAAGGAGCAAGAGGTGAACAGGTTTCTTTTTGAAAATTGTTTGCTTATTTATAGTTGAGTTGCTACCTTACTGCTCATGAAAAAAAGAAAAGGATTCATTTTGATCCTAAAGGACACATCTACACTTATTATCATTATCCCATGCATGAGATTTCATTCTCATTACACGTAGCAACACTAAATGAAGTTTATTTTTTTTTATAATTTTAATATTTATATATTATAATTAATTTAACTGCTTCACTTATTTGATGCTTATAGCTTATAAAATATAACGTTTTATAAAACAATGAATATGTCATTAGAACGAGAATAATCTTATCTACATTTTGAACCAAGTTTCACTAAAAACGGAGTAGATTCAAATATATTGTATTTTTATAATTTAATTATTAGACGGTCACTAGGCCCATCTTGATACTTCATATTTCTAACATTCAACTCACCTGTAATCTACCTGTCTAATAATATAGTTTTTATTTACTTTTATTTTAATAGAAAGGTCACCCATATACAAGCCAATTAATTAGTATAACATTTCAACCAACTATATTTAAAATAGTTTTTAAAACTATTTGGGTCGAATAATTATATTAAAAATAAAACTAGTTACTAGTGGTTAATAAATTTAAATAAACCTATAATTCTTATATGATAAAAATGGGAATGTTACATCCTCCCCACCTTGATTTAAATCTCGTCCTTGAGATTTGGGTTACGATGTCTTTTTAAAGTTATGTTACGTCTTAGTCAATAAGAACAGTATGAAGGTAAATGACACAGAATCAAGACATGTTCAAATGAATATGTGTTTTACAATAAACGGGGCTCAATGGTTCAACTGAATTATTTCTGGGAATCAATGTCAAACGAACGATGTGAAATTATATAATTTCCAAGGTGACTAGGTTCAAGGCAAAAGAGATATATGATTAAATTGACTGTTTACAAGTTGTTAATGACTTTTAGAAACAATAGAATTCACTGTTAAAAGAAACTTACTTTGATTATCAACTGAGGAAGATTTAGAATCAACAAGCTCAAAATAAATTAGAAGCACGAAAATAATTTGTCAACTATCAAACCATGATATGAGAAAAATTAATGTGTTGACATTTATTGAATTGCAAGGATACACCGAAATACAATAGAGTTTAGTGTATCATTGTTTTAATACATAATTGCATTAAGGCTACTTTTGAATGATGAATCAAAGAAAAGACATACATGGTTTTGAATGATTCGTATGATTAGGATTAGCCCAAGCTATAAGTTTATATTGACGCCACAAGGTGTCGAAATGATTGAAATAGCTCAATAATTACGGTGACCGAACAAATTCACCGTTTTTGTAATCAACTGAAAGTTTTAATGAAGAAAATTTCAAATAAATATTATAGGATTTTCAATTGATGATGAAAGACCAAATGAATATCATAGAATTTTTAATGAAAGAATCCATAGAGGTACACAGGAATATAATATGAATTTGTGTACTCTTATCTTAACACATAATTGTATTAAGACTGTTTAAGATAATGAACCAACAGAAAATAAATCCGTATATCATGTGTGAAAACGAGATTTGCTCAAACGTCAAGTTAATGAAAACGCCACCACAAGGTGTCGTAACCAAATAAATGATTTAATAAAAGTAAAGACCGAACAAGTCTATCATGGTTCTGAATAGATGAAGTACTTGACAGAATGCCTGTATTTATAAACTTTTATTTGTACTAGGGTCAAATAATAACTTAACTTAGATATTACATATCAACGATTACGTCTGGAATCATTTCGGCTTCTTGCGTAGTGAGTACGAATGCTCGCGCGTTCTTCTTAGCTCTGTCTGTTTTTCTGGCCTTGTTGTCGAGTGCTTTAGTCAGTTTCGGGCAATATAGTTTGATGTGTCATGTATCTCCGCAATTATAACAAATATTAGTTTTACTTCTGCATTCTTCCTCTATATGCCCAGCCATCTTGCAGAAGTCACAGTAGGGAGTTCTCCTAAAACGACATCTTCCTGACTGCTTTTTGTTACAGCTTCTGCAGATAGGTTGCTCCAATGACGGTTCAGTTCCCGTCTTCTTGAATTCTTGGGAAATTTTCTGGGCTAACTCTTTCCTCTTGTTTTCTTCTCTAGTGCGGATTAGTCCATCTGTCAGGATGTTAGCTAGTTCGACTGTTTCTTCAATAGTTTGTGGTCTGGCGGCCTTCACCAGGTCTCGGATTTCACTAACTAATCCCCAAATATAACGAGAAATTAGTACGGGTTCTGGCGAAGCCAGAGTTGGTACCATTCTTGCGTATTCGAAGAACGTTGTCGTATATTCACGACAATTCACATCTATCATTTTATGATTTAGGAACTCGTTAGCCATTCGCTCCTTTTCATAAGGGGGACATAATTTCCTTTCTGCCATTTCCTTGATTTTTTTCCCAGTTCATGGCATAAGCCATGTCACTTCCTTTTGCCTGAAGAATTGTATTCCACCATTCTAAGGCTTCTTCTTTGAAGAGGTTGGACGCATACATCACCTTATCTTCTTCAGCACATTTGCTGATTTTAAGGACAGCTTCCGTCTTTTCCAACCATCGCAGAGCAGTCGTGGCGCCTTCACTGCCTGCGAACTCTGTTGGTTTACAAGCTAGAAATTCTTTGTAGGTACACCCGAGAGTCATCGCCTTCATTTTCTTGGGAAATGGGGTGTTGATAATATCATCATTGCTTCCGTTGACACTATGGCTAAAACTGTCGTCGCGAGTACGCTTGCTACTCACAACTTTGGTGGGTTCTACGGGGTTTTTAACAGCTTTAATTATTAAAGGTAAAGCATTAGCTATTCCTTGGGCTATTAGATTTTCTATAGCATTTTTATCCAAAGGATTTTCATTATTAGCATGAACTTCTGGATTATGTGATACTTCATTCGACATCTGAATTGCAAATATTTTCAATTATTAATATCACAGAATAATTAAAACAATACTTTCAAGAATCAGATGTGCATATATATTTATATATACAAAAAGAAATGAGTAAAAAAATCATTTATAAAAGTTATTGGTGGTTACAACTTACAATTATACTATTACAAATAAAAAATTATATAATAAAATCTATGTCAGTGATATTTTTTTTTACATATATCAAAAGTTATATACTACTATAAAAAATCTCAACTAAATAACTAATATATTACATGTAATCCACGTAATATTAAAGTTAGTTAATTTAAAATTTGATTTTTATTATTTTACTTAAGTTTACACTTTACATATTAACTTTTACTCTTTTTAATATATTTTTTATGACACTGCGTAATCGCCTACGAACAATTCACATTTTTTTATGTTATGTAATCATTTATTTAATTTACTTTTAATTGAGATTGATGTTCATCGTCTGAATTGTAGAGTTGGGTTTGTTTTTCGCAATAACGTTTTTTTATTTTTATCCATCTTTTGATTACAACTTTTTTTTCACATCATGAAAAGAGCTTATGGTGTGAGATACAAAATGTCAAAACCTACAAAATAGCTTAATTAAACCCCTACCATATTGACACTAAAGACATTCTTAATTAACATCCCGCCCCAACGCGCGGGTTAACGTCATCTCGTTTAAATCTACAAAAATAACACATAGGTTATTTTGTATTAATTTCCTAACTTTATTGTTTAAGTTTAGGTATTAAAATAACACCTAAATAGCTTAAACAAGTGGCTCTGATACCACCTTCTGTCACGGCCCCCGACCCTACCCTGGGAGCGGGAGCCGTGAACCAGTCAGATGGTATCGGTGTTTATTAATTACGCAGCGGAAAAATTTTCATCAGGATCGTAGTTAGGAAATAATTTCAGAGTTTGTAAAACACCAAACTTTTAATATTAAACAAATGGGCTTAAAACCATATTTAATTCAATTGTTTTTATAGGGATAAACCCAAATAAATAAAACATAATTTTCTTCTTTTATTCAGGTGTTTATAGCCACTTTATTTAAGCCTTCAGTGCTCCATAGCTGGCTTCTACTATCTTTATAGCAAGTTACCTGAAACGTGTTTTGAAAACATTTTATCAGTAATAAATACTGGCGAGTTCATTCCATTTTTATAAAATATATTGTTATACTTTACAGCATCAAGGTTTTTATATTTATTTATATTTACCCAAAACTCAATCAGTATTTGTCACATGGTGGTAGTTCCAATGTGACAGTGGTCATATCACTCATTGGCTAACTTTCGTCCAATAGTGAAGTTTATCAAGTAATAAATATAAAATATATCTTATTATGATTCAATGGTATCGGTCACTAGGCGATTCCCGTGACGGTGGTCAAATCACTGTTGATCATTCTCTCAACTAGTGACTCGGGTCATATTACTGTTGATCATTCTCTCAACTAGTAATTGTGGTCATATCACTGTTGATCATTCTTTCAACTAGTGACTCGGGTCATATTACTGTTGATCATTCTTTCAACTAGTAATTGTGGTCATATCACTGTTGATCATTCTTTCAACTAGTGACTCTGTTCATAACACTGTTGATCATTCTCTCAACTAGTGCATTTGGTCATGTCACTGTTGATCATTCTCTCAACTAGTGACTCTGGACTTAGTAGTGTCACGTGACATTACTTTGTCAAATATATTTTCTATGGCACAAAACCACTTAACCCAGAAAATGAAATATATCATTTTCTGTCAAACTAATAGCTATAACTTTATCAAATATAATATATTTATTAAAGAATCGTAATATTATTATTTAATTTATTAACGTGACTAAGATTTAAAGTATAATCTTAGTATAGTAGAATATATTATGTTTGACATATTTTATCATGATATACATTTATTGACTTAATATTATTCTATAATGTTAATAGTAATTTAGGTTTATTAAATATATTTTCTTTAATATTACTAATGTTTATTATTTATATTTTCCTTAATGTAACTAGTATTTCAATATTGATTCATAAAGCTCTATTTCATATATACACTATTTAGATTTATTTCAATCATACATTAAATTTATTAATTATTTAATGTAAAAAATATTAGTTATAGGCTATGGCCACTGGGGCACAATTTCCCCCGTGCTTGTGGTCATGCCACCATTGGCTAACTTTTTTGCCAATAGTAACGAGGGTCAAGTAATGTTTAAAACCTCCCACACCGGTAGTTATTTACAGAATACAAAAATTTAATCACTGTAAGTATAACTGATAAATATTTAGGATTTTGGAAAGCATTTTTAAAAATAACTGTATCACAAAAAGGTGATAAAACTGGGAGAAAAGAGAATGGACTCACTTTGTAACTTTAGGGTTCAACTAGAAAGTCTCCTGGTAGAATCTTGGGTATAACTTCTGAGCTATTTTAATAAATATATAATGCACTCGTGTTAAGTATAGTACCCCTAATTCAACCTTATCCCTCTGTCACGAGACCGAACCCCAACGAACTTAGTCAGGCAGAGCCTTGACATGCGTTATGGGGCTCCAGATCAATCGGAAAGGGTAACGGTGATCGGGAGTTAAAACACTTAAAACGGGGCATGGCTTTATTATTATTATGGGGTGAAATAATAATAAATATATATATATATATATATATATATGAATCGACCAAGTAGACGAAAGAAGGAGCAAGAGGTGAACAGGTTTCTTTTTGAAAATTGTTTGCTTATTTATAGTTGAGTTGCTACCTTACTGCTCATGAAAAAAAGAAAAGGATTCATTTTGATCCTAAAGGACACATCTACACTTATTATCATTATCCCATGCATGAGATTTCATTCTCATTACACGTAGCAACACTAAATGAAGTTTATTTTTTTTTATAATTTTAATATTTATATATTATAATTAATTTAACTGCTTCACTTATTTGATGCTTATAGCTTATAAAATATAACGTTTTATAAAACAATGAATATGTCATTAGAACGAGAATAATCTTATCTACATTTTGAACCAAGTTTCACTAAAAACGGAGTAGATTCAAATATATTGTATTTTTATAATTTAATTATTAGACGGTCACTAGGCCCATCTTGATACTTCATATTTCTAACATTCAACTCACCTGTAATCTACCTGTCTAATAATATAGTTTTTATTTACTTTTATTTTAATAGAAAGGTCACCCATATACAAGCCAATTAATTAGTATAACATTTCAACCAACTATATTTAAAATAGTTTTTAAAACTATTTGGGTCGAATAATTATATTAAAAATAAAACTAGTTACTAGTGGTTAATAAATTTAAATAAACCTATAATTCTTATATGATAAAAATGGGAATGTTACATCCTCCCCACCTTGATTTAAATCTCGTCCTTGAGATTTGGGTTACGATGTCTTTTTAAAGTTATGTTACGTCTTAGTCAATAAGAACAGTATGAAGGTAAATGACACAGAATCAAGACATGTTCAAATGAATATGTGTTTTACAATAAACGGGGCTCAATGGTTCAACTGAATTATTTCTAGGAATCAATGTCAAACGAACGATGTGAAATTATATAATTTCCAAGGTGACTAGGTTCAAGGCAAAAGAGATATATGATTAAATTGACTGTTTACAAGTTGTTAATGACTTTTAGAAACAATAGAATTCACTGTTAAAAGAAACTTACTTTGATTATCAACTGAGGAAGATTTAGAATCAACAAGCTCAAAATAAATTAGAAGCACGAAAATAATTTGTCAACTATCAAACCATGATATGAGAAAAATTAATGTGTTGACATTTATTGAATTGCAAGGATACACCGAAATACAATAGAGTTTAGTGTATCATTGTTTTAATACATAATTGCATTAAGGCTACTTTTGAATGATGAATCAAAGAAAAGACATACATGGTTTTGAATGATTCGTATGATTAGGATTAGCCCAAGCTATAAGTTTATATTGACGCCACAAGGTGTCGAAATGATTGAAATAGCTCAATAATTACGGTGACCGAACAAATTCACCGTTTTTGTAATCAACTGAAAGTTTTAATGAAGAAAATTTCAAATAAATATTATAGGATTTTCAATTGATGATGAAAGACCAAATGAATATCATAGAATTTTTAATGAAAGAATCCATAGAGGTACACAGGAATATAATATGAATTTGTGTACTCTTATCTTAACACATAATTGTATTAAGACTGTTTAAGATAATGAACCAACAGAAAATAAATCCGTATATCATGTGTGAAAACGAGATTTGCTCAAACGTCAAGTTAATGAAAACGCCACCACAAGGTGTCGTAACCAAATAAATGATTTAATAAAAGTGAAGACCGAACAAGTCTATCATGGTTCTGAATAGATGAAGTACTTGACAGAATGCCTGTATTTATGAACTTTTATTTGTACTAGGGTCAAATAATAACTTAACTTAGATATTACATATCAACGATTACGTCTGGAATCATTTCGGCTTCTTGCGTAGTGAGTACGAATGCTCGCGCGTTCTTCTTAGCTCTGTCTGTTTTTCTGGCCTTGTTGTCGAGTGCTTTAGTCAGTTTCGGGCAATATAGTTTGATGTGTCATGTATCTCCGCAATTGTAACAAATATTAGTTTTACTTCTGCATTCTTCCTCTATATGCCCAGCCATCTTGCAGAAGTCACAGTAGGGAGTTCTCCTAAAACGACATCTTCCTGACTGCTTTTTGTTACAGCTTCTGCAGATAGGTTGCTCCAATGACGGTTCAGTTCCCGTCTTCTTGAATTCTTGGGAAATTTTCTGGGCTAACTCTTTCCTCTTGTTTTCTTCTCTAGTGCGGATTAGTCCATCTGTCAGGATGTTAGCTAGTTCGACTGTTTCTTCAATAGTTTGTGGTCTGGCGGCCTTCACCAGGTCTCGGATTTCACTAACTAATCCCCAAATATAACGAGAAATTAGTACGGGTTCTGGCGAAGCCAGAGTTGGTACCATTCTTGCGTATTCGAAGAACGTTGTCGTATATTCACGACAATTCACATCTATCATTTTATGATTTAGGAACTCGTTAGCCATTCGCTCCTTTTCATAAGGGGGACATAATTTCCTTTCTGCCATTTCCTTGATTTTTTTCCCAGTTCATGGCATAAGCCATGTCACTTCCTTTTGCCTGAAGAATTGTATTCCACCATTCTAAGGCTTCTTCTTTGAAGAGGTTGGACGCATACATCACCTTATCTTCTTCAGCACATTTGCTGATTTTAAGGACAGCTTCCGTCTTTTCCAACCATCGCAGAGCAGCCGTGGCGCCTTCACTGCCTGCGAACTCTGTTGGTTTACAAGCTAGAAATTCTTTGTAGGTACACCCGAGAGTCATCGCCTTCATTTTCTTGGGAAATTTGTGACAACTCTAGGTTTTCCCGAGCAAATATCTTGTATTAACATTATGTGTATATACGTTATTAAATGTTAGTGCGTGTTATCTCGATGATTTTATGTGATCCTTGTACTAAGTGTGATGAATATGTGTACATTATATATATATATATGTGTGTTATATGAGTGGGCCGAGACCCCGAAGGACCCGACTCGAGACCACCCTCGGTCTCGAGTGAACCGTAACCACTTGGGCTGGTTGGGCCGTAACCTTAGCCCACCCGGAAGCCCTTAACCCACTCGATATATATGGCCAACCCTTACAACTTTCACCATTTTGCAACATCACTCCCACACTCTCTCATCTCACACACTCTCCCTCTCTCTCTCTAGAAAAACCACAAAAACCCTAAGGTTCTAACATCAAACTCACCCCCTCTCCTCTCCCTCTCTCGGATCAAACCGGCAACAACAAAAGGAGCTCTCGGATCATCTCGGATCATCTCGGTTCAAGCTTGTGGTCATTACTTGGAACTTGGTTCATCGATCTTTTGTACTCCTCCATCTAACCGGTTAGTGTATTGTAGTTGATTGACTTAAAATGATGGTTCATGATGCACAAACTATTTGATTAGTTGGATATTTGATTGAGTATATTGCTTATTAGATATTAGATTGTTGTCAATGTTTGAATGATGAATGGATGAACAATGTGTTTTATTCATAAACCTTATGAATGCCTTGAACTATAACTATATGATAAGGATAAGCTAGTGTGTTTGAATAAATGATTCATGCTAGAAAATGAAGGGAAATGTTGCTTTGGTATCTAGTCTATGTGCTATGAATTCTGCCCGAAAAATAAAAGGTTGTGTAGGATGAGGATATGATGATTATGTGTTAAATATGCATGAATATTTGATGAACGGTTTGAAGGCTGATATGACTATTAGATGAACTGTTTGAATGTTGATATGAATATTCAAATATGCTTGTTTTGATCCATTTTCATTTGATATTAGACAATAAAACATGTTTAAGAAATTCTATTGGCTAGTACAAAATCTCATGAAATTGCAATCTCATTGGCTAGTACAATCAGAGGTTCTAGAAGGATTCTTGTGCACGTATCCGAGGTTGCGACTCGCAACCCCCGGTTGCGACTCGCAACCAAAGCATGACAACTCGAAACCACGGCGGTTGCGACTCGTAACCAGATCACGACAACTCGAAACCTCCGGTTGCGACTCGTAACCAAGACATGACCAGTCGAAATACCGGTTGCGACTCGCAACCAAGACGTGACAAGCCGCAACCTCCGGTTGCGACTCGCAACTGTGTGATCTCGAGTCAAGACCACCTGGTCTCGACTGGGCTGTTAGTTATTGGGCCCAAAGTGTATTAGCTGTGCATGATTGTTACTGTTTAAGTGGGCTACGTGTTAACTACTAACTGTTGCTGTAAGTATATGTTGTGCATGCTATGTGTTAGTTATGTGAAGATTATACGTGAATACTTGTACCCCAACTTGACCTATATTGGTAACCATGCTAGGACGTGGTGACCAACGTGATCAACCGGGTAATTAATCTACCGAGCAACCCAAGGTGAGTTCACAACCTAAAGCATGTATTCCCGGTGGTTTGGGAAACGGAACTAAAACAACACTATCCCCTTATAAGGGATACAACTTACTTTTCTTCCCTTGTTATTGGGAACCTTTTAGTTAATTACTGTTTATACGGATTGCAACAAACGGCACTAAACGAAACTCTATCACTTAAAGTCCCTACTACTTAATACCGATTAGTCGCCGGGGCCAGGCGAACGGGTTATTAGTTGATAGCGCTATTTAGGTCTTACCAACCTCACACCGTGCCAAGGTATGGGATCGGTCGTGAACTAATGTACTCAGGCATCCGTCAATGATGATAGAACATTGACATCGGGGCACTCTCTTGCGGATACGCAACGGTCACCTAGTGTTCGGTATTGGAAAAACAGTTTAGTTGCTAACTTTTGGGGTAGCTCCCCATGGCATGTATAAACGGATAAATTAACTGGTGAAACAAGTTTTTGGTAATTAAAACTGGACAACTAGTGAACTCACTCAGCATTATTGTTGACCCCTTACTGCATGCTTTGCAGGTAACCAGTGACTCAGGAGCTTGCAGCTTGGGAAGTGTAGTGGTCGTCTAAACCCGCGTGTTGGGTTCTAAATAACTTGAACTATGAACTTTGTTTAAACTATTTTATCTATGCTTCCGCTACTTACTTAACTGTTATTTGAACCTAAACATTTGAACTTTAAACTATGGTGTTTACTAACCATTATGGTTGGTGATCATCCTTGCTGTTATCCAATGCTCAGTATAATTGGTGGCTGGATCCTGGTCGGTCACGCCCTCAAGCGGACGGTACTCCGCAGGTGGAATTTGGGGGTGTGACAGATTGGTATCAGAGCCATTGGTTATAGTGAACTTGGTTTTAAAAAGGAGAGTCTTTTTGAGAAAAACCAGACTATAACCCGTGACTCGTGACGACACTACACTCCAAGGGCAAGACTCGACATACTAGACCTCGTAGCTCGGACTTGCGTTTACTTGCTTGTTTACCTTATGTTAACTGCTCTACTATACATACTAGTGTGCCTAATTAGATAGATACACATCTCTCTTCTATCTTATTCTCGCTACGTTACGACATCACACTCATACTATGTTTTCTGGTTATGAAGAAAATGAGTGGACGCGGAAGAGGAAGCGTTAACATGACTCAGGCTCAATTCGCTAACTTGCTCAACACGGTGGCTGCAGCTTTCGCAGCTCACCCTGGAGGTCAGCCTGAGCCTGCGCAACCACGTGTTTGTACTTTCAAAACCTTCATGGATGGCAAGCCTCTCCCTTTCAACGGCACTGAGGGTGCCATAGGCCTCCTGCACTGGATTGAAAAGGCCGAAGCTGTCTTTGCTGTCTGCGAGTGTCCCCCTGCTAACTGGGTTAAGTACGCAACTGGTACGCTTGAAGGAAACGCGCTTTCATGGTGGAAAGCACAGATTCAGATGCTTGGTCTGGAAACTGCTAATGCTACGGCATGGGAAGATTTCAAGGACATGATCAAAGAGGAGTACTGTCACAGGGATGACATTCACAAACTCGAGAACGAGTACTATGCACTCAAGATGGTCGGATCAGAGATTGAGACCTACACTAAGCAGTCCAACGACTATGCTGCACTTTGCCCAAACATGTCCCAACCTATGTACCGAAGGGTCGAATTGTACATCAAAGGCTTGGTCCCAGAAATCCGGAGCCATGTGACCTCGGCCAACCTCAATACCATACAGCCTGTGGTTCGTCTTGCTCACAAACTCACCAATCAGGCTGTGGAAGAGGGCAAGCTGCCCCAGAGGGTCGGTGCTACTGTTGGAACTTCTGGCGATAACAAGCGAAAGTGGGATGGAAGTCAGGGAAAGGATGCTAACCCCACTCAGGCCCCAGTTCAACAAAGGAAGACTGAAAGCAACAAGGGCCCTCAGCAACAGGGTGGCTATCGAGGAAACCACCCTAAGTGTAACAAATGTAACCGACATCACAGTGGGCCATGTGGAAAAGGTCAGTGTCAGCGATGCAACAAGATGGGGCATGAAGCCAAAGACTGCCGAAGCCAGTTCCCCGCTAGGCAGAATCAGCAACAACCACAGCAACAGCAGCAACAAGGAAACAACCGTGGATGCTTCAAGTGTGGAGCAGTGGGGCACATGCGAAAGGATTGCCCTGAACTGAATCAAAACAACAACAATCAGGGTGCTGGGAACAATAACAACAATGCTGGAAATGGTGCTAGAGGAAAAGCTTTTGTGATTGGAGCTGGGGAAGCAAGGAATGACCCCAACGTTGTAGCGGGTAAGTTCCTACTTAATGATCGTTATGTTTCCACGCTATTTGATTCCGGAGCAGATGCTAGTTATGTATCCCTACGTATTAGTAAGAAACTTAAGCTCACTCTTACGCCGCTGAGCTCTAAGCACACCGTTGAAATAGCTAATGGTAGAAACCTCGAGGCCTCACACATAATTCGTAACTGCAAATTAGAGTTGTCTGGTCAGACCTTCCGTATCGATCTTTTCCCCATCGTTCTTGGAAGCTTCGACGTCATTATTGGTATGGATTGGTTATCCAAACATCGAGCTGAAATCCTCTGCCAGGAGAAAGCTATTCGTATTCCCCGTCCCCCTGGCAAACCTCTTATAGTTCAAGGCGACAAGAGCGGAGAAGTCACAGGCATCATTTCATTCTTAAAAGCCCAGAAGTACCTACGAAAGGGGCACACCGCTATCTTAGCACTCATTACCGACACCCAGAAAATGGAAAACAGGATTGAAGATTTTCCAGTGGTACGCGACTATCCCGAGGTATTCCCGGAGGAACTACCTGGACTCCCTCCTCACCGTCAGGTCGAATTTCAAATCGAGCTAGCTCCCGGAGCAGCGCCTATAGCTCGTGCACCTTATCGATTAGCCCCCGCGGAGCTCAAGGAGCTTTCTACTCAGCTACAAGAACTTTTGGACAAAGGTTTTATCCGTCCTAGTTCATCACCCTGGGGAGCCCCAGTGCTCTTCGTCAAAAAGAAAGATGGCTCATTCCGAATGTGCATCGACTACCGCGAACTTAACAAGGTTACCATCAAGAACCGCTATCCACTTCCCCGTATCGACGACCTGTTCGACCAGCTGCAAGGGTCGAGCTATTATTCCAAGATCGATCTGCGATCGGGTTATCACCAGCTGAGAGTCCGCGATGAGGACATCTCTAAGACTGCTTTCAGAACCCGCTATGGTCACTACGAATTCCTTGTTATGCCTTTCGGTATGACCAACGCACCTGCAATCTTCATGGACCTCATGAACCGAGTATGCAAACCCTACCTCGACAAGTTCGTGATCGTGTTCATCGACGACATCCTAATCTACTCGAAGAGCCAAGAGGAGCATGAACAACACCTACGTCTTATCCTCGAACTCCTTCGCAATGAGCAACTGTACGCCAAATTCTCGAAATGCGATTTCTGGCTTAGAGAAGTCCATTTCCTTGGACACATCGTCAATCAGGAAGGGATTCATGTTGACCCCGCTAAGATTGAGTCCATTAAGAATTGGCCTGTGCCTAAGACTCCGACCGAAGTTCACCAATTCTTGGGATTGGCGGGATACTATCGAAGATTTATCAAGGGATTCTCTAAGATCGCTCAACCGCTTACGACACTCACTCAGAAGGGTGTTGCTTACAAATGGAGTAGTGCTCAGGAATCTGCCTTCCAGGAACTAAAGAGGAACCTTTGTAGTGCTCCTATCCTCTCCTTACCCGAAGGTACCGACGACTTCGTCGTTTACTGCGACGCTTCTATTCAAGGACTTGGCTGCGTATTGATGCAACGCGAGAAAGTTATCGCTTACGCCTCGCGACAACTCAAGGTCCACGAACGGAACTATACGACGCATGACTTAGAATTTGGAGCTGTGGTCTTCGCGCTCAAGCTTTGGAGACACTACTTGTACGGCACCAAGTGCACGATTTACACTGATCACAAGAGTCTCCAGCACATAATGGGACAAAAGGAGTTGAATATGCGGCAACGCCGATGGGTCGAACTCCTAAATGACTACGAGTGTGCAATCAAATATCACCCAGGCAAGGCTAATGTGGTAGCCGATGCCCTCAGCAGAAAGGAGACCAAACCCAAGCGTGTTCGTGCTTTACAGCTCACTATCCACTCGAACCTCCCTAATCAGATTCGGAATGCTCAGGTTGAAGCATTGAAAGCCGAGAACATCAGGGCCGAGTCCCTACGGGGATCGAGACAACGATTGGAACAAAAAGAAGACGGTGCTTACTACGTAGCCGGACGCATATGGGTTCCGCTTTATGGAAATTTACGTGACCTGGTGATGGATGAAGCTCACAAGTCCCGTTACTCAGTACATCCGGGTTCAGATAAGATGTACCACGACTTGAGGGCTACCTATTGGTGGCCTGGCATGAAAGCCCACATAGCAACGTATGTCAGAAAGTGTTTAACCTGCGCAAGGGTCAAGGCTGAGTATCAGAAACCGTCAGGCCTACTCCAACAGCCAGAGATCCCGCAATGGAAATGGGAGCAGATTTCCATGGATTTTGTTACTAGCCTGCCTAGGTCTCAGCGCGGAAATGACACCATTTGGGTAATAGTGGATCGCTTAACTAAGTCTGCACACTTTTTGGCCATTAAAGAAACAGACAAGTTCTCTACCCTAGCAGAGGTATACTTAAAAGAAGTGGTCTCGAAGCACGGAGTGCCTACCTCTATTATTTCTGATCGAGACGCGCGTTTTACTTCTGAGTTGTGGCAAGCCATGCACAAATCTTTTGGCTCACGTTTAGACATGAGCACCGCTTATCACCCGCAAACGGATGGGCAGTCTGAACGCACCATCCAAACCCTCGAAGACATGCTTAGGGCATGTGTGATCGATTTTGGCAAGAATTGGGAGAAGCACCTACCGTTGGTAGAATTCTCCTACAACAACAGCTACCACACCAGCATTCAGGCAGCACCCTTTGAGGCATTGTACGGCCGTAAATGCCGATCGCCTCTCTGCTGGGCTGAGGTTGGTGACAGCCAGATCACAGGCCCGGAACATGTAGTCGACACCACAGAAAAGATTGCCCAGATTAGGCAACGCATGGCGGCAGCTCGTGATCGTCAAAAGTACTACGCCGATAAAGATAGGAAACCGCAAGAGTTCCAGGTTGGTGAACGGGCTCTACTTAAGGTCTCACCCTGGAAGGGTGTGGTCCGTTTTGGAAAACGGGGCAAGCTTAATCCAAGATATGTCGGACCCTTTGAAGTTACCGAAAAGATCGGCACGGCCGCTTACAGATTGAATCTGCCTGAAGAACTGAGTGCTGTGCACAACGTCTTCCACGTGTCTAATCTGAAGAAGTGCTTGTCAGATGAAACACTCGTCATTCCTTACAAGGAACTTACTATTGACGAACAGCTACACTTTACTGAGGAACCGGTTGAGATCACGGATCGTGAAATCAAAACCCTCAAACGTAGCCAGATACCCCTCGTGCGAGTTCGTTGGAACTCACGCCGTGGCCCAGAGTTTACCTGGGAGCGGGAAGACCAGATGAAGCGCAAGTATCCCCAGCTGTTCCCAAATGAAACCCCCAGCACTGAAGCTACAACTGAATTTCGGGACGAAATTCCAAACTAACGGGGGGATGATGTGACACCCCCGTTGAAACGCTCTCACTTTTACTAGCTCGTCAGTGGCTGCTTTAACTTTCGGGACGAAAGTTCTTAAAACTTGGGGATAATGTGACAACTCTAGGTTTTCCCGAGCAAATATCTTGTATTAACATTATGTGTATATACGTTATTAAATGTTAGTGCGTGTTATCTCGATGATTTTATGTGATCCTTGTACTAAGTGTGATGAATATGTGTACATTATATATATATATGTGTGTTATATGAGTGGGCCGAGACCCCGAAGGACCCGACTCGAGACCACCCTCGGTCTCGAGTGAACCGTAACCACTTGGGCTGGTTGGGCCGTAACCTTAGCCCACCCGGAAGCCCTTAACCCACTCGATATATATGGCCAACCCTCACAACTTTCACCATTTTGCAACATCACTCCCACACTCTCTCATCTCACACACTCTCCCTCTCTCTCTCTAGAAAAACCACAAAAACCCTAAGGTTCTAACATCAAACTCACCCCCTCTCCTCTCCCTCTCTCGGATCAAACCGGCAACAACAAAAGGAGCTCTCGGATCATCTCGGATCATCTCGGTTCAAGCTTGTGGTCATTACTTGGAACTTGGTTCATCGATCTTTTGTACTCCTCCATCTAACCGGTTAGTGTATTGTAGTTGATTGACTTAAAATGATGGTTCATGATGCACAAACTATTTGATTAGTTGGATATTTGATTGAGTATATTGCTTATTAGATATTAGATTGTTGTCAATGTTTGAATGATGAATGGATGAACAATGTGTTTTATTCATAAACCTTATGAATGCCTTGAACTATAACTATATGATAAGGATAAGCTAGTGTGTTTGAATAAATGATTCATGCTAGAAAATGAAGGGAAATGTTGCTTTGGTATCTAGTCTATGTGCTATGAATTCTGCCCGAAAAATAAAAGGTTGTGTAGGATGAGGATATGATGATTATGTGTTAAATATGCATGAATATTTGATGAACGGTTTGAAGGCTGATATGACTATTAGATGAACTGTTTGAATGTTGATATGAATATTCAAATATGCTTGTTTTGATCCATTTTCATTTGATATTAGACAATAAAACATGTTTAAGAAATTCTATTGGCTAGTACAAAATCTCATGAAATTGCAATCTCATTGGCTAGTACAATCAGAGGTTCTAGAAGGATTCTTGTGCACGTATCCGAGGTTGCGATTCGCAACCCCCGGTTGCGACTCGCAACCAAAGCATGACAACTCGAAACCACGGCGGTTGCGACTCGTAACCAGATCACGACAACTCGAAACCTCCGGTTGCGACTCGTAACCAAGACATGACCAGTCGAAATACCGGTTGCGACTCGCAACCAAGACGTGACAAGCCGCAACCTCCGGTTGCGACTCGCAACTGTGTGATCTCGAGTCAAGACCACCTGGTCTCGACTGGGCTGTTAGTTATTGGGCCCAAAGTGTATTAGCTGTGCATGATTGTTACTGTTTAAGTGGGCTACGTGTTAACTACTAACTGTTGCTGTAAGTATATGTTGTGCATGCTATGTGTTAGTTATGTGAAGATTATACGTGAATACTTGTACCCCAACTTGACCTATATTGGTAACCATGCTAGGACGTGGTGACCAACGTGATCAACCGGGTAATTAATCTACCGAGCAACCCAAGGTGAGTTCACAACCTAAAGCATGTATTCCCGGTGGTTTGGGAAACGGAACTAAAACAACACTATCCCCTTATAAGGGATACAACTTACTTTTCTTCCCTTGTTATTGGGAACCTTTTAGTTAATTACTGTTTATATGGATTGCAACAAACGGCACTAAACGAAACTCTATCACTTAAAGTCCCTACTACTTAATACCGATTAGTCGCCGGGGCCAGGCGAACGGGTTATTAGTTGATAGCGCTATTTAGGTCTTACCAACCTCACACCGTGCCAAGGTATGGGATCGGTCGTGAACTAATGTACTCAGGCATCCGTCAATGATGATAGAACATTGACATCGGGGCACTCTCTTGCGGATACGCAACGGTCACCTAGTGTTCGGTATTGGAAAAACAGTTTAGTTGCTAACTTTTGGGGTAGCTCCCCATGGCATGTATAAACGGATAAATTAACTGGTGAAACAAGTTTTTGGTAATTAAAACTGGACAACTAGTGAACTCACTCAGCATTATTGTTGACCCCTTACTGCATGCTTTGCAGGTAACCAGTGACTCAGGAGCTTGCAGCTTGGGAAGTGTAGTGGTCGTCTAAACCCGCGTGTTGGGTTCTAAATAACTTGAACTATGAACTTTGTTTAAACTATTTTATCTATGCTTCCGCTACTTACTTAACTGTTATTTGAACCTAAACATTTGAACTTTAAACTATGGTGTTTACTAACCATTATGGTTGGTGATCATCCTTGCTGTTATCCAATGCTCAGTATAATTGGTGGCTGGATCCTGGTCCGTCACGCCCTCAAGCGGACGGTACTCCGCAGGTGGAATTTGGGGGTGTGACAAAATTGGGTGTTGATAATATCATCATTGCTTCCGTTGACACTATGGCTAAAACTGTCGTCGCGAGTACGCTTGCTACTCACAACTTTGGTGGGTTCTACGGGGTTTTTAACAGCTTTAATTATTAAAGGTAAAGCATTAGCTATTCCTTGGGCTATTAGATTTTCTATAGCATTTTTATCCAAAGGATTTTCATTATTAGCATGAACTTCTGGATTATGTGATACTTCATTCGACATCTGAATTGCAAATATTTTCAATTATTAATATCACAGAATAATTAAAACAATACTTTCAAGAATCAGATGTGCATATATATTTATATATACAAAAAGAAATGAGTAAAAAAATCATTTATAAAAGTTATTGGTGGTTACAACTTACAATTATACTATTACAAATAAAAAATTATATAATAAAATCTATGTCAGTGATATTTTTTTTTACATATATCAAAAGTTATATACTACTATAAAAAATCTCAACTAAATAACTAATATATTACATGTAATCCACGTAATATTAAAGTTAGTTAATTTAAAACAGGTAACTTTCGACTTGTCGAATCCCAGTTTTGTATCAGCAGCTCCCAGACAAGATCTTCCGGTGATTTCCATAAACCGTTGTGCTCTCCTCATAACGCTAGCCATGCACCATTTTATATCTATCAGCTCCATCTCCTCTGGATCGATCTGGTCATAATCTTCCTTCGTCATATTCGGGTTTCCAACCTTACCCGCGACCAGGCTTTCGTACGATTCCAGGATAGATGCTAAAAACACCATTTGTTGCTTGGCAGCTTCTGCATTCAGGCTTTGAGAATTTTCAGATCTATGGCGATATTGCATTGAACTATTGTCACAGCCCCCGACCCTACCCTGGGAGCGGGAGCCGTGAACCAGTCAGATGGTATCGGTGTTTATTAATTACGCAGCGGAAAAATTTTCATCAGGATCGTAGTTAGGAAATAATTTCAGAGTTTGTAAAACACCAAACTTTTAATATTAAACAAATGGGCTTAAAACCATATTTAATTCAATTGTTTTCATAGGGATAAACCCAAATAAATAAAACATAATTTTCTTCTTTTATTCAGGTGTTTATAGCCACTTTATTTAAGCCTTCAGTGCTCCATAGCTGGCTTCTACTATCTTTATAGCAAGTTACCTGAAACGTGTTTTGAAAACATTTTATCAGTAATAAATACTGGCGAGTTCATTCCATTTTTATAAAATATATTGTTATACTTTACAGCATCAAGGTTTTTATATTTATTTATATTTACCCAAAACTCAATCAGTATTTGTCACATGGTGGTAGTTCCAATGTGACAGTGGTCATATCACTCATTGGCTAACTTTCGTCCAATAGTGAAGTTTATCAAGTAATAAATATAAAATATATCTTATTATGATTCAATGGTATCGGTCACTAGGCGATTCCCGTGACGGTGGTCAAATCACTGTTGATCATTCTCTCAACTAGTAATTGTGGTCATATCACTGTTGATCATTCTTTCAACTAGTGACTCGGGTCATATTACTGTTGATCATTCTTTCAACTAGTAATTGTGGTCATATCACTGTTGATCATTCTTTCAACTACTGACTCTGTTCATAACACTGTTGATCATTCTCTCAACTAGTGCCTTTGGTCATGTCACTGTTGATCACTCTCTCAACTAGTGACTCTGGACTTAGTAGTGTCCCGTGACATTACTTTGTCAAATATATTTTCTATGGCACAAAACCACTTAACCCAGAAAATGAAATATATCATTTTTGTTGGTGCATCCGTCTTTCGACTTCGTCTTGTATCGAGTCTTGCATGTTCGTAAATAGATCAGGGCACGTTATACGAGAAAAATGTCAAATATAGGGTGAGAGGCAATTTCAAACGGAATTAGAAGTTGTAATTTCGTTTGAAATCACTATGTCACATTCAAACGAAATTACTAATTCCGCTTGAAATGTGATTTCGCTTGAGCATGTTCAAGCGGAATTACCTCACCTATATATATGTGTTTGCTAATTTCGTTTGAGTGAGTTCTGTAATTCCGGTTTGAGAGCCGAAGTGCTGCCGAAGTGTCTACTCGCTGTAATTCTTTGTCAAATCAATCAAAAGACAGTTTAAAGTGTATATCTAGCTGAATTGAACTCGATACGTCTGTTTCCGCCTTTCGTATTGAGAAAAACTCTTCTGATCGACTCGTTTGGGTCCCAAAACGATCCTACAAGTGGTATCAGAGCTCAGGAGGAAGAGTTCTTACCAATTCAGCTTCAATTTCTGATTTCTACACCTTCTTTTTCAAAATTTACAACTTTTCACGGTTAAAAACGGCTAAATTTCACACATATTGTGCGTAATAGTGTTTTAACAAACCCTTGAAAGTGTCAGACATTAATTCGGCTTAAATCAGTTCAAAAGTATAATTTCGCTTGAAAAACAGCTTGAGATGATGATGTCAGCAGCATTTCACACGGAATTAGACCTTAATTTCGCTTGAAATTGGTATTTCGCTTGAGTGATTCCGTTTGAAATCAGCTATTCGGCTCCAAACTGTGATTCCGTTTGAACATTTCACACGAAATTAGTGATTCCGTTTGAAAGGGTGTTAGTTCACACGGAATTAGGTATTCCGCTTAAGAGGTGATTTCGTTTCAACTGTGATTTCCTTTGAAAAGGATATTCTGTTTGAGTTTGGTATTTTGTTTGGAGGAGTTATTTCGTTTGAAATTGACTGTTTGTGAATTCTTGAAAACTAAAACATGGAAGAGGAATTTTATAACGCATTTGCTACTACCCCGACTACTTCGGCATCTGTTACTCAGAACTTGACCATGGAAAATGAAACAGGCACTATGCAAAAACCGCCAAAGCTTATGAACATTGAAGATTATAAAGGATGGGAGGAAAGATTTGAGAATTGGGTTCAAGCAAATTATTTGGATGCTTGGAAATGTGTGGAAACAAAATATGTTAGACCTTTGAATGATGAGGAAGAGGAGATTGCTATTAAAGATCTAAGTGTTGATGATAGAAAGAAATACAAAAATGAAAAGATGATGATCAGTCTTTTGCATCAAGCTGTGAAGGAAGATATTTTGGTTTTACTTCAACACACTGGAAGTGCATATTCAATTTGGAGAGCTTTAAAATCAAAGTTTGTTGGAAGTAAAGAAATGATCAAGAACAAAAAATCACTTTTGAAGAAAGAGTTCGATTTATTTCGTGGTTTGAGAACTGAAAGCACAAAACAGATCATCGAAAGATATTGCAATCTGTTAGTTCAAATGAAGAGAGTAAGCATCAATAAAGATAATGAAGAGTTGGTAGAAAAGTTAGCTGATGCGTTACCACATGAAACTTGGGGCACGTATTTGATGATGTTGAGAAATAAGAAAGATTTTGGGAATTTGACACTGAACAAGTTCATTGAAAAGCTTGAAGCTCAAGAGATGGAACAAAGGAAGATATCAAGAATGAAAGATTTTGATGGTGAACAAGATATTGGGTTGTATTACAAAGGAGGTATCAGTGATAAAACCAACATGTCACCAAAGGTTGAAACTGCATTCAATGTTAAAAGTTCGTCAGGAGGGTCATCTAAAGGATCAAACAGCAAAGCTGAATTTTCTTCATATCCATCATATGATCCAAACTTTTCAACAACCAAGAATGGAAAGAAGCTTCAATGCAACATTGTGTTAAATCTTGAAAATGATCAAAATTTTTCGGAAGAGATTGCAAAAAGTCACATGTCTTTGTTGGGAACTGTGCTGGAATCATATGGAAGTCTAGTAGCAGGAAAGATCGGGAATCCGATGCTGACCAAAGAGGATTACGATCAGATTGATGCTGAGGAGATGGAATTGATGGATATAAAGTGGTGTTTAGCGAGTGTTTTGAGAAGAGCTGAAAAGTTTAAACAAATTACGGGAAGAGATGATTTCCGTGATGCTAATGTTTCTACTTTAGGTTTTGATAAATCTAAAGTTACTTGTTTTCGTTGCAGGGAAAAAGGACACTTCAAGAGAGAGTGCACGAATCGCGAAGCAAGTGGAGCTCAAAATCCGTTCAACAACAATGACTATTATCGGAAAGCAATTTATCATCAAGTTGCTCAACAACAACAAGAGCCACAAACTGCACATGCCAGAAAGAAAATTGAAGAGTCATCAAAGAGAGCATGTATGGTGAATCAAGAAGATAAGAAATCATCGAAAGATTTCAATTGGGACAAATATGTCACAGAAGGTAGTAAAGCATGTCTGATAAACCAAGATGATGAAAAATTACCAGAAGGGTTTAGCTGGGCAAATTTCAGTTGGGATGATTATGATCCTAACAAAACTTAAATCACAAAGCTTTTGTTGCTAGAGTTGCTGACGACAGTGATAATGATGATGATTATTATGCAAGGAGAATGGAAAAGCATTTGAAAATGATGGAAGAGTTTGACAGTGATGATGAAAAAGCTAAAAAGAAAAAGAAGAAAGTTAAAAAACCTGTTAGCAGTGATGATGAAGAAGTTCCTGTGATAAGGAAGAAATTAAAAGATATTCCAGTTTTAAAAATTGAAGAAGAAGCTGATGCACAAAAGGTTCCTGTGATATGTGAGAATTGTGAAGCAGTAAAGAAGAAAAATAGTACTTTGATTCATAACATGAACAGATTGAAAGAATCCTATGATGTTCTAAACAAAGCAATGAATCAGTACAATCAAACAAGCAGTGAACAAGCAACAGCAATGAAGACACTTCAAGGAGCTTTCATGACAAAGCAGAAAATTATTATCAGTTACATTGAAAAATGTGCTGTGCTTGAACAGAAACTGGAAACACAAAGGATTGAAACAGAAAGAGTTAATAGGTTGTTAAAAAGTTACTCATGTACTTCTTATGTTATTGACAGGGTTTATCCAACTGTTGAAGGCATGAAGGCATTTGATGAAGATGAAATATCTGAAGACAAGGGTTTTGAAAAGAAAAAGGATACTGAAGTGAAGATTTCTGGTAAGAAACAAAGTGCCAATTATACAAAGTGTCCACCCCCGCTTGAAAATGGATATTCTCCTAGAAATCCAAATTCAGAAAGAGTCAAAAAGGCAACCAATTTACAGTGGGAGTCTGAGTCTTCAGAAAATTTGCCAGACAACATTGATGTTACTTTCACATCATCTGACACTGATCATGAGTCTGAATTAATAAAGAAAGTGGTCGATCAGGTGTTGGATAACGATGAAACCGAGGAGTCAAAGTCGGAGTCAAACTCAGAGTCAGAGTCAACAGTCAAAAAGGACAAACGGGTTTACAATAAAGAGTTTTTGTTATCAAAATCTAATTTGAATGATGAAACAGTCAAAGTAGCATATACTTTGAATGATTCTGACAAATTATATTTTGATAAAGAATTTCCAATAAGAGGTGTTAAAACTGAAATGATCAAAAAGGTTTTCAAATTAACAGAAATTAATATTTCTGAAATAATAGATGTAAATCTTTCTGAAAATCCTAATCCTTACACCTCAAGAGTACAACAAAGGATAAACAAGAAAAAGGGTTACAGTTCTGGTTCAGGTTATCGAAAGAAACCAAACCATAACGGTAATTTCAAAAGAAAAGGTCTTGGTTTTATTCCACCAAAAAATCATAAAAATGAAAAATGTTATAAATCAAAAACTGTGTTTGTTTCAGGAATATCAACTGAAGAAGAAAAAGAGCAGTTGTTCAGAAATCAATCAAACAAAGATTTCCTTGCGAAAAAGCAAGAAGAAATGAAGAAGGAAATTGCTCAGAAAAAGGAAATAAGAACCTGTTTTCAATGCAAAACAGTTGGTCATATTGCCAGGAATTGTTCAAAGGAAATTCAAGCAAAACAGGGAGTTTTTCTTAAATTGAAAGAAAAGATGGTTGAAAATGAATCACCAACCAAACAATTCAAAGTTTTCAAAAATTCGAAGTTTGAAGTTGGTGAATGTTCAAAAAGGTTTTACAAGAGAAAAGCAAATCTTGACAATCAAAAATAGGTTGTTAAGAAATCTGATGATAGTTCTAGCAATGATTCTGATTCATAAAAATCAGAGGAGCTATCTTCTGGCGATGAATCTGATTCCACAAAGTCAGAGGAGCCACAGGTTGAGTTAAAAGATGGAAAGTCAGTACCGCCAATGGATGATGTCAATTTTCCACCATTGAGAGCTGAGAATTTTAAACAAAAAGTTGGTAAAATTGAGATTTCAAATCAATTTTTCTCTGAAAAGAAAGATTTTGATATTGAAAAGGTTTTTAACCACAAAGTGAAACATATTTTTGGAAAAATGGTTGACGGGAAGGTCAAAGGGGTAAAGGAGTTTTATGAGAAAAAGTTGAAGAAACCAGGTAAGAATGGGTCATCCCAGGTTTGTGACTGGGATGGAATCTATTATGATGAATAAAAAATCAGGACTTGCCGGAGCTCCCAGGTTGGTAAGAGTGGAGCAGGAATCAACATCTTTCTTGAAATATTCACCTTGGTGATATTTTGACTTACAAGTGGTAAATCAGGGACATTAAGTTGTACTTGATTTTCTACAAGTGGTATTTGTTGGTTCATCTTAAAATTGTTAAATATTTCAAGTGGTTAAATGAACAAGGTGATGAATTGATCCCCTAACATACAAGTGTTTTTGTAAAATCAACAAAACTAATTTTTCCAGAAAAAACCATTTTGATTAAAACAAACTTAAGTGTTTTGAAATCATAATGGCTATAATTTTATCAAATATAATATATTTATTAAAGAATCGTAATATTATTATTTAATTTATTAACGTGACTAAGATTTAAAGTATAATCTTAGTATAGTAGAATATATTATGTTTGACATATTTTATCATGATATACATTTATTGACTTAATATTATTCTATAAAGTTAATAGTAATTAAGGTTTATTAAATATATTTTCTTTAATATTACTAATGTTTATTATTTATATTTTCCTTAATGTAACTAGTATTTCAATATTGATTCATAAAGCTCTATTTCATATATACACTATTTAGATTTATTTCAATCATACATTAAATTTATTAATTATTTAATGTAAAAAATATTAGTTATAGGCTATGGCCACTGGGGCACAATTTCCCCCGTGCTTGTGGTCATGCCACCATTGGCTAACTTTTTGGCCAATAGTAACAAGGGTCAAGTAATGTATAAAACCTCCCACACCGGTTGTTATTTACATAATACAAAAATTTAATAACTGTAAATATAACTGATAAATATTTAGGATTTTGGAAAGCATTTTTAAAAATAACTGTATCACAAAAATGTGATAAAACTGTGAGAAAAGAGAATTGACTCACTTTGTAACTTTAGGGTTCAACTAGAAAGTCTCCTGGTAGAATCTTGGGTATAACTTCTGAGCTATTTTAATAAATATATAATGCACTCTTGTTAAGTATAGTACCCCTAATTCAACCTTATCCCTATGTCACGAGACCGAATCCCAACGAACTTAGTCAGGCAGAGCCTTGACATGCGTTATGGGGCTCCAGATCAATCGGAAAGGGTAGCGGTGATCGGGAGTTAAAACACTTAAAACGGGGCAGGGCTTTATTATTATTATGGGGTGAAATAATAATAAATATATATATATATATATATATATATATATATATATATATATATATATATGAATCGACCAAGTAGACGAAAGAAGGAGCAAGATGTGAACAGGTTTCTTTTTGAAAATTGTTTGCTTATTTATAGTTGAGTTGCTAACTTACTGCTCATAAAAAAAGAAAAGGATTCATTTTGATCCTAAAGGACACATCTACACTTATTTTCAGTATCCCATGCATGAGATTTCATTCTCATTACACGTAGCAACACTAAATGAAGTTTATTTTTTTATTATAATTTTTTTAATTTTAATATTTATATATTATAATTAATTTAACTGCTTCACTTATTTGACGCTTATAACTTATAAAATATAACGTGTGACAACTGGCACAAACCGGTAATTTCCGTACACATTAATTATTGCTTAATGACTGCAATTATGAGTTTAAGTGTCAGCAATGTCTGAACACATGATTAAACAAGTGAATTCATGCATGTTGTATACTACAAAATATTGCTTTATGCATAAACGAGAGCGTTGCGTCAGAATAATAGTAAACTCACCGGTAAGACACACTGTGTCGACTGAACTGCAGAAAGCAGTCAGACGTTAGAATTGAGGCCTAGGTGTAGGTCCGACGACAAGGATGCATTAAAACCCAAGAGTACATACAAGGGTTAATGTATATGCAATTCGGAAGCAAAAATAAGCACTAAAAAGCACCCGAAACGCACTTTAAGTGCAGAATTTACACAATTCAGCAATATATCAGCATTTAGACATATAAATATTAGGGTGGAGATACAATAGGAAGTTAATTTGGCTAGGAAGGATAGGAAGTGATCTTGACCATCCATTAAGTTAATCAAGGGCAAAGATTAAATCAGGGAGATTGAAAGTAAGAAAAGAGGCGCGTGACTTTTTTCAGGGGCATTCTAGTCAAGTAAGCCAATAGTTTCTCTCTCCTCCAATTCCCCCCCATTTTTTAAACGTTAATAACTCTTTCATACGACATTATTTTTTTATAAAAATTGCACCAAAAAAACGAGCGTTTTTTTATCTTTAAAACGAGTATACTATTGCTATATTTTCAAAAAAAAAAAAAAATCAAAACCCAGTTGCGTAAAACGCAATAGAAAAACCCCCAGTTACGTAAAACGCAATGAAAAAAACCCCTAAAAAATGACATTTTTCTAAAACGCAATGCACCAAAAACACAAAGAAATGACTTATTTGTAAAACGCAATGGCCAGAAAACACAAATAAATGTTTTATTTCTAAAACGCAATAGCCTAAAAACTCAAAAGAAAATGTACTTTATAAAACGCAATGGACTAAAAACCCATAAAAATGTGTTTTACCTAACGTTTGTGTTTTACGGAAGCTCTTGAATGAATTGCGTTTTGCTGTTAAAGAGAGCTATAGGGAATTTTGAATATGCAGAATGTGATTACGATCTCTCCATATTTGCAGACTCACCAAACTTTCCAGATACAAGAATACTAGGTTATGTTTTTAAGGTGATTTGAGATTTGAACCATGGCAACTTTGTCACCCAATTGTTTCTTCATCCAATCACAGTTATATCTTCATTCTTGCTCGTTACTGAATAGCCAGAAAGGACTGAAAACACATAAAAAGTGTTTTACCTAAAACGCAATGCACAAAAAACACAAAGAAATGTCTTATTTGTAAAACGCAATGGCCAGAAATCACTTAAAAATGACTCATTCTAAAACGCAATGGACTGAAAACACTTCAAAAATGTGTTTTACCTAAAACGCAATGACTAAAAACACTTAAAAATATGTTTTTTCTAAAACGCAATAGCCAGAAAGGACTTAAAAATGACTCATTCTAAAACGCAATGGACTGAAAACACCTAAAAATGTGTTTTACCTAAAACGCAATGACTAAAAACACTTCAAAAATGTGTTTTACCTAAAACGCAATGACTAAAAACACTTAAAAATATGTTTTTTTCTAAAACGCAATAGCCAGAAAGGACTGAAACTGTCTGGGAACTGTCTGGGACTGTGAAAACACTCTTATTTCTAAAACGCAATGGACATATAAAACTGTCAGGGAACTGTCTGGGACTGTGAACTGTCTGAATTATCTACGAATTATTGTCTTCGAAATGAGCCAATTTCTGGAAAATTAATTTTTCTGATGCATTTTTATTACAGCAATTTAATCAGAAAAAAAAATTTCCAGAAATTTCAACCCCAGCCAGGGGCTGCCGCCCCTGGGACCCCGCTACCGGGGGCTGCCGCCCCCGGACCCCCGCCATGATCGTAAAACACAATAAGTAAATCAAAAACCCAGATCGTAAAAATGAAATTAAAGAATTTCTTACATGGATCGAAGTGGTTTCTTCAACAATTGATGAATTTTGAATGATTGAAACACTTATCAATGCTTGAATCGAACGAATCGAGTGATTATCTCCAAAATCACCGGAAAAAACGAGATTTTTTTATGAAATTAAACTGGGTTTTCTTCAAAAAAAAAGCTAAAGAACACGTTGATCGGGTTCTGAATCATTGATTTGTGATGAAAATCGCACTATAATGTAGTGATTATTGAGATAGAAAGTGAAGAAATAGTTGAAGATGGTGGGTTTTGAAAATGATGGGTTTTTGAATTTACTGGGTTTTGAAAAAGGAAGAAGAAGGAGTTGGATTGACTAAAATACCCTTTCTCTTTATTTTAAAATTTGCCACATGTCATAATCCTATGGCTTCCTATCCTTCCTAGTGAAAATTAACTTCCTATTTGATCTTTACCCATAAATATTATGCAAAAATGTCGTTTTATCATCCAGAATATTTCCCTAAGTGTTGGGAATTGAAAGAGTACAAGAAAGGTACTTAAACGACACTAAAAAGTGTAATTTAGCACTCTAACGAATCGGTATGTAACCGAACAACCGGAGATTACCCGGAACATAAAAATAATGTCAATGACATTGTTTATACTTTTCTGAGCTAGTTAGGGTCCCCGAATGCCCTAACACCCTTTATATTACACTACACACTAGTAACGGGGTTAAACACTTAACTTAACTTAGTTTAACCTAACTAATACTTGGAACCGAACTAGACCCCCCCCCCTTCTCCAACCGGCCCTAACTATGGGGGGGACACAATTGTACAATCTTGATTATTTAAATCCTCAATGTCTAATATCATGAGGACATAATTACCTTTGGCTAAGGACCATGAGATTTATCTATAAATTAACCCCTAACCACACAATAACTCTCACTAAACTCAACACTACACAACACCACTCCCTTGCCCTCTAGAGCTCTCGGCCGAGACCCCCACCCACCCTCATCATACTTTCAAGTTTGGTGCTTGCACTTCCATTATCATACAATCATCAAGGGTCGTATACGAGGAGTCTTGGAGCAAGCGGAACACGAAGGACCTCTCTCGTTAGCTTTTATCCACGCGTTTTTCATCGAGATTCTTCCCTAGCCCCGAGCTAGAGGTATAACACTTAGAACTCTTGTTTGAACATATCTAAAGTGGTTAAAAGAAATTTTATCGGTTAAATCTCGTTAAGATACAAAATGATGAACAAAAGTCTACTAAAAACACTTAAAGTGGTGGATAATAGCACATATGTTGTGTAAAAGTTGTAGTATTTGAAATATATGGTTATCTAGACCCGATCTATGATGTGGTAGCTCGGATCATCGTTTAACCCGGCTTGGTAAGATCATGGATCTTAACATAAAGCTATTTTAGAAGTAACAAGGGTTAAAAGGTGAAACACCACCACACATAAACCATGAACTTGTGTAAAAATGCTTTAACTTGTACAAAAGTGTTTAAAACTAGTAGATCTATGTATCTACAAGCGGTATTTTCAAAGGACCAAGTGTCCAAGAGATCACATGTTCTAAACCGGATCTTACACAAACAAAAGTGGTTTTTGTGAACAAACAAGTGTATGGAATACTTGTGTAACAAAAGTTTTAACAAAGAAATAATTTTCGTAAAAACCGACTAGAAGTTGTGAAACTTCATATTCTTTAAAAATAAAGTTTTTAAGAAATTAAACTTATTTTTAAAGATAACAAGACTTACTAAATGTGCTAGTAAGTTACTACACGTTTTTGTAAATATTCAAGTTCATGAAATGGAGAAGCTAGTGATTATTGCTGATGAGTATTGTTGATAATTGTTGTTGATGATTGATAATGATTTAAAAGAAAATAAACACACGTTTTGAAAACGTGGGAAACCTCCATTTTTAGGGGAAACTCTGTCAAAATTTTTATAAATTTTGACACTTAGAAAAATATGAGTTTTGAGAAACTTATCCCCTAAAAATATACCTCAAAACATTAACAAGGTTTCCCTAACTTTTGATGATAAGAAATGGTGATTTCTTGAAGAATAAAAATGGATAATAAGTATATATTTTGAGAGAAAAATATATATTATTTGATCACCAACTTGTGTGTTAAGTGTATATAGTATGTGTTATACGTGCTAGTGTATTAAGGCTTAAAAATACACTAAATACTCATGAGGAGTAGAAATATAAAAATACACATACAACATACAAGAAACATAATTTGGGTGCAAAGTGCAAAGCACAAAAGACTTATATTTATTTTTGGAGAAAATAATATAAGTAAAGCACGTAGTTAAAAATGTAGAACATTTTTAACACAAGAATATATACAAAAGAGAGTGACTGTACTTGTGCGACGCAAGTCTAGTGACTAACGTTAAGAAAACGCGTATAGGTTACGACGTTAATTAAGCAAACCCGGTGGAGTTTACGACGCTAGGAACGCAAAGTTGTGAGTTCATGCTCCCCCTTTTCTCTTTAACTGTTTTCAGTTTTTATAACTTCGGGGGTGAAATACATGTACAAAAGTACAATATTTATAAATGGTATGATATAAATACAAGGAGTACACTTGGTGAGAACGAGAACCAAGTGTGACAAAATATAAGAATATGAGAAGCGCATTTGGTGAGACGAGAACCAAGTATAAGGCGCTATGAGAAATGATAACAAGAAACGCGCTTGGTGAGAACGAGAACCAAGTAGGAGGCGTTATGAGAAATAGTGTCACGAATAGGGTACAGAAGCACCATTAATCAACAATATACCTAGACCGCAGAACAAAAGGTTAGATCTAACAGGTGCCTGGCAGCCTCACACTCGGTCGGGGCGAGAATCGAGTGGTGCTTTTGTGTCTCAGAATATACCAATTAAATGCCTTAGGTTTGGTGGATTCCTATGACGTGTCACATGTTAATGGCTTTGCAACCCATTAACAATCTGATAATTACAGAAATACTGTATTTACATAAAATTCATACCATACAAGAATTGATAAATAACTTGAAGTACGTGGGGTACTCAAGAGAATTGATAAATAACTTGAAGTACGTGGGGTACTCAAGAGAATTGATATATAACTTGAAGTACGTGGGGTACTCAAGAAGATTGATAAATAACTTGAAGTACGTGGGGTACTCAAGAAGAAATTGAATTATACATAGGTACGTGATGTACACATGAAACTGGATTTATGAAAACTTGATTTACTCACAAACTATGTTTTCATACAAAGTATACAAACATGAAATACAAAACTGCATGAATTCACACCAACATTATGTTGACGTTTTTTCCAAAAACTCACATGTATTTCAGGTAACTAGGATGGATGTGCGCGTGGTCTTGCTTATGCTCGTGGATGTCGCTTGTGTTTAACTTTAAATAAAGTTGTAAACTTTTGAGACAATGTCTTTATGCTGTCTAGCGATGTAAACGCTAACGTATGTTTTCAAATTATGGTATTTGAATGTTATTTTACGAGCATGTAGCATGTTTACTCTTCGTATGCAATGAGAACCTTTCATGATCACACCTCGTGCTTCCGCCGCAGAAAGGGGTGTGACAGATTGGTATCAGAGCTGCGATTGTAGTGAACCAGGATTCCTTCTCGAGTCTAGTCTACAATCTCTAGGATCCATTCACGAAAACAATTTTCAAAGAGTTTTCATTGCATAAAACGTCCCGCGACATCCACTACCTGAAACTGTCTACATGAGTCTAGAAAAGACACTACGAGACTTAGAGTGCCCTTGAGTAGCACTTGTCATTGACTAGAAACTACTTGCAATTATGTGTGATAATTAGCATGTACTAGAAGTGGAATGTCACAAGTATATGTGACTTTACCTGAAAGCGATGGTCCATCTGAAGGAAGAAATACGAGGATGAAACGAACTGTGCGGACTGTGCAAGGAGTTACGTAATTATGGATGCATACATAATTATGGAATTCAGTGCATAGAAACCACAGCAAGTCTTGTCACGTGTGGATTCCCTCAGTGCAAGCCTAATAAGTACTCTGCTAGAGTAATAATTGTTTGATGTCACTTATGTGGTATACATACCTGTGAATATATGATACTACTGTCTAGTGTGACGATATCAGACCAATGTCTAACCCTGCTGTGGTATGTTCTGTCAGAACATGGCACCCAGGAAATCTGTGAATGCTCGCAATGATGATCAACCTCCACCTCCCCCACTGCCAAGAACTGCTGAAGAGCTGAACGCTTTGCTAGAGGAAAGGATCTCCGCTGCTATCGCCCAGTACGAGGCGAACCGAACCCAAGACAGTGGAGGACCAAGCAACGCTAGGCGTAATGGGAATGGAGATTCGTCTGGAGGCAATGCAGCTCAAGGTAACCTTGAGACACTGTACTAAGCATGAGGAAATTTATGAACGGTCTTTGTTTCATTATTTCTTCGATTGCTCACATGTGAATTGGTTGAATCAATTCCAGGCTGCACTTTCAAGCAGTTCCTCGACTGCAAGCCGATGAACTATGACGGCACAGGAGGTGCAGTAGCATTTGTGCGCTGGACGGAGAAGACTGAAGCTACATTCCGCATGAGCAAGTGTACCGCGGATCAGCAAGTCACTTTTGCTACTGGGTTATTCGTCGATGAAGCTCTGACTTGGTGGAACCTGCAAGCCCAAACTTTGGGTGATGACGCCGCTTATGGCCTCACTTGGGAGGAACTGAAGGAAAGGATGAGAGAGAAGTACTGCTCTCGTGCAGAACTCCAAAGGCTGGAAACAGAGTTCTGGCACTTGACTATGGAAGGTGCTGACATCAATGGTTACACTCGAAGGTTCCACGACCTGTCCAGAGTGCTTCCCTATATGGTAACTCCCGAATTCAAGCGTGTTGAACGCTACATTTGGGGACTGGCCTCAAAGTTTCGTGGCATGGTGACGTCGGCCAAACCACAAACAATCACCGAGGCTGTAACTCTGGCTGTCAGCCTGACTGAAGATTGTGTTCGTATGAAGAAACTATCATTGAACCCCACTGAGAAGACCGAGATGCATGCTGAGTCGTCCGGTGACAAAAAGAGGAAGCATACAAGTTTGAACCAAGCTACTCGCAACAACAAGGGTTTCAGCAAGAAGCGCGACACTAATCTGCCTCAGGAGATGAAAACCCATACAACCAAAGCATACCAAGGCTCCATGCCTAGATGCCAAAAATGTAAGTATCATCATGATGGAGCTTGTCGCATTCCAAGGTGCGACAAATGTGGTAAATTGGGTCATCGAACAGAAGACTGTTGGGGAAAAGGAAAGAACCGAAATGGGAACGGTGCTGGTAACAAGAGTGGTAACGGGAAAGGGCAAGGATGCTTCAAATGTGGAAGCAATGATCATTTCATGAAGAACTGCCCAGAGGGAAACAACGCTCCGGCTCGAGCATTTGTGATTGGAGCAAGAGACGCACGCGAGGACCCTAACGTGGTCACCGGTACGTTTCTCGTTAACAATCACTTTGCATCCATACTATTTGACACTGGCGCCGATTATAGCTTCATGTCTGTGGAATTTAAACGCATACTCGGAATAGAATCTAGTAGATTAGAAATTCCTTATTCCATAGAACTAGCCAATGGTAAACTTGTTGAATCGGGCGAAGTTGTTAGAGGCTGCACACTAGAACTTGGCGAACGAAATTTTAGCATCGACCTCTTACCTATTCAATTGGGTAGCTTCGATGTAGTAGTCGGAATGGACTGGTTGTCCAAGAACAAAGCTGAAGTTATTTGTCATGAGAAAATCATTCGCATCCCTCTGGCGAATGATGAAACCCTCATAGTACATGGAGAAAGACGAAACGCGCCTCTACGAATCATCAGTTGTATGAAGGCACAGAAGTGCTTAAGGAAAGGATGTGTTGCTTTCTTAGCACACGTTATAGACAAGAAGGCTGAGGAGCCAAAACTCGAAGACATTCCTGTGGTGAATGAATTTCCTGATGTTTTTCCCGAAGATCTGCCAGGATTACCTCCGCAACGACAAGTCGAATTCCGTATAGACTTGGTTCCAGGAGCTGCTCCTGTAGCCAAGGCACCCTATCGACTTGCTCCATCCGAAATGCAAGAATTATCTACACAACTCCAGGAGTTGTTGGATAGAGGATTCATAAGGCCAAGCTTCTCACCCTGGGGAGCTCCAGTATTATTCGTGAAGAAGAAGGATGGAACACTGCGGATGTGTATCGATTACAGGGAACTGAACAAGCTCACAATCAAGAATCGGTATCCGCTACCAAGGATTGATGACTTATTTGATCAATTGCAAGGATCAAGCTACTATTCCAAGATCGACCTTCGATCTGGATATCATCAGCTGAGAATCCAAGATGAAAGCGTGCCAAAGACTGCATTCAGAACGCGATATGGGCACTACGAATTTCTTGTGATGCCGTTTGGATTGACGAACGCGCCAGCGGTCTTTATGGACCTAATGAACCGCGTATGCAAACCATATCTCGATAAATTCGTGATTGTATTTATCGATGATATCCTGATATACTCGCGAACGAAAGAAGAGCATGAGCAACATCTCAGAACCATCTTGGAGCTACTGAAGAAAGAGAAACTTTATGCAAAGTTCTCGAAATGCGAATTCTGGATTCGCGAAGTACAATTTCTTGGTCACGTGGTGAATGAGAAGGGCATTCATGTAGACCCGTCCAAGATTGAAGCAATAAAGAATTGGGAAGCTCCCAAGACCCCAACTGAAGTTCGTCAATTTTTGGGCTTAGCGGGCTACTATCGGCGATTCATTGAGAATTTCTCGAAGATAGCTCAACCGCTAACGACCCTGACTCAGAAAGACAAGAAGTACGACTGGGGTCACAAACAAGAAGAAGCCTTTCAGCTACTTAAGAACAAGCTCTGCGATGCACCGATACTATCGTTACCCGAAGGCACTGAAGACTTCGTGGTATACTGCGACGCCTCACGACAAGGCTTGGGTTGCGTGCTCATGCAATGCCAAAAAGTCATCGCCTATGCTTCAAGACAACTGAAGGTTCATGAAAGAAATTATACCACTCACGACCTAGAGTTGGGCGCAGTGGTATTCGCCTTGAAGATTTGGCGACATTATTTATATGGTACTCAATGTACAATCTTCACAGATCACAAAAGCTTACAACACATATTTGATCAGAAGGAATTGAATATGCGCCAGCGACGTTGGGTCGAGCTGCTGAATGATTATGACTGTGAGATTAAGTACCATCCTGGAAAGGCAAACGTTGTAGCGGACGCGTTGAGCCGAAAGGAAAGGGTTAAGACCCTAAGGGTTCGAGCATTGGAAATGACGATTCGAACGAACCTCACTGCACGCATTCGGGATGCACAACAAGAAGCTCTTAAAGAAGAGAACCGTAAAGCTGAATACCTCCGGGGTGCATTGAAATACATGGTGCCAAATGAAGAGGGAGCCTTATACTTCAAGAAGCGTATCTGGGTTCCACTCTGTGGTGGCATACGTGAGGTCATCCTTAATGAAGCCCACAAATCGAGATATTCGATCCATCCAGGATCGGACAAGATGTACCAAGACTTGAAAGAGTACTATTGGTGGCCGAGACTCAAAAGCGACGTTGCTGTCTATGTTGGAAAATGCCTAACCTGTGCGAAGGTTAAGGCCGAATATCAGAAACCGTCCGGCCTACTACAACAACCAGAGATTCCCGTGTGGAAGTGGGAACAAATCTCGATGGACTTCATAACGAAATTACCCAGGACCCCGAGAGGGCACGATATGATATGGGTAATAGTTGATCGATTGACGAAGTCTGCGCATTTCCTACCAATCCGAGAAAAGGATAGCACTGGAAAGCTTGCAGAGATATACTTAAGAGAAATTGTGGCACGTCATGGAGTGCCAATCTCAATCATTTCAGACAGAGATGGACGCTTTGTCTCAAGAATCTGGCAATCATTTCAGGAAGCCTTTGGATCTCAGTTAGATCTAAGCACGGCATTCCATCCGCAAACAGACGGCCAGAGCGAACGGACTATACAAACGTTAGAAGATATGCTTCGCGCATGTGTCATGGACCTAGGCGGCAGCTGGGATACTCATCTACCTTTAGTTGAGTTTTCCTACAATAACAGCTATCATACGAGCATAAAAGCCGCGCCGTTCGAAGCTCTGTATGGCCGCAAATGCCGATCGCCCTTATGTTGGGCAGATGCCGGAGATAAACGTATGGTTGGTCCTGAACTTGTACAAGAGACAACCGACAAGATTGCGCAGATCCGAGAGCGCATTAGGGCGGCTCGAGAGCGACAAAAGAGCTACGCGGATCCAAATAGAAAATCGGTAGATTTCAAGGTGGGAGACAAAGTGTTGTTAAAAGTCTCACCATGGAAGGGCGTAGTCAGATTTGGAAAGCGTGGAAAGTTGAATCCACGATACATCGGACCATTCAGAATATTGAGAAGAATTGGTACCGTGGCATACAAGTTGGAGTTACCGGCAGAACTTAATGGAGTACATGATACGTTTCATGTATCCAACCTGAAGAAGAGTCCAACGCAAGAAAACGTGACCATCCCGTTGGATGAAGTGCATATTGATGAAGCCCTCCGATTTACAGAACAACCCGTTGAGGTTACTGACTGGAAAGTCAACAAGACCAGGAGGAGCAGTGTGAAACTTGTCAAAGTACGTTGGAGCTCTAAGCACGGACCCGAGTACACATGGGAACGTGAAGACCAGTTCAAGAAAAAGTATCCCCACCTATTCAAGAAGACTCCAGCGAGAGTTAGTTCAGTCTGAATTTCGGGACGAAATTCTTTTAACGGGGGGAGACTGTGACAACTGGCACAAACCGGTAATTTCCGTACACATTAATTATTGCTTAATGACTACAATTATGAGTTTAAGTGTCAGCAATGTCTGAACACATGATTAAACAAGTGAATTCATGCATGTTGTATACTACAAAATATTGCTTTATGCATAAACGAGAGCGTTGCGTCAGAATAATAGTAAACTCACCGGTAAGACACACTGTGTCGACTGAACTGCAGAAAGCAGTCAGACGTTAGAATTGAGGCCTAGGTGTAGGTCCGACGACAAGGATGCATTAAAACCCAAGAGTACATACAAGGGTTAATGTATATGCAATTCGGAAGCAAAAATAAGCACTAAAAAGCACCCGAAACGCACTTTAAGTGCAGAATTTACACAATTCAGCAATATATCAGCATTTAGACATATAAATATTATGCAAAAATGTCGTTTTATCATCCAGAATATTTCCCTAAGTGTTGGGAATTGAAAGAGTACAAGAAAGGTACTTAAACGACACTAAAAAGTGTAATTTAGCACTTTAACGAATCGGTATGTAACCGAACAACCGGAGATTACCCGGAACATAAAAATAATGTCAATGACATTGTTTATACTTTTCTGAGCTAGTTAGGGTCCCCGAATGCCCTAACACCCTTTATATTACACTACACACTAGTAACGGGGTTAAACACTTAACTTAACTTAGTTTAACCTAACTAATACTTGGAACCGAACTAGACCCCCCCCCCCTTCTCCAACCGGCCCTAACTATGGGGGGGACACAATTGTACAATCTTGATTATTTAAATCCTCAATGTCTAATATCATGAGGACATAATTACCTTTGGCTAAGGACCATGAGATTTATCTATAAATTAACCCCTAACCACACAATAACTCTCACTAAACTCAACACTACACAACACCACTCCCTTGCCCTCTAGAGCTCTCGGCCGAGACCCCCACCCACCCTCATCATACTTTCAAGTTTGGTGCTTGCACTTCCATTATCATACAATCATCAAGGGTCGTATACGAGGAGTCTTGGAGCAAGCGGAACACGAAGGACCTCTCTCGTTAGCTTTTATCCACGCGTTTTTCATCGAGATTCTTCCCTAGCCCCGAGCTAGAGGTATAACACTTAGAACTCTTGTTTGAACATATCTAAAGTGGTTAAAAGAAATTTTATCGGTTAAATCTCGTTAAGATACAAAATGATGAACAAAAGTCTACTAAAAACACTTAAAGTGGTGGATAATAGCACATATGTTGTGTAAAAGTTGTAGTATTTGAAATATATGGTTATCTAGACCCGATCTATGATGTGGTAGCTCGGATCATCGTTTAACCCGGCTTGGTAAGATCATGGATCTTAACATAAAGCTATTTTAGAAGTAACAAGGGTTAAAAGGTGAAACACCACCACACATAAACCATGAACTTGTGTAAAAATGCTTTAACTTGTACAAAAGTGTTTAAAACTAGTAGATCTATGTATCTACAAGCGGTATTTTCAAAGGACCAAGTGTCCAAGAGATCACATGTTCTAAACCGGATCTTACACAAACAAAAGTGGTTTTTGTGAACAAACAAGTGTATGGAATACTTGTGTAACAAAAGTTTTAACAAAGAAATAATTTTCGTAAAAACCGACTAGAAGTTGTGAAACTTCATATTCTTTAAAAATAAAGTTTTTAAGAAATTAAACTTATTTTTAAAGATAACAAGACTTACTAAATGTGCTAGTAAGTTACTACACGTTTTTGTAAATATTCAAGTTCATGAAATGGAGAAGCTAGTGATTATTGCTGATGAGTATTGTTGATAATTGTTGTTGATGATTGATAATGATTTAAAAGAAAATAAACACACGTTTTGAAAACGTGGGAAACCTCCATTTTTAGGGGAAACTCTGTCAAAATTTTTATAAATTTTGACACTTAGAAAAATATGAGTTTTGAGAAACTTATCCCCTAAAAATATACCTCAAAACATTAACAAGGTTTCCCTAACTTTTGATGATAAGAAATGGTGATTTCTTGAAGAATAAAAATGGATAATAAGTATATATTTTGAGAGAAAAATATATATTATTTGATCACCAACTTGTGTGTTAAGTGTATATAGTATGTGTTATACGTGCTAGTGTATTAAGGCTTAAAAATACACTAAATACTCATGAGGAGTAGAAATATAAAAATACACATACAACATACAAGAAACATAATTTGGGTGCAAAGTGCAAAGCACAAAAGACTTATATTTATTTTTGGAGAAAATAATATAAGTAAAGCACGTAGTTAAAAATGTAGAACATTTTTAACACAAGAATATATACAAAAGAGAGTGACTGTACTTGTGCGACGCAAGTCTAGTGACTAACGTTAAGAAAACGCGTATAGGTTACGACGTTAATTAAGCAAACCCGGTGGAGTTTACGACGCTAGGAACGCAAAGTTGTGAGTTCATGCTCCCCCTTTTCTCTTTAACTGTTTTCAGTTTTTATAACTTCGGGGGTGAAATACATGTACAAAAGTACAATATTTATAAATGGTATGATATAAATACAAGGAGTACACTTGGTGAGAACGAGAACCAAGTGTGACAAAATATAAGAATATGAGAAGCGCATTTGGTGAGACGAGAACCAAGTATAAGGCGCTATGAGAAATGATAACAAGAAACGCGCTTGGTGAGAACGAGAACCAAGTAGGAGGCGTTATGAGAAATAGTGTCACGAATAGGGTACAGAAGCACCATTAATCAACAATATACCTAGACCGCAGAACAAAAGGTTAGATCTAACAGGTGCCTGGCAGCCTCACACTCGGTCGGGGCGAGAATCGAGTGGTGCTTTTGTGTCTCAGAATATACCAATTAAATGCCTTAGGTTTGGTGGCTTCCTATGACGTGTCACATGTTAATGGCTTTGCAACCCATTAACAATCTGATAATTACAGAAATACTGTATTTACATAAAATTCATACCATACAAGAATTGATAAATAACTTGAAGTACGTGGGGTACTCAAGAGAATTGATAAATAACTTGAAGTACGTGGGGTACTCAAGAGAATTGATATATAACTTGAAGTACGTGGGGTACTCAAGAAGATTGATAAATAACTTGAAGTACGTGGGGTACTCAAGAAGAAATTGAATTATACATAGGTACGTGATGTACACATGAAACTGGATTTATGAAAACTTGATTTACTCACAAACTATGTTTTCATACAAAGTATACAAACATGAAATACAAAACTGCATGAATTCACACCAACATTATGTTGACGTTTTTCCAAAAACTCACATGTATTTCAGGTAACTAGGATGGATGTGCGCGTGGTCTTGCTTATGCTCGTGGATGTCGCTTGTGTTTAACTTTAAATAAAGTTGTAAACTTTTGAGACAATGTCTTTATGCTGTCTAGCGATGTAAACGCTAACGTATGTTTTCAAATTATGGTATTTGAATGTTATTTTACGAGCATGTAGCATGTTTACTCTTCGTATGCAATGAGAACCTTTCATGATCACACCTCGTGCTTCCGCCGCAGAAAGGGGTGTGACATAACGTTTCATAAAACAATGAATATGTCATTAGAACGAGAATAATCTTATCTACATTTTGAACCAAGTTTCATTAAAAACGGAGTAGGTTCAAATATATTGTATTTTTATAATTTAATTATTAGACGGTCACTAGGCCTATCTAGATACTTCATATTTCTAACATTCAACTCACCTGTAATCTACCTGTCTAATAATATAAGTTTTTATTTACTTTTATTTTAATAGAAAGGTCACCCATATACAAGCCAATTAATTAGTATAACATTCCAACCAACTATATATAAAATAGTTTTTAAAACTATTTGGGTCGAATAATTATATTAAAAATAAAACTAGTTACTAGTGGTTAATAAATTTAAATAAACCTATAATTCTTATATGATAAAAATGGGAATGTTACAACTATGTTCGGATTTGACGGATTTGAAGCAAATGAATGATAACCCCAATCTTTTGAAAAACTGTGTTGAGATGAATCCTTTGAACTTCCAGCACTAAATGCCGTCTTTGGGGCTTGATTATTCATGCTTCTTATGTAATATAGATCGACATTTTGCTGATACTGTTGATTTGCCATTTTGTTCTGCTTTTGTATTTCCAGTTCATGGCCTTCAAGCTTCTTAATTAACCAATCAAGGGTCATTTTATTCATATCATTGTTGTTTTTGAGTATCATGACATAGTCTGACCAATCGTTTTCGTTTGGAAGTGCTTCGATCAGCCTGTCAATGATCTCTTCATTATCTTTGAAAACACCAAACCTCTCCAGTTCGAGTTTAAGATGGCAAAATCTTTCAATCATTTGACGGACGGTTTCACTTTTCATGCATGTAAACAAATCAAATTCTTTTTCAATAACGATCGTTTATTTTTGACAATTTCATCACCACCCGTACATTTTCTCTCTAATGCTTCCCATAAAACTTTGAAGTGTTTTCATTATCAAGTAGTGAAATAATATAACACCCCGAAAACGGGTTTGGTAATCAAACCCCGTTAATAATAATGAACGGGTAAAATACCGTTAGTGGTAAAATTAACCGGGTGAATATAAGGATTTAAATAAATAATTTAATATTAATTAAAAAGGAGGATAAATACTTTGAGAAAACAAAGTATATAAAAGGCCCGAGTTAACGGGACCTAAAATAAAACGGATAAGTAACACCCCAAAAATATATGGGTTTTATATACATATTAAATAGCGGTTATGAACAAGAAAAAAATTAACTAGGAAATCAATAACCTAGTTAATTACAAGTCTTGTAGTTATGAGAAACCTTGGTTAAAACATGTTATATGCAACAAGGGTAAACTAAAGGGGCCAAAAGGGGAAAGTTAGAAACTAAATGTTATTAAAATTAAAACACTACACACACACTATGTGTGTGTGCGTGTAATCGACCAGAGGAAAGGAAGAAGGGAGCCAAACCCTAAATTGTCAAGAATCATCAAATTGAAGCTTGATTCAAGGCCAAAATCGATGCATGAACATGAATTAATGATCACCCAACCTAGGGGATCATAAGGTATGTAAAAACTTGATGATTCATGAAGTTGCAAAATTTGAGTTAGCATCATAATTCGCGAATTATGTAAGTATTAGAGGAGCTATGGCTAAATTAGTGATGTATACATGCTTAGGAACTAAACCCTAAGTGAAAATCATACATATGATGCTATGACTTGAATGATTTGGTGATTACCTATGTGTGTGCTAAGTGGGTTTTATGACAATATGATGAACGCACGAATTAGAGTGTTAAATTGATGAATATCGATGATTATGATATAAGTTCTAGATGTAGTTCATGAACACTAGACATAGAGGTTTGATTTTTGATGAAAATCTTGGTAAAAATAACTAGTTATGAACTAGTTGGTAAACATGTAAAATTATGCACATTAGGTGTTTGTTAAAATGCCTAAATAAGAACCAAAGTGTTGAAATTTAAAGTGAAACGCGCATTTGAATGATATAACAAATTATGCGTAATATGAAGCAATAGGGGTTCTAAACATCATGTTGATTTAGACTAACTATGTAAAATCATGTGGTTAAAAGTAGTTAACTTTTGATAAGTTGAACAAATAAATGATGAAGTCGAATAGTAGATTCAACATAGAATTCGTAAGATGGAATAGTCGTATGTGATAATGACTAATCTAACCGTCTTACGAATTATGATTATAGTTTGACGCTTGACAAGCTAGGTGGAGGCTTGGAAAGGAAGCGGGTCAAACGAATCAAGTGTGGAGGAAAAGCGTGTTTCGGATGCAAGGTAAGTAAAGCTTACACCTTTTTATGTAATACGGTTATTTAATCATGAAATGGTTAAAAGATAATGAGTTTTTTTAATGATTACCTTACAAGGTAAACCAATGCAAATAATAAGGGAAAAACGGTGTTTTGGTCACTTGTTGACAATAACCGTTAGTTTGTGAAAGACACTTTATAGCGTAAGCTATAATGGGTCAAAAGAATCAATAAATGATGTATAAGAAAAATGACTATATGGTGTAAACAGGAACGAGTCATGTAGTTAAGATGGTAAATAATATCATCTTATAAAGATTCACAGTCATTTAGACCAAACGGGTCAAAAGGTGAAATTATCACCCTTTGATAATATTGACTAATGGTTTGTCGAGTTGTATGATTTTAGGAATAAATAGCACACGGATGTTTACATTGCTATTACTTAGCGGCCACTAAGGCAAGGTATGGAAACGGGTTAATAAGTTGATCCGAGCCAGGTATGTATAATAGATCAACTCATCATTTAGAACTTGGAGTTCTATGAGAATTAGACAAAGTAAAAGAGACATTGGGTTACCTTAAAAGGTAAACCGAAGGATTTAAATTATAGACAGAGTGTTTTTGAAAACAAGATTTGGTTAAAAATGAGATTTTGGGCGGGCATGGCTTAAGCAAACCCTTCATTGTAAAAGAAAGGTTAAAATGACCAAAACGCCCTTGTAAGCATAATTAGGCAAACGAACCTTAGAAGTCGCTTGAAAACGAGTTTTATAATCGAGTCAATACTTAGAATAAGTATAAAAGCGTAAGATGTAAATCCTTGGTCAAAAGACTCTATATGAGTCTTTGCCGTAGAATGATAATCCGAGGGGTAAAACTCGGATTATATAGATCGCCACATTAAACCCATCACAAATATAGTTGTGATGGAAGATCATTTGATAAATAATGTGGAAATAAGAGACTAATAATAAATGAGTGTGAATTATGCGTAAAAGTGCTTAAATGCCCTTAACGGGTCAAAATTCGGTAAAAAGGGTAATAAGCCAAACACTTAAGAGTCTTAAATTTTGTTAATCCAGATGTTGGATTTTAATTCCATATGATGAAGGATCAAATTTCGTTCATGTAGGAAGAAACGGGAGATCAAACGGATATGCGGATTGAAATATACAAAAGTTTTCGTGTCAAAAACCGCAAAAATGGAAGGGTCAGATACAGGGGCCACCGTAACTTACGGTGCTCACCGTAAGTTACGGTGGGGCTGAAATCGTTACGCCAGATATCTATTGCCTTACGGTGGGGACATTTTAAATCAGGGGCCACCGTAACTTACGGTGCCCACCGTAACTTACGGTGGAGGCCAGATTCGAATCCTTATTTCTGGGATCAAGAGATTAATGTTGGGATTTCCTGATTTTTCTTTAATTCGATTATTCGACCCATTTTCCTTGTGATACTAGTTATTTAATTATCAAAACTGACTTTTAAGTTGGTTTTGAACACAGGTGAATGTCGAGTGCCCCGGATGAAGATCAAGCATCGAGCAAGAACCGAACACGCGTTAAATGAAGCTTCCGCAAGTTGTTTCGTCGTTATTCTAATACGACGAATTAATTCACATTATGTTGTATCTTTTTAGATTGTAAAAGGGGTTTTAATAAACCCGTATTTTCATTGTAATTGTGACCGTGATTACATGATTATGGACTTAAATTTTATGAAAAACGTAAAATATTAGCAAGGGTGTTACAAGTTGGTATCAGAGCCCTGGTTTAAGGGATTCAAGTATGGTGGAGAAAAACTATGCTTGGACTTAAACCTTATGCTCTTAATAAAGATTGGTGTTCGGTTCGAGGCTTGATCGCAAATCCAGTAAGTGCATGTATGTTAATCGTTTAGCGTATTAAAGTGTTGTAAACAACACATAGGGTTATCGTGTAATACACGTTACCCCAATTAAACGATAGATATAGCTAACAAAAACTCGTGCGTTGACACATATAGTAGAAAAGCCTTGTATTATGATACGGGCATTTAGTAAAGTTGACATTACTAACTTTTGTGAATGTCTTAATTGAAGGACACTTGCATTTAAAGATGACAAGAGTTGAACAAATTACGGATATGATAGAGGAACGGTCCGAAGTATGACAAGAGGAGCATGCTCACCAAGGGCTAAATCGCGTAACGACCGCGAACAAGGTTAATGGCAAGGAACGCCCGAAGGGGCAAGCATTACCAGGTGCACGCTTTTAAATATAATCGCACAAATAGCAATATGCAATAAACAAGTAGAGAATGATTGTTGCATATGTAAATTAGAAACTTGGAAAACCTGAATAGAAATACCTATCCAGGATAATATTTTCAAGAAAACTAAATAGGGGCGTTACTTACATAAGGCGTGATGTGAAAACTATAAACAGGTCATGTGTGTCATGTGTTAATCGCCTACTCTGGCCAAGTAAGTAGTGGCATATGATACCAGGAACTTTTTTATGGCGGACACATTTACGTCCGATGTAGTAAGGGCGGGGTGAATGGGACTAACTAAAATGGTACCCAAAGAAATCAAATAAACAAAATGTTTGATAATAAACGTAAATGCACAGCCGGGTGACGGAAGCGTATTACATTAGGATGATGAGCCCGAGTGAAGGGACAAAGATTGATGTAAAAACGATTAAGATATGAATTTGGAGGGGTGTACTTATACTCGAACCCGGAGAATGCAAATATGTAGAATGATTAAGGTAAGCATTGGGAGGGGTGTGCTTACACTCGAACCCGGAGAATGCAAATATGACTCTTAACGGGCCGATTTTGTAAAACGCCAAACTTGAGAACAAAGTAGGAATATAAAAGCGAAACGAAGTCTTAATGCATACCGTAAGGGTTGCAATAATGACGACTTCGGTAAAACACCCGGTTGATGGGTAAGGATTTAAACACATGCGTAGACCGAGAAGCGGGAACTCGGAAGGAAAGTCAAAAGACTCGGGTTTCGAGTCATGACTAAAAGATAATAACATGCTGTAGATAGAAAAAAAAATTTCTTTTTTCGTTCAACTATTTTAAAGTTGAACGGGTCGAACAAATAATGAGGCTTCACACTTATAAGTGACGAAGTTCACACGAATAAGTCAAATGAGTTAAATAAAGGATGACGCTTGCTAATGCAAGTAAGCGCAAGCTGAATAATGAAAGCACGAAATATCAATGAACCTATGTGATAGGTCGTAAAAGAGTATAGAAAGGAAAATGCAAACCAGTGAAACTGGAGTGTTAAAACATTAAGATAAAGAACACAGATAACGGTTTGAAAGGAAATAGAGGTGTAAACTGAATAGCGATAAGAAGGAGACGAACCGACGTGTAAATGACGGAGGAAGTCATAGAGTCGGAAGAATAATTTAAAAGAAACAAATGTAGCCTTAGACTACGGTCAAGGTAAAACGAAATGCGAAAGCGAAAATGAAAGATTTGAAAGATAAAAATAGTACCTTGACACCATAAATATATATATATATATATATATATATATATTGTAACAACCATAAATTTATTTATGCGATTTTCATAAAGAATCATAATTACTGAGTATTTATATTTATACATTCATGCTAAAATACTGGTTTATTAAAACTTTTACAATTTAAAGTGATACAACATAATGTGATTTAATTCGCCGTTTTAGAATAACGACGAAACAACATTGCGGAAGCTTCGTTTAACGTGTGTTCGGTTCTTGTTCGATGCTTGATCTTCATCCGGGACTCTCAACATTCACCTGTGATCAAAACCAACTTAAAAGTCAGTTTTGATAATTAAATAACTAGTACAACAAGGAAGATTAGGTCGAATAATCGAATTAAACAAGGAAATCAGGAAATTCCAACATTGATATCTTGATCCCAGAAACAAAGACTTGAAACTGGCCTCCACCGTAACTTACGGTGGGCACCGTAAGTTACGGTGGCCCCTGGTATAAAATACCCTCACCGTAAGGCAGGAGGTAACTGCTGTAATGCTTTCAGCCCCCCACCATAACTTACGGTGCCCACCGTAAGTTACGGTGGCCCCTGTATCAGACCCTCCCATTTTGCCGTTTTTGACACGAAAACTTTCGTATCTTTCAATACGCTTGTCCGTTTGACCTACCGTTTCTCCCTACATGATTGTAATTTGATCCTCCATCAAATGGAGTTAAAATCCAACATCCTACATAATAAATTTTGAGACTTCTAAGCCTTCGGCTCCTTGTCGTTTTACCGAATTTTAACCCATTTATGCATTTTATCAAACAAACATATTTGTTTAATCCTTATTTCACATGCACCTCTTCAAATTATTGTTATCTACCATATTAGGTTCTACTCACAGGTTTCTCACACAATTTAAATACGTTTTTGCTCGTATGCTTATTTTGACCCGTTAGGGGTATTTAAGCACTTTAGAACTTGAACTCGCTTTCATACATTTCTAGCATCTTATTCCTACATTTCTTATCAAGTAATCTTCCACCATAACTATATGTGTGTTGGATTTAATGTGGATATCTATATATTCCAAATTTTACCCCTCGGATTATCTTTTTACGGCAAAGACTCATATAAAGTCATTCGACCCAAGAATTTACATCTTTCACTGTCTTTTCTTATTCTAAGCATTTATTTAATCATAAAACTCGTTTTCGAACCTCTTGCAAGGGTCGTTCGTTCGAATTAGCTTACAAGGGCAATTTGGTCAATTTTCATCCTTCTTTTACTACAAAGGAACTTTTAAATACTTGTTTGACCCAAAATCCGACTTTTTAACTATAATCTTGTTTATAAACCCATGTGCTTCTAAAACACCATAATCATAACTCAATTTATTCAGTTTACCTAAAAGATAACCGAATAACTATATTTTAACCTTGTCTAACTCTTATAAAATCTCAAGTTCTACATGATGAGTTGAATCATTATACATACCTGGCTCGGATCAATATATTGACCCGTTTCAATACCTTGCCTTAGTAGCCGCTAAACAATAGCGATGTGCGTATCCATTTGATATTTATTCCTATAAACATGTAACTCGACAAACCATTAGTCGATATTGTCAAAGGGTATTAATTTCACCTTTTGACCCGTTTATTTACCTAGTGATCTTCGTCACTTCAACTAAATGCAAATATCATGTATTATGCTAATTTAAAGTCTACTAGCGAAAATACGAAATCAAGCATAACGTAACGGAATCGTGGTTACGTACCTTTTAAGCCTCCTTTTCAAACGCGTATTTCCACCGGCTTGTCCACTTGACGATCCGGATTCTTCGCCTAAAGAGTTCAATTCACAATCCGTTTAGAATCCTTTTTATAAGTCTTAACGCACAATTTGCCATATCCATCAAACATGCGTTTTTGTCTGATTTTCAACATTTACCTTTCATTTAGGCATTTTAACGAACACCTAACGGGTATAATTTTACATATTTAAAACCAAGTTCATAACTTAATATTTTTGCCCAATATAAACATACATATTGATTCCATTATGTCAAGCATGCATACTAATCTCCGAATCATTTCATAGAATTCAAGTAACACCATTTTTGGTAGTCATGATTCTTGTGTTCATCTTAATTTTACAAACCCTTTTAATTTGTCAATGGATTATCATGAATTTCATAGATTATCCACTAATCCAACATGTTATTGACTAGGGTTTACTCCTAGACATCATATTACTTCAAGATTCATCCATGCATGACATATTTAAGCTCAATTTCAGTTTCTCACAATTAACCTAGAATTCAAGATGAATCAAAACATCACAATTTTACATACCTTATGATCCTTTCAACTAGGTGATCATTAATTTGTGCTTGAAAATCGATTTGGACTTGATTTAAACCCTCAATTTGTGGTTTTTATGAGAATTAGGATTGGGTGAAGAATCCCCTTGTCGCCCCCTGCTTCTTGATCGACCAGACACCCCAAAATGGGTATTTGGTGTGTTTTAATTTTGTTTCATGTTATTAAGTTTCAAATTTAACAACATAAGCCCCTGCAACTTTAGTTTGGTTTATAACTTGATATTTTATTCTTTCATTTAATTACAAGACTTGTACTAGGTTATTTATTTCCTAGTTACTTTATCTTGTTCACAACCCGTTTTATTTTAAGTCCCATTAAATCTCGAGCCTTTTATATACTTTGCTTTCTCAAAGTATTTCTCATCCTTTTAATAAATATTAGATTTATTTATTTAAATCTTAAAATTTACCGGGTAAGTTTTACCACTAACTGTATTTTACACGTCCTGTAGTATTAACGTGGTTTGATTACCAAACCCGTTTTCGGGGTGGTACAAGTCTACCCCCCTTAAAGAGGTTTCGTACTCGAAACCTTGTTTACATAGTTCCTTTAATTTGGATTAAACGAACTTAGCTTCGTTTTTTTTTCAAGGCATTCATTCATTCCTTTCGATCTAACATTTCCATTTATATTGACGTGTAAGTCTTTCGTGTGTAAGGCCTCGCAGGCCGTTACTTTTCAGCTTGTATCCATTATCTTTATTGTTTATTCATTTTGGCGGTTAGACTTGTTAGTCACTGGTTACTTCATACCCTGTTACCCGGGTATGCTATTTGCCATCTCCGGCCTTATGTGTGTTTAAAATTCTCTAAGTCACCCCGTACCACTTATGTTTTGTTAAAACATTACTTTTGACTAAAACTAAATTCTTAGTTTACGTTTCCTCTTTATCGTACATATTTTTCCCGTTTCTATCTAGTCCTTTCCGTTATTATTTAATGCGGGGAATTATAACAATTTCCCAAGCTTAACCCCTATGACCCGTAGGTTCTTTCCCTTAGCCTCGTAGGCTATTTATTTAGATTTTCACCTTTTTATCCTTTCTAAAGTGAGACCTTTACAATTCGTTTCTTTCTATTTGTGACCCGAAGGTCTTTTTGGTCCCGTAGACTTTAACACTATTTATGATCCCGTAGGTTAGGATGATCCCGTAGATCGTCTTTTTATCCATGTCTATATTCAAATGTATATATACATATATAGCTTCAAAGCACCTTTTATTATGTTTGGAATTGTTTATTTTCGTTTTTGAACTTTAGTTGGCCTTGACCGTAGTCTAAAGCTTCGTTAGTTTACTCTTGGACTAATCTTCCGACTTTATGACTCTTTACGTCATTTACACGTCGTTTTGTTCTACGCTCACCGTTTCCCCGGTTCATAATTATACTTCTCTACGACCCGTTACCCGGGTTCTTTATTATTTCGTGCTTCCATTATTCGATTTGCGCTTACTTGCACTACCGAGCTTTTTATATTTTATTTATCTCGTTTGATTTATTCGTGTGAGATTTCATTACTCACGAACGTCACACTTCATTCTTTATTCGACCCGTTCAACTTTAGAATAGTTGAACATAGTTATCAAAATTTCTGTTTGCAAATTCTCATCGTCTTTTAGTCATGACTCTCAATCCGAGTCCTTTGACTTTCTATTTCGCGTACCCGTCTCTTGGTTTACGCATGCTTTCAAAATCCTACCCATCTATCAGGTATCTTTACCAAAGTCATCATCAAGTAACCATTCTTATATGGTCTTAGACATCATCTTAATTTATTTGATCATCTTAGCGAAATCCATTGCTTTTATTTAGTCAAGTCTTTTATTCTTTTATTCTACCCCTTTGATGAGAAGGTCGAAAAAGCTTTCAACATGGTCGAAAAAGCTTTCAACATGGTCGAAAAAGCTTTCAACATGGTCGATCAATTGCCAGATAACATTGACGTAACCTATTCCAAATCTGATAATTCAAGAGATTCAGAGGTGGTAGGTAAGGTCGTTGGAAGTGTGTTGAAAGAAGAGTCGGTTGAAACATGTAAATCTGAATCACATGTTGAAAATGAAGGGAGTTTTCATGAAGGTTATATGAAAAACTCAAAATCTGAGAAAAAATTGAAAGATGATTCAAAAGGATTGGTTTATACCATGATTGGATCGGACAAATTATTCTTAGATATTGTATTCCCTATTCAGAATGTGATTTCAGAAAAGATTGACAAAGTTTTCAAAATGGTTGAAATTGAGAAATCCGAGATTCCAAAGTTTGCTGGAAAGTGTCACAAAACTTGTTAAAACAAACCTGGTTTCAAGAAGAAAAACATGAAGGCTGGGTTGGGTTATAAGAAGAAACAAAGTTGGAATAAAAATGAAATGCCAAATTATCAAACAAAAATGAATTTTGTTCACGGAACAAGTTCCAAAGAAGAGAAAGAACTCCAATTTAGACGACAGTCTAATGAAGAGTTCTATGCTCAGAAAAAGCAACAACAACAGGTCAAAGATGTATCCAAGAGAACATGTTTCAAATGTGATCAAACAGGACATCTTGCACACAAGTGTCCAAATCCGAAACCTGTTGATGTTGAGAAAAAGAAGTCTGATGATGTTGTGAAACAGAAATCTGAGGATGTGAAACAAAGGTCAACCAGATTTGATTCAAAACAAACATGGAGGTACAACACAAACAAGTTTGCTTCGAATCAAACTTGGAAATCAAACCCGAATAGGTTCGATTCAAGACAGACCTGGAATTCTCACACACCCAGATTTAGAACAACACAAAGTTGGAAAACAACTGTCGATGCATCAAAACCAAACGAGTTTTGGAAACCAACTGTTGTTCAGAATCAAAATATTCAAAAAGATTCACATTTTTACAAAAGAGAGACTCCAAAAGGTCAAACATGGACAGTTAAGAAACAAATGACTTCGGTAAATGATGAAAAAGTTGAAGTCAAAATTGGCAAAGTCTTTGTACAAAATAACAAAGATTTTCCGAAGTTGAATGAAGCATATTGTGTTAAAATGCCTAAGGTCAAACAGACCTGGGCTAAATTGTTCAAGTAATTGAGTAATTTGAATATGCAGGTGCTTCCAAAGAAAACTTAATGTCATCAAAAGTGTAGGATCGGATTCCGACCTAAACGAGTCGTTTGGAAGAGTTCTAGTCCGTTTCAGAGGCGGAAACTAAGAAACGGATCTGTAAACAGCTTGTTTCACACTTTAATCTTCTTGTATATTAATTTGACAACCTTTACATTCAGAAGAGAAACCGGCAGCACTTCGGTATAGCTCTGAGAAAACTGTTCGAACTCTACAACTGAAACCTATGACAATCTATATATAGTGCTAATGATTTCGCTTGAAGACTCTTGAAGCGACACCCTTCAAGCGAAATTGACAAATTGTCTTGAAGCGAAATCCTCATGCTATTTTGTCTTCTTGTGAAATCCATGCATAACTTTCATTCTCACGTGAATATGTAGTATGATGTCATTGATGATGTCATCTAGATGATGTCATCATGACATCATGTCTTGATTAGCTCCGTACCAAACCGAGACTCGATACAAGACGAAGACGACAGATGTGTGCACCAACAGACTCCCCCTCAGATGTTGACGAGTCTTAAGTGTCGAGTCTTCTCAATCTTCAGTCTTTATCAGTCTTTGTGCTTCACTCTTTCAATCAGCATCAACAGACTCCCCTTGCAATGTGCTGGCATTCCTTTAGTTCTTCAGCGTCATCTGCTTCAGGATCGTTGTCTGACTTTCACAACTTTGGCTTTTCAAGATTATCACTTCTCAAACTTTAAACCTGCATAAACTCTACCTCACAATAAATTTTACAATTTACACATTTCAAACATATAAACTTTCACTAACTCAGACTCTTCTTTAAAAAACCTAATCAAAATGATCTTTCAATCTGATGAACCACTTGAAGATTTAACAAAAATAATCAGTTTTAAACACAAACTCCCCCTCAAATCATACTCATCATGTTTAGCACTCAGAATTTTGAAAATCAGCTTTTCAATACCAGTTGTCGAAAATCTTTTTGTATTTTTCAAAATTTTATGCTAAAACACACTAAAAATCTTTTTGGATTTTTTATAGAATGAAATGAAGAAATATTTACAAACAATATTTTTTGTGAGTTCGTGCAAGAGGATCATATCAGTTTCTGAGACAAATCACCAACACCGTTAAGCTTCATTTCATTTTAAGTTCTAAACGATTCACTTAGATTGTCAGTATACTTGTCCACTTAAATTTTCACACAAAGTTCAACTGATCCGAGATACGATATTAATGTTTTAAACACTTGAACTTATTCGTGTGTCTCACTACTTGAATATACTCCCGTATCCAGATCCCAATATTCAATCTTACAGGTGAGTATACCACAGATGATATCTGTCAGGGGAATAAATTATAGTACGAGGGCCGTGAGAGCTCAGGTCGATACTCCCGTATACGCAGAGAGATGACGGCTTCGACTTTCGGTGTGTCCCCTTTAGAGGATCTTTTGCATTACAACAGCAGCGACTATCAATTTTATGGTTTCATCAGCTTGCTGAGGGCGATGCTATGTTTCAAGCATTTGCAGAAAGCATTATCCGGGGACTAGGTCAGAAATTTCTTTCAGCAGAAGTCCCGGGATAATACCCCAGATATCACTGAGCATAAAGACCTAGTATCTCAGAATAAGGGACCTTTCAAACAAGATTTCAGGGGTTACCTATATATCCAAGTTTGTGTTAACCCACAGAACAAGCAAGTTTGAAATTTAGGTTTATATCTCGTCACAATCTACTAAATGTGCAAAAATCTACTGGCACATCATCAGTGAGACCGTTTATCACATTTTTACTTTCCAATTCTTTAGCGTGCCGTGATAGTCCACTGATGTACTATCATTTCCTCTTATTCGCAACACAACTCATTTTGAATTTTATCATGTTTTTGGCTTTTTCAAATTTTCAAATGTTTTTGGATTTTCTGAAAAAAAAATTACTCCCCCTAAAATGCAAACACATTTTAGGAAATTTGAAAATAAACTGTACAATAAAGTGACAACTGATATCGAATCGCATCAAATCGCCATTCACTAGGCATAAACAATCAGAACTCCCCCTATCACAAAACTATTATCTCATTTAGATTTCAAAACACTTAAGTTTGTTTTAATCAAAATGATTTTTCCGGAAAATAAGTTTTGATGATATAATCGTTTATAAATTCGGGGTGTGGTTCATTACATTGTCTTTCAAAATACCAATTGTAAGTATGGTCCAATCAAGTTCAACTTAATGACCTTGATTAACCTTTTTCATGTAAGTATTTTCTATACCAATTGTAAAAATTACCACATGTAGGAATGTTACGTCTACATCACCATTTTACCAATCATAATGCCGATTCCTGCTTCGCACTTACCAACCTGGAAGCTCCGGCGTAGTCATACATCCTGTAAACATCCAAACACTATCAAAAACTTTTAACCAAAAACTTCAAACATTAGAAAAATGCCGATTCCTGATCCACGATATAAACTTGGGATCTCCGGCATAGTCCTTCGACTATCATGGGAAACATACTTCCATCCAAGTCTTCTCAGACTTGATGGCTTTCAGTTCTTGCACAGTAGGGTTGTAGGTTGCCTTTTTAGTTGCATAAAATTCTTTAACCCCCTTAACTTTCCCATTCAACATTTTCCCAAAAATTTTCTTAACACTTCCATTGAATGTTTTCTCGATATCAAACTTAGTTTTCTCTGTGTAAAACTGATTCGAGATATCAACCTTACCAACTTTCTGTTTAACTTCTTCAAATTTCAGTGATGGAAACTCATCATCATTCACTGAAATTTTCACCTCAACCTGTGGCTCTTCTGGTTTTGTGGAACCAGATTCATTACCGACTTTCTCATCATCTTTCTTAACAACCCACACTTGGTTGTCTTTTGCATTCTTTTTGTAAAAATTCTTTTTAGAACATTCACCAACCTCATAAGTTGAGTTTTCAAAAATTTTAAATTTTTCAATTGGTGGTTCAACATCAACAACTTTCTCTTTCAATTTCTGATAAACTCCCTGTTTTGTTTTGGCATTTTTCTGACAGTTCCATGCAATGTGTCCAGTTTCATTGCACTTGTAACAGGTACGAGTCTCTCTTTGATAAAACAATTCAGTTTCATTCTTCTTCTTTTCAGCAAGAAATTCTTGATTTGACTGTCTCCAGAATGGTTTCTTCTGTTCCTCTTCGGCACTTCCACCTGACACAAATTCTGTTTTAGAATTTTTCAAATTTTTATAATTTTCTGGTAAAACAAAACCAAGACCTTTCTTTTTGTAGCTACGATTTTGGTTAGGTTTCTTTTGAAAACCAGAACCCAAATTGTAACCTTTTTTCTTGTTTAGACGTTGTTGAACTCTTGAAGTGTACTTTTTAGGTTTTTCAGTAATATTTAAATCTTTTATTTCAGAAATATTAATTTCTGTCATTTTGAAAACCTTTTTGATCATGTCAAAACGAACACTTCTTATTGGAAACTCTTTGTCAGAGTATAATTTGTCCGAATCATTTAAAGTATATGCAACTTCAAATGTTTCATCATCCAAATTTTCTTTCGATAACAAAAATTCTTTACTATAAGACCGTTTAACCGACGACTGTGAACTGTTGACCAACGAACTCGAACTTTTGACAGACGAACTTGAACACCCAGACTCAGACTTTGACTCAGACTCCTCCTCAGTGTCTAACACCTGATCGACCACCTTTTTGATTAACTCAGACTCATGATCAGTATCGGATGAGGTAAATGTGACATCAATGTTATCTGGTAAAACGTCAGTTGTATCGGTTTTTAGCTTTATATTGACTGCTTTTTCAAGTTGCTCCTCGTTCGGTTTTCTAGGAGAATACCCTTCCCAAATTGGAGGTGGACACTTGTTATATCTAACAGTCGGTTTCTTACCACTATCTTTCTTTTCCTTCTTTGGCTTATCGTCTTGAAAAACTTCCATACCTGCAACAGTTGGGTAAATACGATCAATGAGATAATCAGAACTAGAATAACTTTGTAATAGACGTCTAATTCTCTCATTCTCAATTTTTTCTGTCTCCAACTCTTGCTTCCATTTAGCACTTTCTTCGATGTAAAAATTAATTGCTTTCTGCTTTGTCATCATCACAGCATTCATCATCGTAAGAGCTTGTTCTCTTTCTGAATTTGTCTTTTGGAGACCAGTTACTGTTTTGTTCAAGACATCATAAGATTCTTTCACATAGTTAAGATTGAACAGTAACTGCTCTTTCTTCTTCTCATACTCAGCGATTATGTCATCTTTTGCTGCACATTCCTTGCATGCTTCTAAACACTTCTCGCAAGGCTTTACAACTTCAACAATCTTCTCAACTTCGATTGTTTTAACTACCTCAATCACTTTTTCTACTTCTTTTTCAACCTCAGTAATCTTCTTAACAACACTTTCCACATTCTGAACATTACCATCAGATTCAGTTTGTTGTTCTTTAGCAGCTCTTTTCTCCTTTAGTTTCTCTACTCGATCTGCAAAATAGAAATGAAAACTTTCAGGAGAAAGATGAGATTTGGCAACATTAACATATTTTTCTTCCTCATCATCACTGCTGCTATCAACTGATGTTTGATCAAACTCTACAGATTTTCCAGAATCAGCATCTGATACACCAGAATCAGACGAAGTTTGATCAAATACAACTTCTTTTTCTGAACTAGTAACATTTTGAACACTCTCATCAGAACTTTGTAGACTTTCATCCGCATTTTCTGAAATTTCTCCAGATCTTTCTGAAAGTTTAATTTTCTCTATAAACTGTGAGATTGTCAATCCATTATACACACCAGTATTCTTCAAGATCATCAAATACGTTCCCCACTCCTTTTGAGGTAACGCGTCCGCCAATTTATCCACCCACTCCTCACGACCTTTTTCAACACCCAACATAGATAAAGATCGCACCAGATGACAGTATCTCTCGATTAGCTTTTTAGTATCCTCTCCCGGCAAACTACAAAACAAATCAAATTCTTTCTTTAGTAACGCTTTCTTGCTTTTGATCATGTTTTCGCTTCCCTCGAACTTGACCTTTAGTGCATCCCAAATTGACTTAGCAGTTTTGTCGTGCTGTAACAGAATGAATATATCTTCTTTTATCGCCTGCTGCAACAAACTAATCATCATTTTCTCAGCTCTATACATTGCTCGTTCTTGATCAGTGAACTCGGATATTTCTTTGATGACTTGCAAATCTGTTCGAGGCAATGTGTACTTCTTCAATATGCATTCCCACGATCTGAGATGATTTGCCTGAACCCAGTTTTCAAAGCGATCTTTCCACCCGTAGTATTCTTCAATACTCATCAGTTTCGGGGGTTTCTGAGTGGTTCCCGTCTCGTTTTCAAGATTCATGGCTTGAGCAATCGCAGCTGGTGATGACGGTGTTGCAAACGCATTATAAAACCCGGTATCCATGACTTGAAATCAAAGAATTTCTCAAACAATCTTTCACACGAACTGATTCTCCTCGTAACACAATAATATCGGACAAGTACCTTTACAAAAAAACAAACAAACAATCAGTTTAAACGCTTATCAATTAATTGAATAAGACTGATACTCGAACTGATGATTTTTCTGTTCGGACAGAACGTTGACCAACTGTGCGGATTGAATGACCTGGATCGAATTCAATTGACCTGACCCTTCGAACTCTTTGAACTTCAAATCGTATGAACTGGACTTTATCACGCAACTCGACCACGCAAAACGACCTGACTGACACACGATTTCTTGAACTCCACACTCACATGTGACCAACACTATACACTTTAACCGATGATAGTATTCAAAAGATGTAATGGATTATCAACAATCAACTGTTTCACACGCAATTATCACATGAATTCTGACACATTTGATCAAATCAAAACAATATCACGTGAACTATTTAATCACTATATTAATATCACATAAATTGAATTATCATGATTGAACCACACATCTTGATCAAAGTGATATGCACATGCGTCGAACATTTTGTCAACTTCACATGCAAAAGTGATATATCTGATCACCTCATGTTGACTGACACACAATTTATGATTTCATTTCTCAAAATACGTTCAAGCGGTGTGTCAGAATCAATCGGTGATATGATTTCAAGCAAACTAAATGATATTATATTCAAGCGAATTCTTAATATATCTATTTCGCTTCAACTACAATTCAAGCTAAATCAGAATATTTCAAGCGACACCTTCAATTTCGCTTCAGCTTTTCAATTTTAATCAGAATATTTCAAGCGACACCTTCTATTTCGCTTCAAACTCAAATGAAATTATCAAGTAAACTCAAGCGAAATCAATGAAAACAGTTGCTGATATCATCATATGTTCGAACACTTGAAGCGAAATCACACAAAATTACAAGTTTTAGGCTGATTTTAATGCTGAAACTTTCCAGGAACTATTAAAACGTGTTTTTGCACAACATATGTGATATTTGTCCGATTTTATCCGTAAAATGTTTGAAATTTCGAAAAAGAATGATGTAGAAACAGAAATCGTGGTGAAAACCGGCTGTTTTTGGCAAGAACTCCTCGTCCTGAGCTCTGATACCAATTGTAGGATCGGATTCCGACCTAAACGAGTCGTTTGGAAGAGTTCTAGTCCGTTTCAGAGGCGGAAACTAAGAAACGGATCTGTAAACAGCTTGTTTCACACTTTAATCTTCTTGTATATTAATTTGACAACCTTTACATTCAGAAGAGAAACCGGCAGCACTTCGGTATAGCTCTGAGAAAACTGTTCGAACTCTACAACTGAAACCTATGACAATCTATATATAGTGCTAATGATTTCGCTTGAAGACTCTTGAAGCGACACCCTTCAAGCGAAATTGACAAATTGTCTTGAAGCGAAATCCTCATGCTATTTTGTCTTCTTGTGAAATCCATGCATAACTTTCATTCTCACGTGAATATGTAGTATGATGTCATTGATGATGTCATCTAGATGATGTCATTATGACATCATGTCTTGATTAGCTCCGTACCAAACCGAGACTCGATACAAGACGAAGACGACAGATGTGTGCACCAACAAAAAGGAGTGTCGGAGCAGCCTGGCACGAGAAGAGGCTGCTGGTCCTTGCATCTAAAACAGGGAGTTTGTTTGATTTCTGTATATAAATAAACCGTATTTGAAAAACCCTAAAAAATGAAAAATTTAAAAAAACCAAAAATATGTTTTTACTTTGTCAAAAATTTGAAAAATAAAAAATATGTTTGTTTTTAAATTTTGTCAAAAATTCAAAATTACAAAAAAAAAATACGTTGATTGAATATGCCGAAACCCTCACGGCGGAACAAACATGATTAATTTCACAAGATTGAAAAACGGTTTTCAAACTGTAAAATATCAATGTGTTGTAAATCATGGGGGTACATTATATTTTCTGCAAATCAGTGCATGAGAAGCAGAAAATGGATGGCAAGTCGAAGCTATCAGTATCAGGTTGTCAAATTTTCTTTAAATGGTTTTGAATTTTAGGGGGAGTAAAAATTTCAGAAAATACAAAAACATTAGAAAATTTGAAAAAGCCAAAAACATAATAAAATTCAAAAATGAGTTTTATGTAAAAAGAGGAAATGATAGTACATCAGTAGACAATCATAGTACGCTAAAGAAATGGAATGTTAAAATGTGATAAACAGTCTCACTGATGATATGCCAGTAGGTTTTTACACGCTTAGTAGATTGTTTTCGAGATATAAACCTAAATATCAAATACTTACTTATCTCATGGGGAACATCTCTCGGATATATGGGTAACCCCCGAAATCTTGTTTGAAAGGCTTTCTATTTCTGACATACTAGGTCTTTGTACGTGATTATATCTGGGGTATTATACCGGGACTTCTGATTTTGCGGGAGCAATAGCCTAGTCCTCGTATAATACTCTGCACTGCTTTAATCATAAAGCCCACCCTCAGCATAAAAAATGATGAAACATTGAAAAATGCTAATCATGTGCTGTTGAAGAAAAGATCCCCAATCGGGACACACCTAAAAGTCGAGCCATCATCTCTTTATCTGAACGGAAGTTCTAACCTGAGCTCTCATGTCCTCGCATTACCCGTTTACATATATCATTAGTGTATATTCACCTGTAAGACTGAATATAGGAGTTTGGATACGGGAGTATATTCTGAGGTGGGACACGCGAATAAGTTAAGTCCTTAAAACACTAAATCTGTATCTCGAATCAATTGAACTTTGTGTGAAAATTTAAGTGGATCAGTATACAGACAATCTAAGTGAATCGTTTAGAACTTAAAGTGTTTAAAAGCTCAACGGTACTAGTGATTTGTCATAAACTGATAAGATCCTCTGACACGAACTCAAACAACAGTATTGTCTGTAAATATGTTTGTAAATATTTCTTTACTGCTTTATGTTTCAGAAAAATACAAAAAGATTTTGATTTCTGCTTTATTTTCGACAACCGATGTCTGGGAAGCTGAGTTTCAAAAATCTAAGTATGCTGATCGTGTTTCTGAAAATAAAACAAGTTCATTAATTTGAAACTTGAAGTTTTTAAATCAAAAATCAAAAACAGTTTGTGATATCTCCAACGTCATTAATTTGGACTTGGACGATTAACTGTGAGGGATTTGGATTCTTATACTGTTAAAATGTAATGTAAAAGAGCCAGTTTCCGATCCTGTTCGCTAAAACTGCCAAATCAATAAAGATTATTGATAGAGGGAGAGAATCAAGTAGTCCTGGATATATTCATATTATTATATCTTAGTGCCAGGGTCTTGATTTAGAAAGTTTAATAGAGCCAGGTTACAATTCCTGGACAATTGAATGTTCAAAATGTTTGTACTTATAAATGTTTGAGTGTTGCAGATGTTATTCCAGACTACGATCCCGATAGCCGAGTCTTAGGGGGAGTCTGAAGACGAGCTCAACGCAAGGGGGACCGTGCTTTCAAGAAGCCAGGTACCTATCCTGGAGGAGCTTGTAACCGGAAAGCCATGTGTCGATCCCAAAAGCACGGAAGCTTGACGAAAGGGGGAGCCTGAAGATTTTACCGAAAGAGGGAGTCTGTGTTTGCTGAAGACGTCAAATTTTCAAGAAGACTCAGATAGAGAGAGAAAGACAAGTCGCTACGAGTTTGATTAAGAATTGACTGCGGCAATATCCAAAGGGGAGTCTGTTGGTGCATTTATGTCTATCGCCTCCGTCAATTCAGATCGTAGCAGAAACAGTTTAATTCTAGCCTTATATTGTTATAATTAGATAGAAAAGGCAAGGTGGCAATATTGTAAATAAGAGGAAAGCTCATATAAGCCTTGGCCTATAAATAGAAGAGTTAAGGTTAGAGTTAGAGACTTTTAAGACTTTTGCACATTTGGAGCTTTGGAGATCTAGAGCTAGAGAGAAAGTCTAGAGAGAGAAAGTTCCGTGTACGTGATTCAGGTGCTGTACGTATTCAGATAATTGAATAGAATCACAGATTATATTACGTCTCGTGTGTTCGGTCATGTTCGTGTACGGATTCCGCACGTTACACGTTCGGTTCGCAATCGTTTTGGAGTCAAAACCGGTCCTACAATTAGTAAGCTTGAACCAAGTCCTCGCAGGATCTATACACTGAACGAGACAAGAACTTTACCAAACCACCCCCTAACCCCCTTCCAGGTAGTTAACGCGCTTTATATAGACCGTAAAGACACGAATGAGCAAATCAATGACATCATGAAGAAATGGTAAAGAAAATTCACTTTCAACATAAGAAACTAGTTATTAAAATCATTAATACAAACCCAATTAAAAAGTACCGAAAGATTAAAAATCAAAAGTAATACATTAAAGACTTGTCTTCACCAAGTGATGTAAGAGATTAGCCAAACATGGCCTTTGATTGACAAGAACTCTTACGATCAATCTTGGATCCCGAGACTACTACACACTCTAAAGATGATAGATGGATGATGGTGGTGGGTGTTGGTGTTGTAGTAGTGGTGGATTGATGGCAAAGTGGGAGAGAAGTGGTTTACCAAGGGATGCCTTTGAAGTGAACCAAGCACCCCTATTTATAGCCAGAACAGAGCCCCGACCACGGCCCCGTGTCCACTGGGCACGGCCCGTGGCCATCCTTCTTCTCTTCCTTCATTAATTGCATCTGTCAGTAGAGGGCCCCGCACGACCCCGTGTCTTCTGGGCACGGGCACGTGGTCAACTCTTTGCTGTACTATCAAGATTCAGCAAATCTAAGAGTTGACCACGCCCCATGTTGAGCTGGGCACGGCCCCGTGGTGGGCGTAGAAGCTTCTACAAAGTTTGTCTTCTTGTGCAGGGCTAACCACGCCTCATGCCCAGCTGGGCACGACCCCGTGGTCAGTTCCTGTCTTCTTGTTTTTGCTTTGGGAGATGTTGCCGAGGGATCGGGCATGTCACGTTATTCCTTCTTCTTGTATTTATGTTGGTTTTGGCTGCTTATTTGTTCTTTTTGTTCTTTTAAGCTCGTTTGGTCCTGTAAATTCAAAAGAAAGAAAGAAACGCGCTTTTTCCAACATTAGTACTAAAAAGGGTTGGTTTTATGCCTCTATTGATGTAATTTATACGTTGCATTTTGCACACATCATTGTGGTTCAGGTGATGTGACACTCGGCTATTCTGAGTTGGCACTGTACTGATACGACACCCATTATGAGTATATATAGGCACTAAATTAATAAATAGGCCATTAATTTAAAGTATTTGAAAGTTTGACAAACTCAAACTTTACTAAAAATTACGTTGGCAATAATAAGTTAAATGCTTATCACGTAACGAAAGAAATGCGAAACGAACGTCAGTGACTGTCTAGATAACGTCAAAATCCGAAAAATATTCCATTATGATTAAAACCCTATTTTTAATCATATTCAAGAAGAAAATTACTTAGAACGCTTAAAATCTTATTCTGCGATTTTAAGCGCGTACTGCGCAATACAGTGCGTATACTGCGAAACGCGGATGACGCAGCTAGTTTAGGTGAACGAAATATTATTTAGTAATATTTTGGTGAGTTTTATTTTATAGATTATTAAAAATAATTTTAAACGCCTTAAAACGCTGATAAAATGTGAAATAAAATACCCGGTAATCAGTTAATTACCTGTTTATTGTATGTATAAGTGTATATATAATATATATGAGAGAGAGAGTGTGTGTGTGTGTGGAAGGTGTAGGTGGCGGCTATGTGTGCCCACCAACACACCTCTTGTGCCAAGTGTTGAGTGTAGATTAAACCTAATGATTACAAATCTCTAAACACTCAACATAATAAATCTTTCCAAGATCCACCTTTTTCAAAAACCTTCTTCTTCTTCTTCCTCCATAGCTCACGGTCGAACACCCCTATATACATACATATTTCATTTTTTCAAACCATTTTCATCACGTTCATGGGTGATTGAAGCTAGTTTCAAGTCATTTTGAAGATCCAAAGTTGATTTCAAAGCCATTTCAAGGAAGATCAAGCTTATTTCCACCAAAAAAATCTCATCATCCAAAACCCATTTCAATCTTGAAAGGTATAAAAATCTTGCTTCTTTTAAACATTCTTGATTATGATTATGATGATGAGCTTGATTATCAGTTGTTTGGATTTTCACTATTCTTGAAATCAAACCAAACTAATAATTTTTACAAAAATAAAAATATGAAGATATGAATATGTAATGTTGGCCGAAAATATTGAATGTATGTAGTTGTTTGTATTTTGTGTTTTGTTTAAAAAGATGCTTGAAGGGTGATTTCTTGAATAAACAAGGTTGAATGTTTATGTGTTAGATGATTGAAGAATGAATGAAACTTGGTTTTTTGATTTAAAATAAAAAAAGTATCAAGATGTAGATATGGCCGAAAATTTACAAGTCTTGGATTGAGTTTACTAGTTGATGCATGTTCTTGATTGTTAGAGTTTAATGAATGTATGATGATTTGGTTATGATGGATGAATGATTGAACCAAAACATTGTTATAAATGTGTCATATGATACCATAAATGAAAGAATAAAGTTCAATGATATTGAATATGATTATGACATAAATGTGTGCTTAAAACACTTGTACTTAGACTTGTAGGATGCTTAACGATCATCATAAAAAGAGAAATTATTGTGATATGTTAAACATCAATCAAATCAGTAAATAAACATGTTAAACAAAGTTATTTGAAGTATTTTAAACTTATAAAAATTATGTTGTAACTTGGTAGCTTTGCATGTTGTACTTTAGGCTTGAAAAGTAGTAAATCGGGTGCTATTTGCATGATTTTTGTGCTTTTTATAAGACCTGCATATATGTGGTTAAAAATTTTATTTTAATCAGTAGGTAACATGCATTAGGTTAAAATATCAAGTCTTAATGATTTGGGATGGTTACGGTAAAGTTCGGTATGAAACTATGCGTTAAAAACGGTAAAAATCGGCTTTTTAAGTGATTTTTACAAAACTGTTTTAAATCTGATTTGAAACTGATTTCATATGATAAATATAAGTATTCTAACTTATATTAAAATATTTTGGTGTTTGGTTGGTCATACGTGACTTCCGACGCCCAAAAACGATTCCGAAACGGTAAATAACGCATATTTCAACGTACGCGAAAACGAGATGTTCAAAGGATGAACTTTGTGTATTTTGATCATGGTTGTAAAAATCCCGACTAGTCTCCGATTAGTCGCCGATTAATCACTAATCGGAGGTTCACCGATTAATGGCCGATTAATGCTAGGCAGTCAATGGCGGTTCTATTCTAGCCAAATTTTGGCTAGATGCCGGCCAAATTTTGACCAAACCATATAAATTCCTTCCAGTTACTTTAAAAAATGGGTTAAAGAGTGGTTAAAACATGTCTACTTTAAAAAACTTCATATAAAAATGTGTGTGTATATATGTAACTAAAAGTTACATATAAAAATCTCAATCCGATTAATTCCGATTAATCCCTATTAATCCCGATTAATCGCTAGTCAGTACCCCACCGCCCGACTAGCGCCTAGCGATTCTTACAACACTGATTTTGATAGATATGTGAATTATGAGTAATTGTAAAGTGATTTACTAAATGAATTCGTGATAATATGAAATAATGATAAGTTTAAACGTTTTGTGCGGTAGGAACGATAAACTAGACAGAAATTACATTATATGTGAAATTTTGGGAGAAATATGTTTTACATGATTTAATAAGTTATTTTAAATATATTAAGTGTTTTAAACATGTTATATATGTGTAAAATAACTTGGCATGTGAATTTTTATCAATATTCTATGAATATATTAATATACGTATATATGTACATATGTTGAATATGTCCATACTTATGCATATTTGTTAAGAAGCGCAACTCGTAGACATGTATTGCAAATAAGTAGACATGATAAAGAGTCACCAAAAAAATCATTCGAATCGCGAAAACCTTAATATATATATATATAGGGAGGGGCTCATGCGAGAACCACTCTTATTGTGAGAACCATGAGAACCAATGTGAACACAACCTAAAATAGCTAAAAAACCTAAAAAAAACCCTAAAAAAACCTAACCCCCACCCCCCCCCACCCAAAAACCTAAACCCCCCACCCCCCCCCCCAAAAAAAAACCTAACCCCCCCCCCCCCCCAAAAAACCTAAACCCCCCCCCCCCCCCCCCAAGCTAAAATGCTAAAAACTAAACCCCCAAAAAACCTAAAAAAATCTAAAAAAAATCTAAAAAAAATCCAAAAATTTTTTTTTGATTTTTTTAATATTTTTTAGGTTAAAATCGCTACTTTTCGAATCCAAAAAAAAAAAAAAAAAAATTTTTTTTTTTTAAAAAAAAAAAATTTTAAAAAAAAAAATTTTTTTTTTTTTTTTTGGATTCGAAAAGTAGCGATTTTAACCTAAAAAATATTAAAAAAATCAAAAAAAAAAATTTTGTGTGATTTTTAGCTATTTTTAGGCATTTTTGGTGTGTTCACATTGGTTCTCGCGGTTCTCGCAATAAGAGGTGGTTCTCGCATGATCTTCTCCCTATATATATATATATATATATATGTGTGTGTGTGTGTGTAAACGGAATTACATATATAAATGCCAACATAATTTAATATAAAGACTTTCTTAAAAATCTTCAAAAATATGTGAAAATCCTATGTGACAGAGAAACTTGATTGTTCTTAGAACAATTCGTTAATAGACTATTTCTATTCAAATTAGGATATGTGCATTTGATCCAAGGGATTGCGATAATTAAAAACGCACCCAAAGGTGAGTATCACTACGTCCCCACTTTTTACTGGTTTATACACTGTGTTGGGAGTAGAACACATCGTTAAAATGAGAATTAAATGTTTAGTAAGATACATGCTTTCGTATACATGTGTTATTGTGAGTGTCACAGAACCCTACTTTTTACTGTTTTATTAACTATTTTCGGGGTAAGAACACGTCTTTAATAAATATATGTTTTCGTATAAAGCATGATTTCAAATAAATGTATTTTAGTGAGATTTCACTAAAATGTCATTTTACTATCTTACATAATGTTTTCAGAGAAAAACATGTTATTAAAGCTAAGTATATGTTTTCATATAAAATATGCTTTCAGATTATATAAAAATGTATTTTCATCGAGAATACGATTTTTAGAGTATCATAATACGTTTATGAACACAAAAGATGAATGACTTAAACTGTTTTCAAGAAAAACAAGTTTAAAAGTGAATTATACTAGTTTCGGGGAGGAAACTGGGTAAATAGATGACATTATGGGTATAATGATCGTAAAGATTTAAAAACAAAGATTTTAAATCTAAGTTGGAACAAATTCACTAGTCTCGAGAGGGTAAGTAACGGTATAGGCTTACATCACCTGAGGGTGTAAGTAACGGTATAGGCTTACATAACTTGGAGACAACAGAGATTTGTACAACGTCCAATTTAAATTGTTATTCAGTAGGTTATATATAAACGTTGTAATTGAGGAAAAGCATTAGATGCATCATAGCCGTTTTAATCTCTTAAGAATACGCGTGGAATCATTGATAGATCTATCGGGTTGACTACCCCATCGTGATCTGTCGCTCCGATCTAAATAGCGGCGAATTCGCATTACATTAATAGTCTAGCATGGATTAATCACTCGATCTTTTTATATAGCTCGTAATGTCTTGCAAACATACGAAACCGAAAACATAACGAGAATTCAATATTAATTAATCAAAGTAATGAGTATAAGTTTTCATCGGAAAAAGGCTTGCGGAGCTATTTCGGATGAAACCTTCCATGACATTTTTAAATGAAATAGGATGTAATCCAATTTCAAATCATATTACAATGACATTATTTTTATTAAAATGAATGTCTTCTTTTAAACACATGAAAATGTTTTTAAATATGTAAATGTTTTCAGACCATTAAGGGTAAAATAAGGATATTTTCCCTTAAACAAAATGTTACAAAATTTTATGTGAACTCACCCTCCTTTGTGTGACACTTGTTTTTAACGTGTTCTACAGGTACATGAGTTCGGCTTCAGAGACTTTTGGCTAGTGATGTCTTGTGGTAGTATGATGCTTGTGTAACAAATACTATGTTGGACACTTTTTAAACTATGGGACCATGTTTGTAATAAGACCCCTAAGGGTCAAACTACTATGACATGTTTGTGATGATGTAGTAAACTTTAAAACTATGTTTTAAAATAACAAAATGTCCAAACCAACTAAAGCATCGACCACTAAGACTTATATGGGTACCAACCTCCGTCACCACTACGTTTGTATTTCCGCTGCGACGTTTTTTGGGGTGTGACAGGTGAGTCTTCAAGTTCTTTGTTGAGCATAGAGGGCAGGGGAAGAAAGAATCAGTGGGGAAGTCGTTAGGGCTGGAGAAGGAGTGTGTCAAAAGCTCGGAAGGATGTAATATTTTGGGATTGTAATGAAGTAGGACACTTTAGGAATCAGTGTTTGAAACATAAGAAGGAAATTAATTAGGCAGCAAACTACATAGTAAATGATGATGTTTTGGTCTGTAAAGTGGTGAGCAGTGTGGATTCCTGGGTTAAGGATTTGGGTGCTTCATTTCATGCTACCCGCAGTACAAAATCTTAAAATTAGGGATTTCGATAAGGTACGACTTACAAACGATGAAGTACTAGATGTTATAGGCATGGGTGATATTGACCTAATTACTTTAGTCGGATCTACTTGGACTTTGAGAGACGTGAGAATTATTCTAGGCTTGAAGAAAATGCTTATTTCAATCGGGCATTTGGATGACCAAGGTCACGAGGTTAAGTTCGGTAGTGGGCAGTGGAAGGTAATTAAGGGAAATCTAGTGGTTACACATGGTAAGAAGAGGGGCTCATTATACATGGTCAGTGTACTGCCAGAGGGAGAGGTTATCCCAGTTCAGAAGAAAACCAAAGTCTGGTTCACAGAGTATAGGGGGCAGAAGAAAGTTTATTTTATGATGTGCTTGAAGTAGTTCAAATAAATAAACTAAAATAAACCTAAATTTAGACTCAAGTAATAATAATCTAGACTCTCTAACTTGACTAAACTACTCACCGGCAAGTGAACCGGTCGACTCTAGTAAAGAAAAGCAAGTCAGGATGTCGAACCCACAAGGACTCTAATTAATTACGTTAATGACTTTATTTAGACTACGACTGACACGACTTAACTATTGTTGTGTTTTAAGGGGGGGGGGGGCGTTTACTAAAATCCTAAAATTGAAATTAAAATAAAACTAGACTATGACACGAACAAGAACTAAGGTTTAATTCAAATGAGATTAACGACTACCTAGGCTTGAATCCAGTTTAACTAGGAATGGATTTCTAACAGTACTATTGTGGTATGGAACCGGGATCGTAAAGTACTAAACCCTAAGGTATTTCATGCTAAGACCTCCCGACCCTTCTCAAGAAGAAACCTAGGAAACCCTACGACGCTGTTATGAACACCGATTGTTAGATTTCCTCTCAGTCCTCTAACGACTCTAAAAGTGCCCTAATACGACTATCTACCTCTCAGCGCGACAGTCTAAGGCAATCCTAGATTCTAACTTGGTTTAATAGACACAGGTGCGATTAGGGAACTAAGACCGACTTCTCTCGAAACCTGTCTTAGCTATATATTGCATCGAGACCTACTAACTAACTCGAGCCTCTCAGCGACAAGTTAAGCAGAATACTTAATTCTAATTGAATTTTAATTACTGTTTCTAAGGCTATCGGCCGATTTACCCAAAGATCATCCGAACCCGCAAAGATACGAATAATCAACACAAATTCATTATGTGAAAGACATCCACCAAAATTTATGTGAAACAGCAAATAATCAACAATCAAAATTAAATACACACATGCACCAAATTAAAGGTTCTAGAATTATTTACTTTCAAAGATCAATCCATAACCAAACAATAGAAAACCATTAAGAATCCAAACTTTATTAAACTATCATCTAACCTAGGTATTAACGAAGGTTTTAGCCTGAAAACATGATGTCTAAAATCAACAAAACAAGTTCAAAACAAGAATTCATCATCAAAGTATCGAAACAAGAAAATAACGAAAACCGGGAGATAAGACCCGAACAATCTTCTTTCCTATGCTCCGAGCTTCAACCGGATGATTCCCGCAAGCCAAAATACTCCGAAAACCGTGAAATCTGCTCAAAAAATCGCCTAGGGTTTCTTGAGTTCGTAACTTCTCATTAATGAATGATTATCTTGAGTATTTATATGAAACCCTAATTTCTAACGAATTTTGGCCCGTCAGACATCCCCGTTGCGTCATTCGACGGGTGAGGACATTCCTGGTGGCGCGACGCCACCATGTATAAATTCAGAAATTGTTATTTAATTTGGTGGCGCTACGTGACGAGACTCCATTTTAGCCGTGGCACGATGCCACGACACTTTTTTCACAGAATGTTGCGTCCAATTCCCAGCTCTAGCATCCCAAAACTCTCCAAAATTATTCTAACTCTTTTAAGCTTGTTCCGGGACTTGGTGTTTCAACATTGTAGCTCGTTTTCACTCCATTTTCAGCAACATTATGTACCAAGACCTGGAAAACGCAATTTGATCAATAGCACGCACATTCTAACGTAAACTAAACTAGAAATAACGGAAATCTATACAAACTATACACGAATAAAGGATGTATTTTGCAGGAGATAAACCTAGAGTCATAGGTCAGATTCAGGTTGGGCGTGCTAGGAAAGGTTCAGGGAAACTGGTCAGGGGTTTTTGTGGTAGTGGGGTGGGGTGGGAGTACGGGTAGTGCTTCAGTCAGAGTTCTCATACGACAATGGGTTAACAGAACAGTATTCCAACAACTAAAGACTCTCTAGTGAATTACCTGCTTGTGATGGAAAGTGTTAGTTCTCAAGGTCTGGCAGTTTGTTTAAGTGGGAGCTGGAAGGGACAGAGAACGAGTCACGAGTAGTGACTAATGAGTTGAAGCTCAGTGGGAGATTCAACGAACCTTCAGGTTAATTGATTCAAAGGTTGGTGGAAACTAGAGGTGGAGCTTAGAGTTTCCATTGACAGATTACAGAAATACAATATACAATGGAGCATAGTTGATCATGTCTTTGAAGCCTTCAAGTGGGAGATTCTTGGGTTGTAGACTTCTTGACACTAGTACGTGTGGCACATTAGTAAGGGCAGTCAGCCCGAGTCACGGCCCGCCTGCTTATCTCTTTCATTATGGGTTTAACCCTAATTGTGTTGTCTATAAAAATAATCTCCTGTACTTGTAATGTTTAACACCAGAATAAAAAAGAAAACCTTAGTTGCTCCCGTGGACGTAGGTTGCAAATCACGATTGAACCACGTAAATCTCATGTTTGTTCTTGCGTATTGTGTGTGTGCGTGCTTTCATGTGCTAAAAGTAGTTTATTAATTAACAACTAAATTATCCTAAGCTAGACACTAAGTTATTGACGTGCGTGCATGTATACATATTTTTAAGTATATTTTTAGCTCTTTTTACTCGCCGATTCAAGTTTTAAATTTATAAAACACGATATTCTACTATCACTCTACACACACACTAGGGCAAGTGCACCCATCGCGGACGTAGTATAGTGATGGCAAGATACCGAGGTCGTTCAAGGACACAGGAGCTTTTAATACCGGTTTATCATTAACGTCTAATCGAACCAAACTTTGAAGAAAAGTTTTTTAAACTATAAAAGAAAGATAAACTAAAAATAGAAAATAAAATAAATGAAAAACAAATAGACAAGAAGGAATCACTTGGTTCTGACTCCTCTTTCATGTATCCTTTTAATGATTTCCGCACTTTGAGCATTTTAAGAGATTATCTTAGTTATAGTGGTAGGCCCCTCTTGTGAAGGCGACGTTACCCTCAACCTATTGGTCTAAGTCAGCAAGGATGCAATCCCTCAACCTAGTAGTTTATAGATAAGGGGTTCAAGCGGTTTGCACTTCTCCCGTGGTGGGTAATGCCCGCTCCGACTCGTGAAGTGTTACTAAGCTTGAACCAGGTTCTCGTAGGATCTATACACTGAACGAGACATAAATTTTACCCAACTACCCTTCTAACCCCCTTCCAGGAAATTAACGCGCTTTATATAGACCGTAAAGACACGAATATGTGAATCAACAACATATGAAGAATGATTTAATAAATTTGCCTTCAATATAAAAAATTAATTATTAAAGTCATTAATACATACCCAATTAAAAAGTTGCCAAAGATTGGAAATCAAAAAGTAATACATAAAAGATTTGTCTTCACCAAGTGATGTAAGAGTTTAGCCAAGCATGGCCTTTGTTTAACAAAGACTCTTATGATCGATCTTGGATCCCGAGACTACTACACACACTCTAAATGATGGAAGATGGATGATGGCAGTGGATGATGGTGTTGTAGTGGTGGTGGAGTGGTGGCAAGTGAGAGATAAGTGGTTTGCCAAGTGATGGTTTGGAATGGAACCAAGCACATCTATTTATAGCTGAAAACAGTGGCTTCACCACGGCCCGTGCCCGCCTGGCATGGCCCCGTGGCCATCTCTCTCTCTCTCTCTTCCTCATTAACTGTTGTGTCAGGTCTTGTACTAACACGGCCCCGTGTGTCAACGGTACGGCCCGTAGCCAATGTACTTGTTGTACTTTCGCAGATTCTGAAAATCTTTGAGGTGACCACGCCCCGTGTTGGCTTAGCACGACCCCGTGTTGGCTCTCTGTTTTGTCCTTTGCTGTTGTCTTTTCATCTACAAAGATTCCAGTCTTGGACACGGCCCGTGTCTGGTGGACACGGCCCGTGTCTGGTGGACACGACCCGTGTCTGGTGGACACGACCCGTGTCTGGTGGACACGACCCGTGTCTGGTGGACACGACCCCGTGTCAGGTCTTCTGATCTTGCTATTCTTGTGGTTCGGATGTGGATTGGGGCTTCGCGAGTTGCGTCAATTCCTCCTTCTTTGCATTTATGTTGGTTTTTGCTGTTATTTTGCTCCTTTTGCACATTTAAGCTCTTTTGACCCTGTAAATTAAAAAGGAACAGAAAAACAAGCTTTTTCCAACATTAGTACTGAAAAATGGTCGATTTTACGTCGTATTTGATACAATTTATATGTTGTATTTTATGCACATCAGTTATACTCTAGACTCTCTAAAACTCGACTAAACTACTAACCGTCAAGCGAAACGATCGACTCTAGTAAAGCTAAGTAAGCCTGGAAATCGAACCCACGAGACTCTTTTAATTACTAGACTCACTAGACCTATTGGCTGACACGACTAAATGTTTTTATATTTTAAGGGGGTTCTAAAATCCTAAAATTGTAATTAAATTAAATACTTACTAGACAAACGAACTGAGACGCGAATTAGACTTTTGCTTTTACTCAGATGATGATGAAATAACTACCTAACCTGGAATCCTACAAAACTCAGGTTGGCTTTCTATTGGATTGACTATGTTATGGAACCGGGATCTTGGAATATTAAACTCACCGGGTAACCGAACAGGACCCTTAAACCTTCTCAAGGAGACACCTATGGAAACCTAACAAGATGTTAAATTATCGGTTTTTATGGACTTCCTTATGGATTTCCAATTATGTTACTAAAGTACCTTAAAGTGATCATTACCCTCACGGTGCAATGATCTAAGGTAACTATGGTAGATTGGTTTGACTTGATTAGGAAGGATTGTGAGGTGAACTAACGTGGTCTTTTTATGAAGATCATAACTTTAGCGATCTAACAACCTAGACAAACTGATAATCTCTCACCTTACGGATTTTAAGATTAGTTAACCACCTCAACCTACTTGATTCACGAAATTGCCTCCTCTGGTGTATTGGCCAATTAACTATAAAGAGCATAAACACAAAGGAATATAATCTAACACGAACCTATTAGCTGAAAGACATCCATCAAGATACCTGTGAAGACAGTAACCGTGAAATCAAACAAGTCTAAATAGTCATACACATCAAATCAATATTACCAAGCTTTCTACTTTATTAACAAACCATAAATAATAGTCAAAACCAATAAAAGACCAGACTTTTTTATGAATTCATCGTAGCCTAGGTAGTTTGATAAGTTTAGCCAATATACATCATGATTGAACAAGCAAAGATCAAAGAGTAAACGGAAAACATGGTTTGAAACAAAAGGAGAAGAAGCACGATGAAACCCTGATGTAGAGTGTGAAATGATAGTGAAGAATTGATCACGTTGATTCTATGAATACCAATGATAATCTTCCCCAAACCCCCAAATTCAACCAAAAGGCAGAGAATCATAAGTGATAAAATGATTATTGCCAAAATTGTTGATTGACCATCTGAATTACATGTGAGGGATATAAATAAGAACTGAAATTCGAAACGGGCCATAAAAAGGCCATGGGCCAAACACAAGCCCAGAAAAAAAATGAATCAAATATGAAAAAAAAAACATAAAAGTGCATGTAACTCTCATTAGAATGCATTTTTTGGGCCTTGCCACGACATGATCCTCGTTTCAAGCTTAGATATGACTGGTCCAACACCTAAAACGGAGACCTAGCCAAAGTTATGGCCGTTTTCGTAAATCACCCTTGGTAGCTCGATCATGGGCCTCCATAAATGCCATGGCTCGAACATCCACACTTGGGCTTACATCAAACCTGAATACTTAAACACAAGCCACTCTGTTGGATCGTTCTGTGACCCTAATGAGTCAATCTGAGGAATTCAACATCAAAATCAAGGGCGGAATCAATGAAATTGATGTAACACAGCTTGATACTTTCTAATTATCTTCTTTTACTAATTTCCTGAGCTTTTACAAATCAGATAACAATTCGGCAGCACCTCGGCTCTCAAACACACATACTTAATTCCGTTTCAAATGATCAGACATGAACAGTATTTATAGACGTCTAATTCCGCTTGAAACCGATTCAAACGAAATTATAAGCTCATGCGGAATTAGTTAATTCCGTGCGGAATTACTTAATTTTCCTTGAAACCTTAATTCCGTTTGAAATGTTACATGATCATTTCAAGCGGAATTACCCCAAATATTGTTTTCTCGTTTTTCGAGCCCTGAACTAATTGATACAATACAAGACTTAATAAAGACGAAGTTAACAGACATTAGTGCACCAACAGACTCCCCCTTGGATGTTGACGAAGTCTTTAGCATCCAGTCTTCAGTCTTTAGTCTTGATCTACCGATCTCTGTTCCAAATTATCTTGACATTGTAAAGCATCCTTCAATCTTTTATCTTCAAACTCTAACCTTCAATCTCCCCTTTGAATGCTGATCCAGAATCTTGACTCCCCATTTCGAAGACTCCCCCTCTCAATAAGCTGGGACTTGAAATCTGGTTCAATATTTGACATTTTTCTTTGCCATGGAGATCTTGACTCCTGTTTCCTGCACAATCTCTACCTAAATATAAGATTTATGATTATAATAATTTCAATCCAAACTTACCATTTGACTTCATTTGTTGATCTTGTCAGAATTTTAGAAATCCACTTAAGTATCCAGGTCCAAGTTAATGACTCTGATTACTCAATTTTTCTACCAAGTTCAATTTAATGACCTTGGTTGACTTGAGACAAATCACACTGACATTTTGTACAAACTAGTTCAAATAGTTTTCTGAAATTTACAAGTTTCAATTTAATGAACTTGTTTTGACTTTCCATTTTCCAGGTTTAACATGATAAGCTCACAACTCGTCTTCTAGCTCAGAAACTTCCTGCATCTGCTTCATTTCGAATCTGAAGATCAACTCTCCACTTTGGTTTGTCGAAAAATAAATCAGAAATGTAAAATCTTTTTGAATTTTTTATAAAGTTTCTAAACTAGAAATGAAAAAAACAGGAATAAAATGCAGTAACAGTAAACTATTTACAAACAATGTTTTTGGTGAGCGTGTTAGGGAATCATATCAGCTATTCGACAAGTCACAAGTACCGTTAAGCTTTAATTTCATACTCAGAATTAAACAATTCACTTAGATTGTCGATATACTGATCCACTTAAATTCTCACACAAATTTCAATCTGTCAAGGATACGAATTAGGTGTATTAAGAACTTAAACTCATTCATGTGTCCCACCTCTTGAATATACTCCCGTATCCAAATCCCAATATTCAGTCTTACAGGTGAGTATACCATAGATGATATCTGTAAGGGGTTAAATTGCGAAGAACCGTGAGAGCTCAGGTCAGAACTTCCGTTCAGCAGAGAGATGACGGCTTCGACTTTTAGTGGGTCCCCTTTAAAGGATCTTTTTTACAACAGCAATGATTAGCATTTTTAATGTTTCATCATTTTTGTGCTGAGGGCGGTGCTATATTTCAAGCAAGCGGTAAAGTATTATACGGGGACTAGGCCATTACTTCCGCAAAATCAGAAGTCCCGGGATAATACCCCAGATATCACTGAGTATAAAGACCTAGTATCTCAGAAAGAGGGATCCTTCAAACGAGATTTCAGGGGTTACCTATATATCCAAGTAGTGTTCACCACGAAATAAGCAAGTTTGAATTTAGGTTTATATCCCGAACAAACCTACTAAATGTGTAAAAACCTATCGGACATCATCAGCGAGACTGTTTAACTCTTTTAAACATTACATATCTTTAGCATACTGTAACTGTCAAGCCAATGTACTATCATTTTCCCTTTTTACACAAGCTCTTTTCTGGTTTTCTATTGTTTTTGTATTTTGAAAATATCTCATGTTTTTGGATTTTTGAAATTTTTTACGGTTTTTGTATTTTCTGAAAATATTACCCTATACTCCCCCTAAATACCAAAACAAGTAAAACATCGACAAACCATTGCAGATTGCTTCTCAACGTCATCTACAATGTCTCCTTCATCAACTCCAATAATCTCTTCCAACACCGATAAAAGCTTCATACCGTTCAATTTTAACAAATATTAAAAACGATTTTTATCAAACGCTTTGGTATGTAAATCAGCTTTTTGTTCGTCAGTGTGGATTTTCTCAATTGGTATCAACTTCTTCTCGAAACAATCTCGGATGAAGTGATGACGAATTTCAATGTGTTTCGTTTTAGCGTGATGAACAGGATTTTTAGTAATGTTTATCGCTGCCTCCTTATCAACAAAGATAGGGGTGTTAAGAAATTGCAAACCATAGTCGCGCATCTGTTGCTGGATCCACAAGATCTGAGAGCAGCAACTGCTAGCAAATACATACTCCGCTTCCATGTGGATAAAGCCACAGAGGTCTGCTTCTTGCATTGCCAGGTAACCAATCTTGGTCCGAAAAACTGGCACCCCGCTGTTGTTGATTTAGCGTTAACTTTGCAGCATCCGATCGGAATCGGAATACCCTTCGAGCATGAAATCGCCTTCTCTTGGATACCACAACCCCAATGATGGAGTTCCTTTTAGGTAGCGTAATATCCTTTTCACAATTACCATATGCAAAGCTCTCGGATTAGATTGAAATCTTGCTGCGAGGCAAGTTGGATACATGATATCGGGTCTTGAAGTTGTCAAGTACATCAGCGATCCGATCATGGAACGATATAACGTTTCATCTACCTTTTCTCCGGTGAGATCAGGGTTTATCCCATGATTTGTCGCTAACGGGGTGGAAGCTGGAGTAGAACCTGACATCCCAAATTTCTCTAAGATATCATGAACATACTTCGTCTGATGTATGAAAATTCCCTTAGATAGTTGATCAACTTGAAGTCCCAAGAAGAATTTCATCTCACCCATCGATGACATTTCAAATTTTTGCTTCATAACTCTTTCAAAATCTTTGCATAGATTTTCATTTGTTGACCCAAATATGATGTCGTCCACATATATTTGAACTATCAGAAGATGTCCGTCGACCTCTTTGGTGAAGAGAGTGGCATCCACTTTTCCACGGATGAAGCTGTTGGCAAGTAAGTGTTGAGACAATGTCTCATACCAAGCTCTCAGGGCCTGGTGTAAACCATACAGCGCTTTATCCAGCAAATAAACCTTGTCTTTGTGGATTGGATCTGTGAAGCCCGGTGGCTGTCCGACATATACCTCCTCTTTTACCTTCCCATAGAGAAACGCCGATTTAACATCTAGCTGATAAACTTTAAAATTTTTCCAAGATGCAAATGCTAGGAAGATTCTGATCGCTTCAAGTCTAGCAACTGGAGCATATATTTCAGTAAAATCTATCCCTTCCTGCTGACTGAAACCCTGAACAACGAGTCGAGCTTTGTTACGAATAATAACTCCTCTATCATCTCTCTTACACTTGAACACCCATTTGGTGTTTATCTTCCTCTGACCATCAGGAAAATCTACCAATTTCCACACTCCTAACTTCTCAAATTGACTCAGCTCCTCTTGCATCGCATTGACCCAAGAATCTTCAGTAAGCGCCTCCTTATAAGTTCTCGGTTCAATCTGCGAAATAAAACAACTATGTGAAAATTCAGTTTATAGCGGAGCAACTGTTGAATAAAAACAAGTAAGGCCTTGGTCAATTTGACGTCTAGTGCGAACGCCTGATTGTAATTCTCCAATGATCAGCTCTTCTGGATGGTACGAAAGAGTTCTTGGCATCACCTCGCCTGGAACATCTACCTCGCCTTCCAAATTTGTGACATTCTGATTTGCACCTTGTTCACTGACTGGAATAGTTTGACTTGAAATCTGGATCTCCTCCCCCTCAGAATCTGAATCACCATGATCAAATATAGGCATGTTATCAGATTCTTGATTATCATTGACTGCCGTCTGATTATCATGAGCAACTTCATTTTGTTGAATATCATCATGTTCTCCAGCATTGCTTGGACCTGCTTCATCATCATTTGAAGTTTGTTGTGGTCGTCTTGAATACTCAGCTGGGAACCTTTCCTGCGATGACTCATACTCTCTCAGAATATCCAACTCGTCAAAGAAATCTTCTTCTTCTTTTATGTCAAACGAATCCCACAAAGTGTCATAGTGAAAACGCCATGAATCGCCGGGATTTTGCGGTGGCATTGTATAGCCTTGACATTCAACATTATATGCCTCAATAATCTGCTTCAAGCTAGGAATGAATACTCGCTTCAATGGACTTGCATAACCCACGAATATTCCTTCTACACCTTTTTGACCAAATTTACCATGAAGCTCAAGAACTGTACAGGGAGACCCAAACGGTTCAAGATACTTTAGATTTGGCTTGTGATTGTTCATTAGCTCGAAACATGTCTTGTTCAATTTCTTCACTGTGAGAACCCGGTTGAGCGTATAGCATGCGGCTGACATTGCTTCTGCCCAAAAGTTAACAGGTAGTTTGGAATCAGCAAGCATCGTCCTGGTCGTTTCGATTAGCGTCCTGTTTTTTCTTTCAGCGACTCCATTCTGCTGCGGAGTGTAAGGAGCACTAAATTCATGCAATATACCTCTCTCATCACAATATTCTTCCATCTTGTTGTTCTTAAACTCAGTACCATTATCACTTCTAATTCTTTTGATACGCCTTTGGTACAAGTTTTCAATTTTTATGAACAACGCCATCAAACTATCAAACGTCTCATATTTAGACTTCAAAAATGATACCCATGAAAATCTTGAATAATCGTCAGTTACTACAAGACAATATAGATAACCAGTTATGCTTTTGATATTCACTGGACCAAAAAGATCCATATGAAGTCTCTCTAACGGTCTTGAGACTGAGTTGACTTTCTTTTGAGGATGTGATTTCTTTTTCTGCTTGCCTTTGACACAGCTAATACACTCCCCCTCAAGATGAAAACCTTTCACATGAACACCCATAACTAAATCATTGTGCACCAGATGATTCATTTTCCTCAGATGTATATGACCCATCTTCCGGTGCCACAATTGCGATTCCTTCTCCGTTGCTCTTGACATAAAACAATGAGCCTGACCCGTTGTAGTAGTTGCTACACTCATGTCTAAAACGTACAGATCGTTGACTCTGGGTGCTCTCATGATAATCCATTCTTCAGGGATAACAAATCCTGGTTTCAAGATCAAACACTCTTTGTCTGTAAAGTGCGTTGTATACATACGATCACAAATCTGAGATATGCTCAGAAGATTGTTTTCAAGCTCAGCAATGTAGTTTACTCTTTCAAACGTTACGATTCCATTCGATAAAGTTCCTTCACCAACTATACGACCACCTTGATTGCCTGCGAAACCTACATAACCTCTATTAAACCCTCTAACATCGTACAGTAGGGTCTTCTTCCCCGTCATGTGCCGAGAAGCTCCACTATCCATAATCCAACGTGAAACGGATCTTGGAAGCTCCTGCACATTTCACAAACACTTAGTTAGAAGTTGATGCCACCCAAGCCTCTTTTGACTCGGGTAACTTGACATTTATGTGAGTTTTTGTAGCGTAAAGTGGCGGAAAATTTTATCATTCATCTTTAAGCTTTCCTCAGTCCCAATCTCCACCTTTTTGTATAAGAAAAATTTATCATTTTGAGAAAGTTGACCAGATGATTGGTCTTTCTTTGGTACATTCTCCTTTTCAGAAGTAGTAGCCTCTTGTGATTCAAGTTTCTCATAGTAATCCAAAGGTACATACATCTTCTTTGTTGAAGACGATGATTTTGTTGTCTTAGACACCTTTGGTTTTGGAGAACTTGATTCTTTTACCACTGATTTTGGCTTCCATGTTTGTTGAGATGATGCAACCCGTTTATAAAATTTGTCATTTTTAGTTACCACATTTTTTACGGATTCAGTTTTGATCTTGGTATTTTCCTTTTTCAAAACTTTCTTCTCAACAACCATTGGTGCTTTACCTTTTGCATCAGCTTTCTTTATCTGACTCTCAACAACTTCAGACTTAGGCTTTAAGTTGGTGCACTTTCGTGCAATATGTCCAACTTTGTTGCACTTAAAGCATGTACGGGTATCAACAACCCGACTTGTGCCTTCAGTCTGAGGCTGTGAGGCTTTCTTCTAAAAAAACTCTTCATTAGTTTTTGAAAAAATCTTAGATTCTTCATCAGAAAGTGAACTTGAACTTTTTACAAACGCATTTTTCTCGACAAAATTTCTATTTTGAAAATTCTTTCTTTGATAATTCTTACCACCCTGATATCCACCCGACCATCTTTTTTGATAGTTTTTAGAAAAATGTGGTGAAACAACTGGTTTCTTGTAGTAAGCTTTATCTTTTTCGAAATTCATTTGCCTCTTTGTATGTTTCAAACTTTCAATTTCTGACACGTCAATCTCAATCAACTTGAACACATTTCTCAATTTTCCAATATTCACATTCTCTATAGGAAAATCACTATCCGAATACAACTTATCCGATCCCGACATCTTGTACATGACAAGATTAGGTTCTTCATTTAAGTTGATTTTGGACTTTGATTTCGGAATGTATTTGTCCAAAAAACATTCATCATCCTCAGTAGTGTCACTTTCAGATTTTAAAACATTTTCAGCCATACTTTTAACAATTTCAGACTGGACACTATCTTCATCGGAAGATGAAGTGAATGTGACATCAATTGTGTCTGGAAGTTTAACTTCTTTTTCTTCTTCATCATTAACCAACCCTGATTTTCTTTTTGAAAAATTATTTAAAACTGGCGGTGGAACCTGATGAAACCCAACCCCGGTTCCATCCCAGTAAACATCTTCGCCTGCTTTGTTTTTCCCGATTGGTTTGGGAACAATGTGTTGTAAAACAAAGCTTGCGGAGTTGTAACTGTTCAGTTTCAACTGAATGCGTTCATTTTCAATCTTAGCTTCTTCAAACTAAAGCTTCAACTTAGCAATCTCATCTAGTTGTTGGTTGATTTGCTCTTCTTTGACTCTAAGAACTCCTTTTAGTTGCACATTTTCTGTATTGGTTTTACCATTTCTTTCATTAGAATCTTTTACCGTTCGTTTCAATTTGTCAAAATTTTCTGAGAGTTGACGATTTTCATGAATTAGCTTTTCGTTTTCTTTCCTAATTCTTTCTACTTCAATTTTATCATTATCAATTTTCTCAGTTAAATTTTTTACTCGATCGTTTGAAGCTTTTAGCATTTTGTCACGGTCAAGAATCTGATTTTCAACACTTCTGACTCTTGTTGTCAGATCTTCAATCTTCTTACCACTGAGGTAAGTAATTGTACTACAAACCTTGCAGTTTTTTATGCAATTTTTGCAGTCACTGTCACCTTTGACTTTCTTACCTGACTCACTTGTTGAATCATTTGAACTGACCTTGCTTTTAGACTCAGTTTCAGACTTAGAGTCTACCTCAAGTTCTTTAGCAGCAAGCACTTTGTCAGCCATCTTCCCCAAGTTTTCAGCAGTGAATTCTTTTGTTGTATCAATAATCCCATCATCAACCTTCTTAGGCTGTGACTCTTTCTCCTTTTCTTTCTCTTTTTCTTTCTCTTCTCCACCTCCCCACCACTCTCTCTGTCTGGCTTCTTCTTCTTCTTCAGTAAATTGCTCAACGAAAGCTTCAACACTAAGAGTAGATGGATCAATAGCAATGTTTCCATTGTTGTCAAGATAACATTCTCTATTAGCATCCCATCTCTTTGCCTTCTTAGCTTCGCTGTATGTACGAGAAATTCTGGTCATTCTGAATTGAGCTTTCATTCTTCTGTTGACTAATTTTTCTTCTTCAGTTCTAGTGTCTTTGTAAGGCGTCATCTTTTCTGCAATGAAGGCGTAACCCACTGCATCTTCCTCTGGTAACACTTGACTCCAATCATATCCCTCATCATCATGAATAACAACAAGTGCTCTTGATTTTTCTTTTGGATTTTCTTCTATCTGTTCCGCACGGAATTAACTCAAATTTTTCAAACGAAATGAAATGTTCGTTCAAACGGAATTACAATTTTTACCCATTTTTGTTACTTTTAGCCAGAATTTTGGACTGATTCTTTCAAGGGTTTGTTAAAACTGTATTTCGCTTATGATATGTGAAAATCAAGCCGTTTTGTCCGTTAAATCTCGTTCAATTTTGAAAAGAAAGAGTAGAAGAAAGAGAATCCGATGAAATCAAGCTGAATTGGTATGAACTCCTCGTCCTGAGCTCTGATACCACTTGTTGGATCGTTCTGTGACCCTAATGAGTCAATCTGAAGAATTCAACATCAAAATCAAGGGCGGAATCAATGAAATTGATGTAACACAGCTTGATACTTTCTAATTATCTTCTTTTACTAATTTCCTGAGCTTTTACAAATCAGATAACAATTCGGCAGCACCTCGGCTCTCAAACACACACACTTAATTCCGTTTCAAATGATCAGACATGAACAGTATTTATAGACGTCTAATTCCGCTTGAAACCGATTCAAACGAAATTACAAGCTCATGCGCAATTAGTTAATTCCGTGTGGAATTACTTAATTTCGCTTGAAACCTTAATTCCGTTTGAAATGTTACATGATCATTTCAAGCGGAATTACCCAAAATACTGTTTTCTCGTTTTTCGAGCCCTGAACTAATTGATACAATACAAGACTTAATAAAGACGAAGTTAACAGACATTAGTGCACCAACACACTCGATCTCCGACCTTCAAATCTTCAACCAATAGCTTCAAAACCTTCAATCCTAGCTTCTTGAACTCCAAAATTCGTCTAAGTTGCTCTCAAATTCGTAGGGTTAGCGTTCTTGCAAGTTAATGATGCTTTTATACCAAAATTCCAACTCAAAACCCAGCTCCTGGCCATAACTTTCTGCGAAGGAGGGCTCCCTGCGTTGCGCGGGGAGCATGTGCTATCATAACGCGTGATGGGCGTGTTAAAAACTCAACTGACCAATGATATCCCCTCGCGTCGTGCGGGGAGAATTGCTAGTCCTAGTCTCACAATGCGACCAAGCAATATTTCTCGATTTCCATGTTGTTTCAGCTCTCGTACTGCTGAACTCAACCCGGTGCTCGTTTTTGACAAATATGAATCATTTTTCGACCTTTTCAGCTATTATTCACTCCCGAGACCCGGAAATCACAAATTGATCAGTAGTAAACACATTCTGACTAAAAACGAAACTAAAACTAATAAAAACTATAAAAATTGTACACGGAAAACAGATGTATTTTGCAATACATCATGCTCGTTAATCTTAAGAGATGTAAGTTCTGATTACTTCTGAAACAACTCCAACTCTATATGTTTAACAACCTTAATTCCGTGCGACAAAACGTGTGAATCCATTCTTTTACATGAAAGAAAACATTTGAAAATTAAATTTTACGAACAACCCCACCATAGTTTCGTAGCTTGTTAGGTTTTGATTTGCTATATTAAAATGTCGATAAAACTACGGATGAGCTCGATACCGGTACCGAAAATGCTTGGTACGGTATGGAACCTGTACGATATCTAAAGGCAAAAATCGGTATAAAACCGGTACCGAACTGAAAGTACAAATCCTGAAAATGCCAAAAGGTGGGTACCAAAAATGTTTCGGTATGATAAATTCGTTACCAGTACTGGTATGATACCGATTTGATTTCAGGATTTGGTATCATTTGCTCATCTCCCGATAAAACCATCAGTAGGGCTGCAAACGAACCAAATGTTCGGCGAACAGTTCATGAACCGTTTGGCTGAAAGTTCGTTTGTTTATTAAACAAACGGACACGAACAAGAAATTTTGTTCATTTTGTTAAATGAATGAACATGAATAGAGGTTGCGTTCGTTCGTTAATGTTCAATATCGTGTTCGATTGTGTTCAATAGTTCATTAGTGTTTTTATTATTTATATTTTATTTAAATACTTCAAAATTCCGATAAATAAAATATTTAATAAATGTCAATGTATTATATATTTTGTTCATGAACGTTTGCTTTCATTGTGTTCATGAACATTAGCTTGTGTTCATCAACGTTCGTTGCCTAGAATTAACAAACGAACGTGAACAAGTTCATTTCCTTAACAAACGAACACGTACATAAAATCTTGTTCGATAAGTGTTCATGAACACATATATTTCTTAACAAATAAACACAAACAAAGTCATTCGGTTCGTTTTCAGCACTCACCACCATTAGACCAAAAAGCAAACAACATGGGTTCCAAATTAAACCATTAAAAATAATGGGTACAAAATGAAAATTGAAAAAAAGATTTGGACTACTAACTAAAACACAGCAGCGTCAATGATTCTCTTCCGAAGAAAGAAACAGTTTCCCTCATGGCTGCTGCTGCTGCTGCATCGTCGTCTTTAACATCTCCGGCGACGGAGGAGGAGCTAACACTGACCGTGAAATGGGCCGGCAAGGAATACACCGTGAGAGTATGCGCCGACGATTCCGTGGCTGAACTTAAACGCCGTATTTGCCAACTCACCAACGTACTCCCCAAACGCCAGAAACTTCTTTACCCTAAAATTGGATCTAAACTCTCCGATGATTCACTCATTCTCTCTACTCTCCCTCTCAAATCGTCTCTCAAAATGACTATGATCGGGTAAACAAACCAACCTATCTCTTTCAATCTTTTTTGGTGGTTAATAAAATAGTATTTGATCTGATACTTGTTGTTTGTAGTTGGAGGATTAGTAGCATGATTGGTTATGATTAGATCTTGTTGATCAGTTGTTATATCTGTCTCCATTATCTGTTTGTCTGCTGCAAAAATAGTATAAATATGATTTGGAACTTCCTGTCTGAAAGAATCAAGATACACAATTTGAAATCTGATGTTACTTTTCACATGGAAACCTAAATATGTTCATCTCAAGTTAAGCAAAAAACTTGTTTTACTACTACTCTTGTATGATTGTTATGTAGTTAGGATATCCTGTTTAAGGGCCAAGGTACCTTTTTTCTTTTTCTTTAAGAATGAAGGATATAAAGCAGTAGGGGAGGGATCATGAGAAAACTCGCGAGAACTCCATCTAATGATTGATATTTATGTTGGTTTTTTTCTAGGGTTTAAGGTTTATTTTTTAGTGTTTAGACTTTAGAGTTTAGCTTTACCGTTTAGTTTTTAGCTTTTAGGCATTAGCCTTTAGGGTTTAGCTTTTAGAGTTAAGTTTTTTTTGGATTTAAGGCTTAGTTCTTAGGGTTTAGGGTTTAGTAATGGTCTGATAGAGTTTTACATCATACGTAGAACCAACAAACTGATTACAAATGTAGGAGTTGATAAAACATGTTGCGGTTAGGATAAAAGACATGGTTCATGATTATATTACTAGTATTAGGGCAACTCTCATTGGGGATTCATTGACAAATATAAAAAGCTGGTTTCATATTTGGTTCATGTTCATTCACCTTTGAGGATGGTGGATTGTTGTATATTATAGTAAAAATCAAAGTTTTTTTTCTTCAACTTAGGTTAACAATTTTGAAGCATTTCCAATAAATGGATCTAATTTCGCCAAAAAGAGATTGAATCAACTTGATTTTATTTTCCTTTTAAGCCGCTATGTAAACACTAAACGCAAGTAAATTCCGACTCTTATTATCTTAGTTCAGACTCGACTGGATTTTCAGTAGGGGAAATCTGTATCTACACTTGATGTTATCAAGTGGATTTCTATTAATTCTGAATAATATTTATCTTGGCCTCTCTTTGTAGTCTGTATACAGACCAGATATTTATTGCTTGCTTGTATCATGTATGTTAAGTATCAAATAATAGTAGAGGGGGTCATATGTAATATGGAAAAGTATGAGGGTCACACATGTACACTTGTATTAGTCTAATATTTGTACTTAACAACCATCAGTTGAAGGAGAAAGATAGCTATTGATTTTGAGAGTAATCTCCTCCTCCTCTGTGATTTCTTCTTCTTCTTCTTCTCTATCTTTAGCTCTTAATCTCTTGATCACCATTTCGTATCGTGACATTGTATCTCTACTGATAGAAAAGCTATTTCATCATATATTTGACTGAGAAATGTGTTAAATACTTGCTTGATGCAGTACTGTTGAGGATGATATAATCGTGGATCAAGTTGATTCTCCGGAAATTGTTGATGATTTTGAAATTGGGCAAGATGAAGTTGTAGACATCAAAGACAAAGAGGTCAACAAGCAGAAACTAAGGAGACGTATCGATCAATACAAGGCATGTCTTTCTAATCTCCACATTGCCTTTTAAGTGTATTTATCATTTTTGAAAAAAGTTTAGCTTCATTATGATGTATGTTAATGGATACTTGATTGTAGATTGAACTCAGAAATCCATGCCGAAAAGGGAAAAAGCTTCTTGTGTTAGATATAGACTATACTCTCTTTGACCATCGGTCAACTGCAGAAAACTCGCTTCAACTCATGCGCCCTTGTAAGAAGCTTACATAAATTCCACTTTAAAACAATAATAACGACAATAAACAATCAAGTAACGCCACCCTTCGCTAACTTACTAACAAATGCAGATCTACACGAGTTCTTGACAGCTGCTTATGCAGAGTATGACATCATTATATGGTCTGCAACGAGGTTAGCCTTTAGCAAATGTCTTCTTACCTACGGTTAAATGAAAAGTGTATTGGTAACAGACTAACAGTAAAATATTAATTCCTTCGTGCAGCATGAAATGGGTTGAGTTGAAGATGGGTCAGCTTGGGGTACTAAGTAACCCCAATTACAAGATTACGGCTCTTTTAGACCATTTAGCAATGATCACCGTTCAATCAGACAGTAGGGGAATCTTTGACTGCAAACCACTAGGGTTAATTTGGGCTCATTTTCCTGAGGTTCGATTTTTACTAGTTTACGTTTTGCACTTTACATAATTTATTAATGGGTTGATACTAGGGCTGCAAACGAATGTTCAGCGAACAGTTTGTGAATCGTTCGGCGGGAAGTTCGTTTGTGTTCATTCGTTTATAAATGAACGAACATGAACAGAGGTCGCGTTCGTTCATTTATGTTCATGAACGTTCGGTAACGTGTTCGTTTATGTTTGTCTGTGTTCGATAGTTTGTTAGCGTTTTTAATTTTTATATTTTGTTCATGAACGCTTGTTTGCGTTCGTTTGTTTTCATTTGTGTCGTGAACATTAGTTTGTGTTCGTTTGTGTTCATGAACGTTCATTACCTAAAATTAACAAACGAACACGAACATGTTCATTTCCTTAACGAACACGAACAAAAAAATCTCGTTTGGTAAGTGTCCATGAACACATATATTTCCTTAACAAACGAACACGAACAAAGCCTTGTTCATGTTCGTTCGCAGCCCTAGTTGATACCATAAAAAACCAACATATTTTCTTGTTTTGCACGAATAAAACCCCTTCACCCAATTTTGGTATATTAAAGTCCCTAAACTTGTAAAAAAATACATGAAACTCAACCTAGTTTTGGTTTATTAAAGTTTTAACTTGTCTAAAGTTCAAGTACTTATGAAATAAATTCAAAATAAGGACCTTTTACCTCTTAAATTGGCCAAAATAAGAGGGTATATCGACTTTTGACTGGTTTAAATTTTATTTTTATTTTTTTCAAATTATATGCATCCTTCCTAGCCAAATTTAGGGACTTTATTATACCAAAATTGGGTTGAGGGACGTTTTTGTGTATTTTTAACAAGTTTAGGTACTATTTCGTGTAAAATAAGAAAGTATGTTGGTTTTTTTTATGCTATTAACCCATGATTCGATAAATAACGAGTGAGTGTTGTGTGTTTATAATGATGATTTCGGATGCAGTTCTACAATGCAAAGAACACGATAATGTTTGATGATCTAAGGAGGAACTTTGTAATGAATCCACAGAACGGGTTAACCATAAAACCGTTCAGAAAGGCGCATGAAAACCGAGATACTGACAGGGAGCTAGTGAAGCTAACACAGTACCTACTTGCCATTGCCGATCTTGATGACATCAGCGTACTTGATCACAAGAAGTGGGAGTCATATGATGAGGTGGCCAACATCAAGCGAAGGCGTCACACATGAGATCTTATAATATTTACTAAAACTTTGTAGCTTTTAAGGACCCAATTTGGGACGCAACACACTTTTTTATGTTCCTGAATTATTATTATTATTCTTATTATCAATATGGAATTTCATGGAAGCATATTTTTATTCATGTACATTGATCTATTTTTCATACATACAACTATGCAGAAGATAAAATGTCCTAAAAGTTTGTTCATGACTTTAATGTTGCTACTATAAAGTCTACGAAACAAAATTGTTTCCAACGAAGCCGTTCTAGCTCAGTTGGTAGAGCGCGTGGCTTTTAACCACGTGGTCGTGGGTTCGAGTCCCACGGATGGCGTTTTTATTTTAGGCAACTCTTTTTTGTTTTGAAGCAAAACTAAGTTTTATTTTGTTTCTGTAGTAATACTTTTTTTTTCTTCTCATTACACTTCCAAGAAAACAAGAAGAAATGGTCATGACTTGTCTTTCTGTCGTTGCCAACGAGGTTGCACCATCATAGGCGTCAAAATGGATTCAGGCAGCTGCCGGTTTTGTTCATTGGACCAAGAAGAATGGATCACTTGTTTTTCACATGCTTCTTTACGAAAAGTGTTGGGAGCATGCTAAAAAAATAAATATTTTATGTCTTTTAGACCTTTTGCTTGTTTTAGTTTGCGTTCACTAGCTTTCTATTCGTTTTGCTTGTTTTTTTTCTGTGTTTTAGCGGCGTTGGTATGTATGATCCAGCTTCCTGCTAGGTTTTTTTGTTACGCACATCGGTTGTTTTAGTTTTGTTTCAATCTTAAGTGCACAATTTCAAATCCTTTGAGTTCATGTTCAACACCATTTGTTTGGTGGAAAATGTTATATGAGTACCTTTAGAAGTTGGAGAGTTGGACCACTTTCACTCTCATATAAATTTTAAACAACTAATTACTAGTTAGGGACCATTTCTTATTTAAGAAATTTTGACTAAGTTCATCATCGCATACACACTATAGGTTAATGCTCCTAGTTACACTTTCTAATATATGGAACTTGAAATTGATATTAAAAAGAGTTATTGGATTTTATCACTTCTAACTATTGAGTATTAGCCGATGTCACCTCCAACTATTACTTTGCCTTCCACCATCCCAACTTAACACTTTATGTGTTGTGTCACTCCAGTTGAGTGGTTTTTGGCTCCCATTTTGTCTTTTAGGAGCAGATTCACCTGCAATCATTAACAATTCACAAAGTGTTAGCTTAATATCACCAATAACACAAGTCAAACACTAAGAAATGTTCACCTGCTGAGTAACACAACATACAATGTCTTAAGTTGGGGGTGGTGAAAGACAAAGTAATAGTTGGGAGTGACAGCGGTCAATACCCCGATAGTTGAGAATGATAAAAACCAATTATTCTATTAAAAAAGGTGTAATTTTTTCATGAGTTGCATCTAGATCTAGTCCTAGATGTCACTCTCATTTAAAGTGGTTTTAATTACTCCGATTTTAGTTTTATTTATAAAAATGCATACTAACTTTTAGTCATTTCAATTTAAGTATAAGGTTGTGCTTGATTCAAGTAAAACCATAAAGTTGATTGATTTCATAAAAAAAAAAAAAATCGGTTATCTAATTTGGATTATCCAAATTATATATGGAACCAATGTTTTTATCGGGTTGTCTATGCTCTAATTCAAACCGGGTAAAACCATCCAAATTTATTTTCAGTTTGGTTTCTAGGTCAGTTAATGGCTTTAAAATGCTTTAAACCATGACAAATGCTTTGTTTTATATTTGAGCTAAAAGCTTTCTTGGTCTTGTGTGCTAACTGCTAAAGCTTTATGTTGCCTTATCCAATATTTGGAAACTAATTACCGAAATTAATAATTTGGTCCTTAGTAGATATATTGCTTTTATTATTTTTTGGTTAGTAAATATAGTATTGTGAAATTCCTTTTATGTGTAAATATGTAAGGTGATAAAGGGGCTTCCCGATGTGTCGCTCAAAGAAAACCTATTATTGGTAATAGGTCATATTGCAAATGTACACGTACAAAATCTCCGTTGCATCGCATGGCCCAACCCGCTAGTTTATATAAATCACTTTAATTTTTTTTATTTTAAAGTTTTCATTTTCACCTCTTATACCATAAATAATATACAAACTTAATTATTATCCACTTTGATGTTTCTATAATAATTTTTCTTCGTAATTTGTTAGAAAAGTTGAAAACGAAGCGATATTTAATTTTTTCCGATGTTTCGGTACAATTTTCTGAAAACAGAGTTGTATTCAAATAGAGTGTTTTTGTCAAGGTAAGCTATAGCAAGTACCGGTATCGTCACAAACCGAATCGGCACGGCCAAACATCTCTACCGGCATTGGTATTATCGGAACCGATACTGCTATTCGTTTTAGTATTGAAGCCAAAAAAATATTAAGAATTTACATATAAATATAATAATAATATAATAGTAAATTATTTTTTTACCATACTTAATACCGGTACTCAACACCGGTAACGGTGCCATTTTTATGGTTCTTTGTTTCTAAATGAATCTGTTTCAGTGTCGTTTTGGTTATTTTGTGCACTACTAGTACCAAACTGGTACGTAATTTGATTGTTTTGTTTATATACACAATATCCGCCACGGAGCGCAGGGGAATTTTGTTAGTATTTTAACTTTCGGTAAAAATTAATCTAAACATTCAAAGACCTAAACAAACACTCCCCTTCAGAGGAGTTGAGGGCTTTAGGATATGAATTCCTTTGGGGGAGAGTACATAGAACTTGTTCCCAATGCCTTTGAAAATGAAAGGCTACAACAACAAGATTCTTTCACCATTACACATGTTATAAGACCCAAAAATAAATGAGAATACACACATGAAACCGAAACCACCACCTCCGGCGAGCTGCTGAAGCTCGTGGCTTCCACCAAAGCGAACGCCAGGCGCAAGTAAATTGCTATGTTAGCTCTTCAATTAATGTAAAACCGCCCATACACGCAACAACCACACGTAGTTAACCAACCTTTGTGTTAGATGCATTAAAAAGTAACCAATTGTATCCAAATTTCTATTTCAGGTAACCGACTCTTTCACCCAAATTTGGCCTAGTAACCTATATGAAAAGGGTCGTTCAATACAAAACCAATTTTAAGTTGAGAATTGAGAAAACTATGTAAACACATATAACCATTGTTTTAACAATGATACATAAGGTGGTAATGTAACCACATATCTGCCTCTTTCTCTCTCCCGCAATATCTGGTTAGATCTACATACAAGTGTTCATATGATTCTCACGATACTCAAATTAAAATTGGTTGTCAGTAACCCTAGTTTGACAGTTTTAAGGGTGGAGGGTATGATTCAAACACCTTAGGGTGTTTGAGTCATTCTCTACCCAATAATATCATGCCATGTCAAGTTCCCCCATCACTCTCCATTTCCTACTCAAACACTAGGAGTGATTCAAACACCCACTCAATTAAAAAAAGAAAATTTTTGATTGGTTGAAAGGGGTTGTGACCCACCATTAAACCCTCTCTATCTTCCTTCCCTCCTCTTCCCGCATCGGTGAGTATACACCGATTTACCCACTACCCGATCACCGAAAATGGGGCGGCATCAATTCACCGCTCGGTGAAAACCACTTCACGCATGCATTCGGTGAATCACACCGACTACCCTAAGGGTGGTTGTGATTAGAAACCAAGTCAGTTGCCAGAAATAGACCATTGAACCAAAGTTGGTTAAACTTTATGCAATTAACCCTTCATCTTTTGTCATTGAGATGACAAAATGTGTGGTCAGAACTCAAAAGACATTCTTTATGAGCCGTGAACCGGAAACAGAATCGCGCACTGCACCAGGTTCCTTGTTTTTTAAAGAAAGATTTGCGAATTGCGATTCCATGTTATCCCTATTGTTGGTGCGCCCACGTCGTTGGTCTGTTTTCGGTTGTTGCTGTTGTTGTTTATACAAGGCTCTCAATCTCCCAATCTCCCAATCTCTCTCTCTAAAACTTCATGTTCCACTGAAAAAAATAATGGGTTTTTGGATTTTAATAATCCTACGTTTCACCAGTTGGCCGATAATAATCTCAACTTTAAAAATTCCCTCCAATAATCCCAACTTGTAAAAGTTTGGCCGCCATTGATCCTTTTCTAACATAGGTGCACTTAAATCAATTAAGGAGTCTCTAGGTGTAATTGAATCTATTGAGGAGACCAAATTCTTATATGTTTGAAAAGGATCAATGGCGGCCAAACTTTTACAAGTTGGGATTATTGGAGGGAATTTTTAAAGTTGAGATTATTATCGGCCAACTGGTGAAACTTAGGATTATTAAAATCCAATAACCCAAATAATTCCATTATTATTTTACTAGTATGGGTCTTTAAACCGTATTTAATAAATTATAAACAACAGAGTGGCATGCCACCACGTCATAAAAAAACTAACTAGGTTAACATTCAGTTAGTATGGGATCGTTGGAGAAAAATACGTTCAAAGTTAGGACTGTCTTTAAACATTTCCTTAATTGGGATTAATCCCGACCAATAGATGAAATTATAAACATTAATCATTTATTTAGAAACTTACAGTATTTGATAAGTTGTTCCTGAGCCAAATTCTCTAACTGATGTTTCAGCGCTTTGTTTTCCATTGTCAGAATAAGACTTGTCTGGTTTAGAAACTTTAGCTCTCCATAGACCTCACAACCTTGTGCCTGCAATCAATCACACACTTGTGTTACATCAACTGCTTTGACCCATCTATAACAAATTCACAATAGTTGAATGTACCTGTAAAGCTTGTACATTTCTTTCCAACTCAGCTATATATTGAAGCTTTCTGACCCGTGAACGTTGAGCAAATTGCCTGCATTACATAGATCTTGGATTTATCGATATATTTCACGATAACGGATTCAGATCAATCATATAATGATGAAAAAAGAAACGCGCATGCTTACTGCTTGGAACTTTTCGTGTCTGTTTCTGATGAAGCGTGTGCATCTTGTGTCAGTTGTTGTTGTTGTTGACTTAGTTCTGTTGACCTCTTGTGTGGATGTTGAATTTGATGGGTTTTGTGGTGAAACCCAAACCTGATTCTCATTCTTTCTCATTGGATCCGTTTTATAACGATCAAACTCTTTAGACGCCCATGAAGGAGCAGAATTCATGTTTCTCAATCTGTACTCAACTTGTGCAGTGTGTTCTATATTAGCATTAGCAGCAACTTCAATATACGTAAATGAATCGCTAGATGATCGCCTGTGACCTCTTTTAACAGGTGTTTCTGGTTCATCGAGAAGTTCATCCAGCCAACAAGGTTGTTCTTCGATCACAAGGATTTCAGAAGACGTACGTTGATGGAGTGGATTTGAATCCTTGTGTTTCAGTATCATCGCTTTTGACACGTTTGAAGTATATGGAAATGGGCTTTTAGGGGGAAGTGAATAGTGTTTTCCACTGTAAATATTTCTCATTGCAAATGGTCCCTTTGAATTTTCCATAACCAAATCACAATTTCCTGTCACATATAAGCATAGAGTAAAATGCCAAAATGGTCTCTGAGTTTAGGCCACTTTTACCACTTCATTTCAAAAATGAAACTTTTTGTATGTGGATGGGTGTGGGTAGGTTTCATTTTTATTGCCGTTTTCATCAAATTGGCAACTGGGTTAGAATTTTCTGTTAATTTCTCTCTTTTTTTTTGTCGTTTTCCTCATTTAATTAAAATATATTATGGCATAAATGACGATTATACCCTTCATTTAAACGAGGAAAACGACAAAAAGGGAAGAAGTTAACAGAAAATTCTAACCCAGTTTGCCAATTGGATGATAATGGTAACAAAAATGAAACCTCAGTGACCCAGATACAAAAGGTTTCATTTTTGGACTGAAGTCAGGGACCATTTTGGCATTTTACTCATAAGCATATTACACAATTAAAGCTCCAACCGTCTAAAAATCATCTACAATCACCAGAATGACATGCTCGCTTGGTTTAAAAAAGTGCGCCTTAGGCGCAACAAGGCTCAAGCCCCTGCGCTTTTGTGCAGCAGTTTGTTGTAGAACATGCTTTTCAGGTTGTACATGTACGTAATTGGATAAATTATGCTAGAAACATATAGTGAATGTATAATAAATTATATAACAACTCCTGATGAACTACATTTTCTCATATACGAATAAATTCTAGCTCAAAAGATAGAAAAAAAAAGTAGTTGATCATTACCGTTAATATGTAGTGAAGATCTTCAAATGAGATGTCACTTCTTCTTCTTCTCTTAAATATTATGTTTGATGCTATCACTTTCTCTCTCTAGGATTTTCCGGTTGTCGTTAAATGTGGATTGGGTTGTCGCCGGTGGCGGTGGATGAATAAGGGTCAGTTTTGACAGCCCAAATGAAATGTCTTTGTAGCTCTTGCTATTTTTGGGCCTTTTTTTTATATAATTCCGAAAATGGACACAATAATATACAGCTAATGCATTAATCACACCCCACTAAACGGACCAAGCCGTTTGTGAATTATTCTAGATTGGCTAGTTAAAAACTCGAATCGAGCCCGTTTAATAATAAGCGAGTTCAAGCTTTTGTTAAGGCCCGTTTAATAAATGAGCCCGAGCTTCATATATACGAGATCGGCTTAGATTAGCTTGTTTACACCCGTACACTATAAACCAGTTGTTTAAAAGGTGAAACCCAAGAGTTAAATGCATGTTTACCACTCATTTTACACGGGCGTCCATTTAATGAAATTAATTAAGTATTTTTGTTTAAAAGTTGAAACGAATGATAACCGATAATAGGATGTATATTATGGAATTTTAGCAAAATGTATATTATTTATTTAAATAATTTCTATTTATAAGCACTAAATTCTTAAATAATCTTACAAAATGTATATAATTTATTTAAATAATTTCTATTTATAACTGTTAGGGATAGAATTTTAGCAATTATGGATCATGTATCCTAAGTTTGGCCTAGATCACGGATCCTCAGGAAATGGTGCAGGAAGACTAAGGATCACAGATCCTCACTGTTATTCTAACTAACTAACAATTGTTTCCTATATCGTTTGGCCTTGTTTTGCAGGTACATTTCGAAGAGGACCTATTCTAACCGGGAATCACGGGGAATATGCTCCCATTTCAAGCACGTGCATGGCTGGTGAACGTGGATGCTTTGCTGAATTTTTGGATAGTTAGTTCCTTAGGATTAGCTAGATATTTTAATGGGGAATTGAGCTTGATAGTTATCAGTTTTACACATACACACTCGCATACATTCTCTCGAACACACCTCTCAAACATATTAGAATTTTCATTGTAACAAGCTCAATATCATCTAAAGTTGTAATCTTTATTGTTCAATATAGTTGATGATTGGTAGTTTCCATCACCCGATGTTTTTTCTGCCGGAGATCATTCTTTGATCAAGGGCTTTTTCCTCGTATAAATCCTTTTGTTCATTGTCATTTTCATTTGATAATTGTTCATTCAATCATTCAACACATTAAGCACTCTACCTCACATTCAAAGTTTGATTACATTATCCTTAATCAGATTTTTGACCAAAACAATAACCACTAAATTCTTAAAAAAATCTTTAATAATACATACTAACTAAATACTAAAGGAAAAGAAAATCTAAGATGATTGGCTAATATTATAAAAATCTTTCAACTAACAGGCTGAAAAGTGGTGTAGAGATATTTAATGGACATGTCCCTATCTCCGAACCAATATATTAACCAAGATTCACCAAACACAAGTGTCAACTTGCCCATTTAAACCTTCAGCCATTGGGCTTTAGGGTGGGTGGGTGGGCCAGAGACATAGCAAAAGGAAATAAAGGAATAAAATAACGAGCATTAAATATTAAAATTTAATTAAATTAATGAGATTTTATACCATATCGTTTTCTAGCCTAGAAAGTGAGTCATGGGACGATATTGATGATAAAACAACAAAATAAGAAAATGGTAAAATGTAGATTTGTAAAATACTTAAATAATGGGTAAGTTATTCTACATTCTACAAAGCTCATAATTATAAGAAGTGTAAGAAGGATTTATAGAGTGACAAGTGTCCAATAACCTAAAATTAAACTCACTACATCTCCACCTACAACCTAAACCCCCACCCCACCACCACCCAAAAAATTTGGGGGGGGAGGGTGGGGGTTTAGGTTTTTGGGTGGTGGTGGATGTTTATTTTTTATTTTTTTGTAGTGAGTTTTTAGGAGCCTTTGTACCCTTCTTACAATTAGGATCCTTTGTATTTGATCCTAATCCCTTAAATAATACATACAAAAGTGGACGAAAAATCAATTGGAAGTTTTCGAGTTTAACGTAAAATAAATTATTCGTTTGGAATTGGGAATTATATGGTCGAACTATAGTAATGCATTTTTAAACAAGTCTTAGATTGATTTTGATATGTTTTTATTATCGGAATAAGAGTTGGTTTTAGATTAACATAAAGCCAACATCAAAGTTGTCCTTATTTCTAATTTGCTTGAGTCGGTTTCAGGTTAACATGAAGCCAACATCAAAGTTTTTCTCAATTCCAAATTGTTTAATAAATTAGTCGTGTTTTAGATTAATGTGTCTAGCACGTTTAATAAACTAGTTGTGTTTAGATTGTATTATATTTTGTTAACCCGTTTAAAATTAAAATAAAAGTTTTAATAACAAATCATTTATAAATGCAACCTCCTAACCCGTTTACATGTTTGTTACAATCCGCAAGATCTACTTAGCCCTTCTAGAACTAGATCACAACCCATGTGACCCTTTAATATATAGTTTATACAAATCATGTTCTGGTTACATGATTTTAAATATATTGATGTTGTGATGGAAATATCTGAAACAAATAAATATATTAGACACGTTCGAGCTTATCATTTTTGCCCCATAGCCCAACATAATTATCACTCATACTTCCACTAATCTTCGCTCGGATAAACAAGTTTAAAGCATTACTTCTATGGGTGTAAATGCATTTGAAGAAGTATATTTTGTATGTATGATGTATGATTATTGAGACAATGTCCTCTACTACCCTGTTTATTGAAGAGATTAATATTGAACTAGTTACTAGAATCGCGCGCATTGCAACGTGGGTACATCGCAAATATCTAGCGGATTAGTCCAAGTGTTATGTGATGCGTTAATCATATAAAAACGTGTGTTTTAATGTATTTGATTGAACCCGATGTAACCTATATAAGCATTGCGATTGGATCAAAAGGTAACGTTAATCGAATTTATACCGTACAATCATAAGGTAATATATGTGATGTGACTAACCAGAATTTATATAGTTAAGTCAAAATCTATCTATATTTTCTACAAAAGGAGAAATCCCAATGATATAAGAAAAGCTGATGTGTCAGCTAGAGAGCATGTCCAACAAGGCTTTTCTTATGTCATTATTACATCATAAAGTCTAATATATAAATCACTTTAATTTGATTTCAAACCACTGTCTTGTGTATTCAAATGGTCTGGCCCACATTCCAAAGGGCAAACCACTGCCCTTCTTTAAGAAAGTAGCAGATGCTTCCTTTGGCAAACGTATACCTAGCAGCAGATGTTTTGAAATTGCGGGTTATTTGAAATTCAAAATGCATGGGGATATGTAATTTTCAATTAATGCATGTCACTCACTCACTTCTGTCAATTATCTTCTTATATAAACGTGTTCTCTACTTTTGTATTTTCAAACCACATTTCTAATGTATCTCTCCCTCAAATCCATTCTTCTCAATACTCGGCATTGTTCATAAAGGATATCAGAAAACTGAAGCTCTCTCTGTCCCACTTTCAGAAAATTTTTTGGGGATATGTGGTTTGCCTTGATCATGGTAATGTGATATATATGATTATGTTTGTTTTTGTTTTTGATTTTTACTAAAGTTCTGTTATCTGAGTTATGACTAAATGATGATTGTGAATGATCTGCTGCAGATGATGATGATGATTGTTCTACGGTTGTTTCCAGTGTCATTATTTCAACATTGTTTAAAGTATGTGTTTTTTGCTACTCCAGTTTTGAAATTTTGAATTCTTAATTTTGAAGTGATATACTCTAATTCTCGCTTTATATTTCAGTCTAATCACAGTTGTTTAAAATTCATACAATTTGCTGCGGGTTATTATAGGTTTGTATTAAAAGAAGCATAAAGTTAAATTAAACACAAAGAAAGATTATTAATAATGTACATTTAAAATAATTTTTGATTATGACTAAATGATGATTATATATATGATTTTGGGCAGATGATGATGATGTAGAACCCGCAGTAGTTCCCACTAAATACAAGAAAGGATCTGCTACTGTTGTAAGATAATATTTTATCTTACTAGAGTAATGGTCTTTCCTGCCTTTTTTGTATTAAAAGAAGCATAAAGTTTGGTTTAAAGCAGCTCTTTATGAACAAAGTTAAGGATTATGTATATGAGGACAGGGCTACTCTTCAACAGCTGAAGAAGTGTTTTCATGTACTGCATCTTGATCTGTTCATGAGAGATCAGGTTTCTAGAAACCTGATGTTGATGCATTGAGTACTTCCGTGGAGTTCATGGCGATTGTCAAAGATATACATTTATGGAGCTTAAAGCTAAAAACACTAAATTTTAAGCTAAAAGCACTAAATTTTTGCTGTTAGATTCGTAAATTTTTTGGTGGTGTTGTTAGATTTTAAAGTTTCGTTGTAATTTTAAGCTGAATAAGTATTATTATGTAATTTTTAATATCATCTGATAATTGCAGATCGGTACTTTTGATGTAGAAGTGAAATTGTCTCTGAGTTTAATTAGATTATGTTGATATTGTATCAATTTCTGTTAGTGTATAGAGAACATCTGCTCTAAATCATCATCTGCTGATCTAACGGCTATTTGACTTGCTACTGTTGCCAATATCTGTTGTTGTCTAATAGAGCTTTTCGAAGAATTTCCTCCTCTCAATTGCCAACATCTGTTTGACTTGCTACTGTTGGAAACAGGAGAGGCTTTAACAGATGTTCGCAATATCTTTGTATTCCAAATGAATAGATTTTTTATCTGAGTTATGACTAAATGATGATTGCTGATGTGTCAATTTTTTATCTGAGTTTAAATACATTTAATTTCAAACTATTGCTCTATATTTAAATGTCAAAGGTCTGGCCCACATTCAAGAGTGCAAACTACTGCCCATAGCCAAGAAAGTATAACTTAGCAGATGTTTCCTTTGGCAAACATATACCATAGCAGTGGTTTTGAAATTGCCGGTAATTTCCAATTCAAAATGCCTTGGGATATGTACTTTGCAATTAATGCACGTCACTCAATCACTTCTGTCTTATGGTAAAGGCGTCTTATAGGTTAATTGTAATTATAATAACGTGTTTAATTTTATATTTTCCCATGTAAATGCATTAAAAGCCTAACGAGTGTCGCATCATATTCTTTCGTCTGACGATGTATTTAGTCATAACCGCCTTCATTGGGTATATAAAATACATTGGGCAGAGGTTTTGATCATTACCGTTTTCATCCATCTACTCAATCATCTTCAAAAGTTTGTTGACGAGATTTTCACAAGGCTCTCTGCAGAATGGAAAAATTTAGGTTTCAAGTGATTGTTGACGAGATTTTCACAAGGCTCTCTGCAGAAGATATTGGCCGTTTCAAATGTCTTTCCAAGAATTTTTATAGGGAATTGTTAAGTCATGCATTTCAGATGATGCATGCTCTCTGAAGTGGAGATTCAGTACAAAAGAAACTACTATCCTTTAAAGACACGTCAATTGTCATTGACGACGTAGTTGCTGGTACTTTGGATGTTGTTAGAAGCAAAACCTTAGGTTTTCCTAACAATGTCCACCCTAGCTTCTTACGTATTCTATCGTCATTTAATGGTTTGTTGTTAGTTTGCAATGAAGGGATTTGCTGTCAGTTGATGTGACAACCCGTGATTTACGGCACCTAATTACGTGATTAGCAGATAATTAACGCAATAATAATTAGTGTTTACAGAGCAAATTAACTTAATTAGGCCTTTGGAGTGCCCAGGAACGTTTATCCGACTTTACAGTGCGCGAACGATGGTTTACAGAGAAGCCTGTGAAACGTTAAACGGCAACGAACTGATACCGTACAAAATACTGACAACGCCGACAAGTATGGATGTTACACGAATATTTTATGTTGTGAAATTTATTTTGTGAATTTATTGGGCTTCCGTACGGCACAAATATAAACGTGGACTAAAAACGCGATAGCAGGAAACGCATCGGCAATGAAACGAGATGCCTGTCATCTTCAGAACCTACATATGACGCTATATTATGCTCCGTAATAAAATTTTAGTGATTATAGTCGAAACCGGATCGAAAAACGGACCAGAAACGGCAAAACGAGGCATTTTACGCGATTTTAACGCAACCGACGAATGAACGCGTCAACCGTCAACTTCCGACACTATTTTACATATCCTTAATCCTAAAATGACATTTTACGACATTACACGACGTTCGGGTGCAAAACAAGCTTTAGAAACGAGATCGGGCGGTTCAAAATGCTAGAAACAGGCTTGTGGGCCTTGGGCCCAAGCCCACAAAACCCTCACTATATAAAGAGTTTTACCCCTAAAATCTCTCATTTTCACCTAAACTTTGTCTCTCTAACCCTCAAATCCTCTCAACTCTCTCTCTCTCTCTAGAATAAATCCGGCGAGAATTCCGGCGGAGTTCCGGTGACCGGCGACTTTTCCGGCGTCCGTTTTCCGGCCAAGAGTACACTTTTTCAACTATATCCGACGTTCCGGATTGCGTGGTGAGGTTAGTTTTAGCTAATTCTTAGCGGTTTGAGCTCTATGGCAACTCCGGCGAAATTCCGGTCAAATTCCGGCGAGTCCGTTTTGAACTTTTGACTTTGCAGATGCTTAGATCGGGACTTGAGGAACATTTCTGCACATTTTCAAGAAATTTTATTCTCCGGCGAAAGTCCGACTTCTGACATGGTTTGGCGAGGTTCCAGTCGTCCGTTTTCGACGAAAATTATATTTTTGGGCTCCTAGTGACCCGTAGAGTCCATACGAAACACTTTCGTCTCGGGTGAAAAATTAAGTTCGGGACGCTCTCGGGCTCGGGTCAACGCGGTCAACAGGTCAAACACGGGTCAAGAGGCAGTTTTGGGTCATTTTTAGTGCCTCGGTTCAGTTTCGGGTCCGGTCAAACCTGGTCAACACGGGTCAAACGTGGTCAAAGCTGGTCAAACTCAGCCAACTGCTGGTCAACGCAGTCAACTCAGTCAACACGAGGCTCGGTAAAATTTAAACGATGAGACTTTTGTTATATTATTTATATAAATACTAATTTGACGCGAAACCGAGCTCAAACCGACCCGACTAATGAAAACGACAAATATTATACGAGCGAACTACTAACTACTTGAACTTGTATCCAAACGTGTGTATACAAAAATTCATATAATAGTTAAAAAGCGAACCGACACGTGACATAATAGCTATATATATGTTAGATTTATTACGGATAAAAAGGGAATTGGCATTTTTGGAATGTTTGATAGAAATATTAATATTGCCGTTATATTAAATTGTTGAGTTTTGAAAATGTTGTGTTTTGGCAAATATCGACAACTTGACTTGTCGGGTTATCCTAAAAACAGAGGAAACTCTGCCCGTTTTTCGAGAAAAACCCGTAAACAAAACACGTTTTATTATGAGACGAAACTTTTATCCGAGGAGCTTTTATAAAGACAAATACGAATGTAAAACCTCTTTCGACAACAACTTACAACTTTCGATATCAAAGATTCGGAAATTATTTACAACACATAAATATAGTTATTATATTTATTTTAAACTTCGAAAATTCGACAAATCTTTTATGAAATCAATATAATTATTTGTATTGTTTCAAATGCCGAACACGCCTTCGTTTTACAAAATAAATATATTTTTATATATTTCAAGTATCAAACGACACGAATTCGTTTTTAGAAAAATAAATATAGTTTGTATATTTATTTCAAGTATCATACAATACGAATTCTCTTATTAAAGTAAATATGATTTTATATTTATTTCAAACGCCTAAACGGCATGTACACATCTTTTGATACTTTTCACGGGAGACGCGATACATGATACGGGAGCGTTATGTGATGTTTTCATAGAAATATTCTTTTATACACGTATGACTACTCGAGACGGCTAACACACCTACAACGATATATTTATATATTTTTATATAAATATTTATTCATTTTAAGTCTCTCGGAAACTAAGTCTTTTGCAAGACTTATTAAACCGCTACTGACATTAAACGAGACTTAACACATATAACTTAATCTTTTCCATTAAGTTAACAACTTACTGTCGAATCGTTCGGCTAACGATTCGGTAGAGCTCGGTGACACGTAGACTAGTTACCGCTTTTATTTAGAAACTTATTAGATATTCCGTGTTAGGAATATTGTAGAATGCACGCTAGCGAGTCTCATTTTGGAAACGACATCACGGAGTCGTAATTAGCTAGCTTTGCACATGGATACTCAGGCGAGTTCATAACCCCCACTTTTTACTGTTTTACATTTTTGTAAAGGTTTTCGGGGTGGAAAGACATGCACGTTTTGCAAAAACATACAAAGTTTAGAACAAACGCAAAACTCGTATTTCTAAATCATATTACGAAGGGATTTCGAGGAACACAAATGAATTACGAAAGGTTATTACTAAACTTACCGGTTTTTACAAAAACAAATGCTTATATTCGAAATGTGAATGATATTCGGCCAGGGTGACCAGGAATTTGGTCAGGGTGACCAGGGATTCGGTCAGGGTGACCAGGGATTTATTTTATACATGGTATGGTTAGCGTAAGGAGGGTTACTACGTACAGATCATGTGAGTGGGTAGGTGGTACTTGAGGCCATTAATCCTCATTGTAGGACCGAGGGGCACGATGCGGTAGATCTATCTGGGTGTAGCGAGCCCAGCCCCAGGCCCAGCAGAACGGACCTCGGGGTGACTATGTACCCGACGCACAAATCCGCTAGGTTTGAGTCTTCCTACTTGCACTTCACACATATCAATGGCCTTGCAAACCATTGGTGATCTCTTTATTTCCTTATTTGCTACATACCAGGGATTTTATACTTACCAGAAATACTTGTTCATACAAATTAAATACCATGTTTTATACAAAATTCAAAGCATAGGATTATGCGGGTATGGAGTCAAAGTCAGGGTGGGCATTGACGGTTATATGAACATTACAAATACAAGACTTTACAACTACATGGTTTTTATGAACATACTGTGTTACAAACACAACGTTTCCATATAACTTGGCAAGAAAATGATTTTTAAATTCGTTTTCTCAATACTATTTCAAAAACCGGTTACTCCAAAGATTTATTTCAAATCTTTCACAACTCAAAAGATTTATTTCAAATCTTTTACAAACAAACTATGAACTCGCTCAACTTTATGTTGACTTTTTCGCATGTTTCTTTCTTAGGTTACTTTTCTAAGACAAGGCACGGTTGGAATAGGAGAACCATTGGAGACTCGAGTACTTAGTGGGCGTTCATTTTTCTAGGAGACTTAGCTTAATTGCTTCCGCTGTGCAATGAAGATACCAGTCCAGTCACGCCAGCTCTGATAATTTCGGGGTGTGACAGTTGATTCTTTGGAATCCAACTACCAGGCGTTATAAGGTTTTGTGTGATGACTACTTCAATTACAATCATCATCGAAACTCTGATACTGGTGGAATTTATTTTGATCAGTTCAATGATCTGAAAGTGCTGAATATCAGATGTTACCGTAATGTAACTGTTGCTCGTGTTTACTCACGACGTCGTGAGTCATGGAGAACAATAAATTTCGGTAGCGTAAACAATTATGGTTCAAGTGGTTATTCATGGTTTACATGAGTTTATGCTGATAAAACCATATATTTTATGGTTTCAAATTATTGGTATCCACTAGGTGAGAGGAACATCGTTGCTTTTGATGTTCTAGAGTGAGACTTTCAGAATGCTTCATTTTCCAGAGAGTATTGTAGTCAATACTTGCCAAGGGCATTTTTTGACCATCGCAAAGAGGCTGCATTTGATTGTTATTGGAAAGTCTGCTGAGCTAACTGCTGATTTGCTCAGATATGAAGAAGAAGGCTGGATGAAGGTGTTTGTTTTCAATAATCCTCGTGTAGTTGATTATGTAGATAGGCGCCGAAGGACTAATATAATTGAAGACAACAAGTGGCTGATAACAAGCATCTGGGGGGATATGATTGAAGTTGATCTGAGCAACAAACTTCTGAAATACCTCCAACATGTTGACAACTACAATGGTCCGAAAGGAGATTTACTTATCGAGACTACTGTTTCACCAATTGATTAGGAATTAGGATCCTGTATTTTATTGAATGCTATTTGCTGTTTTGACAATTGTATTTTTTATATAATTAGTTGTGTTAAAATTATTAATCATGTTTGTTATTTAAATTAAGTAAATGAATATTGATGTTTGAGAGTGTAAAAGCTTGTAATATTGGCAAAGGTCTGTTTAAATGATCAAAGCTCTGTTATTGGGAACAAATGTTTCAAAATAAAACAGTGGTTGATACATCAGTTGACTTGGGTCAACAGATGGATGAACTTTGTATGCTGTTTGACACTTGTAGTTTTTATATAATTAGTTGTGTTAAAATTATTAACCATGTTTGTTATTTAAATTAAGTAAATAAATATTTAGGTTTGAGAGTGTAAAAGCTTGTAATATTGGTAAAGGTATGTTTAAATGATCAAAGCTCTGTTATTAGGAACAGATGTTTGGAACTACTGTTAAGAAAACTATGGTTGAAACCGCTGTTTGGTTAAAATGGTGGTTTAAAACCACTGTTGGGTTAAAATAGTGTTTTGTGGAGGTTGAAGGGGATTTAAATGACTGTTGGGTTAAAATATAGTTTTTTGGAGAAGGAACATGCTTGAACTACTGTTTATATAATGATTGTTGTTAAAGCTCAATGTTTTAATCCACTGATAGGCTATCCACTGATAGTTATAGTCAGCTATTGTTTTCATTTTCATTTTCATCACTGTAAACTACTGATATTGATTCATCAGTGGTTTCCTAACAACTGTCATCCATTATTCATCAGAGGTTGTGACGTGGACAATACTTAGCCGTCAGATCTTTGTATGCTGTTTCGAGCATTGATTTGGAATTAGTATGCTGTATTCTATTGATTGTTGTTTGCTGTTTTGAACTTTGTTTATTATATAGTTACCTCTGTTTGACACTTGTAGTTTTTATATAATTAGTTGTATTAAATTATTAACCATGTTTGTTATTTAAATTAAGTAAACAAATATTTAGGTTTGAGAGTGTAAAAGCTTGTAATATTGTCAAAGGTATGTTTAAATGATCAAAGCTCTGTTATTGGGAACGGATGTTTGAAAATAAAACAGTGGTTGATACATCTGTTGACTTTGGTCAACAGATGGATGAAAACAAATGTTTGGAACTACTGTTGAGAAAATTGTGGTTGAAACCGCTATTTGGTTAAAATGGTGGTTTAAAACCACTGTTGGGTTAAAATAGTGTTTAGTGGAGGTTGAAGGGGATTGAAATGACTGATGGATTAAAATATTGTTTTTTTTGGAGAAGGAATATTCTTGAATCACTGTTTATATAATGACTGTTGTTAAAGCTCAGTGTTTTAATCCACTGATAGGCTATCCACTGATAGTTATAGTCAGCTACTGTTTTCATTTTCAGCACTGTAATATTGGCAAATGTATGTTTAAATGATCAAAGCTCTGTTATTGGGAACAGATGTTTGAAAATAAAACAGTGGTTGGTACATCTGTTAACTTTGGTCAACAGATGGATGAAAATAGATGTTTGGAACTACTGTTGAGAAAACTGTGGTTGAAACCGTTGTTTGGTTAAAATGGTGGTTTAAAACCAGTGTTGGGTTAAAATAGTGTTTTGTGGAGGTTGAAGGGGATTGAAACGACTGATGGGTTAAAATATTATTTTTTTTGGAGAAGGAACATGCTTGAACCACTGTTTATATAATGACTGTTGTTAAAGGTCAGTGTTTTAATTCACTGCTAGGCTATCCACTGATAGTTATAGTCAGTTACTGTTTACATTTTCAGCACTGTAAAGTACTGATATTGATTCATCAGTGGTTTCCTAACAACTGTCATCCATTATTCATCGGAGGTTCTCACGTGGACAGTACTTAGCCGTCAGATCTTTTGTAACCGCTGCCACGTTAGCATTCACTTTTTCCACCTATAAAACCCTGATCGAAACCCCAAACAGGGTTTTGAATGTCGAGTCGAATTCAAAATTCCTTTCAAAAGCAGTTTTCATCAAATTCTCTCAAATCACTCATATTATTCCTTCGTTCTTAACTACCTTTGATTTATCATGGATCTTCCATTCAAAATCCGTCAGAACTACGTGTGTACACTTGCAAAAACAAGTAAAAACACAGGTTTTCATTCCGTGATTGATGCACTTTCATCTTCAAAGTACAAAACTTTGTTGACCTGCAATGAAACCATCTACGTGGATACCCAACGAGAGTTCTGGAAAAATGCAAAGCTTGAAACTAAGGACAAAAAGACCTTAGCTATTACTTCATCAATAAGGGGAATTCCAGTGGTCATCTCACCTCAAACCATTTCAGAGGTTTTTGAAATCAATGATCTTACAGGTAAAAGCTCTTTCCCAAAAACATAGTACCAAACTGATTTCATTGAGAGAGGGTATGAAGAAGAAATGAAAAAGGATACTTCAGAAAAGGGCAGTTTTCCACCTGCTCCGAGGTTTTTATTCCATACTCTCCTGATGTGTGTGTCAAATAAAACAACAGCTTTTAATGAAATACCATTGAAAATTCAATACCTAGGCTATGCTATCATGGCTGAACAAAATTTTAACTACTCTCAGGAAATTTTCAATGATATGGTTAAGAATGTTAATAAAAAATCATTTTTATTGTTTCCAAGGTTTTTAAGTTTTTATCTTCAAAAGAAAATTTCAAAGGATAATGCACATGTGCTTATCCAAGGAAATCGTATTCAAATAAACAGTCTAACTTCTGAAACATTCACAAGGCTGTCAAAACCTTCAAAAACCCAAACAGAGGTACCTGAGCAGAATTTAGCAGAAACAACTGCTCCTCAGGCCCCTGTTGTTGAGCCCACTGCTCCTGGTGATCACAGAAGCACAACCCCATCTGTGAAACCCATGTCACACCCTGGCTTTTGCGGAAGCGTGGGTTTATTTGGTGTGACTTCTTAATACCATAGCAACAATCATAACAATGCTATATGATAAAAACACAAGATGTTCATCCATTCATTAAGGTTAAAAATACCACAACATCATTGTTTGAAAATGTCGACACTTAAAATAAGTTACAAACCATACTTGTCTACGACGTGTTCATGAGACACAGCAAAAGACTTTAAATAAAACGTTGTTTAACGACATGTAACCCGTCCAGGTAAGGGTTACACCTCCTAAACCTACTACCATGGATGACATCTTTTATTCAACGCAGCTAGACATATGCATACCTCGCCAGATCCGCTAGTTTCCTGAAATACATGTAGTTTGAAAAATCAACAAAAGTTGAGCGAGTTCATGTATAAGTGAGTATGTATGAAAGTCCCTGGTATGTAGCAATTAAGGAAAAAGAGATCACCAATGGGTTGCAAAGCCACTGGTATGTGTGAAACGGTGCAGGAAGTACTCAAACCTAGCAAATTTGTACCGGGCCTCCGGCTGTAAGACACAGTCACCACTATGGGCCGCCCCGGCCTCATGGGTGTGGGCTCGCGACACCCAAATAGATCTATCACTCATGTCCCTCGGTCCTAACAACGAGGATTAATGGCCTTAAGTGTTGTACCCACCTTTCACATGATCTAAGTAGTAGACCCTCCTTAAGCTAACCATACCATGTATAAGAGTGTCTGTAATAATTGTAACATGTATTTCACCCCCGAAGTATAAAACTGAAAACAGTTAAGAGAAAAGGGGACATGAACTCACAGTAGTGCGTCTCCTGTATCGTACTCAAATCTTCGGTCTCGTCAGCAAACACGACTCCCTACAATGTACTAATGTCTATTAGAGGATCGGGCCGTGCCTTGCCTTGGTATTTACGTTTGAGTTATGATTCCTTGACATTATTCCAAGTTATAATCATTTGTTAAAATAAATTATTTTAACTTAAATTATTTTTAAGGTTTTGGAATAATAGTTAGACAACTATTTCGTATTCATACTTCTCAAGTATTTCAACTCCGTATTTCCTTCCCAAGGATGGGGGCATTTATACATGTCTATTTGTAGTTTCGAAAACTATACTTTAAGTCCCACTCAGGAAAATATATTTAACTTATTTGTCCAAAAATAATGTATTTCCAAAATAATATTTTACCAAAAATATATGTGTAAGAGTATTTTTCTGGAATATTTTATAAGTTATGTCTTTGCGTTTGGTTTCACAATATCAAGCGTATAACTTAAATATTTATTTCGTGTGATTTTTGGTATTATTTTGGAGTTGTGGTTTTCCATGGTATTTGTAAGTTATATTATTTTACCCTAAAATAATATAACTAGTTCACAAAATATGCAAATATTCACACAAGTGTCTTAGTATAAAATATATATTCTAAATATATATTTACCCATTTTTATTTACAAAACCAACCTCCGATACTTTGTATTTTTGTGACAAAACCCATGGCGAAGTTTATATTCGAAACACAAGTTGTAAATATACTTGTAACATTTGTTAGAAAAATATTTTCTAAGTGTTGGAATTTTAGAAAATTTCGCCAGAGTTTCCTTTGTAAACGGAGATGTCCTTGCTTATTAGCATATCATTTTCTTTTCAAAAATCCATCCAAACAATTCTCAATCAACAATATACAATCTCTACTTACCAATCTTGTTAAAACAAGCATAAACTACCAACTCATGAACTTGAAAATTTATAAAAATGTGTAGTAACTTACTAGTGTAATTAGTAAGTCTTGTTACCCTTGGAAGAGTAATTGTTTCTTTTAAAACTTCATTTATGGATATTTACAACTTATGTTCATATTTTCTAAAAAAGCTTCTTCATGTATTTTTCTTGTTACTCATGTGTTTCTTCACTTTGTTAATCACCAAAAATGATGTATATTTATGTAAGAACCAAGGTTTAGTAAACTTGTATTTTTAACTTGGTTTCTTGGTAAATCATACTTGAACATTTAGATTTACAAGACTTTAAACTTACTTTGTTCATCATTTTACAAGAAACTTTATATTCCTTCAAGTTCATGACTTTTGTGAGGATGATCCATAACCTTTAACATGTTCATCCTCTCATCTTGCTAGATTATGTTTTTACTCATGATCTAGCAAGACTACATGATGATCAACATCATTTCTACAAATAATCAATAATCAACAAGTATATTAACACTAAAATAATATGGTTTCTTCATGATTTAAGCTTATGTTAAGGTTGCATTCTTTTGTTTCTTAATGTTCTTTAAGTTTATCATCATGAAGCTACTCTAACCACTTAAATAAGATGTAAAATGAAGGGATTCAAGTTCTTACCACTAGCTCAAGGCTAGGGAAGTTCAAGAGGAGAAAAGTGGTGGTTAATAGCAAATAGAGAAGGTCCTTCAACTTCTGAGAACACCAAGCTCCTTTGTATGACCCTTAACACCCTTGTATGCTTGTAAAATGAATGAAACAAGCTTGAATGATGATGATGGTGGTGTGGTTTGGGGTCGGCCGAACAAGAGGGAGAGAGGAGAGATGGATGGTGTTGAGTGTTGTAGATGATAATGAATGAATAACTAATGGATTTATAATAGAATTTTCCAACATCTTATTAACCATTAGTCACAATGTTTCTAAAGTACTTAACAAACCCATTAAACAAGTCAAGAAAATCAAGGGTGGGGTGCCACCCTTGTAACCGTAAGGTGGGGGGGGGGGGGGGTTGTTTAGTTGGGTTTCAACTAAGTTGGTTAGAGATCTTGATTGAAATCAAATGTTAAGTTAGTGCTTTATGTGTGTTATGTATTATATAGTGTGTTAGGGTGTTCGGGGATCATAACTAGCTTAGTAATGTTAAAACAATGCTTCTAGCATTATTTTGATGTTTCGGGTAGTGTCCGGTTGTTCGGTTTGATACCGTTCCGTTAAAGTGCTAAGTTATGTCGTGTAGTGTCCTTTATGTAACTTTTAGTGACACTTTTGATTCCCGACACTTAGGAAAGCATACATGACCATTTTGCCATATTTTTGCAAGTGACTAGCATTTTTAAATGCTGAATTTTGTTTATAAATGCAGAATTTTGCAGTTTAAGTGGGTTTTAGGCACTTTCCGGCACCTAAACTATCACCTAGTGACGCAGTTTTATGGTCCTTACTTCCCTACACTCCCTACTAGTGTAGTACCTTGTCTCCGGCTCATACTGGGCCTCAATATATTGTTTGTCTATGTACTGGCATTGTCAGCATGTTTCTGAGTTATCCGCTCACTGTGCTAACTGTGCTTTATGCATCAAGTTTGTCACTAAGGGTTATATGTAATAAATGGAGTGACACTATAAAATGTGATGCATATGTTTGTATGTAACAGAAATCAGAAAGCAGTTTAATCAGCAGTTGTAATCAAGCACAGTCATTAAGCACCAATTTAATATTAATTAATTGTACGGATACCTGTAGTTTTGAGGGTTGTCACATTCTCCCCCTGTTAGAGAAATTTCGTCCCGAAATTTTAGTTCTGCTACTAGATACAGGGGTCTTGGGGAATAAATGTGGGTACTTGGCTTTCATACGATCCTCACGCTCCCATGTGAATTCTGGGCCGTGTCGTGCATTCCATCGAACTTTGATGAGTTTGACACTACTCCGGCGTGTCTTGTTAACCTTCCAATCCGTAACTTCAACGGGCTCTTCAGTAAAGTGGAGTGTGTCGTCGATATGAACTTTGTCAGCAGGAATGACTACTGTTTCTTGGGTTGGACTCTTTTTCAGATTGGATACATGAAATGTATCATGAACGTCATTAAGTTCAGCAGGTAAGTCCAATTTGTATGCTACAAGCCCAATCCTTTGCAGGATTCTGAATGGACCAATGTATCGCGGATTCAACTTCCCACGCTTCCCAAAGCGTGCCACACCCTTCTAGGGAGAAACCTTCAACAAAACCATATCACCAACCTCAAATTCCAGAGGTTTCCTTCTCAGGTCCGCATAACTCTTTTGTCGATCATGAGCCGCTTTAATGCGCTCTCGGATCTGTATAATCTTGTCAGTCGTTTCCTGAACCAATTCCGGACCAACTAACTGTCTATCACCCCCGTCGGCCTAACAAACCGGTGATCGACATTTGCGTCCATAGAGAGCTTCGAACGGTGCGGCTTGTATGCTTGCATGATAACTGTTATTGTATGAAAATTCAACCAATGGTAGGTGAGTGTCCCAACTTCCACCTAAATCCATTACGCAAGCTCGCAACATATCTTCTAATGTCTGAATAGTTCGTTCGCTCTGTTCGTCTGTTTGCGGGTGAAACGCAGTACTCAGATTCAACTGAGAACCAAATGCTTCTTGAAAGGATTGCCAAATCCTTGACACGAATCTTCCATCTCTATCAGAGATAATTGAGAGAGGCACTCCATGTCGTGCAACAATCTCCCTCATGTATATTTCAGCAAGTTTACTCGTGTTGTCTTTTTCCTTGATTGGCAAAAAGTGGGCAGGCTTCGTTAGACGGTCTACTATTACCCAAATTGTATCATGGCCCTTGGGCGTCCTTGGCAATTTTGTTATGAAGTCCATAGAAATCTGTTCCCATTTCCATTGGGGTATTTTAGGTTGCTGCAAGAGACCTGAAGGCTTTTGGTATTCAACCTTTACCTTGGCGCAAGTTAAACATTTGCCAACATACATTGCAACATCGCCCTTCATTCTCGGCCACCAATAGAAATCCTTAAGATCTTGGTATATTTTATCCGCTCCTGGATGAATCGAGTACCGTGACTTGTGAGCTTCATAAAAAATAACACTCCTCAAATCACCAAACAAAGGAACCCAAATTCGTTTCATGAAACACAACGTTCCTTCCCCGTTTGGTACCAACTGCTTCTCCATCCCACAGAGATATTCATTCTCAAGGTTCCTTTCTTTAAGAGCTTCTCTTTGCGCGGCACAAATATGTGAGGACCGTTTGTATGATCATTTCCAAAGCCCTTACCCTTATGGGCTTGATCCTTTCCTTTCGACTTAGGGCGTCGGCGACCACATTCGCCTTCCCCGGGTGATACTTGATCTTGCAATCATAATCGTTCAATAGTTCTACCCAGCGTCTTTGTCTCATGTTAAGCTCTTTTTGATCAAATATGTGCTGCAGGCTCTTATGATCAGTGAAGATTGTACATCGCGTGCCGTATAAGTAATGTCACCAGATTTTCAATGCAAACACCACCGCGCCCAATTCCAAATCATGCGTGGTGTAATTTTTCTCGTGGACTTTCAACTGGCGAGATGCGTATGCTATAACCTTCTGTCGCTGCATCAACATGCAGCCTAAACCTTGACGCGAGGCATCGCAATATACCACGAAGTCGTCCGTGCCTTCGGGTAGTGATAAGATTGGCGCGTCACAGAACTTGCTTTTCCACAACTGAAATGCTTCTTCTTGCTTGCCTCCCCAATCAAACTTCTTGTCTTTTTGTGTGAGGGTGGTTAACGGTTGAGCGATTTTCGAGAAATCCTCAATGAATCTGTGATAATAACCAGCCAAACCTAGGAACTGTCGAATCTCGGTTGGCGTCTTAGGAGTTTCCCAGTTCTTGATTGCCTCGATCTTTGTGGGATCCACATGAATTCCATTTCTATTAACCACATGACCAAGAAACTGAACTTCATGCAACCAGAATTCGCACTTCAAGAACTTTGCGTATAACTTCTCTTTCTTAAGCAGCTCTAGAATAGCTCTTAAGTGTCGCTCATGATCCTCTTTCGTCTTTGAGTAGATCAGAATGTCATCAATAAACACAATCACAAACTTATCGAGGTACGGCTTACAAACTCTGTTCATCAAATCCATGAATACTGCTGGCACGTTTGTCAATCCAAACGGCATGACCAGGAACTCGTAATGTCCATAGCGAGTCCTAAAGGCAGTCTTTGGAACACTTTCCTCTTGTATCCTCAACTGGTGATATCCCGATCATAGGTCGATCTTTGAGTAGAAACTTGAACCTTGTAATTGATCGAACAGGTCATCAATCCTTGGCAATGGATATCTATTCTCGATAGTCAACTTGTTAAGCTCCCTGTAGTCGATACACATGCGAAAACTACCATCTTTCTTCTTAACGAACAAAACTGGAGCTCCCCAAGGCGAGAAACTTGGTCTGATAAATCCCTTATCTAACAACTCCTGAAGTTGCGTCGATAACTCCTGCATTTCTGACGGTGCAAGTCGATAGGGTGCCTTAGCCACAGGTGCGGCGCCTGGAACTAAGTCAATATGAAACTCGACTTGTCTTTGTGGCAGCAATCCTGGAAAGTCTTCTGGAAAGACTTCAGGATACTCCTTTACGAATGGAATATCTTCTAGCTTCGGCTCAACTGCTTCTTTATCCACGATGTGTGCCAAGAAAGCAACGCACCCTTTCTGTAAACACTTTCGAGCTTTCAAACAGCTAATGATCCTCAAAGGCGTATCGCGCTTCTCTCCGTGAACTACAATCGTTTCTCCATCCGCCATTGGAATGCGAATGGTCTTCTCGTGACATATAATTTCGGCTCTGTTGCTTGACAACCAATCCATCCCTACTACCACGTCGAAGCTTCCCAACTTGACTGGCAGTAGATCCAGTGTAAACTCGTGTTTTCCCAGCTCTATCACGCAACCTCTGATAACTTCATTTGTTTCAACTAGCTTTCTATTAGCCAGTTCAATTGAGTACGGAATGTCTAATTTACTAGCAGTTAACCCAAGCATTTTATTAAATTCTAGCGATACAAAACTATAGTCGGCACCAGTATCAAATAGCACAGATGCAAAGCGTTGATTAATAGGGAACGTACCAGTGACAACATTCGGGTCCTGGCGTGCTTCCCTTGCTCCAATGTTGAATACCCTTCCACGAGCTTGATTGAGTTTTGGGCATTCGCGCTTGAAGTGCCCGATGTCTCCGCAGTTGAAACATCCCGGTCCTTGACCGTTACCATTACCACCTTGAGCATTGTTTGCTCCCCGGTTCCCAGCTTGGTTCCCAACATTCCCACGATTACCATTTCCGCCGTTGCGGTTCCCATTTCCGTTACCATTGCGATTGTTGTTACCAAAACCCCTATGACCATTGTTACCACGACCAACACCTGTACCAACCGAGCATGTATTCTTCGAATGGCCCTCCTTCCCGCAAGACTCGCATTTCCTTAACCTGACTGACCAGAATGATGGTACAGGCATATGTCACATTTGGGCAAAGCGCCCATGTATCCCTTTCCCTTGACTTCAGCACCAGTTTTAGCTTCAACTGGTGGGTTCACCTCCTTCTTTCTGCTGGTGCTGCTGGTACCCTTTTTAAAGTTGGAGAACTTTCTTTTGTTCTTGCCAGATGACTCCACATGAGTCTCCTTCTTTTTCTGATCAGCATTTGAAAACTTGTTTAGCCTGATGGCTTCTTCAGTTAAGGACACGCTCAGGTCGATGGCTTCAGTAATGGTTGCAGGCTTTGAAGAGGTTACCATGCTCATAATCTGGGGTGCCAACCCCCAGATGAAATGCTCCACGCGTTTGAATTCAGGCTTAACCATGTAGGGTACCACATGGGACAGATCATGAAACCTCTGAACATACTCGGCGATCTTTGGGCCATCCATTTTAAGATTCCAGAATTCCGTTTCCAGCTTTTGTATTTCGGCCCGTGAACAGTATTTCTTCCTCATGAGCTCCTTCAGCTCAGTCCACGTCAAAGCATATGCCGCCGCCTCTGTGACAACCCGTACTCTCGTTGTCGAGAGAAGGGCATTTTAGTAATACGCACACATATTTTTATTATTAATACTATCCTTATTATTATTATTATTAGGTATTTACAAAATAATAATCCGCGATGAGAGGGTTGTTCGGGTATTTATTTTATTTACCGTTATCTTACAGATAAACCGGGCCGGTCGGTTGAGACGCGTAGTCGTTAGATGAACTCGCACACTTGGGCTAGGCCCAAGCCCACTCCTTAAACCTAAACCCTACCTATTTAAACCCCATTATAAACCCTTACCCATTTTCACCAAAACCTTAACCCCTCCCTTTCCTCTCCAGCCACACATTACAAATCTCCGGTCACCGGAGATAGACATTCTGGCAAGCTCCGGCTCCTTCTCCGACCACACTCCCACACTCCCTATTTTCTCCTCACCCCCATCCTGTTCGATCAAAACCCTCTCATCCCTCTTCACTTTAAGCTACCCCGTAGCCCCCTAACTTCTGTCGGTTTACCAGTCGAACACCGCCAACCGGTGGTGGTGTACGATAGCAAATATTCAGAATGAGAGAGAGAGAGCGGAGCTGACGTCACTGACGACGTTTCGGACCAAACTCAACAGCGGGGATGATGGACTGAGCTTCTGGCGGAGCTTCGGAACGACGAGACGATGAGGATGACGGTGGTGGTGGTTCTCCGGTGAACCGGCGCCGGCGATAGGAGCAGTGATGGCAAGAGCCCAGCAGCCGAGCGTTGTTTCCGGCGGATGACGTCAGCGAACGAGATGGAGGCAGTAAGCTCTCCCCACTCTCTGGTTAGTATGGATATTGAGATGATTTTTATTGAGTGTTTGATTTTGAAATGACGACTGTTGTGCTAGAGTATATTATGACAAGCTGCTTATTTATAATCTCACCTTCTTGTGCTATATATTTATTTAAAAATCAAAATGTGTCAGTTTGCTTTAATTTGGGGTAAATATTAAGGTGCACATAACTGATGAAAACTTGATAGTTTAGATACACTAGTGTATGTAGAGTTGATGGATTTGGAGGATGATTTATAAACTGTTTATATGTGGTGGTTGAGGTAGTGTATGTTGTGAGAAATGGATTGTGAAATAAACGTGTAAATCTTCATGTGATTAAATGTTATCCTTGTATACCAGCTATTGGGTAGGTCTAAATGTATATCTATTTATTTAGTATGGGGTTTCGATGCAAGACATTATTGGTGAAACAGTAGGTAATGACAAGGCATTGATAATTCTGGATGATGGAACGTTCATGAATCCATTTTGATGATGATTGACTAATTTGATCCTAGGAATCTGCATGATGTTGTGTTTTTGTCTTGTCTAGATAAATCCGTTTGTTGAATGTGAAAAGCCCCAATAAAGAACAATTTGAATAATGATGAAATAATTGAAATGTATTGTTTTGATCCAAATTGGTAGGTGTACGGTAGAATAAAACATAATAATGAAATTTGATTGGACAGTGCATGTTAATGAAATATTGGATGGCACTGACCTGGATAAGGGTTCTAGAAACATCTGCATAGGTGGCGAGTCGAGACCTTATGGTTACGACTCGAGACCATCGATGGACAACTCGAAACCAGAAAACACGCTCCAGAAGTCGAGACAAGCTTGGTTACGACTCGAGATCTCCAGATCTCGACTCGAGACCTGACTCGAGACCTCTAAGGTTGCGACTCAGTCATGCACAACTCGAGACCATCTACTTTTGACTCAAGAACTCATGGTTGCGACTCGAGACCTCTTATTCTCGAGTCGAGACCGCCCGGTTTCGATTGGACCGCTCTGCTTAGTTAATGGGCCGCATAAACGGGTGTTATGGACTGTGTACTATTGCTGTTGTTTAACTGTTGTTGTTTAATTGTTGCTGATTAATTGTTCATGCGTTAGGATAGGCCCAATAACATATATACTGGTATGATACGTGTTACTGTTACAACTACTGTACCATTATGCTAAATGTGTGTACTATGTGAAATGTGGATTTACATGCTACGTGTTAGATACGTGTAATTTATACGTGACGTTACTTGCATACGAACCTAATAAATATTTATAAACCATAATAGGGTATGGTTGACCAACCTAACACAAGTAAATTGTCTGCCGAGCAAACCAAGGTGAGTTCACACACTAAAAGCATGCGTCCCAGGGAGGGACACGAACAAACTGCCATCTTTGGGAAGAATACTTTCAAACTAATATTTCCGGGGGAAAATACGAATGGGTACTTTTAAATTACTATCTCCGGGGAAGATACGTTTGGATATTATTTATAAATCACAACTAGCCAAACTAAACGAATCTCTATCATGTAAAGTCCCTGCTTACAGTACCGATTAATCGCCGGGGGCGAACGGGTTATTAGTTGATAGCGCTATTAGGTTTGACAACCTCACACCGTGACCGGGTGAGATCGGGCGTGAACTAGTATACCTTGCATCTTGGTCAATGACGATAGACATTGACTCGGGGCACAAAATCTTCTCGTCAATAGTTTCGGTAACGCCAGTTTAGTAGCTTTCATATGGGGTAGCTCCCCATGACGTGATTATAAATGTTTTATCTAAACAACTTACGTTTTCACAAACTAAAACTGGACAACTCGTGAACTCGCCAACTTTATGTTGATACCCTACTGCATGCTTTGCAGGTTGCTCGATACAGTTTAGGACGGACATTGCAATCGGCTGGAGTGGATGGCTTGTACGTTCATAATTAATAAACTTGTGGTTTTAAATTACGATATGTTCTCTTTTCCCTTCCGCTGCAAACTTAAACTATGTTTTTTTTTTTGAAAATTTAAATTGGTCGCTAATTATACTGCTATTTGTAATAATAACTAAACCGTTCAAAATAATTAATGGCTGGATCCTGGTCATGTCATACGCCTCGCGGTGGTACTCCGCATGTGGATTTTGAGGGTGTGACAGATTGGTATCAGAGCCATTGGTTATAGTGAAGTAGGTTTTAAATATAAAATATTTTGGTTTGGGAAATAAAATATTTTTATATGAAAACCAGACTATAACTGTTGTTTAATGAAAACCACAACGACACCACACTCCGGATTGCAAGGTTCGTCAGACTCAGGTACTCACCTGGTAAATTTTAAATTATCGGCATTACTTGTACATAACTCAGTGTGTAGATGTGTATATACATTTGGCTTATGTGCGTAAATATGTAGTTGTGTATTTAGTATTCAACACTGCGAATCATACGAAAACTACGCAAACCTGATGTACGCTAAGCAGGAGTGGATTCTCCTAACCTTGATTCAAAACCACGACGCACTAAGGGCAAAGAACCCGTTATTCCAAGCCCTCATCCACATTTCTCCTGACGTCGTCCCTGGTCCATGACGAATCGACGCGGGAAACGTTTACACGATATACCTGCTTAGGAAAGGCCTGCCACGGACCGCATAGAGAAGTTACGAGAATGAATCAAAAAAGGGGAGCCATCCCTACATCATGGGATATTAAAAGGAACGACGACGTCATTCGCATCCTTTTTACTTACGTATTTCTTTTCCCGACTTAAGTGGTGAGACACATTCTCTCATCCGACCGATCACCTGGATTCTTGAAGCGTTTTAGTAAGTCTACACTTTTCGGGTTTCTGTTTGCACGTCTCGAACACGAAAAACATGCGTGGTGTATGTTTCTCATTGTAGTGCCAGTAATCGTATCACCTTTCCATCGACCACGAAGTTATTTCCCCTAATTCCTCGTTACATGGTAAAACGCTATTCCAGTCTGACCTTATACCTTAGCACACTCTAAAACCCAGCAAATCGATATCTTTCTTACCAATCGGTGTATTTGAAAAGCGTGACATGACGGAGATGTGGACCATGCAACCCACCGACGAGCACGGTGACCTAGACGCTTACCTTATCCTTCATTTGCCAGAGCCGTAATTCTTTGAAGACTTTTCTGAATCCTAGAATCCTTTCGATAGCTTTCGTACGAATCCGTGTTTATTGCTTCTGTATCACGACGTCCACGTTTCCTCGTGTAGAAACCTTGACTAGATCTCTCTTTAGTTTGGTGAATTCAACAAACTCGACCTTTGGCCAACAAAACTTTTTAGCCCTTGAAATTCAACAACGTGTTACTTCAATCGTGCTTTCTCGAAAACCTGTTTTCGCAGTTTCACACCGAAACCCCCCCCCCCCCCCCCCGACGACGCAAGCGCTACTCCGAACTCATTCGCACGAGTTTGAACCATCCACTCGAGCTTGATTTCCCACCCGTTTGAGGAATCACATCCTGCCAGACATCTTAGTAGATCCTAAAACCAACAAACCCGCACGATGGCCGTCCCTCTCTAGCTGTTTCTTATGGCGCTAACCACATCGACGAAACACTCCTTATCGATAAGCGACGTTCTTAAATTCTAACTGCATACAACGTGTGTACGACCAGCTACCTCACCGACATCAGATGAATCCTTAATTGCCGATCCTAAAGCCCTCATGTTTTGCCTCAAGTTTGAACGCATCGGTCGCGACTATCCTTCTTACAAATTCTCGTTACTTGCGTTATGTTTCACGGATTCCATGATCCTTACCCTACTCTACCCTACACAAATCTCCGTTTGGACGGGTTACTTCCTACGAAGGTTACTCGTTGGAGCAACGAGCCAAGGATACCCCGGGGGTAACGGGTATCGCAAGCACTGTTCTTCGAACTTGATATGATCAACACCTAGTCACGACATTTGAATTTATCCCATCCTGTCAAACTCGACGCTTGTTTCTTTCGAAGACATCTGAACCTACTCTGAAAACCTGTGGGAATCGGGATGACTCCTACGCTTTACCCTGGTACTTCTGCGATCCAAACCGCTTTGCGCTAAGTTTTCAACGCATGACTTTTGACGTAGCAAGGCCCGCTTTTCTCGATCGTTTGCACCTCTTGACAAATCAAACTTCCCGAAAGGGGCTACTCTATGCATGGTTCAGGATTGAGATCCGTAGTCCTTGCGCTCAAAATGTGGAGGCATTACTCGTACGGTACCAACTGCACGGTTTATACCGATCACGAGAGTCTCCAGCACAGTCTTTTAACACGCGACAGCACCGACGGGGTCGAACTCCTAAACGATCGCGATTGCGCGATAAGGCATCATCCGGACTGGGTGACAAGAGACTAAACCTAAGCATGTAAGTGTGTTACAGTTTACTATTCCTTCAAACCTCCCGATTAAACCTGAAACGCTCTAGTAGAAACTCTGAGAGCGGAAAATTCTTTGGCTGAGTCCATGTGGGGCATGAAATAGCCGCTCGAACTAAAAGGCGCTCCCTACTCTATGGAATGTATCTGGGTTCTATCCTACGGGAATCTCTGAGAACTTGTGATGGGCGAAGTACACAAGTCTACATGCTACATCCCGACGCCGACAAGATGCATCACGACCTCAAGGCCCATTTGGGGGATCATAAAACGTTTAACCAAGTTTGCGCACTTCCTTGTGAACAAGGAAAATGACAAGTTTTCGAAACTTATAGCCGTCTACTTGTTAAGAAGTAGTTGCTAGGCACGGGGTGCCAACCTCTATTATCTATTGATCGGGACCCATGTTTTGCCTCCGAGTTGTGACATGCTATGCGCAATTCCTTTGGCTCACAGTTAGGCATAAGCACCGCTTATCATCTGAATACGGATGGACAAACGAACTATTATTCCTGGGGGGAAAGCTTTTTCAAACTACTATCCCTCGGAGGAATGCCTATTAGATTGCTATCCCCGCGAAGAATACCTTTTCATGTTTTGGTTTAATTTTCGATGTTAGTTAATAGACTCAACTCTACAACTTCATTGAGGAACCGGTGGAGACCATAACCCTCAAACGTGGTAACCTATTGTTCCAGTCTGTTGGAACTCTCGCCGTGGCTCAGAGTTTACCTATGAACGGGAAAGCCAGATGATGCGCAGGTATCCCCAGTTATTCACAAGCAAAACTTCCAGCTCTGAGGCTACAATAGAATTTCGGGACGAAATTCCAACCAACGGGGGAATGATGTGACACCCCGCAAAAACGTCTAAACATACTAGCTGGTCAGTGGATGCGCGCTAAATTTCGGGGTGAAAGTTCTTCAAACTTGGGGATAATGCGGCTCTTTGGGTTCTCCTGCACGTTTCTTAGATGTCATAACTAACTTCGTGAAAACCCGTACTACGTAAGATACGTATTAACCTTGTGAACCTTATGCTATGTGACCTTGCGTGGTGTGTGATCTTATGTGCTATGTGGCTTACATCCGTGCTATGCGACCTTATGTGCTAAGTGGCCTACATGATCATTTTGTGAACTTTCATGAACTACGTGTATTTAGGTATAACAATGAGGTTATTAACGAATCATATATCTTAGCTTAAATTTCAAGGACGAAATTCCAGTAACATGGGGAGAATGTGACAACCCGTACTCTCGTTGTCGAGAGAAGGGCATTTTAGTAATACGCACACTTATTTTTATTATTAATACTATCCTTATTATTATTATTATTAGGTATTTACAAAATAATAATCCGCGATGAGAGGGTTGTTCGGGTATTTATTTTATTTACCGTTATCTTACAGATAAACCGGGCCGGTCGGTTGAGACGCGTAGTCGTTAGATGAACTCGCACACTTGGGCTAGGCCCAAGCCCACTCCTTAAACCTAAACCCTACCTATTTAAACCCCATTATAAACCCTTACCCATTTTCACCAAAACCTTAACCCCTCCCTTTCCTCTCCAGCCACACATTACAAATCTCCGGTCACCGGAGATAGACATTCTGGCAAGCTCCGGCTCCTTCTCCGACCACACTCCCACACTCCCTATTTTCTCCTCACCCCCATCCTGTTCGATCAAAACCCTCTCATCCCTCTTCACTTTAAGCTACTCCGTAGCCCCCTAACTTCTGTCGGTTTACCAGTCGAACACCGCCAACCGGTGGTGGTGTACGATAGCAAATATTCAGAATGAGAGAGAGAGAGAGAGAGAGAGCGGAGCTGACATCACTGACGACGTTTCGGACCAAACTCAACAGCGGGGATGATGGACTGAGCTTCTGGCAGAGCTTCGGAACGACGAGACGATGAGGATGACGGTGGTGGTGGTTCTCCGGTGAACCGGCGCCGGCGATAGGAGCAGTGATGGCAAGAGCCCAGCAGCCGAGCGTTGTTTCCGGCGGATGACGTCAGCGAACGAGATGGAGGCAGTAAGCTCTCCCCACCCTCTGGTTAGTATGGATATTGAGATGATTTTTATTGAGTGTTTGATTTTGAAATGATGACTGTTGTGCTAGAGTATATTATGACAAGCTGCTTATTTATAATCTCACCTTCTTGTGCTATATATTTATTTAAAAATCAAAATGTGTCAGTTTGCTTTAATTTGGGGTAAATATTAAGGTGCACATAACTGATGAAAACCTGATAGTTTAGATACACTAGTGTATGTAGAGTTGATGGATTTGGAGGATGATTTATAAACTGTTTATATGTGGTGGTTGAGGTAGTGTATGTTGTGAGAAATGGATTGTGAAATAAAAGTGTAAATCTTCATGTGATTAAATGTTATCCTTGTATACCAGCTATTGGGTAGGTCTAAATGTATATCTATTTATTTAGTATGGGGTTTCGATGCAAGACATTATTGGTGAAACAGTAGGTAATGACAAGGCATTGATAATTCTGGATGATGGAACGTTCATGAATCCATTTTGATGATGATTGACTAATTTGATCCTAGGAATCTGCATGATGTTGTGTTTTTGTCTTGTCTAGATAAATCCGTTTGTTGAATGTGAAAAGCCCCAATAAAGAACAATTTGAATAATGATGAAATAATTGAAATGTATTGTTTTGATCCAAATTGGTAGGTGTACGGTAGAATAAAACATAATAATGAAATTTGATTGGACAGTGCATGTTAATGAAATATTGGATGGCACTGACCTGGATAAGGGTTCTAGAAACATCTGCACAGGTGGCGAGTCGAGACCTTATGGTTACGACTCGAGACCATCGATGGACAACTCGAAACCAGACAACACGCTCCAGAAGTCGAGACAAGCTTGATTACGACTCGAGATCTCCAGATCTCGACTCGAGACCTCTAAGGTTGCGACTCAGTCATGCACAACTCGAGACCATCTACTTTTGACTCAAGAACTCATGGTTGCGACTCGAGACCTCTTATTCTCGAGTCGAGACCGCCCGGTTTCGATTGGACCGCTCTGCTTAGTTAATGGGCCGCATAAACGGGTGTTATGGACTGTGTACTATTGCTGTTGTTTAACTGTTGTTGTTTAATTGTTGCTGATTAATTGTTCATGCGTTAGGATAGGCCCAATAACATATATACTGGTATGATACGTGTTACTGTTACAACTACTGTACCATTATGCTAAATGTGTGTACTATGTGAAATGTGGATTTACATGCTACGTGTTAGATACGTGTAATTTATACGTGACGTTACTTGCATACGAACCTAATAAATATTTATAAACCATAATAGGGTATGGTTGACCAACCTAACACAAGTAAATTGTCTGCCGAGCAAACCAAGGTGAGTTCACACACTAAAAGCATGCGTCCCAGGGAGGGACACGAACAAACTGCCATCTTTGGAAAGAATACTTTCAAACTAATATTTACGGGGGAAAATACGAATGGGTACTTTTAAATTACTATCTCTGGGGAAGATACGTTTGGATATTATTTATAAATCACAACTAGCCAAACTAAACGAATCACTATCATGTAAAGTCCCTGCTTACAGTACCGATTAATCGTCGGGGGCGAACGGGTTATTAGTTGATAGCGCTATTAGGTTTGACAACCTCACACCGTGACCGGGGGAGATCGGGCGTGAACTAGTATACCTTGCATCTTGGTCAATGACGATAGACATTGACTCGGGGCACAAAATCTTCTCGTCAATAGTTTCGGTAACGCCAGTTTAGTAGCTTTCATATGGGGTAGCTCCCCATGACGTGATTATAAATGTTTTATCTAAACAACTTACGTTTTCACAAACTAAAACTGGACAACTCGTGAACTCGCCAACTTTATGTTGATTCCCTACTGCATGCTTTGCAGGTTGCTCGATACAGTTTAGGACGGACATTGCAATCGGCTGGAGTGCATGGCTTGTACGTTCATAATTAATAAACTTGTGGTTTTAAATTACGATATGTTCTCTTTTCCCTTCCGCTGCAAACTTAAACTATGTTTTTTTTTGAAAATTTAAATTGGTCGCTAATTATACCGCTATTTGTAATAATAACTAAACCGTTCAAAATAATTAGTGGCTGGATCCTGGTCATGTCATACGCCTCGCGGTGGTACTCCGCATATGGATTTTGAGGGTGTGACAGCCTCTCCCAGGGTCTGTACTTGCAAATTCCACCATGTTAAAGCACCATCAAGAAAGAGCCCTGAGATGTATGTAACTTGCTGTTCAGGAGCACACTTGCTCATCCTTAAAATAGAATCCGTCTTTTCTGCCCATCTGACAAATGCAACAGCGCCTGCAGTGCCATCGTAGTTTAAGGGCTTACAGTTAAGAAATTGTTTGTAGGTGCAGCCTGTCCAAGCAATGTTATTCATAGAAAACATTAGCATTTGCACATGAAATGTCCAAATGTAGTGTAATGTGTCTTGAGTGACTTAACATTACCATTTGGTGGGTTGTTGTTTCTTGAGATATTCCCGCTGTTTTCAGCGCGGGAAGCCTCGTAATCAGCAATGGCCTGCGAAATTCTTGCTTGCAATTCTGCCTCAGTGGTAGTCAAACGTGTGTCTCGTCGTGGAGGCATCTTCTAAAAGAAGATCATATTGGTCAGGTCATGGTAAGTTTAGTAAGTAAGTAATATGCGTATGTAATAACATCCATCAACCTCATAACACATAACATCCCATGTCATAATATAAAACAAATAATTCAACAATGCATGTAGTGAGAACGTTGCCATTGAGCTTTCATTTAATCATGACCACAATATAGTTTTACATGTTTCACGGTACATCATCCATCAAAATAAGATCATAGGTTTACATCACCCCAAAATACAAGTCAGTCTACACAAATCATATACAAAAACGTGGTCTTCCAAAAGTCTTCATATGTTGGCCCAATTGCGACTCTCTCACCAAAACAATCTACCTGCACCAAACCAAAAATATAGCTACGCTGATGGCGGAGGAGGAGGTGGAGGAGGGAAGAAAAGCAAACGGCGCAAATGCACCCAATCCTCCTCGAGGGCGTGGATAACGCGCAGCAAGTAAGCAATATGCTGCTCAGGAGTGAGGAAGCGGACATCAGAATCCGGGTGTAGTCCGAGAGGAGCTGGTGGTGTAGCAAATGGAGACTGACAATGACAAGGGGGAGGACGCGGAGTCCTCTCCAGCTCCTGGACTCGTCGGCTCAAAGCATCCTGCTGTAACTGCAGGGATATAAGTATGTCATCTGTGGTGCATCCAACATAAAAAGGGTGATATGGGTCCGACAAAGGCATGATATTGGGCGAAGACCACAGAAATGGCTCGCCTGAAGGTGCAAAAGGTGATGTAGTGCGAGGAAGCTGAGACATGAATGGAACAGCTGACGACACATGCGGGACAAAAGCAGGCTGCTGTCTCGAAGATCCCTCCCCAGGACGAGGTGGAGGAATGTCCTGGAGAAAGGGAGATCGGTGCGATGGATATCTGACACATGGGGAAAATGAGGGGTAACATCAATCGGTGCAGAGATGGGTGCATGAGGGGGAGTGACTGGTCTAACATGTGGGGGATAATCATCATCATCGACCCACCCATTGTGGGTGTCAGCATATCTCGGATCGATGTGGGCGGCAAACGGAGCATGATCATCAAACACAAGTACTGGATCAGGTAATATCGGTGCAATATCAGGTATCTCAGCAAAGACAGGGTCATGACCTGGCGATGGAACAGGGTCAGCTGGGGCTAGATCTAGATCAGCAGGTACAACAGGGGGCTGATCGATAGGAGCAACAGGAGACTCTAGGGGCTGATCATCGTGCATAAGCCCAATCTCGTGATCTGGGTCGAAATCGTGAGGTGAAACAGGGGCCTCGAATGGCTGCTCATCAGGAGCATAGTCTATCTCATGTTCGGTGTCATCAGCAAGGTCAAACTCATGATCGGGTCATCAGCAAGGTCAAAATCATGATCGGGGTCATAAGCAAAGTCATAATCAGGGTCCTGATCGGATGCGGCTGACATGGCCATATCGGAATCTGAGTCAGTGGGGTATCGCTGTAACCCCAGTGCATGGAGAGTAGAAGATGCTACTGACTCAAAAGAGTCTGGACTAGACGAATCAGAAGGAACCTCCTCAACAGGAGCCTCAACGATAGGAACAACGACATCATCATCAAGTGGCAGATCCTCAACAGGAACTGCAGCAAGGGGAACGGGAGCAGGGATCTCAGCAAGAGGTAGATCCCCGACTAGAATACCATCAGCGAGCTGAACATCGTCTCCGACATCCGGCAAAGCAAAAGGCTGGAAATCGTCATCGTCCGTACTAGTGGTATCCGATGTATAGACCTCATCCTCAGAGACAATCTCGTCGTCCGACACAATCGCCATAGGATCCAATGTGTCTGACACTCCGGTATCAGATGATGATGGCATGGTGTCTATAACACAACCACACATATGCACATATATCAACATGAAATCAAATAAGCATGTAAGTCACAACAATGTAAGCAAGTAATCATCCTAGTCTTCCTTAGACTATCCTCCCCAGTCTCTCAGACTAAACTCCCTGGTCTCTAAGACCAACTCCCTGGTCTCTAAGACCAATTCCCTGGTCTCTAAGACAAACTTTCCCAGTCTCTAAGACTAAATCCCTGGTCTCTATGACCAACCTCCCAGTCTCTAAGACTAAATCCTCCCTCAGTCTCTAAGACCGATCCTCCCTAAGTCTCTAAGACTGATCCTCCCTCAGTCTCTAAGACTGATCCTCCCTCAATCTCTAGGACTGATCATCCCTCAGCCTCTAGGACTGATCCACCCTCAGCCTCTAGGACTGAATTATAAATATACCCTTTTGAAATGTGTATTTGTGCCTTTTGTTTGTAAAAATGTTTGTACCCTGGATCTGGACGTATAGTGTATGCAATGTAAAAATGTTTGAAAACATTTTCGTGAGAGCCCTGATGATCATAGTCTAGACTCGAGAAGAAATCCTAGTTCGCTATGATCGAGGCTCTGATACCAAGCTGTCACACCCTGGCTTTTGCGGAAGCGTGGGTTTATTTGGTGTGACTTCTTAATACCATAACAACAATCATAACAATGTTATATGATAAAAACACAAGATGTTCATCCATACATTAAGGTTAAAAATACCACAACATCATTGTTTGAAAATGTCGACACTTAAAATAAGTTACAAACCATACTTGTCTACGACGTGTTCATGAGACACAGCAAAAGACTTTAAATAAAACGTGGTTTAACGACATGTAACCCGTCCAGGTAAGGGTTACACCTCCTAAACTACTACCCTGGATGACATCTTTTATTCAACGCAGCTAGACATATGCATACCCCACCAGATCCGCTAGTTTCCTGAAATACATGTAGTTTGAAAAATCAACAAAAGTTGAGCGAGTTCATGTATAAGTGAGTATGTATAAACCTTTGTAATGTGTCTGTATGTATGAAAGTTCCTGGTATGTAGCAAATAAGGAAAAAGAGATCACCAATGGGTTGAAAAGCCACTGGTATGTGTGAAACGGTGCAGGAAGTACTCAAACCTAGCAAATTTATACCGGGCCTCCGGCTGTAAGACATAGTCACCACTATGGGCCGCCCCGGCCTCATGGGTGTGGGCTCGCTACACCCAAATAGATCTATCACTCATGTCCCTCGGTCCTAACAACGAGGATTAATGGCCTTAAGTGTTGTACCCACCTTTCACATGATCTAAGTAGTATACCCTCCTTAAGCTAACCATACCATGTATAAGAGTGTCTGTAATAATTGTAACATGTATTTCACCCCCGAAGTATAAAACTGAAAATAGTTAAGAGAAAAGGGGGACATGAACTCACAATAGTGCGTCTCCTGTATCGTACTCAAATCTCCGGTCTCGTCAGCAAACACGACTCCCTACAATGTACTAATGTCTATTAGACGATCGGGCCGTGCCTTGCCTTGGTATTTACGTTTGAGTTACGATTCCTTGACATTATTCCAAGTTATAATCATTTGTTAAAATAAATTATTTTAACTTAAATTAGTTTTAAGGTTTTGGAATAATAGTTAGACAACTATTTCATATTCATACTTCTTAAGTATTTCAACTCCGTATTTCCTTCCCAAGGATGGGGGCATTTATACATGTCTATTTGTAGTTTCGAAAACTATACTTTAAGTCCCACTCAGGAAAATATATTTAACTTATTTGTCCAAAAATAACGTATTTCCAAAACATATGTATTTTTCCCAAAAATAATATATTTTTACTTCTTTAGTTTCCAAAAATAATATTTTACCAAAAATATATGTGTAAGAGTATTTTCTGGAATATTTTATAAGTTATGTCTTTGCGTTTAGTTTCACAATATCAAGCGTATAACTTAAATATTTATTTCGTGTGATTTTTGGTATTATTTTGGAGTTGTGATTTTCCATGGTATTTGTAAGTTATATTATTTTACCCTAAAATAATATAACTAGTTCACAAAATATGCAAATATTCACACAAGTGTCTTAGTATAAAATATATATTCTAAATATATATTTACCCATTTTTATTTACAAAACCAACCTCCGATACTTTGTATTTTTGTGACAAAACCCATGGCGAAGTTTATATTCGAAACACAAGTTGTAAATATACTTGTAACATTTGTTAGAAAAATATTTTCTAAGTGTTGGAATTTTAGAAAATTTCGCCAGAGTTTCCTTTGTAAACGGAGATGTCCATGCTTATTAGCATATAATTTTCTTTTCAAAAATCCATCCAAACAATTCTCAATCAACAATATACAATCTCTACTTACCAATCTTGTTAAAACAAGCATAAACTACCAACTCATGAACTTGAAAATTTATAAAAATGTGTAGTAACTTACTAGTGTAATTAGTAAGTCTTGTTACCCTTGGAAGTGTAATTGTTTCTTTAAAAACTCCATTTTTAAAGAATATGGATATTTACAACTTATGTTCATATTTTCTAAAAATGCTTCTTCATGTATTTTTCTTGTTACTCATGTGTTTCTTCACTTTGTTAATCACCAAAAATGATGTATATTTATGTAAGAACCAAGGTTTAGTAAACTTGTATTTTTAACTTGGTTTCTTGGTAAATCATACTTGAACATTTAGATTTACAAGACTTTAAACTTACTTTGTTTATCATTTTACAAGAAACTTTATATTCCTTCAAGTTCATGACTTTTGTGAGGATGATCCATAACCTTTAACATGTTCATCCTCTCATCTTGCTAGATTATGTTTTTACTCATGATCTAGCAAGACTACATGATGATCAACATCATTTCTACAAATAATCAATAATCAACAAGCATATTAACACTAAAATAACATGGTTTCTTCATGATTTAAGCTTATGTTAAGGTTGCATTCTTTTGTTTCTTAATGTTCTTTAAGTTTATCATCATGAAGCTACTCTAACCACTTAAATAAGATGTAAAATTAAGGGATTCAAGTTCTTACCACTAGCTCAAGGCTAGGGAAGTTTAAGAGGAGAAAAGTGGTGGTTAATAGCAAATAGAGAAGGTCCTTCAACTTCCGAGAACACCAAGCTCCTTTCTATGACCCTTAACACCCTTGTATGCTTGTAAAATGAATGAAACAAGCTTGAATGATGATGATGGTGGTGTGGTTTGGGGTCGGCCGAACAAGAGGGAGAGAGGAGAAATGGATGGTGTTGAGTGTTGTAGATGATAATGAATGTATAACTAATGGATTTATAATAGAATTTTCCAACATCTTATTAACCATTAGTCACAATGTTTCTAAAGTACTTAACAAACCCATTAAACAATTCAAGAAAATCAAGGGTGGGGTGCCACCCTTGTAACCGTAAGGTGGGGGGGGGGGGGGATTGTTTAGTTGGGTTTCAACTAAGTTGGTTAGAGATCTTGATTGAAATCAAATGTTAAGTTAGTGCTTTATGTGTGTTATGTATTATATAGTGTGTTAGGGTGTTCGGGGATCATAACTAGCTTAGTAATGTTAAAACAATGCTTCTAGCATTATTTTGATGTTTCGGGTAGTGTCCGGTTATTCGGTTTGATACCGTTCCGTTAAAGTGCTAAGTTATGGCGTGTAGTGTCCTTTATGTAACTTTTAGTGACACTTTTGATTCCTGACACTTAGGAAAGCATACAGGACCATTTTGCCATATTTTTGCAAGTGACTAGCATTTTTAAATGCTGGATTTTGTTTATAAATGCAGAATTTTGCAGTTTAAGTGGGTTTTAGGCACTTTCCGGCACCTAAACTATCACCTAGTGACGCAGTTTTATGGTCCTTACTTCACTACACTCCCTACTAGTGTAGTACCTTGTCTCCGGCTCATACTGGGCCTCAATATATTGTCTGTCTATGTGCTGGCATTGTCAGCATGTTTCTGAGTTATCCGCTCACTATGCTAACTGTGCTTTGTGCATCAAGTTTGTCACTAAGGGTTGTATGTAATAAATGGAGTGACAATATAAAATGTGATGCATATGTTTGTGTGTAACATGAATCAGAAAGCAGTTTAATCAGCAGTTGTAATCAAGCACAGTCATTAAGCACCAATTTAATATTAATTAATTGTACGGATACCTATAATTTTGAGGGTTGTCACAACCCACACCAAAAATCACCAAAAAGACAAAAAAGAAAACTATCCAAAAGCCCCCCAAACCCACCAAAAGTCACAATAAACCACTGTTGCTACTTCCTCACAGCAGATGAAAGAAAGATCTCAAGCTGAGCCTAAAACTCCTCCTGCATCCTCTCAAAAGGATCAGGTTGTATCAACAGGGACACCACAATCAATGATACCTCTGTTGGATGCACTTGATATAGCTCAGATAAAAATCAGTTCTTCTCAATCACCTGTCAATGAGAATATACCACAACAAGTGACTAAGTCTGGTGTCTCTATCTCTGTTAACCCACCAACAGTTGAGGAGGCTATACTGCAGGAATTACAAGTAATTCCTGTCAGTAGTTCAAGTGGAGCAGCTACTACAGGTGTTGAACCCACTGGTTTACACCTGGACAGTAGTTTCATTAGTGAGACTCCCTTGCAGGCAATTTCTTCTTTGGGAACCATAGTGTCCACTGGTGTGTTTCCATTACACGCTGGTGACCTTAAAATGGTAAGCTCTGCTGAAGAAAGAAGTCTCCAGTACCGAGAACAAGGGGCATCTATGGATGATTTTTGGGAAACTTTTCTAAGTCAACCACTGATACAACCACCACTGGTGGAAAATCAAATGATCCCATTAACTTGGGTGATGGTTTAAACTACAAAGAATTGACGGAGAGGGTTGATAAACTTGACACATCTGTTGCAGAAATCAAAACTATGCTGCAACAGTTGTTACAAGCTCAAAAGGCTACACCCACTGCTGCACCATCCGCAACATCTGCTCCATCCGCTGCTGAGCTATGGCATCTGTATCACAAACAAAGACAATATGCAGATCAACAGCATGAAGTTCAACTTCAAATGGTCAGAAATGTCATGGAAGCTAGGTACAAAGATACTCAAGCAGATATCAAAGCCATTAAAGCTTATCTACTTCAAACTACTGGCACTGCTCCTCCTTCAATCATCTATGTTAAAAATCCTGATGATATAAAAAAGGGGGAGAAAACTAAAGGGAAGAAGGGAAAAGAAGATGGTTTATACATGCCACCAGATCAAATGCCCAAACTTGTGGTAGAAATCCCAAGACCAGATGGTTCCAAAAAGGTTGATGAGACTCAAAATGCATTTGCTGCATTAAAGGCAAACATGAAAGGGTCTAAAAGGTTTGAGGAGGAGAAGAAAGTTTTGATGGAAAAAGAAGAGCAGGGTACTTCTAAACCTAAAAGAAGACAACCTACCAGAAAAGTAAGCCAACGCAAAACCACACCTTCCAAAACCACCAAACAAACTCCTCAAATTCCCAAAAGTTCCTCTCATCAAACCTCCAAACCAACAGATGTTAAAACTCATGTTGTATCAACAGTTGTTGGTACTTCAGTTGTTTCAACAGATGTTATCTCAACAACTACCATCACTACTACATCAACCCACACTCAATCCACTGCCATACCAAAAACAATATCACCACCACAAAAACCAGCTGCCAAAAAGCATAAAACAACAGTTGACACATCAACTGTTGTAGTGACCACAGTGGTTGAAAAACCAGTTGTTTCAACAGATGTTAGTCAGATACCAACTACTTCAATCACTGCCACTCAACTCACAGATACACCACCAACTTCTCCAAAGCACAAAAGGAGAAAGATAACAAACATTGTACTGGAAGATGACACTTCCCCAACTCTAACATCTACACAACCACTGTCCCTTGTCACCATTCCAAACCCTGTTCCATTATCTTCAGTTCAACTCTTCAATCAAAAAACTGCCATTGACCCTGCAGGAGTACAATATCCTCTAGATCTTCCAGCAGTCAGGGAGGAAATCAAATCCTTCTACTCTGAAGATGATCCTGAAAAGAGGAAACTCCCATCTGTTCAAGGTTATCCTTTGCCAAGAAATATAGAAGAATATCTCAAAATAAAGGCCCAACAAGCAGAGGATATATCTAAAAGAGATACAGAGGGAAAGTCTGACAAAGAGATTCAAAGAAATTATCAATACCTGCTCACCAAAGTTAGAACTTTAGAGCAGTTCTCAAAAGTCATTTGTCAGAAATTATCAGAAAAAGATGATTAAAGCATGAGAAATGACTATCTTGAATACATAATGGCATACAAGAAGTACAGGGCAGAAAAGTATCAATACAAAGAATGGAACATCAGTGAACTGCAAGAGGAGACAGGCAGAATTCAAAAGATGATTCAAGACAAGGTAAAGCAAACTCCTCCGGTTTGGGCCAATTACAAGAAAAATGTACCAGAAAGGACCTTGAAACTGAAAAGAATGAAAGAAGAGCTGATAACTGCTGATTATGGGTCAAGGAACCAGGTTACAAGGTTGAGAGAAGAAAAGGTGTTTGCTACCTACAAAAAGTTGGAAGAGTTAAGGAAGAGAGATCCCACTGCTCCTAAAAAGCCTGATTATCCGGAAGCAGTGGTTCCAGTCAAACAACAAAAATTGCCAATAAGGAGACCCACTGCTCCACATGTTAGCATCCTTTATCAAAGAAGGAAAGAAAAGCAGATGGATGAATTAACAAAAGAAGACAAGGCTCAAGAAGATTACATCATCAAAATGGTTTTTCAGACATTTACGGAAGAAAAACAAGACTCAGCACAATCTAAACTTTAAGTTTTTATACTCTAAACTTTAAGTATTTACTGACTGACTGACTTATCTATTTATTTTATTTATAAGTCTATATAAATATAACTATAATCATCGTTTATATTTGTTATGCATGGTTTTCTAAGAAACGACCCGTGTTTGCACAATCTAAACTTTAAGTTTGTTAGACATCTTTTAGACATCTTTTATTAACTTTGCTAAATATCTTTTATATTTACTTATAGTTGTCTTTTAGCTATAATAAATAACACGTTTTGGCACAATATCTATACACATATCTATACGTTCTGTCAATATATGTTATGCATGGTTTTCTAAGAAACGACCCGTGTTTGCACACGGGTCTTACCACTAGTACTATATAAAAAAAGAAATCACTTTAGGGACACTTGTCATCATATTAGGCAATCTCTTATAGATAATTATAATTTTAGTTTAATCTCTTCTAATTAATTATAGATAAACTCTTAACTCATATATAATGATTTTTTTTAATAGGCAAATATTTATCAACTATATGTTTACATATGTAAATGTGGCTAAATCGTATATACACCCACCTTTAATCCAAGAATCTATTTAGTCAAACAAATTTATTATTAATATACCAAATTTAATAAATCAATTATCACTAATAAATATTTGGCTTATGATTAAAATTTCGGATATTATATCCTAATTTTACAATAGTAGATAATTTTGATTTAATGTTAGATTGAATTGGACCAATGATAATGGTTCAACTTAATTAAGAATAAAAAAAATAATTCCCTGTTTTAGTTGATGATTTAGAAGAAAATAAATAGAATCACAATTTTTTCGATTTCACTCTTTCTTATTAGGTAATAATAATTTAAATTATTATGCATCCTCACCTTCTTGTAATCTTTTACCCTTTTGTGTTTTATTTATAATTTCTCATGCCTTCGCTTTATTACACAATACTAAAATTAATACTATGTTGCAAGAATCGTATTTAAGTAACCACAAAATAAGCATAAATAACCTTATTTTTTAAATTAAAATTATAAGTGAACATATTTAAGTAACAACAAAATAAGCATAAATAATCTTTTTTTTAATTAAAACTATAAATGAAAATACAAGTAACAATAAAAATACATAAATAATCACTTATAACAAAATAACATGTATATTAACATAATATAAAACTAGAGTTAGACGTTCTTAATTAACTTGACATTTCATATCAAACATATATAAAACTAGAGTTAGACGTTCATAATTAACTTGACGTTTAATGATAATTCATTTGGCATTCAAATTTATTTAACAATTTAACCTTATAATAAATAAAAAATAAAATAAAATGTTATAATAAGCAAATAGTGTATCAAAGTCCAATTTTTATGTTTACATCATGATGACTACATGTTTTAACCAATTAGATTATATTTATTTATCCGTGTAATATACGAGTAAATTCAACTCTGTAATACATATGTTTTTTTAAGATATAACATTTTTTATTACTTAATATATAAATTACTTTTATTCAACCCGTGTAATACATGGGGTTCTAACCTAGTGTATTATATGCGACCTGATTCATACGTAGGAAAAATGCAAACTAAAACACGAAAGCGTACACCAAATTTACGTCGAAACGTAGACAAACTCGAATTTATACGAAAAAGTATACCAAATTTATGCCGAAATGTAGATAGACTGGAATATTGTACCGATAATGCGGCGTGATTATGTATAATTTATTATCGACTTTTTACGTTAAAACGTAGACCAACTCGATTTGTGTACCAGACTCCTTTTCAAACAAAAATTTATGTCGGGATGTACATAAAAAGAAGGATAAGAAAGTATTATAAATGAAAACGAATATTTACGCTAAAACGTACATAAAAAGTAAGCACTAAAACGTATTATATTTGACTCGGCTCGTTTCCAAATAAAATTTATGTCAAAACTTAGACCATCTCGAATTTATACCGTCAAATCAAGACGTATTATATTTGACCTGAATCATTTTTGAACAAAATTGACCGCGAAATATAAATAAAAAGTAAGCACGAAAACGTATTATATTTGACCAAACTCGTTTTCAAACCAATTTTTTGTCGAAATATAGACCAACTCGAATTTATACCAACCCGTACATAAAAATAAGCATGAAACAAATTAATTTTCTTTAAGTTAACGAACAAAGGTATTAAGGAAAAATCGGATTATATATACTTTCAATGGGGTCAAAGTGATATTTTACAAAGCCATAAAAGATAAGAGGTTGAAAATTATGTTTCCTAAATTTAGGGGCTAGGAGAGGGTGAAAATAAGATTTCATAAAGCTGGGGTCAAAAAGGAAACTATCAAAGTTAGAGGTCAAAAAGAAAACTACTAAAGTTTGGAGTTAAAAAAGAAACTATGACGAACAATGCAAAATAAGATTATATAAATTGGGGAAAGTTTTGGTACAAATAATCTTAACATACTAAACATACAAATTGAAGGAAAATTAAAAAAACACAAGGTGGCATTTTTGTAATTATCAATAACTATCAAAGTTACTCTACAAATATACCTAAAAAACCTAAAAAAACCCTAACCCCCCCCCCCCCCCACCCAAGCTAAAATGCTAAAAACTAAACCCCCAAAAAACCTAAAAAAAAAAAAAAAACACACACATTTTTTTTTAACATTTTTTATTAAAAAATCGCTACTTTTAGTAGCAGCAAAAGAAATTATTTTTTTTGCTAACAAAATTTAGCGATTTTTTTATAAAAAATATTAAAAAAATTGTGTTTTTTAGGTATTTTTGGTTGAGTTCACATTTGTATAGTAACTTTGATAGTTGGTGGTAATTACAAAAATGCCACATTGTCTTTTTTAGTTTTCCTTCAATGTGTATGTTTAGTATGTTAAGATTATTTGTATTTAGGGTTGTAAACGAACCGAACGTTCAGCGAACAGTTTATGAACCGTTCGGCGGGAAGTTCGTTTATGTTCGTTCGTTTAATAAACAAACGGACACGAACAAGGAAGTTCGTTCGATTAGTTAAATGAACGAACATGAACAAATGTCTCGTTCGTTCAATTGTGTTCGTGAACGTTCGGTAAGGTGTTCGTGAACGTTTTCGCGAACATTCGTTCATTTGAGTTCGTTTATGTTCGCATGTTTGTGTTTTAATGAAAGATTTTTGTACGTTCATATATTTTATCAATTATTGAACTTATATTTATTTTATTACCCTAAGAATTAAACTTGGAAAACCCTGTTCACCTTGTTTATGCACCATTTCTCTTTTATTTCTTATTATTTACATCGACGAATACGATCGACCTCCGTTCCACAATAAGGAATTCAAGTTCTAGTGCTACTCTCTGGGCCATCCACCTTTATTGATAGGGTTTTGATTCTGATTACGAACGATTCAAATGAAACTGAGAAAAACACAATATATTGAAGAAGATGATACAGACTCTATAACTAACCACCGAAGTGGCCCAGGGCCATGCCCTTCTCCCTAGCAAGGAGCCAAATGATCTGACTAATATTCTCCCTACCTCACTATAGTTATTGACACTTATTTATATAAGAGTAAATTACACTTGACCCCCTCTAACAATAGACAATGACAATTTAGACTAGAACTAGAATATGATTCCTATCATTACTTCCCCCTTCAAAACAGTCTTGTCCTCAAGACTGGAATCGGCTAACTGCAAATCTTATGTGGAGATCGCCGACGTCGTGGTTGCGTCTTTAGGTGGTCGCCCCTGCCCATGCACTACCCACAAAAGATAAGAACCAACCATACCCGCAGCAACCTGACTTGCAGTCTTGCACCAACCATGAAACCGTTTCCATAACAAATCTGATTTAAGGTTTGTATACGGGTCAGGTGGTTTAGGATCCGCATCCAACACAAACAGCTTCGAAGCAAAAACAGGAGGTCGGGCATAGTCGAGCCAACCAAAGTCCCAACCCGGTTTCCACCCAAAGGTTTGAACATCAAGCAATTTACTACCAATTCGGTCCGAACTCGGGTGATTATTAGAGATTGGTGAGGACACGAACACACCAAATTGGGAATTACCCGCCGGAGTCGCAACTCGGATGGAATCGGAAATGAGAGTATGAGTAGGTGCCCACCCTAGAGTGGACATATCCACACCATAAGCAGGAGGTGAACCTGATCCCTTTAGAATGTCACATAACTCAATATTTGAGGAATGAATAACCTCATCTAAATGCTCCTCAGAACGGTTATTTTCCAAAACACCAATTTCATCATGATTTGTACCAATTATCTTTACATTTACTTTACTATCAAACTCTGTAGAAGGCCGTGGAGATGTACCGGCGAACTCAAATCTTGAGGAACTGTCATCAATCCTCTTCTCCTGTTGTTTCATCCACGCGAGCATTACCTTACGAAATTCAACGGATTCCGCCCGATACGCATCTAAGGTAGCAGCGATGGAATCCAGTCGAGAAGACTGATTTGCCATATCACTCTGAAGCTTCTTAATCAATTGATCCTGAATGTCCAGACGAGTAGAGGTATTCACCATATTGGAGATTGTATCAGAAAATAAAACGAACTGGAGAGATCTGGAACTCGAACAGGAACAGAGGTGTGAAACCAGCGATTGATTTGAAATCGGAAAATAGATCAGAAGTTGAATCAGAAATCTGAATCGGAAATTGAACAGGAACAGAAAATTGAAACGGATCTGAAACGAATTGGATTTAGAAATCGATTAAGAGAATTCACAGATCCGAAAAAATTGAAGACAGATCTGGGTGAATATGTGAACGAGCAGAAGTGAAGTAGAGAATTGTAGAGCAGAAATCGCAATTGAAGAGTAGTGACGCTGAATTGAGATGCGAATTAGAGAAATTACCTGAAATTGAAGATGAATGTAGAGCAGAGTAGGCAGGTCGGACCAATGATAGGGTTTTGATTCTGATTACGAACGATTCAAATGAAACTGAGAAAAACACAATATATTGAAGAAGATGATACAGACTCTATAACTAACCACCGAAGTGGCCCAGGGCCATGCCCTTCTCCCTAGCAAGGAGCCAAATGATCTGACTAATATTCTCCCTACCTCACTATAGTTATTGACACTTATTTATATAAGAGTAAATTGCACTTGACCCCCTCTAACAATAGACAATGACAATTTAGACTAGAACTAGAATATGATTCCTATCATTTATCCTTCGTCGCATTTGTCAAATTTCTTTGTGTTCGTGAACCGTTCGTGAACACGCTCATTTCCTTAATGAACGAACATGAACATAAAATCTCGTTCGGTAACTGTCCATGAACACATTTATTTCCTTAACGAACGAACACGAACAAGGCCTTGTTCGTGTTCGTTCGGTTCGTTTACAGCCCTATTTGTATTTGATCTTTTGCCTATATAAATTAGAAGATAAAGATAAAAAAGATTATAGATAATTCTTGGTGAAATTTTTTAAGGATAACTTTTGGTTTATTAGATATGTTTATCTAGTTAGTTATTTTATAATTAAAAATAGAGTTTGAATTGGGTTAGTACTAGAATGAATTTTGTATAAATAGATGGTTAAGCTATTGTAATTCGTGTGCTTTCATTATTAAATTATAAAAGAGTTGAACAAGTTCGTGCCAACCTCGTGTTTGTGTGTTTGATCAAAGATCCGATTTCCAACATTTATATATGATATCATCACTATCTCCGACAATGGATGAAAACCCCTACGAATATTTAGAAACCAATTTGACTAGATTGGTTGTACCTTCCTCAAGTAAGAAATTTTTTTTTTTTGAAAGGAGAATTTCATTAAAAACACGAACCACCAGCCCCAAGACGAGGCGGCAAAACAAGACCCACAACACAACTTACATAATTACAAAATTACACCACTCTTTCCAACTAATGTCCCTATCTTTCGATCTATTTTTATACCAGAAAAAACCAACCGACTTGATCTCACGAATAATTCCTTCCATTTTAACATCTTTATTGTTGAATTTAACCTCGTTTCTCGCCTTCCAAATACACCAACATCCAACCCTAATAATACCTTGAATCATATCTTTTTTTCTACCTTTTAGGCCACAATTCTCGTGAGACTCAAGTAAATCCTTGACCGAAAAAGGAAGGATGACCGGAATCTTGCACCACGAACTAACAATCGACCATATCATCGAAGCAAACCCACACGAAGTAAATAAATGATCCACTGACTCTTCTTGATCCCCACAAAGCACACAAGTGCACTCACCCCTGTCGATGTTTCTTATCTTAAGAGCCTCCATAGTAGCCAGTTTGTTCAGACCAAGCCTCCAGATAAACACGTTGCACTTCCGCGGAGTCCATTTACAACTACTCGGAACATAATCCACCGGAATCACAGTGTTACGAACCAAAGCTTGTTTAACCGATCCCACGCTGAAATGATTGTCCACAGAACCCAGCCAACTCCACCGATCATCAGACTCTTTTAACTCCAAACCGTGGAGGATATTACACAGCCCGATCAGCTCGTCAATTTCCTGCCCAACTGCCGGAGATCTCTTCCATTGCCACCCATATCTAGAGCCCGAACTCGAACTATTTATTAATATCCTTTCATATATACTACAATCTTTCTTCTCCTTTAATTCAAACAAAGCTGGAAACCGAACACTGAGCGGACCTAATTCAGACCAAGGGTCTGTCCAGAAAAATAGAGACTTCCCGTTGCCGACCTCCCCCTTAAACAAATTCAGAACCGGCTTGTTATCCAGAAAAAGCTTATCCATCATCTTCACAATATTACACCACACTCCCCCCCAACGATTTTCTGGCAGGAAAACACTCCCATTTGTTTTTAGTTTTGTGCACCGCATCTATAACTTTCACCCATAGTTTATCCTTATCTTCCTTATATCTCCACCCCCATTTAGTTAGAAGAGAAATGTTAATATACTTCAACTTGCACAGCCCCAATCCGCCTTTATCCACCGGCATAGCCACCCGATCCCAAGCCGCCCAATGAACTTTTTTTATCGTGTCGTAACCTCCCCACAAAAAATTCCTTATCTTCGCTTCCAAATCTTTTATAACCTGAACGGGAGCTTTATAAAGCGAGAAATAGTAATTCGGTAAACTTTCTAAAACCGCCTTGATCAACGTAATTCTTCCTCCCATTGAAAGCATCACCGCCTTCCATTTCGCGAGTCTCGCATCCACAATATCATAAACCGGTTTCCAATTAGAAACCCTGTTCATGTTACCTCCAACCGACAAACCTAGATATCGAAACGGGAACACCTCCGCTTGACACCCAACTATAGACGCCATATCGAATAATTCCTCATTACTAACACCAATACCAAATAAATTAGACTTAGCCAAATTTATCTTCAAGCCTGAACACAAGTGAAATACCCGAAGAATACGAACCACATCCGTAACATTATTCCTAGACCATTCTCCCATAATTATTGCATCGTCCGCATAAAACAAGTGAGACACTACTGGACCGTTCGAAGGGGTTTGGACCCCAACCAAAATGCCTTTGTTTTTTGCCCTCTCTATCATAAAGGATAAAGCCTCCATAACTAAAATATACAAAAACGGCGATAACGGATCCCCTTGTCTAATCCCTTTCGAGCATTTAAATTCAAACGTAGGCGATCCGTTAACAAGAACCGATGACCTCGCCGATTCCACACATCCTTTAATCCATTTGCACCGATTCCACACATCCTTTAATCCTCAAGTAAGAAAATTAGTTTGGACTTGTTTAAAGAACATTAACTCCGAAATCATAATGTAAACTTACAATGTCATTGTTTAACCATACAAGATGCGATAGGGATGCGGACATGTGTGTGAATTTAGCACGAGGCATACCGATATCCAATTTATTACACGTGTTTCTAAAAACAATATACATAAGTTAGACGCATCATTATAATAAGTTATATATGCAATTATAATATGAGGAAAGTGAATACGGTGCTATTAGACGTATAACCTTACGCGTCAAACCCATCAAAACAACGTAGTTTTGATTAAAATCCTTAAGAAGAAAATAAACCTTTTATTGCTCATAAAACACCTAAATAGCTGAAACAAATCCCCAAATCCAACTCGCCTGCAAATCCCATGGCTTCTCTAATTACGAATTGAAGACAAGATCAATTTTGTTGTGTTCCAGGCTCTGCAAGGTGGGCCGCACAACCACCAGATTGGTGCTCTAGCGGTTGCGTTGAAACAGGCATATGTGACCTGTGGAGCTCAAAACCATCTTGTTTTGTGGGATCTTCGTCCTCTTGGCTTAACCGGTAAGGACTCATGATGGTCATATAGCTCACAACACAACTCTTACATATATTTTGGTCTGGTGTTTTTTTAAGTTTTATATTCTATTTTAATCTTATTTTAAATTCACCATTGTTGTTCATATTTGGTAAAGTATTCGATTCGAGCAGCCCTTCTAGCCTCAACGACCCGTGTTGGATTTGTAACTATGGAATTTTGGATTAAATGTTGTTGGTTGATTTGTAATTTTGATTGAATTATGTTATTTGTAATTTGGATGAAATAGTAATTTACTCTGGGGGAATTAGGATTAGCTTGTGGTAAGAGTTGTAGATTGAGATGGATGAATTATGTATATCAATAGTTATGCTTATGCAGATTTGTTTGATGTGTTGCAGATGGTCAGCCATTGCTGCAAAATTACCTGGAAGAAGTGATAACGAGATTAAGAACCATTGGCACACGTACCTGAAAAAAAACGCATTCCTGAACACATTCCAGATGTTCTGAAAAAAGAAGAGGGTTCTGGTGAACAGATTATGCAATTTGACAGATTATGTGCTGCCTGCTCATGGGGTCGATAATGGAAGACATTGTGGCGACCCTCTTTGGCTGGCATTAAGAGAGAAAGAGAAGCAAGGTTGCAAAGAAAAGCGGATGTAGCTATTAAGAGAGAGAGCCATGGCATACGCAAGCCATGGATCAAAGCAAGAAAAGCAGCTTCTCTTTATTTACAGCCAATAAATAAGCAGCTTCTCTTTATTTACAGCCAATAGATGTGTAGTGCTATTACTGTATATGATGGATGAATTGATGTGAGTGTACTAATGTGTGTGTTTTAATAAAGAGAATAATTTTTGGGCCTTTGTGGGTCAAAATTCACAGCCAATAAATTGCTTAATGTATGTTTATGATGTGTTGATGAGAGTGTACTAAATACTAATGTATGAACGGCTGCACAAAACTAGAGTCTAATAATGACAAGCTTTAATGTTGTTTGAAGCTTTAAACCACATAACTAGCGTCTAATAATGACAAGCTTAATGTCTATAAAAGCCAGTTACCTTAGCTATGAAATTTTGTTTTTTGGTGACAAAATCATCATCCCAAACAGACAGACATTGACTCAAAACAAAGTGATTGAAAAGTGGAACCAATGACTACCCGTTTAAGTTAATTCACTATATTTTGACCTGTTTCATTTTAATTCACTATATTTTGACCCTTTTCATCTTAGTTCACTATATTTTGACCCGTTTCATTTTAATTCACTATTTTTGGCACATTTGACCTCAGTTGAATTCACTAAATATATATATATTTGCTACTAGTTTGATGTCATTAAATATCAAAACAAATTGCAAAACTACTAAGTTTACTTTCTACAATACTGAAACAAGTGCCACCATAACAAATTTGCAAACTTGCTGATTCTTCAAGCCGATTCACATTTCATCCTTCTCTTTCTCAAACTCAAAAATCTTTTATATTCTCTACTTCAACATCGGAATCGCTATGTACGACTAAATACCCATTTGCATCAATATCGTCAATCAAATTCGATTCTAAAGCTTCCTCCTCTGGTTGAACTCTTGAATCCATTAGCTTAGCTTCTGAATGTTCTGCATCAACAAAAATACAAACATGTCGAAACCGATAAATAGATGAACGAACCTGGGAAAAAGCATTCTAAAAAACATGTCAGATCATGATATTTAAGGTAATTTTAGTCAAAACATGGAGATTTATTAAGCAAATCATCACCAGTACTAAATCCATTCTAAGGAACTTTTAAATAAAAAACATGGAGATTAATTAATTGAATACATAATCAATTAGCAAATACCTGATCGATTAATTGAGAGTGAAACACACCAAAATAAGAGAAGCCTGATCGAATCTTGTCTTCAGATTCGTAATTAAAGAAGCCTGATCGATTAATTGAGAGTGGAACACAACAAAATTGATCTTATCTTCAGATTCGTAATTAGAGAAGCCATGGGATTTGCAGGCGATTTGGATTTGGGGATTTGCAGTCGTTCTTTTTGTTTCAGTTAGTTAGGGATTTAAGAAATTAAAGGTTTTTGGGGATTTGCAGTCGTTCTTTTTGTTTAAGCTAGTTAGAGATTTAAGAAATAAAAGGTTTATTTTCTTCTTAAGAATTTTAATCAAAACTACGTAGTTTTGATGGGTTTGACGCGTAATGTTATACGTCTAACAACACTGTATTCACTTTCCCCAATATATAATTTAGAAAATAATAAATAAAAATATCTGAAGGAAATAATCAGTTCGTTATTGATATAATTTAGAAAATAACAAATAAAAATATCTAAAAAAAATATAAAAACAATTTTTAATAGAAGTCAAACTTTGTAACCACATTTTCTTTTTTTCTCTTTTTTTCCTTCTTTCAGCCATATGCAACTTTTATTAATTTACATCATAAATGTTTCTTACCAATAGCTATCTGACCAGAAACATGTACAACACTGTAAACCTATCTGGAATAATAATTCTTTTCAAAACTGTAAAAAGAACTTGACACCTTTAACATGTAAACTCTAATCAACCAGAAAAGCTCAATTTCATGTAAAAACATCGACCGCATATAAATTATATTTCAAATTTCAATCATGATAAATTCAAGCAGCAGATATTTGATCGAGACATACCTTCGCATGGGTGAAGGGAGGATTTGAGTTTTTAACAGAAAACGAAAATAGAATTCCAATGTAAAATGAAATTTAAACCTTAGTTGTCACTAAATAAACAATTATGTAAACTAGTAAAGAGAAGAGACATTTTAAGATATACAAAACAAGAGCATTATGCATGTAACTTGACTGCTCCCATCCATCAACTTCTACCTACGAGCCATCAGTATCGCTATTATTCAGGAACCGAAAAAACCAAATATCCATTATCCCAACGAACCTTAATCTCTTGTCCAACTTGCAAACCCTTAGATCTGATGATTTGCCCCCATTTTCCAATTAAGTTGTAGTAGCTTCCACGGCACTTCAACTTCATCAAAAACGAATCACCGGTGTCATAATCTCGAGCATTGACGTTAATCTGATACTCATTTCGTAATTGCTCTCGAGCCTGTGATGCCCAATACAAAAGAATGTGATCTTCAACTGATTTTCCAGGTAATGTAAGAAACGGATGATTTGTATCCACATCAGACAATGTTAACGCCTTTTTGATCGGCCATTCGTCATGATGTTGTTGTTGGTAGTGTTGCTGTTGTTGGTGTTGTTGGTGGTGGTGGTGGTGGTGGTGGTGTTGCTGTTGTTGGTGTTGTTGTTGTTGTTGTTGTCGGTGTTGTTGTATCACTGGGATTGTTGCAGGCTCGATTACCTGCTCATACGGGACCGAAAAGTGTAAACAACCATTAGCCCATCGAATCTTGATCTCTTTCCCGACACCTAATCCCTTACTCCGAATAATTTTCCCCCATTTTCCTATCAAGTTGTAGTAATTACCACGCCACCTCAGCTTCATCACATATATCTCCCCTGTATCGACATCGCGTGCATTCAAATTCACTTGCTCTTCACTTCTAAGCAGCTCTCGTTGTTGCGGGGTCCAATGAACAAGGATATGATCTTCCACCGATCTTCGCGCCAACGGTAGGAAAGGATGATTAGTGTCGACATCAGATAGTGTTAAAACCTTCCTAATAGGCCACTGGTCATGCACCGCAGGTGCGGGAATAACTTGTAACGGTGGTACAGTAATATCTTGCTGTGGGACCGAAAAGTGTAAACAACCGTCAAACCAACGGATTTTTATCACTTGTCCAACGTCAAGTCCTTTGCTACGAACAATTCTACCCCATTTGCCGATAAGATTGTAATAACTCCCACGCCATTTTAGTTTCATTATATAAACATCACCGGTGTCGTCATCTTGAGCATTGATGGGTACTTGCTCTCGGTTGAGTAAATGTTCACACTCGGATTGTGTCAAATGCACAAGGATGTAAGTCTCGACAGGCTGGCGGGGTAGAGTGAGAAAGGGGTGAGTAATGTCGACATCCGAAAGTGTGAGGGCCTTTCTGATAGGCCAATCATCTTGTACTTGCAACGCACTATTGTGTCTTGAACGCCTCATGCCTGTGACCAATGTAGAAAAAGTATTACAAGAGTCGGATTTTAAAGAAAATAATAGATACAACAAAAGCATATTGTTAAACGCCGGAGCTTATTAACATAAATGACAACTAATACTTGTCCATTCAGCAGCATAAATCTACAACTTAATAACACAAGAATGGTCTCCATCAGAAAACAAACAAACTGAAAGGGTGGAGAGAAGTAATTAAGGAAAAACCTCAACATAATATATGTCCAAGAAACTTTAAATGAGGCTGCATATGCTTATAACTAAATTACAACCAACCACTCACTACTTAATACGTATGCTTATGGTTATCTATCAAGTATCAACAACTAAACGCTTGGCCTTTATAGATATCCTATGTACATCTTGAAATGCGGTTCAAAAAACAGATCACATGCTATGTTGTCAAAAGCTCAAGGCGCACTTAAGGCGCAAAGGCCTTGCCTGGAGCCTAGGCGCAAGGCGCAAAAAAAGCGAGAGTTTTTTAAATAAGGCGCAATAATAAAAATAATAAAAAATATATATTTAATAAGCATAGAAAATTAATTGTTTATCACTATTATACAAATATAATCGAAAATTATTACTATATCTTTTTAGAATATGTAGAATGATAATAATAATTAATGTGTTTTAAAATATATTTAGCAATTGTAACAACTTAAAACAATAAAATTGAAGAACGGTTAAAAACAAATCAATTGGGCCACCCGTCTATTTTATTAAAATAAATTCCCAGTTTTGTTACATAAATAAAAACATGGCCCAGCCCAGTCTACCCATTCGTAATAGAGTGATTAGGGTTCAGGTTTTGAAAAGCCGCCATACACACTGAGAATTATTAGGGTTACAACCATCTAGCTTGAAGGTTCAAGTTGCTCATCCACAAGTTTACCACCTTCAACGTATTTTTCAAGTTGATAGACCAGGTTCCTATCTATCTACTCCCTCTATCTTTCGATTCAGGCCCTTTTTTTACATTTCTGGCCGTTTTTTTCCGATTAAGCGCGCCTTGCTGTGCCTGCGCCCAGTTCCAGGCGAGCGCCTGGACATTGCTTTTACAAAAAAGCCCAAATCATCACCTAGGTCACCACGAGGCGCTCTAGCCGTGCTGCGCTGCGCCTCAGCGCCTAGTGCGCTTTTGACAACATAGATCACATGTGCATGATTTTTACTCTGTTCAGATTGATACACTCACTTACTCACCAATAACATTCAAGAACATATTGACATCAAAAACATCTTTTGCAATATCCAAAATGTTATCATGGGCATTACTGTATAGAGATTGGTCTCTTTATGAACGGAATAACTTATTTCCAACTTATCACGGCTGATATTGACATCCAAAATGTTATCAAAAATCAGTCAAAACACTGATTCTTGAACAAAATTTGGAGCCATCATAAGTACCAATGTAAATGCTCAAGCACACGTCGTCAATATGATTTATACAGAATCTTACGTGCATTTTGCAAGAGGTTCTTTCGTTTCTATTTCGTCATTAATCAGAGCATATGTATCAATACTTACCAAAACTTCCCTTAAATAACAGCAAAACTAGTCTTCTTTTTTAGAAATTCTTACTTTACAACAGGCAGATATATATATATATATAACTGGCTAATCAGAAACCCTAAACTACCTACATTAACCAATTAACACAAACTAAACAAAATCCTCTTATTAAACAAGTAGCTTTCAGTATGATCCTCTTAATTTTAATCACACTTGACTAGTAAAAAACTAATTCCTCAAAAACAAAAAAAACAAAAAAACATACAACAAAACCTAATCAAGTCAAAGGATTAACTACAAGTAAGTATTAAGCAACAATTTGATAAAATCAATAAGCAGTTGGAAACCTAAATTGATCATAAGTGTAAGTAAAATTAGGAAAATTACCTAAAATTTGTGTGGTACAGAAAAACCCTAGAGAGAGAAAGGATACATAGTAGAGAAATTTGGAGGAATTGTTTGTAGGTGTAAAGGTATAGAAAGAAGATGATAACTGCTAGTGGTGATTAGAGGTGTTGATTGTGTGGTGGTGGTGGTGGTCGTCGGTAATTTGGTGTGGTGAAGGAGGCTGGAGCTCATCTGGCGAAAATGGAGGCCAATTTGCGTCAAGAGTCACAATAATAATAATCCAAAATCCCGTCTACAAATGCTTGTTGACTTTTCTTTAGTATACCTTTACTTCTTTCATCTTTTTTAACTTTAATAATGTTATTACCTTAGGGATGGTTCAAATGAAAACCAAACTCGAAAACTAACTAAAAAAGCCTAAAAAACACACAATTTTTTTTTCAATTTTTTTTTTATAAAAATCACTGCTTTTTATGTATAAAAAAAAACTTTTTTTCAAAAAAAAAATAAATAAATAAATTTTTGTGTAGTGCACATGTGTAATACTACACATGTGCACTACACAAAAAAAATTTTGTTTTTTTTTTGAAATTTTTTTTATATAATAAAACCTGCGAAAATTGGTTTGCAAAAATAAAAAAAATTTTGTATGTTTTTTTGGCTTTTTTAAATTAGTTTTCGAGTTTTCAAAATAACTAGTTGTTTTCATTTGAACCTTCCCCTATTACCTTATGCTACTCTACTTTACACCCATAACTCTACTATTTTACTTTATACCAATAATTTAAATTATTTCTCTCGCTCGCTCAGATTTGAACTTATACCTCCCCTCTCGGAAAGGCGTGGCTTATACCACTTGTTGATATTTTCTTGAGCATATTTTTTTTGCTTGTTATATCAAGTGCGACATTGTACATGTACAATAACGAACTGAACCGATACCAACTGAATGTTCGTCACAACACGCACGGAATTCCACTAGTTATATTTTGTAACGGGTTATATATATATATATATATATATATATATATATATATATATAGGATAAGGATCATGTGAGAAGTAGTAGGCTAAATGAGAAACTTGAGAAGCATTCTGGACCACACACTTTCCCTAAGCAAAAAAATACAAAAAAAAGGTGAAAAATGCAAAAAAATTTTTGGATTTATACACATGTGTATATTGTTAATCTTTTAACTATACATATATGTATATTGTCAATTATACATATATGTATATACATGTTTAAAATTGAAAAATAAGTGTTATTTAGGGTTTAACATTAGTATTTAGGGTTTAGCATTAGGGTTTAGGGTTTAGCTTTATGGTTTAGGGTTTAACATTAGGGTTTAGCATTAGGGTTTAGCTTTTGGGTTTAGCTTTAACTTTTGGGTTTAGCTTTATCTTTAGGGTTTGTATTAGGGTTTAGCATTAAGGGTTTAGCTTTAGTGTTTAGTTTTAGCTTTTGGGTTTAGAATTAGGGTTTAGCTTTAGGGTTTAGCATTAGGGTTTAGCTTTAGGGTTTAGCTTTAGGGTTTAGAGTTTAGGGTTTAGCATTAAGGTTTAGCTTTAGTGTTTATGGTTTAAGATTAACAATATACACATTTTTTCAATTTTAAACATGTATATACATATATGTATAATTGACAATATACATATATGTATAGTTAAAAGATTAACAATATACACATGTGTATAAATCAAAAAAAAAAATTTAAATTTTTTTTTAATCCTTAAAGAAAAAACTACGATTTTTCAAAAAAAAAACAAAAATTGCATTTTTTTCACCTTTTTTTTGCATTTTTTGCTTAGGGAAAATGTGTGGTCCAGATTGCTTCTCAAGTTTCTCAAATAGGGTGGACTTCTCTTAGGATCCCTACCCTATATATATATATATAGATTAAAGATCCTGTACAAAGGGCCTAAAGTGTGAGAAGTGTGAGAAATATTGTGGAGATGACATGTGTCCTTAATCTAAATTAATTCAAAAGGGTAAACAAGTAATGTTCTCATTGATTCAATTAATTGATAACCTTCCATAACTACCACCCTTTATTATAGGAATACGAATTTGTATTTTATTAAGATCCATTAATATTTACCGGTTTTTACCCTAAAAAACCGGTATCGAACCGTACTGTACCGGGTATATTCGGTACCGGTACCGGTACCAACTTTTGGGGATTTTCGGTACCGGTACTTTCGATTCCTGTATCGGTCGGTACCGAGCTCATCCCTAGTGATGATTGTAGAATGAAGGTTTTTATACAGTGTTATAGTGTTATATAGTGTTATATTTTATGGTAGCAGTTCTATGATGGATGTATAGTGTTATATTTTCTGGTAGCAGTTACATGTTTCCGGATTCATAGAATAAGGATGAACAAGGATCGCTGGAATTTAGGAGAAGGATCGCTGGAATTAGGAGAGGTTACCTTATTTGAAACATATAAAAAGACACTATTACCCCTACAATTTTCAAATCAGCCCAAATAATTAAAACACAATTTACAATTTGGTCCCTATTGATCTCAACCATTAGATCAAAGATCTAATGATTTAAAACACTTCTCACACTTTAGGCCCTTTTTACACTATCCTTATATATATATATAAAGTGTATCGTACAATATGCCTTAACGTACGTTGCGTACGCAATGCCAAAATCACACGTTCTGTTATAAAAATATGAAAATCGCATGTTTCAAAAAAACTGAAAATCGCATGAACATAATAAAGGGAAATCGTATGTTCCAAAAAAAATTCAAAATCGCATGTACATAAAAAAGTGAAATTGCATGTAAAAAAATGAAAGTCGCATGTTATAAACCAAATTTCGCATGTTGATACTGAATATCGTACGCAGCGTACGTTGAGGCATTTTGTATAATAACTGGCCTCTATATATGTGTGTGTGTGTGTGTATGGTGGGATTCTAGAGTGAACACTGTTGTATTTGTGAACCAAGTGAACAAATCCTGACCATTCATTTAGAAGATCTAGAGTTTTTTTTTAATCAATGGCAAGATTGTAATTAGAAGATATAGAGTTTTTTTTTATCAATGACAAGATTGTAATTATAATGTTATAATTTCTCTTTAAAATAAATGACAGGAGGGTATTTTCGTCATTTGTAAATTGCATACAATATAATCAAAATCCCTAAAATCTCGCTAGTTTCCTTTTATACAAGATACACAGCTGTGTCACACCCCGATATTTCCACGTATTACCGGTGGGCCCGGTGGGGAGTATCGTGACGTAGTTGATATCGTCATAGTCAAATGTATACAGTTTAAATGCACAGCGGAAGACTGAAGTAATAATACAAACCGAAACACAAAGTATAATTAAATATTATACAAACGGTTGTATATGGATCCACAGTCGGATCTTAAAACAGAAACATAAATATTGTTCAACCGATTTTAGACGTTCAGAACTTGCAAGATTCTTTATTAACGCCCCGAGCTCCCAGCCAATTACGTACAGTACCTGTCACTTAGTCTTTTTGGAAAATACGTCAGTTTACACTGGTAAATACAATTAACCGACTCTTTTGAAAACATTTATTAAAATTGATTTGAATGCACAAGGCACAAACATTTTATAACTTGGGACAATTATATTAATAACAATCTTGTATCAGATTTACATGTTTGTCCAACATTTAGGGCCGGTATAAAAGCCGAACAAGATTAATCGACACACCACAAATATAAACTCACAAGAAGTTTCCTCACGAATGAGTATATCTTTTACATACGCAACAGACAGGTGTATGCCTACACCCCGTGCTTAAGTCGTGGCCATTCACGCTTTTTGAATGAGCCAAGGATATCCAGGACACGGTCATTAACCCCCAATGTTGTAACGCCCAGCGTCCTAAACTTTAGACTCTTGGCAAGATTAGTCCCTGAACTTTTATTAATTGATAATTTTGGTCCTTGTTGTTATATGATGTTGATACTTTGGCAGTTTTGGTTTGAATCTTATTGATACTTGATGCTTAACACTGTGATGCTTGATTCTTTATTCTAGATACTTGAGTCATGATACTTAAACTACGAGACTTGACACTTAACCTAAACACTCGACTCTTGATACTTAATCTAGACACTTGATGATTAAACTAGATACTTGATCCTTAATACTATGAAAGCTAGATTCTTTATGATGATTCTTGATACCTTGGAAACTATGATTCTTGACTCTTGGAATCTATTTGGTGCTTGACTCCTTAGACTCGTGAAACTTGATTCTTGGTTAAGCGAGAGACTGGAGTCTTGTCACTGGCGGAATCTATGAAACTTTATGTTTATAATGTAATCTAGTTACGAGATACTTTTACCCAAACTATGCACAACGCAACGCTTAATCTAACTCGCAAAATGAATCAAAGACGGGAACACGGAAGGGTTGGATTGGCCAAAGTGGCAATCCGATCGGATTACCACCCGATCGGATGACCACCCGATCGGATGACCACCCGATCGAGTGGCCACTCGATCGGAACACCACCCGACCCATTGCACTGTCTCCTCTTCTCTTCACCCTCACACTATAAATAGGAGCTGTCACATCAGTCCTTCACTAATGTGACAGCCCTGCTCGACTCAGATGCACAAATACCCTTTATCCTCCATTTCCTTGACGATTTCGGTACGTTTTAGACTGGATCTTTGTACTTTCTTGATCTACACTTCATTCCCTACGTGATTCACCTTTGAAATCACACTTTTCACCGTGAAATCTCTAAGATCTGAGTTCTTGAGGGTGATGTTATCATGGTGGTTTGTACAAACTACTATGTGATGTCATTTCCGGCAAGATCTAGCTCGGATCTAAGGTATTTCATGCGTTTTCACACTAAATCTAAGCTAAATCTAGACTTTTTATATAAAACTTGAGTTATCTTATCCTTTCCTTCAAAACTTTTACTTAATTTGGTGGGAACCGGGTCTAAGTAGACCGTAGACTTGATAAGTAGTCTAAAGTCGGCTTGGATCTGAGTTATTACCGGTGAAGACGAGCACAGAACGGATTCCAACATAACTCGTCAGAGGCAGACGACTGATCGGACAGGGGTGATTCCCACCCGATCAGAATGCCTGTGTGCTGAAAAGTTTACCGTTGTCTCAATATGTGTCGTGCCGTCACCATTAAGCTAGAAACTTAGAAAATTTAATTTACAAAATGGTAAACAAGAACAAGGGTCGCCCGATCGAACAGCAACCCGATCGGACAGCCATCCGATCAGACAGCCACCCTATCAGGTGACACTTGTCCTTTAGTCTTGAAACTTTGAAACTTTTCAGACACTTAGAATCTTTTGAAACTTGGAAACCCTGATCGAGTGGCAGCCCGATCGGACAGCCGCCCGATCGAGCATCCACCCGATTGAGATGACCAAGGCACTTGAAACTTGAAACTTGGAACCTTGATCGAACGGAAACCCGATCGGATAGCAATCCGATCGAGCAGCCACCCGATCAGAGGAACCAGAACACTTAGCACTTGGGTCGAGTGGCAACCCGATCGGACAACAATCCGATCAGGCAGCCACCCTATCCCCATCACCTTGTGGATTTTGAAACAAGAGGCAATCCGATCGGATGGCCATCCGATCGGACAGCCACTCGTCTCTCTCACCCAGGTCACCAATCGACTGGAAATCCGATCGGACAACCATCCGATCGGACAGCCATCTCACACCCCCAAAATCCACAAGCGGAGTATTACCGCAGGAGGCGGGACATGACCAGGATCAAGCCACCAATCATATTGAACTATGTAATTAGGTAAATAAAACCAACCACAATATAATTGGTGTCCAAAAGAAACCAACCAACTTCAAGTTAACAGCGGAAGCATAAAACGTAAAACCAAAACATAAATTCATAAAGTTTAAATGTTAATCATGGAACTCAATAGTCCATGTCCCACAACGACCACTCCTCCCTGTGCAAGCTCCATAAGCACCTAACGACCTGCAAGGCATGTAACAACGAGTCAACAACAAAGTTAAGCGAGTTCACAGTTGGTTGTTTAGTTTTAAATGTTTGTTTCGAAAACCATAAGTTGTTTCGTAAACCACGAGTTAACCAATATCTTTGTTTCCCAAACCATATCCATAATCAGTGGGGGCTTCCCCATGTAAACCACTAGACCGTTACCATATCGACAACTGATGAAAGTAAGTTATGCCCTAAGTCAATGTCTATCATCATTGACTGAGTGCCCAGATCCATTAGTACACGCCCGTCCTACCGGCACGGTGTGAGGCTTGTCAACCCTAATAGCGCTATTAACTAATGACCCGCTCGCCATTGGCCCGGCGATTAAGTCGATATAAAAATGAGGGACTTAATGATAGAGTTTTGTCTAGTAAGTTCAAGGTTGTTGTCCTACCCAAGGAGGACGAACGTACGTAATCTACCCAAGGAGAATACGCAGATTTAATATTGGCATCCTACCCATGGAGGATGGAGGTACATATCCTACCCAAGGAAAATATGTAGGTTCCGTTTTAGTTTCTTAACCCATTCCCAACCACCGGGAATCCCATGCCTTATAAAGAGTGTGAACTCACCTCGGTTTGCTCGGTAGGTTAATCTACTTGATCACAATTAATTCAATCAAAGCCTATAGGAATCACACATAAATAATCAGTTGGTATCCACATTGTTTGCATATAGGTCATGATCATGGATGTATACTCAGGCAATCACATAGCACTTAACAGTTGTTCTAGTTCATATCAGTCCACAGTTCACAAGTATGTTATGTAACAATATCTAACAGTTGAGTGTATTGGTTGTAAGAATCAACTTATATCATTTGACTACAATCATAACAATCTTAATCACATAGACAATCACTAATATTCACACAGTTGTCATGACATACTAACCTACTGTTCATGCAAAGACCCTTCTGGCGAAACCCCCTATATGGCGAAACCCCCCCTGTTTCGTCGTGTTCTTCCCTTGACGAAACCCTTAGGTTTCGTCGTGATTCCTCTTGGCGAAACCCCCAGGTTTCGTCGTGCACCTCTATTGACGAAACTCTCATGTTTCGTCGGCCTGTGGGTTTCGTCAGTACGCAGGAGTTACGTCCCAATTACAGTTAATCACACAGAAACCCTAATTACTAAATAACGGCAGCCATCACAATCATTCAATCATACAGTTATCTCACCAAATACAGTAAACATAAATTGCTATTCAATATCATACCAAATACACCACAACACATAGCATCTAGCATGAACCTTAAATCACCAAGTAACCATATATGATCTAGATTGTAAATCTTGAATGTATTCGATGATCAAACCCATTCAATCGCAAGTACAATACCAATCAGAAACATGGGTCTACTTAGTGGACATAAACTAATACAATTTCATGAATTATCATCACACGGTTTCTAACAAATCAATTTATACTAGAACATCAAAACCCTAATCACATGGTTTTCAATTCAAGCATCAATCACAGCCAAGTTATCTAGCAAACAACTTCACTTATAATGATTGTTATATACACATAGTAACACGTAAATCGAATCGACCATCGAGACTAACCAGTTGTGAGATAAAACACAAGAACTCCTAGAGAGATGATGGTGATTGCCGTCGGTTTCAAGGAGAGAAAGAGAGCCTAGGGTTTCGCAAATTGTGGTGTGCAGAATATATATCGTAACTGCCAATTTGATTTGGGCTCTACCTGGGCCGAAGCCCATTATGGCGAAACTCCTGGGTTTCGTTGTGAAGCATATGACGAAACCTCTAGGTTTCGTGGTGTGTGTGGCCGACGAAACTCCCAAGGTTTCGTCGGGATTGCAATTCCCAAACACTTAATAATTTCTATCACACACTCCTCAATCAAATAATAACACAGTATATCAAGTATAGTCAAACATGTACAAATACAAAGCAAACAAGTTATGCAACATAATTGCGAACCAATAACGTGTAGGGGAAAGACCTTGAGAACTCGGGTTGTCACATCATCCCCAACTTGAAAGAAATTTCATCCCGAAATTTAGCACGTGGTTACTGAGGAAGCTAGTTAGGTTGCGTGGTTTCCTGGTTTTCCTGGGGCGTCACATCATCCCCCCGTTGGTTTGGAATTTCGTCCAGAAATTCCGCAGTAGCTTCAGCCTCAGCAGTGGTTGTACTTTTCTCGAACAACTGGGGATACTTGAGTTTCATTTGGTCTTCTTGTAGGATCGTTGTGCGACCTGAATGAGTCGTTCAGAAGAGTTGTTTATCCGAATCAAAGGCGGAATCAATGAAACGGACGCTCGATTCAATTATAATGTCTCTTGTATTGATTTAATAGTCTTACAGCACCTGGAGACAATTCGGCAGCACTTCGTTACCGAATCACAAAATCTAATTCCGTCTCAAATGACACGGCATGCTCCCCTATTTATAGTGTTGTAATTCCGTTTGAAATGACCAAGTGTCATTTCAAGCGAAATTAACAAAGTTAATTTCGTTTGAAATGGTCCTTGACTCTTTCAAGCGGATTTAGCTCCAAACACATAAAACTTCGTTTCTAGCAACCCGAGCACTGGTTTAACCTATCCTATACATGACTCGATACAAGACGAAGTCCACAGACATAGTGCACTAACAGACTCCCCCTTGGATGTTGACGAAGTCTTCAGTGTCGAGTCTTTATCATGACACATCTTCAGTCTTGATCAGTCTTCACACTCTTTCCAAATTGTCTAACACTGTAAGCATCCATCAATCTTTCTTCATTGATCAGCTTCTATCTTTGAATGTTGTACCAGGATCTGTTTCTGGTTCTAACATTAACAGCTTCTTCAGGCTCCCCCTTTCATCAAGCTTCCGTGCTTTTAGGGATCGACACCTTTCTTTCTGGTTACAAGCTCCCCCTTGCTTTGAGCTCGTCTTCAGACTCCCCCTTAGACTCAGCCATCAGGATCGTAGTCTGGTACAAAATCTGCAATCACTCAAACATTTATAAGTAACAACATTTCAAGCTTTTAATTATCCAGGAATTGTGACCTGGCTCTTTCAAACTTTCTAAACTAACACTTTTTAACAAATTTCAGGATCGGAAACTGGCTCTATTTCATAGATTTTAACAATATAAGCATCCAAATCCCTCATAGTTAATCATCCAAGTCCAAACTAATGACCTTGGAGATATCACAAACTGTTTTTTATTTTTGTTAAAAATTCAAGTCTCAAATTAATGAACTTGTTTTATTTTCAGAAACACAATCAGCTTACTTAGATTTTGACACTCAGCATTTCAGACATCGGCTGTCGAAAATAAAATAAAATAAAAAATCTTGTTGTATTATACTGAAATATAAAGTGGTAAAGAAATATTTACAAACATATTTTCATACAATATTTTTGTTTGAGTTTGCGTCAGAGGATCATATCAGTTTATGACAAGTCACAAGTACCGTTGAGCTTAGTTACACATTAAGAATTAAACAATTCACTTAGATTATCGACATACTGATCTACTTAAATTTTCACACAAACTTCAACTGATTCAGGATACGAGTTAGGTGTATTAAGAACTTAAACTTAATCATGTGTCCCACCTCTTGAATATACTCCCGTATCCAGATCCCAATATTTAGTCTTACAGGTGAGTATACCTAGATGATATCTGTAAGGGGTTAAATTGCGAGGGCCGTGAGAGCTCAGGCTATTGCTTCCGCAAAATCAGAGAGATGACGGCTTCGACTTTAGGTGTGTCCCCTTTAGAGGATCTTTTCTTCAACAACACATGATTAACATTTTTCAATGCTTCATCATTTTTTATGCTGAGGGCGATGCTATGTTTCAAGCAAGCATAAAGTATTATACGGGGAATAGGCCATTGCTTCCGCAAAATCAGAAGTCCCAGGATAATACCCCAGATATCACTAAGCATAAAGACCTAGTATCTCAGAAAGAGGGGTCCTTCAAACGAGATTTCAGGGGTTACCTATATATCCAAGTAGTGTTCCCCACGAAGTAAGCAAGTTTGAATTTATGTTTATATCCCGAAAAAGTTTACTAAATGTATAAAAACCTATCGGCATATCATCAGTGAGACCGTTTAACGCTATAAAATCATTACATTTCTTTAGCATACTGTAACTGTCTACTGATGTACTATCATTTCCTCTTTTTTACACAAAAACTCATTTTTGAATTTTATCATGTTTTTGGCTTTTTCAAATTTTCAAATGTTTGTGTATTTTCTGAAAATATTACTCCCCCTAAAATGCAAAATCATTTAGAAAAAAAATTTGACAAACCGACACTGATAGCTTTGTCTCGCCATCCATTTTCTGCTAATGTGTACCAAATAGCATGAAAAGCAGTAAATACCCCCATGATTTACAACACATTGATTTTTTACAGTTTGAAAACCGTTTTTCAATCTTGTGAAACTAATCATGTTTATTCCGCCGTGAGGGTTTCGGCATATTCAATCAACATATTTTTGAATTTTTGAATTTTTTACAAATTTAAAAACAAACATATTTTTAGATTTTCAAAATTTTTCAATTTTTAGGGTTTTTGAAATATTGTTTATTTATTTACAGAAAACAATCAAACTCCCTGTTTCAACCAAACCAGGGTTCAGCAGCCTTCTCCTCCTGTGCCAGGCTGCTCCGACATTCCTCCTTTTGACATTCAAATTTCTTCGGAAGCACCTGCACATTCAGACTACTCAATTACTTGAACAATTTAGCCCAGGTCTGTTGGACCTTAGGCATTTCAACACAATATGCATCATGCAGTTTCGGAAAATCTTTGTCATCAAAGACTTTTTCAACTTTGACTTCAACTTTTTCATCATTTACCGAGGTCATTTATTTCTTAACACTCCATGTTTGACCTTTCGGAGTACCTCTTTTGTAAAAATTTGAATCTTTTTAAACATTTTGATTCTGAACAACATTTGGTTTCCAAAACTGTTGGGGTTTTGTCATATCAACTGATGTTTTCCAACTTTGAGTTGTTCTGAATCTGGGTGTGTGAGAATTCCAGGTCTGTCTTGAATCGAACCTATTCGGGTTTGATTTCCAAGTTTGATTCGAAGCAAACTTATTTGTGTTATACCTCCAAGTTTGTTTTGAATCAAATCTGGTCGACCTTTGTTTCACATCCTCAGATTTTTGTTTCTCAACATCATCAGACTTCTTTTTGTCAACATCAACAGGTTTCAGATTTGGACACTTGCGTGCAAGATGTCCAATTTGATCACATTTAAAACATGTTCTTTTTGAAACATCTTTCACCTAGGGGTGAGCAAAGTTAGGTCCGGACCGAAAAGAACCGATAACCGAACCGATATTGTACCTAACCCGACCCGAACCTAGGCATGTCAGTCTCTTTGTCGGTTCTGATTTTCAGGTTGTAATCGGGCCGGGTCGGTTCCGGGTAGGTTTCACTTGAAAACCCGATATTGGAATTGGAACCGATTTTACATATAACTCATCCAATCGGCCCAATGATATTCCTTGATTGTTGTCAGTTCAATTAAAGCAGCCCAATCAATTCAACTAAAAGCTTTCATTGTCACGTGAAACTTGGAATGGCCCACTTTTTGCTTTGGAATATCACATGAATTGTTGATTGTGGTTGTCAGATCCATTAAATACCATCGGCCCAATTAAAACAGATGTGGAACTGACAGCTCATGTGATAAGTCTTTGAAAGTTTGCATGGCTCATTAATTGATAGCTGTTATCGGCCATTTTAGTTTGTTAACGATAAATAACCTAATTATCTAATGTGTGCCGCTCATAAAGGAAATCCAAGATATACAGTGAATGCAGACTTGAAATCAGACTTCATGTTCACATGGTCGGGTCGGTTCTTTACCCTAATACCGATATACCCGACCTACAATAGAACCGGAACCGATTACATAATATAGGGTATCATCTCGGGTAGTGATTTGATGTCTTATCGGGTATCGGGTCGGGTCGGTTATTCTTCGGGTCGGGTCGGGTAGTTCATTTTGCTCACCCCTACTTTCACCTGTGGTTGTTGCCTTTTCTTTTGAGCATAGAACTCTTCATTAGACTGTCGTATAAATTGGAGTTCTTTCTCTTCTTCTGAACTTGTTCCATGAACAAAATTCATCTTTGTCTGATAATTTGGCGTTTCATTTTTATTTCGACTTTGTTTCTTCTTATAACCCAACCCAGCCTTCATGTTTTTCTTTTGGAAATGGTTTATTATAAGAAGTTTTGTGACCTTTTCCAGCAAACTTTGAAATTTCAGATTTTTCAATCTCAATCATCTTGAAAACTTTGTCAATCTTGTCTGAAATCACATTCTGAATCGGGAATACAATATCTAAGAATAATTTGTCCGATCCAATCATGGTATAAACCAATCCTTTTGAATCATCATTCAAATTTTTCTCAGATTTTGAGTTTTTCAGATATCCATCATGAAAATTACCTTCATTTTCATCCTGTGATTCAGATTTACCTGTATCAACTGACTCTTCTTTCAACACACTTTCAATGACCTTACCTACCACCTCTGAATCACTATAATCATCAGATTTGGAATAGGTTACGTCAATGTTATCTGGCAATTGATCTACCATGTTGAAAGCTTTTTCGACCTTTTCATCATCATAAAATGCAAACTTTTCCGGTGGTGGAACTTGATGAAACTCTGAGCCAATGCCTTTCTGGTTTTGCTCAGAATCTTTTCCATCCGGTTTTATGTTGAAAATTCTTTCAAGCACATATGACGACACGTGATAACTTTTTAACTTGTTGTTATCCTGTTCTAAATCAGCAATCTGACGCTTTAGCTTAGCAACATCCTCAATGTAGGAATTTACAACATGTTGCTTTATTTCATACTGTCGCTTAAGCTCATTAGTTGTTTCAGAACAGTAATTCAATCTTGATTGAGCAAATTTCATTTCACTTTTCACTTTTTCATATGATTCTTTTGTAATGTGATATGCCAATTTTATTGAATCATATTACTTCTTCATTTCTTGACAAACATTTTCTTTTTGATCACATTCTTCTGGCATTTTCAAAACATTTGCTTTCAAAACTTCATTTTCTTTTTCTAACTTTTTACATTTTTCTGAAAGTTTTTCATCATTATCTTTCAAAACTTTTTCGTTTTCTAACATTTCTTTGTATTTATTTTTGAAAACTTCTTTTATTTTAGTAAATTCAAGATCTCTTGTTCTGGACCTTTCGTCTTTTTTAGTACAAGCACTGCACATTTCCATGCATTTCTTGCACTGTTCAACGATTTTGATTTGAGTTTCAGAATCAGAATTTACCTCAGTGATTGGCACTTCGGTGTATGTTGCAGTCTCTGTCTCATCAGCATCACTCTTTTGTTTTTCTTCAACACCAACTTCAGTATCACCAGCATCCAAATTCTCATTCTTCACTTCAATCGAACTTTCAATTTTCTTCTCAGTTTCTTCAACCTGCAGTTTTTCAGTAACTGCTTCTTTCACAACTTCTTCATTCACAACAACTTTTTCTACCCTCACATCTTCTTCTTTAACTGCTTCGACTTAGACTTCCTTAGCTACCTTCTTCAAATCATTCACCATCTCATCAACATTCTTCTTCATTCTTTCTTCATCCCTCTTCCTCAAGCTTGAAGTCATGACATCTCTTAAGAGTTTCTCAAACTTCTTCACATAAGTTTTGTCTTTTCCAACATTTGTATAGTATTCGGCGGACAGAGGAATTACTAGAAGAACATCATCATAAACTATGTCTTTTCCAACATTTGTATAGTATTCGACGGACAGAGGATTCTAGTTGACGTCATTGATTCTTTGGTAAACAACTAAAGCATCGGGACACTTGGGCTATCAGTGCGTGGACTACGACACTAGCACGGCTGAAACTATTTTATCGCTTACACTGTGGATATGAGTTGTTGTAATCTATTATCCTATTATCAAACTTGTATACTCGCCAATACTTTTGTATTGATATTTTAATACATGTTGCAGGCTGATAGGATGCGATGGAACATGGGAATCAAGCTAGGGGATGCTTAGAAACGTCGCCTAGTTAATTTAGTCTTTTGAACAATTTGAACAATTTATGATTTGGTTTGTAATGTGATATTTGTGATGACGTTGTTTAGATTATTGCATGAAATCAATTAACTTTTATTGAAACAATAGTGTTATGGAATTCTCATGAGCAATCTGAACGCTTAGTGCTCGCATCCTGATGTTTCCACCATCGGTTGGGGTGTGACAGATTGGTATCAGAGCCATAACTATAGGGAATTAGGATGAGTAGGAATACTTGCCCTAGTCTATAGTTCTAGGAACTTGATTCTTATTTGTTGTTTAAGACCTATGCATTCTACCGTATCTGCTTCCTAGCAGCGCATGTTCCTATTGAACTTACATGCCTTTCCTAATGCTGATACAATGTACACTTTATACTATGAAACCACTGTTACACAGTGTCTATATTTTGCACGGGATTTACCCTCAAGTTAGGAGTGACATCCAAACCTTGATGGAACTCCCCATATTAGTGGGTCTTATCTGCGGATAAGTACCAACGCCCTTAGGGTACGATGTTGTCAAGTTAGAGGTGAAACTCAGATCTTGATAACTAGTCCCACTCCTTGATGATTTTATGTCTCGCCAAATTCTCGTGACTTCCAATCAATTGGGTACGTGAAATAACTAAAAGGACGAATATCGTAGGCCTAACATCGATGACGTATTTGTCTAAGTAAGCCAAGATACGTTACCTCAATTCGAAAGGGGTTCGAATCACCTTGGTTAGTCGCCGTTCCTCTACCAGGGACAATCCTATGTTTTATAAGCCTGTCTTGCTTTTATGTTATCTCGATTTCTTATATGTGGTTTTAAACTCGATTCTTCGTTCATTTTTGGTATACTTTTACACAAATTTGCACGTGTCCGCAATCTAAAACGTTAATTATAATCTCAGATCGAACTAAATTTATGAAGCTTTATTCTATGTGTAATCTAGGTGGTAATCTTTGATTGACTATTGTACTATGAGGTGTTGTTGTGGGAATGAAACACTAAAATGACATGGAAGTACGAGACAAAAGCGGCATGTCTGAAGCATGGTGGATACGCCGTTGGTACTTCCTATATATAAGTGCTTCCGACATGTTGCCAACTTTCGTACCAAGTGCCATACGAGGTTAGTGTTTGCAGACCAGTGTGGATAGTCTATGTAATCTATGGAAAGTTTATGCGCTTTATGGAAAGTCTATGAAATCTATGGAAGGTCTATGAAATCTATGGGAAATCTATGTAAACTATGTGAACTCTAAAGCCATACATGCCATCTATGAGGAATCTACGTGTGAACTATGTGTACTCTAGCATGATTTATGTTAATCTATTTTGTCAGTCTACTGAGTTAATCTATGTTGATCTATTAAGTTAAACTATGGAGATCTGTTAAGTTAAATCTATTTGAGTAATCTATGCGAAACTATTTGAGCAATCTATGATGATGAGTGAATTGTTACGTTTGGAAATTGCGACACGTAACATGACACCGAGTACGAGGCAAGGCGATGTGTCCGAAGCGTGGTGGATACGCCGCTGGTACTTCCTATATATAAGCGTTTTTGGCATGTTGACCAAACTTCGTACAACGTGCCATGAGAAGGTCGTGAGTTTTGTGGTGATTCAATCTAGATCCTTAAATCTATCGTATGTGTAAACTTTTATTGTGAGGATTTCGTACATCTAGACTCATACGATCCTCATGTTGGATCAGTAGATGTCGTCTCGAAAGCTATCCGACACTCTCAGGAAATCCAAGGAGAAGTCTCAAAAAAAGATGATGTCATTCATGGCCGACCAGATCGCTCGAGTCGTGCCAAAGATCGTCTCTGAGCTTCAAGGATCAAACACTCCTCCGTCTTCTGTGGATTCCAAGACGGAAAAGTCGACATCCGTAAAGTTCAACTACAAACATTTCGTCTCGTGCAACCCTAAGCCTTTCACGGGTAGCGATGGGGTGACTGCTATGCTAGAATGGTTTGATAGCATCGAGGTCACTTTCATCAACATCGAGTGCCCGGAACATCTGAAGACTAGGAGCGCAACGGGAATGTTTCAAGGCAGAGCGCTGGAGTGGTGGACGAATGAGAGGAACATTCGCACAAATGAAGAAGCCTATGCTCTTCCATGGGCTGAGGTACGAGAACTGATGATGCTCGAGTTCTGTCCTCCCCATGAACAACTCAAGCTTGAAGAAGAGTTTTGCATTTGAAGCAAGTTGGTGATGACAACTTGGCTTATACTACCCGATTCAAGCAGTTGAGCTTGATCGTCCCTCACTTGGTTTCGACTCCTAAGAGGATGATAACCAAGTACATCAACGGCCTACCTTCTGCTATGCGTGATTCCACTGAAGTAGCTCAGCTAGAAACAATTGAGGAAGTCTACCGTCTCGCAGCTAGTCTCAACAACAATCGTGTGCGTGATAAACAGTTTGCTACTCCTGCCCCTTCAAAGTCTGCTAACCAAGTCACTCAGCAGCCAAGTGGCAGCAAAAACAAGAAAAGGAAGTCTCAGGGTTCGGGATGTTATGCTATTGTCCCTGCTGCTAACCCTACTGCTAAACCTGCTCCTGCTACTGCTGCTGCTAACCCTGCTGCTCCTGAATCAAAGAAACAATACACTGGGTCTCACCCAAAGTGTACCACTTGCAAATACCATCATCCGGCAAACTCTGCATGTCGTTTGTGCACCAACTGCAATCGCTAAGGTCACACGACCCCGTATTCCTGTCAAGCTAATCCTGCTCTAGTTCAACAAGTCCCAGTTCAAGCAGCTCAAGCAGCTCTTCCAGCTCCTCCACAGAATCCAGGACCAGCCAATGCCGTTCGTGCATGCTTTCAGTGCGGGGATACTACTCATCTTCGCAATCGTTGCCCCCAGCTGAACCAAGATCAACAGGCAACCGCTCATGGACGAGCGTTTAACCTCAATGCTAACCAGGCTAGCAACAACAACGACGTGGTGAATGGTATGTTTCTCGTTAATGATCTTTATGCTTCGATTCTATTTGATACTGGTGCCGATAAGAGTTTTGTGTCCGTGGAATTTGAGTCTTTGATAAATTGTACACGCTCTAAGTTACCTAAGTCGTTCTCCGTTGAGGTCGCCAATGGTAAGTCGATTCTTGTGAACTCTGTTGTGCGTGATTGTTCCTTGATTCTTAATGATCACGTTTTCTCTATTGATCTCATACCCATGCGTTTGGGCAGTTTTGACGTTATTATCGGTATGGATTGGTTGCGTAAGAACCATGCCGAGATTGTTTGTCATGATAAGCTTGTTCGTCTCCCTCTACCATCTGGTGATATTTTAAACGTCTATGGGGACCGACCTTCGAAAGGACTAAGGCTGATGTCATGTACACAAGCGAACATAAGTTTACGTAAACAGAACCCTACCTTCTTGGCCCACGTGGTGGAACAAAAGGGTAAGGGGAAGAACATAAACGCTGTTCCCGTTGTGTGTGCTTTCCCTGATGTCTTTCCTGAGGATCTACCTGGTCTTCCTCCTCCTAGATCTGTCGACTTTCGTATTGATCTCGTACCAGGTGCGACTCCTGTCGCCAGGGCTCCTTACCGACTTGCACCTTCCGAGATGCAAGAGTTATCCAGTCAGCTACATGAACTACTCGATAGGGGTTTTATTCATCCAAGTACCTCTCCGTGGGGTGCTCCCGTTTTATTTGTCAAGAAGAAAGATGGTTCCTTTCGTATGTGTATCGACTACCGCGAGCTTAATAAGCTGACCGTGAAGAACCGTTACCCTTTTCCTCGTATTGATGACCTATTTGACCAACTACAAGACGCGTCGTGTTTCTCGAAGATTGACTTACGTTCTGGATATCATCAACTACGTGCCCTCGAAGATGATATTCCGAAAACTGCGTTTCGTACTCGATATGGGCACTACAAGTTCGTGGTCATGCCTTTTGGCCTGACCAACGCACCTGCAGTGTTCATGGACCTTATGAATCATGTTTGTAAACCCTATTTGGATCATTTTGTGATAGTCTTTATTGATGATATTCTTATTTATTTTAAATCTAAAGCGGATCATGCTCGTCATCTACGTCTTATGCTTGAACTTTTACGTGGTAAACGCCTATATGCTAAATTTTCTAAGTGTGAGTTTTGGATCGATGAAGTGAAATTTCTTGGTCATATTGTCAGTAGTCAGGGTATTCATGTTGACCCTTCTAAAATCGAGGCAGTGAAGAATTGGTGTACGCCTAAATCCGTGTCAGAGATTCGTTCTTTTCTAGGATTGGCGGGTTATTACCGGCGGTTTATCACGGATTTCTCTAAAATCGCTGTTCCTCTTACCACTCTAACCCAAAAGGAGAAACCTTTTGTTTGGGGACCCGAACAAGAGGAGTCCTTTCAGACTTTTAAGACCCTTTTGTGTAATGCTCCTGTTTTAGCTCTACCTGATGGCAATGACGATTTTATAGTATATTGTGATGCCTCGAACCACGGTTTAGGCTGTGTGCTCATGCAGCGGGACAAGGTTATCGCTTATGCCTCTCGTCAACTCAAAGTGCATGAGAAAAACTATACTATTCACGATCTGGAGCTGGGTTCGGTTATTTTTGCGTTAAAGATTTGGCGACACTACCTGTATGGTACAAAGTGCGTGGTTTTCACTGACCACAGGAGTCTTCAACATATCTTTGACCAGAAAGAGCTAAACATGCGACATAGACATTGGGTGGAATTGCTTAACGACTACGACTGCGAAATTCGCTATCACCCTGGAAAAGCGAACGTAGGGGCCGACGCCCTTAGTCGTAAATCTCATGTCAGTACTATCCGTTGTTATCCTGTATCTAGTAACCTAATTGCTTGTATCTGTGAAGCTCAATATTCGTCTGCTAACGAGGGAAGTCTATCTGTTGAAGTTCTTGGCGCTAACGTAAATCAACTCGAAACTAAATCTGATGGTCTTCAGTACTATCTTAATCGCATCTGGGTACCGGATCGCGATAACCTCCGTGAGCTCATCATGAATGAGGCTCACAAATCTCGTTACTCTATCCATCCAGGCGCCGATAAGATGTACCAGGACCTGCGTATGACTTATTGGTGGCCTAGCATGAAGAGGGACATTGCTGTGTATGTTTCTAAATGCCTTACCTGTCTGAAGGTGAAAGCTGAACATCAGCGTCCCTCCGGACTTTTAGAGCAACCTAAAATCCCCGTTTGGAAGTGGGATAGTCTTGCTATGGACTTTATTACTAAGTTTCCCCGTACACCTGCCGGTCATGATAGTATTTGGGTAATTATCGACCGTTTAACTAAATCAGCCCACTTTCTTCCTATTCGTGAAGATAATAAAGTGGAGAAACTTGCTAGGATCTATACTGATGAGATTATAACCCGTCATGGCGTACCTCTAGATATAATCTCTGACCGTGATGGTCGCTTTACTTCACGTCTTTGGCAAACCTTTCAGTCCGCTATGGGTTCGCTCTTGAATCTTAGCACGGTCTTTCATCCTCAGACGGATGGACAGACCAAGCGTACTATTCAAACCCTAGAGGACATGCCCCGTTCTTGTGTCATCGACTTTGGTGGTAACTGGGATGTACATTTACCATTGATAGAATTCTCGTACAACAATTATGACAACCCGAGATTTCAAGTCCCTTCATTTATGTATCTTCTGCATGACAACTCTGTTTTGATAAAGTGTCTTGTCTTATGTGATGTGTTACTGTTTGAAAGACTAGAGTTGTGTTGATTATTGAATTGTTATGTTTTTGTGAATGAACAAATTAAACTGTTTACAATGAAAACCATACATGACGAAACACTTGAGTGTTACGCCATAAACTACCTCCACGAAATTTAGAGTTTCGCCACAACCCAATCTCGACGAAACCTAGGGGGTTTAGCCATGCTCATCACGACGAAACATATGTGTTTCATCGGCCCGGATCCATTCAAAGCCCGGTAAGGGCCCAACACTTTTACACACATATATAACGAAGTAGGGTGTTTCATTCTGTAACGTAACTGACATCTTGCAACCCTAGACTTCCCTAAACCTAGTGGCGGCAGTTACTTCATCTCTCATTCGAGACTCTCATCCCCTAGGCACCACCGATCTATACCACATCAAGGTTAGTGTATAATCATTGTTACTGGATTAATTGTTGATGATTATGGTTCTGTTGCTATGATGTTGTATGGATTAGGGATTGTTATCAATAGTGTGAATCTGATGATTGCATATTAAGGTTGCTGTCAAAATGTAAACGATTCAGTCAGAATGATAAATTGATTGGTGTTATGCATATTTGAATTGTTAAATGCCCCTGTTACGTGTTGTATGATTAATTGAGGATTTGGAATGATTAAGCGATGTTTGCAACTGATCGTTTTGACATGAATGGAACGACGGCAGTTAGGGTTTCTGTGTGAACATGGTTATCTGGCAACATGACGAAACTACCCTCCAGACGAAACATCCAATGTTTCGTCACTCGCATTATTGACGAAACTCCTTAGAGTTTCGTCACCTATCATATCGACGAAACTCCTTAGAATTTCGCCATTGGAAGTTTCGCCGCCCAGGAGTAGTGCACAACAGACTGTAGTTTTGAGCATGTAACATAATGGATAACTATGTCACTGTCTGTTGATGATGCTGGTAAAGACTGAGAAACATGGAATTAACTTTGATGGATGGCACAAGTAACTGTTATGTGTTGTTATGATCATATATGTGCAGTATGGTTTTTCTTAGGCTTGAATAACTGTTGTGTGTTATTTAGTGATTGTGATTCTAAATGCACACTGTGACTATAAAGTTATACGTGTACCATGCAAACATAAACTGATTTTGTATACATGAATACCATAGGCTTGATTGATAAACTGTGAATAAGTAACTAATCAAACCGAGCAAACCAAGGTGAGTTCACTGCTTTTTTTCCAAGCATGCATCCCGGGGAGGGATATCGGGTAACGTTCCAGGGAGGAATGTCATGTTATTGGGATGTTGGTTATTACACTCATTTCTATCATATAAGACCCCTTACATCTACTGATAGTTGTCGGGGAGGCAACAAGGTTATAAGTTGATAGCGCTATTAGGTTTGGCACCCTCGCACCGTACCGGGGAGGACGGGCGTGAACTAATTACCTTAAATCATGACCAATGTTTTGATAGAGACATTGGGGTTGGGAAAACAAATCTAGCTGCCATCTGCGGTAATTGAGTTAATAACAACATCAAATCAAATAGTTGAACTGTTTTATACTCATATCTGGTAACTAAACGCGTTAGCAAAACTTTGAACTCACCAGCATCGTCTGACACACTTGTCTGCATGCTTGCAGGTCGTTAGATTATTGACATGGACTTGCTATCTGGGAGTGCTGGAGTGGTCATGGGTCGAGACTCTTGGATACTTGCTTCGTTGATTATGAACACTTGATTTGAAACAATTGATTTACAGTTTACATTATGCTTCCGCTGAACAACTACTTTGGTTTAACTTATGTCTTGGATTTATATTTTGAAAATTAATGGAATGTTTTATTTAAATATATATTATTGGTTCAATGTGATTAGTGGCTTGGACCCTGGTACGTCACACGTCCCGTGGTGTTCCGCATGTGGTATTTTGGGGGTGTGACAGTTTGGTATCAGAGCCACTGGTTATAGTGAACTAGGTTTTAAAACGTTTTTATAAAACCAGACTATAACCAAACAACTTCGAAAATCGACCATGACACTCAGCTCCAGATTGCAAGGTTCGTCTTCTCTTTACTTTATGCATTACTTGTTTAGTAGTTACACACTCACAGCTTGCATGAAACGACATACTAGATACTATGGTGATTTGATAGTGTGACACTACTCTTCGACTTTTGTGATTCGTAATCCTGTAATACCTTCTTTTTTGCTACTTGAATGCAGGGGAAACTTTTTGCGCAAGTTAAGAGGCATTGAGATAAGCATGCAAATTGCCTTATTATTATGGGTGCACACATAATAATAACGTGAGGTGCATGTAAGTCCCAGTGAGGCTTAACGAGTGTGAGAAGGGTTCTGCTCTATTGTTGGTGTAAACTATGTAGTTTGTAGATGTCAACGTGATATTTGACTCCTGCCTTATCTCGATCCTTAAATTTGTTCCCTCTCCTTATATAGAATCATGAGTGGAGGAGGTCATGGACGTGGTCACATCGCGATGACCCAAGCTGAGCTGACAAACTTAATCAACACACGTGTGGCTGAGGCTTTGGCAGCCTACCAAGCTGGTACAAAATGTGCCGAATACTCTTTAATCTTGTGTCGCGTATACAACTCTTACCCATGTGTTGTATTTTCTTTCGTCCATTAGGTCAGCCAGCATATTAGAACAATCCGCCTGCCTGCACATTCAAGACATTCATGGATTGTAAGCCACAGACATTCAGTGGGACTGAAGGGGCTGTGGGGTTACTGCGTTGGTTTGAGAAGGCTGAATCAGTGTTTGCTATGTGTAACTGTCCCGTGGGGGACCGGGTGAAGTATGCTACTGGCACTTTAGAGGATGGTGCCTTAACTTGGTGGAATGCCCAGGTGCAAATGTTGGGCATTGAGATGGCTGACGCCATGACTTGGGATGACTTTAAGGAGTTAATGCGAGAAGAGTACTGTCCTCGTGATGAGATTCAGAAGCTCGAGAACGAGTTCTACGATTTGAAGGTGGAGGGATCCGAGATCGAGGCTTACATGAAACGATCTCATGAACTAGCAATTTTGTGCCCTAACTTGTCTCGACCTCTACATCGACGAATTGAGTTGTATCTCAAGGGACTAGCATCATCTGTAAAGGGTTATGTCACTGCTGCAAACCTTAACAATTTGCCCCAGATCATCCGTTTGGCATATAAGATTACTTACCAAGAAGTCGAGCGTGGCTCATTGCCGACTCGTAAGTCTGCTACTACCTCTGCTGCTACAGCTACCACACCTGCTAGTGATAACAAGCGAAAATGGAACAATGCTGACAAGGCAACCAGTGCTAGTCAATCTCAGAAAAGGCCTGACAACAGCAATAACCGTAGCTTCAGTCAGTCGTCCTCAGTTAACCAAGGCCAGGGCAGCAATCAGAATCAGGGCTCCTATGTTGGAAAGAAGCCACAGTGCAACACGTGTGGTTATCATCATTATGGACAGTGTGTCCAGACTTGCCGTAGGTGCGAAAAAAGTGGGCCATGAGGCCAAAGACTGTAGAGCCCCGCAACCAAAGCAGCAGCAGCAACAGCCAAATCAGCAGCATTAGCGACAGCAAAGGCAACAACCCCATTAGAACCAGGGCTTTAAGAAGGGGTGTTTCCAGTGTGGGGATGAGGGCCACATCAAGTGGAATTGCCCTCAACTGAATCAGAACGCCAATGATAACAACAACCGCCAGAACAACAACAATGCTGGAAACAACAACAATAACGGCAACAATGGAGGCAATGGTGCTCGTGGAAGGGTGTTTACGATCGGTGCTGGTGATGCTAGGAACGATGGCAATGTCATGACTGGTACGTTTTCTGTGAACAAACTTATTGCTTCTGTGTTATTTGATTTCGGTACCGATTGGAGTTATGTGTCCCTTGAGTTTGGTCAACGATTAGGGTTAGCCCCAACGCCTTTAGAAGTTAAGCACGTAGTAGAATTAGGTAATGGCAAAACGATTGAAGCTTCGCATGTCTTATTTGGGTGTAAACTAGATCTTGTGGGCCAAGTGTTTGATATTGATCTCCTTCCTGTTACCCTCGGTAGTTTTGACATAGTAGTTGGTATGGATTGGCTGTCTAAACACCAAGCTGAGATACTGTGTAAGGAGAAGATTGTGCGTATTCCTCTCCCTGGTGGAGAGTCATTATCGGTTCAGGGGCATCGCAGTGGTGCGATGGTTGGTATCATCTCAGCTATGCAAGCGCATAAATGTCTACGAAAGGAGTATCCTGCTGTTTTAGCACTTGTTACTGATACTCCATCAGGGGAAAGAAAGATCGAGGATATGCCAGTTGTACGCGAATTGACTATGTGTTTCCTGAGGAACTTCCTGGTTTACCTCCTCACTGTCAAGTGGAATATCAGATTAATCTTGCGCCAGGAGCAGCCCCGATAGCTCGTGCTCCTTACCGTTTAGCACCTGGAGAATTGCAGGAGTTGTCTAATCAACTGCAAGAGTTACTGGATAGGGGCTTTATTCGACCCAGCTCTTGGCCTTGGGGAGCCCCAGTTTTGTTCGTAAAGAAGAAAGACTGGTCCTTTCGCATGTGTATTGATTATCGGGAACTCAACAAGGTGACTGTCAAGAACCGTTACCCATTGCCATGCATCGACGACTTGTTTGACCAGTTGCAAGGGTCAAGTTATTATTCGAAGATCGAATTAATATCGGGCTATCATCAGATGACAGTCCGAGAGGAGGATGTCCCAAAAACGGCTTTTCGAATGCGTTATGGGCACTACGAGTTCTTAGTTATGCTGTTTGGGTTGACAAACGCGCCAGCGGTCTTCATGGATCTCATGAACCGTGTATGCAAACTGTATCTCGACTATTTCGTTATCGTATTCATCGACGACATTTTGATCTACTCGAAGAGCAAGGAAGATCACGAGCGGCACCTGCGTCTTATTTTGGAACTCCTGAGGAAGGAGCAACTCTATGCGAAGTTTTCTAAGTGTGACTTCTGGATTCGAGAGGTACACTTCCTTGGACACATAGTGAATGAATCAGGAATACATGTGGATCCTGCTAAGGTTGATGCTATCAAGAGTTGGACGGCACCAAAGAATCCTTCGGAGGTGCGACAATTTCTTGGTCTCGCTGGGTATTATCGAAGATTTATCAAGGATTTCTCGAAGATCGCTCAACCTCTTACCTCGTTGACACAGAAGGGTGTTGTGTATTCTTGGGGAACGAAGCAAGATGATGCTTTCCAGTTGCTGAAACAGAAACTCTGTAGTGCATCGATCTTGTCTCTACCTGAAGGTACAAAAGACTTTGTAGTATACTGTGATGCTTCCATCTAGGGTCTTGGTTGCGTGCGGATGCAACGCAACAATGTGATAGCTTACGCCTCTCGACAGTTGAAGGTTCATGAGAGGAATTATACGACACACGACTTGGAGTTGGGAGCCGTTGTATTTGCGCTCAAAATCTGGAGGCATTACCTGTACGGTACTAAATGCACTATTTATACCGACAACAGGAGCCTTCAGCACATTTTCGATCAGAACGATTTGAATATGCGACAGCGTCGCTGGGTGGAACTTTTAAATGACTACGAATGTGCAATCAAGTATCATCTGGGTAAAGCCAATGTGGTAGCTGACGCTCTCAGTCGAAAGGAATCGAAACCCAAATGTGTTCGCGCTTTGCAGCTCACCATTCATTCTAACCTACCTGATCAGATCCGTTCTGCTCAAACTGAAGCGTTGAAGGAGGACAACATTGAAGCAGAGTACTTAAGGGGCATGGAGAAACGACTTATAGAGAGATCGGATGGTCTCCTCTACTTCATGGAATGTGTATGGATTCCGTTGTTTGGTAACCTTAGAGAACTTGTGATGGACGAAGCGCACAAGTCTCGATACTCTGTTCACCTAGGTTCGGATAAGATGTATCAGGACCTCCAAGTCATGTATTGGTGGCCGAAGATGAAAGCTCACATCGCGACTTATGTGAGTAAATGTTTAACCTACTAGAAAGTTAAAGTGGAATACCAGAAACCGTCTGGATTGCTCCAACAACCAGAAATACCCATGTGGAAATAGGAGCAAATCACAATGGATTTTGTCACTGGACTACCTAGAACTCAAAACGGGAACGACACAATTTGGGTGGTCGTTGATCACGAAGTCAGCGTACTTTCTAGCGATCAAGGAAACGGATAAGTTCTCACAATTAGCTGCTGTATACCTCAAGGAGGTGGTTTCTAGGCACGGGGTGCCAACTTCCATTATCTCTGACCGTGACCCGCGTTTCATCTTAGATTTGTGGCAGTCGATGCACAAATCATTCGGCTCGCGTCTCGACATGAGTACTGCTTATCACCCGCAGACGGATGGTGAAAGTGAACGAACCATCCAGACACTTGAAGACATGCTGCAGGCATGTGTGATTGACTTTGGAAAGGGTTGGGAGAAACACTTGCCTTTGATAGAGTTTTCTTACAACAATAGCTACCATACCAGTATTAAGGTAGCTCCATTCGAAGCATTGTACGGACGAAAGTGTCGTTCACCTCTCTATTGGGCTGAGGTGGGTGACAGCCAGGTTACAGGCCCAGAACTTGTACTCAAAACCTCCGAGAAAATTGTTCAGATCAGGAATCGTATGGTGGCGGCGCGTGATCGTCAGAAAAGCTACGCCGATAAGCGCAGAAAACAATTGGAGTTCGCAGTTAATGATCGTGTTATGTTGAAGGTCTCACCCTGGAAGGGTGTGGTGCGTTTTGGAAAACGCGGCAAGCTTAACCCTCGTAATGTGGGGCCATTTAGAATTCTGGAGCGAATTGGCAAGGTGGCCTACAAGTTAGAGTTACCTGCTGAGTTGGGTAACGTTCATGATGTTTTCCACGTGTCGCAACTAAAGAAGTGTTTATCTAATGAGGCACTTGTGGTACCGTTACAAGAACTGACAATCGACGACAAGTTGCAGTTTGTCGAGGAACCTATCGAAATCATGGACCGGGAAGTCAAAGTCCGCAAGCATAGCCGAATCCCGATTGTGAGAGTTCGTTGGAACTCAAGACGTGGACCGGAATTTACATGGGAACGCGAGGATCAGATGAAGCTCAAGTACCCACATTTATTTCCAGATGTCAAGTCTAAGTCTGGCAAACCTAAGTCTGGCATAACTAGTGAATTTCGGGACGAAATTCCCATTCAAGTTGGGGATGATGTGACACCCGCGGAAAGTACACCGTCATCCTGACTTGACGCCGTGCATTTGTTGATTGGTTATCAAATTTCAGGACGAAATTTATTTCAAGTTGGGGATGATGTGATAACCCGAGATTTCAAGTCCCTTCATTTATGTATCTTCTGCGTGACAACTCTGTTTTGATAAAGTGTCTTGTGTTATGTGATGTGTTACTGTTTAAAAGACTAGAGTTGTGTAGATTATTGAATTGTTATGTTTTTGTGAATGAACAAATTAAACTGTTTACAATGAAAACCATACATGACGAAGCACTTGAGTGTTTCGCCATAAACTACCTCCACGAAACTTAGAGTTTCGCCACAACCCAATCTCGACGAAACCTAGGGGGTTTCGCCATGCTCATCATGACGAAACATATGTGTTTCGTCGGCCTGGATCCATTCAAAGCCCAGTAAGGGCCCAACACTTTTACACACATATATAACGAAGTAGGGTGTTTCATTCGGTAACGTAACTGACATCTTGCAACCCTAGACTTCCCTAAACCTAGCGGCGGCAGTTCCTTCATCTCTTATTCGAGACTCTCATCCCCTAGGCACCACCGATCTATACCACATCAAGGTTAGTGTATAATCATTGTTACTGGATTAATTGTTGATGATTATGGTTCTGTTGCTATGATGTTGTATGGATTAGGGATTGTTATCAATAGTGTGAATCTGATGATTGCATAATAAGGTTGTTGTCAAAATGTAAACGATTCAGTCAGAATGATAAATTGATTGGTGTTATGCATATTTGAATTGTTAAATGCCCCTGTTACGTGTTGTATGATTAATTGAGGATTTGGAATGATTAAGCGATGTTTGCAACTGATCGTTTTGACAATGGAACGACGGCAGTTAGGGTTCTGTGTGAACATGGTTATCTAGCAACATCCGATCGGACAACCACTCCTCTCTCTCACCCAGGTCACCAATCGACTGGCAATCCGATCGGATAGCCATCTGATCGGACAACCATCCGATCCAGTGACTGATTTGGCTCTTTGAGCAATCTCGTTATTCTGCCCGACTCTTATCCTATTGTAATCTAATCAGGCTAATTCTAAAAAGAGCTCCCTTTGATCCAATAACAGTTGCGACTGTTAAGCAATCACTGTGAGAGTGTGAGTATACTCGATCCCCTTTTTACTTTAAACTTTTGGGGTGCAACATGTATTCTATGAAACTTAAACTTGAATCTTTGAAACTTGAACTCTATCCTATGTGTACGTGAAACTTGTGATTCTTGATTCTTGATTCTTTGTGCTATGTGACGTTTAATCCAGAGTGTGTAGTTCTGCTTTAACAATAGTAGCGCTATAGGAGATGCACCTCTCCCATTATTCTCAGGGGGCATTGTTAGGAGGATTCTAGTTTACCTTATTGATTCTTTGGTAAACAACTAAAGCATCGGGACACTTGGGCTATCACTGCGTGGACTGCGGCACTAGCACGGCTGAAACTATTTTATCGCTTACACTATGGATATGAGTTGTTTTAATCTATTATCCTATTATCAAACTTGTATATTCGCCAATACTTTTGTATTGATATTTTAATACATGTTGCAGGCTGATAGGATGCGATGGAACATGGGAATCAAGCTAGGGGATGCTTAGAAACGTCGCCTAGTTAATTTAGTCTTTTGAACAATTTATGATTTGGTTTGTAATGTGATATTTGTGATGATATTGTTTAGATTATTGCATGAAATCAATTAAGTTTTATTGAAACAATAGTGTTATGGAATTCTCATGAGCAATCTGAACGCTTAGTGCTCGCACCCCGATGTTTCCGCCATCGGTTGGGGTGTGACAAATGTTATTTGTTATCAAGAAACACTGATTAAAACGGGATTATACAATTTAGTCATATTCGATTAAAAGGTTTCTACACCCGACCAAGCGGTAATAATTTACCGTATCCCAAGCCCGTATAAGGGAAAATAAGTTAAAAGTATTTACCTGAGCTAAAATGTAAATTATAGTCAGCCGTATATTCTAATCAGCAAGTGCAAGTACTTCTATCGAGGCTCTCAATCTGGAACGAAGGTTTTATTAACCTATTAGATTCCTAACGGGTCTTTATTAAGTTGTAACTTAGACCGGTTAGTTTTAAAGAAAGGTTTACGGTTCAAAACGCAAGATTAAGCGAAGACCGGATTAGAATGTGATTTAGACCCAACAAGTATGAAGACTTGTATAAAATGGGTAAACTAAATACATTCTGGATTTTGAAGTAAAAGTGATAAGGTTTGACCCGTTTCGGCTAATTTATGCAATTAGTTACATAAACCGTACCGAACGCGTATATGCGTAACGGGTAACCGAATGAGTCATGTACAAGTTCCACAAGTTAATATGCTTTAAATATGATATGATATCAGTAGGATGTCTTCCATTATGCCCAAAACGGATTTAAAACCAATTTAAGCCCCGTAAGGGTATTTTGGTCATTTTAAAGTTTATAAAACAGGTATAAACATAAACTGAGGTTCTGGTCTAAAAAAATTCTGTAAAATTATTTATTTTATGTTTTTATATCAGCAAGATATTATACATATGTTTGTTTAATCATTTATGGCCAAATTATGCACCGTATGGGCATTTTGGTCACATATGCTTTCAAGGTTAAATTTGAAAATCTAAGTTCAAGAATTATACTTACTGTTAAAGTATAAAAATTTATTTTTAAAATCAGTAGGTAACAAGTCTTAGGTGCTAAATATGGTTTTAAACCATACTATGCGCCTATTTCGCATAAAAGTCGGTATTTGACGATATGCGGGTTGTTTAAGGAAATCTGAGATTTTGATCACTTCCAAGTGTTTAAAATATCTTATTTAACATATGACATCAGTAGGAAAAGGTTTGGTATGCAAGTCATATGTTAAACTCATTTTATTAACAAAAAGGGCTTTATCCTCAATTACCGAATTTATGCTAGAACTCTATGTTATGGTCAGTATAAAATTTGACAAAAATTTTCAAAAATCCTAAAATATTATATTATAATAGTGGGTAGAAAGTTTGGTTCCAAAAATTTGGTTTAAATATGATTTATGCCAAAAAATGCTATTTAATTAATAAAAGTTCTTGTTTTACGATATCTTGCATAACTTTCATTTTAGACCATAAACTGATGTCAAATTTTTAGGACATACTTATATATCAGTAATAAAACTTTTTGTCTTCTCACATTTTCAAAAATCTCGTTTTAATTACAAAAGAGCATAACGGTCCATTTTTAAGCATTTAACGGAAACATGCAAATGATTCAGATTTCTAAGGAACCATGTAGCATAACCTCAGAGGGTTATACTAACACATAATGTGGTCCCAAAGGAACCCTAAGGCATAACTAAACTAAGCTAAATCGGGTCAGAACTGAAAGTCAAAGCAAAAGTCTACTTTTGCGACTTTCGGTTGCGAACCGAGCCTAATACTCAGAACTGTCGGGTTGAACATGCCTAAACATGTTCTTATATTATTTACCAAGTTATTTAAGTGACAAAATGTAATTTATAGCTTCTACACTATCAGTTGTGATTTATTTTGCAAAAACTGACTCGTTTGACTTTTCTGTTAAGTAATTTGACCCGACAATTGACTGAGATAACGTGATAATTAGAAGGTGCCCTTTTAAGGGTTTACCACCTACATAATTACCAACACATAGCCACTTTCAATTCGAATAATGGCTGGACCGTTAGTGATTAATCACAAAGTCAAAGTAGGATTACGCTAACTTTGACTTTCGGTCATTAAATTAATAAAAGCTTAACTAAGGAAGCTAAGAACACTTACAATGGTCCTTAGTACGAAAGTTTGAACTATTAGAGCCTCCTTAATGACCAGGTTGCTCCAGAGAACTCAGATTGAGAGTTTGTATGTGAATTTCTTTGAATTATGCAAGTTTCAAGTGAAGAAATGAGGCCTATTTATAGCAGAATTGGACGATCTAGGATCAATCCAAGTGTCCTTAGGTAGTTTATGATGCTAACATGTGTCTAGTGGTTTTAAAAACCAGCAAAGAGTCCATAGAATTTAAGTTATGTGAGTGTGTAAATGGTTTGGAGAAGAAAACCTACTGAAACCTGCATCTGTGCAGGAATTCTGCCCATTTTAGGTCATCGCGTCGCGCGACGGCAGAAGGCTTTTGGTGTGGCGCAGCGCCACTAGTAGGGTGACCAGCCAAACAAGTTTTCAAACTTGGCAGATTTGGCCCCTGGACCTTTAAAACCTCATAACTTTCATTTTAAGCACTTTTAACCCATAAAGTTTAGATTTTTATGATCCTTAGGATATAACCAAACATAGTTAGGTCCGGTTTCGTTAAATGCTAACCGAAAACACAAGTTTTGCCTCGTTGACGCTTTTAACCCTTTATTTACGAAAGTGAACGTTTTTAATATCAAACGATATCGAAACCTCGTGAATTTTTCGTCACTTGTTCTTGGGAGTATAATTAATTGTTACAAAGCCCCAGGTTCGTTAAAAGGTCACTCAGAGGTATTAATTTAACATGTTGACACATTTAACCCTCGCGTCTTGTAAACTTTCACTTTCTTCCACAAACGGCTTCATACGTTTCACAATTCATTCGTTTAAGAATATAATCATCGTGTAGGGTTGTTGAAAGGCAAAATTCTCAAATGTCAACACTTTGGATCCTTTCACATATATACATTCTTCGTTTGTCAACTTTAGTCCCTCGAAATCAATTCATTACACGTTTAAAGTTCATGACACGTGTCGTTTCTGTATTGGACATGATTTTGCGAGGTGTTACATCCTCACCCCCTTAAAAGAAATCTCGACCATGAGATTTACTGAAATAAATGAGGGCATTTCTGTTTCATCGTGGATTCAACCTCCCACGTGTATTCTGGGCCTCTACGGGCATCCCATTTTACCTTCACAATCGACACATGCTTTCTTCGAAGCTTCTTGACCTGTCGATCCTCGACCGACAAAGGTTTTTCAACGAACTTCAAGCTTTCATCTATCTGTATGTCCTTATGGGACATTGCTAGCGACTCATCTGCTAGACATTTCTTTAAGTTGCAGATGTGGAACACATTATGTATCCCACTAAGCTCTTCTGGCAGATTTAGCTTGTAGGCTACAGTTCCGACACATTCGATAATCTCGAATGGTCCGATATATCTCGGGCTCAGTTTGCCCTTTTTTCCAAAACGCATCACCCCTTTCCAAGGTAACACCTTAAGTAGTACCTTATCACCTACCTCGAATTTCAGAGGTTTACGCCTTTTATCCGCGTAGCTCTTCTGCCTATCCCTGGAAGCTTTGAGACGATCGCGGATTTGCACAATCTTATCCGTCGTCTCGAGGACTATATCAGGTCCTGACAGTTGGACTTCTCCAACTTCCGCCCAACAAACTGGCGTTCTGCACTTCCTTCCGTACAAGGCCTCGAAAGGCGCGGCTTGGATACTTGAATGATAACTAAAGATTGTTGAAAGCTTTTCCAAAAGTGAGACGTGTATCTAGTATCCCTATCGGAGATAATAGATACCGACACTCCATGGAGAGATACTACCTTATCCACGTACAACTGAGCTAGCTTATCGGAGCTGTGTGTTTCTTTAATAGGCAAGAAATGAGCTGACTTGGTCAGCCTGTCGACTATAACCCAAATAGTATCATTCCCGTGCTTCATCCTTGGTAACTTAGTGATAAAATCCATAGTCACCATTTCCCACTTCCAGGTGGGAAGTTCAGGCTGTTGCAACAAACCTGACGGCTTTTGATGTTCGGCTTTAACTTGTGCACACGTCAGACATTTAGCCACATAAGTGGCTATAGATTTCTTCAAACCTACCCACCAATAATTTGCCTTTAAGTCCTGGTACATCTTATCACTGCCTGGGTGGACTGAATATTTCGAACTATGAGCTTCCTGAAGGATCACATCTCTAAGTCCTCCATGGATAGGGACCCAGATTCGACCATTTAATCTAAGGATCCCATCCTTGCCATATGACAATTGATCAGCAGTGATGCCTAACTTCTCATTCAGAAAGTTAGTTTCCAAAACAGCTTCCTTCTGAGCGGCTAACAACTTTTCATTCAAGCTGTTCTTTAGCTCGATGCTTTTGGCATTGATTCTAATAGGCTTAACCCTTTCCTTTCTGCTCAAGGCATCAGCAACAACATTTGCTTTGCCTGGATGGTAGCGAATTTCGCAATCATAATCATTTAATGTCTCCATCCAACGACGCTGCCTCATGTTAAGATCTTTCTGATTGAACAAGTGTTGAAGGCTTTCATGATTAGAATAAATGTAGGATTGTTTTCAGACCCGAACGAGTCGATCAGAAGAGTTTTGCTCAATACGAAAGGTGGAAACAGACGTATCAAGGTCAATTCAGCTAGATTATCACTTAAACTGTCGATTTTATTGATATACTGACGTTTTACAGCGAGATGACACTTCGGAAGCACTTCGTTGCTCAACCGGAAAGATTACAAATGATTTCGCTTGGGCATGTATTTATAGGGTTCTGATTTCGCTTGAACAGGCTTCAAGCGGAATCATGTTTCAAACGGTATCAGGTTCAAGCGGAATTACCATATGAGATTTCGCTTGAACTAGACATGTCCATTTCAAGCGGAATTACATAAGGTAATTTCGCTTGAACTTCCCACTTACCCTATATTTGACATTTTCCCGTATTTCGTGCCCTGATCTATCTAAATACATACAAGACTCGATACAAGACGAAGTCGACAGACGCATGCACCAACAGACTCCCCCTCGAATGTTGACGAGTCTTAAAGTGTCGAGTCTTCGCATCTTCAGTCTTTATCAGTCCTATCGATCTCTTTGAAGTATCTGATGCTGTAAGCATCCTCAAATCTCTCTCTTCTCTTTCTTCCAGAATCGCAACCTAGCTCTGTGCTCTTTCCATAGGTGTCTTCAGACTCCCCCTTTCGATATGCTGGGATCGCAGCCTGTCTTGTTAAAATCACAGAGTCCTCAGGTATCGGAACCTGGCTCTCTATCACTCAGATATCCTGCACATTCTCTACCTCACAATAAATTTTCTGATGACCACTTGTAAAATCTACTTCACAAATGATTTAACATTTATAATCTCCGATAAGCCACTTGCAGGAATATCAAACAATCAATTTCTTGAAGATTTATCATTATTCTTTTCAAAATACATAATCTCCCAAACCAATTGTTCATAATATTTAGCACTTGGAAATTTGAAAATCAGCTCTCCAACACCAGTTGTCGAAAATCTTTTTGATTTTTTCAAAATTTATGCTAAAACACACTAAAATCTTTTTGGATTTTTGAATGTAATGAAATGCAGTAAAGAAATATTTACAAACAATATTTTTGTGAGTTCGTGTAAGAGGATCATATCAGTTTATGACAAGTCACAAGTACCGTTGAGCTTAGTTACACATTAAGAATTAAACAATTCACTTAGATTGCCAATATACTGATCCACTTAAATTTTCACACAAATTTCAACTGATTCAGGATATGAATTAGGTGAATTAAGGACTTAAACTCATTCATGTGTCCCACCTCTTGAATATACTCCCGTATCCAGATCCCAATATTCAGTCTTACAGGTGAGTATACCACAGATGATATCTGTAAGGGGTTATAAATTATGAAGAACCGTGAGAGCTCAGGTCAGAACTTCCGTTCAGCAGAGAGATGACGGCTCAACTTTTGGTGTGTCCCCTTTAGAGGATCTTTTTTACAACAGCATTGATTAGCAATTTTATTGTCTCATCATTTTATGCTGAGGGCGGCGCTATATTTCAAGCAAGCAGTAAAGTATTCTCCGAGGACTAGGCCATTGCTTTCGCAAAATCAGAAGTCCCGGGATAATACCCCAGATATCACTGAGTATAAAGACCTAGTATCTCAGAAAGAGGGACCTTTCAAACGAAATTTCAGGGGTTACCTATATATCCAAGTAGTGTTCCCCACGAAATAAGCAAGTTTGAATTTAAGTTTATATCCCGAAAAAGCTTACTAAATGTGTAAAAACCTATCGGCATATCATCAGTGAGACCGTTTAACGCTATTAAATCATTACATTTCTTTAGCATACTGTAACTGTCTACTGATGTACTATCATTTCCTCTTTTAGACACCAAAACTCATTTTAGATTTTTTCATGTTTTTGCCTTTTTCAAATTTTCAAATGTTTTTAGATTTTCTGAAAATTCTTACTCCCCCTAAAATGCAAACACATTTTAGGAAATTTGAAAACAAACTGTACAAGAAAATTAGACAACCGATATCGAATCACTTCAATTCGCCATCCACTTGGCATCAACAATCAGAACTCCCCCTCACAACAAACTATTTTCCCATTGATTTCAAAACACTCAAGTTTGTTTTAATCAAATGGTTTTTCCGGAAAATAAATTTTGTTGATTGATTTTACCATTTGTAGATTAGGGGTTTGATTCATCACATTGTCTTTCAAACACTTGTAGGAAAATGCAAGTACAACTTAATGTCCTTGATTTACCACTTGTAGGTAAAAACCTTTTTCAACCACATGGCTTACCAACCAATAACACATGTAGGTTGAATTCTCAAGATGTCGATACCTACTCCTCACTTACCAACCTGGGAGTTCCGACAAGTCATACTTGTGACCAATTTTCAATTTTTCATACAAACAATATAAGAAAATTGCCGATTCCTGCTCCACGATTACCAACTTGGGAGCTCCGGCAAGTCCAGGATTTTACTGTTCGTAGTAGGTACCATCCCAGTCACAAACCAGGGATGATACTTTACCTTGCTTCTTTGTTTTCTTCTCGTAAAACTCCTTGACTCCCTTGACCTTCCTGTCAACTATTTTTCCAAAAATATTATGAATTTTGGAATTAAAGGCTTTCTCAACATCAAACTCTTCCTTTTCTGAGAAAAATTGGTTTGATATCTCAACTTTACCAATTTTCTTCTTAAAATTTTCAGCCCGAAGTGGTGGAAAATTCACATCATCCACAGTCGGCACTGATTTTTCACATTTTGATTCAATTTGTGGCTCCTCTGACTTTGTGGAATCAGATTCATTGCCAGAAGATAGCTCCTCTGATTTTGACGAACAAGAATCATTGCTAGAACTACCATCAGACTTCTTAACAACCCATTTCTGGTTGTCAAGTTTTGCTCTTTTCTTATAAAACCTGTTTGAACATTCACCAATCTCAAAAGTCGAGTTTTTGAAAATTTTAGTTCTCTCAATTGGTGGTTCAAACTCAATCACTTTCTCTTTCAATTTACGACAAACTCCCTGTTTTGATTGTATTGCCTTGGAACAATTCTTGGCAATATGACCACTTTTTCCACATTTAAAACAGGTTCGAGTTTCCGTCTTCTGATCAACAGTCCTCATCTCTTCTTGCTTCTTCACAAGGAATTCTTTGTTTGACTGCTTTCTGAACAAACTTTCTTTTTCTTCTTCAGTAGATGTACCTGAAACAAATATCATTTTTGATTTAAAGTCTCAAACATATTTTTCATTTTTATGATTTGCTGGAGGAATAAAACCCAATCCCTTCTTTTTGAAATTACCGTTATGGTTTTGTTTCTTTTGAAAACCTGAACCAGAACTGTAACCTTTTTTCTTGTTTAAACGTTGTTGAACTCTTGAGGTGTAAGGACTTGGTTTTTCAGAAAGATTTACATCTTTTATTTCAGAAATATTAATTTCTGTTAGTTTGAAAACCTTTTTAATCATTTCTGGTTTAACACCTCTTATTGGAAATTCATCATCAGAATATAATTTGTCGGAATCATTCAATGTATATGCCACTTTGAATGTTTCATCATTCAAATTAGATTTTGATAGAAGAAATTCTTTATTGTAAACCCTTTTTCCCTGTTTGTCAGTTTGACTCGGAGTGCTGGACTCAGACTTTGACTCTGACATAGACTCCGACTTTAACTCCTCGGATTCATCTTTATCCAACACCTGATAGACCACTTTCTTTATTAACTCGGACTCATGATCAGTGTCAGATGATGTAAACGTGACAACAATATTATCTGGCAAGTTAACTGAAGACTCCGACTCCCACTGTAGATTTGTTGCTTTTTCGACTCTTTCTGAATTTGGATTTCTCGGAGAATATCCATTTTCAAGCGGGGGTGGACACTTGTTGTAACTAACACCTTGTTTCTTACCAGATGTCTTTTCTTTAGTAGCCTTCTTCTTTTCTTTCTTCACATGAGTCTTTTCTTCAGAAACTTTCTGTTCTTCAGTTACTTCATCATCTTCAAATGCCTTCATGCCCTCAACAGTTGGATAAATCATGTCAATGACATAAGAAGTACATGAGTAACTTTTCAACAAACGATTAACTCTTTCAGTTTCAATCCTTTGAGTTTCAAGTTTCTGTTCTAGCACAGCACACTTCTCAATGTAATTGTTCACAACTTTCTGCTTTATCATGAAAGCTCCCTGAAGTATCTTCATGGCCGTTGCTTGTTCTTCACTTGTTTGGTTGTACTGATTCATGGCTTTGTTCAGAACATCATAAGACTCCTTCAGCCTGTTCATGTTGTTCATCAACTCACTGTTCTGCTTCTTTACAGCTTCACAATTTTCACAAATCACCGGACTCTTCTTTGCATCAACTTTTTCATCAATTTTAAACATTGGAACCTCCTTTACCTTTTGCCTTATCACTAGAACATCCTCATCATCACTACTAACCGGTGTTTTGACCTTTTTCTTTTTAGCTTTATCGTCATCACTATCACTTTCTTCCAATAGTTTAAAATGAGCTGCCAATCTTCTTGCATGATACTCACGATCATCGTCACTATCCTCTTCAACTCGAGCGACACAAGCTTTGTGATTTGTAGTTTTATTTGGATCAAAATCATCCCAACTAAAACCTTCCCAGTTAAATCCTTCCGGTAGCTTTTCATCATCTTGGTTAATCAGGCATGCTTTGTTATCAGCTGAGATATAATTGTCCCAACTGAATCCTTTAGTTGGCTCTTTGTCATCCTGATTCACCATACAAGCTCTCTTTGAAGACTCCTCTATCACTTTCCTTCCATGTGCCACTTGTGGTTCTTGTTGTTGTTGTGCAACTTGATGATAGATGGCCTTTCGATAGTAATCATTGTTGTTGTTAAACGGATTTTGAGCTCCACTTGCTTCGCAGTTTTTGCACTCCCTCTTGAAGTGTCCTTTTTCCCTGCAACGAAAACAAGTGACTTTAGATTTATCAAAACCTAAAGTAGAAATATTAGCTTCACGTAAATCATCTCTTCCTGTGATCTGCTTAAATTTTTCAGCTCGTCTTAACACACTTGCTAAACACCACTTTATGTCCATCAATTCCATCTCTTCAGCATCTATTTGATCGTAATCCTCTTTTGTCAACATTGGATTCCCGATCCGACCTGCAACAAAACTACCATAGGATTCCAGCACAGTTCCTAGCAAATACATGTGACTCTTAGCAATTTCTGCTGAATAATCCTCATCATTCTCCAGATTTAGAACAATATTGCATTGTAGCTTCTTCCCATTCTTGGTTGCTGAAATATTCGGATCAAATGATGGATATGATGAAAAACTTGTGTTGTTGTTTGATCCTTTAGAAGAACTTCCTGATGAACTCTTTGCATTGAATGCAGTCTCAATCTTCGGTGACAGGTTGGTGGATTTATCACTGACACCACCTTTGTAGTAAAGACCAATGTCTTGTTCACCGTCAAAATCTTTCATTCTTTAAAGCTTTCTCTGTTCCATTTCCTGAGCCTCAATCTTTTCAATAAACTTGCTCAGTGTCAAATTCCTAAAACCTTTCTTGTTTCTCAACATCATGAGATATGTACCCCAAGTTTCATATGGTAAAGCATCAGCTAATTTGTCAATCAACTCTTCATTATCTTTCTCGATGCTCAATCTCTTCATGTTAGCTAGCAAATTGCAGTATCTTTTAATGATTTGCTTTGTGCTTTCATTTTTCAGCCCACGAAACAGATCAAATTCTTTCTTTATAAGCGACTTTTTGTTCTTGACCATCTCTTGACTACCAACAAACTTTGATCTTAAAGCTTTCCAAATTGAATAAGAAGTTCTATTATGTTGCAATAGAACCAAGATATCCTCTTTCACAGCTTGTTGTAGAAGACTTAGCATCATTTTCTCATCTTTGTATTTCTTTCTATCTACAGCACTAAGGTCTTTAATTGCAACCTCCTCTTCGTCATCATTTGTCGGTCTAATATATTTCGTCTCAACGCATTCCCAAGCATCTAAGTTGTTTGCTTGAACCCAATTTTCAAAACGTCATTCCCAACCCTTATACTCCTCGATGTTCATGAGTTTAGGCGGTTTTTGCATAGTCCCTGTTTCATTTTCCAACATCGTATTCTGTGCCAGGGTGATTGGAGTAACCGGAGTAGCGAATGCGTTATAAAATTCCTCGTCCATGTTTCGGATTTTCAAAGTTCACAAAACAGGTTGTTCAAACGAAATTACAAATTCCAAACGGAATCCTCTTCAAGCGGAATCAAACAGTTCAAACGAAATCTCCTTCAAGCGAGATACCCTCTGAAGCGAAATTACCAAGTTCAAGCGATATCACTAATTTCGATTGAACACACACCTCATTCAAGCGGAATCACACTTTTGAAGCGAAATTAGTACGTTTCAAACGAGATCACTCAAGCGGAAATACCAACTAAAGCGGAATCACTAATTCCGTATGAACTGTTCAAGCGGAATCACCTCTCTGAAACGGAATAGTAAGATTCAAGCGGAATTAACCAACTAATTTCGTTTGAAATGCTGCTGATGTCATTAATCTCAAGCTGTTTTCAAGCGGAATTATGAAAATTACCAGTTTTAGATCGATTTTAGGCCTGAAACTTTCAAGGGTTTGTTAAAACACTAATGCGCACATGCTGTGAGAATTTTAGCCGATTTTAACCGTGAAAAGTTGTAATTTTTGAAAAAGAAGGTGTAGAAATCAGAAATTTCAGCTGAATTGGTATGAACTCTTCTTCCTGAGCTCTGATACCACTTGTAGGATCGTTTTCAGACCCGAACGAGTCGATCAGAAGAGTTTTGCTCAATACGAAAGGTGGAAACAGACGTATCAAGGTCAATTCAGCTAGATTATCACTTAGACTGTTGATTTTATTGATATACTGATGTTTTACAGCGAGATGACACTTCGGCAGCACTTCGTTGCTCAACCGGAAAGATTACAAATGATTTCGCTTGGGCATGGATTTATAGGGTTCTGATTTCGCTTGAACAGGCTTCAAGCGGAATCATGTTTCAAACGGTATCAGGTTCAAGCGGAATTACCATATGAGATTTCGCTTGAACTAGACATGTCCATTTCAAGCGGAATTACATAAGGTAATTTCGCTTGAACTTCCCACTTACCCTATATTTGACATTTTCCCGTATTTCGTGCCCTGATCTATCTAAATACATACAAGACTCGATACAAGACGAAGTCGACAGACGCATGCACCAACAATAAATCACACACTTGGTTCGATATAAATAATGCCTCCAAATTTTTAGTGCAAATACAACGGCACACAATTCCAAATCATGGGTGGTGTAGTTCTTTTCATGCACCTTTAATTGACGTGAGGCATAGGCAATGACCTTGCCTCTCTGCATGAGCACACAACCCATACCGGTGTGCGATGCGTCGCAGTACACAACAAACTCTTCAATCCCTTCTGGCAATGTCAACACAGAAGCATTGCTTAACTTCTGTTTAAGAATCTCAAAAGATTCTTGTTGCTTGGGACCCCAAACGAACTTTATATTCTTACGAGTCAACGAAGTCAAAGGTGCAGCAATCCTTGAAAAGTTTTCAATGAAACGCCTATAGTATCCTGCTAGATCCAAGAAGCTGCGAATCTCTGTAGGTGTTTTAGGCGCTTGCCAATTCATAATCACTTCAATCTTAGCGGGATCCACCTGGATACCACGCTCGCTTACTACATGTCCAAGGAACTGGACTTCACGACGCCAAAACTCACATTTAGAAAACTTGGCGTAGAGCTTCTCTTGCTGCAGAAGTTCTAGAATACATCGGAGATGTTTTTCGTGATCAGCTTAGTTCTTCGAATAAATAAGTATGTCATCAATAAAAACAGTGACAAACTTGTCCAGGTAAGGTTTGCAAACGCGATTCATGAGATCCATGAATGCTGCAGGTGCATTAGTGGGCCCAAAAGGCATCACTAAGAACTCATAGTGGCCATATCGAGTTCTAAATGCAGTCTTATGCACATCTTCGGTTCTAACCTTCAGCTGATGGTAACCTGACCTCAAGTCGATCTTTGAAAAGTAGCTTGCCCCTTGAAGTTGATCGAATAGATCATCGATCCTGGGCAACGGATACCTGTTCTTGATTGTAACCTTGTTCAACTCGCGATAATCAATGCATAGGCGCATTGATCCATCCTTTTTCTTCACAAATAGAATCGGCGCTCCCTAAGGGGATGAGCTAGGTCGAATAAAACCCTTTGCCAACAAATCATCCAACTGTGTTCTTAATTCCTTCATCTCTGTCGGTGCCAACCTATAAGGAGCTCGTGCTACAGGGGCTGCTCCTAGAATGATATCGATCCTAAATTCCACTTGTCTATCTGGGGGTAAACCAGGTAACTCTTCAGGAAAAACGTCTGGATATTCAGAAATAACAGGAATGTCTTCAATCTTGGGCTTTGGCTCATCAATAGTTACCTGTGTCATGTAGATGACACAACCTTTCTTCAAACACTTTGATGCTTTAAGCACAGACACTTGATTAGGCAATCCGTACTGCGTATCTCCTTGAATTGTTAATGGCTCACCATAAGGAGTCTTGATAACCACTTGCTTGTTATCACATACAATCTGGGCTTGGTTATGAGACAACCAATCCATGCCTATCACTTTGTCGAATCCTGCCAATTTCAACGGAAGCAAGGATAGCGGAAAAGAGTGATTCCTAATGGATATAAAACATCCATCTAATACTGTTGAAGCAGTCTCTATGGTACCATCGGCCAATTCTACCTCATATTTTATGCTTAGAGTTTTAACAGGCAGATTTAATAATTTACAAAATTTATTGTCTACAAACGATTTATCTGCACCCGAATCAAACAAAACTCTAGCATATACATCATTGATAAGGAATGTACCTGTTATAACATTATCATTCTGTACCGCTTCCTGCGCATTCATCTGAAAGACTCGAGCATTAGTCTTTTTAGCCTCTTCAGGCTTCTGTGCAAATTTTGGGCAATTGGTTTTGATGTGCCATTTCTCGTTACAATTGTAATAAGTCGCGTTCTTTAACTCCTTGCATTCTAAAGTCTTGTGACCCTTGGTCTTTGCAAATCCCACAAAGTTTAGCATGGGGGTCGATTGTACACTTTCCAGAATGATGCTTTCTGCAGTTCCTGCACTTGGGTCTGTTATCAGACTGAATCGAGTTTTTCTTAAACTCGGAACCCTTCTTATGCTCAGAATTCCCCTTTTTCTTCTTGTCTGAATGATGAGAGCTTTCCTCTTCCCTTTTCCTTTTTCACTCATCAGAAGTCTTAACATACTTATTCCTGATAGCATCTAATGTGAGGGATAAGGATAAGTCCACCACGGACCTATATGTGGTAGGCCTGGATGCTTTGACATTTCCTTTGATCTCTGGTGCTAGGCCTCCAATAAAACGCGCTATGCGTTTAGGTTCAGGGGTGACTAAGTAGGGAACCAGGCGAGACATGGTATTGAAACTTGTCACATATGCCTGACAATCTAAATTCTTCATGACCAGAGTCAAGAAGTCTGTTTCTATCTTTTCTACCTCATGCTGAGGACAGAAGTTTTCCTTAATCAATGCCACAAATTGTTCCCAAGACAAATTATAAAGCGGGATCTTCCCCGTGGCTTGGATCAATGATCTCCACCATGCCAACGCCTCTCCTTTAAACGATTGCGAAACAAACTTCACAATATCTTGTTCCACACAACCACTGATATCTACTACTGTATCCATCTCATCGAGCCATGTCATACAATCAATGCCTCCTTTTTATCCTGTAAAGTCCCTTGGCTTGCAAGAGACAAAGTATTTATAAGAACAGGTTTTGGCACGTGGCTCCTGATTAAGCACAATTCGTTTGGATGGTATACTTCTCTTATTTGACGAATGATGAGAATCGTCCTTATGAGACGTATGTGTCTTGGAAGATGGTTTTGTATGAGGTACAGATTGGGTCCTACTACGAGTACCACTTGATTCTTTGAACTGTCTGTCCATGGCTCGAGTGACATCATTATCTATCATTGCTTGTAAATCTGCAGCCGCTATATTCATTCTTGTATTGTCATTCCTCATATTGGGATGACTGTTAACTTCGTCTGATTCAGGCATGCTGAAAATAGTTGATAATAATTTTGTTTAGAAGTCTATTATGGAACCATCATTTTCGATGATTCATTAACTATGGTATAAATAGACCATATTTGGTTAATTTGATAATCAGATTTATTTTAAACTTTTCATTATAGTTAATCCAGTTATAGATTATTAGGGATATTAAAATGGCACAAAAAGGCCTTGTCACAGGGACAATTTTGAATTTATGAGCCATGATCTTATTGGATCGAGGCATTAAGGTTTGAACATAGTTCATTACCCTTCTTGACAGAGAGTCGTAGACTACAACCGTCACTTGTCTCAAAGGACAATAAATATTGATTGTAGGCACTTCATCACTAATGGATGTTTATTTTGTAATCATCTTATTGGATGATATAAGCCATGATTTCTAGGTCATTAGGCTGAATCAGGAATTGGAAGAATCCAATATAAGGATGACTGGTGTGATTTTCTCGCACCACACTCGTCAGGAGTGCTAACACATTCTTAGGTGTTAACAACGATTTATTATCTTAAAAAGGTTATACCATCATGGCCATGTCTTAATGACACATAGGCTAGGTTATACCTTTAAGATTTTCTTTCGAGATTTAATGGCAGAACAATCATAAATTGAAATGATATTTTTTTTTGATTTAGGACATATTATATATGTATATGTTTAATGCCAAAGTAAATTTCAAAAAGGAAACTTTTCATAGAAAATCGCAAAATTACAATAATTGCCCTAAACGGGTCTTAAACAAATAAACTCGTCCACGCAGGGACTAAAGAGATAAATATGTCCTTATAGGGACTACTAGAGAAATGAAATACGACAAAAAGAGTTTCTTCTTCGTTTTATTTCTGAAAGTTTTCTCCTTGGTTCACTGTGTGCGGTACGGATACTGAAGGTTTTGGTGGGTAGTCGAAATCTTCCATATTAGGAACCTTTGCAAAAGTAGAATTCAAGGATTCTATGGTTAATGAATAATATGGATCATGAATAGGGTTAGGACTGGTATAGTCCAAGTTTGAAATTCCAATATTTGGAGGTAAGAAATGTGGATCATTTGGGTCCATAGGTATCATCTTCGGAGTGGGAGCCTCAGGGACTGTTGGTATGGACTCCTCCGATGTTGGCTTCTCATTTGAAGTTTCAAAAGTCTTAGGTACAGAATCTGAAATATGGTTAATGGTTTCAACTGGTTTTGTTTTGGGAATGGGTCCAAAAATGTCATTTCTCCATACTGGTCGTACGCTTATTCGAGCCTCAGGGACTGTTGGTATGGACTCCTCCAATGTTAACGCCTTTTTGATAGGCCATTCGTCATGTTGTTGTTGGTGTTGGTGTTGTTGGTGGTGGTGGTGTTGCTGTTGTTGGTGGTGGTGTTGTTGTTGTCGGTGTTGTTGTTGTCGGTGTTGTTGTATCACTGGGATTGTTGAAGGCTCGATTACCTGCTCATATGGGACCGAAAAGTGTAAACAACCATTAGCCCATCGAATCTTGATCTCTTTCCCGACACCTAATCCCTTACTCCGAATAATTTTCCCCCATTTTCCTATCAAGTTGTAGTAATTACCACGCCACCTCAGCTTCATCACATATATCTCCCCTGTATCGACATCGCATGCATTCAAATTCCCTTGCTCTTCACTTCTAAGCAGCTCTCGTTGTTGCGGGGTCCAGTGAACAAGGATATGATCTTCAACCGATCTTCGTGCCAACGGTAGGAAAGGATGATTAGTGTCGACATCAGATAGTGTTAAAACCTTCCTAATAGGCCACTGGTCATGCACCGCAGGTGCGGGAATAACTTGTAACGGTGGTACAGTAATATCTTGCTGCGGGACCGAAAAGTGTAAACAACCGTCAAACCAACGGATTTTTATCACTTGTCCAACGTCAAGTCCTTTGCTACGAACAATTCTACCCCATTTGCCGATAAGATTGTAATAACTCCCACTCCATTTTAGTTTCATTATATAAACATCACTGGTGTCGTCATCTTGAGCATTGATGGGTACTTGCTCTCGGTTGAATAAATGTTCACACTCGGATTGTGTCAAATACACAAGGATGTAAGTCTCGACAGGCTGGCGGGGTAGAGTGAGAAAGGGGTGAGTAATGTCGACATCCGAAAGTGTGAGGGCCTTTCTGATAGGCCAATCATCTTGTACTTGCAACGCACTATTGTGTCTTGAACGCCTCATGCCTGTGACCAATGTAGAAAAAGTATTACAAGAGTCGGATTTTAAAGAAAATAAAAGATACAACAAAAGCATATTGTTAAACGCCAGAGCTTATTAACATAAATGACAACTAATACTTGTCCATTCAGCAGCATAAATCTACAACTTAATAACACAAGAATGGTCTCCATCAGAAAACAAACAAACTGAAAGAGTGGAGAGAAGTAATTAAGGAAAAACCTCAACATGATATATGCCCAAGAAACTCTAAATGAGGCTGCATATGCTTATAACTAAATTACAACCAACCACTCACTACTTAATACGTATGCTTATGGTTATCTATCAAGTATTAACAACTAAACGCTTGGCCTTTATAGATATCCTATGTACATCTTGAAATGCGGTTCAAAAAACAGATCACATGTGCATGATTTTTACTGTTCAGATTGATACACTCACTTATTCACCAATAACATTCAAGAACATATTGGCATCAAAAACATCTTCTGCAATATCCAAAGTTGTTATCATGGGCATTACTGTATAGAGATTGGTCTCTTTATGAACGGAATAACTTATTTCCAACTTATCACGGCTGATATTGACATCCAAAATGTTATCAAAAATCAGTCAAAACACTGATTCTTGAACAAAATTTGGAGCCATCATAAGTACCAATGTAAATGCTCAAGCACACGTCGTCAATATGATTTATACAGAATCTTACGTGCATTTTGCAAAAGGTTCTTTCGTTTCTATTTCGTCATTAATCAGAGCATATGTATCAATACTTACCAAAACTTCCCTTAAATAACAGCAAAACTAGTCTTCTTTTTTAGAAATTCTTACTTTACAACAGGCAGATATATATATATATAACTGGCTAATCAGAAACCCTAAACTACCTACATTAACCAATTAACACAAACTAAACAAAATCCTCTTATTAAACAAGTAGCTTTCAGTATGATCCTCTTAATTTTAATCACACTTGACTAGTAAAAAACTAATTCCTCAAAAACAAAAACAAAAAACATACAACAAAACCTAATCAAGTCAAAGGATTAACTATAAGTAAGTATTAAGCAACAATTTGATAAAATCAATAAGCAGTTGGAAACCTAAATTGATCATCAGTGTAAGTAAAATTAGGAAAATTACCTAAAATTTGTGTGGTACAGAAAAACCCTAGAGAGAGAAAGGATACATAGTAGAGAAATTTGGGGGAATTGTTTGTAGGTGTAAAGGTATAGAAAGAAGATGATAACTGCTAGTGGTGATTAGAGGTGTTGATTGTGTGGTGGTGGTGGTGGTCGTCGGTAATTTGGTGTGGTGAAGGAGGCTGGAGCTCAACTGGCGAAAATGGAGGCCAATTTGCGTCAAGAGTCACAATAATAATAATCCAAAATCCCGTCTACAAATGCTTGTTGACTTTTCTTTAGTATACCTTTATTTCTTTCATCCTTTTTAACTTTAACTAGGGTCATTGCCCGACGCGCGTTGCGCGATTTACATTGTGGTTAGCATATATGATTATAAAGCATTAAAACGTTTTTTTCTTTTGGATTTCTTGCGTCACATGTTTGGTTTCTAGGTTTAATCTTTGTGCTAAAATCTTTATCATGCTTCATTTCTAGGTTTTGTTACTATGAATGGACATTGATCCTAATAACCAATAGAAGAAATGGCAACTTTAGTTTCAAAGGGGTTTTTTTTTCTTGTTGGAGATACTTTATCCATAAAAAAACTCCCAAAGATTTCTAAAGTTGCTACGTTTCACAAAAGTACATACATATTGAATTTGTTTAGTACTTCAAATGGCCCATTAATTCTAAAAGGGCTTCCACAGTTTCTACCCTTCAGGTTATCCAAGATTCGGTTGAAGAAGTCAAAAGCAAGAGTTGTGATCATTGCTCCTTCAAAACCATGAGTTTGAATCGAATAATTTGACCGATACTAAAGTTGTCATTTTGATCCGTAAGTGGGTTTGTAATAGTAAGTTTTACTTAGGCAACACATCTAAATGGCAAACGCGACCTTAAAAGTTGGGATTATACCTTAACTTTCTCGAGATAAGGTTCTGTTTTTATCCAAAGTGATTTAGAAGCAAGCTTTGAGTGATAATCTTCTGGAAACACATAAAGGATGTCACCTTCATCTGAAACCTATTGATATGGTCATAAAAATGAGCAATATAACGGTCTCGTACAGTATCTGGTGTGGCTTATTCATACAAAACAGACATATAATGCAAGTGAATCGTAGAATATTACCAAAGCATCAACAAATCACTACTGGCATAATCATGAAAATGAGAAAATATGAATATCACAAATCACGCATTCAATCTGATTCCTAAATCAATTGCAACTTCTATTAGTAGGCCAATAAATACCTTAATCAACAACACACAAGACACATCCAAAATCTGATAACATCTAAATACAAAATTGGTCCATCCCATTCTTTAAAATCAGTATAACAAAACTCAATTTACAAATCCCATTTATATTCAGGTGAGCAACACAGTTCAAACAAAAACAATCATTAATTCACACAACAGAAACCTCCAAATCAAAGATTATAAGATCATGATTATACCTCACAAACATTCATTAAATCAAAGCAAATTGAGACCCGAACATGAACGGAGTAGAACCACTAACCTGAAACAGCGACCACCGCCACCGCCGTCGTCATCTCCGACGGCTACAGTCGCCGTCGTGAACATCCACCGCCACAGCCGTCGCCGCGGCGGCGCCGAAACCCTTCGCCGTCTCTCTCTCTCTTCTACTCCTTCTCTCCGATCTCCTTCTCGTTCTACTTATTCATTAGACTTGTCACGTGTCCCATGATACTATTGCCGGAGATGGTTGGTGGAACGGTGATGGTGGGTTGGGGGTATCTCAGGTGGAGAAGATGAAAGGGGCTGATGAGTTGATGAGGTGTATGTGTTTTGGGATGATGATGGAAGATGGGTAATGGAATGACCATAACACCCTTACTATTCATAAGGTTTGTCTATTAATATATAGGATAATTAATAATATTATTGCCACCAATAACTCTACTATTTTACTTCATACCAATACTAGCTTCTAACGTATTACACGAGTTGTATAAATTTAATTTATATAAGAAATAATAAAAAAGATATATATCTTTAAAAACTTGTCTATTGCACATGTTGGATAAAATATAATGTCATATGTGAACACAAATAGTCATCAAGATTTATCTTTTAAAAATGAACATTGATATACTATTTACTTATTATAACATTTTATTTTATTTTTATTTTGTATAAATGTAATTTTGTATAATAGATAATAATAATAAAACATATCTTTAAAAAGAACTCGTATATTGCATGTATTGAATAAAATATAATGTCATATGTTAACACATACAGTCGTCAAGATTTATTTTTTTTAAAATGAACTTTGATGTACTGTTTACTTATTAGAACATTTTACTTTGTTTTTTTTTTATTTATGATTAGGTTAAAAACACATGTATTTAATGGGGTTGAATCCCGTTTTTATTATACATTCAAATTATGAGATACAATTATTTTAAATAGTTTTATGCACCTTCATGCTTGTTTATTTATTTTATTCATAAAACACTCGTCTTAAATTTGTATTCAAGAGAGTTTACGGTACAAAAAGGTGGAGATCAATCCCCTCGTTTTTATATATTTCATCATTTTTATGAATTATACTGTAAAATCGAGAATTAAATTCTCTTTGAATGGAGTATAGAAATTGTTATATTTAAAAATGGTGTTATTTCTACATGTTGATGCAATGTGCGATAAATGATGGGTTTAATTATAATTGTACGCCTACCCTTATAATGATGCGTCTAAAAACACTTACAATTTGATAGAAGCATATGTTTCACACCCCAACCGATGGCGGAATCATCGGGGCGCGGCACTAGGCGAATCAGATTGCTCAAGAGAATCCATAACAACTAATAGCGACAATATTTATTACATATGTTATCCCATACTAATAAACAATACAATCACACAAGTTATCACAGATTTTCTGTTCTCTCGAACAATACAAATCCGACAACCTAGATTTTTAGGTGAGTTTCTAGACTTCCTAGCTTGATTTGATGTAGGCTGCGATCTAAACCTGCGACATACGTTAAAACAACGTCAATACAAAAGTATTGGCGAGTATACAAGTTTTGATAGTAGCGAAAATAGATAAAAAGTGCTGCGAATTACCACATACATAAACGAGATACACCAAACATACATACAAGACAGATACTACCAGCTAAGTCACTCGAGCTGCGATTGCGATTGCTATTCATCCTAACTAGACCTAGAGGTGTACAAAAAAACCGGTTTTAGAACCGAAACCGGGAAAAAAACCGAAACCGGTTTTTTTAACCGGTTTTTTATAACCGAACCGCTGGTTATAGACCGGTTAGGATTCTTGGTATGAAAAAATGGTTATTAACCGAAACCTGTTTTAAAAAAACCGGTTAAAAACCGATCCCAACCGGTTACACCGGTTATTTTTTTGGACTTGAAAAACTGGTTAGTAACTGAAACCGGTTATTAAAAAAACTGGTTTTCATTTTGGATGTAAAAACCCGGTTCGGTTAATAACCGAAACCGGTTTTTGAAATCCCTCAAGGTTGCGGCCCCGTGCGGCAGTGCTGGGTAAGCTAACCATACCAGTTGCAATTTGCGCAATAGCGAAGGTTAGCTTCTGGTGGGTGATGATACGTACACGTGAGACACAGGGGATGAGTTCCGTTGTAGGGGCGCTTCGAGTGAACTGGAACTGCTTGAAGAGGTTCTAGCTGCGATAGTCCAGTTGTTGAAGAGTTCGGGCTCGAGGTCTTTCGTTTGCGGCTGGGCTGGGCTTCTTGAGGCGGTGTGTTGTCATCGGAGGGTTCGTCTGAGGACTCAAAGAATCGTCAGAAGGATTTTCAGAAGAATCGTCGGAGGAATCGATGACGATTGCTTGATGAGCTTGTTTGACAGGCTTCTTGGAGAATAATCCATCCAAGACTCGTTTGTCGTTGATCTCTGCGGCCAAGCGGTAGGTTTCTTTGATGGTAGCAGGTCTTGCAGCTTCGACAAAATCGCCCACACACTCAGGCAAGCCGCGAATGTACTTCGCGATGGCTTTTTCTAGAGTGTCAACTTGACTTGGGCAGATAATGCTCAGCTGTTTGAACCTTGTAGTGTAGCCAGCATTGTCACCTTCATTTTGCTCGATTTTCCAAAATTCGTCTTCTAGCTTCTGGACTTCGTGGGGAGGGCAGTACTCTTTCTTCATGAGCTCTTTTAGCTCATCCCAAGAGAGAGCATAAGCTGCGGAGATTCCACGTTTGTTACGTTCGCCTGTCCACCAGTCGAGTGCTCGCGATTGAAATACTCCGGTAGCGCAAGTAGTACGGTAGCTATCGGGACACCCGCTCTGACGAAGGGCAACTTCGATAGAATCGAACCACTGAAGCAGCTGGGAGACACCTCCTTCACCCGTGAACTCCATCGGGTCACATGCTCTGAAGTGTTTGTAGAGGAAAGCGGATTGCGGCGCTTCCGTCTTGGAGTCTTCCGAGATTCGAGAGTTGCTGAGAGAGTGCACTTAAGTGACAATTTGAGGAATGACCTTGGCCACTTCCCTAGCCACTAGTGAGGCAATCCTCTTGTCGTCACTTCGTTTGGCTCTTCTCCTAGCTGTTCGTCTCAAGGTAAAGTCGTTTGAAGACATCTAGACAGAGATAGATTGGGAGATGGATTCGATCATAATGATTTTTGAGTTTTGCAATGCGATTGAGCGCGATCAAAACTTGATGCGGTAATATAGTAATATTCACATAGGAGCCACATAGGAGACACAAGATTCCTAAGTTCTCACACAATGATTTGGTTGTATGTATATAGACAGTGGTAGTTTATACTTATACACATACATGACAATGTAGAATACGCGAGGGCGCGTCGAGGTGAGGGAGCGAGAGCGAGAAATTAGGCGTTAGTTTCGTTGCGATCGTTCGGTTTTCATTTTAGATTGCGACGGCTGTGCGAGTTGTGCGTTTGTAAAACAGGGAGCGAAAATCGATGAATCGATAAAGCATAAAGTTTTAAATTGTAAACCCATAAGCGTAAATAAGTTCGGTAACGCGTAAAATCGGCGAATCGTAAGCTAGAAAAATAGATAGAGTGCCTCGGGTGTTTAGGCGTCGACTACCCAAGGTAATCCGACTATACCCAACAAGTTCGTGCATGGGCGTTGCCTTAGAAGACTTATGTTTCCACTGGGATGCAGCTCATGGCATTCGTCCTCCTAGTCACCGCGTAGCTCGAGTCATCGTTACAGTCGGGTCCTTGGTGAGAGCTTTTGAAAACCCTTTTATAGAGTGGAACAGTTTATTAAGATACGGGTTTCACCCCTGACTTAATAAAACTTTGTTCCTTGTTGTGCTCTTCGAATAAATTCGAGAGTTCCACTAGATTTTGAAATGGAGATTCTCGTCGAGATATGGGTGTCACTCCTAACTCAACGAAAGGTTCTCGTGCTAGAAAAATAATGCGCTGAGTGAGCAATCTTATCGAGAGTTCTTGGTTTTCACACCTGATCTCGACTGGATCAATCGGTTGTGTTATGCGAGTATTTTTGAAAACGTGTGTATTGTGCCAGCCTTAGGAAAGACTAAATAATATTCCAGCCTTAGGAAAGGCTCTTCGTGCGAAGCTGTAGTATGCGGTGTTCACACGAAGTTGATTTTTTTGCGGATTCAAACGAGAGCAACAAAAGTAGACTTGTACTAGCCCCTACTGGGTTCGCACGAAGTCTGGTCTGTTGGTACTTAGACTATAGACTAGGTCAATTCTAAGACGTCGACCCAGACTAGGTCGAGTCAGAAAATTTTACCTAATTCCTTATAGTTATGGCTCTGATACCAATCTTTCACACCCCAACCGATGGCGGAATCATCGGGGCACGGCACTAGGCGAATCAGATTGCTCAAGAGAATCCATAACAACTAATAGCGACAATATTTATTACATTGGTTATCCCATACTAACAAACAATACAATCACACAAGTTATCACAGATTTTATGTTCTCTCGAACAATACAAATCCGACAACCTAGATTTTTAGGTGAGTTTCTAGACTTCCTTGCTTGATTTGATGTAGACTGCGATCTAAACCTGCAACATACGTTAAAACAACGTCAATACAAAAGTATTGGCGAGTATACAAGTTTTGATAGTAGGGAAAATAGATAAAAAGTGTTGCGAATTACCACATACATAAACGAGATACACCAAACATACATACAAGACAGATACTACCAGCTAAGTCACTCGAGCTGCGATTGCAATTGCTATTCATCCTAACTAGACCCCCTCAGGTGCTATAATACTATACTAGTTATGGCGGGACCTCGGGAGTAAAAGTCCTAGCATGTATGTAACTAGCATCACGTGTAAATATGTAATTCAGTCATTTGCAAGTGATAAATAATTTAAGCATTTGATTAGATTGATTTGATAAAACGTATGTTACACCCAAAGCGCGATAAAAAGGGTTCGAGTACACTCACAGTGATGGAAAAGGATTGAAGGGAGCGCTAGCGTTATTAGCCTGAACAGTTAACGATAGCGTAAGCGAAGAGCGGTGCGTAAAATGGTGAAAAGTGACCAAGTGTCGAATGGTAATCCGATCGGATGGTCACTCGATCGGATGTCAATCCGTTCGGATGGTCATCCGATCGGATGGCCATTCGATTGGATTGACATTCAGTTGGTAAGGATGTGTTTGCGTATGATGGCTTTGAAGTTTTCGTTGTAGCATTTTGAAAATGGCGAAGTATCTCTACCCTTCAGGTCGTTCGATCGAACGGCAGTTCGATCGGATAGCGATCCGATTGGCAAGACACTTAGTGAGAACAAGTTCACAGCAGGATGGCTACTTGATCGGATGGAAATTCGATCAGATAGCAATCCGTTGGAAGCCTTTGTTCTTTGAGAAATTGAAAATGTTTAAGTGTTGAAAGTTCAAGTGCAGTTCGATCGGATGGCAATCCGATCAGATGGCAATCTGATCAGATGGCAATCCGATAGAATCATGTTTGAAAATTGTTAAGTGTTAAATCCTCAAGTGCAATCCGATCCATCCGATCGGACGGCAATCCGTCCCAACGAATCCAATCGTTTTGTACTTGATTATTATTTTTTGAAAGTTTGCGATGTGTTCGAGACGGTTTGACAACGTGCTAATCAACAGAAACCCCGTCTCAACCCAAGTGATTCGATTGAACAGGAATCACCCTAGTCCGATCCGTTAACTGTTCGAGACGGTTGTTCATGCTCAACCCGAAATCAGTTGTCCCTTGGATAGAATTCAGATCTTGGACCAACACATCACTAAGATAGAGTAGAAGGTCGGAACGAGCTCCGATTCTATCGGTTTTGGAGTGCATTGAGTGTAAAAGAGTTGAAAGAAAGTTAGAAAACCATCTTTCAATACTTTCTACCTTGAAAATGTTTAGATCTATGCAAAATCATTGTTTATTCATGTGGAAATCTTTCAGATCTAAGTTGTTCTTGGTGGAATGAGGCCAAACCTTGAAGTTCATAAGAACTCCATGATGACATCATCCTAGAACACCTCAAATCCATTGGTTTCACGGTTAAAAGTTAAGATTCAAGGTGAAAATGATGAAGAAGTGTGTGTAGATCATAGAAGTACAAGATTTGGGGTGAAAACTTACAAGAATCGCGAGGAATCGAGCGGAATAGGGTCTGGAGTGTGCTGGTCGAATGAGAGCTGTCACATCACTGTTTAAGTGATGTGACAAGTTCTATTTATAGGTGGAGAGGGGAGAAGGTGATAGAGTGCCATGGATCGGATGGCAATCCGATCGGATGGTCACCCGATCGGATGGCCATCCGATCGAACGGTCATTCGATCGGTGGTCTCTGGCGAATTGTGTTTCGACGTTTCGTTTTGTTCGTTAAACATTGCGATAGTTTGGTTACACATTTTCATACACACATTCATATATTTTCTATAATTAATCACAAAGGGTCGTATAAATATTCATATTTCCAAATTTGCGTTGCGATAACCGAGTTCCGTTTCGAATATGCGTTGTGTTGCGACGTATCACGGCTATCGAGGAGGGTAGAATAGGTCCTCTCTCAACGTCATCGTGAGCGTTAGTGTGTGCGATGCGATGAGTTGTAGCGATAAAATATACGAGATATTGCGAAAATACTGCGATATAGCGGTATAGTTACATCATGATCTGAGTCTTTGGCGCTAGGCGTAACGAGTATGGCGAGTAGTAACAACGCACAAACGTGCGGGTTGTTACAATATGCCCGACCTAGAATAATTATTTAAGTCTAGTGAAAAAAACAACAATACAATTATTAAGTATATATGAAACGGGAACCTTTGATTCCTAATTTACCATAATTTCAATCACCGAACTCCAAAGTATATATCTCTACTCATAATAAAAATAAACGTTTATGCTTATCTAATTTTTATTTAGAGTTATTTATAGAAACAATATTTATTCTTAACTAATTTTTTGTTTAAATTTATTGTTTTTGTTTAAATTTATTATTATTTACTATGATCATAATAAAAACAAACGTTTATTCTTATCGAATTTGTTGTTTAAAATCATTATTATTTAATATAATCAAAACAAACGTTTATCCTTATCTAAATATGTATTCTTATCTAATATTTTGTGTAAAATTATTAGTATATAATATAAGAGATAAATAGAAAAATAAGGTGAGAAAGCACCAGTGACACGTGTCCAAATTTTTATTTATTTATTAGTACAGGATTTTAAATTATTGGGTAAATTACACTTTTCGTCCTTTATGCTTGTATCGGATTGCAATGGATACCCTTTAACTTCAATAATTACAGTCATAATCCTTTATACACTAAACACATTGCACCTTAGGTCCTTTGGCCCTAACCCAATTAAGTTTTTTAGTTAACTTTGATCACATAAGGGTAATATAGTCTTTTTACCGGTTTATTTAAAATTATTATAGTAAATAAAACAAAAATATCTTTTAAAGATCAATATACATACACACATCTATTTATATAAACAGAATTTTCTCTTCCCCATCTCTCTTTTCCACCATCACCATTATCTACCCCACCCACCACCACCTCCCGCCACCACCAACCCATACGACACCACCAACCCACTTTTCATCTTTCACTATTTTGAAACCTGCTCATAAAGAAAGTATTATGAATTTTGACTCTTCAAAACCCACATCCCAGCAAATCAAAAACTCTAAATCAAGAATCAAGAAAACAAAACAAAACTAGATTTTTTTTCGCCGCATAAAACGGATCCAATCAGATCTGTAACAGTTTAAATTTTAAATAAAGGTGTCATCTTCTTCAATCAGATCCCAATCCAAACCCTTGATGTTTTTAACATCAAATTCAAGTTACACGAACATCAAATTCAATCCAAACCCTTGGGGGTTTTGATCCTCTTAGAAACCCGAATTGGATGATATATAAATCTCATACCGGTTGCGAGTGAGAAGCGACGAGGACGAACTTCCAGCGATTCCGGCGTGTGTCTATTCTCCGATGAGACTTTGCAGCGGCGGTGGCAACAAGTTCTTGATGGCACACCCATTTCATCTTCGTCGGAAATCTTCACTTTGCGGCGGCGGCGACAGCAAGTCCGGTGTGGTGGTTGAGAAGATGGTGGTGGTTTCTGGCAGTGGAGGTGGCACTCATGGTTGCTGGAGGCTAGCAGAGGTGAATATTTGGTGGTGGGCTGCACTTGGATTATGATGTGCAGAAGATGGTGGTGGTTTCTTGATGATTTATCTGTGTTTTTTACTTTTTGTTTTTTCATTAAGTTAGTTTTTGATTTATTTATAATTTATAAATATACTTTAAAATAAAAGAATATGGTAAAATGACTCAAATACCCCCATGTGCCTTGCACATGATGAAACTTAACTGATAATTTTAACCAGGTTAATGTTAAAGGACCTAACGTGTAATGAGTCTTTCAAATAAAGGACTGACTATAATTATTGAAGTTAAAGGTCATCCATTGCAAATCGCTACAAACATAAAGGACGAAAAGTGTAATTTACCCTAAATTATTTCTCTCGCTCAGATTTGAACTTGACACCTCCCCTCACTGAAAGGCATGGCCTATACCACTTGTTGATATCTTCTTGAGCATATTTTTTTTTTGCTTGTTATATGAAGTGCGGTATTGTACATGTACAATAATGAACTGAACCGATACCAACTGAATGTCCGCCACAACACGCATGGAGTTCACTAGTTGTTATATTTTGTAACGGGTTATATATATATATATATATATATATATATATATATATATATATATATATATTAAAGATCCTGTATAAAGGGCTCAAAGTGGGAGAAGTGTAAGAAATATTGTGAAGATGACATGTGTCCTTAATCTAAATTAATTCAAAAGGGTAAACAAGTAATTTTCTCATTGATTCAATTAATTGATAATCTTCCATAACCGACACCCTTTATTATAGGAATACGAATTTGTATTTTTTAAGATGCATTGAGATTATGTGAGTTATCGTTCATCAATTATAATTTTTGAAGATTAAAATGAATGAAGGTTTTATAGAGTGTTATATAGTGATTATTGCAGAATGATGGTTTTTATACAGTGTTATATAGTGTTATAGTGTTATATTTTATGGTAGCAGTTCTATGATGGATGCATAGTGTTATATTTTCTGGTAGGAGTTACATGTTTCTAGATTCGTAGAATAAGGATGAACAAGGATCGCTGGAATTTAGGAGAGGTTACCTTATTTGAAACATATAAAAAGACACTATTACCCCTACAATTTTCAAATCAGGCCAAATAATTAAAACACAATTTACAATTTGGTCCCTATTGATCTTAACCATTAGATCAAAGATCTAATTGTTTAAAACACTTCTTATACCTCTCATACTTTAGGCCCTTTTTACACTATCCTTATATATATATATATATATATATATATATATATACAAATATATAAAGTGTATCGTACAATATGCCTTAACGTACGTTCCGTACACGATGGCAAAATCACACGTTATGTTATAAAAAAATGAAAATAGCATGTTTCAAAAAAAACTGAAAATCGCATGTACATAGAAAAGGGAAATCGCATGTTCCAAAAAATTTCAAAATCACATGTACATAAAAAAAGTGAAATCGCATGTAAAAAATGAAAGTCGCATGTTATAAACCAAATTTCGCATGTTGATACTGAATATCGTAGCAGCGTACGTCAGGGCCGTCTATCAGGGGGTGCAGGAGGTGCCTGCGATCAGGGCCCAAATCAGTATAGAGCCTGGAAAATTTTTAAAAATTATATATATATATATTGAATGTTTGTATAAATAAGGGTCTGTTTAAAGTTTCAAAAAATGGCCCAATTAACAAGCTTAGGTGACTAGTCTAAACAAAAATAAAGGCATGTATACGGAGTTGAAGTTGATTAATACATTTTTACCGAGACGCATTGACAACCCTTTTGACGTTTTAGACTATATCTTCCAACGCAGTACAACTTATCCTAATGCTATAAATGCATATAAAGTGTTGTTGACAATTCCGGTAACCGTGGCATCGGCAAAAAGAAGTTTCTCAAAGTTGAAGTTGTTGAAGACCTATTTACGTTCTACAATGTCACAAGAAAGGCTAAACGGGTTGGTGACAATTTCTATTGAAAGTGAAATATTAGATACTATGGATTACAAGGAGTTGATCGAGGGCTTTGCTTCAAAAAACGCTAGAAGAACCACATTGTTCGCTTAGCAAGTAGGTTCGATAATTTGATCATTTTTGCTACACTATTTTTGTTAATTTGTTTTATCTATTTCATAACAATTATCGTAGTATTATGGGTTTTTAGTATTTATATATTTGATTGAATGATTTATGAGTTTATCTTATATGAAGATTTGCGAATAGGGCCCAAATTTTTTATCTCGAACAAGGCCAATTTTTTTTTTTTTTTTGTGATTTTCGGTTTATGGTAGCAGTTCTATGATGGATGTATAGTGTTATATAGTGTTATATTTTCTGGTAGCACTTACATGTTTCTAGATTCGTAGAATAAGGATCGCTGGAATTTAGGAGAAGGATCGCTGGAATTTAGGAGAGTTTACCTTATTTGAAACATATAAAAAGACAATATTACCCCTACAATTTTCAAATCAGCACAAGTAATTAAAATACAATTTACAATTTGGTCCCTGTTGATCTCAACCATTAGATCAAAGATCTAATGGTTTAAAACACTTCTCACACTTAGGCCCTTTTTACACTATCCTTATATATATATATATATATATATATATATATATATATAAAGTGTATCGTACAATATGCCTTAACGTACGTTGCGTACGAGATGGCAAAATCACACGTTATGTTATAAAAAACTGAAAATCGCATGTTTAAAAAAAACTGAAAATCGCATGTACATAGAAAAGGGAAATCGCATGTTCCAAAAAAAATTCAAAATCGCATGTACATAAAAAAGTGAAATCGCATGTAAAAAAATGAAAGTCGCATGTTATAAACCAAATTTCGCATGTTGATACTGAATATCGTACGCAGCGTACGTTAAGGCATTTTGTACAATAACTGGCCTATATATATATGTGTGTGTGTGTGTGTCTGTATGTGTGTGTGTATATATGGTGAGATTCTAGAGTGAACACTGTTGTATTTGTGAACCAAGTGAACAATCCTAACCATTCATTTAAAAGATCTAGAGTTATTTTTATCAATGGCAAGATTGTAATTAGAAGATCTAGAGTTTTTTTTATCAATGGCAAGATTGTAATTATAATGTTATAATTTCTCTTTAAAATAAATGACAGGATGGTATTTTCGTCATTTGTAAATTGCATACAATATAATCAAAATCCCTAAAATCTCGCTAGTTTCCTTTTATACAAGATACACAGCTTCTAGTTTATACACATGTGTACAGTCTCTCTAGGATCAGTTTATACAAGATATACAGATGTTAGTTTATACACATGTGTACAGTCTCGCAAACTATCAGTTTATACAAAATACAAAGCTGTTAGTTTATACATCTGTGTATTATAATCAGAAATGGTTACATATGTGTATATTAACAACATATAGTATATGAAGGGGTAAGGTCCTAAAAACCTCGTGTTAAGCACCTGGGACCATACCACCACCTCCGCCTTTTAACCCTCTTTAGACCCTGCGTGGCCGCGCACTGGTCCAACAATGAAAGCTTTGGACAAAAACATCAAATAACACATGTGCGCCTAAGGGAAACTTATGAATCCTTGCTCCTTTCTCCATAATCAGAGAGAAAAATCCCAGTTAGCACTCTCGCTTAAATAATACCCAGACTTGGATATTATTTACTTCAATTGATACCACACGATAAGGAGTCACACCGGATTATGGCTGTAATCTTCTAGAAGACTCAATCGTGCACCACCAGACGGTTATAACCGTCTGGGCCACGTGTCATCATCCCAGGCTCCCTTAAAGTCGTGATGATGGCATGAAATTAGGGAGAAATCTCCACTTGCCCACTTTCCACGTGGCAATACCCCAGCCGTTGATCTGAATAGCGATCCGTGTGCTCTCACGTCGGATTAAGAGAATTAACCGGGGGGGGGGGAATAACCGCTCACGGAGTTAGCACTTTCCGTCAACATTTCAATAACAGGTTTTCCCACCCAAACTCCCGGCTATAAATAGAAGAGTAATTCAGGTATAATCTCCAAGTCACATTCACTTCACTTATACTTTTCTTCTTCATATACCGATACTTATTCTCACGCCGGAGGGTGGTCACGGAGAGAACCCCCATTCTCCCAGTGGCGAGGCTGACGGTGTTTGTTTTGTAGCTATCGAGAAGAAGAGAAGATCTGTCCCTTTGAACCGAACGAGAGAAAAACAACCCTTTTATGCAGAACCTGACCCCCTGGATTATTTGATTCTGGTCATTTAACCAGTGTTTCTTCATTGGCACCCACCGATTTCTCTGTTTCACCCGTTTTTTTCTCGTTTCTGATTCACTCTGTTGTTTCCATTTGAAAATGGAAGAAACTTCAACTCATCGTCAAAATGGCCCTCGGCCAAATTTCGTTAATAATACCCAGGTCGAGGGTATTGTAGAAGAAGCCTCGGATGACAATGGAGTGCAATTCACTAATAATCATCCAAACGAACCTGTCACCCCAGGGGTACAGCCTGAGATCCCTGTAAGCTCAATACTACCCCTAGGAGAGACCCCAATCTCCTGGTATGTCATATCTCAGGGGGCATTGATTGCTGTGTATGCACAACTTTGTGCACAAAATGTTCCTCAAACTCAATCACGAAGACCTGTATCCCGTGCAAGAGCACCATCGGTACCTCATGTTTCTCAACATGACGGACCATCACTAGTCCAGATCGAAGACACTGAAGTCTACTCTAGATCTCAAACGAGATATGAGTATACTCAGACTGAGAATCACAGAAGAGAATACCGGGATGAGTCCCACTCATAGAAGGCCATCAGTTCACACCAGGTTGGGTCCTCAACGGAACACCCACACCAGTGAATATGATCGAACTTACCGTGAAGGAGATAGTGCCAGTGTGTTTAGTCGGTTACAACCGAACTACAACAAATGTAGACCCCGCGCAGTTTACAATCCTGAGGCTGAGCACAATTATGATCTGATCTATCGCCATGCAGAAGCGGCAGAGAATTCCAAATTTATCAGCGAAATTGCTTTGGCTCCATTAGAAAAAGCGAAGCTCCCGTCCAACATAGGCAAGTTAAACGGTATGACGGATCCAGATGACCATTTGCGGGTCTTCACAAGCGCAGGATTGGTGGGAGGCTGTACTCCACCGATGTGGTGTCACCTCTTTGTTCAAACCCTTACAGGCGCCACAAGGCTCTGGTTTGACAACCTACCTGTAGGAAAAATCACGTCATGGGTAGACTTGCGCGAGAAGTTTTTGGTGCACTTCAGCCAGCAAAGGCGATCCATCCGCGACACGATGGATGTAATGAACATCTGGTGCCGTGATGATGAAAGTTTAGAAGACTTCATTACTCGTTATAATAAAGAAGTACTTGAAATAGGGGACGCTCATGAGCACCTGATCTGAGCTCAATTTAAATATGCCGTCAGATGCGACGACATGATAAAAGTGTTGTCTGGAACGGAAGGACTCCCGAAAAGCTGGGAAAAAATAATGGCGGCGGCTAAGGTCTATGCCCAGACTAAGAAAAATCTCAGTACCAACAGGCCGCCACCACCACACAGCCGTCCCACAGATTTAGGCCCGAGCAGCGGGAAAAAATTTAAGAAAGGCTGGCGCGATTCAAGTTCGGGAAACTATTCATCAGAAGATGCACGAGCCACCATCAATAAGCTCGCTGCACAGAGAGAAGCTAAACAAGAAAACAGGGAAAGACAATGGACTCCCATAACTAAAACTCCCTCGGAAGTACTAAGTACGGAGGATTACCAGTTTAAGCCTCCACCACCCATGAAGAACAAGCGCGGACAGGACCCGAGTCAGTATTGTGATTATCACAAGGACAACGGTCATACCACCAATAACTGCATCTCCTTGCGCACTAAGATAGAGAAGGCGCTTAAAAGTGGTGAGCTCATTCACCTATTACAAAACGTGTGCAAGGAGATAAAACAAATCACTCGAGGCGAGGAAGGCCCGAGTAAAAAAGCGAAAAATTAAGCAGCAACTCTATGATCTCCTTGCAGAACGGAACAGACTCTACAGTTTATCAATTCTAAGCAAGAAATAGAATGTAAGTTAAGTCCCGTGTAATTATTTTAATAGACTTTGTACGGCCTCTGCACCTTATCCATGAATAAACAACAAAGTTTCTATTATTTGTGTTTTTTCTTGCAAAGTGCATGCAATTTCTTTTGTTAAGCGCAAAAACATTATGGTAAATATAATACAAGTCTCATGAACGGTCAGTGATTACATCACGCGAGACCATACGTTCACAAATGAGCTTTATACCACCTTCATTCGCCTTACCTAATCAAAGTAATTGTACCCATGCAAAATATTGTAAACCAAAAACACATCACACTATTCTTGGCGCACCAACACGCCTTCATAATTATCAAAATTACACGACAGTGTATTGTTAACGGTTACTTGCGCGGCAGCGCATTAACATAAAAGGGATACACATCCCAAGAAAGCTACAAAATAATTGTTCATACAATTATAAGAGGAAACCTACGCTAAATCTTCGTCCTCATTTTCTTCATCTGGGAAGATTTCCTTCAGTTGCGCCACGTGGTCTTCGGACTGCAATGCAACGTTTATAAGATCCATGACAGGAAGCTGCAAGTTGTTGAATTTTGTTTTCATAGTTGCAAGGGTGGCATCAGTATTAACACCATGAGTAACAGATTTACTAGTGTCCCAATCAACCTTCAAGGCACTAACTACATGGTGCGAGCATTCCGCATATCCCTGAGCATACCCGTCATTTCGTGCGGCAACCACTAAGCGCGCAACCGTTTTATCTAGCTCTTCAGAATTCAGCACTAACTCAACAACCAATAAAATCAGGAACATAAGGAAAAAAGCGCAAAACATCTTTGTAAGAATTACAAACAAAATAAAACTTACGCATGCAATTCCACGCTCTTTCAACCAGAGCATGTTGCTTTTCAACGGTTCAAGCTCGCTCTCCGCCGTTGCCCGCGCCGTTTCAGAATTTTCTAGTTTCTCCTCAGTTTCAGCCAGGCGTCGAGAGGTTTCAGCTTTCTCAGTACGCGCAAGCTCCAGATCTTTCTTAAGTTGTTCCTGATCAGATAGCAAAGAAATAAGTTCTTCTATCTCTTTATCTCTAAGGGCAAGGGTAGCGCAGGTGTGTACCTCTCGTTGCTCACTTCTTTCCCTTTGAGAGTGCGCTTCATCTCACGCAGCTTCAGCATCTGCTTTTTCCTGTTTCAACTTTTCAATCTCCGCATCTTGTTTTTTCAACCTCTCAATATCAGCCTTGAGATTGTTGATAACATTGTGGAGGCTCATCTTCTCAGCATTATCTTTTCACAAATCCTCTTCCAGTTCTTGCGCTCCTCGGAAAGAAGGGCAGCTTCGGCTTCCGCCTTTCTCTTCCAGCTCGCAACGGACCACTCTTCAGTTTTTCGATCAGCCTCAAATTTGGCCTGATCAACTTCTAGTTTAGCCCTCAGCTGGGCAACACGATTTTCGTCTTCAGCAGCTTTTTTCTTGGATATCTTGAAGGCGGCCCACTCCTTATGCATGCTATGCCACTCACGCACTATGCGGTGCGTAGTAGATGTATAAGAAGCTACCTCTTCAAGATACGCATGGTAAGTTTGGTCATGAAGATGCCCCTCTTGAAACTTAATCTCCCCAGACGGAAAGGTCCCATGTAACCAGTCCCGGCATACTCGTCAATCCAAGAAAGTGTCACCTTTCTTCAGGTTCCAGACAGGGACGTGAATCTCAGAAGCATCTTTCTCCGAATAACTTCTATAATAATAATCCCCTGGAGTTTCATCCGGGCAGATTGGGGAATTTCTGTCAACATCAGAGAAAGAGCCTTGGTCTTCGACACTGACCTTCTCAATGTTCTCAGGCTTAGAACCAGAAGCCTTGGAAGGAGAATTTGTAACAGGAATATCTTCAGCAGTTTTTCCCTTCTCCGAATCATGAGCAACAAGTTCAGGAGTCTGTGGGTTACCAGCACCATCCACAACCTCTGGGCCAGTAACTTTCTCTGCATCCACAACATCATCAAAAGGCTTACCAGCCTCAAGATTCTCAGCCCCAGCAGTCTTCCCCACCTCACGCTCAGGAATCTCAGTATTCTTTAACTGGTCAGTAGCAGAGACGCGCCGGGGAGAGGGTGGAAGTTCTTCATTAACCACAGATAATGGTTCTGTGGGGGCAGGAGAGTTCGTTTTCTCTGCAAAAACAAACATATAAATCACACTTATTCAAGCGAAAGGAGGAGAGCAAAAAATAAAACTTACCAGGAACAGATTCTGAAATAAAGGCATCCAGGTTGCCTCTCCTAGTAATCTTCTTCCTCTGAATCTTCTTCGCAGGCTGACCTTCAGCCTCAGCGTCAGTGTTTTTTCTCTTTCCTGCTTTCTTCCTCACTAAGTGCTCAGGACTTGATTCCAAATCAATAGGATCATCAGGATTCGATGGAGGGATATCAGCAGTATCTTTTGGTTCCGGTTTCGGTCTTCTTATAAATGCAGGCGCAAGACCCTCCAATGAGTCAGAAACCACCACATAATCACACCAGGAGTAAGAGGAATGGCGCATACCTTTCTTCTCTCCCCCAACATTTTTGCCCTTAGAAGATTAAGCTTTCTCAACATCACTCTTCTTTAGCATAACAGTAGTTGTTGGCGTGCGCTTTTTCTTCTCAGGGCCTATGCCCAAATTAGACAGTTCACCTGTTACAAAACGCAGAATCAACTCATTCAAGCGCGCAAAAACAGCAAATAAAAACACTGCGATAAAAACTTACCAGCCCCAGCAGCAGGTTGCGCAGAAAGATCATTATCCCGCGGAAGAACAAAGTTCTTCACAATACGGTGATACCACAACTCCTCATCAGGTTTCTTGGGAAGGGTAGTCATTTTCCCAGCTTCCCTCTCAAAAGCAACAACATATACAGAAACAATTGCGTAAAGGAAAAACAAAGGCAAATTCAAAAAAAAAAAAAAAGAAGAAACAGGATAACTTGCAACTAATAACTTGTATTAGGGTCCTAGAAAGGTTATAGTCTAGGTCAAAGCATTACTAATAACCTAATTCCCTATAACCATTGGCTCTGATACCAACTCTTCTGTCACACCCCGACCGCGTATAACATGCAACCGCGGCGGAAACGTCGGGGAGTGTTGTAACAGAATTAATTGTTTCATAACCATGGCATTCAAAGTTGTATTTTATTTATCAACACAAGAGTTACATTGTCTTAAACAAAAACAAGAGTACAAAACATAATTAAACTAAGTCTATCTTCGTTTTATGTCTCTAAGGCACAGGTCCGCCCTAGTGTCACGATCATCATCCTATGGAAAAGCTCCTGAAAACACATGTGAAAATAGGTACGTCAGCATAAAAATGCCTGTGAGATACATAGGTTTGTGAAAATATGATTCATGACTTGTGTTTAAGAAAATGTTTAGTCATGAACCTTGTAATTTGCTTTGTTTTGTAAATCGTTTGAAAAACAATAAGTTCAGATGATATGTATAAATAAATGTAAGGTTAATTGAATAACCATGTAAAAATGAGTTTGTGTAAGATAAGTTGTTTGTAAACAGTGTCTTGTAAAAAGTATGTTATTTGTATAAAATGTCATGTGTCATAAATTGAAATGATTTAAATAACGCTACGATATGTAATACCATACAAACACTTATATATAGGAAGTACCAGCGGCGTATCCACCATGATTGTATCGTATTACACACGCCTCGTTACTTAAATCACTTACTCAAACCAAACCACCAATGTAAATTGTTTATGTATAATCAAATGTCAAAATGTTATTGTGTAAACCATATCAAATGTCTGTGTTTAATGTAAATCATGAATTGTGTATATCAATGTCAAAATGTTTATGTCTAATGTAAATCATGTAATGTGTATCCAAAAATGTCATGTATGGTATGTGAATTATATCAACTAAACCATATGTAAAATGCACAAAAACAAGGTATTGAAGTAAAACCTGGTTTAAATCAAAGTTATGTTTTTGTGGAACAAATGCATGCTATACTGATATAAACATCTATGCGGTATTGTGAAAATGCATACATCCAAGCCTTGAGACTGTGGCGATAAACCCTTAAACAAATTAAAGGTTTATCTAAGTTATGTATATCGAATTCGGTCATTCCTTCCAATCCAAACAAACCCAGGATTTCAGGAACGGGAGTTGTCAATTCCTATGGTACCACTACCTACTAACGAACGGCGTAGCTAATGTTAATGAATGTATTGTTCCATTGTAAACAACCCAAATGTCATACCAAAATGTAAACATGTGATGAAAGCAACTGTACTAAGTATGCACACAATGGGCATACATAGCATGAAATGTAATGTAAAACAATGTACTAAGTACGCACACAATGGGCATACATAGCATGAAATGTAATGTAAAACAATGTACTAAGTACGCACACAATGGGCATACATAGCATGAAATGTAATGTAAAACAATGTACTAAGTACGCACACAATGGGCATACATAGCATGAAATGTAATGTAAAACAATGTACTAAGTACGCACACAATGGGCATACATAGCATGAAATGTAATGTAAAACAATGTACTAAGTACGCACACAATGGGCATATATAGCATGAAATGTAATGAAATCATGTACTATAATGTACTAACGAACATAATAGGCATATGATATGAAAACATGGAAAGCATGAAAGTATCAAGTAGGCACATGTGTTTCACCCCAAAACAGTTTGGAAAACAGTAAAAGAGGGGTCTATGTACTCACTTGAGATTGCTCAGAAGTCCTAAGATAACCACCAAGCAATGCTAGAGATCACGGAATCAAACGGCACCTAATATAGGTAACTATGTTAATAAACCGGACCTTTATCGGAGGATCGGATAGAATGAGGGTTTGTAAACCAAACGAGTATGGAGACTCGTGTAACATGGTTTAACAAATCCCACATACTAAAACGAAACTTAACCTAAGTGTTTGTGACCCATTACGATCCGTTTAGGTAGCTTATGCTACTTTAACGCGTCGTTCGCGTAAAACGCGTTCGGAACGCCTAACTAGTCCTATGACAAGTAAAATATGCCTTAACATGTCTAATATGGTTGTCAAATTAGTTTAGATGACAAAAGTTATGTTACATATGATTAAAACGAATTTTGGCATCAAAGGGGTATTTTGGTAATTTACCAAAGGCATATAAACTACCTATCATACAACTACTTAAACGAAGCGACCATAAGGTATAACCTCGGAGGGTTATTCCCTATATACTATGGTCACCTAATGTGTTTGGTCGGATCCTAATGATCGACCAAATGGGTCGGGTTCGAAGGTATAAGCGATTTATTAGATCGCTTACCCTTACGACCCTAGACAACGTGGTAATCATTAGGCATAGTCACAAGGGACTATAACCATCGTGATTACAATCACGTTGCGAAGTTCAAACGAACTTCGCATTGACCATAAACTGGTCAATGCAGAAAGAAACAAAGTTTGACTTTCGGACTCGAAAAACAATAAAAGAACGAAGGAACACTTACAAAGGGTCCCCGAATGCTAATCTAGATCAAAATAGCTCAGGTATGAAACAAAGGTTTCAACTTAGAGCACATAAGATCAGATTCTTGTGAGGAAAAGTGAAGGGTGGAGGTGGGTATTTATAGTTTTCAGTTCACCGTTAGGATCATTTCTTGGAAAAGGGGGCACGATCTAAGCCGTACACTTGTTGAAAAGTTGTGGTAACTCATTTGCCATCCACCATAAGAGTTTGACACTTGGCACTTGGCCTTTGGAGAGTGTTAAGGGCTGTTAATAGCTGAAAAAAAACGTTTTGATGCATCTGGCCCCTACTTACGGACCTAGTTTGGCAGATTTACAGTTTCAGTCCCTGCAACCTCAAAACTTGGCTTTCGATGCGTTTTTTTGACACGTTTAAGCCCCGTTAACCCCATTTCAAAGCTCTAAAATTAAGTTAAAGTATAGGGAACTTAAAATGTGTTCAAAAATATCTCGGGTGTCGGTTCGTTTAGCCGTACGGTTACGTTGTTCGGTTAATTACGACGGAATGCGCATAAGCGCGAAAAAGGATCCAAATGGCGTGACGAATGGATTTTTCTTATGCCAAACACTAAAATAAAATATTTTAGTGCTTACATAAATTTTTGGATATCCGGATGTATTCAGAACATAAGTTATGCGCGAAAATGCAAACTTGTGCACTTTTTTGACGCTTTTAGTCCCTGAATGACCCCAAAAGTTTATTTTAGCATACCTAACCCCTCAAAGCCTATTTCTAAGCTATGTAAAGGATATTTATGGTATGTTTAACTTATGGTCATCTTCCGGAATGTTCGTTACAGTTCAAATTGGCATACTTTCGCAGTTTGTCAAGTTTAGTCCCTGTAAGCGAATTAACTTGTTTTTGCCATACCAAAGCCTTCAAAACTTATTTCTAAGTTATGTAAGGGTTATTTAAGGTATGTTAAGTATATGTTGATGTTTCGGAGTATTTGTCGCATTAAACTGGCTACGTTTACGCACCAGTTTGCGTATAACTCTCTAGAAAGTGATATAGAGTTTGAAATTGAATAAAAGTCAAAACATGAAAAATGTAAAACATAACCAAACAAACATTGGGATAAAATGACATTGTTTTATTGATAATGGTACTTTTCATATTGATTACAAGCACAGATGTTACAGTCTCCCCTACTTGTGGAAATTTCGTCCCGAAATTTATTTAGAGGAAACTCGTGGGAAAAGATGCGGATATTTCACCTTCATTTGATCTTCGCGTTCCCAAGTAAACTCGGGTCCACGTCTAGCTTCCCAGCGAACTTTGACCAAAGGAATGCGTTTGCGTTTAAGCCACTTGACTTCACGTTCCATGATTTCCACAGGTTTCTCAACAAATTTCAGTGTTTTACCAACACGAAATTCGTCAAGTGGTATGTGGAGGTTCTCATCAGCTAAACACCTCTTGAGATTGGACACGTGAAAAGTTGGATGAACATTTCCAAGTTCAGGAGGTAACTCAAGTCTGTAGGCTACCTTTCCGATTCTTTCGACGATCTTGAATGGTCCAACGTATCTAGGTGCAAGTTTTCCTTTCTTTCCAAATCTGATCACACCTTTCCAAGGTGAGACCTTAAGTAATACTCGATCACCGACTTGAAATTCCAAGGGCTTGCGTTTTGGGTCCGCGTAACTCTTTTGACGGCTTCTAGCTGTCTGAAGTTTATCACGAACTTTCTTAATCTTGTCAGTTGTCTCTAAAATGAGGGCAGGTCCAGTAAGTTGAGCCTCGCCGATCTCATTCCAGCAGACTGGTGAACGACATTTTCGACCATAGAGAGCCTCGAAAGGAGCCATTTTGATGCTGGTGTGATAACTGTTGTTGTAGGAGAATTCAATTAACGGAAGATGTGAATCCCAACTACCACCAAAGTCGATCACACAAGCTCTAAGCATATCCTCCAGAGTCTGGATTGTTCTTTCAGATTGACCATCCGTTTGCGGATGATAAGCTGTGCTCGGGTTAAGTTGGGTCCCCATAGCAGATTGCATGGTTCTCCAAAAATGAGAAATGAAACGAGCATCTCTGTCAGAAATGATGTTCAAAGGAACACCATGTCGAGCTACAATCTCATCCACATAGATTAGAGCAAGTCTGTCAGCAGGAAAATCCTCACGGATTGGCAAGAAATGCGCTGACTTCGTAAGACGATCAACAACTACCCAGATGGCATCATGACCTTTCTTAGTGCGCGGAAGTTTGGTAACAAGATCCATGGTAATGTTTTCCCATTTCCAAACTGGGATCTCTGGTTGCACCAATAAACCCGAAGGACGTTGATGTTCAGCCTTAACCTTAAGGCAAGTAAGGCATTTTGATACGTATAAGGCAATGTCTTTCTTCATACCAGGCCACCAATAGTGAATACAAAGATCCTTATACATCTTATCTGAGCCAGGATGAACAGAATAACGCGACTTATGGGCTTCATCCATAAGCAAGGTGCGAAGGTTATCTTGGCTTGGGACCCACAAACGGTCAATGAAGTAATACGATCCATTGTCCTTCAGTTCCAGAGCAGGTGTTATGTGATAAGGAAATTCCTCATCCATTGAACCTTGTGAAACACAAGATTGTTGAGCCTGTGAAATGCGGGCTTGGATATCGGATCGAGCTTGTATAACAGATTGAACACGTACACAATGAAGCTTAGTACGTTCCTTACGACTCAATGCATCGGCTACGACATTCGCCTTACCAGGATGGTAGCGAATTTCGCAGTCATAGTCGTTTAGAAGCTCGACCCAACGTCGTTGCCTCATGTTGAGTTCTTTCTGATTGAAGATATGCTGAAGACTTTTGTGGTCCGTGAAAACCACACATTTTGTACCATACAAATAATGTCTCCAGATCTTTAGAGCGAAAACAACTGCACCCAACTCAAGATCATGAGTGGTGTAGTTCTTCTCATGTATCTTCAACTGCCTCGATGCATAGGCTATGACTTTGTTCCTTTGCATCAGGACACAGCCAAGACCCAATTTAGATGCATCGCAATAAACGACGAAATCATCATTGCCCTCAGGCAAAGTTAGAACAGGTGCGTCGCAAAGCTTCTGCTTCAAGTGTTGAAAAGCTTCCTCTTGTTTGAATCCCCAGTCAAAGGGTTTGTTCTTCTGAGTTAGAGCAGTTAGAGGAACTGCAATCTTTGAGAAGTTCTTAATGAAGTGGCGGTAATAAGCCGCTAGACCAAGAAAAGAACGAACCTCAGTGGGAGTAGTAGGCGTATCCCAATCCTTAATCGCACTGATCTTGGAGGGATCTACATGAATACCTTGTTCGTTGATGATATGTCCTAAGAATTGAACTTCTTTAAGCCAGAATTCACACTTGGAGAATTTGGCGAAAAGTTGCTCTTTCTTTAGGAGTTCCAGAGTAAGACGAAGATGTTGCTCGTGATCAGCTTGCGTCTTAGAATAAATCAAGATGTCGTCAATAAAAACAATGACGAACTGATCCAAATAAGGTTTGCAGACCCTATTCATTAAGTCCATGAAAACAGCAGGAGCATTAGTCAAACCGAATGGCATGACTGTGAACTCGTAATGCACATACCGAGTGCGGAACGCCGTCTTGGGAATATCTTCTTCATGCACACGAAGTTGATGATATCCGGAACGTAGATCAATCTTCGAAAAATAAGAAGCGCCCTGTAACTGATCAAAGAGGTCGTCTATGCGCGGTAGGGGATATCGATTCTTGATGGTAAGCTTGTTAAGCTCACGATAATCGATACACATCCTAAAGGATCCATCCTTCTTCTTGACAAAAAGAACGGGAGCACCCCAAGGTGAAAAGCTAGGACGTATAAAACCTTTGTCAGAGAGCTCCTGAAGCTGCTTAGACAACTCTTGCATCTCAGATGGTGCAAGACGATATGGAGCTCTGGCAATGGGATTTGCACCAGGTACGAGATCAATGCGGAACTCGACTTGGCGTGCTGGGGGTAGACCAGGTAACTCTTCAGGGAATACTTCAGAATAATCCCGAACGACAGGAATATCTGAAATAGACTTACCCTTGCCTTTATCTGCTGTAACATGTGCTAAGAAAGCCACATAGTTCTTCCGCAGATATTTCCGAGCTTTAAAACAAGACATGAGCTTCAGGCCACCAGACGGTTTCTCACCTTGAACCTGTATGATCTCGCCTGTCGAAAGCGGCACACGAACAATCTTCTCAGAACAAACTATCTCTGCGCGATGCTTGGATAACCAATCCATACCCACAATGACATCGAAGCTTCCAAGTTGCATTGGCGTGAGGTCGATAGGAAAAAGATGATCGTTAAGGTTCAACTGGCAGTTGCGAAGAACAGAATCAAGAATAATGGGTTCACCACTAGCAACCTCTACTGTCAAAGGTTTACCTAGTTTCGTTCTAGACACGCGAAGCATTGGCTCAAAAGATAATGACACAAAACTCTTATCGGCACCCGAATCAAAGAGAACAGATGCAGGCTGATTATTAATAAAGAACGTACCGTTTACCACATTATCGTCCGCCTGCGCCTCTTGGGCATTCATGTTGAAGACTCGCCCTCGAGCCTGAGCCTGATTCTGATTTGGATTCTGATTCTGGTTAGCTAGCCTTGGGCACCGGTTTCTGTAGTGGGTCAGATCCCCACAGTTATAACAAGCACCTGGTGGGTAGTGTGGTCGTGCAGCTTGACCCTGTTGCTGAGCAGGAGGCTGAGCAACTTGTTGAGCCGGGTTCTAAACTGCCCGATTCTGAGCAAACCGACAAACATCGGCAAGATGACCTGACTTCCCACAGTTAGTACAGAAACGGCACTGATGTTGCGGCTGATGGTGACTGTTGCATCTATTGCACAAAGGTGCATTCCCTGAGTAAGTCTTCTTCGCTGGAGGCTGTGCGGGTTGGTTGGGAGCTTCCTGGTTAGCTTGGGCAGTTACAGCATAGTTTTGGGAAGCCTTACGCTTCCTTGCCCTTTTCGATGAACCAGAATCCTTTCCATTCTTGTTTTGACCTTTCTTGCTATCTTCCTTGTCAGACGACTGTTTCTTGCCCTTGTCACCCTTCCTGTGTAACTTATTCTTCCGAATCTGCGACTCAGTCAATGTCGCTGATAACTCGATTGCCTAACGGAGTGTGGCAGGGTTACTACCAGTAATGATGTCTTGTACTGAGTCAGGTAGGCCGTCGATGTATCTTTCGATAGCCTTGTCAAGTGGGGTAACCATTGTTGGGCATAGCAGACTCAACTCCTCAAACCTATCAGTATATGCCCTGTGCTCGCCACTATCTTGTTTCAAGTCATCAAACTCCTTCTCCAACGCTCGTTGTTCATGACGAGGAAAAAACTCCCTCATCATAAGAGCTCTAAGTTCAGCCCATGTCTGTGCTAGAGCAACTTCTGCACCACGGTCTCTCATTACCCCATTCCACCATGTAAGAGCCCTCTTCTGAAACACGCTCGAAGAAAACTCGACCTTGCGATTATCCGGACACTGAACATGACGGAAAGTATTCTCAATGCTCTCGAACCATTGAAGAAGCCCAGTCACTCCTTCAGAACCACTAAACTTGAGTGGTTTAGCCGAGTTAAAATCCTTGTATTTGCATGGAGCATTGTTATTGTTGTTGGCTTGGTTCCATTGAGCAAAGAGGTTTGGGAATTGAGCAGCCATCTGCTGCGCAATGATTTCTGCCAGTTCGGCAGTCGCTATCTGGTTTTCGCGTCGAGGAGGCATTCTAAAAGAGGAAAACATGAAAGGGAACGAGTGAGATGATTGGATGAAGAGAATGAGATGAAACAAAATTAACAAAAGAGAAGATGGTGGTCATTTGTCCACATTACCAAGCAAACAAACGACACACAGTGACTAATCAAAGTAAATGGATCAAAAATAATGTATCGCGAAGACATGCTCGCCTATAAGTGAACACTCATCCCAAGAATTCCCAGGTAAGCACAACTGGTCTCGCGTCTGATGAGATATATACGAAGTGCTTGCCTAGCCAGAAAACCCAGAATACAGGCATTCACTCTTCCAGTTTGCACGTGTTCACACTATTTAGAACCCAAAACTTTGACGAGATTTTGAAATTTTGAAGGCACAAGGCCAAAACCAAACTGGAAGGGTTCAAAACCTTACAAAAGAGGGTTCAAAACCTTGTAATAAATCATTCAAAAACAGAAGATTATTTTTCAAAAATCGTTTCGGAAAACTGGGTTCTTGTTTTGATAGTCACCTAAGGATAGGTGATTTGCATGTTTTAAGATCTAAACACAAGATAACTTGTATTAGGGTCCTAGAAAGGTTATAGTCTAGGTCAAAGCATTACTAATAACCTAATTCCCTATAACCATTGGCTCTGATACCAACTCTTCTGTCACACCCCGACCGTGTATAACATGCAACCGCGGCGGAAACGTCGGGGAGTGTTGTAACAGAATTAATTGTTTCATAACCATGGCATTCAAAGTTGTATTTTATTTATCAACACAAGAGTTACATTGTCTTAAACAAAAACAAGAGTACAAAACATAATTAAACTAAGTCTATCTTCGTTTTATGTCTCTAAGGCACAGGTCCGCCCTAGTGTCACGATCATCATCCTATGGAAAAGCTCCTGAAAACACATGTGAAAATAGGTACGTCAGCATAAAAATGCCTGTGAGATACATAGGTTTGTGAAAATATGATTCATGACTTGTGTTTAAGAAAATGTTTAGTCATGAACCTTGTAATTTGCTTTGTTTTGTAAATCGTTTGAAAAACAATAAGTTCAGATGATATGTATAAATAAATGTAAGGTTAATTGAATAACCATGTAAAAATGAGTTTGTGTAAGATAAGTTGTTTGTAAACAGTGTCTTGTAAAAAGTATGTTATTTGTATAAAATGTCATGTGTCATAAATTGAAATGATTTAAATAACGCTACGATATGTAATACCATACAAACACTTATATATAGGAAGTACCAGCGGCGTATCCACCATGATTGTATCGTATTACACACGCCTCGTTACTTAAATCACTTACTCAAACCAAACCACCAATGTAAATTGTTTATGTATAATCAAATGTCAAAATGTTATTGTGTAAACCATATCAAATGTCTGTGTTTAATGTAAATCATGAATTGTGTATATCAATGTCAAAATGTTTATGTCTAATGTAAATCATGTAATGTGTATCCAAAAATGTCATGTATGGTATGTGAATTATATCAACTAAACCATATGTAAAATGCACAAAAACAAGGTATTGAAGTAAAACCTGGTTTAAATCAAAGTTATGTTTTTGTGGAACAAATGCATGCTATACTGATATAAACATCTATGCGGTATTGTGAAAATGCATACATCCAAGCCTTGAGACTGTGGCGATAAACCCTTAAACAAATTAAAGGTTTATCTAAGTTATGTATATCGAATTCGGTCATTCCTTCCAATCCAAACAAACCCAGGATTTCAGGAACGGGAGTTGTCAATTCCTATGGTACCACTACCTACTAACGAACGGCGTAGCTAATGTTAATGAATGTATTGTTCCATTGTAAACAACCCAAATGTCATACCAAAATGTAAACATGTGATGAAAGCAACTGTACTAAATATGCACACAATGGGCATACATAGCATGAAATGTAATGTAAAACAATGTACTAAGTACGCACACAATGGGCATACATAGCATGAAATGTAATGTAAAACAATGTACTAAGTACGCACACAATGGGCATACATAGCATGAAATGTAATGTAAAACAATGTACTAAGTACGCACACAATGGGCATATATAGCATGAAATGTAATGAAATCATGTACTATAATGTACTAACGAACATAGTAGGCATATGATATGAAAACATGGAAAGCATGAAAGTATCAAGTAGGCACATGTGTTTCACCCCAAAACAGTTTGGAAAACAGTAAAAGAGGGGTCTATGTACTCACTTGAGATTGCTCAGAAGTCCTAAGATAACCACCAAGCAATGCTAGAGATCACGGAATCAAACGGCACCTAATATAGGTAACTATGTTAATAAACCGGACCTTTATCGGAGGATCGGATAGAATGAGGGTTCGTAAACCAAACGAGTATGGAGACTCGTGTAACATGGTTTAACAAATCCCACATACTAAAACGAAACTTAACCTAAGTGTTTGTGACCCATTACGACCCGTTTAGGTAGCTTATGCTACTTTAACGCGTCGTTCGCGTAAAACGCGTTCGGAACGCCTAACTAGTCCTATGACAAGTAAAATATGCCTTGACATGTCTAATATGGTTGTCAAATCAGTTTAGATGACAAAAGTTATGTTACATACGATTAAAACGAATTTTGGCATCAAAGGGGTATTTTGGTAATTTACCTAAGGCATATAAACTACCTATCATACAACTACTTAAACGAAGCGACCATAAGGTATAACCTCGGAGGGTTATTCCCTATATACTATGGTCACCTAATGTGTTTGGTCGGATCCTAATGATCGACCAAATGGGTCGGGTTCGAAGGTATAAGCGATTTATTAGATCGTTTACCCTTACGACCCTAGACAACGTGGTAATCATTAGGCATAGTCACAAGGGACTATAACCATCGTGATTACAATCACGTTGTGAAGTTCAAACGAACTTCGCATTGACCATAAACTGGTCAATGCAGAAAGTAAAACAAAGTTTGACTTTCGGACTCGAAAAACAATAAAAGAACGAAGGAACACTTACAAAGGGTCCCCGAATGCTAATCTAGGTCAAAATAGCTCAGGTATGAAACAAAGGTTTCAACTTAGAGCACATAAGATCAGATTCTTGTGAGGAAAAGTAAAGGGTGGAGGTGGGTATTTATAGTTTTCAGTTCACCGTTAGGATCATTTCTTGGAAAAAGGGGGCACGATCTAAGCCGTACACTTGTTGAAAAGTTGTGGTAACTCATTTGCCATCCACCATAAGAGTTTGACACTTGGCACTTGGCCTTTGGAGAGTGTTAAGGGCTGTTAACAGCTGAAAAAAAACGTTTTGCTGCATCTGGCCCCTACTTACGGACCTAGTTTGGCAGATTTACAGTTTCAGTCCCTGCAACCTCAAAACTTGGCTTTCGATGCGTTTTTTTGACACGTTTAAGCCCCGTTAACCCCATTTCAAAGCTCTAAAACGAAGTTAAAGTATAGGGAACTTAAAATGTGTTCAAAAATATCTCGGGTGTCGGTTCGTTTAGCCGTACGGTTACGTTGTTCGGTTAATTACGACGGAATGCGCATAAGCGCGAAAAATGATCCAAATGGCGTGACGAATGGATTTTTCTTATGCCAAACACTAAAATAAAATATTTTAGTGCTTACATAAATTTTTGGATATCCGGATGTATTCAGAACGTAAGTTATGCGCGAAAATGCAAACTTGTGCACTTTTTTGACGCTTTTAGTCCCTGAATGACCCCAAAAGTTTATTTTAGCATACCGAACCCCTCAAAGCCTATTTCTAAGCTATGTAAAGGATATTTATGGTATGTTTAACTTATGGTCATCTTCCGGAATGTTCGTTACAGTTCAAATTGGCATACTTTCGCAGTTTGTCAAGTTTAGTCCCTGTAAGCGAATTAACTTGTTTTTGCCATACCAAAGCCTTCAAAACTTATTTCTAAGTTATGTAAGGGTTATTTAAGGTATGTTAAGTATATGTTGATGTTCCGGAGTATTTTTCGCATTAAACTGGCTACGTTTACGCACCAGTTTGCGTATAACTCTCTAGAAAGTGATATAGAGTTTGAAATTGAATAAAAGTCAAAACATGAAAAATGTAAAACATAACCAAACAAACATTGGGATCAAATGACATTGTTTTATTGATAATGGTACTATTCATAATGATTACAAGCACAGATGTTACACTTTCTCTGGCAAAGCAATAGACGGAACATCTTTCAGGTCCTGGTACCAATTTTCGTCAACAGGGGTTTGAATGGTCTCAGTAAGAACATCCTCCTTTCCCCTAAAAATCATCCTCATCGGGATAACTCAGCCTTGTTAAAAAAGAATTTATGTTTCCAATCATGGAAGGATTTCGGGGGTTGCAGCAAAATCTTCTTTGCAGACGCTCTTTGTACAAAAGAATAAAACCCCTGAGAACAATGCATTTGGTGGAAGACACGGAATCGAGAAACCGTTGGTTCAATATGCATCGTCCGGCACACGAATTCAAAATGACGAACCCTAACCATACCAATAGGGTGCATCTGGGAGATATGGAACTTGTAATACTCAAGAATTTCAAGGAAGAATTTTGTCACAGGCAAACGGAAGTTGCCTGCAGAAAAGAAATCCCAAAAAAGGTCACATACCCAACCGGAGCATCCGCCGCCGTCAGACCCTCGTCAGGATATCGGGCACCCCAGTTTTCCGGGAACCTGAGATTCCGAATTATACCATCAAAAGTTACCCTGGACCACTTTAACGGTGGAAGTTCGGCAGCCATCTCTTCAGTAGAATCTTTGTGGAGATCTCCGGTTGACATAAGAGAAAGAAATTGCAAATTCTTTCCAAATAATGGGTTAAGAAGACAAAGAGGAAAGAGGTTTTTCAATTAAGTAATGATTACTGGAAATAGAAACTCAAAACACTTATATACTCACCGCCATAAATGGCCTAGGTAACTGCAACAACACCTTTTTCGGAATGGCACAGTTACCCAAGCGCCAGGGACGAGTGGGGAATAGCACAAACGCGAGTTCACGCGCGCGTGTGAAACACGGTCAGTAACGTACAAACTAACAATGACAGCTGTCACACGTCAACAGTTGCTGCTACACCTTTTTGTAGACCCTAGGTCAACAAACCCAAAAATCAAAATAATAAACAGAAGTCTCTTCCTCCGGAAGACTCTCCATTTTCGTGCCAAAATACCTCTGAAAGCAAAAAGCATCTCTCCATCTCTCATAGTCCAGTGCTCCACTTATTTGCATAAGAGCAACACTAGACTGGGGGGACTTGATGGGGTAAGGTCCCAAAAACCTCGTGTTAAGCACCTGGGACCACACCACCACCTTGCCTTTTAACCCTCTTTAGACCCTACGCGGCCGCGCACTGGTCCAACAAAGAAAGCTTTGGACAAAAACAACAAATAACACATGCGCGCCTAAGGGAAACTTATGAATCCTTGCGCCTTTCTCCATAATCAGAGAGAAAAATCCCAGTTAGCACTCTCGCTTAAATAATACTCAGACTTGGATATTATTTACTTCAATTGACACCACACGATAAGGAGTCACACCGGATTATGGCTGTAATCTTCTAGAAGACTCAATCATGCACCACCAGACGGTTATAACCGTCTGGGCCACTTGTCATCATCCCAGGCTCCCTTGAAGTCGTGATGATGGCATGAAATTAGGGAGAAATCTCCACTAGCCCACTTTCCACGTGGCAATACCCCAGCCGTTGATCTGAATAGCGATCCGTGTGCTCTCACGTCGGATTAAGAGAATTAACGGGGGAAAAAATAACCGTTCACGGAGTTAGCACTTTCCGTCAACATTTCAATAACAGGTTTTCCCGCCCAAACTCCCGGCTATAAATAGAAGAGTAATTCAGGTATAATCTCCAAGTCACATTCACTTAACTTATACTTTTCTTCTTCATATACCGATACTTATTCTCACGCCGGAGGGTGGTCACGGAGAGAACCCCCATTCTCCCCGTGGCGAGGCTGACGGTGTTTGTTTTGCAGCTATCGAGAAGAAGAGAAGATCTGTCCCTTTGAACCGAACGAGAGAAAACCAACCTTTTTTATGCAGAACCTAACCCCCTGGATTATTTGATTCCGGTCATTTAACCAGTGTTTCTTCAGTATACTATGCATGCACATGAGTAGATTCATATAAAATTATGAAATTAATTAAAACCAAACAAGTGTACACATGTGTATCAACGGTTAACAGAAAAACTACGTGTCTACCGAAAACATATATGCACTATACATATGTCACACCCAAACCGATGGCGGAAACATCAGGGCGTGCCACTAAGCGAAACAGATTGTTCAAGAGAATCCATAACAACTATTAAGTGACAATATATTTAACGTTAACGTCCCTTACCATTAACATATAAAGCATAAACAGTCATTACAGATAATAGTCACAAAAACAAATAAACTGTTCCGACAACTCAGATTTATTTAGTTTGTTTCTAGACCTCCTATTTGATTCGTCACGGCAAACATAGCATCCTATCAACCTGTCACATACGTTAAAATAAAGTCAATACACAGAGTGTAAAGGTGAGTACACAAGTTTGCATAGTATATAGTAGAGCGAAAGCGTTTACGCATAACCAGCATGTAACACGTAGAGATGTGAATCAAGTAAGCTATCGACAATGACGTATGCAGCCGACATGACTGCGAGTGTAGAATACGCAACACATTATCACCACTGTGACCATGTGAAGTAATACCCTTAACAACCCCTGTCCACGACAGGTGTTGAGTCCAAACTATAGTACTATCGTTGCTAAGGTGTCAGGTAAAACAATCACTATGTAAACATAACATACAAGCATTCATCGAGACACGTATAACATGGAAGAGCGGTTAGAGTTTAAAAGTATTTGCGTTGTGTGCTGGTGTATGTTGATAGCGAACGCATGTAACACCCAAAAGTGCGTTAAAAGAAAATGGGTTCGAGTATACTCACAGTGCGTTCGTAGTTGCTAAACACACATTGTATTGGATTGAAGGGAGCGCTTAGAGTTAGCCTGAGTATAGAACAGTAGCGTAAGCGTTGAACAGCGTGTAAACAGTGCGTCGGATGAGATAAGTGTCGAATGGTGAGTCAAACGGATGGTCATCCGGACGGATGACCATTCGAACGGTTGATCGTTCGAGTGTGGGAGAGTGTTTGTAAATCGTTTGTAACTTTTGAAGTTTTCGTTGTAGTATTTAATCAAGTCATCCGGTCGGATGGTCATCCGGACGGATGGCCATTCGATCGGATGGCTATTCGATCGAGAGTTTGGCTGTTTGAAGTTTTGATCAAATCGTTAAAGTGTTGAAAGTTATAGAGAACAAGTCACCTGGTCGAATAGTCATTCGATCGGATGGTCATCCGATCGGATGGCTATTCGATTGGGCGATCTGATGTTTTGAAAACTTGTAAAATTTTCGAAGTTAAAAAGTTTTGAAGTTTAACGGAGACGGCGTGACGACGTGTCAAACAACGGAAACACACCAAGTCTAGTCCAGTCGATCGGATGGGAATCACCCCATTCGATCAGACTAATTGTTCTTGATGGAGTTTCATGTTCAACCCATGAATCAATCATCTCTCCGGTGGAAATTGTCACGGCCCCAGCCCCGGTTTGACCCGGTCCAGGAGATGCGAGACAGGAACCCGTGGTAATTATTAATTAAGTTGACAGCGGAAGATTTTACAGGATCTTTTTAAAACTTGAAATGCCCGATTATTTTATTTCATAATTCGGGATAAACCCCGTAATTTACAATAGAGGAATTTTACAAGAAATTCCCTGATTTATAAAACATGTTTATTTATTTAACTGAGCCACTATTCCAAGCTTTGTTAGTGCTTCGTAGCAATGTTCCTTGGTTCACAATAGTTACCTGAAACATGTTTTAAAAATATTTTGTCAGCGGGGAAATACTGGTGAATCATTCATTTTTACACAAAATGACACATAGTTATAAATTACAGCATAAGAGCGATTACAATGGCTTCTATCTTATTTTTATCTGGCGCCGTGTCACCTCCTGGTGACGATGGTCATACCACTACTGGGTCTTTTTCCCCAAGTAGTGATGATTATCACTGTTAGGATTTATTAGCCTAACTGTGAGAAATTAGTATTGTGCACAATACCCCACTAGCCAGTGATTCAAGATAATAACCACGACTTAATCCCTGTAATTATAACTTTTGAAAATAATTGGAGTATTGTAAAATACATTTGATAAAAGAGAATGACTCACATTGCAGATTTAAACGGGCAGAGTTTAGCCTACTGATTAGCCTTGTAACCTAATTTAAATAACAATGCATACGAACTAGGTTAGTAACTAATACAGCATTTACGATAACTCACGAGATTAAAACCCTCACAACGAATGACAAAGTGCAATACTTAAACATCCATCGAATTCACGACGAATGACAAAGTATGGCCCTAATGTGGGCAGCCCTTAAACATCCATTGGATAGTTTCAATCGATCGGACATTGAATCGCAGCAGCGATCGAGTTAATACCATGTATCGTAGCAGCGCTTCACTAATGTGAATATAATTTTCGACTTTTGAGCAGTATACTTCGTGTTTTTGATTGAAATTTCGACACCATTGAACTGCTCGGGATCAGATCTATTTATAGCTGAAAATTGGGGTTTACGCGGCCCGCGTAAACCCTAGCTTGAACTTTACGCGGCCCGCGTGGCCACCTAGTCTACGTGTATGTTTGCTGGGTCATGAGTAGGGTTGCCAGGTGGATTCCACGTGGATCGAAAATGCTTATCCGGTCAACACCACATTGACGCGGCCCGCGTCAACTTAAGCTTGACCTTTACGCGGCCCGCCTGAAGACCAGATTTCTTGTTTTCTTGGTTTTTGATATGGATTAGGGTTTCAGGGGTCTGGGTTTTTACTTATGGGTCGTTTTAGGACATTTTTGAAGGTCCTTACATCCTCCCCACCTTATTTAAAATCTCGTCCTCGAGATTTATTGAAATAAGTGAGGGTATTTTCGCTTCATCTCCGATTCCAGCTCCCAAGTGTATTCGGGTCCTCGTTTTGAATCCCACTTGACTTTGACTAGTACCAGTCTTTTGTGCTTGAGAAACTTGATCTTTCTGTCTTCTATTTGAAGTGGTTTCTCTACGAACTTTAACATTTCATTTACCTCTACATCTTGAAGAGGTACTACCAAAGATTCGTCAGATAAACATTTCTTGAGATTGGATACATGAAATACGTCATGTACCCCGGCTAACTCTTCTGGTAGTTGCAAGCGGTAGGCAACTGGCCCTATTCGCTGTATTACTGGGAATGGTCCTACGTATCTTGGACTTAGCTTTCCTTTCTTACCGAACCGAACTACTCCTTTCCAAGCAGAAACTTTCAAGAGTACCTTGTCTCCAACTTGAAATTCTAGTGGCTTGCGTCGATTATCGGCATAACTCTTCTGGCGATCTCGAGCCATTTTCAGTCTTTACTTGATTTGAGTGATCTTGTCGGTAGTTTCTTGAATGATTTCAGGACCTGATAATTGACTTTCTCCTATTTCTGCCCAGCAAACTGGAGTTCTACACTTGCGTCCATACAGTGCTTCAAATGGGGCAGCTTCAATACTTGTATGATAACTATTGTTATAGGAGAATTCAATTAATGGTAGGTGGTCATCCCAATTTCCACCAAAATCTATTACACATGCCCTAAGCATGTCCTCCAGGGTTTGGATCGTCCTTTCACTTTGTCCGTTTGTCTGAGGGTGATATGCAGTGCTTGGATTCAATCGGGTTCCCATTGCTTCCTGGAAACTTGTCCAGAAATGGGAAGTAAAACGACTATCCCTATCTGATACAATGGAGAGCGGAACTCCATGTAAAGACACTACCTCGTCTACGTATAGCTTGGCTAACCTTTCATGCTAAAGGTTTCCTTCATAGGTAGGAAATGAGCTGATTTGGTTAATCGATCCACAATTACCCAAATCGCATCATTACCCTTTCTGGTTTTGGGTAACTTAGTAACAAAGTCCATGGTTATAAGTTCCCATTTCCATACAGGCATTTCTAATTGTTGAAGTAAACCTGAGGGTTTCTGGTGTTCTGCCTTAACTTGTGAACAAGTAAGACATTTAGAAACATATCTAGCTATGTCCTTCTTCATTCCTATCCACCAGAAATTATTCCTTAAATCTTGGTACATCTTATTGTTACCAGGATGCACGGTATACCTAGACTTATGGGCTTCTTCTAAAATCTTAGTTCTTAATTCTCCCTGCTTAGGTACCCAAATCCTTTTCTTATGGAATCTCCAAATTCCATCAGATCCTTGCTCTAATTCCTTTATTCTTCCTTTCATTCCTTCAGCATCATCCTTGATTGCTGTTTCTTGCGCGTTCTTCAGTTGTTCCATTAAGTCTAGTTGTAGACTTAATCTAAGAGCACGAACTCGTCGTTGTTTCTCATGATACTTACGACTTAAAGCATCAGCAACTACGTTTGCTTTTCCTTCGTGATATTGAATATCACAATCGTAATCACTTAGGATCTCCATCCATCTCCTTTGCCTCATGTTTAATTCTTTTTGCCCAAATATGTACCTTAAGCTCTTATGATCTGTATAGACAGTAAACTTACTTCCATACAAATAGTGTCTCTAAATTTTAAGGGCAAAAAATATGGCTCCTAATTCTAAGTCATGAGTTGTATAATTTTCCTCGTGCTTTTTCAATTGCCTTGAGGCATACACAATTACTTTCTTGCGTTGCATTAGCACACATCCTAATCCTAACTTAGAAGCATCGCAGTAAACTTCGAAATCTTCTGTTCCTTCTGGCAAGGCTAGAATTGGGGCGTTTGTTAACTTTTGCTTTAAAATCTTAAAAGCTTCTTCTTTCTTAGGTCCCCATTCAAACTTAACCGCTTTACATGTTAGCTTCGTTAATGGTATAGCTATTTTGGAAAAATCCTTAATGAATCGTTTATAGTATCCAGCTAATCCTAGAAAACTTCTAACTTCCATAGCTGTTTGTGGGGCTTTCCATTTGGTGATCGCTTCTATTTTGGAGGGATCTACATGAATACCTTCGTGATTCACCATGTGTCCTAAAAATTGTACCTCTTGTAGCCAAAATTCACACTTCGAGAATTTGGCATAGAGTTTCTCTTTTCTTAACAAAGTTAAGAGTGCATGCAAGTGCTGACAGTGTTCATCCTGGCTTTTGGAATAAATAAGTATATCGTCAATGAAGACAATTACAAATTTATCCAAATATGGTTTACAGATTCTATTCATCATGTCCATAAATGCTGCAGGAGCATTTGTTAGTCCGAAGGGCATGACTGTAAACTCGTAATGACCATACCTAGTTCTGAAAGCAGTTTTAGGTATGTCTTCTTCTTGTACCTTCAACTGATGATATCCAGAGCGTAAATCTATCTTAGACAAGTATCTAGCTCCCTGAAGTTGATCAAAAAGATCATCGATCCTAGGTAATGGGTATCGATTCTTAATTGTAACCCTATTTAATTCCCTGTAATCGATACACATTCTCATTGACCCATCTTTCTTTTTCACAAACAACACTGGAGCTCCCCACGGGGATGAACTAGGTTGTATGAATCCTTTGCTTAATAATTCATCTAATTGCTTTTTCAATTCTAGCATTTCGGTGGGTTTGGTGCAGGTCCGGGGTCAAACTGAGGGAGAAAAGTATAAGGGTTGTTTAAAAGATTCTGGAATTGCCAATCGTTGGTCCACCATTCTTCCATTTCTCCTAAAGGTCGGGTATTCACAAGGGGATCTGGGATGGCTGGTTCCAAGTTTACTGGAAGCTGGGTTTCAGCAGGATAAGTGAAAAGGTTTTCATTAACAGGCTTGAGGATATCCCAACTTGCTAGTATGCAATCTAGCTCTTCCTGCAATGGCATTTCCTCGGCTTGCTTGGAGCTTTCTCCAATCTCTATTCCTTTTCCTTTATCCATTGGGTCCTCTGTCTTGGCAACTTTCCGAGTTACTGGTTTCCTTCTGCGCACACATCTCCAACCCACGATTCTTCTTCTCTTCTTTGGCTTGGGTTTCTCCGGAGACTGGGCTTGAAATTCCATGGGTTCCTCAATGTCAGCACAATAACCAGTAAAGTCTTTGGAAACTTCCACATTAACAGAATAGAGATTGAGATTCTGAAGGGCTTCAGATAATTCATTCATGCTGTTTAGCAGATATGAAGAAACACACAAAATTCTAGGTTAAAATTTTGTAAATTGAATAATCCCAGAAAGAAATTGAATATTTATACAAATAGATTGATTAAAACAAAATATTGCAATTTATATATATATATATATATATATATATATATATATTACAAAATACATTTGAAATTTAAAATATACTAGGGGATAATTTATTTTAGTCTATCTTTTCTTACTAAGTTATTTATTTAAAGGGGCAAAGTTTCTGGCGTATAGATGATATGGGTGCTGGTACTAGTTTGGCGATTCAACTAGAGGTTAGCATTTACTGCTGTAGTAGCTAACATATAGAGATCTGCCCATTGTTCGTCTAATTCATTTTCCCATGGTGGGTTATTGCCTATATCTTGAGTTTCCTTATTACTCATCACTCCTTTTGGTTGTGACTTCTTTATTTTCTCTTGACTTTTTCTAATAATCCAACTTCTTTTATTAGGGGTAAGTGGTTTCTCAAACTGTGCCTTACAGACAAATATTCCTTCCTTAGTATCTGCTGAGTATTTTGAGGAATTTGATTGAGATGAAGTTCCCTTATCTTTTGGTAAACTATCTAATTGACGATAGATGTCCGAAAGTCTTTGCTTACCCATACTGTAACTAACAAGTAGTCAGTTAACAAACACGTAATCACAAGATGGCAATCAGTAAAATTAAGTATTTCTAAATACTTAATTGGCTTAAATCAGTGGCTCTGATACCACATTTTCCTGTCACGGCCCCAGCCCCGGTTTGACCCGGTCCAGGAGCCGCGGGACAGGAACCCGTGGTAATTATTAATTGAGTTGACAATAGAGGAATTTTACAAGAAATTCCCTGATTTATAAAACATGTTTATTTATTTAACTGAGCCACTATTCCAAGCTTTGTTAGTGCTCCGTAGCACTGTTCCTTGGTTCACAGTAGTCACCTGAAACATGTTTTAAAAATATTTTGTCAGCGGGGAAATACTGGTGAATCATTCATTTTTACACAAAATGACACATAGTTATAAATTACAGCATAAGAGCGATTACAATGGTTTCTATCTTATTTTTATCTGGCGTCGTGTCATCTCCTGTTGACGATGGTCATACCACTATTGGGTCTTTTTCCCCAAGTAGTGATGATTATCACTGTTAGGATTTATTAGCCTAACTGTGAGAAATTAGTAATGTGCACAATACCCCACTAGCCAGTGATTCAAGATAACCACGACTTAATCCCTGTAATTATAACTTTTGAAAATAATTGGAGTATTGTAAAATACATTTGATAAAAGAGAATGACTCACATTGCAGATTTAAACGGGCAGAGTTTAGCCTACTGATTAGCCTTGTAACCTAATTTAAATAACAATGCATACGAACTAGGTTAGTAACTAATACAGCATTTACGATAACTCACGAGATTAAAACCCTCACAACGAATAACAAAGTGCAATACTTAAACATCCATCGAATTCACGACGTATGACAAAGTATGGCCCTAATGTGGGCAGCACTTAAACATCCATTGGATAGTTTCAATCGATCGGACATTGAATCGTAGCAGCGATCGAGTTAATACCCTGTATCGTAGCAGCGCTTCACTACTGTGAATATAATTTTCAACTTTTGAGCAGTATACTTCGTGTTTTTGATTGAAATTTCGACACCATTGAACTGCTCGGGATCAGATCTATTTATAGCTGAAAATTGGGGTTTACGCGGCCCGCATAAACCCTAGCTTGAACCTTACGCGGCCCGCGTGGCCACCTAGTCTACGTGTAGGTTTGCTGGGTCACGAGTAGGGTTGCCAGGTGGATGCCACGTGGATCGGAAACGCTTATCCGGTAAACACCACATTGACGCGGCCCGCGTCAACTTAAGCTTGACCTTTACGCGGCCCGCCTGAAGACCAGATTTCTTGTTTTCTTGGTTTTTGATATGGATTAGGGTTTCAGGGGTCCGGGTCCTTACAGAAATCCATCTTCAAGCCGGTTCCCCCACTAGAGAATGAGTAGGGAGCCTGGATGAGTCTAGATTCCATCGGTTTTGTGTAGAAAACGAAGAAAAGTTGAAGGAAAGTTTGAAATCAATTGAAAATATTGAAGTTTAGTTGAGATCCGTGTAAAATAATGTAGAAATCCTTTAGATCTGAACATATCTTGATGAGATAAGGTCACACAATCGATTGCATAAGCAACCGTGATGATCTCACCCTCAAGAGGTCCAAATCAGGTGATTTCATGGTGAAAACCAGTGATTTTTTATGGAGAAGTGTGTAATGATGATAGAAGTCCAAGATTTAGGGAGAAATACTTACGAAATGGCCTTGAATCGAGAGAAAAGTGCTTGAAAGGGACTTGAGAGCGTTTGGGTCGGATAGAGCTGTCACATCAATGAACAGTGATGTGACAGGCGGGTATTTATAGTGTGAGAGAGAAAGTAAGGCGGTGGAGAAAGTGGGTCGGATGGCCAGTCGATCGGATGGCCGGACTAATTTCCATTCGATCGAGTGGTCATTCGATCGGCCGAGTTGTGCGGGTTAGTTTTCCGACTTTCGTTTCGTGCGATAAGCGTTGCGTTGCGTTTAAGCGAGTTGCGAGCAAGTGTTGCGATGAGATAACCACATAACATTAAACAAATAGTCACACAAATAACACATGAAATGCATAAAAGTAAATTTGCGTTTCGTGTCTGCGATGCGAGTGTGTTTAGTATAAACACGCGATGTAATATGCGATAAATGCGTTTAAATAGTAAGCGTTGTAAACTGTGTTAAGTGCGATAACTGCGTTTTGAATAAGCGTTGTGAATGTGTTGTAAACATAGCTTAAAATATCGTTTAAACCCATAGCGATAATCAAAATCTCGAGAGTACAAGTCAATTAAGCAAGAAATGACGGATCTAAGTAATGACTCGACTTTCCGGGAAGTCAGGTTGTTATAACATATGTGTAAAACAGTCACTAACAACAAATACAAGTATATACAACTATACACATATGTGTATAAAAACAATCAGGGGCGGATCTACCCTTCAAGAAGGGGTAACCTTCGTTACCCCTTGACGCTCCGATGGTAGTGTAAATTTAGTTTAAATTTTGGAAAAATTTAACGTTTTTTCGATTTCATTAACCCTTTTCTTTGAAACGTTGCCCCTATAATAATTTTCTAGATCCGCCACTGAAAACATTCACTTATGGCTAGCGATTGATGATGAAGAAAACCAATGATTGGATGATCAAAGAAACGAAGAACAAGAGTTTCAAGATCGATGTTCACCACTCTCATTGCCCCTAGGGGTTACCAATCACCATCACATGTGCCACCATACACTGTTCGTTGCAACACCATCACCACCTTCAATGTCGATTCAAAAAACGTCATTATAATATAGAAACACACAAGATTGGTGACCACATGAACAATGACCATGGATATAAAAAAAACACTTTGACACAACTCAGCCTCAGCCCAAGCAACGAATCCACAGCCCCTCCCCCTGTTAACAAAAAATGACAAAAACATGAACAAATCGCAGGTGATTATGAAGATGATGAAAGAAACCCAAATACCTGTCTATTGCAACAATAAAAACGTCTGCCGGGGTTCAAAGAGGTCCACGAAGTTCGAATTACAGCATGGGCACCACATGGACATTGCACCATGGTTGAAGATTGAAGGCAGGTAGGAGAGATGGTTTGCTTTGCTCGAAGTTAATTAGGACTTTAGGGTTTCAGTAGATCTGGTTATATACAGGGTGAAAAGGACGCCAAAATGAGAGGGAAAAGCAATTAAGAAAAAAAGGTTAATAAAAGGAAAAATGAAATGGCAAAAATGCCCTTGGCAACTTTAACAGATATGGATGGAGTTAAGTCAGTTGGACCAAAATGACAACGATGAAACCTTTTTGGATCCAGATGTTAAAAATGAAACCTTTGGACTAAACTGACAAAATGGGCCAAACCACAGGGACTAAAATGGCAAATTACTCCATAACAATATAATCAAAATCCCTAAAATCTTGCTAGTTTCCTTTTATACAAGATACACAGTTGCTAGTTTATACACATGTGTTCAGTCTCGCTAGGATCAGTTTATACAAGATATACAGATGTTAGTTTATACACATGTGTACAGTCTCGCAAACTATCAGTTTATACAAAATACATAGCTGTTAGTTTATACATCTGTGTATTATATTCAGAAATGGTTACATATGTGTATATTAACAAAATATAGTATACTATGCATGCACACGAGTAGATTCATATAAAATTATGAAATTAATTAAAACCAAACAAGCGTACACATGTGTATCAACGGTTAACAGAAAAACTACGTGTCTACCGAAAACATACATGCACTATACATATGTGTAAAACAGTCACTATACATCGATCTTGAAACTATACACATATGTGTATAAAAACAGTCAGGGGCGGATCTACCCTTCAAGAAGGGATAACCTCCATTACCCCTTGACGCTCCGATGGTAGTGTAAATTTTGGAAAAATTTAACGTTTTTTCGATTTCATTATCATTTTTCTTTGAAACGTTGCCCCTATAATAATTTTCTAGATCCGCCACTGAAAACAGTCACTTATGGCTAGCGACTGATGATGAAGAAAACCAATGATTGGATGATCAAAGAAACGAAGAACAAGAGTTTCAAGATCGATGTTCACCACTCTCATTGCCCCTAGGGGTTACCAATCACCATCACATGTGCCGCCATACACCATTCGTTGCAACACCATCACCACCTGCAATGTCGATTCAAAAAACGTCATTATAATATAGAAACACACAAGATTGGTGACCACATGAACATTGACCATGGATATAAAAAAAAATACTTTGAATATTCAATTCAAAAATAAAAAATATGTTGTTAAACCTTCTCTAAATCAATATAATGGAATCGCGATCATTTGTTGCGTGAATATGCAACTAAAAAAATAAATAACATTCAAGATATTAACTCATATTCTATAACATCTTAAAACACAAAGTCGGTGGCCTTTGCCACCGACATCCCCACTCAAATTACAATTTTGTCCTTTGATGTGCAAGATAGCACAAGGTACAAGATCTTTGCCACCATCGCCGGTAACAATTTCTAAAATTTTCCAGCACCCGACAGAAAAGCAAACATGGTATATCACCAAACGATTACACCAGTCACACACCTCCAATGATAGTTGTGGATCTGTGAGAGATAGAGAGAGATGGGGAGACAAACAAAGTGGACTCCAAATAGTCATCGATTTGATGAGATACGAGACATGCAACCCCTGTTCCGTTGTCTTCACCTTCACTAGAACATCGCCGGAGTTGTCGGAACTCGCGCCGACTTGGCCGCATCTTCACCGAATCACCGTTGCCACTGCTGGAGTACTTGAACCAACATCTTCCGTCGTTACAAAACTGCTGATGACCATGATATTGAAACCTTCAGAACCGTTAGCACCATAGACCCACCATCGCCGCCGTGATATCCCCTTCATAACTGCTTGAAATCCTCCATATTGGTGGCATTTAGGGCATTTATTACTGGTGTAGCCATGGCGTGTAAAAGGAAAAGGAAAGTGAGTCAAGGAAAGAGGGATAGAGATATCAGATGTATGGGGTAGTGTGTTATCTTTTTGCTTTTCTAGATAGGTGTTCTTTTATCTTTATTATTGTAAAATATATTTTAAATTTTATTTACTTATAACATGATTATGAATATCTGTGATGTACATACGTGTCTTACAATATTAGATGGTTAATTTTGATCTTTTAAATAAAGGAAAGCTTTATATCTCTCGAATTTAAGTGTTTTCTTTTTTTCAAGTGTCGGTATCATAATGAAAACATTGATTTTGGCAGGATAACATCAGTAACAATGTCGGTATTAGTGAAACCGGTATTTTTTTTATGTTTTATGATTGATGTAAAACACGAGTTGATATTCTTTTGAACATATTACAATTTTAGCATTTTTTTTCCGTTTCTTATAGCAAGTGATACCGTACTAAACCAAAATAATACCGGCTGGATTCCCGTTTTATAGCGATTGATGTCGTACCAAACCAAAACGATACCGACCGAATGTCATGGCGCATATTAAATTTCCATTCTGTATAAATTATAGATCCTTTCAATATTATATATCTGAAAATATTTTGATGTAAGGAAACAAAAAAAAAACATTAGTTAGATAATAAGAAATAATAAAACAAAAACATAAAAAAAAATTAACATTGCAACGTTCAAGACATCCAACTTTAGAGATTTAATAGATTCAACTTTCATTTTTTTGGTAAGTAACACGTAAACCCCTAACTTATGGTAATTGACAACTTTCAATCCTATTTTTTCTACTTAATAAGTTCACACATCGTTTTCTCCAACATTTCAACTCTTTTGTTTAATTTACGTTTACGAATTTACACCGGAACGTGCAAGACCTTCTACTTTTTTTCTGTGCCTAACCACGTTAATGTCACGAACATAACGTGTGTAACTACGTAAGATGCACCACGTCACACGCAAACATCACAAGTTAATGTCATCTTCCATTCTGTATAAATTATAGATCCTTTCAATATTATATATCTTAAAATATTTTGATGTTAGGAAACAAAAAAAAAACATTAGTTAGATAATAAGAAATAAGAAATAATAAAACAAAAACATAAAAAAAAAATTAACATTGCAACATTCAAGACATCCAACTTTAGAGATTTAATAAATTCAACTTTCATTTTTTGGTAAGTAACACTTAAACCCTTAACTTATGGTAATTGCCAACTTTCAACCCTATTTTTTCTACTTAATAAGTTCACTATTCGTTTTCTCCAACATTTCAACTCTTTTGTTTAATTTACGTTTACCAATTTACACCGGAACGTGCAAGACCTTCTACTTTTTTTCTGTGCCTAACCACGTTAATGTCACGAACATAACGTGTGTAACAACGTAAAAGATGCACCACGTCACGCGCAGACATCACAAGTTAATGTCATCATCGTAACACGTGTAACGGATTTGCAAACGCGAGGTTGCCGCCGCAACGCGCGACACATGTAAAAAACTAGCTATAAATTAAAAGAAACAGTCGGTGGAAACCCCACCGGCTTTGCCTCCCCCTATACTTTCACTTTCACGATGTTGCAATTTTAGCCCCTTGACTTTGATATCTTCAAAGTTTCATAAAATGGCATATTTAGTCCCTAAACTACAACTCCATTTTACACATAGTTTGCTTTTGACACCCCAACTTTGTGGTAGTTTCCTTTTCGGCCCCAACTTTGTTATAGTTTCCTTACCCTAAAACTTTATCAAATTTTATCTTTACCCTTTCTTAGCCCTTAAGTTTAGAAAATGCAATTTTTAACCACTTGACTTTTTTTGAACTTTGTAAATGCCACTTTGACCCCCTCGAGAGTTTTTGGCTTGACGATATAAATTCGAGTTAGTCGGGTCGCGTATAATACATTATGATTGTACGATATAAATTCAATTTACGTTACGTTTTGATCCAACCGCAATGCAACTATAGGATACATTGAGTTCAATCGGATATGTCAAAACGTGCGTTTTCATATGGTTAACACATCACATAACGCTTGGACTAATCCGTTCGATATTTGCGAAGTACCCGCGCCGCAACGCGCGCGGGTCTTATTACTAGTTAAAATATGAAATTTCTAATTCTTGCGTGAGTATGCATAAAAAAAATGAGATAAGAATCAACATATGAAACTAAAATATATTAGTTTTCATTTTTTTTTAAGGAATCGATGACGGTCACTTTTCGAAGGCCCTGATGAAAGGAATTATTGGAAGAAACAAAAAAAAGTTATCGAACGAAGAAAATAAATGAATGGTTAGGATTAGTTAACTAATTTTGATAACTCTCTCTTAAAAATGGAATATAATTAAAGCAAATAACATTAAGTTTATATGTATAATTACAATCCTATCATTTTCATCATAAAAATAAATGAATTGTTAGGATTAGTTCATTATGTTCACAACTAAGAGGACTGTTCACTCATGAACCTAACCATATATATATATATATATATATATATATATATAGGGGATGGTTCAAATGAAAACCACTTTTAACGCGAAAACTCGAAAACTAACTAAAAAAAGCCTAAAAAACACACAAAAATTTTTTTTTTTCAATTTTTTTAATAAAAATCACTGGTTTTTATATATAAAAAAAAACTTTTTTTCAAAAAAAAAAAAAAAAAAAAAATTTGTGTAGTGCACATGTGTAATAATACACATGTGTAGTACACATACACATGTGTAGTACACATACACATGTGTAGTATTACACATGTGCACTACACAAAAAAAAAAATTTTTTTTTTTTTTTTAATTTTTTTTTTATATATAAAAAAACCTGCGAAATTTGGTTTGCAAAAAAAAAAAAAAAATTTGTATGCTTTTTTGGCTTTTTTTAATTAAATTTCGAGTTTTCACAATAGCTAGTGGTTTTCATTTGAACATTCCCCTATATATATATATATGTATACCAATTATTTTAGTATGTTTTCTGAGGTGTATCCCTTGGATGTAGACCAAATCCTTGTCGCTTAGCTTCGGATCCATCTTTGCTATCAATCTACGATTACAGATGTAGCATTTTACTGGAAGGGCTAACGGGTATTAAATTCTCATACACACACCACATTAAATGCCCTGAGATAGAAAGATGTCCTCCAACATAAGACCATACGTAGTGGTAAGGGTGAATAATGCCCCCACCCTTGGGCGTTTTCTGCCATGTGGCAGTCCAGTCAGCAAGGTACATTATTGGGCGTTTTTCTAAAATGGGTATAGTGGGGATGTATGTATTATGTTAAAAAGGGGTTTAAAGAATTAAATAAAACAAAAAACTAACAAAAAAGGGAATTGGTCAAGAAATAGTGGGATACATCTGATTGGCCACCCCAAACCCATTTGAGCGTGTTTTAAACAACGCTGGAGGGGGATTTCCGCAACATAACGCCGAATCACGCGGGCGGCGGCATTATCAGGCGTGTTTGAGGGAGATCACGCCGGAATGTTTCACCACTACGGGTGGTCTAATAACCAACGGTTAAAATGCGTGTTTGACAAATAATGGATTGGATTTAGATGGTCCAACATTGTTGATCGTGACGACATGAGGCCAGTCTATACATGTTGTATAGAGAAGAACAATCTATACATAATAACACCATTGCCTTTGTGCAACACCTCAGACAATCTATTTTCTTTCGTCATAGCAATTAAAGTATTATTTTTATGTTTAATTCTCTCTTCAAATATTATCATGTTAAACCTTATGAACCTAAATCACGGACAAATACACGTTGTTTATATGTGAAACATACTTTGCCTTACTTAAATCTTATATATTTCCTTGAGATAACTTCCATTTTGCTTCCTGTAATTTGGTCATTTTAACGGTTTTGCCCCAATAGTTTAAAAATAGCCATTTTCCTCCCTGATTTTTCTAACTTATCGTCATTTTACACCCTGCCTCTAACTCCATCCAAAAAATTCATTAACTAAAAGGGTATTTTGGTAATTTTATATATAAAAGCAAGGACATGTAAGTCTTTTCACCTAAATAAACTTATAACTTGTTTATTTACATGTATATAAGTAAGAGTTAAATGCTTGGTTGGTCCCTGTGGTTTGCAAAAATTGCAGATGTGGTCCCAAATGTTTACTAATTACACGCGTGGTCCCTGTGGTTTTCAAAAATGCACTCGGTTGGTCCCTAGCCCTAACATCAGTTAAATTTCTCAGTTAAGTCCATGTTAAATGACCAAAATACCCTTGCCTTTTAGCTATAAAAGGGTAGTGAACCCTGTCTCATTCATCAGACCTTGAACCCCAAACCCTGTCTCATCACCACCGCCACCACTTCACCACCGCCATCATCACCACCACCGTCACCACCTCCGCCTTCATCTCTTCCAAGCTGACTGCTTCGACTTGCTGTTGACTACGTTTGACCGGACTGAAAGCTGACCCGAACAGAACCAAGCTGACTTTGTTGACCGATCTTGACCCAAAACTAAAACGAAAACAACCCGGACCAAGATTCTGAACCAAAGCTCATCAAACATGAACCGAACCGAAACCCGCGACTGATGTTGAGCTGAACCGAAATCGAGCCAAACGCGGTGCTTGACAGCCGCCGCCGCTGCCCTCATTCTCCGATCTCTCTCTCTCCGTCTATCTATCTCTCCCTCTCTCTCTCTCTCTCTCTCTCTCCGTTCTCGCTGTGTCCGCCGCCGCAAGCCACCACCAAGATGGTGGTGGCCGGTCGTCCCTTCGAACAGAGGTGAGTGATTGGGTGAGGAAGGAGAAGGATAGGGGTACCAGAACTCGAACCGAGAAGAAGAGAGAGGAGCAGGGGGTCTCGCTTGTCGAAGAGACCAGAACCGTCATCACCGCCGGAGTTGATGGTGGTTGAACAGATCGGAGTTGATGGTGGTTGAACAGATCGGAGATGATTGCGGAGATCGAAGATGATGGTGGTTGAACAGATCAGAGAGATTGGAGACCGATCGGTGGTGGTTGAACAGATCGGAGATGATGGCGGAGATCGGTGATGATGGCGGAGATGATGGCGGTGGTGTGAAGGCGGAGGTGGTGCGGCGGTGGTGGTCTGCATATTGTAGAGAGAGAGTAGAGAGAGAGAGTTGAGGCAGAGATTGAGGCAGAGATGGTTTTTATAAAGAGGGTAAATAAGGCAAGGGTATTTTGGTCATTTAACATGGACTTAACTGAGAAATTTAACTGATGTTAGGGCTAGGGACCAACCGAGTGCACTTTTGACAAGTTCAGGGACCACGAGTGTAATTAGTAAAGTTTTGGGACCAAGTGTGTAATTTTTGCAAACCACAGGGACCAACCAAGCATTTAACTCATATAAGTAATTCTTTTCTGATCTCCCATCTTTCCAACCACTCTTACTACTGGCCACCACCATCCACCACCACCTGCAACTACCACCAGCCGACCACGACTACCGCGACTTTTAACTAAACGTTTTAATTGAGTTAAAGCCAAGGAGTAAACTACCGAAATATCCATACTTTTAATTGAACGTTTTAACTGAGTTAGAGCCAGGGACCAAACTGGCGACAAACTCGAAACATCAGGAAGGAAAATGACTATTTTTAAACAATTTGAGCAAAACCGTTAAAATGACCAAATCACAGGAAGCAAAACGAAAGTTAACTCATTTTCTTTTAATTACACATGCACAAGGAGACAGAAATTAGGTATTAATCAAGACACAGAAAGAAACTTTTGTGCCCACATCAGAGAAGTTTTACTAGATGATTTATGCGACCACCATGAGAGCACAAATATATTTAAACTTTAGATATGATATACTTTATCACTCACTAAATTAAATTATTATGTCAGATATTGTAGTTAAATAGCGTTTTCAGTCTTAACTATAGTACCTTCTCAATAAAGATACACATAATACCAAAAAGTTATAAAAACATAAATAATTTATTATGCCATTTAAAATTGGACATAAGAGTTTGGAACGTCCTTAACCTTTTACTTTTAGTACAGAACACCCAATCATTGCCAAAATGGCATGAACTTACCTAAATTAAACTAATGGTCGGTTCTAATCAAACAAGATATGTAGATAAAATATCAAAAACACCACCATCATAGTACAGAACAGCATAATACCGATGAGAAAAACAATACTAGCTCTCACTATCACTGCTCCAGCTCCCTTCTTCCAAAGGTTTATTTACGCTTCTTGTCACCGCTTCATCGACATTTTGATTCATCTTTCCTGCAGATGCAAAAATACCAAAATGGTCACAGGCTTTGGTAAATATATGTCATCACATGCGATGAAATTTTCAAACATTCAAAAGCTAATGCATATGTTCCAACGGGTTTGGTAATTATATAAAACCAAATTATAACAGTAACAGTCAGAAACCATACTATGCAGTGAGAATATACATTGTGAGTGATTTTGACACATTCCATTTAGTAATGTTATTACAATAATAAATTTTTTTTTACTAAATTAAAACAATAACAGTCTCTTACGCAGTGAAAATATACTTTTTGAGTGATTTTGGGTCCAAATTGCCAAAATGTCTCACATGCAAACTATCATTTCATATTAACACAAACTTAAAAAGTCACAAAACAATTACTGTAATATATCAAAGGCGATCGATCATTACTAAGAGAAGAAAAACTAAATCATACTTTAAAAGCCTCTGCTTCTTCAACAGCTTCATAGTTCCCTTGCTGCCCACCAATGTTGCCCCTCTGCCCCGCCTGTGAAAAGTTCGGATTTTCTCCATATTGCGATGAAGTTTGATTGCCACCAGAACCCATTCCTTGCCCATGATATCCACCACCTCCTTGCCCATAAGTTCCGCCACTTGCCTGCCCGTAGTTTCCAGCGCCAGCGCCACCGCCACCTTGCCCATAATTTCCACCTGTGCCTTGCCCATAATTTCCGCCACTTACTTGCCCGTAGTTTCCAGCGCCACCCTGCCCATAATTTCCACCAGTGCCTTGCCCGTAACTTCTACCACCACCCTGTCCACTTTGACCACTTGCACCTTGACCATTATTCCACCCACCACCTTGTCCATATTGTCCACCTGTACCTTGCCCGTAACCTCCTCCGCCATATTGTCCACCTCTACCTTGATCATATTGTCCTCCGGTCCCTTGCCTGTAACCTCCAACGCCTCCTTGATTGTAGCCTCCTCCAGGTGGTCCAGGTGGTGGAGTAAAATTACTACCCTGCCCTCTGAAATCCCGCTGCTCCGAATAAGCATAATTCCCCTGATCCCTTGGTGGAAAAGTTCTCCCTTCACCTTGATTATAATTTACCTGATTAGAAGGCATAGGGCCTCTTTGATAATTTCCCGGCCCTCTAGGTGCATTATTTTGTTCAAATTGGCCTCTTGGTGGTCTGTTATAGTCTCTATTTCGATCATTAAACCTTCCACTTTGTCTACCATATTGTACAGGGGGCGGTCTGGGTATGATAGTTCCATTAATATACTTGTCTCCTGAAAATATGCAAAACAAATTTTCAAATCAGATATCTTGCTCAAAAAATGATAAGTTAGTCACTGATAAAACAGTAAACCAACCATACCGCCATATTCTTTGTTTACAGGATCGATATAAGAATCTGGAAGTACAAATACAACCCCGGGTAAACCTGTTCATGGAAGAATGAGCTTATATCAATCAATAGCAAACAGCGTCATCAATTGTCAAAGGAAAAAAGAAACTATACTTTTGAACTGCTCTGAAACTTCCTCTGACACCTCGACCTGAAATCCGTTGTAAGTAGTTGTGCTACACGCGTAGATTTTCTTCTTAGCTTCTTCCACACTGAAATTATAAAATGTCAACCGATCAGTCAATCACAATACCTTCTATTACAGTCTTACCACAATACTGAAGCACTGTTAAAAACCAAATTAACATAAACTATAAGTACTTTAACCAAACTGATTACCATATTGTAAACCCTAACATAAATACATAGTAACATGTGAAAGGATAATATCTTATGAACTCATTGCAGTGGAGGTCATTATGTCAAATCCCTACTATATTATTCACCAAAACACTGTAAAAAAACAAATTGCCACAAACATTAAGTATTTTTCACAACGAACCCGATAAACATATCATAAATCCTAACAAAAGCACAAGTAAAAAAATAATAACATCATCATTGAAGCGCGAGTCATTATGTCAAAGCCCTATTGTATACAGATATTATACACTAACACACTGTTTAAAACCAAATGGAGATGAACATTAAGTTTTTCTTCAACCAAACCGATTAACACATTGTAAACGCTAACACAATCAAGCGTCATATGTCAAATCCCTATTGTATACAAATATTATACACTAAAACACTGTTTATAACCAAATTGACATGTCAAGAGTACATATACTATACAAAGCCCTATAGTATAAAGATATAATACCCTAAAACACTGTTAATAACCTAACTGAAATGAACATTAAGCATTTTTTCACCACCAATCCGATTAACATATCGTAATTCGTAAACCCTAACAAAGTAAACCACATGTAAAAAGAATTTTAACATCTTCAAAACTTATTAAAGCACATATCATCATGTCAAAGCCCAAAATATATACAAACGCTCAAATAAAAACATAACCTTCCGAGAACTTTCGCAGCAGTTTGAACGTAAGTCTCCACCATTTCTTCCGGCGAAGGCTTAGGATCTTTCGGAAAATCCATAGTAATCAGCCAATGATTATAATCACATCCTTCAAACAGTATCGCATCAGGACTAATCTGATCTTCATTCATGTCATCGTTAAATCTAGATCGCGAAGAAATAGTCCTCGATGAAACGAATTGATACGAAACACTGTTGTGTTTTGATCGAGTGATATCAAACAAGCTAGGGTTTTGACGAACGGTTGAGGGGGAAGACGGTGGTGCTGCGACGGATTGTACGGCTGAAGAGAAATGTTTCGAGTGGTTGAGGATGGTGGATGAGAGCGCGAGTGATCGCCGGAGACGGAGAGTGGCCGCCATGAGTGGTGGTGCAGAACCGGTAGAAATTAGGGTTTTGGCTTTGGGGGTTTAACGGATTCGAGAAGTTTCTGTTTTTATGTTTTGGGTTTTAGAGGTGATTGCACAAATGGCCCTTGATGTATGACTTATTGCTTTTGAAGTTCCTATGGTTTAAAGATTTCTCTTTTAGTCCCTATAATTCATAACACTCCATTTTTTTAGTTCCAAGTAATTATTCTTTTTTAGTTCTTAAACAAATGTCTTCCAAGTAATTGTTGAAAGTGAATGTATGGGTTTGTTGTTGCTAAGGATAACAATGTTAGGCTACTCGGTATGGTGATGGACCATCCTTGGAGGATGATCCGCCACGTAGGCGCCACGTCATATTCCTCCCAAGGATGGTCCATCCTCCAAAACTAGAGGGCATGGTAAGATGGTCCTAGTCATCATCCTCCACCACTTTTATGTTTTTTTATTTTTTTTAATCTTCAACTTTTTTTTAACATTTAACAAATAAAGTAACAAAATATTTTCATTAATATTAAAAAACATTACATAAACTTAAAAAAAATTAAACTTAAATAAAATAAATTTAAAAAAAACATAAACTTAAAAAAAATAAACTTAAAAATATCCTAATATATTAAAATAAGCTACTAGTCTTCGTCTTCCATGTCTTGGCCGGGTTCGTTTTGAGCGTTGTTCCAAATGTACTCCACCAAGTCCGCTTGTAGGTTATGATGTGTGTACTCGTTACGTAGAGCGAACATGTTCAAATCTTGTTGTTCCGCACTAACTGGAACAGAATTTCCAGTTGACGCGTCTTCGTCGTACTCGCATATCGTTCTACCTTCGTCTTCAATGACCATGTTATGAAGGATGATACAAGCGTACATAATGTGTCGTAACCTCTTTGGTGTTTGTGCCATTTTTTTTTGTAGAACACCAAAAGCCCGTTCAATATCTTTTCTCGCACCCTCTTGAAACTTCGCAAACTTTTTTCTTTTGTCGTCTGTCGGGTGCGGAATAGTTTTAACGATTGTCGAGTACTTTGGGTATATCCCATCGCCTAGATAGTAACCTCGCCTGTATTCCACCCCCGAAACTGTAAAGCTTGTGTCTGGATCTGTACCCGCCACTACATCCTCAAATATTGGTGACTGGTATATGATGTTAAGGTCATTGAGCGAACCAGGTAGACCAAAAAAAGCATGCCAGATCCAGAGATCCTGTGACGCAACCGCCTCTAGAATAATAGTCGGATGTCCATGATCTCCCCTAGTATACTGACCTTGCCATTGGACTGGGCAATTCTGCCACGCCCAGTGCATGCAATCAATGCTCCCGAGCATTCCTGGGAAACCATGTCTCTGTTCGTGTGCTTGATATAATTTTTGAACGTCGTTTGCGTTCGGTTTCCGCAGGTATCGCTTGCTATACAATTTGACAACCCATTCGCAAAACTTGTGCAAACATCGACGTGCGGTTCTTTCAGACATCCTAATATACTCGTCTAATGCATCGGGTGCGTAACCGTACGCAAGTTGGCGAATGGCCGACGTGCATTTTTGTAAATTACTGAAACCCCTTAGCCCCCTAGCGTCGTTCCGCAATGTAAAAAACGGATCAGACTGGGCCATGTCGCCTGCAATACGTAAAAACAGTGGACGACTCATGCGGAACCGACGTCGGAAAATCTCGGCTGGGTACACGGGTTCGTCGGCAAAATAATCGGCTAGTAGTTTAGCGTGGCCGGCTATAAATTTAAAACGAAACATAAATGAAATTAATTATAAAATACATTTTCAAATCTATATAAAACATAAGGGGAAAAAAAAGTAAAATACCTTCTTGGTCTCGGTTATATTTTGCTCGTCTAGTTAGCCGTTGGGACGACCCTTGATCAGCCGCCATGAAGACTTGAGCCGCGTTCATAATCATGTTGTGCATAATATCATCCTCTTCCGAAGATGATGAATACCACGCAGACGAAGCCGATGAAGACATAGAAGAAATTGAAGAAATGGAAGACATGGGTGAAGCCATGATAATTTTTGAGCGAGAAATGGGGTGGTAGTGGGTAAAAACGGTATAAAATATGATGAGTTTTTATAAAAAGGGAAGAGTGGTTATAAAATGTGAGAGAGATTGGGTGGTAGTGGGTGAAAAGTTGTGAAAAAAATGGTTAAAGAGGTGAGTATTTATAAAAATGGAAGTGAAATGGGGGATTTTTTGAATTATAACCGTTTGAAAATTTATGTTTAATTAGAAATAAAAAATTTTTTTCAACGGTTACTTTTTCTTTGGGCCCCACCTCATTTGGTCAGTCTTAAAGTTGTCACATTTGGAGCACACTGATTCAGAATTTGAATATTCATTCTTCACAGATTCTTCATTCTTTGGATCTTGTTCTTTCTCTATCTTATATGTACCTGCACCAAAGATTGTAACAAGATCAATAGAATTTCCATTATCATCAATATAACAACCCATTTTCATATCATACATCAAATTTCTTTTCGCTGCCCAACAAACATTGATTCTTTTGTTTATTTCATATATCACGTCTAAATTCAAATCTTCTAAATTCATTTTTATCTTATCCAACACATCTCTCTTCTTTTGATAAAGTTCATAATCATGATTTTTCAGTTTACTGATGAATTTATTCAGAGATAATTTTGAAAAACTTGAATTTTCTCTCAGATTTTTCAAAAAAACATCCCATTCAGCAGGTAATCCATTAGCAAACTTTGATACCATTTCAGCTTCTGATATTACTATTTGATTTTCTTTCAAATAGTCAATCAAACGATCAAAACGTTTTTCCAAATCATCCAATTTCTCATCTTCCTTACTCAAAAAACATTCGAAACGTTTACTCCAAACCTCTTTGGGCAATTTCTGATAGGAACTACTGAAATATCCTCGATACCAATCATTTAACCTTTTAAGATCATTGTTTTCTTTTTCATCAAAGACCTTTGCCATTTTTCGAACAATCCCGATAAGTTTTCTGAAATATCACAAAAATGAAATCCCAAATGTTCACAAAAGTGGAACCCTAATGTTCACAAGAGTGGAATCACTTATGTCCGTATAAGTGGAATCACTGATGTTCGTATAAGTGGAATCACTAAATGACGTATGAGTGGAATCACAAAGTGACGTATGAGCGGAATCACAAAGTGACGTATGAGCGGAATCAGGTGATCACAAAAACGAAATCAGAATCTTATGGTGACACTAAAGCGAAATCACTTGCTTAGGGTTGACACAAAAGCGAAATCACCAAATGTCCATAAAAGCGGAATCACTTCGGGATGCATTTTGGTCCATTTTTACTTCGAATTTCAGTGTCAAACTTTCCAGGGTTTGTCTATGTCCAATAACACACAGTCTGAGAAATTTTGAGCGAATTTTGACCATTAAAATTTTCTGAATTGATGAAAGAAGGTGTAGAAATCAGAATTTTTGAGCAAAAACGAGCTAAATGGTAAGAACTCTTCCTCCTGAGCTCTGATACCACTTGTAGGATCGCGAGACAACCTAACGAGTCGATCAGAAGAGTGCTCAGACTGAATCAGAGGCGGAATTCATTGATTCAGTCTTTGTTTAGCTTGATTTCACTAATTTGTCTCAATTTATTGATCTTCTAACAGTTTACAAGCTCTGGAGACGATTTGGCAGGGCTTCGCCGTACCATACAAGACCTCAACCTTCCTTCCTTTCTGATTTCGCTTATATGTCCTATTTATAGATGACCTGATTCCACTCTTATGTACATGACACATAAGCGGAATCACCTGAAACTGATTCCACTCTTATGTACATGACACATAAGTGGAATCACCTGATTGACACATAAGTGGAATCAGATTCCACTCTTATGTACATGACACAAAAGCGGAATTAGCCTCTAAACTCTAAACATTCTCCTATTTTCTCGCACAATGCACCCTAGTCTATACAATACAATGTAAGACTCGATACAAGACGAAGTCAACAGATGTAGTGCACCAACAATTTTGTATTGCTTGTTTTTCAAGTTTGATCAAGTATTTGTTTGTTTGCAGGTGATATTGAAGATTATACCTGGTCAAAAGAGAGGTTTATTAATTGGGCAAAAGCGTATGCTCATGAGAGTTGGTTTTATTTGGAATTCGGGTATAAAAGGCAAATAAATGATAGAAAAAAGAAGAAATACCACTTGCAGATTTAGAAACTGGAGATAGAAAGTCATTTTCTCATGAACAAAGAATGATCGCGTTAATTCAACAATCGATCAGAGATGATATCTTTGCATTGCTTAATCAAGACGGTTCATCAAAGTCTGTGTGGGAGGCATTACGTGTGAAGGCTGAATGTGGAAAACAAATAAAAAAGAATAAGATATTATTGCTCAAGAAAGAATTTGATTTGTTTGATTACATAAAGGGTGAAACTGTGAGACAAATGATTGAGAGATCTTGTCATCTTACAATTGAACTTGACAGGTTTGGAATTACAAAAACTAGAGAAGAAATCATTGACAAAATTATCGAAGCTTTACCACGTACAGATCACTGGCAGACATTTGTCATAATTTTGAAAAATGATTCACAGATTGATGAGTATACTCTGGATACTTTGATTGAGAAGCTTAAGAGTCATGAACTGGAGTTGTAAAAACAGAACAAAATGAGCAGTTCTACTTATCAGCAAAATGTGGGTCTTTATTATAGAGGAAGCTTACCTTCAACCAATCAATCATCAAAGATTAGTACAGCTTTTAGCGTCGAAAAGTCAAAGGATTCACAGAAAGGTAGCTCATCAAGTTATGATCCAGGTTATCATTCCTCTTCAACAGCATTAAACACAGCAGAACCTGATGAGATTCATTGTAACATTGCTTTGAAGTTGAAAAACTCTCCTACATTGAGTATCAATGCTGCCAAACAACAGATGAGTTTCTTAGCATCGATGCTGGAATCGTTTGAGAGTCTGGTGGCAGGAAGAATCGGAAATCCCGAATTGACAAAAGAAGATTATGACCAGATAGATCCAGAGGAGATGGAACTCATTGATATCAGATGGTGTTTGGCTAGTGGCATTAGAAGAGCACGGCGTTTTATGGAGATAACAGACATACATGATCTTGGAGGTTTGTTAAGCACCAAGCTAGGGTTTGATAAGTCGAAAGTCACATGTTTCCGGTGTAAACAGAAGGGTCATTTTAAAAGAGAGTGTGTGAACTGGGAAGTAGCTGATCATGGTAATCCATTTCATGGTAATTACTACAAGAAGGCCATTTATCATAAGAATAATGAATAAATGTCCAGATCAAATCTAAAGCAAATTGCTGAAGGTTCATCAAAAGAAAGAACACAAGCCTTGGTGACGATTAATGATGATAAAAGATGGACGATTCATGATGACGAAGGGTTTAACTGGGGTAAATACATAAAGGATGAGAAAAGGGTGTTGGCTGCTGAAGTGAAAGTGAAAACGAAAGAAGAAATTCTTCAAGAAAAAACGTACAGAGAAAGGTGTTTTGCAGATTACAGAATAGAAGAAATGCAAAAAAAATACGAAGAAGCTAGGAGCTATGGTAGATGGGACAAGAAAAGATAATGTTACATTAATCGCAAAGGAGATCCGGTTGTTGATTCAAGCAAAGTGGTGTACAATGATGTACTTGCAGTCATTCCTTTGTCCGGAGAGTTTTATTTGAAGAAAGCAGCAGATAAAGATTATCTTAAAAAGCTAGACAAGATAATCAGGGGAGTGATAACAACTAGCTTGAAGAAGAGAGATGAAGAGAGGCTACAGAAGAGTGTTGAGAAGATGGTGGACGAGTTGAAAGAGACAGCAGGTAAAGATGATGGTGAAGGCGAAGAGAAAGATGAAGAGGTGAAGAAAGAAGAAGAAACTAGTGATGAAAACCAGGAAAATGCTGATGAGAAACTGGAAAAGTCAGCAGAAGAAGCTGTTACTAAGAAACAACATGTGAGTAGTGAAGATCAGGAAGAAAAGGCAAACGGAGCCTAGGTGCCAAAACCTGAGCTAAATTCTCAAACTGAATCTTTTGAATCAGTAAATAAAAGTGATAATGCATGGAAGCATGTAGTGCTTGTACTGAAAAAGATGAAAAATTCAGAACCAGAGATATAGAATTTTCTAAAATCAAAAGAGTCTTCAAAGATAAATGCAAAGAAATGTTCGAAAAAGAAAAGTTGTTGATAGATAACGATGAAAAGCTGACACAAAAATGTAATGTTTTGGAAAAAGAAAATGCGATTTTGAAAGAAAAGTGTTCAGCGATGACAGAAGAATGTTTACAAAAAGAAAATGCGGTTCAAGAAATGAAAAAGGAGTATGATTCAATAAAACTTGCATATCATATTACAAAAGAGTCATATGAAGCTGTGAAAATTCAAATGAAACTTGTTCAATCTAGACTGTCACAATGTTCTGAATCATCACAAACGCTTAAGCGACAGTATGAAATAAAACAACAAGTTATAATTTCTTATATTGAAGAAGTTGTTGAGCTTAAATGGAAAATGGTTGATTTAGAACAAGATAATAACAAGTTGAATAGTTATCACACTTCATCATATGTTCTTGAACGTATTTTCAACATAAAACCGGATGATAAAGATTCTGAAAAAAACAAGAAAGGTATCGGTTCAGAATATCATCAGGTTCCACCGCCTTTTGAGAAAAAGGTTCACATTCTATGATGACGAGAAGGTGGAAAAAGCTTTCAACATGGTTGATCAATTGTCAGATAATATTGACGTAACTTATTCCAAATCTGATGATACTAGTGATTCAGATGTGGTAGGTAATGTCGTTGAAAGTGTTTTGAAAGAGGATACTAACAAAATAGATAAGTCCGAGACATAGTGTAACACCTCAAAAATTCAGGTCCAATAATGTATCGACACGTGTCATGAGCTTTAAACGTGTAAAAGATTACTTTAGAGGGACTAAAGTTGACAAACAGAGAAAGTGTGTGAATGAAAGGATTCAAAATGTCAACAATGGATAAATATACTTTACAATGACCCTACACGATGTTTATACCCTTAAACGAATGAATCATGGATCATACGAAGCTAATTGTGAAAGAAAGTGAGGAATTACAAACTACAGGGGTCAAATGTGTCAACATGTTTAATGTATACCTTTGAGTGACCTTTTAGCAAACCCGAAGCTTTGTAACGATAAAATATGCTCACTAGAATACGTGATAAAAATTTCACAAGGTTTTGTTAAAGTATGAGAAAGTTATGACAATATTCGTATACGAGGGGTTAAAAGCGTCAACGTTGAAATTTAAGGCTTTACGGGTGATCACAAAGTTAACCAAGGACTTAACAATGTTTGGTTATGTCTTGGAGCCCTTAAAAGTCAAGTTAGAGGGTTGAAATTGCAAGAAACCATGTTAAAATCAAGTTTGGAAGGACCAGGGGCCAAAGGTGCAATTATGGCAAGCTTGGAAACCTGATGGGGGAGCCATACCGGCCGCGTAAAGTCCCTATGGACTCTTACGCGGGCCGCCTGAGGAATGCCAGCTCCCAAAAACTTGGCAGATGTCGGTTTCAGCAAGTTTAACCGACTTAGATGCATGGTTTTTCGATTCTAGGGGCATGTTTAATGGTTTTACTACCCTAGGGACACTTGGGATGATCAGGAATCATCCCATAGACTTGTTTGTCATGATCTTGTGCAATCAAAGTTACTATATAAGGAGCTTATTGTTGCAAACATTTGATCATTCACTTGAAAACTTCACAACTCATTTTTTGGAGGTTCCTGGAGCTCAAGACCCCTTCCTAGTGATCTCTAGTCGTGCATAGGACCTTGGTAAGTGTCATTAACCTTCCTTAATTCAGTTTTACTTAGTTTATTAGCTTAAAGTCAAACCGTCGTAATTAAGGTTTGACTTCGTCATTAATCTAAATTTGTCCAGTCAAATTTCAAATTGAAAGTACCTATGAGTTGGTAACTATGTGGGCAATAAACCCTTAAAAGGGCACCCTCTGATTCCCACTCTAACTAGGTCAATTGTCGGGTCAAAGCTAATTATAAAAAGTCAACAGAAAGCTTATTTTGGCATAAATGCATAATTAACAATGTAGAAGCCATACAACCTATTTTATCACTAATATAACTTGGTAATTAATGTAAGAACATGTCTAAATATGTTCAACCCGACAATTTTCAATTTAAGCTCGGTTCGGAGCCGAAAGTCGCAAAAGTAGACTTTTGCTTTGACTTTCAGTTCTGACCCATTAGAGCATAGTTTAGAAATGCCTTAGAGCTTTATTAGGACCAGGTTACATGTTAGTATAATCCTCTGTGATTATACAACTCGGTTCATTAGTTATCCGATTCATATGCATGTTTCCGTTAAATGCTTAAATGATGACTATTATGCCCATATGACCTTAAAACATGATTTTTGAAAATGTAAAAGAATAGAAACCTTAGTTACTGATTTATAAACTTGTACTTAAAATTTGATATCATTTTGAGGTCTAGATTAGGAGTTATGCTCAATAGCGTAATTAGAAAGCTTTTTAGTAATTAAATGGCGTAATTAGCATATAGCCTATCTAAACCCAATTTTTAATACCAAACTTTTTACCTACTGATATAAAATAATATTTTGGGATTTTTGAAGATTTTTATTCAATTTTAGGCTGAGCATAACATAGAGTTCTAAGCTTAATTCGGTAATTGACGGTTTTGCCCTTTTAGGCTAAAAAATGAGTTTTACCAATCCTTTTGATACCAAACCTTTTTCTACTGATCCAATATGACAAATAGAATATTTTAAGCCTTCTGAAATAATAAAAATATCAGCTTTTCTTATAATACCAGGAAATTGCTTAAAACCGTCTTTTTACGCGTTTTAAGCGCATAGTATATATTAAAACCAATTTAGATATATAAGACTTGATACCTACTGATATTTTAAGTAAGTTTTTATACTTTAACAGTAAGTAAAATTTTTTAAAGTCAGATTCCAGTTTTGACCTTTTAGGCTTAAGTAAAATTACCAAAATGCCCCTACGGTGCATAGTTTAGTTATAAAAGATAAATTTCACATATTTACAATACCCTACTGTTATGACTTATAAAATAAATATTTTTACTGATTATATCAGACCTGTAACTCAGATTAATATTTAAACTCTTTTATAACCTTTAAAATGACCAAAATACCCATACGGGGCGTAATTTGAGTTTAAATCCGTTTTGGGCATAATAGAAGATATCTTACTAATGTCACAACATATTTAAGGCATATTAACTTAGGAAACTTGCATATGACTCATTTGGTTACCCGTTACGCACTTTTCGCGTTCGGATCGGCGTATGTAACTAGTTTGCATATATTAGCCGAAACGGGTCAAACCATATCATTTTCATCTCAAAATCCAGAATGTGTTTAGTTTACCCATATTAAACAAGTATCCAGGCTTGTCGGGTCTAAACCATATTTTAATCCGGTCTTCGCTTGTTCATGCGTTTTTGGACCGTATCCTCTTTTAAAACTAACCGGTCTAAGTTTAGGCTTAATTAAAGACCCGTTAGGATTCTAATAGGTTATTAAAAACCTTCGTTCCAGATTAGGAGCCCTGTAAAAGCTACGTGCACTTGCTGTTTGTGATTTATACTTTGCTCAGGTAAATACTATTAACTTATTTTCCCTATACGGGCTTGGGATACGGTATTATAATAATACCGCTTGGTCGGGTATGTAGTCATTTAAATCGGATTGTGATTAATGTATTTACATAACCTGTTTTAATCTGTATTATTTGGTGTATGGCCTTTGGGGGTTAAATGACCATGTCCCGGATATCCTTGGCATCATTCAAAGAAATGACCACGACCTAAGCATGGGGTGTAGGCGTACACCTGACAGTTGCATATGTAAAAACTGGTAGTCCACTAAAAGGAATCAACCTTGTGGGTATTATACCTGTGGCGTGTCAGTTAATCTAGACCGGCCCTACAAACTGGCCCTGACGGACGACAAATAAGTAAAACTGTATACAAGATTATTTTTAAATAATTGTCCCAAGTTATAAAAGATATTTTTGCCTAAGTGCGTTCAAATTAATTTTCAAACTCTTTTCAAAATGAGTCAGTTAAGTTGTATTACCAGTGTAAACTGACGTATTTTCCAAAAAGGCTAAGTGCAGGTACTATACGTAATAGGCTGGTGTCACACCCCAACCGATGGCGGAAACATCGGAGTGAGACGAAATAGATTGCAAGAGACTTCATAACACTATTTGTGACGATATTTAATTCAACCGATTTCATTTCATAGATAAATTGTCAAAACATTACAAGAATTCAAATAACAACATTGTTCAAACATGATAATAACAAAATTGATACAACACTTTAAACCTAAACGTCTAAGTGAGTATCTAGGCATCTTTGCTAGTCCGTTTTCATAGCATCATCAATCCTCAACTTGTAACATGTTTAAAATACAATTCAATGCAAAAGCAAAGGCGAGTATACAAGTTTATGAATAAGTATAAGTATAAAGTTTAAAAACGAATCCACATGGCAACTTTGTTTATACAAGATCAACCTAACATGGCATGCAATATTTCTAGCCAATCCTCTGTTTATGCAAGAAAGTTTAGTTAATTCGACTTGACCACAAGTTTAAGGGGGGCGGTGCGTTACTCCTATAGCGCTATACATGTCAAATGGAGGCTCGTGAAAGCTAATGACTAAAACATATCACATAAGTATGGTCCACGTAAGCATCAAGTATCATAACATAGCATTCATGTATAAGGATTGTTTTGTGCATTGCATAAAGAATAAGTTGAAGTGTGTTTTAATAAGGTAACATGTTACCCCCAAAAAGTGGTAAACATAAAAAGGGGGTTGCGAGTATACTCACATAATTGCTAAGTCTTCCGATTATCCAATTGTTGACGAGGGTACGAGTTTAGGATGACCGAACACCGAGGTCACCCTATAAGGGCAAACGATGGTGCATGAGTGAACGGAATTCCAAGAGAACGAACGAGAGTGGTTATCCTAGATATTTAAAATAACACATAACGACTCGTTATTATTTATTGATCAAAATAAACAATCCGGATATTTATAGGTTAGATAATATCCCACGTATTTATAATTCGAATACATATTTTATCTCCTTATAAACATTTATTGTTATACAAATAATTTTATTTGATAATTTACTTATGTTGTTATTTAAATAAACAGGTTGGCCTTAGTTTATATTATATATGTTATAGAATTAGTTGTTAAATAAGATTTGTTTTAATAACAGTTTTATGAACTAAAATAGAAAATAGTTTTAAATCCAAAGTAAACCATTTAAACAGTTTACTAACCAAAACTAACTTGTTTTAAATAAAAGTGGTAATGCATGAATACTTAGAAATCGTGACTTTTTATAGGAAATATAAACACATAGTAATAAAAAGAATGGTGTAGGTTCATTAAAGGAACCAAAAAGGTTTATATCAGCGAAACAGATAAGGGGGATGGCCGGGTCGAACCCGTGACCATCTCCTGTTCGTGTGATTCAACAACCATCATGCTACACAACAGGTTTGATAAGGTTTTTATCTTAATTCCATTTATAACCAGTTAACTATGGTCATCTTCCTTGTTCATAAAAGAGACGGTCAAATGTTTATTGTTATATTTCTCCAAAAACTTCCGTTGTGCATGTTACTAATGTCAAACAATTACAATTTTTAGCAAGGTAATGATAAAGAACATCGATCATCGTTTTAAAACCTTGAATAACGAAAAAAAAAGGACAAAACTCACTGGTATGTTTTTATATGCAGTGTAACACCTGTGCCTTCACGGCCATCAAACAAATGCCAAACCAATGAAATATTATATTTCATACTTGGGATTTGTAAAAATATGTGTATCGTTTACACATATCAACTCTTGTTCAATTTCAAACCCTAAATCGCTTTCTGGAAGGTTATACGCGCACTAATGCGTAAATATAACCAGTTTAATGCAACGAACACTCCGGAATAGTGAAATAGGCTTAACATACCTTAAATAACCTATACATAACTTAGATATAAGTTTTGGAAGGTTTGGTGTGGTGAAATCAAAGTTAAATCGCTTACAGGGACTAAAGTTGACAAACTGCGAAAGTATGCCAATTTGAACTGTAACAGACCTTCCGGGACATGAACATAAGTTAAACATACCATAAATATCCTTTACATAGCTTAGAAATAGGCTTTGAGGTGTTCGGTATGCTAAAATAAACTTTTGTGTCATTCAGGGACTAAAAGCGTCAAAAAGTGCACAAGTTTGCATTTTTACGCGTAACTCACGTTCCGCATACATTCGGACATCCAAAAATTTATGTAAGCATGACTACATTATATTTTAGTGTTCGCCTTAAGAAAAATCCATTCGTCGCGTCATTTGGTTCGTTTTTCGCGCTTATGCGCATTCCGTCGTAATTAACCGAACATCGCGACCGTACGGCCAAACGAACCGACATCCGTGATATTTTTGAACATGTTTTAAGTTCCCTATACTTTAACTTCATTTTAGAGCTTTGAAATGGGGTTAACGGGCCTTAAACGTGTCAAAAATGGCCTAAATACAGTTCAGGGACCAAAACTGTAATTCTGCCAAACTTGCACCATACGATGCGTATGGTATGTATACCATACGATGCGTATGGGGTCTCCAGACCAGGTGCAATGTTTAACAGCCTGTTTTCAGCAGGTTTAACCACAACCACATGTTTGCAACTTGCTTAATCACTAAGTTTAGGAGCATTTGTGGCACCATGACTTTCCGACAAGTGTACGGCCTTGATCGTTGCCTCCTTTTCCAAGAAACGATCCTAGCGGTGGACCATTTCCTATAAATACCAACCAACATCACAACCAAAAACTCACACCTTTGAATCTGAACTTGCTCTCTAAGTTGTCGTGTTTAACACTTCATACCTGAGAGTGTTCGGATCCAAACCTTCCATTCTTGGACCCTTCGTAAGTATTCTTTCGTTCTTTTCCTTATTTTTACTGCTTTTCGAGTCAGAAAGTCAAACTTTGTTTGACTTTCAGCGTTGACCAGTAATGGTCAATGCGAAGTTCGTAGGAACTTCGCAACGTGAGTGTAATCACGTTGGTCATAGTCCCTTGGGACTATGCCCACTGATTACCACGTTGTCTAGGGTCGTAGGGTAGGCGATCTAATAAATCGCCTATACCTTCGAACCCGACCCAGTTTGGTCGATCATTAGGATCCGACCAAACACATTAGGTGACCATAGTAGGTAGGGAATAACCTTCCGAGGTTATACCCTATGGTCACATCGTTTAAGTAGTTGTATGATAGGTAGTTTATATGCCTTAGGTAAATTACCAGAATACCCTTTTCATGTATAATTGGTAATTAAGCATATGTAACCTAAACTTTTGTCACGTAACTGATTATGTAACATGTTTAGGCATATAACACTTGTCATAGGACTAGTTAGGCGGTCCGAACGCGTTTCACGCGCACGACACGTTAAAGTAGCATAAGCTACCCAAACGGGTCGTAATGGGTCGTAGACAGTTATGTTAGGTTTCATTTAGTATGTAGGCTTTGTTAAACCAAATGACACGAGTCTCTACACTCGTTTGGTTTACAAACCCTCATTCTATCCGATCCTCCGATTTAGGTCCGGTTTATTAATGTAGTTACCTATATTAGGTGCCGTTTGATATTCCGAGATCTCTAGCATTACTTGGTGATTATCTTTAGACATCTGAGCAATCTCAGGCGAGTACATTCTTCCCCTATTTTACTGTTTTCAACTGTTTTGGGGTGACTCATATGTGCTAAATGTTTTCGATGTTATAACGATGGTTTCAAAAACAATTAAGACGATTTATACAAAACTAATAACGATTTCATAAAGTGAACAAACTTGTTGGTTGTAGTTACATAACAAATGACATTCATTAGCAATGATCAAGCCGACCAGTATTAGGTTATGGTACCATAGGATCTGACAAATCCCGTTATTTACTACACCCGTGGTTATGTGTGGGTATGGTAGGTAGCGACTGAATCTGTAATTATTAACTTACCCTATGGAGGTTTGTTAATACGAAAACGAGAAGCGACGAAAACGAGAAGCGATGAAAGTCACGAAGGTTTGAATGTTATTAGCGAGACGACCTTATAAGTAGTTTCACGACCTAAAACGAATTAAACGATTTACGATTGGGTTTCACACGATGTTTTAACGATTGGGTAACGATTGGGTAAACGATTGGTTTCAAAGCGATATACGATATTATTCATTTATACATATTACATGATTTACATTTGGGCATGAACATTTTACATTGTTTGGTTTGGTTTGATTAAGTGATTAAGTAACGATGCGTGTGTAATATGATACAAGCATGGTGGATACGCCGCTGGTACTTCCTATATATAAGTGTTTGTATGGTATTACATATTGTAGCGTTATTTGAATCATTTCAGTTTGAGACATAGAACATTTTATACAAGCAACATACTTTTCACAAGACATTTATTTACAAACAACTTATCTTATACAAACTCATTTTACATGGTTATTCATTTAATCATGCATTATTCTCTTATTTATACACATCAACTGAACTTATCATTGTTTTTCAAATAATTTACTAAAACAAATGTTTTTGGGTTAAGAGTCATGGCTACGAGGTTTTACAAATTAAAACCCGCTTGATTTGAGTTGGTTAATTAAGTTGCAATATTATACTCTTTTCAAAACAAGGTTTTTAAATAAAGTATTGCAACGTCTAAACTAGCCATGATTTCGACACTCCTACAAAACCTATGTATCTCGCCAGCATTTCTTTGCTGACCTCGTTTTCACATATGTTTCAGGTATTGTTGGATGATATCGATTGATAAGATGCATGCTCACATAGGACTGGACAAGGCCTTAGTGACTCTATAACAATGATAGACTATGTTTAAATAGTGTATTTAGATTTCAAGACGATGTAATTACTCAATGTTTAATAAAACGAAACACTTTTTGGTATCCATGGTTATGAAACATTAATTCTGTTGCAACACGCCCCGATGTTTCCGCCGCGCTTTGTTGTTTTACGCGATCGGGGTGTGACAGAAAAGTGGTATCAGAGCCAATGGTTATAGGGAATTAGGTTATTAGTAATTAGTAATGCTTTGACCTAGTCTATAACCTTTCTAGGACCCTAACGCGAGTTTACTTGCGTTTAGTCATAAAACAATACCGTCACCTATCCTTAGGTGACGACCACAACAAGAACATAAATTTCAAAACCGCTTTGAAAACTAATCATCTGTTCTAGGATGATAAATTTCTAGGTTTTGAACCCTCTATTGTAAGGTTTTGAACCCTCTGTTATATGGTTTTGAACCCCTTTGAATTTTCAAAATCTCGTCAAGGTTTTGGGTTTTAAATAATGTGAACACGTGCAAACTGGAAGGGTGAATGCCTGTATTCTGGGTTTTCTGTCTAGGCAAGCACTTCGTATACATCTCATCAGACGCGAGACCAGTTGTGCTTACCTGGGAATTCTTGGGATGAGTGTTCACTTATAGGCGAGCATGTCTTCGCGATACATTATTTTTAACCTATTTACTTTGACTAATCACCAAGGTCGTTTGTTGCTTTGTAGTAACAAACAAATGACCACTATCCTTGCTTTCATCAGATTTGTTTCATCTCATTCTTTTCGTCTAATTCTCCCACTCGTTTCCTTCTCAGACAATGCCTCCTCGACGCGATACCCGAACCGATACTCAGACTTTTACTATTGAAGAACTCGCGGCCCTGATCTCTCAACAAGTGGCTGCTGTGGTTCCAGGTGTTGTAACCCAAGTCCACGAGATGTACAACAACGGCAACAACAACAACAATAATGCACCGTGTAATTTCAAGAACTTCAATTCTGCGAAGCCACTTAAGTTTTCTGGGACTCAAGGAGCAACTGCGCTCCTGCAGTGGTTTGAGAGTATCGAGAGCACATTCAGACATGTGCAGTGTCAGGATGCGCGTAAGGTGGAATTTGCTTCGAGTGTGTTTGAAAAGCGAGCGCTTACTTGGTGGAATGGTGTTATGCGAGATAGGGGCGCCGAAGTGGCGTTGGCACAAACATGGGCAGAGCTTCGGGCTCTCATGATGAAGGAGTTTTGTCCCCGTCACGAGATTCGAGTTTTGGAACGAGAGTTTGACGACTTAAAGCAAGATGGGGCTGAACACCGTGCGTACACGGATCGTTTTGAAGAACTCAGTCTATTGTGTCCCACCATGGTTACCCCTCTGGAGAAAGCGATCGAGAGATACATAGATGGTTTACCCGATTCTATTATGGATATTTTGATCGGTGTTAATCCTACCACCCTCCGTCAGGCAATCGAGTTGTCGGCTACCCTGACTGAGTCTCAAGTCAGAAAGGGTACACTCACCCGCAAGGGTGATAAAAAGAAGGCAACCGATTCTGGAAAGGACAAGAAGAAGGATAAGGGGAAGGGTGAGGACGGTGAGACGTCGAAGAAATCGAAGAAGCGGAAGGGTGCCCAAAATTTTGCTGTTACAGCACAGACTGCTCAGAACCTGCAGAATCCACCGGCTCAGCCACATGCAAAGAAGGCATATGCTGGTACCGCACCACATTGTGCCCGTTGCAACGGTCATCACGTTGCACAACAAGATTGCAAGAAATGCACAACGTGTGGTAGACTTGGGCATTTGGCCAATACTTGTCGTCTGGGACAAAATCAGGCTGCTCAGGTTCAAGCTCCGGTTCAAGGGAATGCTGCGAGATTCCCACTGGGTTCATGTTTCAACTGCGGAGAGTTTGGTCATTTCCGCCCCAACTGTCCGAGACTGGTGAATGCGAATGCTAACGCAAACCCGAATGCGAACGTTCACGTCAATGTGAATCCAGCACGTGGTCGAGTGTTTAACATCAATGAGGCAATCAATGATGAAGAAGTGAACTTTTAGTATTTTGTATTTCCTCTGGTTGTTATCTTGCAACATTTAAAGACAATGCGGTTGCTATATAAATAAAAATTAGTGGTTTTTATTTTTAACTAATGCAATTGTATGAATGTTTGATCCAACCTTATGATGTTAACACAAAGACAAAACTACTCGTGTGGTTCTGTCATTTTTATGATCACTTGTGATCTCCCTAAGAACCTCAAACACTTGTTTCTTTTAAATCTAAAGTATCTTATCGTCTTGTACCGTTCGAGATGCAAGAATTATCAAAACAGCTTCAAGAGTTGTCTGATAAAGGATTCATCCGTCTGAACTTTTCACCTTGGCAAAACTCCTGTTCTCCTTGTGAAAAGAAAAATGGATCTTTTCGAATGTATATCGATTAACGTAAGCCTAGTAAGCTTACCATCAAGAATCGATATCCCCTACCTTAAATCAACGATTTCTCCGACCAACTACATAGTGTTTCATGCTTTTCCAAGATCGATTTGCATTCTTGGTATCATCAACTTCGTATTCTCGAAGAAGATGTTCCCAAAACGGTTTTCTGCACGAAGTATGGCCATTACGAGTTTACAGTCATACCTTTTGGTTTGACAAATGCTCTAGCCATCTTCATGGACTTAATAAATAGGGTCTGCAAGCCTTATTTGGATCAGTTCGTCATTGTTTTTATTGATGACATCTTGATCTATTCAAAGTCCCGAGCCGACCACGATCAACACCTACGTTGATTTCGGAGCCTGATTGGATTCCTTGTACACATTAATATGTACATTACAACTCAATTAGGACAAGCCAAATTCCTTTTTTAGATCTTCCTATTTTCATAGTTAGATTCTTGAAAATATTTAAAGTGTCAAGTGAAATCCACGGATTGGATTTCCTAGTATGCTTTAAATACCCATGTCCAAAGATAACAAATTAAACGATTATACGATTAAACGATTATACGATTAAACGATTTTGCGATTTAACGATTTTGCGATTTAACGATTATACAATTATGCGATTATGTGTTTATGTGTTATGTGTTCTCCTCTATGTTTTGTGTGATCCAATTTTCAAATCCTCATAGAATCTTTCGTATCTTTATATGAGGGATTCATAGTAGGATATTCAAAAGGTACTACTTTAAATCCTTAATGGGCTTCTACGTTGTAGTTAAAGACCCTTGGGATTATATGGCACCACTCCATGATTCTTAAGAGACCTTAAGTGGTCTAGTCAAAAAGATTGATTCGTAATCTGGTTAAAGAATGACATCTAGTGATGTAGCTGGACAGACTCCTTGATAGTCTATTTAGATCATTTATTGATTTAGTCAAAAGGACTCTATGGCGGTCTAGTCACACTCATCACAGGATTGTTCATTTGGTTTTACCCTACACATTATAAAATAGACTGTGTGAACTGTGCAAGGAATTCTCTAATTATGGATGCGCACATAATTATGAAATTTAGTGCACAGAAATCCAGTAAGATTTATTATGTGAAGGAACCGATAGTGACAACAATAACAAAATGAGAACGATGTAATGGAGGCATGGTGGACGCACCAATGACGCTTCATATACTTTTATATAAGTGTCCCTCTTACATTGCAAACATAATGTTATTAAGGTTACTAGAAGTTCAAGAACCCTAACCAATGTTGTTTGATCTTTTCAACTTCATGTTTTAAACTCTCACAAGTTTCCTCTAAATAAATTTCGGGACGAAATTTCCTAAAGTAGGGGAGACTGTAACACCTGTGCCTTCACGGCCATCAAACAAATGCCAAACCAATGAAATATTATATTTCATACTTGGGATTTGTAAAAATATGTGTATCGTTTACACATATCAACTCTTGTTCAATTTCAAACCCTAAATCGCTTTCTGGAAGGTTATACGCGCACTAATGCGTAAATATAACCAGTTTAATGCAACGAACACTCCGGAATAGTGAAATAGGCTTAACATACCTTAAATAACCTATACATAACTTAGATATAAGTTTTGGAAGGTTTGGTGTGGTGAAATCAAAGTTAAATCGCTTACAGGGACTAAAGTTGACAAACTGCGAAAGTATGCCAATTTGAACTGTAACAGACCTTCCGGGACATGAACATAAGTTAAACATACCATAAATATCCTTTACATAGCTTAGAAATAGGCTTTGAGGTGTTCGGTATGCTAAAATAAACTTTTGTGTCATTCAGGGACTAAAAGCGTCAAAAAGTGCACAAGTTTGCATTTTTACGCGTAACTCACGTTCCGCATACATTCGGATATCCAAAAATTTATGTAAGCATGACTACATTATATTTTAGTGTTCGCCTTAAGAAAAATCCATTCGTCGCGTCATTTGGTTCGTTTTTCGCGCTTATGCGCATTCCGTCGTAATTAACCGAACATCGCGACCGTACGGCCAAACGAACCGACATCCGTGATATTTTTGAACATGTTTTAAGTTCCCTATACTTTAACTTCATTTTAGAGCTTTGAAATGGGGTTAACGGGCCTTAAACGTGTCAAAAATGGCCTAAATACAGTTCAGGGACCAAAACTGTAATTCTGCCAAACTTGCACCATACGATGCGTATGGTATGTATACCATACGATGCGTATGGGGTCTCCAGACCAGGTGCAATGTTTAACAGCCTGTTTTCAGCAGGTTTAACCACAACCACATGTTTGCAACTTGCTTAATCACTAAGTTTAGGAGCATTTGTGGCACCATGACTTTCCGACAAGTGTACGGCCTTGATCGTTGCCTCCTTTTCCAAGAAACGATCCTAGCGGTGGACCATTTCCTATAAATACCAACCAACATCACAACCAAAAACTCACACCTTTGAATCTGAACTTGCTCTCTAAGTTGTCGTGTTTAACACTTCATACCTGAGAGTGTTCGGATCCAAACCTTCCATTCTTGGACCCTTCGTAAGTATTCTTTCGTTCTTTTCCTTATTTTTACTGCTTTTCGAGTCAGAAAGTCAAACTTTGTTTGACTTTCAGCGTTGACCAGTAATGGTCAATGCGAAGTTCGTAGGAACTTCGCAACGTGAGTGTAATCACGTTGGTCATAGTCCCTTGGGACTATGCCCACTGATTACCACGTTGTCTAGGGTCGTAGGGTAGGCGATCTAATAAATCGCCTATACCTTCGAACCCGACCCAGTTTGGTCGATCATTAGGATCCGACCAAACACATTAGGTGACCATAGTAGGTAGGGAATAACCTTCCGAGGTTATACCCTATGGTCACATCGTTTAAGTAGTTGTATGATAGGTAGTTTATATGCCTTAGGTAAATTACCAGAATACCCTTTTCATGTATAATTGGTAATTAAGCATATGTAACCTAAACTTTTGTCACGTAACTGATTATGTAACATGTTTAGGCATATAACACTTGTCATAGGACTAGTTAGGCGGTCCGAACGCGTTTCACGCGCACGACACGTTAAAGTAGCATAAGCTACCCAAACGGGTCGTAATGGGTCGTAGACAGTTATGTTAGGTTTCATTTAGTATGTAGGCTTTGTTAAACCAAATGACACGAGTCTCTACACTCGTTTGGTTTACAAACCCTCATTCTATCCGATCCTCCGATTTAGGTCCGGTTTATTAATGTAGTTACCTATATTAGGTGCCGTTTGATATTCCGAGATCTCTAGCATTACTTGGTGATTATCTTTAGACATCTGAGCAATCTCAGGCGAGTACATTCTTCCCCTATTTTACTGTTTTCAACTGTTTTGGGGTGACTCATATGTGCTAAATGTTTTCGATGTTATAACGATGGTTTCAAAAACAATTAAGACGATTTATACAAAACTAATAACGATTTCATAAAGTGAACAAACTTGTTGGTTGTAGTTACATAACAAATGACATTCATTAGCAATGATCAAGCCGACCAGTATTAGGTTATGGTACCATAGGATCTGACAAATCCCGTTATTTACTACACCCGTGGTTATGTGTGGGTATGGTAGGTAGCGACTGAATCTGTAATTATTAACTTACCCTATGGAGGTTTGTTAATACGAAAACGAGAAGCGACGAAAACGAGAAGCGATGAAAGTCACGAAGGTTTGAATGTTATTAGCGAGACGACCTTATAAGTAGTTTCACGACCTAAAACGAATTAAACGATTTACGATTGGGTTTCACACGATGTTTTAACGATTGGGTAACGATTGGGTAAACGATTGGTTTCAAAGCGATATACGATATTATTCATTTATACATATTACATGATTTACATTTGGGCATGAACATTTTACATTGTTTGGTTTGGTTTGATTAAGTGATTAAGTAACGATGCGTGTGTAATATGATACAAGCATGGTGGATACGCCGCTGGTACTTCCTATATATAAGTGTTTGTATGGTATTACATATTGTAGCGTTATTTGAATCATTTCAGTTTGAGACATAGAACATTTTATACAAGCAACATACTTTTCACAAGACATTTATTTACAAACAACTTATCTTATACAAACTCATTTTACATGGTTATTCATTTAATCATGCATTATTCTCTTATTTATACACATCAACTGAACTTATCATTGTTTTTCAAATAATTTACTAAAACAAATGTTTTTGGGTTAAGAGTCATGGCTACGAGGTTTTACAAATTAAAACCCGCTTGATTTGAGTTGGTTAATTAAGTTGCAATATTATACTCTTTTCAAAACAAGGTTTTTAAATAAAGTATTGCAACGTCTAAACTAGCCATGATTTCGACACTCCTACAAAACCTATGTATCTCGCCAGCATTTCTTTGCTGACCTCGTTTTCACATATGTTTCAGGTATTGTTGGATGATATCGATTGATAAGATGCATGCTCACATAGGACTGGACAAGGCCTTAGTGACTCTATAACAATGATAGACTATGTTTAAATAGTGTATTTAGATTTCAAGACGATGTAATTACTCAATGTTTAATAAAACGAAACACTTTTTGGTATCCATGGTTATGAAACATTAATTCTGTTGCAACACGCCCCGATGTTTCCGCCGCGCTTTGTTGTTTTACGCGGTCGGGGTGTGACATGCAGTTCATGTTATGTGAAAGCTAGGAAAATAAAAAGAAGTGGGTTGTTTGAAAGAAAGTTACCGAACAGATGATAAGTTCAGACGTAAACTTCGGTTGATTTCCGACGCGGTGCTCCGGCAACTTCTGGATTCTCCGGTGAACGTCCGGTGATGTGCTTATACCTCCTTTGCGTATAACTCTTATGGAGAAGATGACCATCGAAACGAAGAGAAGTGGTCCAGTCGTGAACTTCGATCTCCGTCGAGCTCCGGGAAAGAGAGAGTAAAACAGTGAGGTATTTCGGCTTGTGACAAGGTGGTAACGAAGGTGTCGAGATGGCCGTGAACGGTGGTCGTCGTGGTGGTTTGTGGCAGTTCAAGGGAGAAGAAGTTTTTGAGTCCTAAGAATGGGGTAAGAGAGATGTTTTATATGCTCGATTGATTGAAGGCATAAATAGGAAAAGCGTGTAATCGGATCAAATTTCGATAAGTCAGGAACGAGCAACGAGGAAGGAAACTGAGTAGACTATGTTCATGTTTTGGCGGCAAAATGAAAAGAATTCAAAACCTTACAACTTAATGTGTGTAGCTTGAACTCACTTGCGGGACACGGAGTAGAAGATGTCAGTCAAAGTGATTGTCTATTCCATTGTATAAGGCCATGCGTAGTCATAACGCCCCTTTGTGGGCGTTATGCGACACGTGGCGCGCCACGTGTACGGGTGGGCGTTATGGGGCGTTATGCATTTAAGCCCGTAGTCATAAAGCCCCTACCCATCAATACCTAATTATTAATTTTCGTTTTTATTAAATAATTATAAAAACATTAACCTTTTTTTGATTGGTCCAAGCTTGATAACCTCCCTCCCTCACGCCGCGATAATAATGGCGCCTCCCCCAAATTTCTGAAACATGGCGCCGGTGGTTTTGGTGTTCACGGCGCTATTCCGGCGCTATCAAAGGGCATACCGCCCCACTACGTATGCTCTAATATGTTGTTTCTATACAAGGCTAATACTTAAATTGTGACAAATGGCAAATAACCGGAAATTCCGTACAGTCTAATCACTATTCTTAGTATATAATCTCATGCAATTAGCGTAATTTAATTACGTAACGGTGTCGTATATTAGACGACAATGTTAGGACAAGAAAACAATGATATAACATATATTGGTTTTCGTTGTATTGCGAAACCAATTAAACAATTTCCTAAAAGTGTTGGTAAAAAGTGTTGCGCGCACTATTCACGGTTACACTATTCATGCCAGCAAAACCGTGAAAACAGAACGAAACAAGGAAAAACGACACACGGATGACATAACTGAGTCCGTTTATATAAGAAAACACTAATACGAAAACATATCTTACAAAGATATAAGACTTTCCGGTACAACGCCCTAATCGCTAAATTGTCCGTTTCACTAAAAATAAGACAATTTTAACTTGTCCAAAATAATAATTTAGCATTACCGGGACTCCGAAAATATGACAAATGATGACAAACATATGGAAACAATATGAGGATATTAATGGGGTATTCGAAACATAAGCTCTCGACACTGCGTTGCAACCCCCACAACTTGTCCGTTTCTACACCGACAAGCTAATAAACGACATTTCCGACACCGAAAACAACCAAATGAAAGCTTTGGTAAACTAGTTAAGCTTATTTTGGGATTCAAAATAACTTCATACATCTTTTTAATGCGGAATGTCAACTTACGACAAACTTCCGTCGGTACGCCACAAAAGTGCCGTAAACTAGCCAACGACGAAACGAAAAGCATTCAAAGTATCAAAACATGATTTCTACTAGTTTAGTGAACTAGTTAATGTTAATTTATGTTTCGAATCACTAATTACCCTCTAATGGTGAAAGATTACCCTAATCACCATACTTAGCCTAATTACCAAAATATCTACATGTTTAAGACATTTTTATAAAAAATGTTACACTTTACCCCTTATTCTTTTGATTAATATCTAGATATTTTTTTATTAGTTGCAAGTGGATGATGTTGGTGAAAGATTATAACACTTAGTACTTTAGTTACTAACCACATTATCATACTTTTACACCTTATCTTTCACACACATAAGAACTCTTTCAATCTTCATCCATATTACCAAGAACACCATCCAAAAACCCAATTATTTTTATCATCTCCTTCATGATCAAGATGGATTTCCAAGTAACATAAGGTGATCTAAAGCATTTACAAGTTAAAGGAAGCTTTTTCATCCATTCAAGAACCTTAAATCATCAAGATCATCATCTTATTAGTTCTTAATAATCTTCTAAGATCACCCCTAGCCTAGTGCTAGAAGTAAGCTTCTACATCTATTTTTTTTATGCAAATATATTAAGTTTATGATTGTTATTATTACTAATAATAACCATGTAATCATACATAATAAGCATGAAAAATACAAAGAAGCAAAGATAAAAATCATAATATAATTATGATTGTTTATATTATGATCTAAGACTTGATATATGCTTATTTAGTCTTGTTATGATGTTTATGATGCAAATAAATTATTAGAAGATGTTTTAAGTTATGATCTATAAATTATGCATGTTTATGTTAAAGGGTTTTTTAACATAAAGGATTAATGGATGATCATAACTATTGATCTTGTGAAAATATATAAGGTTTTTGGTTAAAAACTGTAACACCTCGCAAATTTCGGGTTAATATTAAAACGACACGTGTCATGTAAGATAAAAACGCGTTGAAAACCCGGATGTAATAAAGATGTTTTCGGTAGGATTTAAAGTGGCGTCATGTTAAATTGTTACCTCTGAACACCTCAATAATAAATCCCAAGACCCGATTAAATGTTATATACATCTAATATATCCTCAATTCAGAAAAGGGTTCACAATAATGGACTTGATAATGCATGATGAGGTCCCATGATGAATTGAACGATAAACCGTTATTTACGGGTCTTGTAAATGCAATCAATTGAAACAAGGGATAATTGGTAGGGTATGTTCAGTGTTAGACACTTATTGGAGGCCCCCTACTGATAAAATAAGTCCCACATTCGAAATATACAAGTTGCCCTTTCAAACCATCAACAAACAACAAATTTCGAATCAGAGCAAGGCGTCGCGTAGCGCGACAGCCCCTCGCGCTACGCGAGGGTGCGCCCAGCGACAGCAGACTTGCTGTTGGCTGTTGTGTGCGTTTGTGACCTCCTTAGCCGGTTTCTCTTGCACATTCATGGCCCTTAGACACCCCTACATGCTAGAGACATGTGTTTATCACTTGTGGTTGATCCTAGACTCTTGTGTCAAGTGATTGTGGTGGTAAACCCACTATATAAGGACCCTTTCATTCACAAATCATTTTCAAGCATTCTGATTTTTGGGGAGCTTGCAAACTGATCAAGAGCCTTCCTACTCATCCATTAATCATCTAGTAAGTCTCTAATCCCTTCTAAATTAATTCTAGTTTAGTTTTTAGCTTAAAAGTCAACATATCGTATTAAACGGTTGACTTCGGGTTTAGTTATCGATAGCTCAGTCGTAACCCGAATTAAAAGTACCGTTAGATAGGTAATTATATGGGTATTAAACCCTTATAAGGGCAAGTACCAAATCCAGACCTAACTAGGTCGTTTGTCGGGTCAAACGTTGACCGAAAAAGTCAACAGAATGTCAATATGCGATTTAATGCACGACTAGCAATCCGCGAGGCGTGCAACCTGTTTTAAACTTAATATAACTTGGTAATAAGTATAAAAACTTGTTTACGCTTGCCCGACTCGACAAATTTCTGTTTAAACCCGGTTAGGAACCGAAAGGCGCAAAACCTTGACTTTTGCGTTGACTTCGGTTCTGACCCGTTTTAGTAAGTATTAGACATGCCTTAAAGTCTCATTAGGGTTGGGTTACATGCTAGTATAAGTCTCTGTACTTATTGCATTGATTATCCGATGCATGCACACGTTTCCGTTAATCGCTTAAATTGGACCATAACGCCCTTATGACCTTATAACGAGTATTTTGAAAATGTGGAAATACAATAATCTTAGTTACTGATTATTTAGCATGTACGTAAATTTTCACGTCAAGCGGAGGTCTAGATTAGGAGATATGCGCATTAGCGTATATAATAAGCTTTTTATTAATTAAACGGCGCGATTAGCGCATAGCCTATCTAAACCCGAATTTCGGTACCAAAACTTTTACCCGCTGATGTTAAATAATATTTTAGGATTTTTGAAGATTTTTAATTATTTTTAGGCTGGTCTTAAGCTAGGCTTATCGCATTGATTCGGTTAACACCGAATATGCCATTTTAGGCCATAAAACGAGTTTTATGAATCCGATTGATACCAATCCAATTGCCACTGATTTAAAATAATAAATATAGTATTTTGAGCTTGTTTTTCTGATAAGAAAACTCAGATTGGTATTTTAACCCGTACGTCGCTTAAAACGGCTTTATACGCGTATTAAACGCGTAGTTTAGTATTAAAACCATTTTGCCACGTAAGACTTAATACCATTAGACATAACCTGTTAAGTTAAGATATTTTTCTGATTAAATCAGACCCGTATCTCAGAGGTATTATAAATCTCTTTTATAACCCTTAAAATGACCAAAATACCCCTACGGGGCGTATTTAGGGATTAAACTCGTTATGGGCATTATGGAAGATATCATAATGATATCACCACATATTTAAAGCGTATTAACCTAGGAAACCTGTTCGCGACCCTTTCGGTTACCCGTTATGCATGATACGCGTTCGGTTCGGTTTATGTAACTAGTTTGCATAAACTAGCCGAAACGGGTCAAACGATATCATTTTTATCTCAAAATCCAGAATGTGGATAATAAACCCATATTAAACAAGTCCTCAAACTTGTCGGGTCTAAATCACATTCTATCCGGTCTTCGCTTAATCGTGCGTACGAACCGTATCCTTAAAACTAACCGGTCTAAGCTTAAGCTTAATTAAAGATCCGTTAGTATTCTAATAGGTTATTATAAACCTTCGTTCCAGATTAGGAGAACCAGTAAAAGATACCGCACTCGCTGATTTTGAACTATACTTGCTCAGGTAAATACTTTTAACTTATTTCCCTATACGGGCTTGGGTAAGGTATATAAAATACCGCTTGGTCGGGCGTTGAATATTTAATCTTATTATGGTTAAATTATTGAGATGTCTCCGTTTGAATTGTTTTGTTGCTTAAAGCCTTTGGGGGGTTAATGACCGTGTCCCGGATATCCCTGGCATCATTTTACGAAATGGCCACGACCTTAGCACTCTGGTGTAGGCGTACACCTGTAGTGTCTCATAATTTAAGTGGTGTGTTAATTGATCTTTAACCCGGCTCGATCCGGGCTACTGAACGCATAAGAAACATGTAAATCCTTTACAAGTTTATATATTAAATAATTATCCCAAGTTATAAAATATTTGTGCCTTGTGCCTTAAATGCATTTCTTAAACTCTTTTCAAAATGAGTCGGTTGATTGTGTTTACCAGTGTAAACTGACGTATTTTCTTAAAAAGATTGAGTGCAGGTACTACTCGAAATAGGCTGGTTTGTCTCCTAGCATCCACATTAAGTCTCGCCAGCTTGGATGTCATATCTGTTGAACATTTGTTTCCTGTTTATTTTATTTGATCTACCTGTGGATTATATTCGACTATTTGTGATACTTCATATTACAAAATCGTTTGGTTGAATTAAATCTATATATTGCTTCCGCTGTGCATTTAAATATTGTGTTGTTTGACTATTATGTTGCCAACCACGTCACGATACTCCCCCACCGGGCCCACCGGTGACACGTGGAAATCCGGGGTGTGACAAAAACAATACTCTCACAAGATTATAAAAAGTAACATACAACTAGAGATTTTTATAAAAGTTGTTAAAACTAAAATTAAACTTGGTTTTTGAACTTGTTAGCATATGAAATAATCATGGTTAAAACCCTACATGATTTGGATATCATCTTAATAATTTCATGTTATAAAAGTCTCATATGTTTAGTTAAGTTGTAGAATAAATTGGTGGTGATTTGATAAAGAAAATGATATGTTTATAAAACATGGTTAGAATAAAATACAAAGGTTATATAGCCATTTTTCATAAAAACTTTATTTTATAAAGTAACAACATTTTTGGTTGTATTTAGACAAGAGGAATATATATATTTTTTTTTTTAGAAAAATATATATTTGGTGATTTAACAACTTATGTGCTATGTGATTATTTGATGGTATTAGTTATATATATCAAAGATAGGAACTTTATTACAATGGTAATAATGAACACATGATACATAATAATCAAAGTATAATAGATTAATGGAATGTTTGTTTTATAAATTTCATAATTGCCATTTGTGCATATATAATGTATAAAATGAAATAAATTAAAATCATTCCTTTTAAATTAATCTGCCTATGAAATTAATTAATTAAGGATCTTAAAAGTGTGAACCCTAGCCTAGTGTCAAATATAAGACCGGGCCAAAATGGTAAGACCTGTCTAAAAGATTCAATTTCCTGTTAACATCTTAAAACATGTTAACACTCCTGACAGAAGTGATTCGTTAAAATCACATACGTCATATTATAAAGGAATTCTTTAAAAGATTCCTAACCTAGTTTAATGATCTCTGAATCCTAGGTTTACATCATCAATTAAGATGATCATATTTTAACCATACGTGGTAATAATGCCTACGGGCCCTTCTCATTTTCATATGAGACAAAAGACAGTAGTAGTCTGTGAACCTGTCTGAAGAAGGTAATGAACTTGGTTCAAACCTTAAAAAGCCTTGATTCTCTTGAATTCATAGCTTATAATTTAAATTGTCCCTGTGACTAGGCCTTATGTGCTAATAAAACTGTTATTGTTTTATAATTAGGATAAATTATTTTAGAAATCCTAATTAAATGTGAGAAATAAATTAACCATATATGGTCTATGTTTACCGCGGTTAATAAAAATTGCCATAAAAGACAATTCTATAATAAACTCACCAATAAATTATTGTCAATATGTTACAGTTCAAAATACATGGCAGACTCAAACGAGGTCAACAGTCACCCAGGGATAGTGAATGAAAATGCCCAAGTTAATGTAGCAGGTCCAGAGTTGCAAGCTATGATAAATAATGCGGTTAATATAGCTATGGGTAGACAGCACCATGGATCAAGTGGTACCCATACGGGGACCCATTCTGCATCACACACTAGGACACCTTCCAGGACCCACACTGCCCACAACAGTAATTCTCACCACTCGTCAAACCGAAGGAGTGTTCCATCCCAGAGGGTCGTTCAGGATCAAGGACCCCGTAATAGAGGGTGCACATATAAATACTTCGTGTCGTGCAAACCCAGAGACTTCAATGGGGAAAAAGGAGCTGTTGATTGCATGACGTGGATGGATGAAATGGATACTGTGGTAGATATTAGTGGTTGCCACGAAAGGGATATTGTGAAGTTTGTCTCACAGTCGTTCAAAGGAGAAGCCCTAGCCTGGTGGAGATCATTGATCCAGGCTACAGGAAAGGTTCCGTTATACAACATGACCTGGGAGCAGTTCATGGCACAAATCAAAGAAAATTTCTGCCCTCAACATGAGGTTGAGAGAATTGAATCTGACTTCCTGGCGCTGGTCATGAAGAACCTTGACTGTCAGGCCTACCTAACCAGTTTCAACACTTTGTCGAGGTTAGTTCCTTACTTGGTAACTCCGGAGCCTAAACGTATAGCTCGTTTCATTGGAGGGTTGGAACCGGAGATTAAGGCGAATGTGAAGGCCTCGAGACCAACTACTTTTCGGTCAGTAACAGACATTTCATTGTCCCTTACCTTGGATGCTGTTAGGCAAAGGTCACAGAGGAAAAGTGACACCGAAAAGAGGAAGCGTGAGGATGACAACTCACGTCGTACAGACAAGAAGCAGAAGGGAAACAATGACCAGAAGAAAGGGTCAGGTTTTAGAAAGGATGGCCAGCAGTCGGGTGAAAAACCCAAATGTAAAATCTGCAAGAGGCAGCACTTTGGCAAGTGCAGGTTTGAATCCAACTCTCAATCACAATCGAAGCCTTTTGCTTGTGGTTTATGCAAATCCAGGGAACACAAAACCGTGGATTGCAAGAAAATAAAGGATGCAACTTGCTATGGTTGCAATGAAAAAGGGCACATCAAGAGCAATTGCCCAAAATATGCCAAGAAGCCGGAAGAGGCTAGGAAGACCAATGCAAGGGTCTTCAGAATGGATGCAAAGGAAGCCGTCAAGGACGACAACGTGATAACAGGTACCTTTCTCGTGAATGATGTTTACGCGAGAGTGTTATTTGATTCAGGAGCTGATAAGTCGTTTGTAGATAGTAAGTTTTGTGAATTGTTAAAACTACCTGTTAGAATTTTAAGTGTGAAGTATGAGGTGGAACTAGCCGATGGCACAATAGAAACCGCTTCAACCTTATTAGATGGATGTTTCATATCCATTAGGAATCACTCTTTTCCTTTGTCTCTACTTCCTTTAAAACTAGCCGGTTTCGACATAGTTTTGGGTATGGACTGGTTATCACATAACCAGGCCCAGATTATTTGCAATAAGAAGCAAGTGATAATCAAGACTTCGTCTGGTGAATCACTTACTATCCAGGGAGATACCCAGTATGGGCTGCCCGAGAAGATGTCAATACTCAAAGACTCAAAGTGTTTGAAGAAGGGCTGTGTCATCTACATGGCACAGGTGATTATTGATGAACCGAAACCCAAGATTGGAGATATCCCAGTCATTTCTGAATACCCCGAAGTATTTCCTGAAGAACTACCTGGTTTGCCACCAGATAGGCAAGTGGAATTCAGGATTGACATTATTCCTGGATCAGCACCAGTTGCAAGGGCGCCTTATAGGTTGGCACCAACGGAGATGAAGGAACTAAGGACGCAGCTAGATGATCTTCTAGCCAAAGGTTTCATAAAACCTAGCTCGTCTCCTTGGGGAGCACCAGTGTTGTTTGTCAAGAAGAAGGATGGATCGATGCGTCTGTGCATCGACTACCGCGAGCTTAATAAGGTTACTATCAAGAATAGGTATCCTTTGCCCAGAATCGACGATCTGTTCGATCAACTTCAAGGGGCAAGTTTCTTCTCAAAGATTGACTTGAGGTCAGGCTACCATCAATTGAAGGTTAGAGATGAAGATGTGCACAAAACAGCATTTAGGACTCGTTATGGTCATTACGAGTTCCTAGTGATGCCTTTTGGGCTCACTAATGCACCGGCCGCATTCATGGATCTCATGAATCGCGTTTGCAAGCCGCACCTAGACAAATTCGTCATCGTCTTCATCGACGACATTCTCATCTACTCAAAGAGCCAAGCTGACCATGAGAAGCATCTTCACTGCATACTGGAACTACTTCATAAGGAGAAGCTCTACGCCAAGTTCTCAAAGTGTGAATTCTGGCTCCGAGCAGTCCAATTTCTTGGACATGTTGTTAGTGAGCGTGGTATCCAAGTAGATCCCGCTAAAGTTGAATCTGTCATGAATTGGCATGAGCCAAAGACGCCTACAGAAATTCGTAGCTTTCTAGGTTTGGCAGGATACTATAGGCGATTCATAGAAAACTTCTCAAGGATTGCTGCACCCCTGACTTCGCTGACACGTAAGAAGATTAAGTTTGACTGGGGTCCTAAGCAGCAGGAATCCTTCGATATTCTGAAACAGAAGCTGAGCAATGCTCCAGTACTAACATTGCCTGATGGAATAGAGGAGTTTGTAGTCTATTGTGATGCATCACACACCGGGATGGGATGTGTGCTTATGCAAAAAGGCAAAGTCATTGCCTATGCTTCACGCCAGTTAAAGGTGCACGAAAAGAATTACACCACCCACGACCTAGAGTTGGGTGCCGTTGTATTCGCACTAAAACTGTGGAGGCACTACTTATATGGAATCAAATGTGTGATCTATTCTGATCACAAAAGCCTTCAACATCTGTTCAACCAGAAGGACTTGAACATGAGGCAACGCCGTTGGATGGAAACTCTTAATGATTACGATTGTGAAATAAGATACCATCCCGGCAAGGCGAATGTAGTCGCCGATGCCTTGAGTCGGAAAGAAAGAGTGAAACCCATCCGAATCAATGCCAAGAGCATGGAAATAAAGAACAACTTGATAGAAAGGTTGTTAGCTGCACAGAAGGAAGCTGTGTTGGAAGCTAACTATCCCAATGAAAAGCTTGGAGTAACTGAGGAGCAGTTATCTCTCAGCAAGGATGGAATTCTTAGATTGAACGGACGAATATGGGTTCCGATTTTTGGAGGACTTCGTGATGTCATCCTCCAAGAAGCCCATAGTTCCAAGTACTCCGTTCATCCTGGAGCTGATAAGATGTACCAGGATTTAAAGGCAAATTATTGGTGGATAGGCTTGAAAAAGTCTGTGGCCGCCCATGTAGCAAAATGCTTGACATGTGCGCAAGTCAAAGCCGAGCATCAGAAACCGTCAGGTTTGCTACAACAGCCTGAACTTCCTACGTGGAAGTGGGAGATGGTAACTATGGATTTTATCACCAAGTTACCCAAGACAAGGAAAGGAAATGACACCATCTGGGTGATAGTCGACCGACTGACTAAGTCAGCACATTTCCTACCCATTAAGGAGACCTACAGCTCCGATATGCTAGCCCAACTGTACGTTGATAAGATTGTAGCTTTACATGGCATACCTGTAGCTATTATCTCTGACCGAGATACTAGGTACACGTCGCACTTTTGGAAAAGCTTCCAACAATCTTTGGGCACACGTTTGAACTTTAGTACGGCTTACCATCCTCAGACTGACGGTCAGAGTGAGCGTACTATTCAAACGTTGGAAGACATGCTACGTGCATGTGCGATCGAATTGGGAGGTAGCTGGGATAAGAACCTACCCTTGATCGAATTCTCCTACAACAATAGCTACCATACCAGCATAAAGGCTGCGCCTTTTGAGGCATTATACGGTAGAAAATGTAGATCGCCAGTTTGTTGGGCGGAAGTGGGAGAAGTCCAGTTATCAGGACCGGAAATCGTGTTCGAAACGACGGACAAGATTGTCCAGATTCGTAACAACCTCCAAGCTGCCCGGAATAGGCAGAAGAGTTACGCGGATCCAAGTCGTAAGGATTTTCACTTTGAAGTAGGTGACAAAGTCCTACTTAAAGTGTCACCATGGAAAGGGGTGATGCGATTTGGTAAGAAAGGTAAACTAAGCCCAAGATACATAGGACCTTTCGAGGTCATCGAACGTGTCGGGTCAGTTGCCTACAAGTTGAACTTACCGGAAGAGCTCAGTGGAATCCACAATGTGTTCCACATTTGCAATCTAAAGAAGTGTTCCGCTGACGATTCGCATGTCATGCCACATACAGATGTGCAAATAGATAAGAGCTTAACGTTTGTAGAAAAACCTTTGTCGATTGAAGATCGACAGGTAAGGAAGCTTCGAAGAAAGCACATACCTTTTGTAAAGGTCAAATGGGATGCCCGAAGAGGTCCCGAGTTTACGTGGGAGTTAGAATCCACCATGAAAGAAAAGTACCCTTACTTATTTCAGTAAATCTCGGGTCGAGATTTATTTTAAGGGGGTGAGGATGTAACACCTCGCAAATTTCGGGTTAATATTAAAACGACACGTGTCATGTAAGATAAAAACGCGTTGAAAACTCGGATGTAATAAAGATGTTTTCGGTAGGATTTAAAGTGGCGTCATGTTAAATTGTTACCTCTGAACACCTCAATAATAAATCCCAAGACCCGATTAAATGTTATATACATCTAATATATCCTCAATTCAGAAAAGGGTTCACAATAATGGACTTGATAATGCATGATGAGGTCCCATGATGAATTGAACGATAAACCGTTATTTACGGGTCTTGTAAATGCAATCAATTGAAACAAGGGATAATTGGTAGGGTATGTTCAGTGTTAGACACTTATTGGAGGCCCCCTACTGATAAAATAAGTCCCACATTCGAAATATACAAGTTGCCCTTTCAAACCATCAACAAACAACAAATTTCGAATCAGAGCAAGGCGTCGCGTAGCGCGACAGCCCCTCGCGCTACGCGAGGGTGCGCCCAGCGACAGCAGACTTGCTGTTGGCTGTTGTGTGCGTTTGTGACCTCCTTAGCCGGTTTCTCTTGCACATTCATGGCCCTTAGACACCCCTACATGCTAGAGACATGTGTTTATCACTTGTGGTTGATCCTAGACTCTTGTGTCAAGTGATTGTGGTGGTAAACCCACTATATAAGGACCCTTTCATTCACCACTTTCATTCACAAATCATTTTCAAGCATTCTGATTTTTGGGGAGCTTGCAAACTGATCAAGAGCCTTCCTACTCATCCATTAATCATCTAGTAAGTCTCTAATCCCTTCTAAATTAATTCTAGTTTAGTTTTTAGCTTAAAAGTCAACATATCGTATTAAACGGTTGACTTCGGGTTTAGTTATCGATAGCTCAGTCGTAACCCGAATTAAAAGTACCGTTAGATAGGTAATTATATGGGTATTAAACCCTTATAAGGGCAAGTACCAAATCCAGACCTAACTAGGTCGTTTGTCGGGTCAAACGTTGACCGAAAAAGTCAACAGAATGTCAATATGCGATTTAATGCACGACTAGCAATCCGCGAGGCGTGCAACCTGTTTTAAACTTAATATAACTTGGTAATAAGTATAAAAACTTGTTTACGCTTGCCCGACTCGACAAATTTCTGTTTAAACCCGGTTAGGAACCGAAAGGCGCAAAACCTTGACTTTTGCGTTGACTTCGGTTCTGACCCGTTTTAGTAAGTATTAGACATGCCTTAAAGTCTCATTAGGGTTGGGTTACATGCTAGTATAAGTCTCTGTACTTATTGCATTGATTATCCGATGCATGCACACGTTTCCGTTAATCGCTTAAATTGGACCATAACGCCCTTATGACCTTATAACGAGTATTTTGAAAATGTGGAAATACAATAATCTTAGTTACTGATTATTTAGCATGTACGTAAATTTTCACGTCAAGCGGAGGTCTAGATTAGGAGATATGCGCATTAGCGTATATAATAAGCTTTTTATTAATTAAACGGCGCGATTAGCGCATAGCCTATCTAAACCCGAATTTCGGTACCAAAACTTTTACCCGCTGATGTTAAATAATATTTTAGGATTTTTGAAGATTTTTAATTATTTTTAGGCTGGTCTTAAGCTAGGCTTATCGCATTGATTCGGTTAACACCGAATATGCCATTTTAGGCCATAAAACGAGTTTTATGAATCCGATTGATACCAATCCAATTGCCACTGATTTAAAATAATAAATATAGTATTTTGAGCTTGTTTTTCTGATAAGAAAACTCAGATTGGTATTTTAACCCGTACGTCGCTTAAAACGGCTTTATACGCGTATTAAACGCGTAGTTTAGTATTAAAACCATTTTGCCACGTAAGACTTAATACCATTAGACATAACCTGTTAAGTTAAGATATTTTTCTGATTAAATCAGACCCGTATCTCAGAGGTATTATAAATCTCTTTTATAACCCTTAAAATGACCAAAATACCCCTACGGGGCGTATTTAGGGATTAAACTCGTTATGGGCATTATGGAAGATATCATAATGATATCACCACATATTTAAAGCGTATTAACCTAGGAAACCTGTTCGCGACCCTTTCGGTTACCCGTTATGCATGATACGCGTTCGGTTCGGTTTATGTAACTAGTTTGCATAAACTAGCCGAAACGGGTCAAACGATATCATTTTTATCTCAAAATCCAGAATGTGGATAATAAACCCATATTAAACAAGTCCTCAAACTTGTCGGGTCTAAATCACATTCTATCCGGTCTTCGCTTAATCGTGCGTACGAACCGTATCCTTAAAACTAACCGGTCTAAGCTTAAGCTTAATTAAAGATCCGTTAGTATTCTAATAGGTTATTATAAACCTTCGTTCCAGATTAGGAGAACCAGTAAAAGATACCGCACTCGCTGATTTTGAACTATACTTGCTCAGGTAAATACTTTTAACTTATTTCCCTATACGGGCTTGGGTAAGGTATATAAAATACCGCTTGGTCGGGCGTTGAATATTTAATCTTATTATGGTTAAATTATTGAGATGTCTCCGTTTGAATTGTTTTGTTGCTTAAAGCCTTTGGGGGGTTAATGACCGTGTCCCGGATATCCCTGGCATCATTTTACGAAATGGCCACGACCTTAGCACTCTGGTGTAGGCGTACACCTGTAGTGTCTCATAATTTAAGTGGTGTGTTAATTGATCTTTAACCCGGCTCGATCCGGGCTACTGAACGCATAAGAAACATGTAAATCCTTTACAAGTTTATATATTAAATAATTATCCCAAGTTATAAAATATTTGTGCCTTGTGCCTTAAATGCATTTCTTAAACTCTTTTCAAAATGAGTCGGTTGATTGTGTTTACCAGTGTAAACTGACGTATTTTCTTAAAAAGATTGAGTGCAGGTACTACTCGAAATAGGCTGGTTTGTCTCCTAGCATCCACATTAAGTCTCGCCAGCTTGGATGTCATATCTGTTGAACATTTGTTTCCTGTTTATTTTATTTGATCTACCTGTGGATTATATTCGACTATTTGTGATACTTCATATTACAAAATCGTTTGGTTGAATTAAATCTATATATTGCTTCCGCTGTGCATTTAAATATTGTGTTGTTTGACTATTATGTTGCCAACCACGTCACGATACTCCCCCACCGGGCCCACCGGTGACACGTGGAAATCCGGGGTGTGACAAAAACAATACTCTCACAAGATTATAAAAAGTAACATACAACTAGAGATTTTTATAAAAGTTGTTAAAACTAAAATTAAACTTGGTTTTTGAACTTGTTAGCATATGAAATAATCATGGTTAAAACCCTACATGATTTGGATATCATCTTGATAATTTCATGTTATAAAAGTCTCATATGTTTAGTTAAGTTGTAGAATAAATTGGTGGTGATTTGATAAAGAAAATGATATGTTTATAAAACATGGTTAGAATAAAATACAAAGGTTATATAGCCATTTTTCATAAAAACTTTATTTTATAAAGTAACAACATTTTTGGTTGTATTTAGACAAGAGGAATATATATATTTTTTTTTTTAGAAAAATATATATTTGGTGATTTAACAACTTATGTGCTATGTGATTATTTGATGGTATTAGTTATATATATCAAAGATAGGAACTTTATTACAATGGTAATAATGAACACATGATACATAATAATCAAAGTCTTATAAGACTTCACATAATTACGCCTTAAAACGTGTTACGGACGATTCGAATAATCGGACACCAATTATGGTCAAAATGAACGACGGACGACTACATAAGTGAATTGCCAATCCGGGGAGTTACTACGACGTTTAGACGATTTATCGACACGAAATATAAGTATCCTATCAATAACAAATTTCGGATGTTTATAAACTTATAAAAACTAGTATGTTTTTATTTACTAACAAGTATACTTAGTAAATTTTTATAAAAAGGTTTTTATAAAAATAAATGGGCTTATATTACTTAAAGGGCTATTTTACTTAATGGGCTATTTTTCTTAATGGGCTTATCTTCATAATGGGCTTAACATAAATTCATGGGCTAAGCCCAAATACTAAACATATGGGCCAAAGCCCAACACTATTCAAGCCCAACACTATTCAAGCCCAACACTATTCAAGCCCAACACTATTTGAGGCCCAACACTATTTGAGGCCCAACACTATTTGAGGCCCAACACTATTTGAGGCCCAACATTATTGAGGCCCAACACTATTTGAGGCCCAACACTATTTAAGCCCAATAACTTGAAAACATGGGCTTGGCCCAATGATACCATTTTTGTGAACACAACTATACAACGGATACACATAAGACACGAAATTCAGCGGACTAGATCCGACTAAACAACTCATTCATCGAATACACAGTTAACGAACAGTAAAGACATACAAGTCTTACACATATTGAAGACACAAGACTTGTACTCAAGTTCTTTACAAAGACCAAAGTGTCTAACAAAAATAAGAACATTTGTAGGTCGCAACGCTATTCAGGACGACCGCATGTGAGATCTTATTTACTTCTATTCACGGACGCAATTCTGTGAGTTCATGTCCCCTATTCATTTAAATGTTTTACAACTTTACAACTATCGGGGAAAATACATGTTCATCGTATGTTAAAGTTAGGGAATGAAACACCTTAGATCATGTGCGAATTAGGGTCTATACATATAAGCACCATTAATCCAGTTTGGACCTAGGTACAAGGGGTTAGATCTAATGGGTATTGGCGAGCCCCACTCTTGGTCGTGGACCCATACAGAAGAGTGCGTTTGTGTCCCAGTCGATAGGAATCGACATAAAATCGTCTAGGGTTGGATTGCTTCCTAATTCGTCACACATATTAATGTCCTCGCGAAACATTAATGATCAACGATTTCATTGACGCTTTACATACTACATCATACATACAGATACATTTTATACAATTCACATGTTGTGGATACAGTTTATACATCATACATACAGATACATTTTATACAATTCACATGTTGTGGATACAGTTTATACATCATACATACAGATACATTTTATACAATTCACATGTTGTGGATACGGTTTATACATCATTCATACAGATACAGTTTATACAACTCACATTTTACAGATACAGTTTATACAACTCACATTTTACAGATACATCTCATATAGCTAAACTGCATGAACTCGCTCAACTTTTGTTGATGTTTTCAAACTTAACATGTATTTCAGGAAATTAGTGGACCTGACAGACATTTCAGTCAAGGAAAGCAAGTATCAAGACTCCATGCCACCATTTGAAGGGTTTGCCCGTTATATACCGCCTCTTTGCGGTGATATAGTGGTCAAAGCCTTGACATTTTAAGACTTACATTTTGATGTATAGAACGATGAAAACGCATTTTCATTTGATGGTTTGTAACAATTACATTTAACTTATGTTGCGTTCTTTCGAAACAATTATGACAATGGCATTGGAGCTTGTTTTTATTCTTTTAGTATTGTTCACTTATATTGTTATGCAATGAGAACTGATCAGATCACACCTCGCGCTTCCGCTACGAGCGGGTGTGACATAAATCTTGGCAAATTCCTTTTAAACGTGCATACATGATTGCATTTAAAGAATTGCAATTTAGTTGGTCCAATTTCTCATTAAGACTATCCGCATCAGTGAAAGGCTATCCTTTCTACAAACAGCCTAATCAGCATGCCACATCAGCTTTTCACTTATTCTTCCCACAAACACTTTTTACCCACAACAATAACATATATATCCTTCCCACAAACAACCTTATAAAAAAAAGAAAGGACCCACCATTAGGCCATTCTTCACCAAGAATTGTGAAGAATGAACACCCTCCATGTCATCCTCTACAACACCCACTAATCCATCCCTCTCACAAATGCCCTCCATATAGGAATGAACACCCTCCATGTCACCTACAAACATCCTTGATGTGGATAGTCTAACTAACAAATTAAAATTGTACATTATTATTAGTATTTTTTTATATATTCAATTATATACACAAATAGTCCCTCCACTTTAAGGAGTTAATTAAATAGCTAGATTAACTTGGTTTAAATTGACTTCCTAAAACTAACTAGGTTATCTAAATAACCTTTAAATTAATTAAATTAATTAAATTAATTACTTAATCACTACATTGATTTTTTTTAACAAATAAATAATTAATTACACATATAATTAACCATATAAAACCTTTCGACGGTTATTTAATTCGCAAAAAAATTTCCGTTGGTTCAAGGTTAGGATTCGAATTTCAAACGGGTCGGATTTCGTGAATCCATTTTGACGGATGTTACAGCTGGCTACTCCAGGCATCAATAATCAAGTCTCGCAAGCTCTAGATGTTAAAGTCTGTTGAACAATTTCCTTTTTCTTTCGATCCGCCTGTGGATCTGTTTCAACTATTTTGTGATACTTAATATTACAATTTTATTCAGTTGAAATAAATCTATCTTTTGCTTCCGCTGTGCATTTAAAATTGTGTTGTTTGACTATGATGATATCAACTACGTCACGAAACTCCCCACCGGGCCCACCGGTAATACGTGGAAATATCGGGGTGTGACAGGTTGGTATCAGAGCCAACACTGAGTGAATTAAACACTAGCCTTTTGTGTTTAATCTCAGTTACACAATTGCACGTTTCTCGATTCTCGAGTCTAGACAAAGAACTTAGGACTAATCCTAATTCGTTTTATTTTGTCCTTTGTTTGTTTCCTTATTTTTCTCTGTTTAGCCCCTGCATGGGCAAGTCATTTCGGTTAGAAGTCCCGTTTAGGGCAACCATGTACTTGTTTAAATTTTAGTGGAACGGTTAGATTTAAAATATCATTCCTTTTATAAGGTCTACCATTATAATAAAATGGCAAAATCTAAAAAGGACAAGACCTAGCTCACGTGTCATCTTAAGACAGGGCCAAAATGGTAGTTCCTCAATTAGATTCAGATCCTTGTTAACATCTCAATTTAGGATTGTTCTGCGTTAAATAATGAAAAGAATCTTAAAGGTAAAACCTAGTCTATATGTCGTTGCAGACATGGCCAAGATGGTAAAACCTATTCAAAAGATTCCAATCCTTGTTAACATCTGAAGACATGTTAACACTCTTGGCAAAATGTGATTCGATAAAATCGCATAAGTCATCTCTAAAATGGGACATTCCAATTTCCCTTAATTATATAATCATCCCTTAAGGATAAAGTGCCTACGGGCTATAATTAACGTCCTATGGGACTAAAGACAGTGGTGGCCTACAACTCCCTGTCAAGAAAAGGTAATGAACTTTGATTCAAACATTAATACCTTGATTCTATAAAATCCCGGTTTATAAATTAAATCTGTCCATGTGACTAGGCTTTAGTGCTATTATTAAATTATAATTAGGGATTATAATAAAGATCCTGAATATATGCATTGCTTAACAAATTAACAAAAACAGTTATTAAAGACCATGGTTAATAAATCGTCAAGAACGATAGTAACTGTATAGGCTTCTAAATAAACCTTGTCATTAATTTCTTTTATGTAGCAATTCAAGCTACATGGCTAGGTCGGAAGAAGTAAACAGTCGTCCCCTAGAGAATGATGAGAATACTAGGATTAATATAACCAGGGAAGAGCTCCGTACACTAATTGATACAGCTGTATCTAAAGCTGTATATAGGCAATTCAGGGAGTTTAGTGGGACGTACAGTAGAACATCATCTGTACCCCACTCTAAGTCTGTCCCTAAGACTCATTCAGAAGCTCACAGCAAGCCACCCTCTAAGAAAGATGAACCCAAGAAAGAGGATGTTCAACATTCCTCAAACCAACACAGTGTTCCATCCAAGAGGATAGTGTTCGATAATGAACCGCGTACCAAGTCTTGTACCTATAAGTACTTTGTTTCCTGCAAACCCCGGGATTTCACTGGGGAGAAAGGGGCGATTGACTGTATGACTTGGTTAGATGAAATGGACATAGTTGTTGACAACAGCGGTTGTGCTGAAAGGGATGTAGTGAAGTATGTATCTCAATCATTCAAGGGAGAGGCACTAGCATGGTGGAAGTCTCTCATTCAAGCTGCTGGGAAGATCCCACTCTACAATCTGTCATAGGATCAGTTCGTCGCTCTCATTAAGGAGAATTATTGCCCGCAGCATGAGGTTGAAAGGATTGAATCAGATTTCTTATCATTGGTGATGAAGAATTTAGATTGTCAAGCTTACCTCACCAGTTTCAATACCCTGTCTAGGCTGGTTCCGTATCTGGTAACACCGGAACCCAAGCGAATTGCTCGCTTCATTGGGGGTTTAGCCCCAGAAATTAAGGCCAGTGTTAAGGCATCTAGACCTGCTACTTTTAGGTCAGCAGCTGATCTATCTCTGTCTCTTACTTTGGATGCGGTCAGGCTAAGATTGCTTAAGAGTTCGGAAGAAAGTAAGAGAAAGCGTGAGGACGATAACTCACGAAGATCTGAGAAGAAGCATAAGGGTTACACGGACCACAAGAAGGAGTCTGGGTCCAACAAGGGTAATCAGCAGACAGAGGAAAAGCCAAAGTGCAAGACTTGCCAAAAACGCCACTTTGGAAAATGCAGGCTTGAGACCAAGTCTCAGTCAGGACCACCTGCATGTGGGTTATGCAAGTCTAAGGAGCACAAGATAGTAGACTGTAAGAAAATTAAGGATGCTACGTGCTACAACTGCAATGAAAAAGGGCACATCAAGACCAACTGCCCTAAATATGCTAAGAAGCCGGAGGAAGCCAAGAAGACCAATGCAAGGGTCTTCCGTATGGATGCACGAGAAGCTGTTCAGGACGATAATGTGATCACAGGTACCTTCCTTATAAACGATGTCTATGCAAGAGTGCTATTTGATTCAGGAGCTGATAAATCGTTTGTAGATAATAAGTTTTGTAAGTTGCTAAATTTACCTGTTAAAACCCTAAGTGTGAAATATGTGGTGGAATTAGCTGATGGTACCTTAGAAACAGCCTCAACTGTGTTAGATGGATGTGTTATATCCATTAGGAACCACTCTTTTCCGTTATCCTTACTTCCTTTGAAGTTAGCCGGTTTCGATATAGTTATAGGCATGGATTGGTTATCTCATAACCAAGCCCAGATATTGTGCAATAAGAAGCAAGTGGTGATCAAGACTCCGTCTGGTGAGCCACTTACCATTCAGGGAGATACCCAGTATGGACTGCCTGAGCAAGTGTCTATGCTCAAGGCATCTAGATGTTTGAAGAAGGGTTGTGTCAATTATATGGCACAGGTAACTATTGATGAATAGAAGCCCAAGGTTGAAGACATTCCAGTCATTTCTGAGTACCCTGAAGTTTTCCCTGAAGAACTACCTGGTTTACCACCAGATAGGTAAGTAGAGTTCAAAATTGACATCATCCCTGGAGCAGCGCCTGTTGTAAGAGCGCCTTATAGATTGGCACCAACAGAAATGAAAGAGTTGAGAACCCAATTAGATGACTTGTTAGCCAAAGGTTTTATTAGACCTAGTTCGTCTCCATGGGGAACGCCAATCCTGTTTGTCAAGAAGAAGGATGGATCGATGCGTTTGTGCATCGATTATCGTGAGCTTAACAAAGTCACTATCAAGAATAGGTATCCATTGCCCAGGATCGACGATCTGTTCGATCAATTTCAAGGGGTAAGTTACTTCTCTAAGATCGATTTAAGATCAGGCTATCATCAACTGAAGGTTAAAGATGAAGATGTGCACAAGACTGCATTTAGGACTCGTTATGGTCATTACGAGTTCTTAGTGATGCCTTTTGGGCTCACTAATGCACCAGCAACGTTCATGGATCTCATGAACCGTGTCTGCAAGCCATACTTGGACAAATTCGTTATCGTCTTCATTGAGGACATTCTGATTTATTCAAAGAATCAAGCTGACCATGAAAAGCACCTCCGTTGCATTCTTAAGCTACTTCAACAGGAAAAGCTCTATGCCAAATTTTCGAAGTGTGAATTTTGGCTTCGAGAAGTCCAGTTTCTTGGACATGTTGTTAGTGAGCGTGGTATCCAAGTAGATCCCACTAAGGTTGAAGCTGTCATGAATTGGCAAGAGCCAAAGACGCCTACAGAGATTCGTAGCTTTCTAGGTTTAGCAGGATATTATAGGCGATTTATTGAAAACTTCTCAAGGATTGCTGCGCCCCTAACTTCGCTGACGCGTAAGAATATTAAGTTTGACTGGGGCCCTAGGCAGCAGGAATCCTTTGACATCCTTAAGCAAAAGTTGAGCAATGCACCTGTATTGATATTGCCTGATGGAATTGATGAATTTGTGGTATATTGTGATGCATCACACACCGGTATGGGTTGTGTGCTTATGCAGAAAGGCAAGGTCATTGCCTATGCTTCACGTCAGTTAAAGGTGCACGAGAAGAATTACACCACCCATGACTTGGAGTTGGGTGCCGTCGTATTTGCACTAAAACTGTGGAGGCATTACTTGTATGGTACCAAGTGCGTGATCTATTCTGATCACAAAAGCCTTCAACATCTGTTCAATCAGAAGGATTTGAACATGAGGCAGCGACGTTGGATGGAAACCTTGAATGATTATGACTGTGAGATAAGATACCATCCTGGTAAGGCGAATGTGGTCGCCGATGCCTTAAGTAGAAAGGAAATAGTGAAGCCTATAAGAATCAATGCCAAGAGCATTGAATTAAAGAATGGTTTGAATGAAAGGTTGTTAGCTGCGCAAAAGGAAGCTGTACTAGAAGCTAACTATCCTAATGAAAAGCTAGGAGTAACTGAAGAGCAGTTATCATATGGCAAGGACGGAATTCTGAGGTTAAATGGACGAATATGGGTTCCAATTTATGGAGGACTTCGGGATGTTATCCTCCAGGAAGCCCACAGTTCTAAGTACTCCGTTCATCCTAGAGCTGACAAGATGTACCAGGATCTGAAGGCAAACTATTGGTGGATAGGCTTGAAGAAGTCTATAGCTACCTATGTAGCCAAATGTTTGACGTGCGCACAAGTTAAAGCTGAGCACCAGAAGCCGTCAGGTTTGCTACAACAGCCTGAACTTCCCACCTGGAAGTGGGAAATGGTGACAATGGATTTTATCACCAAATTGCCAAAGACAAAGAAAGGAAATGATACTATATGGGTCATAGTAGATAGACTGACTAAGTCAGCACATTTTCTACCCATCAAGGAGACCCATAGCTCCGACATATTAGCCCAGTTGTACGTAGATAAGATTGTATCTCTCCATGGCGTACCAGTGTCTATTATCTCGGACAGAGATACTAGATACACATCTCATTTTTGGAAAAGTTTCCAACAGTCCTTGGGCACGCGCTTAAATTTTAGTACGGCTTACCATCCTCAGACGGACGGGCAGAGTGAGCGTACCATCCAAACTTTGGAAGACATGTTTCATGCATGTGTGATTGACTTAGGTGGTAGTTGGGATAACCACTTGCCATTGATCGAGCTCTCCTATAACAATAGCTACCATACAAGCATTCAGGCTGCGCCTTTTGAGGCATTATATGGTAGGAAATGCAGAACGCCTATTTGTTGGGCAGAAATAGGAGAAGCTCAGTTATCAGGACCTGATATAGTCCTTGAAACGACGGACAAGATTGTCCAGATTCGTGATCGCCTGAAAGCTGCCAGGGATAGGCAGAAGAGTTATGCTGATAAAAGGCGAAAACCTCTAAAGTTTGAGGTAGGTGATAAAGTTCTGCTTAAAGTATCACCCTGGAAAGGAGTGATGCGATTTGGTAAGAAAGGTAAGTTAAGCCCAAGGTATATAGGACCATTCGAGATCCTCGAATGTGTCGGAACAGTGGCTTATAAGTTAAATTTGCCTGAAGAGATCAGTGGAATTCACAATGTATTCCACATCTGCAATCTGAAGCTTACCTTCAACCAATCAATCATCAAAGATTAGTACAGCTTCAAGCGTTGAAAAGTCAAAGGATTCACAGAAAGGTAGCTCATCAAGTTATGATCCAGGTTATCATTCCTCTTCAACAGCATCAAACACAACAGAACCTGATGAGATTCATTGTAACATTGCTTTGAAGTTGAAAAACTCTCCTACATTGAGTATCAATGCTGCCAAACAACAGATGAGTTTCTTAGCATCGATGCTGGAATCGTTTGAGAGTCTGGTGGCAGGAAGAATCGGAAATCCCGAATTGACAAAAGAAGATTATGACCAGATAGATCTGGAGGAGATGGAACTCATTGATATCAGATGGTGTTTGGCTAGTGGCATTAGAAGAGCACGGCGTTTTATGGAGATAACAGACATACATGATCTTGGAGGTTTGTTAAGCACCAAGCTAGGGTTTGATAAGTCGAAAGTCACATGTTTCCGGTGTAAACAGAAGGGTCATTTTAAAAGAGAGTGTGTGAACTGGGAAGTAGCTGATCATGGTAATCCATTTCATGATAATTACTACAAGAAGGCCATTTATCATAAGAATAATGAATAAATGTCCAGATCAAATCTAAAGCAAATTGCTGAAGGTTCATCAAAAGAAAGAACACAAGCCTTGGTGACGATTAATGATGATAAAAGATGGACGATTCATGATGACGAAGGGTTTAACTGGGGTAAATACATAAAGGATGAGAAAAGGGCGTTGGCTGCTGAAGTGAAAGTGAAAACGAAAGAAGAAATTCTTCAAGAAAAAACGTACAGAGAAAGGTGTTTTGCAGATTACAGAATAGAAGAAATGCAAAAAGAATACGAAGAATCTAGGAGCTATGGTAGATGGGACAAGAAAAGAGAATGTTACATTAATCGCAAAGGAGATCCGGTTGTTGATTCAAGCAAAGTGGTGTACAATGATGTACTTGCAGTCATTCCTTTGTCCGGAGAGTTTTATTCGAAGAAAGCAGCAGATAAAGATTATCTTAAAAAGCTAGACAAGATAATCAGGGGAGTGATAACAACTAGCTTGAAGAAGAGAGATGAAGAGAGGCTACAGAAGAGTGTTGAGAAGATGGTGGACGAGTTGAAAGAGACAGCAGGTAAAGATGATGGTGAAGGCGAAGAGAAAGATGAAGAGGTGAAGAAAGAAGAAGAAACTAGTGATGAAAACCAGGAAAAGGCTGATGAGAAACTGGAAAAGTCAGCAGAAGAAGCTATTACTGAGAAACAACATGTAAGTAGTGAAGATCAGGAAGAAAAGGCAAACGGAGCCTAGGTGCCAAAACCTGAGCTAAATACTCAAACTGAATCTTTTGAATCAGTAAATAAAAGTGATATTGCATGGAAGCATGTAGTGCTTGTACTGAAAAAGATGAAAAATTCAGAACCAGAGATATAGAATTTTCTAAAATCGAAAGAGTCTTCAAAGATAAATGCAAAGAAATGTTCGAAAAAGAAAAGTTTTTGATAGATAACGATGAAAAGCTGACACAAAAATGTAATGTTTTGGAAAAAGAAAATGAGATTTTGAAAGAAAACTGTTCAGCAATGACAGAAGAATGTTTACAAAAAGAAAATGCGGTTCAAGAAATGAAAAAGGAGTATGATTCAATAAAACTTGCATATCATATTACAAAAGAGTCATATGAAGCTGTGAAAATTCAAATGAAACTTGTTCAATCTAGATTGTCACAATGTTCTGAATCATCACAAACGCTTAAGCGACAGTATGAAATAAAACAACAAGTTATAAATTCTTATATTGAAGAAGTTGTTGAGCTTAAATGGAAAATGGCTGATTTAGAACAAGATAATAACAAGTTGAATAGTTATCACACTTCATCATATGTTCTTGAACGTATTTTCAACATAAAACCGGATGATAAAGATTCTGAAAAAAACAAGAAAGGTATCGGTTCAGAATATCATCAGGTTCCACCGCCTTTTGAGAAAAAGGTCACATTCTATGATGACGAGAAGGTGGAAAAATCTTTCAACATGGTTGATCAATTGTCAGATAATATTGACGTAACTTATTCCAAATCTGATGATACTAGTGATTCAGAGGTGGTAGGTAATGTCGTTGAAAGTGTTTTGAAAGAGGATACTAACAAAATAGATAAGTCCGAGACACAGTGTAACACCTCAAAAATTCAGGTCCAATAATGTATCGACACATGTCATGAGCTTTAAACGTGTAAAAGATTACTTTAGAGGGACTAAAGTTGACAAACAGAGAAAGTATGTGAATGAAAGGATTCAAAATGTCAACAATGGATAAATATACTTTACAATGACCCTACACGATGTTTATACCCTTAAACGAATGAATCATGGATCATACGAAGCTAATTGTGAAAGAAAGTGAGGAATTACAAACTACAGGGGTCAAATGTGTCAACATGTTTAAAGTATACCTCTGAGTGACCTTTAAGCAAACCCGAAGCTTTGTAACGATAAAATATGCTCACTAGAATATGTGATAAAAATTTCACAAGGTTTCGTTAAAGTATGAGAAAGTTATGACAATATTCGTATACGAGGGGTTAAAAGCGTCAACGTTGAAATTTAAGGCTTTACGGGTGATCACAAAGTTAACAAAGCACTTAACAATGTTTGATTATGTCTTGGAGCCCTTAAAAGTCAAGTTAGAGGGTTGAAATTGCAAGAAACCATGTTAAAATCAAGTTTGGAAGGACCAGGGGCCAAAGGTGCACTTATGGCAAACTTGGAAACTTGATGGGGGAGCCATACCGGCCGCGTAAAGTCCTTATGGACTCTTACGCGGGCTGCCTGAGGACTGCCAGCTCCCAAAAACTTGGCAGATGTCGGTTTCAGCAAGTTTAACCAACTTAGACGCATGGTTTTTCGATTCTAGGGGCATGTTTAATGGTTTTACTACCCTAGGGACACTTGGGATGATCAGGAATCATCCCATAGACTTGTTTGTCATGATCTTGTGCAATCAAAGTTACTATATAAGGACCTCATTGTTGCAAACATTTGATCATTCACTTGAAAACTTCACAACTCATTTTCTGGAGGTTCCTGGAGCTCAAGACCCCTTCCTAGTGATCTCTAGTCGTGCATAGGACCTTGGTAAGTGTCATTAACCTTCCTTAATTCAGTTTTACTTAGTTTATTAGCTTAAAGTCAAACCGTCATAATTAAGGTTTGACTTCGTCATTAATCTTAATTTGTCCATTCAAATTGAAAGTACCTATGAGTTGGTAACTATGTGGGCAATAAACCCTTAAAAGGGCACCCTCTGATTCCCACTCTAACTAGGTCAATTGTCGGGTCCAAGCTAATTATAAAAAGTCAACAGAAAGCTTATTTTGGCATAAATGCATAATTAACAATGTAGAAGCCATACAACCTGTTTTATCACTAATATAACTTGGTAATTAATGTAAGAACATGTCTAAACATGTTCAACCCGACAATTTTCAATTTAAGCTCGGTTCGGAGCCGAAAGTCGCAAAAGTAGACTTTTTCTTTGACTTTCAGTTCTGACCCATTAGAGCATAGTTTAGAAATGCATTAGAGCTTTATTAGGACCAGGTTACATGTTAGTATAATCCTCTGTGATTATACAACTCGGTTCATTAGTTATCCGATTCATATGCATGTTTCCGTTAAATGCTTAAATGTTGACTATTATGCCCATATGACCTTAAAACATGATTTTTGAAAATGTAAAAGAATAGAAACCTTAGTTACTGATTTATAAACTTGTACTTAAAATTTGATATCAGTTTGAGGTCTAGATTAGGAGTTATGTTCAATAGCGTAATTAGAAAGCTTTTTAGTAATTAAATGGCGTAATTAGCATATAGCATATCTAAACCCAATTTTTAATACCAAACTTTTTACCTACTGATATAAAATAATATTTTGGGATTTTTGAAGATTTTTATTCAATTTTAGGCTGAGCATAACATAGAGTTCTAAGCTTAATTCGGTAATTGACGATTTTGCCCTTTTAGGCTAAAAAAATGAGTTTTACCAATCCTTTTGATACCAAACCTTTTTCTACTGATCCAATATGATAAATAGAATATTTTAAGCCTTCTGGAATAATAAAAATATCAGCTTTTCTTATAATACTAGGAAATCGCTTAAAACCGCATTTTTACGCGTTTTAAGCGCATAGTATATATTAAAACCAATTTAGATATATAAGACTTGATACCTACTGATGTTTTAAGTATGTTTTTATACTTTAACAGTAAGTAAAATTTTTTAAAGTCAGATTCCTGTTTTGACCTTTTAGGCTTAAGTAAAATTACCAAAATGCCCCTACGGTGCATAGTTTAGTTATAAAAGATAAATTTCACATATTTACAATACCCTACTGTTATGACTTATAAAAATAAATATTTTTACTGATTATATCAGACCTGTAAGTCAGATTAATATTTAAACTCTTTTATAACCTTTAAAATGACCAAAATACCCATACGGGGCGTAATTTGAGTTTAAATCCGTTTTGGGCATAATAGAAGATATCTTATTAATGTCACAACATATTTAAGGCATATTAACTTAGGAAACTTGCATATGACTCATTTGGTTACCCGTTATGCACTTTTCGCGTTCGGATCGGCTTATGTAACTAGTTTGCATATATTAGCCGAAACGGGTCAAACCATATCATTTTCATCTCAAAATCCAGAATGTGTTTAGTTTACCCATATTAAACAAGTATCCAAGCTTGTCGGGTCTAAACCATATTTTAATCCGGTCTTCGCTTATTCATGCGTTTTTGGACCGTATCCTCTTTTAAAACTAACCGGTCTAAGTTTAGGCTTAATTAAAGACCCGTTATGATTCTAATAGGTTATTAAAAACCTTCGTTCCAGATTAGGAGCCCAGTAAAAGCTACGTGCACTTGCTGTTTGTGATTTATACTTTGCTCAGGTAAATACTCTTAACTTATTTTCCCTATACGGGCTTGGGATACGGTATTATAATAATACCGCTTGGTCGGGTATGTAGTCATTTAAATCGGATTGTGATTAATGTATTTACATAACCTGTTTTAATCTGTATTATTTGGTGTATGGCCTTTGGGGGTTAAATGACCATGTCTCGGATATCCTTGGCATCATTCAAAGAAATGGCCACGACCTAAGCACGGGGTGTAGGCGTACACCTGACAGTTGCATATGTAAAAACTGGTAGTCCACTTAAAGGAATCAATCTTGTGGGTATTATACCTGTGGCGTGTCAATTAATCTAGACCGGCCCTACAAACCGGCCCTGACGGACGACAAATAAGTAAAATTGTATACAAGATTATTTTTAAATAATTGTCCCAAGTTATAAAAGATATTTTTGCCTAAGTGCGTTCAAATTAATTTTCAAACTCTTTTCAAAATGAGTCAGTTAAGTTGTATTTATCAGTGTAAACTGACGTATTTTCCAAAAAGGCTAAGTGCAGGTACTATACGTAATAGGCTGGCTACTCCAGGCATCAATAATCAAGTCTCGCAAGCTCTAGATGTTAAAGTCTGTTGAACAATTTCCTTTTTCTTTCGATCCGCCTGTGGATCTGTTTCAACTATTTTGTGATACTTAATATTACAATTTTATTCAGTTGAAATAAATCTATCTTTTGCTTCCGCTGTGCATTTAAAATTGTGTTGTTTGACTATGATGATATCAACTACGTCATGAAACTCCCCACCGGGCCCACCGGTAATACGTGGAAATATCGGGGTGTGACACATAGTATGAAAATAAGGGAAGTTTTCATGAAAATTATCTTAAAAATTCAAAATATGAGAAAGATGCGAATGATGATCCGATAGGATTGGCTTATACCATGATTTGATCGGACAAATTATTCTTAGATATTGAAGTTCCGATTCAGAATGTGATTTCAGAAAAGATTGACAAAGTTTTCAAACTAGTAGAAATTGAAAAATCTGAAATTTCAAAATTTGTTGGTAAGAGCAAGAAAATTTTATAACAAACCTGGTTACAAAAAGAAAAACATGAAGGTTGGGTTGGGTTATAAAAAAAACAATATCAAAAGAAAAGGGCTGAAAAGCAAAACTATCAGAAAAAAGATGAACTTTGTTCACGAAACAAGTTCAGAAGAAGAGAAAGAACTCAAATTTAGACAACAGCCTAATGAAGAGTTATATGCTCAAGAGAAACAACAACAACAGGTTAAAAATGTTTCAAAGAGAACATGCTTTAAGTGTGATCAAATTGGACATATTGGTCGCAGGTGTCCAAATTTTAAACCTGTTGGTGTTGAGAAAAAAAAGTCTGATGTTGTACAGAATAAACAGAAGTCAAACAAGTTTGAGACTCATCAAACTTGGAAACCAAAGACACCCAGATTTGAGACAAAACAAAGTTAGGTGGTGTTTGTTTTTTGGAAGAAGAGCTTCCTGGCCTCTTCTGTCTGCACCGTGCAGACGCGGGAAGAGGTTTAGCCTCAGAAGAGTGTTTGTTTTTTTTTTCGAGAAGTGCTTTTTACCTCTCCCCAACCTCTTTTTGGGGAAGAGATGAGAGGTAAGCTTCTCCAAGCAGAGGTTTACCTCTTCTTGGCACCACCTCCACCTCCACCCCTGCTCCGCCACCATCATCATCATCATCACCACCCCTGCTCTGCCACCACCACCACTGCTCCGCCACCACCACCCCTGCTCCGCCACCATCATCATCATCATCATCATCACCACCCCTGCTCCACTACCACCACTGCTCCGCCACCACCTCCGAAACCCCCACCTCCGCCTCCACCTCCGAAACCCCCACCTCCACCTCCGAAACCCCTACCTCCGCCGAAACCCTAAATCGAAACACCCCAAAACGATCAGAAACGAAACCCCCACCTCCGCCGAAACCCTAAATCGAAACACCCCAAAACGATCTGTTAGAGAGAGAGTAGAGAGAGAGTAGAGACAGATCTGTTAGAGAGAGAGTAGAGAGAGAGTGGTGGTGATGATGGCGGTGGTGATGATGACGGTGGTGAAGTGGTGGCGGTGGTGAAGTGGTGGCGGTGATGATGATGGCGGTGGTGCAGATTGTAGAGAGAGAGTAGAGAGAGATCAGTGTGTTGTGTGTGTGTGTTGGTGAAGAGGTTTTATATAAAAAAAAACAAACCCTCTTCTCCTTGCAGACTGCAGACATTTGGTCCACCTCTTCTCCTGCAGATGTCTGCAGATGTGGCCTGCAGCAGAAGAGGTTTTCGTGCAGAAAAAACAAACAGCACCTTAGAGAACAACGGCTGATTTAACAAAGCCACACCAATTTTGGAAACCTAAAACTGATTTGTCAAAACAAAACAAAACATTCAAAATGATTCAAGATTTTATCAAAGGAATGTTTTAAAAGGACAAATCTGGGTGGCAAAGACAAAGACTTCTGTGAGTGAAAAAAATAAAGAAAACATTTTTGAGAAAAATGACAAAAATTATCCAGTTTTACATGGGAAAATACATATTAAGTTACCTGAGTCAAAACAGGCTTGGGTTGCCTTATTCAAGTAATTGAGTTAGTTGAATGTGTAGGTGCTCCAGATGATGGTTGAATGTCAAATCGGAGAGCGAAGCAGCCTAGCACGGGAGGCAGCAGATCCCTACTAGTGAAAACAGGGAGTTTGTTTGTTTTTGTACATAAATAAACCATAAATACAAAACCCTAAAAATAGAAAAATTTAAAACCCAAAAATATGTTTTTATTTTGTCAAAAATTGAAAAATGAAAAAAAAAAGTTTGTTTTTAAATTTGTTAAAAATTCAAAAAATTGAAAAATATGTTGATTGAATATGCCGAAACCCTCACGGCTGAACAAACATGATTATTTCACAAGTGATTAAATGGTTTTAACATTGTTAAAAATCAGTGTGTTGTAAATCATGGGGTTATTTTCTGCAAAACGGAGCATGTTAAAGCAGAAAATGGATGGCGAGATGACGCTATCTGCATCGGGTTGTCAATTTTTCTTTAAATGTTTTGGATTTTAGGGGGAGTAAATATTTTCAGAAAATACAAAACATTTGAAAATTTGAAAAAGCCAAAAACATGATAGAATTCAAAATGAGTTTTTGTGTAAAAAGAGGAAATGATAGTACATCAGTAAGACGATCACAGTACGCTAAAGAAATGGAAAGTCAAATGTGATAAACGGTCTCACTGATGATATGTGTCGCAACCCACCCGACCCCTGCCTCGGGAGGTGGGCGGCCACGGCCTACTCAGAGATGGTGGTATTGGTGTTTATCAGTTTGGCAGCGGAATTTACATCAGGACCATAGTTAGGAAATATTTTATCAGAGTAAAACACCACCATTTTATAATAAACATATTGGGATAAACCCAAGTTTTTATTATAAACATGTTCATAGGGATAAACCCTATTTTATTGAATAAAACATCTTTCTTTATTTAGTTAACTTTTATAGCCAAATTTTCCAAGCCTTCAGTGCTCTCCAGCTGGCTTCTATTTTGGCATTCACATTTTGTTACCTTAAATGCGTTTAAAAACATTTTGTCAGTGGGAAATACTGGTGAGTGAATCCCAATTTAATCAAGACAGGTTTTATCCTTGTACAGTATTGAGGGCAATCAGCAATTACATTTGTTTATTATTCTACCTTAATTACCACCCACGGTACTGCCGACCCGACTTGTGGCCATGATACTACTCACAGTGTAGTAACAAATTTTGTATATAAAACCCCAACATACCGACGATAATTATAGAATTACAAATACTTAATCACTGTTAATTATAATGTAAAAACAGTTGAGGTTTTGTAAAAACAGTTTGTAAAAGGTTTACAAAAAGGAGATTACTCACATTGCTACTTTAGTCTTTTTCCTATGGTTTCCTGGTTATAATCTAATAAATTAAACAATACTCACGCGTTAGTATAATAACCCAATATTTACATTAGTTATACCCTCCCCGAGACAGAACTCCAACGACTACGTCGGGCAGAACCTTGACAGCTGTTACGGAGCGCTAGATCAATCGGGCAGCGTATCTAATACGTAACCGGGGGTTAAAATACTTACAACGAGGCAAAACTTCGCTATTTTAGTGGGTATAATGCCCGGGAATTATGCCTACACTATAGAAATTGAGAGAGATCGAGATATGAACGAGTTGGGACTGAAGGCCGATCGATCCTATTTATAGGGTCTGATCTCGGCTTTCTCGCGCCCCGCGTAAGCTGAAGGCAAGGCCTTCGCAGCCCGCGACATAGGGTACGTAGGGCCTAGCTTGATCGACTCACAAGTGTAGGTCTGCCACGATCGTGCCACGTGGGGCTCCGTGGGCGGCCTTGTGGCCTAGCTGTCGCGGCCCGCGACAGAGCTAGCCAAAGGCTTCGCGGCCCGCGAGCGCCTATATTTTCTTGTTTTTATTTTATTTTTAATTATATAAATGTATTTAGGGCCGTTATACGTATTCGGGGTATATTTTAAGGCGTATTGGGACGTTCTAAATATATTAGGGGTGTCGGAAATAATATAGGAGGGTTATTATATCCTCCCCATCTTGTTTTAGAACTCGTCCTCGAGGTCTACTGGAACAGGTGTGGATATTTCCTCTGCATTTCAGACTCAAGCTCCTAAGTGTACTCTGGTCCTCTCTTGGAATCCCATTTTACTTTGACTAGAACTAATCTCTTATGTTTAAGATTCTTGACTTTCCTGTCTTCAATCTGTTGAGGCTTTTCTACGAACTTGAGCTTCTCATTTACCTCTATGTCTTTAAGAGGCACTGCTAATGATTCATCGGCTAAACACTTATTGAGATTACATACATGAAATACATCATGTATTCATGTCATTTCCTCTGGCAGTTGTAGCTGATAAGCTACTGGTCCTATTCTTTTAATAATCTCAAAGGGTCCAACATACCTGGGGCTTAGCTTTCCTCTTTGATGAATCTCACCACTCCTTTCCAAGGGGAAACCTTTAATAACACCTTGTCTCCTACCTGAAATTCTAATGGTTTTCGTCTGTTATCAGCATAACTCTTTTGTCGGTCGCGTGCTGCTTTTAGTCGTTCCTTGACTTGAATAATCTTGTCTGTTGTTTCTTGTACTATCTCGGGTCCAGATAGTTTCTTTTCTCCAATTTCTGCCCAACAGACTGGGATTCGGCACTTTCGTCCATAAAGTGCTTCGAATGGTGCAGCATTGATACTGGTGTGATAGCTGTTGTTGTAAGAGAATTCTATTAATGGTAAATGATCGTCCCAATTTTGTGACAACTGTCACTTTTCCGTACACTAATTGAACAGTAATTTGTGCTTTAATAACTGTGCATGATCTAGTTTACAAGACAAATGAATTTCTTATTACTGTTATATACATACAATGGCATTTCATGTTGCAAGACTTTTATCGTTGCTACATGCAAAACGATATAGTTCTAATAATACACAGAACATAATTGGCACCATTATCAGACTAACTAAAAATGCTGACGAAGTTCAGTACATAGACAGACAGTGTTTTGAGGCCCAGTATGAGCCAGAGACTACGTCTTACACTGGTATAGTGTGTAGGGAAGTAAGGACCACAAAACTGCTTTTCTAGGTGATAGATAAAGTGCCGGAAAGTGCCTAAAACCCACATAAAGTGCAGAATTCTGCATAAATCAGCAAAATTCAGCATTTTAACAAGTTTATTACATGCAAAAATATGACTAAATGGTCCTGAATGCTTTCCTAAGTGTCGGGAATTAAAAGTGTCACAAAGGGATACATAAAGAACACTAAACAGAATAGTTTGACACTTTAACGAACCGGTATCTAACCGAACAACCGGACTTTACCCGAAACACCAAAAATTATACTAGAAGCATTGTTTTAATGTTTCTGAGCTAGTTATGATCCCCGAACACCCACTAAAAATATCAAGTAACTAACACTTATAACAAATACTTGGTTTTGGACCTTTAATCTAACTAGATGGTTGGAAGTTACACTTAGACCCCCCATCCATATGGACGGTTATGAGGGTGGCCCCACCTCCAAAATCTTACAAGATTTCTCTAGATCTTGCTTGGATTTGTGAATATTCATTTAGATTATGTCTTGTACTTAACAAACATAAGAACCATTGGGTAACAACATTAGTTGGTTATAAGAGGAACTTGGTGGATCATTATCATCTACACTTCTCAACACCATCTCTCTCCCTCTCCCCTTTCTTCATCTCGGCCGAACCTCAACCACACCACCATCATCATCATTTGTTCATTCCAAGTTTATACAAAGGTGTAAGGAGGTCTACAAGGAAGCTTGGTGCTCTTGGATCTTGAAGGACCTCACCCGATTGCTTTTATCCAACACTTTTGTCATCATCAACCTCAAGTATTCTTCCCTAGCCTTGTGCTAGTAGTAAGGCCCTTATGATCTCTTGATCTTTCATATATAGTTGGTTAATAAGTGATGAACATTGTTAATCTTGATGAACATTAAAAGACATATTCATAAAACTCTAACATAATCTTGTCATATGATGAACTCTTGATGAAATAATGTTGTTTAGTGTATACATGATACTTGATTGTTGTTTTCTTGGGATTATGATGTTAATCATCATAAGGAGCTTGCTAGATTGTGATTAAACACATGATCTAGCAAGTGAGAGGATGATTATGTGACAAAACAAGATGATCATCCTCATATATAAGCATGAACTTGAATAATAAAAGTTGTTTTCATGTGATGATGATTTAAACAAAATGCAAGTCATGTGAGTGGATGATTTCTAAAATAGTTTTCCAAAGAAATCAAGCTAGATCACAAGATTTGTATAAACATAGTTTTTAAAGAAACAAATCATGTTTCTAGTGGTAAAACAAGTATAAGAACACATTGTTTACAAGAAAAATTCAAAAGAATAATTTTTGGAAAAATCATCTAGTAAGTTGTAAACACCTAAATCTTTCAAGAATGAGATTTTTAAAGAAATAAACACACTTTGAAGGGTAACTAAACCTACTAAACGCACTACCAAGTTACTACAAGTTTTTATGAAAGTTCAAGTTCATGATTATTATGTAGATAGCTTTGTTTTAGCACTTGGTAAGTGTAGATCGATTGTTGATTGTTTGTGATGATTTTGAAAAGAAAATGATATGCTTTGATAGCATGGACACCTCCATTTTTAGGGGAAACTATGGCAAAATTTTCTAAAAATATGAACACTTAGAAAAATATTTCCTAAACAAATATTTACAAGTGTGTTTTAACTATGGTTTTCAATACAACTTTGCCATAGATTTTGGTTACAAAAATACAAGTATTGGAGGTTGGTTTTTATAAATAAAAATGGATAAATATGTATTTAGAATATATATTTACACATTGTGTGTGATTATTTGTATACTTTGTGTGATAGTTATATTATTTTAGGCTTAAAATAATATAACTTAACAAAATACCAAGAATTACAATCCAAAATAATACCAAAAATCACAAGGAATAAATATATAAGTTACACACTTAATATTGGGAAATCGAACGCAAGAACGTAACTTACAAAATATTCCGGAAAATACCGTTATGAATCTGTTTTTGGTAAATATTATTTTGGATACAAGAAATGAAAATATGATTTTTGAAAATATTACAAGAGTAATATTGTATTTTCGACAAAGAGAAAATATATTATTTTTGGAAGTAAAAATTATATTTTCTTGAAATATTCAGAAGATGTATGATTTTTGGGAGAAATATATATTTTCTGGACAATACATTATTTTTGGGACAAAATAAGTTATAATATATTTTCTAAAGTGAGACTTGAAAACATATTAATTTGAAACTACAAATACGAGAATACGAAAATACATGTATGAAATACTCCCATCCTTGGGAAGGAAATACGAAAACAAATACTTGAGAAGTATTGTTACAAAATATTGCTTAACAATTATCCCAAAATTAAATATAATTCAAAGTTAAAATAATTATTATTTTAACAAGTAATTATAACTTGGGATAATATTAAAAGAAACGTAACTCAAAAACGTAAATACTAAGGCAAGGCACGGCCCGCTCGTCTAATAGACCCTAGTACATTGTAAGGAGTCGTGTTTGCTGAGGAGATTTGAGTTACGAGTATCGAAGACGCAAAACAGTGAGTTCATGTCCCCCTTTTCTCTTAACTGTTTTTGGTTTTACAACTCTCGGGGGTGGAATACATGTTACGAATGCTTAAACGGTATGAAATGCCTATGAAATGCACTATTAGATCATGTGAGCATAGACTTAATATTTCAATGCCATTAATTCTTAATTAGGGACGAAGGTTAGATCTAATGGGTACGGCCGAGCCCCACTCATGGTCCTCATGTGATCTCTTGAGTGCTTCGGTGTCCCAGTCGAGAGAAATCGACATAGTCAAGGGAAATTGACATAGTCGAAGGGAAATTCGACATAGTCGAGGGAAATCGACATAGTCGAGGGAAAATCGACAAGGGTATAAGCCTACTCATTTTGAGTGCTCCCTATGTCCTCACATGCCTTAATGTCCTTGTACAACATTTATTTGGTATGTTCATACACGCTTTTCATACCTGTTTTCAAAGGAGTATCTCAAAGGTTTACAAGTACTCAAACAGAACGCATAAACTCGCTCAACTTTTGTTGATGTTTTCCAAAATTACATGTATTTCAGGTGACAGGTTGGATCTTGGGCGTGAGTGTTGTTTCTAGAAGTAGACTTCAAGTTTAGATGTCATCCACTTTTGTTGGTTTGTAACCTAGTCGAAGGTTGTGTTTTAAAAACTTAAATAACCAGTGTTTGTAATACTCAAATTTTATGAATGGATGAACATCGTTTTGATCATGTAGTTGTTTATTATGATTGAATGCAATGATATTAAACCAGTCACACATCATACGCTTCCGCAAAAGTCAGGGTGTGACAAATTTCCTCTGAATTCAATTACACAAGCTCTAAGCATATCTTCCATTGTCTGTATTGTCCTTTCGCTTTGTCCATTTGTTTGAGGATGATAAGCGGTGCTTAGATTTAGCTTGGTTCCCATTGCTTTTTGGAAACTTGTCCAAAAATGAGAAGTAAAACGCCTATCTCTATCAGACACAATAGATAAAGGAATTCCATGTAATGAAACTATTTCATTTACATATAACTTGGCTACCTGTTCCATACTGAAGATTTCCTTCATTTGTAAGAAATGAGCTGACTTAGTTAGCCTATCTATAATCACCCAGATTGTATCATTACCTTTTCTTGTTTTGGGTAATTTGGTAACAAAATCCATTGTTATCAATTCCCATTTCCATACAGGCATTTCCAATTGTTATAACAAACTTGAGGGTTTCTGGTGTTCAGCTTTGACCTGTGAACAAGTTAGACACTTGGCAACATAAGCCGCTATATCCTTTTTCATTCCTATCCACCATAAATTCTTTCTTAAATATTGATACATCTTATCACTTCCAGAATGCATCGTATATTTAGACTTATGGGCTTCTTCTAATATTCTGTGACGCAGGTTTCCTAGTTTAGGTATCCAAACTCTTTTCTTATGGAATCTCCAAATTCCATCTGTTCCTTGTTCTAATTTCTTAATCATTCCTCTCAATTTTTCAGTATCATCATTGATTACTGTTTCTTGTACTTTTCTAATCTGTTCATTTAAATCTATCTGCAGATTTAATTTAAGAGAACGTACTCTTTTTAGCTTTTCGTGATATTTTCGACTTAAAGCATCGGCTACTACGTTAGCTTTTCCTGCATGATATTGGATATTACAATCGTAATCACTAAGAATTTCCATCCAACGTCTTTGTCTCATATTTAGCTCTTTTTGCCCAAAGACATATCTTAAACTCTTATGATCGGTGAAAATGGTAAACTTACTATCGTAAAGATAATGTCTCCAAATTTTCAGGGCAAAGATTATGGCTCCTAATTCTAAATCATGAGTTGTATAATTCTCTTCATGATTCTTAAGTTGTCTAGATGCATAGGCTATAACCTTTTGACGTTACATCAACACACATCCATAACCTAACTTAGAAGCGTCACAATAAATTACAAAATCTTCAGTTCCTTCTGGTAACGCTAGTATGGGTGTGTTGGTTAATCTTTGCTTAAGAATTCTAAAGGCATCTTCTTGTTTTGGTCCCCATTCAAACTTAACAGACTTACATGTTAGTTTTGTTAAGGGAATGGCTATTCTAGAAAAATCTCGGATAAATCTTCTATAATAACCGGCTAGTCCTAGGAAACTTCTAACCTCTGTTGGTGATTCAGGGGTTTTCCATTTAGTAATTGCCTCGATCTTTGTGGGATCCACATGAATTCCTTCATAATTAACTAAATGTCAAAGAAATTGCACTTCTTTTAACCAAAATTCGCATTTCGAAAATTTAGCATAAAACTTTTCTTTTCTTAATAAACTTAGGAGTGCATGCAAGTGTGCTGCATGTTCCTCTTTACTCTTAGAGTAAATAAGAATATCATCTATAAAGACAATTATGAATTTATCCAAATATGGCTTACATATTCGGTTCATCATGTCTATAAATGCGGCTGGGGCATTGGTTAAACCAAATGGCATGACAGTAAATTCATAATGGCCATACCTTGTTCTGAAAGCGGTCTTAGGAATGCCTCTTCCTGTACCTTTAATTGATGATATCCTGAACGTAAGTCGATCTTAGAAAAGAATCGAGCTCCTTGCAACTGATCAAACAAATCATCAATTCTCGGTAATGGGTACCGATTTTTAATCGTGACTTTGTTCAATTCACGGTAATCAATGCATATTCACATTGACCCGTCTTTCTTTTTGACGAATAATATCGGTGCTCCCCATGGCGATAAACTTGGCTGTATAAATCATTTCTCCAACAGTTCATCTAACTGTTTCTTTAGCTCTTGCATTTCTGCGGGTGCCAAACGGTAAGGTGCTTTGGCAATTGGTGCTGTTCTTGGTAATAGATGAATTTTGAATTCGACTTCTCGGTCTGGCGGTAGTCCGGGTAGTTCTTCTGGGAATACATCTGAAAATTGAGATACTACAAGAATATCTTTTAATTCTTTTCCTTTAGTGTTAATGATTATGGAAATCATATACACTAATGACCCTTTTCTTGCACAACTTGCAGTTTTTATCACAAAGATGAATTTCGTGGGTCTAGTTGGCTTATCTCCTTTAATTGTGATCTTTTCACCTTTTGGTGAATTTACTTGGATTGACTTTTGATCACATAGAATACTGACTTTATTGGCTATTAACCAATCCATTCCTAATACAATATCAAATCCTGCCAAATTCATTGGGTAACGGTTTGCAATAAACTTTTGATTTAAGAATTATATTCTTGTTCCCTGCAAGATTTCAGTAATCTTAATGGATTCTCCATTTGCTGTTTCTACTAGACATTCTTGTTGGAGTTTAGTTAATGGTTGATTGAGAAGTTTGCAAAATGAAGTATTAATAAAAATTTGGTTCGCACCAGAGTCAAATAATACTTTGGCAAAAACATCATTAACTTAAAACGTACCTGTAATCACGTCCGGAATCATTTTTGCTTCTTCAGCTGTCAAAACAAATGCTCTAGCTTTCTTAGTAGTCTTGTTGTTCAAGGCTGGAGCTAGTTTCAGACAGTTTGGCTTGATATGTCTTTTTTCTTCACAGTTGAAGCACACTCCATTACTGGGTTTCTTCCTACAATCTTTTTCCTTATGTCCCGGTATCTTGCAGTAATTGAAGTATGTGGAGCATCTTCCTGAATGCTTTTTCTTACAGGCTTTACAATAAGGTGTAGAGGTAGAACCTATATTTTTTCCCACGGTTGGAATTACCGTAGCGAAATTCTTGGGTAAGTTTCTAGACTAAGTTCTTCCTTTGGTTTTCTTCTTGGGTACATACCAGTTCATCTGTCAAGGTATTAGCTAGTTCTACAGCTTCTTCTATGGTTTGTGGTCTAGCTCCCTTGACTACATGTCTAATTTCACTGATTAATCCCCATATGTAACGGGAGATTAACACTAGTTCTGGTGATGCTAGGGCTGGCACTATTCTAGCATATTCAAATAATGTAGTAGTGTAACCCTTTCTGTCTACTCCAGTAATTCTAAGGTTTAAGAATTTATTAGCTATCTGTTCCTTTTCATTGGGAGGACAGAATTTCCTCTCCACCATGTTTTTAAATTCATTCCATTCCATACTATAGACCCTGTCACTTCCCCTAGACTGGAGGATAGTGTTCCACCATTCTAAAGTTGCATTCTTAAATAAATTGGAAGCAAACATGGTTTTATCTTCTTCTGCGCACTTGCTTATTTTTAAGACTGCCTCAGTCTTTTCTATCCAGCATAGAGCTGCAATGGACCCTTCATTGCCAGAGAATTCTATTGGTTTGCAGGACCAGAATTCTTTGTAAGAACAACCATAAGACATGGTTCTTCTTCTTTTTGGAATTGACAATTGAAGTAATGGCCCATTGTTCACGCTGTGACTAAGTTCAGTATGTGTTCGCTTACTTCTATCATTACTGTTATTATTTTCTGCTTCCCTAACATTTTGGATGATTGCTAGCATAGAATCTCTAATTCCTTGGGTTACAATGTGTCGAATTTCACTGTTATTTATTTGATTAGTATTATTCTGGTTTTCCTGATGTAATGCTCCGCTCTTTCCGTATTTCTATTTTTAGAAAAATTCGTAATCGCCTTCTATTTTTAGAATCACAGTCGAAACCGGATCGAAAAACGGATTAAAAATGACAAACGACGCACCTTTACGCAATTTTTACTGTAAGCGTCGGTCAAACGCGCAAACAACGTCTACCGACACTATTCTACGCCTTTTTAAATCTAAAATTTTAGTTTACGACGCTACATGGAGTTCGGGATTTGAAAACAGGTTCGCGAGTACGATTGGGCCACTCAAAACACGAGAATTTGGGCTTGTGGGTTAGGGGCCCAAGCCCATTAACTCAACCCTATGTATTTAAGTGTAGTCAAAAACCCTAAATCCATTTATTTTGCATATCAACATCCGCCACATTATCCATATCCCTCTCAAAACCTTCTCATCTTCAATCACTAAACACACAAAATAAGAACCTTACCTTCCAAACACACCCACACAAACAAACATCCAGACCTTTCTCTCCCTCTCGGTTCCACTTTGCAGCACAAAAAAAAGAGATTTAAACTATCAGACTCCTCCATCCCTTCTGATTACATTCCGACAACCGGAATTACCGGCAACAGAAGCGGCACTAGCGGCGGCAGTCTCACCGGCGACGGCGGCTGTGAAGATGGTGGATGTCTTCGTTTGGTTCAAGTTCTAGTTGGTTTCTTCGGGTCATGGCTCCAGTTTTCGGTTCAAGATTCGTTTTGGGTTCGGGTGCTATGGGTCAGACTCGGGCTTCGGTTCAGCAGGTTCGGGTCAGGTTCAGTGTACGTCGAGTCAACGGGTCAGTCGGTTCGGGTTAGAGACGGACAACAGTCGGGCCACCCGGTCAGATGTCACTGGAGCCGTATGGAGTTCGAAGGAACCTTCGAAGCAACATCTCGGTACCGATTCTTTCCTTTACTTCGTTTCGATCTACTCTTGTTTTACCCTTTTGATTAAACCATCGAAAGCATGTTAATCAGAAACGGAATGGAACAAAACCGTTGGTTCGATTCGTAACTAAGTGAGAAGTTGACACTGTTCGGTACATTTCTTTTAATTCGATCGAGTTATTCCCTTGTTTTAATACTCTGTAGACATATAACTAAGTCTTGGCATATTGACTTTGATCATAAGAATGCTAAATTCATACAAAACAGTGCGTTTGTTCAAATAATGAAGATGATGCTTTGTATTCGAATAAAATAAAACAATCAAAGCTTCACAAATCAATTTAATCCAAAGTAAAAATAAATCAATGGGTTTTGACTTTTCTGTTTATATAACTGTGCTTCTTTAAAAATGAAGAAGAACTAGTTTGTTGGTTTATTAAAGGAGAAGAAGATGAAACAGTGGGTTTCGTATGGGTCTTATATTTTTGTTTTATATTATATATTATAAATTTGCATCACTCTAGGGCTTTAGGTAGTTGTACTATATGCAGCAGCTATGTTTTTTGTAGTTATTGGTTGTACCCTTTGTTTTGTTGTGTGTAAAAGCTTCTCATAAAGCCGCGTGTCCACTGACTCATACATTTTCTTCTTCAAGACATAAAGCAACCGAGTGAAAGGGGCATCTGCCCAAAAATTCTGGCGAATCCATAACCACCCGATCTTAACTAAATGTTGTTCAACTTCTTTATCCAATCGAACGAATCGTTGTGTCTCTCTACTCCTCGTCGGTCAAGGCCTCAGGCGGTGGTGAGGAACCTGGGTTGAGTTCATCGGAAATTCGTTGCATGTTTGTTCCTTTTCATATCCTTTTAGTTTGCGATTGATGTTGATTTGTTTGTTTTTCAGATTAGGTTTGCTGGTGGTCGTTTTCTTTACCAGTTGTTGTCTTGCTGTTCTTCTTGGCCTGAAGTCTGGTTGATATGTTTAGATTTTGTAATAAAATTTTGTTGTTTGAATTTGTTTATCTTATGATTTTTTAATAGGTGTGTTTACATTCTCTCACAAAGTTTAGTTATGGAGCTTTTGTAGAAGCTCATCGGAAAAGAAGTAGATAAAACATCTCTCTTCGTTGAGGGGATTCCTTCGTCGATAGTGGAGGTGACGTCGTTGTGATTCGAAGTTGTCTCAGGTAGTTTAATTTGTCTCTAATTTTAGGTTTTTGTGTGTTTTAAGTTATGGTGGATTGTAGCATAAATGTTTAATGCTGAATCTGTTTGTGTTTAAATTTTGGAGATAATTGATTCAAAGTATAAGTGTAATTTTGGTGTTTATTGATTGATCAACAGGTGGTTAATTTGTTGGAATGGTAAATGGGTGTTGTTATGGATCTAATATTCCATTTAATCCATTAACAGACTCATGCCCACCAACTGTTCGATCATTTGCTTCAAAGACATAAACATTAAAAAAACCAAATCTCCCTAATTTGTGTTACTCTTAGAATATGTAATTACTATATGTTAATAGATAAAGGGAAATGAACAGTGGCAGGCTGCTCTATTCATATCCTTTTGTCGTTCATTGGGCGCGTGGCAGGTTTTTATCGCCACATGGCCTCACGGATGTATGTGACGTCTTGGTTTAAAAAAGCGGGAAGCGCACAAAAGCGATGAGGTCTAAAAAAGCTTTTTTTAAAGCGAAGCGCAAAAGCGGTGAGCTTTTCGTACGCGAAGCGCAAAGTGATTATAAAATTTATTTTTTATATATCCCATAAGTGTGTAGCCTCCAATACCTATGATTTAGCTATAATTAAGCTTTATATATGTTTTAAAATGAAAAAAACATAAATGTACACATAGTTAGTAGCAAAGGACTTATATGTTGGGTGTGTGAATGAAAGTCTCAAAAGGTGGTAAATACTTTGTCCCACATCGGTGTGGGGACAAAGTGAGTGGTTGTTTATAAGGTAAAGTCTTTACTACTCCATTGTAGCTTTATGACATGTTTTACCACAAGTCCTACACGCGCGCAGGGGGGGGTGCAAAAAATGAGTTTCTGAATTGAAATTTAATTGAACTCGTGCATGCCCGCACGTCCTGCGGACACGAATGCAGCTCCGAAAACCCCAGGCACGTGTGGGCCAGTTTTTGCATATTTTTTTTTTGTATTTGTTTAAAAAAAAGGTTGTACAAAGCATAGAAAGCGTGCGCCTCAGCCTGCGCCTTAGGTCGCTTTTCCCCTAAAAATCGCGCCTCAGCTGCGCTTTTCGTACATGGTGCGCCTTGTGTCACACAAGGCGATCCAGCTTGCGCCTAGGTGCGCTTCACGCTTAAGCGCGCTTAAGGCGCGCTTTTTAAAACCAAGTGTGACGTGTTGGGTTATTCATATAAACACAAGAGAGAAAGTGAGAAGAGAAAATATAAACATAAGAGAGAGAATCTGGTCAACCATTTTACAGCAACGACTAACAACGCCTCTAAACGACGACGGCGGCTAGGGTTACCGGGATGTCCAGAGGATGTGGAGGTGTTCCGCAGAGGGGATTTGGTTCAACATGGCAGCTGCGAGTCGACGACAATGGAGTTTAGGGTTACGACGACCGTTTTGGTTAGAACAGAGACAACTGATGCGAGTTTAGGCGACGACCAACCCTTCGACGAAGATCCAGCGAAGTTCAGGTAAGCCCTTTTTACTTACATGTTCTGTTTTACAAGAATCGGCATCCGGAATGTGATTATGTTCATGTCAGGGGTTTTTCACAATTTTGTAGGTTAGAGAAAATGGATGATTTCAATTCTTATAGTATTGTAAAAATTTGTGAATCAATTTAGTAGTTAAGATGATTTCTTTAGGAATTGAATTTTAAGGTTAGAATTTCTTTAACATTGATCAATAGCATCAGGTTATTCGTAGGAGAATACTGATAATAAATACAAAAATCAATCTGTTTGAAATATGTGTACGATGGTAACTTCGGAGTTCCAACGTCGACAAGGAGCCAAACACGAATCCGGTAAGTATCAAGTAAACCTCCAGTGAGTGTAAATACGATAACTAGAATAATTAATATTCCATGGCATATGGTTAGTACTTGAATTGTTTTGGGTTCTTTTCGTGTGGATATGTGCTCTTTGATTGAATTATAAATTGTGATTTGTTACCACAACTTTCTCCTGTTTCTAAGCCATGGTGTTGTTTTGTTAATATGCAGTTCTTGCCAAAGAAAACAGGGATACCAAAGAAAAATGTGATTATGTTCACTGTGCCAACTGGTTAAGAGATCACCACCTAAAATCATTTTATTTATAGAATTTAGATTCGTGTAATCATATATTAGACATTAATTGTAAATTTGAAGTTTCACACATATGTGTTTGTGGTCAAGCTGCCCCAGACGTTTTGACCTGTACCAAAATGACTCATCTCAAATTGAGCCTTTATTCACCCTTTTACCCTCCACATGTATTTTGCCACTTCTATTTGCAACACTAAATTATTTTTGAAAATTTACTAGATTATTTGTGTTTTCAGGGTCAGCAGAGTCAGCTTTATGAGTGGAGACTATTTAAAATATCATGTCTGGTAGTTTGGAGATTACTCTCTTATCACTATAAAACATTAAATTTCTGCTTGCTACCTAAGCAATATATGTTAATTTGCCTCTGCAAGACTCGAATCAACTTTGATGATTTATCCACCGAAGAAAAGAGACATTTTTAGAGAGCCGTGGCTTCTGGGCTAAGCAAGCTAATCGAACATAGGGACCATGGTGGTTAAAGCCCTCTACTAGAACCATATCTCTTGAGTCGGGAAGGAACCCAACGTCTTCAACCCATAACAAAACACGCACAAGACCCTTCTGACCACACCCACAAGATTCCACCAGGTCCTGAAACCAAGTTACCTCCTGTCAACAAACTTAGCTCAAGCGAACCATCCCCACTTTTAGCTATACATCTTGTAGACATCTTATATAGCTATTGTTTCTTTAATTTGGGGTCAAGGTGGTCAACCGAGACCGTTCAGCCTTACTGTTTGGAACAAACATGCTTTCCTGCTTTCTGACACAAGGGCAGTCCACAATTTGGGTTGGGGATTATAGACGATGTGGCAAGCATGTTGTCGATTTGCGCGCTTTGTGATCTGCACAGGATGTTGAAGGCGGAGCTTAAATCGGGTGAGAGGAAGGTTTATTTTTTGATGTGTTGGGTGCATGAGCAACCACAAGAGGCTTAGTCGTCGTCGGCAGGTTTGGTGATGGCTGAGAAGAAGGAAACCTTGGGTTGTATAGGCAATGCAAAGGGTAGTTGGAAAGCCCAGAAGAAAGAAGGTAGGAAGGGAAGGCTATAATCGAAGAGGTGTTGTAAGCAGCAGTGGACAGTGGTAGGGTGCTCATGGTCCGATAGGTTTTGATGATTTACTCGGACCAAAACACTATCTATGGTTTTGGAAAAAGACAAAATGAACCGGCCAGTACCAGAAAGACCAAATAACCGAAACAGGAGCGTTGTCGGCTACCATTCATTCACGTCATAATTTAACACTAAAAGGCCAGGTGATGGGAGGGGTAAGGACGTTCCCTTGACATGCAAGTGTCGCAGGTTCGAATATATCATCTTCGTATTTTATTTTTGTAAAAATATTACACTTGACACCCTTGAGTTTTAATTATTTTTTTTCAATATTTAACTCAATTTACGTTACTACCTTCGTTGAACGTGACGAGTTCATGGTTGATATGGCACTTAATAGGGCAGCATTATGTCTTCTAAGGGCGAATCCATTGGCAGATATGATCTCTGGGTTTGTGTTTTCTGCTGGTTGCATGCTTAAGTATGTTTCCCAAGTATGTATTCTCTCAACTTTTGTCTTCAACAATAAGTCTCATTAGGTGGCTAAATAGCATAGCCGGCCCTAGGGGTGGGCGGGGAGGACCATCGGCCAGGGCCCGATATTTCGAGGGGCACGTTTTTTATGAAAAAAACCCGATATGTATATGTAAGATATTTTTTTAATAGGGTACACTCATACAAACACCAACATAGGCCCCCTTACAAAACTATTCTTGTGGTTTAGATTAGTGTTTAGATTAGTTATTAACCCCTTTGGCATTAGGTTTATAGACCTTTAGTGAACCAAATACCCAATTTCGTGAAGGCCTAAGGCACATTTTTTCGAGCTCGAACAGGGTACACGAATTCTCAGGGTCGGCCCTGCTAAATAGGGATCATGTAAGTTGACTAAAAGGTTAAGGAGTTATTTTTAGTGCAGCTTAGACCCTAAAATCATTATGTGCTTATTTTTTTAAACAGTTGATGCAGTGATTACTTATAATAACTTTACCCAAAAAAAGATTACTTATAATAATATTCTACTTTTGAATAAACGGATGTACGTACTATGCATTAAAAAACCCTTTGCGCCACCGTTCAACACAACTACCACGGCGACGGTGAGAACTGTGAAGGATGCTTCCCCTCATGAATTTGTCAAGGGTTACAGCACTTACCTCTTGCGATATGGAAGGTAAAATCCGTCGCATTTTTTTAATGTTTTTTTCTTCTAATTTCGATTGATTTAGCAGGTTTATTTTGAATGCATCCGTCTGGAATCAAGCTTTGGATATGTTTTCTAATAACCGTAATATCGTGTTGGTGAAATCTAGATTTAGTTGTCGTTTATTTTTGTAAAATTTCTTAGGTTAGTCATTTATCTTATTTATTTTGAATGCGTCAATAAGTAATGGTAAACGAGTGTTTTGTATTCTTGATTGTGTACTTTTGTGCTATTTGTCAAAAAACATAAATTTGTGGTTTAAGCATGTTTCTTCCTCTAGAAAGAGCATGAAAGTAGCATTTTACTATTGTAACAACTAACAAGTGTTAGGTATGTTAGAGTGAACCATGAAGGATGTTTCTCCTCATAAAACGCTCACACGATCTGGAAAGGTAAATTCAATTCCAACCGAAAATGATTCGATCTAGAGCGCCGCAACGCGCGCGGGGTATTAACCTAGTTGTTTAGAAATAAAACAAACTAACTACTACAAACAATTCTTTTTTACAATTACTTAAACATAATTCTATATAATAAAAAAAAATCGTATCTTAAATCAGCTATTAAAACAAGTTACATATTTAAATAAATCAGTTAGTTATTCCATAAATCAAAACTTACATTTTAAAAGGGTAAATTACTTTTGAGTCCCTGTGTTTTAGGGGGGAATTTACCACTTGAGTTATACCTCCTCCCAGCCCAGCTGGGTAATCCCATGGGGTTTGGTTGGGCCGGTCTCCGGTTCGATCCCCGGTTGTGGCATTATGGGGGGGGTGGTCCCAATGATAGATCGTATCCTACCGAGGCATGGTGCGGTCTTGAGAGCAACCCGGTTTTACCCAGCTGTTACCCCAGCGAGTCTCTCGTGTGGGGGCAGTATGGTTTCTGGGCGGAAGTCAGCTTGCGCGGCGGCCGGGGCCCGATCGAACATCGCATCCGAGAGTGCGAGGCTGACGGGGGAATGTCTTTGACGTGAACCCGGTGACCAATAGGTCCAGTACATAGAAAGTCACATTCCAAAAAAAAAAAACCACTTGAGTCCAAAAATCAAATGTCTAACGCTCTGAGTCCCTATAGCCACTTTTCTTAACCCTTCGAGTCCAAATTTCTAACACTGTTAGAAATATTTAGTTAAGTATTGTTAAGTGACCAAAAAACCAGTGTTGCAAAAATCGCGACTAGTCGGCGATTAATCGGCGACTAGTCGCTAGTCGGACCTCTACTGAGTAATTTTTCACTAATCAGTGAAAAAATCGCTAGTCGGCCTAGTCGGCCCTAATCGCGACTAGTTGGTCGGGAAAAATCGGAAAAAATCGGGAAAAAACAAAAAAAATCGGAAAAAAATCAGAAAAAATCAGAAAAAATCAGAAAAAATAGGAAAAAAACACATATTCCGGCCAAAACCTCCCAGATTCCGGTCAAAACTTGTCCACTTAAAAAAATTACGTATAAAAATATATGTATATATGTATAAAAACTTAAAATTATACATAAAAAGTCCGATCCGATTAATCCCGAGTAGTCGCTAGTCCCTACCTCACCGACCCGCTAGCGACTAGCGAGTTCTACAACCTTGCAAAAAACCCTTATAATCTCTCCTTTAAAAAAAAAGAAAATACCCTTAAAACCTTTCACAAATCTTTAAACTCATTAATAATTAAGGAAGCTTTTTATTTAAATTCTTTTCTTTTAAAGTCTTTATAAACCATTAAATTATAAAACAAATTTTTTTTATTATTAACCTTTTGAATTCATTCCTTCGATTTATTTAGAACTCAAATAACTAGCAATTTATTTTTATCCTTTTTAATTTCCTTTATTTATTTTATAACAATAAATAATAACGAATTCGTGATGTTTTAAATATCTAGGTTAAGGGGGAGGATCAAATAAAAAGTGAGTTTTCCCTAAGTAGCCTAAGAAGGATTGTGGAGCTGACACATGGCATCTTTTAATTTTTTAACCTAAGGGTATTTTTGGAAAATTAAAAAATTTCAATCAGGCAAGCTATACGTTGTAACTAACTCAAAACGATTTTGTACGATCAACAGGAACTTGCTCGATCTAACATGATTTTGATCTGATTCTTCTCAAACAACAGTGTTCTTCAACAAATTTGATTGGTAATTCAATCGGAGATTGATTATCTAGCACGATTTTGATACAGTGTCTGATTCTTCTCAGTCGGTGTATAATCAATTTGATTTCTTATTGTAGGTCGACGATAATCAGTTTTCTCATACCAGATCAATTGTTTTTCATCTTCTCGACATTGAATATGTCTACTAGCGGTATCATCCAAGAACAGAGTAGTAGTATGTTCAATTGTGTTCATTAATCATTTACATAAAGTTAGTTTTCATTATGTGTTGTATTTTTCTCATTATGTCCATCTTTTGCCTTTAAAATACAAATCTGAAATCAGTTTTGGCTGATTTATGAAGATATGTAATATGTGCTATATTTTTCAAATGCAGTGATTGTTCTAATTCATATGTAATATGTACTGTATTTTTAGTTTTTTGTACTGTATTCATATGTTTGCAATGTATAAAGTATGATGTATCTTTTTAGTACTTGATTCAGTTATGTGTTTTATATAATTTGTTTTTTGAATGTATCGATGTACTCTATTCATATGTAGCAATGCATATTAGGTTTTTGTAATGTATTCATATGTTTGTAGTGTATAAAGTATGATGCATTTCTTATCCAAAAACATCTGATCGTTTTAGTACTAGATTCAGTTATGTGTTTTATATCATTTGTTGTTTGAATGTATCGATGTATTCATATGTTGCAATGTATAAAGTATGATGTATCTTTTTAGTACTTGATTCAGTTATGTGTTTTATATAATTTGTTTTTTGAATGTATCGATGTACTCTATTCATATGTAGCAATGCATATTAGGTTTTTGTAATGTATTCATATGTTTGTAGTGTATAAAGTATGATGCATTTCTTATTCATAAACATCTGATCTTTTTAGTACTTGATTCAGTTATGTGTTTTATATAATTTGTTGTTTTGAATGTATCGATGTACTGTATTTTTTTAAGTTTTTGTACTGTATTCATATGTAGCAATGCATATAGTATAAGGTATTTCTTATTGATCTATTTAGTACTGGATTCAAATATATGTTTTTTTTACCATAGAATCATTCATAAGTACATACATAAAATTGTTTTGTGTTGTTTTATCCTTGCTATAAGGTGTTGTTTTATTATTATTATTTTTTTGTATTAGGTGAGCGTATATCTCCCAATTCTGGTAAGATATACTATACACCCAATGTTCCAACTGAATCCAAACCTGCGCTACATATGGTTTTTACCTCACTTGATGAAGCATTTGATTTCTACCAGAAGTATGCAAGGTTATCAGGGTTCACGGTTAAAAAGACTACTCAATATGCAACAGGTGGTGTTGTTAAAAATAAGTACTTCGTATGTTCAAAAGAGGGTCATAAAACCTTTCAAAAGGTTGACACACTTAAGGATAGTGTTGGTGCTGCTAAGAAATCCAAAGATGGAAGGAGGAGACCTTCAAAACGTACTGGATGTAAGGCACACATCAAACTGCAGTTAACGGATGCTAAGCAGTACAAAATATATGATCTAAATTTAGAGCATAATCATAGTTTTGTTGATAAAGAGGATTACCATCTTCTTCATGCCTCTAGAAAGTTGACGGTGGTGAAAGAAAAACTCATTTGTGACCTTTCTAATATGAACATTGGACCAGTCAAAGCATTTAACATAATGAGAGTAATGTATGGTGGATTTGAGAAGGTTGGTGCGACAACTGTTGATTGCAAAAATTTTAAAAGGGATCTTAATTTGTTTATTGGTGAATATGATGCTGACATGGCTGTGCGTCGTCTTATGAAGAAGAAAGAGTACTTACCAGATTTTTATTGTGACTATTGTACTGGAGATGGAGGTGACCTTGCTAGCCTATTTTGGGCTGATGAAGATATGAAGAGGGATTATTATGTGTTTGGTGACGTTATATCTTTCGATGCTACATATCATACTAACAGGTTTGGATTCAATACAAAGATGTGATGCTTTTTGTTGGTACTTTATTTCTTAGTTTAACCTTTGTGCTGCTTTTTGTTGTATGTACTGATTTATAGTATCAACCATATAGCATGTGTTGTATTTTTTTATTCATATTACATGTACTTAGTTTGTTAAATGTGCTATATTTTTTATGTTTGTTTAACCAGTACAAAGATCAGGTTTAAATCATACAAAGGTGTGCTGCTTTGTATTGGTGCTTTATTTCTTAGTTTAACCTATGTGCTGCTTTTTGTTGTTGTATGTACTGATTTGTAGTATCAACCATATAGCATGTGTAGTATTTTTTATTCATGTTACATGTACTTAGTTTGTTAAATGTGCTATATTTTTTATGTTTGTTTAACCAGTACAAAGATCAGGTTTAAATCATACAAAGGTGTGCTGCTTTGTATTGGTGCTTTATTTCTTAGGTTAACCTATGTGCTGCTTTTTGTTGTTGTATGTACTGATTTGTAGTATCAACCATATAGCATGTGTAGTATTTTTTATTCATGTTACATGTACTTAGTTTGTTAAATGTGCTATATTTTTTATGTTTGTTTAACCAGTACAAAGATGTGTTATATTTATCCACTAAAAATATGTCCTGTGGTTTTTATTCACTGGTGTGCTGTATTTACCACGTAACATGTGTGTTTGTAGTGGTGCTACAATATGACAAAGGATTGTTTTGTACAGGTATGATATGATATTTGTTCTTTTCACTGGAATTGATAATCATCATCGCAACGTTACATTTGGTGCTGGTTTGTTAAGTTCAGAGACTGCAGATTCATATAGGTGGCTACTTGGAACTTTTTTGAAATCGTTTGGTGTGGCACCTAAAGTTGTTGTTACAGATCAAGACGCGGCGATGAAAGTTGCAATTAGAGATATATTTCCAGATAGTAGACACCGATTATGTATGTGGCATATAATGAAGAAGATTGCGGATAAGGTTATATTTTTATGTGCTGTTTTATCTATTTTATATATGTTGTTTCATCAGTGTAATAAGTATTTTTTTTTCATAACAGGTTGGTGTCAAGTTATCAAGTGATAATGTGTTTAAGCGTAGGTTATGTGACATTGTGTGGACAGATGCTATTGAACCTGATGTTTTTGAGAGATTTTGGAGTGAAATAATGATAGATTACAGCCTAAATAGTAACAAATGGTTGTCTGACATGTTTCAAATAAGATCTGATTGGATACCAGCGTACTACCGTCATGAACTTATGTCTGGTCTTATGCGGACTACCTCTCGGTCTGAGAGCGAAAACCATTTTTTTGGTCAGTTGACCAACACAAAGTTGTCTTTAGTTGAATTTCTCTGTCACTTTGACACTGCTATAGATTCTCAGAGGTTTACACATAGAAAAAATGATCACGACACAAGAGACACAACACCCGACATGTCTACTAGTTATGAGTTGGAACCACAAGCTGAGAAGATATATACGAGAGAAATTTTTTGGGATGTTCAAGGTGAAATACACTCTTCTGTGTACGAATGCGCTTCTAAGGGTTCCACCCCGGCTGGTGATTTTGAGAAGTTTTACATCGAGGAGCTAGATGTTGATGTCTCTGAACCATATTATGAGGTAAACACTCCTTGTTTAGATTTTGCTTTTTGTGTTTTGTACTAGATTTAAAGATGCGATGTAAGTTAACAATAGGTTCAAGTTATGCTTGTTTCTATATTCATTACACACTATTGTTTAATATGAGGATGTTCTAACATTAACATTCTTGTGTTGTTTTCTTTCAATTTTATAACATTTATTTGTATGCTATTTCTAGGTTCTCTTTAGGAAAATGGATATGGAAATTACATGCAGCTGCAAGAGGTACGAGCAGTACGGTTTGCTATGTAGGCATATCTTTTGTGTTTTACGAATTTCTCGCATCAAGGAGTTCCCTGCAAAATATGTTATGAAAAGATGGACTAGGGATGCTGTACCGAGAAAGTCAATGTGTTATTTCATTAATCGGGATGGTGACAATGTTGAGCGTGCTGAAAGCATTATTCGTGATATCATGTATTCAAACGAGTATATCGTCAACCGAGTAGCCAACAACATCGATCAGTTATCGAGTTATAGGGATCAATTAAAGGATGTCATATCTAAGGTAGATGCTTCATATATTGTCTCAGTGGCAAAAAATAAGAATGAGAGGTTTTCAAATATTTTTGGGGTTGAAAAGCCGTCTTCGTCTTCTGCAACCATTAAAAGACCTACTGGAATTAAAACCAAAGGGAGTGGTTCTCGTAAACGCTTAATGTCTTTTCGCGAGCTAGCATCCGTGCAAAAAAAGAAAAAAACCAGGGCGTGTTTGATATGTAAAATGCCTGGACACAATAGCCGAAGTTGTTCTCAATTCAAAGATTTTGGTGTTGGTTCTTCCAAGAGTAATCCAAGTACTGGAAATGATACTTCAAATGCAGGACGTGATTAGTGTTTAGTTTTACATTGATAAATGGAAATAAAAAACACAGTGTGTGGTTTTTCTTTTAATTGTACTGTTTTCTTTTAATTGTACTGTTTCTTTAATTGTACTGTTTCTTATAAGAACCCAAATTGTATTGGAATACCAAAGTTCTTTACGAAGTGTTGTTTCTCTTCGAAGTGTTGTACTGTATCTTTTAATTGTACTGTTTTTTTTATCTATGAAGTGTTGTTTCTTCCCGTTTAATTATCACCTATAAATAGAGGTGTAAACAAGCCCAAAGGCTTGAAAGCTACTCGTGACCGGCTATTGTGCTATATTTTATGTGCTATATTTACGAAAAACCCATTCTCATCTAATCAAGGCGACACAAAAACCCATCACCACAACAGTGAGTTAAATAAATCAACAATGAGTTGCATAAATTTTAGTCCATATGGTTCATATCAAAAGTGAAATAATAAAAGTGAAATATTACTGCGATTGTACAAGTTCACATTATCATTTCAAAAGGCTAAATTCACCAGCTGCTATACAAAATATAGTACTGCGATTGTACAAGTTCACATGATATTTCTAAAGGCTATATTCACCAGCTGCTATACAAAATATAGTAGAACCATGCAAAAGTGCCAAGTTCATTTACTGCTTTACAAAACAACCCAAAATAGTGCAAGTTCGCATGATCTAACCATTAAACCAAAACTGTATTGTTTTTGATTTCAACCAATCATCCTAAAGCTTCCTTCGTTCTTTCTCTTATTCTTTTATGAGCATTTACTCTCATTTCATCCTTTTCGGCTTTATCTAATTTTTCAAATTCTTCAACCTTAGATATCACCAGATCTCGTAGCATGTTGATATCTGCTAAGAGTATTTTCGTCAAATATTTGAGTCTAAGGTCAGCTAGTTCATCAGATTGAGTTTTCGACTACGTTGATAGCCCACAATCCCATCTTCTATTTTTTCCATGGTAGGTCTCCATATGTCTCATCGCAAATACGCCACAATCGGCAAAATTATTTGTAGTTCCCCATGGTAAGTCTAACCTTGTTGGCTCCAGATCTTTGATGTTTGCATACATTTTTGGTGATTCTTTTTTAAGGTATGAAAGAAGTATTTTTGTCTGAAATCAAAACAACACAACTTAGTTGTAACAAGATGTGATGCATCATAAACGATATGTTTGGGTTAGTGTATTACCATCATTCTGACACGTGTTGCATGCTTAGCTTTCAATTTACCCTTGTATTTCATGTTATCAGCAATTTCAATGGCTGGAGTTTTGAAATCAAAAATGAGGAGATAGAAGTGTTTGTCTTGTAGGATTGGAAGAAACAACATCTCCACGGCTTTAATGGAACCGAAAGGTGAATCACATAAAATGCTTTGCATGTTCAGGCGGAAATTTTCCAACATGAATTCTTCCCTCTTTTTAGAGAGATTATAATCCCCCTGCACAACAAAAGTATACTAGATTAAAAGTTGTACTGTATTTTTAATACATGGCCTAGACAAAGCATATATTTATTCTAAAGGAATAACAAAGCATGCCCTATTTATAGTGAAAGTTTAGAGATCATACCATCATATTACATAAGCCAAACAGCCTTGCACATGAGTCATTGCTTCGGTATAGTTCCTCGCTGTTTAGAACGGCTGACCAGCTAGTGATAACACCGGCATGCAAATACTCATTGGGATAAAAAGTTTCCAAGGCTATTCTTCTAGTTGTTCTCCCAGATGCAGTTTTGAATAATGGTTCCCTACATTATTGTAATACAAAAGGTTAGTTGTTCCTCTTTCGTAACAAAATTTGTTGTAATAAAAATTAAGAGATTTAAACAAGTACCATATGTCTCCATTTGCTGAGAATATCCAATCTGCAATACGGGTTTCATTCGTGTGCTTTTTTTCATGCAATTGCACAACACGTTGCTTATAAGGTGATCTTAGAGCTTCAGACAGTTTTGTTAGACGTGTGCTCTTTGGTTTTATACGTTCAGGTATTTCCTTTTCTACAAAAACAATATCCAATGGTGCTGGTTGCATTTCACTTTCACTTTTTTCATCTTGTGTGAATGGAATTTGATCCTTTTCCTTTTCAGTTTTGTCAACTACCGTTATATGTACTGGTGTTTCTAGTTGAGGCTCCTCTCGGAATTCTAAACGAATTTCCTTTGTAACATCTTCATTTTCATCTTCGTTTTTCTCATCAGTCTTTATATGTTTTTCTATTTTTTCAACTTGACTAATAATTTCCAATATCATTGTACTACTCAGCTTGTACTCTGTGGGTGTATCAGTTGTTGATATCTCTTCTTTTGCCTTCTCTTCATTTGAATTGGCTTCTTCTTTCTGTTTTCGCTCTTTCTTCTCTTTCGCTTCTTGTTCTTTTTCTTCCTTTCTCACCTTTATAATCTCACTCCATTTTGAAAGTCTCTCCATCCATTCAAAAACAGCTTCGAATATTTCATCGTTTGAATTATATTGTAGAAAGCATTCTTTGAATGAAAGCTCTACATTACTTACAAAATTATCAAATTCCTTTGTTTTTCCTTGTATATATGTTACCCACTCCTGAAAAATGCAGTACCACCAACCAAGTTTAAAGATAAAAATACAGTACTGTATTTTTAAAGTAACAGAACAACATAAGAATTCAGCGTAACCCGACCCAACCCAACCAGACCCGTCCATTTTTCTAGGCATATTTTAAATATAACACGTCTGGTCAAAATATAACACTTTTAACCTTTTCATTTCTAAGATAAAAATGCAGTACAAGCAACCAAGTTTAAAGATAAAAATACAGTACTAGAAGTTACCCGTTTGGCCCCAAACCTATTGTGACCCATGACTAAATCCGCTAGCAGCCCAGCCCACTTTAAATATAACACGTTTGGTCAAAATATAACACTTTTAACCTTGTAATGAAGTAAAAGTATAATTACCTTTTCACTTCTAAGATGTGCTGGTTTGTCAAGTAATTGAAGAGTTTCATAAGCGGATAACCCTTCAGTCGAACTAGTTGTCTCTTGAAAGAATGATTGTCTCTCCCAGTAATCATTAGTTGGAATAATATCCTCTGATTTCAAGATTGGGTTATCTTCACCGAGATCTATTGGTTCACAAAGTTCATCAGCACCTTTCTCATCTTCATTTTCTTTCTTTAATCCCACCTCAATTTCGTTTTTTTTACGTAATTTTATCTTCAGTTTGAGGTTTTTGGTACATGTGGGTTTACTGGAGCTCAATGGTAGTATTTCAAGTGCTGGTTCTTGCTTTTGTTCTTTAAAAGACCCTTTTATTAACTCTTTGTGTTTGCTTTCATCAAGTTGCCTAAGATTTTGATCCTTAATATACGATATTGGGATCCCTTTCTCCTTACGATTGCTTCTTTTGTAAGTGTCATGAGCGTATAACATCTGTTGAACAAAGTAGTACAATGTTAGTGCATTCCATTATTTATAGAAAAAATAATAGTCTTATATTGTTTCAACGTACCATAAGAAATGTAAGAGGTCCATTGTAGTGTTGTTTTCCATTCCATTTTCTTTTTGTTCTGTCCAAACAGGTTATTATATAGGCACACCAGTCCATTGATTTGATATCTGTTCCTTCTTTTAACGATGTAAGGAACTTCATGTTTACCGTTGAGCCCTGGCACATTTCCCCTATTATTGTATTGAATAGTACTAAAAATTTGAGTTTGAATAATCTTCCTGAATTCTTAGATGATTTAACTTTATCAAGAACATCTCTAACAGTAGGTATTTTTTTAAACGGGAGAGAAGAGTCAAATTGTCTTCTAAATTCTGATACAACTGGATCTTTCCTTGAAGGCTTTTTCTTTTCTGTCAGATGTACTTTTCCCATTGGAATCCCAAGTGTTTGGTGGACTAGTTCTCGTGTTATTTTGATAATATGTGAGCCCAAGTTCAATATGTTGTCGCTTGGATTATAGTTTGATAACAACCAATATCCTAGACGACTTGGCAGTGATTTTATGTTAAACGACTTTATGCTTGCAAATCCTATAGCATCGATACTATGCTCTTGTTCAACAGTTGATCCTTCAAGTAGCTCACAAAACGTTAATGGGGGGTTGCGGATACGAATTCTCTTTTTCTTGTATTGTACAAAGGCACTAGATGCCTTGGTTTCACTGGTTCCTCCTTTCTTTGTTGTTGTTCGTTTAAATCTTTTTGGCGGTGGTGTTTCAAAATCATCATCTAAAGAGTTTCTTATACGCGTCATGTTCACTGTATCAAGGTTAAAATATAGTACACGTTATGTAATGCAAGGGAAACACAAAACAAAAACAAACTGAATCAAACTAACAGAAAAACGAAACAAACATCATATTCAGTACAACCATATCATTTTACTTATGTTATGCATACCATTAACTGAAGCATTAGTTGCCTTGTTTTTACTGGTCCCTTCTTTCTTTTCTGTTTCTCGTGTGAACCTTTTTGATGGTGGTGTTTCGAAATCATCATCTAAAGAGCTTCTTAGACGCATCATGTTTACTGAGAAAGGTCAAAAGATATTATAATCAGACAATACATATTACACGCATCATGTGTACAAGCCAAAGTTCCATTTGATACACTACAATCAGATGCAATTTACAAAATCAACTTCGACGACCACAATAAGTAATTACAATCAGTACATATTACATGCATCATGTGTACAAGCTATTAATACAAGCCAAGTTCCATGTGATACAGTACAATCAGATGCAATTTCCAAAACATCAGATTGTGGCCATGTGGCTATTCTTATACTAGTTTTCCTCATCTAAACCTCAAATGTCACTTTTAATCACAAGCCTAAAAACACTTCGAACAACAATAAACACCAAAATCAATTCTCAATCAAGTAAACAACAAACAAACTCCAAAAAAACTGTTAACAAGGTACCTAGATCACATTGAATTCGTGAAATTAGTAGTTTATCAGGTCTAATATGTAGCATATCGTGGATGTATCGATGTAAAACCCTAGGTTGAGACAAATTAACGGTAAATAAGAACGTACTTTTTTTCAAATTCCATGTGAAAAATACAGTACATGTTATATTCTTTATTGTTGAATTCTAGGGTTTCTATAAGTATAATTACAAGTAAAAACGGTACAATCATACAATAATACAAGAATCAAACAATCAAAATAGCAAAGAATCAGTACATTATCAAAGTAATCGAAGATGATTTTGTTTTTTTGGCAAAGGAATCGAAGAACTCACCAATAATACAAGAATCAAACAATCAAAATAGCAAAGAATCAGTACATTATCAAAGTAATCGAAGATGATTTTGTTTTTTTGGCAAAGGAATCGAAGAACTCACCAATAATACAAGAATCAAACAATCAAAATAGCAAAGAATCAGTACATTATCAAAGTAATCGAAGATGATTTTGTTTTTTGGCAAAGGAATCGAAGAACTCACCAAATAAGCAGATACGTCTGACGTAATCGAGAACCTTCTCGATCTGGATTGTTTTTTTCTTATAGAATTTTGATGATTTTGTTGATGATGCATAAACCAGTACAAGTGGGTTTTAATCTAAAATTGGGATTTATCTAATTTGAACGTGTTGAATGGAATTTACTATAATAGCCTTGAATGGAATTTTTTTAGCCTAAAACACTTGTGGCCCTTGATTAGATAAATGGAGGGTTAAGATCCCTTCTTAGGCTACTTAGGGAAAACCCACTTTTTAGTGGATCCTTCCCCTCTAGGTTAAATACTCTAATCGTTCTCTTGAAATTCCGTTTATTCATGCACCATCGTTTGCCCTTATAGGGTGACCTCGGTGTTCCGTCCTCCTAAACTCGTACACTTGGATAATCGGAAGACTTAGCAATTATGTGAGTATACTCGAACCCATTTTTACTTTTAAACACTTTGGGTGCAACATGTATTCTATATTAAACTCACGAAACTTTGAAACTATTTGAACCACTCTCTATCCATATTTGAACATGAAACTATGTGATGCTTGTTAATCTCGTATGTGATGTTAAACTTTTGTGTCTATATGCTCATTAACTTCGTACAAGCCCACCTTAACAATTATAGCGCTATAGGGGTAATGCACCGCCCATGATTCTTGGGGTTTTGTTAAGTCAAACATGTTAACCTCCCTTTATTCTATCCGGGGATAGGCTATTTTAACGCATTGGATTCTTCGATTTGAACATATACTTGACACCGTTACGACATACTAGTAACTTGCATATTGCGAATCATGTTGGATACGAGTCTTAGACTATTTTAAAACCATTTTTATGCTATGTATCAAAACTTGTATAATCGACTTTGCTTTTGCATTGAACTCTATTTTAATACATGTTGCAAGTTCGATAGACAAGATGATGCTAAGTGAAGAAACAAGACTTAAGTGGACTTAGAAACACACTTAGATTAATCAATTTTGTATCGTGTTTGGAAAAAAATTGTTGTTCGTATTTGATTATTGTATGACATTTTTAGTAAATTTATGAAATCAAATCTTAAATTATATTGTCACACAGTGTTATGAAGTCTCTTGCAATCTATTTCGTCTCATCCCGATGTTTCCGCCATCGGTTGGGGTGTGACACCTGATTTGTTGCGTCGGCCGTCTGGATTATAAACATTTACCAAGATTAATATCCCAACACAATATTAAATGCAACCAATCACACAACAAGCATATTGATCCAAAATCGTCGATCATTGCGACCTTTACTCTATTTTATATATAGATGCGTCTAGTACAAACCATAACTGGAAATTTAAATACAATACTAGTAGGCATCAATAGCTATATAATTATCTATTTTTTTCATACAAACATATTTATATATATATATATATATATATATATAGGGAGGGGCTCATGCGAGAACCACCCTTATTGTGAGAACCTTGAGAACCAATGTGAACACAACCTAAAATAGCTAAAAAAACCTAAAAAAACCTAACCCCCCCCCCCCCCCAAAACCTAAACCCCCCACCCACCCCCCCCCCAAAAAAAAACCTAACCCCCCCCCCCCCAAAAAAAAACCTAAACCCCCCCCCCCAAGCTAAATGCTAAAAAAAACCTAAAAAAAACCTAACCCCCTCCCCCCCCCCAAGCTAAAATGCTAAAAACTAAACCCCCAAAAAACCTAAAAAAATCTAAAAAAATCAAAAAAAAATATAAATTTTTTTTTTGAATTTTTTATGTTAAAATCGCTACTTTTAGAAGCAAAAAAAAAAAAAAAATTTAAATTTTTTTTTTTTTAAAATTTTTTTTTGGCTTCGAAAAGTAGCGATTTTTTTATAAAAAATATAAAAAATTCAAAAAAAAAAATTTTTGTGTGATTTTTAGCTATTTTTAGGCATTTTTGGTGTGTTCACATTGGTTCTCACGGTTCTCACAATAAGAGGTGGTTCTCGCATGATCTTCTCCCTATATATATATATATATATATATATATTATTTCTACTGGTATGGGTTCATCCAGAATTGCATGTTACGCTCGTCATACTTCCAGACGAGCCTCTTTCCTATATGTTTCATTCTCTCACTTCCTTCTAATATCTTCTCACCAAAGGTTCGGAGTTCTTGCACATTCTCAGTGCTAATGGGTGGCGCAGGTGCTGTTATTGGTTCAGGGTATTGGGGCATCAGTTCTTCTCATGGGTATGGGTTCTCTAGGATCTCCCTGATATATTGGTCATTATCAAAATACAGGTCTAAAGGATCCAAGTCGGGATATGGTGCTACTGGGTTTTGCATGGGCTCCTCTATTGGGTAACGTTGTTGGTAATCCATGTGGTCGTCAAACCATGGGTCATAGTCTGGGGGATGGGGTGCTGGTATCCTAGGAATCTCGGCTGGGTCAAAAGCATGTGCTGGAATTTGGTCTACTGGGTTTGGCTCAATTTCCATACGTTGTGTGGGAAATAGTGGTAACGGCTGGGGTGCTATGAGTTGTTCTAGATTAGGGTCGACAACGGTGGTAGCTAATATGTGGAAATTAGCTAGTCTCCTATTGAGGATATCCTGGGTTTGAACATTCATTTCTCTATTGGCCGCTGCTAAGGCCCGCTGTTGTTGCAATTTTTCATCCCTTTTCTACGTTCATGAGCTCCTCTGTTGAGCCATCCTCTCTTCTTATGAGGGAATGGCTCCTCAGATTATGCTTTGAACACAAAAATCCCTTCTTCGGTATCAGCCGAATACCCCGAGGGGGTTGGCTGAGAAGAGGTGCCTTCGTCCCTAGGTGAACTGGACAGTTGACGGTAAGCGTCCGAAGGTCCTTAGTCACTCATACTGTAACTAACAAATTGTCAAATAACACAAAATAATAATCTACACGTATGCACATAGTCTCATTGATTATTTCCTAACAAAATTAACAATTTCAATGTCAGCAGAACACTTCCTTGGCTGAGATTAGTGGCTGTAGCTCTGATACCACCTTCTGCCGCACCCCCAGACCCCTGCCTCGGGAGGCGGGTGTCGCAACCCCCGATCCCTGATCCCCGGGAACGGGCGGACGCGATCACAGAGTTTCGGTGGTATCAGGGTTATTTAGTCTTGCAGCGGAATTTACATCAGGACCGTAGTTAGGAAATGTTTATCAGAGTAAAACCACCTCATTTAATATTAGTAATCACATGGGTAAAACCCAAGTTTCTTATTACAATACATTTATAGGGACACGCCCTATTTTATTGAATTTAAAACATCGTTTATTTGGTAACTTTTATAGCCACATTTTTCCCAAGCCTTCAGTGCTCTCCAGCTGGCTTTTTACTAATTGGCTTTCACATTGGGTTACCTGAAACATGTTTTAAAAATATTTGTCAGCGGGAAATACTGGTGAGTGAATCCCAGTTTAATCAAGTTTAAAGTCACAGTGAACAGTATTGAGAGCGATCACATTGTTTATGTCTACACAATTACTCCATTTGGTACTATCAATCCTGACTTGTGGGTCATATTACCCATTGGCTAACTCATTGTCCAATGGTAACGTATTGTCATCCCGACTTACTACTCGCAAGTAGTACAAATTTTGTATACAAAACCCCAACATACCGACAGTAATTGAATAACCACAAAGACTCAATCACTGCTAAATTTCATAGTAAAACATTTAAGGTTTGGTAAAACATTACAAAAAAGTTTAACAAAAAGAGGATAACTCACATTGCTGTCTTAGGCTTTTCGTAAGGGTTTCCTGGATATAATCTATAATTTATACAAATGTACATTGATTAGTACCATAACCCTTTGAAATTATTAATGATACCCTCCCCGAGACGACATTCAAACAACTACGTCGGGTAGAACCACGACAGTTGTTACGGAACCCTAAATCAATCGGGCAACGTAACTATTATGAAACTGGGGTTATAATACTTACAATGGAGCAGAACCTCGCTAATTAGGGGTATAATACCCAAATATTATGTCTAATACTTTCAGAATTCGAGATTGAGAAGTGTGAATGAGCGACGGAAAACGTAAACTGATGCCTGCTATATATAGTTGTGTAATCTGGTCCTTACGCGGCCCGCGTAAAGTAAGGCTAAGCCTTACGCGGCCCGCGTCAACACGCGGTCAACATATAGCTTAGCTGGGTCAGCTACTAGACTCGCCACGATGTTGACACGTGTCAGCACCGGATGATTCCGCGTTTCATGATCCGTCGCGGCCCGCGTCGACTATCAAAGACTCTTACGCGGCCCGCTTTAACTTAATAAATCAGCGGAGTCAACTTCAGTCTTAATACCGCCCGCGTGAGAGTCTGGGGTGGGTCTACGCGGCCCGCCTCGACTATCAAAGACTCTTACGCGGCCCGCTTTAACTTAATAAATCAGCGGAGTCAACTTCAGTCTTAATACCGCCCGCGTGAGAGTCTGGGGTGGGTCTACGCGGCCCGCCTCAACTCCATTTTTCTTGTTTTTGATTTATTTTATAATTATAACATAACTAGGGTTCGGTTTTCACATACGGGGTGTAATATAAAACATAATGAGACTATTTTAACATATACTAGAATGTCGGAATTATTACAAGGGTGTTGGTTTTACCGAGGGTTGTTACATTCTCCCCACCTTGTTTTAGAGCTCGTCCTCGAGATCTATTGAAATAAATGCGGGTATTTCTTTTTCATTTCTGACTCGAGCTCCCATGTATACTCAGGTCCTCTTTTGGAATCCCACTTCACTTTGACTAGAACTAAACGCTTATGCTTAAGATTCTTGACTTTTCTCTCTTCAATTTGTAGAGGCCTTTCTACAAACTTGAGTTGTTCATTTACCTCTATATCCTTAAGAGGTACTATCAGTGATTCATCAGCTAAACACTTTTTGAGGTTTGATACATGAAACACATTATGTATTCCTGCCATTTCCTCTGGCAGTTGTAGCTGATAGGCTACAGGTCCTATTCTTTTAATAATTTTAAAAGGTCCAATATACCTGGGACTTAGCTTTCCTCGTTTGATGAATCTTACTACTCCTTTCCAAGGAGAGACTTTCAACAATACTTTATCTCCTACCTGAAACTCCAATGGCTTGCGTCGGTTATTGGCATAACTCTTCTGTCTATCACGTGCTGCTTTCAGTCGTTCCTTAACTTGAATAATTTTATCAGTTGTTTCTTGTACTATCTCAGGTCCAGATAGTTGCTTTTCTCCAATTTCTGCCCAACAGACTGGGGTTCGACACTTTCTTCCATAAAGTGCTTCAAATGGTGCAGCATTGATACTTGTGTGATAACTATTATTATAAGAAAATTCTATTAAAGGTAAGTGATCGTCCCAATTACCTCCAAAATCAATTACACAAGCTCTAAGCATGTCCTCCATTGTCTGAATTGTTCTTTCACTTTGTCCATCCGTTTGTGGATGATAAGCTGTGCTTAATTTTAGCTTAGTTCCCATTGCCTTTTGGAAACTTGACCAAAAATGAGATGTAAAGCGACCATCTCTATTAGAAACAATTGATAAAGGAATGCCATGTAAAGAAATAATTTCATTTACATACAATTTAGATAATTGTTCCATACAAATTGTTTCTTTCATTGGTAAGAAATGAGCTGACTTGGTTAGTCTATCTACAATCACCCAGATTGTATCATTTCCTTTCTTAGTTTTAGGTAATTTAGTAACAAAATCCATTGTTATCAATTCCCATTTCCAAATTGGCATTTCTAATTGCTGTAACAAACCTGAGGGTTTCTGGTGTTCAGCTTTAACTTGTGAGCAAGTTAAACATTTAGAAACATAGGCTGCTATGTCTTTCTTCATTCCTATCCACCAGAAATTTTTCCTTAAATCCTGGTACATTTTATCACTTCCTGGGTGCATCGTATACTTGGACTTATGAGCTTCTTCTAATATACGATGGCGTAGATTTCAAATTCAATCTGTTCCTTGTTTTAATTCTTTTAACATACCTTTTAACTTTTCAGTATCTTCCTTGATTACTGACTCTTGTGCTTCTCTTATTTGATTATTTAAATCTATTTGCAGATTTAATTTAAGAGAACGTACTCTTCTTGGCTTTTCATGATACTTTCGGCTTAAAGCATCTGGCACTACATTTGCTTTTCCTTCATGATACTGGATATCACAATCAAAATCACTAAGAAATTCCATCCAACGTCTTTGTCTCATATTCAACTCTTTCTGCCCGAAAACATACTTTAAACTTTTGTGATCAGTAAATATGGTAAATTTATTACCATAAAGGTAATGTCTCCAAATCTTAAGAGCAAAAATTATAGCTCCTAACTCTAAATCATGAGTTGAATAATTCTCTTCATGATTCTTAAGTTGTCTAGATGCGTAAGCTATAACCTTTTGTCGTTGCATCAACACACATCCATAACCTAGTTTAGAAGCATCACAATAGACTACGAAGTCATTAGTTCCTTCTGGTAATGCTAGTATGGGTGTATGGGTTAATCTTTGCTTAAGGATTCTAAAGGCTTCTTCTTGTTTAAATCCCCATTTAAACTTAACAGATTTACAAGTTAACTTAGTTAAGGGAATGGCTATTCTAGAGAAATCTTTAATAAATTTTCTATAATAACCGGCCAATCCTAAGAAACTTCTAACCTCAGTTGGTGACTCAGGGGTTTTCCATTTCGTAATTGCTTCAATCTTTGTTGGATCTACATGAATTCCTTCATGGTTGACTAGGTGTCCAAGGAATTGTACCTGTTCTAACCAAAATTCGCACTTATTGAATTTAGCATAAAGTTTTTCCTTTCTTAACAAACTTAAAAGTGCTTGCAAATGTTTTGCATGATCCTCTTTATTCTTAGAATATATTAGAATATCATCTATGAATACAATTATGAATTTATCCAAATATGGCTTACATATTCGGTTCATCATGTCCATAAATGCAGCTGGGGCATTGGTTAAACCAAATGGCATGACAGTAAATTCATAATGTCCATACCTTGTTCTAAAAGCAGTCTTAGGAATATCCTCTTCCTGTACCTTTAATTGATGATATCCTGACCTTAAATCGATTTTAAAGAAAAATCGAGCTCCTTGCAGCTGATCAAACAGATCATCAATTCTCGGTAATGGGTACCGATTCTTAATCGTGACTTTGTTTAATTCACGGTAGTCAATGCACATATGCATTGATCCGTCTTTCTTTTTAACAAACAGTATCGGCGCTCCCCATGGCGACGAACTTGGCTGTATAAATCCTTTCTCTAACAATTCGTCTAATTGTTTCTTCAACTCCTGCATTTCAGCAGGTGCCAAACGGTAGGGTGCTTTGGCAATTGGTGATGTTCCTGGTAGTAGGTGAATTCTGAATTCAACTTCTCTGTCTGGAGGTAGTCCTGGTAATTCTTCTGGAAAGACATCTGAAAACTGTGACACTACTGGAATATCTTTTAGTTCTTTTCCTTTAGTGTTAGTGATTATAGAAATCAAATACACTATAGAACCTTTTCTCATACAACTTGTAGTTTTCATCACAGAAATGAATTTTATAGACCTAGAAGATTTATCTCCTTTAATTGTGATCATTTTACCTTTTGGTGAATTTACTTGAATTAACTTTTGATCACATAAAATACTGGCTTTATTGGCTATTAACCAATCCATTCCTAAAACAACATCAAATCCTACCAGATTCATGGGATAAAGATTTGCAATAAATTTTTGATTTAAAATTTCTATTCTTGCTCCCTGCAAGATTTCAGAAATTCTAACAGTTTCTCCATTGGTTGTCTCTACTAAGCATTCATGTGGTAGTTTAGTTAATGATTGATTTAGTAATTTGCAAAACGATGTATTAATAAAACTTTGGTTTGCACCAGAGTCAAATAATACTTTAGCAAAGACATCATTAACTAAAAACGTACCAGCTATAACATCTGGAATCATCTTGGCTTCTTCTGCAGTCAGAACAAATGCTCTAGCATTTTTAGTATTCTTGTTGTCTGTGGCTGGAGCTAATTTCGGACAATTTGGCCTGATATGACCTTTTTTCTCCACAGTTGCAGCATAATCCATTACTGGTTTTCTTCCTACAATTTTCTTCCTTGTGTCCTGGCCTCTTGCAATAATTACAGAGAGTAGAGCATTTTCCCGAATGCTTTTTCTTGCAGACCTTGCAATATGTTGCAGAGGTAGAACCCATATTCCTACTATTGTAATTTCCAGAACGGAATTCCTGTGTAAGCCTTTGGGTTAAGTTCCTCATCTGATCTTCTTCTCTAGTACGGACTAACTCATCAGTCAAGGTATTTGCTAGTTCTACAGCTTCTTCTATTGTTTGAGGTCTAGCTGCCTTGACTACGTGTCTTATCTCCCCAATTAATCCCCAAATATAACGAGAAATTAACACTAGTTCTGGTGAAGCAAGAGTTGACACTATCCTAGCATATTCGAAGAATAGCTTTGTGTACCATTTGCTATCCACACCAGTCATCCTAAGGTTTAGAAATTTGTTTGCTATCTGTTCTTTTTCATTGGGTGGGCAGAACTTCCTTTCTACCTTATCTTTAAACTCTTCTCATTCTATATTATAGGTTCTATCACTTCCTTTTGTTTGGAGGATAGTGTTCCACCATTCTAGTGCTGCATTCTTAAACAGATTAGAAGCAAACATTATCTTATCTTCTTCAGCACACTTACTTATTCTTAAGACTGCCTCAGTCTTTTCTATCCAGCGTAGGGTTGCAATGGCCCCTTCATTGCCCGAGAATTCCATTGGTTTACAAGACCAGAATTCCTTATAAGAACAACCGTAAGGCACAGTTCTTCTTCTTTTGGGAATGGGCATTTGAAGTACAGGTCCATTGTTCACGCTGTTTTCTGGTTCACTTGGTCGCTTACTGCTATGCTTACTTTAATTATCAGCATCCTTAACAGTTTGAATAATAAATGGCATTGCATCTATAATTCCATATGCTACTATGTGTTGAATAGCACTATTGTCCACTTGATTGTTATTGTTATTGATGCTTGGGTTTTCATTAACCACGTTAATGTTACTCTGATTATCGTTATTCAGATTTCCCTGATTTTCTTCGTCGGCCATCTGAATTTTAAACATTTACCCCTTATTAATATTACAAATAATAAGTAATATAGTTAATCATATGACACGCAATTTAACCAAAATCGTCGATCATTGCGACTTGTACTCTATTTTCATATACTATGCGTCTATTACACACTAGTACAGAAATAAAGATTACAGTACCAACAGAAAGAAAATTACACTAATAGTACTATGCATCCGTACACACACACATATATATATATATATATTTATTATATTATTACTACTACCATTTCCTCCATCTTATTCACGGATATGGATTTATCCAAAAATCCATATTACGTTCATCGTATTTCCATACGAGACGTTCTCCCACCTGACGCATCCTCTCACTGCTTTCTAAAATTTCCTCCCCAAAAGTCCTAAGTTCTTGGACGTTTTCTGCACTCATTGGGGGTGCAGGTTCTAGGACTGGGTTTGGAATCTGGGGTACATGTTCCTGATATGGGGGTGACAGTTCCTGAAATCGGTAAGGATCCTCTAAAATTTCCCTAATATATTCATCCTGATAATAGGGATCTAAAGGGTCCATACCTGGGTAGGCTTCTATGTTCTGTATGGGTGGGTATTCCTGGATAGGGTAACGTTGCACAAAATCTCTATTATCGTCCCACCAGGGGTCGTAATTTGGATCTAGAGGGTTTGGTGCAGGTACCCTAGGGATTTCTTCTGGGTTAAAGTCATGCATCTCCACCTGATTTTCCTGGTTTTCTATTTCCATGGGTTGTTCTGGGTTTTGTGGTTGTGGGGCTACTAATTGTTCCAGACTTGGGTCAGCAGCAGTTGTAGCTAGGATATGGAAATTAGCTAGGCTTCTATTAAGCATATCCTGAGTATGGGCATCTGTTTCTCGCTTAATGGCCGCTAAAGCCCTTTGCTGTTGCAATTTTCGCATTCTCTTCCTACGAGCAAAAGCTTCTTTACTGAACCATCCTCGTTTCTTATTAGGAGATGGTTCTTCAGATTTGGCTCTAAAGGCAAATATTCCGTCTTCCTGGTCAGCAGAATACCTCGAAAGGACAGGCTGTGATGATGTACCTTCACTCCTAGGTGAATCAGATAACTGACAATTCATATCTGATGGTCCTTGATCACTCATACTGAAAACTAACAGATAGTCAAATAACACATAACAAATAATTACAGTTATGCACGTATTTCTGTAATTTATTTCCTAACACAAATTTTAAAATTTCAAGTGTCAGCAGAACACTTCTTTGGCTTAGACCAGTGGCTAGGCTCTGATACCACCTCCTGTCGCAACCCTCGATCCCTGATCCCCGGGAACGGGCGGACGCGATCACAGAGTTTCGGTGGTATCAGGGTTATTTAGTCTTGCAGCGGAATTTACATCAGGACCGTAGTTAGGAAATGTTTATCAGAGTAAAACCACCTCATTTAATATTAGTAATCACATGGGTAAAACCCAAGTTTCTTATTACAATACATTTATAGGGACACACCCTATTTTATTGAATTTAAAACATCGTTTATTTGGTAACTTTTATAGCCACATTTTTCCCAAGCCTTCAGTGCTCTCCAGCTGGCTTTTTACTAATTGGCTTTCACATTGGGTTACCTGAAACATGTTTTAAAAATATTTGTCAACGGGAAATACTGGTGAGTGAATCCCAGTTTAATCAAGTTTAAAGTCACAGTGAACAGTATTGAGAGCGATCACATTGTTTATGTCTACACAAGTACTCCATTTGGTACTATCAATCCTGACTTGTGGGTCATATTACCCATTGGCTAACTCATTGTCCAATGGTAACGTATTGTCATCCCGACTTACTACTCGCAAGTAGTACAAATTTTGTATACAAAACCCCAACATACCGACAGTAATTGAATAACCACAAAGACTCAATCACTGCTAAATTTCATAGTAAAACATTTAAGGTTTGGTAAAACATTACCAAAAAGTTTAACAAAAAGAGGATAACTCACATTGCTGTCTTAGGCTTTTCGTAAGGGTTTCCTGGATATAATCTATAATTTATACAAATGTACATTGATTAGTACCATAACCCTTTGAAATTATTAATGATACCCTCCCCGAGACGGCATTCCAACAACTACGTCGGGCAGAACCACGACAGTTGTTACGGAACCCTAAATCAATCGGGCAGCGTAACTATTATGAAACTGGGGTTATAATACTTACAATGGAGCAGAACCTCGCTAATTAGGGGTATAATACCCAAATATTATGTCTAATACTTTCAGAATTCGAGATTGAGAAGTGTGAATGAGCGACGGAAAACGTAAACTGATGCCTGCTATATATAGTTGTGTAATCTGGTCCTTACGCGGCCCGCGTAAAGTAAGGCTAAGCCTTACGCGGCCCGCGTCAACACGCGGTCAACATATAGCTTAGCTGGGTCAGCTACTAGACTCGCCACGATGTTGACACGTGTCAGCACCGGATGATTCCGCGTTTAATGATCTGTCGCGGCCCGCGTCGACTATCAAAGACTCTTACGCGGCCCGCTTTAACTTAATAAATCAGCGGAGTCAACTTCAGTCTTAATACCGCCCGCGTGAGAGTCTGGGGTGGGTCTACGCGGCCCGCCTCAACTCCATTTTTCTTGTTTTTGATTTATTTTATAATTATAACATAACTAGGGTTCGGTTTTCACATACGGGGTGTAATATAAAACATAATGAGACTATTTTAACATATACTAGAATGTCGGAATTATTACAAGGGTGTTGGTTTTACCGAGGGTTGTTACAGCGGGCGGTCGCGGCCTACTCAGAGATGGTGGTATCGGTGTTTATCAGTTTGGCAGCGGAATTTACATCAGGACCGTAGTTAGGAAATATTTTATCAGAGTAAAACACCACCTTTTATAATAAACATTTTGGGATAAACCCAAGTTTTTATTACAAACATGTTCATAGGGATAAACCCTAATTTATTGAATAAAACATCTTTCTTTATTTAGGTAACTTTTATAGCCACATTTTCCAAGCCTTCGGTGCTCTCCAGTTGGCTTCTATTTTGGCTTTCACATTTTGTTACCTGAAACGCGTTTAAAAACATTTTGTCAGTGGGAAATACTGCTGAGTGAATCCCAATTTAATCAAGACAGGTTTTATCCTTGTACACTATTGAGGACAATCAGCAATTACATTTGTTTATTATTCTACCTTAATTACTACCCACGGTATTGTCGACCCGACTTGTGGTCATGTTACTACTCACAATGTAGAAACAAATTTTGTATACAAAACCCCAACATACCGATGATAATTGTAGAATTATAAATACTCAATCACTGTTAATTATAATGTAAAAACAATTGAGGTTTTGTAAAAACAATTTGTAAAAGGTTTACAAAAAGGAGATTACTCACATTGCTACTTTAGACTTTTTCCTATGGTTTCCTGGTTATAATCTAATAAATTAAACAATACTCACGCGTTAGTATAATAACCCAATATTTACATTAGTTATACTCTCCCCGAGACAGAACTCCAACGACTACGTCGGGCAGAACCTCGACAGCCGTTACGGAGCGCTAGATCAATCGGGCAGAACCTCGACAGCCGTTACAGAACTCCAACGACTACGTAGGTCTGCCACGATCGTGCCACGTGGCGGCTCCGGGGGCGGCCTTGTGGCCTAGCTGTCGCGGCCCGCGACAGAGCTAGCCAAAGGCTTCGCAGCCCGCGAGCGCCTATATGTTATTGTTTTTATTTTTAATTATATAAAGGTGGTTAGGGCCGTTATACGTATTCGGGGTATATTTTAAGGCATATTGGGGCGTTCTAAATATATTAGGGGTGTCGGAAATAATTTAGGAGGGTTGTTATAATATGCCAGTAGGTTTTACACATTTAATAGATTGATTTCGAGATATAAACCTAAATATCAATAACTTTCTTATTTCGTGGGGAACATCTCTCGGATATATGGATGACCTCCAAAATCTCATTTGAGAGGTTGCCTGATTATGAGATATTAGGTCTTTATACTTATACATGGTCTTCTGATTTTGCGTCAGCAATGGCCTAGACCTCGTATAATACTTTGCGTGATTTAAAAGCTTTCCTTCTGCATAAAAATTGAAAAATATCGAAAGATATAAATCAAGTGCAGTTGTAAAGAAGATCCCTAAATAGGACACACCTTAAAGTCGAGCCTTCATCTCTTTGACTGAACGGTAGTTCATACCTGAGCTCTCAAGGTCTCTCATTACCCAGAGTACAGATATCAATATAGTATACTCACCTATAAGACTAAATCTAGGGAATCTTGATACGGGAGTATATTCTGAGGTGGGACACGCGAATAAGTTAAGTTCTTAAGACACTAAATCTCGTATCTCGAATCAGTTAAACTTTGTGTGAAAATTTAAGTGGATCAGTATACTAACAATCTAAGTGAATCGTTTAGAACTTAAAGTGTTTATAGCTCAACGGTGCTAGTGATTTGTCATAAACTGATATGATCCTCTGACGCGAACTCAAACAAAAATACTGTCTGTAAATATTTCTTTACTGCTTTGTGTGTTTTAGCATAAACTTTGAAAACTTCAAAAAGATTTTGTTTCTACTTTATTTTCGACAACTGATGTCTGAAAGCTGAGTTTCAAAATTTGAGTATGCTGAACATGTTTTTGAAAATAAATAAGTTCATTAAATTGAAACTTGAAGTTTTTAAAAGAAAAATCAAAAACAGTTTGTGAAAATCTCCATTGTCATTAATTTGGACTTGGATGATTATCTGTGAGGTTTTGGATACTTTAACTGTTAAATAAAGAGTTATTTGTTAGGGGGAGAAAAGTCAGGAAATCCTGGGTTATTACATACTGTCACATTTATACTTAGTGACAGGTTACTGATTTTGAATATCTGTGTATAAGAGCCGGGGCATCAATCTTGGGAGAACCTAAATAGCTTTAACTGTTAAAAATTTGTGTTTAGATCTAGGTTTTCGATCTTGAACTTAAATTCTTAAATATCTTACAATTGTTTTGAAATTGTTAGTTTTCCAGATTACGATCCTGGTAACTGAGGCTAAGGGGGAGTCTAAAGACGAGCTTAAAGCAAGGGGAGCTTGTAACTAAAGAGCCAGATGTCGATCCTAAAAAGCACGGAAGCTTAAAGAAAGGGGGAGCCTGGAGATATAGTTAACCGAAAGGAGGAGCAGCTGAAGCTGTAAGCAGATCCACGGGGAGTCTGTTAGAGTAAAGGGAGAGTCTGTGGTGCTGAAAATGTCAAAACTTCTGGAAGACTCAGAGAGAGACAGAAAGCTACGAGATTGACTACAGTAATATCCAAGGGGGAGTCTGTGAGTGCAGTATGTCTATCACTTCCGTCAATCACGTATCGTAGCTAAATCAGATGATCAAGACATGGTATAAATATGAAGTTCATATGTTAAAATGTGGATTCGTACAAAGCCATGTATGTGGGTTCATACGAAGGGTGCTTGAATTGATATGTAATATGTTACTTCGTACGAAGGGCCGGTTCGTACGAATCGAGACCCTTCGTAAGTCAGCTTCGTACGAAGCTACAACTCCTATATATATGTGTGTTGGGTCTTGTTCATTGGTAAGTTTGAGCATTTGAGAGGCGAAGCTCTGCTCGTTTGTTTTCGTGGTTGTAAACTGTTAAATCAGTAATAGAAAACAACTTATAATTACTTCTTTGTGTCTGATCCACACACGTACTTGGATTCCGCACAAGATACGTGTTCATCGCATTCATCGGTCAAGGAATCGATCCTCGGAGCGAGTCCACATTTATACACCTGTGTATTATTCAAGTACATATGTGTATACAGGTCGGTATATACAAGATGTATACACATGTGTATTATTCAAGTACATAGTGTATACATGTCGGTATATGCCAGACTTATACACCTGTGTATTATTACATCTTGTTTCCACTATGCATCTTTTCATCAAACATTGATCTAATACATATATGTGTAGAGAATGTAATTAAATATTTTTAATCGTGTTCTATATTGAACAATATTTGATAATGTTTGTATTTTTTTAAACTATCAAATACTAAGTTAGACAATTTGTGAGAGAAAAAATATAGAGAATATAGTTAAATATTCTTTTATTGGCAGGAAATGAGCAGATTTGGTCAAACGACCAACGACAACCCAGATGCTGTCGTGACCTGATGGCGTGCGCGGAAGCTTCGTTATGAAGTCCATAGCTATACTTTCCCACTTTCACATGGGGATCGGGGGTTGTTCAAGTAAGCCAGAGGGTCTTTGGTGCTCGGCCTTGACTTTCGAGCAAGTCAGGCCCTTTCCAACATAGAGGGCGATATCTCTCTTCATGCCCGGCCACCAGTACTTGTAGCGAAGGTCCTGGTACATCTTGTCGGCACCGGGATGAATAGAATACCGAGATTTGTGGGCTTCGTCCATCAAAATCTGTCGCAAATTGGTTCGTTTAGGGATCCAAATTCGGTCTAGATAGTGGAATATCCCATTCGACTTATTCACAAGCTGGGCTCCATCGTGGTAGATTCTTTCCTTCTTCAGAGTGCGTTCATTAAAACAGGCATGTTGGGCTTCGCGAATCAGGGTTTCGAGATCGTATTGGGCTTGGACATTGCGAATGCTGAGCAAATAACTCCGTCTGCTGAGAGCGTCGGCAACGACATTTGCTTTGCCAGGATGATAACGAATCTCACAGTCATAATCGTTGAGAAGTTCTACCCATCGGCGTTGACACATATTAAGTTCCTTCTGGTCAAAGATATGTTGTAGGCTCCTATGATCGGTGAAGATCATACACTTGGTACCATACAGGTAGTGTCGCCAAATCTTTAACGCATAAACAACTGCGCCTATCTCGAGATCATGGGTTGTATAGTTCTTCTCGTGGATCTTGAGCTGACGAGATGCGTAAGCAATAACCTTGTCCCGTTGCATGAGGACACAACCAAGACCAAGGTTCGAGGCATCACAATTAACAATGAAGTCGTCGCTTCCGTCGGGTAAAGTGAGAACAGGAGCATTGCAAAGCATATGCTTGAGGGTTTGGAAAGCAGACTCTTGTTCAGTTCCCCAAACAAAATGCTTGTCTTTATGCGTGAGAGCAGTAAGCGGCACAACGATTTTAGAGAATCCTTCGATGAATCGTCGATAATAGCCCGCTAATCCGAGAAAAGAACGGACTTCAGAAGGGTTCTTCGGCATGACCCAACTGTTAACTGCTTCAATCTTCGTGGAATCGACGTGGATACCTTGACTATTGACAATGTGACCGAGGAATTGAACCTCCTCCAGCCAGAATTCACACTTGGAGAACTTGGCATAGAGTCGATTCCCTTGGAGTAGCTCGAGAACCAAACGTAGATGTTGCGCGTGTTCGGCTTTCGACTTGGAATAGATCAAGACATCATCGATGAACACGATGACGAAGCGGTCGAGATAAGGTTTACACACGCGATTCATCAGATCCATGAAAACCGCGGGGGCGTTGGTTAGACCAAAAGGCATAACAACGAATTCGTAATGGCCGTATCGAGTGCGAAAAGCGGTTTTGGGTATATCCTCCTCTTGGATGCGTAGTTGGTGATAGCCTGAGCGTAGATCGATCTTTGAGAAACACGTAGCACCTTGTAGTTGGTCAAACAAGTCATCGATTCGAGGTAGGGGATAGCGATTCTTAATTGTCAACTTATTTAAATCCCGATAGTCGATTCACATCCTGAACGACCCATCCTTCTTTTTGACGAAGAGGACTGGCGCGCCCCATGGAGAGGTGCTCGGGTGAATGAAGCCTTTATCAAGTAATTCCTGGAGCTGACTCGAGAGTTCACGCATTTCAGATGGGGCTAGTCGGTAAGGAGCTTTTGCAACAGGGTTTGCTCCAGGAATGAGGTTGATACGAACGTCGATATCACGACTTGGCGGTAAACCAGGAAGATCTTCAGGGAATACATTCGGAAATTCGCAAACAACAGAAACATCTTTCACTTCTGTCTTCCCTTTCTTTTCCTTCTCCGCTACTACGATGTTAGCCAAGAAAGCTCTGTATTCCTTGCGGAGATACTTGCTAGCTTGGACACATGACATAAGCTTGAGACTCTTTGAAGCAGTTTCACCATAAACACAGAGCAAATCACCATTAGCAAGCGAGAATCGAATCATCTTATCGAAGCACACAACTTCAGCATGGTTTTCGCGAAGAAAGTCCATGCCTACTATGATGTCAAAACTTCCGAGTTGCATTGGAATAAGGTCGATCGGAAAGATGTGATTGTTGAGCTCAAGAGTACAATCACGAAGAACAGAATTGACGGCGACGGTTCTTCCGGTGGCAACTTCGACATCAAACGTCGATGGGAGATGGGAGCGCTTACGATTAAGGAGCTTCTCAAATTCAAACGATACAAAACAGTTATCGGCTCCAGTATCAAACAAACACGAAGCATAAATACCATTCACAAGGAACGTACCATTGACCACATTGTTGTCGGCCTGGGCCTGGCGAACGTTGATGTTGAAAGTTCTGGCGCGGGCGGCTTGTTGTTGTTGTTGATGTTGAGGCTGTTGCTGCTGCTGTTGTTGAGGCTGCTGCTGCTGTGGCTCTTGAGGAGCTGGAAGCAGAGCTTGATGAGCAGTGGCTTGAGTTGGTGCTTGTCGGGGACCGGTACTGCAGTTGGCGGTGAAGTGGCCGTACATGTTGCAATGCACACAGAATCAGCAGGCGATACCCACCGGGTGATGATAAGTACAGGTCGGGCAAGAAGGGTGGGGACCAGTGTATGCACGCTTTGCAGGCAGTGCATAGGTAACTGGTACTGATCGATGCTGAGATTGCTGCTGAGCCGGTACGGCTTGGAGTGGAGCAGCAGTAATAGTGACAACACAGTTCTTGTTACTGGAGCTGCTGTTGTTGTTCTTCTTCTTGCGACGCGAGGACTTCGATGATTGAGCAGTGGCGGTTGGTGCGGCGGTAGCTTGATACAAGTTCTTGGTAGCTTTATCCCAAAATCCGGCTTTAACTCGCTTGTCGTTGATTTCAGTGGCAAGCAAGTAGGTTTCTTCGATCGTTGCTGGCTTGGCAGCATGCACAAAATCTGCAACACAATCTGGCAGAGCTCGAATGTACTTCTTGATCGTCATATCAGCAGTCTTGACTTGATCAGGACAGATAATACTAAGCTGCTTGAAGCGAGTAGTGAGAGCAACGTTGTCACCATCTTTCTGCTTGATATGCCAGAATTCGTCCTCCAAATTTTGGCGCTCATGGGGAGGGCAAAACTCTTCAAGCATGACGTTCTTCAACTCATCCCACGACAGACCATAAGCTGCGTCATTTCCGCGTTTGTTCCTTTCGGCCGTCCACCAGTCTAAAGCGCGGGACTGGAAGACGCCGGTAGCATTCAGAGTGCGGAGATTGTCAGGACATCCACTCTGACGCAGGGTGACCTCGATCGAATCGAACCATTGAAATAAAGCCGTAGGGCCATCTTCGCCAGTGAATTCTTTTGGTCCGCAAGCTTTAAACTGCTTGAAGCTGAAAGCAGCTTTGGGGGTTTCAGTCCTGGACTCTTCAGACGATTTGCTCACATTCTCGTACAGTTCACCCACGATCTGAGGAACTACCTTTGCCACTTGCTTGGCGACGAGAGCAGCAAGGCGTTTGTCTTTCTGGCTCTGGCGAGCAGCACGCGAGTGACGGGATCCAGATGACGACATTGTCTGCATCAGACATCGCCATAGGACTCAAACACAATATAATAGAATCTCACCTCACACGCCTAATACTAAAGCTCAGGAAAACGTATAATCATGTAATCACAGAGACACATAATCACAGATTCACATAAGCACAGAAACACACAAGCACGTTAGGCACAGAAGCACAAAGCACAGAAGCATATAAGCACAAGAGGCAGTCAGAATACAGAAACCTATCATTCAAAGTCCGCAAGCATTCAAAAATAGCGTTCGCGTATAGCATAGCGAGTAGTATAGTATAAGCGTATAATATAGTAAGCAACCTAGTGTACGGTGGTTCCTCATGGTAGTAGCGATTTGTTAGCGGTGCAGTGCGAGTCGTGTGTGTCGTACAAAGCGAAGAGCGAATAAATCACCAAAAACAAGTAAATCACATAAACCACATAAAATCGGCAAATATCAGAGTCGGCAGTAGCGAGCTCAGAATCGAAACATATAAAAGCCGAGGAATAGATTGTATGCGGCTATTAGACATCGACTAACCAAAGTGGTTCGACTATTCACAAGTGTTGGGATTGAACCCTGCCAAAGGAACAGATAATGAAAGCCAAAACCGGATCATGACAGTGGATTCACAATAAGCAGCAGTTTACACTAAGTCTTCTCCCTTGAAAGTAATTATAACATCTGATGGTCTTGCATCCACTGCCCGGATACAACTGCTGCTGTTCTTCTAACTACTGATGAAGCCAGAAGACTGCTGAGAACTAAGCACTGCTGGTACAATCTACTGATGACAAAGCACTGCCCAATCAAGGACTGATCAACCTTGAGGAAAGCACTGACATAAAGAGAGAGCAGTAGTTTAGTATATCTTCTGTTTCATGTATAGTCAGTAGTTAAGGTTTAGCAGTGTTTGTATAAGACCAGTAGATACAAGTTGTTAGACTGTTAGACGTCGCTTTCATGGTGACGTCAGCTGAGATGCCTCAGCGGTTTGGATTATCTATATATGGAACAGTACTCTGTACTGTTACATTTGATTCATTTTGAGAGAGTTCTTCTCCTCAATTCAATCCTTTCATCTTGTGCAACCAACCACTGTAGTATCAGGCTGAGGGGGAGCTTAGTTTGTAAGCATGCTTGTAATCTTTTGAATTGCATTGTAATCTTTTGACTGATGAAAAGCATTTGTTTATCTAAACTATTTTCTTCCTTGATTATGTTTATAAAGTTTGTAATTATTTCCGCTGCACTTAAACTCTATTAAACTCTATTTGATCTGTTCTAATTATCCAAAGAAACACAAACATGAGAGCCTCCGATCCTAACAATTGGTATCAGAGCCTGGACAGTCAAATTCGATCTAACAATCAATTTGACATAACAGTTCGGCTCATAATTCATTGATACTAAGGTTGGGTGCCTTTAGTTGAAGAACAGAGTACCGAGTAAACCATGTTCAAAGTGGTTATTCAAAAACTCTGTAAATCAACCAAGATGTCATATGACACACAAATCTCACACAACAAGTGATTTCATGCACAAAACACTCATGGTTTTAGATCTGAAAACATATCTGTTAAAACTACGGGATTATTTCTTATTTTCAAAATTGATTTCAATTGTTGCTATGAAATCTGTGATGTCGATGTATTAGATGACAAAGTTGAACCTCAGATTAACAAAAGCCTATGTTCATAAAAACACTAGTGTTTTTGCTAACGTATAAAGAGGGAAATTAAATCTTTAGTCATTAGATCCTATGTGTTGAAAACAGGTTGAGATCCTCAAAAGGAACAAATCAACTCTGTTAAAATACATTAAGGAGTCAATATAATCCGTATCCTATGTAATGTGAGATTGGTCAAAATTTTGTAAAAATACGGCTAAACCTCTTAAAACATTACTGCAAAATGATTCTGGATTAAGTATTCCTTCAATAAACACCTCCCAGTAAGTATTTCATTACTTATGAATGGGAAGGGTAAAAAGGGAAGAAAAAAAAAAATTTCACAAAAACTCAGAAGTGTGTTTTATCTCAAAACTTTTGAAGTCAGAAGAAAAGAGTATAAACATAAAACACTTTAGAGTCAAAAGTTGGGGTAAAAATGGTCATCAAAGCAACTGTGTGCAGTCATTGGTTCAGGAAAAGGTTCAGGTAACCATGGTATTTCCAGTGAATAAGCTTTCAAAAGAGGACTAGACAAACTTTTCTAAATAATCACGTAGTAACAAAGTCTATAACAGGATTTTGAAAAACTCATGTGAACATGTGTCCTCATTTCTGTTGCAAATCAATCAACAAGAAAATGGTACCAAACAGTGGACAAAATGCAGTTAAAATTCATACCACTGTCTTCAACCACTGACCATTCTCATAAACTTGAGCATGAGATGATTATGTGCTTTATTATTGTTTTACCAGGTTCTTTTGGTGCTGCTTTTAGAAAATCCTTTAATTTTTTTCCCTAAAAGGGATTTTCTCGAATAAAGCAGGATATATTATTCTCTATTTTTTTGAATGATATATTTTGAATTTTTACTGGTTTTTGATAGTAAAAGTTTCAATCTCCTGTCAGGATAGATAAACTTTATTTTTGTTGGTTAAATTATCCTCAAGCAGATCAAAAGAAAATGGTATTGTTGTCAAGGTCATGACAAGCTCAAGTTTGTTCTTACTTTATAAAAAGGTTTGATTGTCAACAGATCTTAAAGTACTTGGGCACTCATGTTTTAATTCAAATATTATAACAAGGATGAGTTGCCTTGGTAAAAAGTCTACATCATCTGGGGTACTAAACCACTGTCAGAAATTTGAAAAAGCTTCAAAATGTGCAAATGACTTGTGGTAAAACCTTGAATGAAAATTCCTGTAAAAGTTGCTGATATAATGTGTTTTCAAATCATCACCATTACTTTATCTCTAACCACTGTCTTGTTCAAACATCTTTTTACTAAATACGGTCCACTGCTGAAAGTCAGCCACTGATCCTTCATTTTTCTTGGGAAGCACTGATACTCAAAATCAGTGTCTTATCCACTGATATACTATCTACTGATAGTAAAAATCATTCACTGATGTCACATTATTACCGTTGTAACTACTGATGCTTGGTACATCAGTGGCTCTCAAAACAATTGTTCTCCATTTTTCATCCATATCATCAGAGGTTGACACGTGGTCAGTTTTTAGCCATCAGATCCTAATAACCGCTGCCACATCAGCGATCATTTTTTTACCTAAATAAAACCCTGATCAAAACCCAAAACAGGGTTTTACACTGTCGAATTGAATTCTAAAATTCTCTTCTCAAAGCAGTTTTCAAAACCCTCCATCTCAAATCATTCTCTGTTCTTCTTCTTCCTTTTTCAAAATGACAAAATCAAAGTCAAAATCAAAACCAAAATCACCATCATCTTCCAAAGAGGTCGATCAAGCGGCCGCTGAATCCATTGAGATACCATACAAATCCCCGCACAACTATTTGGGTCTTCTATCATTGACACCTTATCTGAATCAAAGTACAAAACTTTGATAATGGCAGACGCTCCCATTTACTTACAAACCCAGAGAGAGTTTTGGAAAAAGGCGACGCTTGAAAAACAAGACGATAAAGTCATAGCCATTAACTCCTCGATACAGGGTAAAGTGATTAAAATCACTCCGCAATCAATTTCAGAAGTCTTCAAACTCGATGATCAGAAAGGTAAAACTTCCTTTGACAAAAACGAGTTAAAAGCTGATTTTCTGAAAAGGGGATATGCAGAACAATCAAAGGTTATTTCCCATCTGCACCCAGATTTTTATTTCACACACTTTTGATCTGTGTTTCAAATAAAACAACGGCGTTTAACGAAATACCATTGAAGATTCAATGCCTGGGCTATGCTATTTTAAATAATAAAGATTACAACTACTCCCAGGAAATCTTTAATGACTTGATAAAGAATGTTGATAGTAAAGCATTTTTACTCTTTCCAAGGTTTTTAAGCTACTATTTTAAACAAAAATTTGAAAAAGAAAATGAAAATTTGCTAAAACAAGGTGTTTATTTTCAAATAAAAAGCTTAACACCTGAAACATTCACTAGAATGTTGGCACCAATAAAAACAAAAGCAGAGGTGTCTGAGCAGAATTTAGCAGTTACCACTCCTCCTCAGACATCTGCTGCTGAGCCCACTGCTCCAGGTGATCATAGCAGCACTACCACTGCTTTGAAACCCACACCTGCCACTACCAAAAAGACCAAAAAGAAAACATCCAGAAAACCTCCCAAACCCAAAACAAAGGCAACTCTAGAAGATGAGATCCCAGAGCAAATGCCAGTGACAACACAAATGTCACCACAAACCACTGCTGCTACTTCCTCACAGCAGTTGGTAGAAAGATCTCCACCTTTGCCTCATACTCCTCCTGCATCCTCACAAAAGGATCAGGTTGGAAGCACAGGGACCCCACAATATGAAGCTCTGGATTCAATCGGATCCATCTTCCTCAGTCCTGATCCCAAGGACATGTCTCTTTCAACTCCCATACCCTCACCAATAATATTACCACAATCCATGCTACCCTTGTTGCATGCAGTTGTTATAGCTCAGACACAAACCAGTTCCTCTCAATCACTCATCAAAGAGAGTACACTCCAACAAGTGACTGGGTCTGATGCTTATACCTCTGCTATCCCAGCAACAACTGAGGAGGTTACACCCCCTGAGTTACAAGTAACTCTCGGTGGTAGTTCAAGTGGAGCAGCAACTACAACTGATGGATCAACAGATCTTCAGTTGGATAGTTGTTTCATTAGTAAGACTCCCTTGAAGGCAATTTCTTCAATAGTACCATCGGTAACCACCAGTGAATTGGTTCTAACCACTGGTACCATCAAAGGTTTATCAAGTGCTGAAGAAAGAAGTCCCCAGTACCAAGAACAAGGGGCATCAATGGGTGATTTTTGGGACTCAGTTCCTAAGTCGCACATTGGTACAACCACTACTGGTGGGGATTCAGATGATCCCATTAAAGTGGGTGATGATTCAAAATATCAGGAATTGACGGGCAGAGTTGAAAAACGTGAAACCTCGGTTGCTGAAATAAAGGGTATGGTGCAAGAGATTCTGAAAGCTCAAAAAGCACAATCCACTGCTGTTCCACCTCAAGCACCTGCTCCACCACAAGCATTTGCTGCAAATGAGCTCTGGAATATTTTCCAGCCCTTACTTGAACAACAAAAACAGATGGCTGATCAGCAGCATGAAATACATGTAAAAATGCTGACAAACATGGTGGAGTCGAGATTTAAAGATACTCAAGCAGACATTAAAGCTATCAAGGCTCATATACAATGCACGACTCATGGTGGAAAAGTTCCTTCTACTATCCTTTTCATGGATAACCCCCTTGTAGATAATGCCAAAAAGGGGGAGAATGTCAAACAGTTGAAGAAAAAGGGAATTGAAGATGGTCTGTATATTGAACTAGAACAAGAAAAACAGCCATCTAAATCCTCAACAGGGTCAAAATCTCAAACCACAAAATCTCATATTTCCATCCAAACAGCTGATACACCAGTAGTTACAAAAACTGCTAGCAGTAGCCAAACAGCTGTCATCTCATCAACACACACAACTTCACCACACACCACCAAAACCACTGCCCTACCACCATTACCTCCTGTCATAAAACAGAAGACAACAGATGTTAAAACATCTGTTGTTATGACAACAACAGTTGGAACACCAGTTGTTTCAACAGCTGTTAGTCAATCACAAACACAAACCACTGCCATTTCATCTCAAACCACTAAGCCACCCAAGACATCATCAGTCTCTCCTACAATAAAAAGGAGAAGGATTTTCATATCTGATGATTCACCACCACCATCACCACCATCAAAAACTACCTCACCATCTTCATCCCCTGCTCAAAAGCAGAAGACATCTACTGACACATCAGTAGTTGTAATGACAACAGCAGTTGAAACACCAGCTGTTTCAACAGCTGTTAGTCAACCATCCACCACTGCTCTCATCATTCCTACATCACAATCAAAATCCTCTTCATCCGCAAAGCTCTACACCAGAAAAAGAAAACTTACTCAGCCAAATGAGGACAGATATGATCCCACTGCTGCAAAATATCCGTTGGAACTAGAAGCTATAAAAAATGAGATGAGGCAATTCTACACTGATGATGATCTTCAAACAGAAGATTTCCTTCACTCGTTGGCTTCATAGTTCCAGAAGACATGGATGAATATCTTGAGCTCAAAGCAAGACAGGCTAAGATAAGAGCCAAGGTTGAATGTGAAGGTCAAGGTGATGAAGCCATTGCTGAAAGATTGGAACTTCTGCTCACAAAAGTCAAACAAATAAAAGATTTTGCACAAGAGTTGAGCAAAGAAAAGGCAGATAAACGAAAAGAGATGAAAAGAAAACTTCTTGCATACATCATGCAAGAAAAATTTTATCCTGCTGAAGAAAACCAATTTGAAGAATGGCCAATAGTGGCGTTAAAGCATGAGGCTGATAGGATTGATAGAATCAAGAACGACCCTAGAAAGAAGAAAAATGCTCCAAATTGGAGCAAATACAAAAAGCTCACCACTGACCTAACAGCTGAATACAAAAGAAAGAAACAGGAGTTGATGGATGCAAAAGTGGACACTGCTAATGCCATATCAAAATGGTCAAAGCAGCATACTGATGAAGCCTATGAAAGGCTGAAGAAGAGGAAGATAACTGTTTCAGTCACTTCAAAGAGACATGAACAAATGATGAAACTTGAACAACAGATTGAAAACCTCAAAACACTGTTCAAGTCAACAGAAAATCCTATTCTTGTGTCAAACCGAGAAGAAGGAAAAAAGCTGACTAGTGAAGAGGTAAAGGAAAAGGAAGCTGAGTACTTCACAGAAACCATCATGAAAATTGGTCTAAAAGAAGAGAGCTCAGAAAACTTCAAAACCTTTTTAAGAAGGTGTTAACTAAGCCTGCATCACCAAATACTTTAGAAGTTTCAGACATTGAGCCAGATCAACAAAAGCGACAGGAGCAGATAGAAAAGGAGACTGCAGAAGACATAGCTGCAGCAAACAATGTCATTGAAATGGCCTTCAAACGAATGTCTGAAAGTCTGCAAGTTTTCACAAGGCCAACATCTCCCAACTCATCTTCAAATAAATCTCTCCCAAGAAACCCATTTGGTTTAAAAATACTAAAGTGGCTCTCTGATCAAAAGATCCATGTATTGACTCTGGTCAGAATCAATGGTGAAGTGAAGCATATATCAAGGAATCAAGCACTAGGCCTGGGTGTTGAAGATCTACAAGATCTCCTTGAGCTTACACTGTGCCGGGATGAAGATGACACTAGTTCTCAGGATTTTGAGCTGAAATTTAAAGAACAAGTCAAAGAACTTCTGATGAGAAATAAAGATCCAGAATAATGAAGGGTTTTGGCATTATCTGTTCCAGGGGGAGATTGTTGGGATTGAACCCTGCCAGAGGAACAGATAATGAAAGCCAAAACCGGATCATGACAGTGGATTCACAATAAGCAGCAGTTTACACTAAGTCTTCTCCCTTGAAAGTAATTATAACATCTGATGGTCTTGCATCCACTGCCCGGATACAACTGCTGTTGTTCTTCTAACTACTGATGAAGCCAGAAGACTGCTGAGAACTAAGCACTGCTGGTACAATCTACTGATGACAAAGCACTGCCCAATCAAGGACTGATCAACCTTGAGGAAAGCACTGACATAAAGAGAGAGCAGTAGTTTAGTATATCTTCTGTTTCATGTATAGTCAGTAGTTAAGGTTTAGCAGTGTTTGTATAAGACCAGTAGATACAAGTTGTTAGACTGTTAGACGTCGCTTTCATGGTGACGTCAGCTGAGATGCCTCAGCGGTTTGGATTATCTATATATGGAACAGTACTCTGTACTGTTACATTTGATTCATTTTGAGAGAGTTCTTCTCCTCAATTCAATCCTTTCATCTTGTGCAACCAACCACTGTAGTATCAGGCTGAGGGGGAGCTTAGTTTGTAAGCATGCTTGTAATCTTTTGAATTGCATTGTAATCTTTTGACTGATGAAAAGCATTTGTTTATCTAAACTATTTTCTTCCTTGATTGTGTTTATAAAGTTTGTAATTATTTCCGCTGCACTTAAACTCTATTAAACTCTATTTGATCTGTTCTAATTATCCAAACAAACACAATCATGAGAGCCTCCGATCCTAACAACAAGGACTCTTGGTACGCACTTTAACCTCCGGGACTGTGCTCTCGCCTCGAATTTGGGCGAATGGCACGCATCCTTCCAGTTTCAGCGTGACTACGAGTTGTTGGAGTATGTCGAGACTTCGGTGAGAGTTTCGTAAAACAAAGATAGGGATCGGAACAAGTCGTCAAGGTTTGGGTTTCACCCCTGGCTTAACAACTTCGTTCCTGTTTTGATAAAAATACAGACGAAAACCTGCGTTAAAGTACGGATTTCTCTCCTGTTTCAACGCAAATTCTCGTATTTATAGATAAAATGCGGGTCGAACAAGCAATTTAGTCGAGAGTTTGCGGTTTTCACACCTAATCTCGACCTAATCACTTGTTCATTTTCGAAAATTAGAGTTCAGTGATAGTGTAGCGTAGGCGAGAATAGTGACAATAGCAAGGAAGCTCGTTCATAATCCCTTCCGGATATGCACAAGTCGGTCTGTTGGTACCTAACTATAGACTAGGTATTTTCTAAGACATCGACCCAGACTAGGTCTAGTCTTGCCTAATTCCCTATAGTTATGGCTCTGATACCAATCTGTCACACCCCAACCGATGGCGGAAACATCGGGGCGTGGCACTGAGCGAAACAGATTGTCCAGAAGTTTCCATAACAACTATAATTGCCAGTTATTTAAAGCATCATGTCCCATACCATGACATAAAAGATAACATAATTATTACAGACAAGATCCAGTCAAATTGTTCTGTTCCGTCAACTCAGATTTCAAATACAGTCAATTCATTTATTTGTTTCTAGACCTTTCCTAGCCTCGATTTCACAGCAAGCCAAGCATCTAAACATCTTAAGCACCTGTCACATACGTTAAAGTAAAAGTCAATACACATAGTGTAAAGGTGAGCATACAAGTTTGATAGATATAATAGAGTTCGAAATCGTTACGCATAACCAACACCTACACAGTGTAAAATAAAGCACGTTAGTTATCGACATGAACCTATCGATACCAATGACTGCGGGTTGACTGCCCAAGGCAGTTCGTAATACACACTCACCACTATGAGCCATGTAATAAATTGTCCTTAACAACCCCTGAGTAAACAGGTGCTGAGTCCAAACTATAGTACTATCGTTGCTAAGGCAGGTAGACAGCATTCCATGTATAAACGTAACAAACAAGCATTCATTGAGTCACGTATAACATGCGGTAACGGTTAGCGTTAAAGTATAGCTTAGTGTGTTTGATGTGATTTAGAGTAAGTAACGTATGTAACACCCAAAAGTGCGTAAAGCAAAAATGGATCGAGTATACTCACAGCGATGATGGATTGAAGGGAGCGCTAGAGAGTAAGGTTAGCCTGATTAGAACGATAGCAATAACGATAAGCGACGCGTAAAACGGTGCAAGTGTTAGTGGGTCGAACAGCAATCCGATCGGGTAGCCAGTCGATCGGGTGACAATCCGATCGGAAGGTCATCTGATCGGGTGACCATTCAATTGGGTTTTTGCCTCGTTTGGGATGGATGTGTTTGTGTATGATGGCTTGTCTTTTGAAGTTTTCGTTGTAGCATTTTGAAAACAGAGAAGTATCTCTACCTTTCAGGTTGGTCGATCGAACGGTCGTTCGATCGGGCGACAATCCGATTGGTTGGACACTTTAGTGAGAACAAGTTTACAGCAGTTTGTCACTCGATCGGATTACAGTCCGATCGGGTGGCAATCCGTTTGGAACTCATCATATACTGAACATGTTGAAAATTGTTTAAGTGTTGAAGTCAGAGCATCACATGGTCGAGGGGCAATCCGATCGGGTGACAATCCGATCGGACAACAATTCATTCAACGTTCAGACCTCAAATGTGAAATAAAGGTCAAGTGTGGGGCCAAGGTGCAAGCCGATCGGGTGGCAACCCGATCGGGTGGCAACCCGATCGGGTGGCAATACGATCGGACGGCAGTCCGATCGGACGACAATCCGTCCTGGTCGACCTGATCGTCTCGTACTTGGTTGTTTTTTATAGTTTTGCAGATTTTCTCAAGACGTTGAGACCACGTGCTAAGCAACAGAACCTCGCCAAGACTCTTGTGGCCCGATCGGACAGTAATCACCCAAATCCGACCCGTTCACAGATCTGTGACGGTTATTCATGCTTAACCCGGAATCGATTGTCTCGTTGGTAGAGCTCAGATCTTGAACCAACACATCTCCAAGAAGGAGTAGAAGGTTAGAACAAGGTCCGATTCTATCGGTTTGAGTGCGTTGAGTGTAAAAGAGTTGAAAGAAAGTTAGGAAACCATCGTTCGATCCTTTTCACCATGAATATGTTCAGATCTATGCAAGATCTTTGTTTATTTATGTGGAAATCATTCAGATCTAAGTTGTTCTCGAAGGATTGAAGCCAAAACATGAAGTTCATAAGAACACCATGATGACATCACCCTAGAACACCTCAAATCTAGTGATTTCATGGTTAAAAGTTAAGATTCAAAAGATAGAAAGGTGTAGGAGTGCGTGTAGATTAAGAAAGTACAAGATTTAGGTTGAAAACTTACAAGAATTGCGAGAAATCTGAAGAAAAGTGGGCAAGAAGCGCTGGTCGGACGAGAGGTGCAGAAAAGGTAAGTTTGCGATGTTGACAGGGGTATTTATAGGGTTTCCATAAAAGGAAAGGGGGAGAAGAGGGCTGGTCGATCGGGTGGTAACCCGATCGGGTGGCAGCTCGATCGAGTGGCAGCTCGATCGGGTGGCAGCTCGATCAGGTGGCCACTCGATTGGAGTGCACGGCGCGACGAGTTTTGCGATTTCGATTCGTGTGTCGAGCGTTGCGATGCGATAGAGTTTCCTATTCAAATTACTTTTAATCCCAACTACTATATCAACATACAGTCATCCTTAATTGACTAGCGTTTAGCGTTTACGATTCGATTGCGATTGCATTTCGATTAATCACCACCACATAAACATAAATAAACATGCACAAGTAACACATAAGGCACACACACACACACACACACGTAAAACAGTATCCAAAATGCGTAATTCGAGTTGCGAGTACGATTGCGATAAGCGATAAAGCGATAAGACATGTGATAAACATCGAATAAACCTCGATTATTAATAAGTACTCCACCTAATACAACTAACGTAAAGCATAAAATAGACTATCTACTAGTCAAAGAAGTCAAAACAGGAATTGAGCAAGGAGTGACAGATCGCAATTAGCAATCTTTTCTTCCTTTGACTTCAATATTGACTTTGACTTTCGAAACACGGGGTGTTACAAACACTAGTTAGAAATGGTGTCCAAATGAGTACCTAAAGAAAGATATATTTTTCGTATTTTACACTTGTGAATTCTGAATTTATTCCTACCATCGACTCCATAAACTCATACAACTTGTTTATCCATTTTAGGATAACCTCGGTGATCCATCCTCCGAATCGTTCAAGCTCACTTTGTGGAAAGCTTTGCAAAACCGTGAGTATACTTGACCCTCTTTCCGTTTTAAACCACTTTTGGGTGCAACATGTATAACATATTAACTCACTAAACACACACAATCAATCTCATGCAAACACTCAATCCATAAACATGCTACTTGTTATACTTTACGTTCATACATGTTAGAATACATTCATGCAACCTAAGTGTCATCAACTTCGCAAGCCTACCTTAACATGTGTAGCGCTATAGGAGTAGCACACCGCTTGTTTGGGTTCATTGTTAAGTATTCTATCACAACGGTCTTGTTCACTTCGGTGATGAGATTACACTAATGGACACTTTGGTTTGACCTTTAGTTTTTGCATGCTAGTATGATCTGTAACTTAGTGAACAAATTGCCATGTTGGATTAGAGACTTTTATACGTATTCTATGAAAATCAAACTTGTATGCTCACCGACCTTTTTGTGTTGACATATACTTTAATACATGTTGCAGGAAATTGATGATGAATTTTCGAGAAATCTACTTAGGGTGGACTAGAAACGCACCCAAATTTTGTTTATGTAATCTTTTACTTGTTTGGTTACGTTAGATTTGAATGTTGTATTTCTTTTCAAAACAATATATCCTTGGAAATTATGAATGACATGAATTCCGTTCATTAAATTGTTGTCACAAATAGTACGTTATGATGTTATGAACAATCTCGTTCGTCTTACTCTGATATTTCCACCATCAGTTAGGATGTGATAACCATCCTCACCACAATTAGTGGGAATCTTCTCAAAACATCAATTTACTTGAAATCATTCATAATCCAAGTTCTACTTGGTGATTCTAACACACATTTATGCTTATTTTCTTTCGAATTCAAAGATTGATCACATACCCATTACTTGCTAAATAATCAAATTAAAATCCACAACTTACCACATGTTTTGCATCCTTAGATGGTCGACACACACACCACACACACCTATATCCTGAAGTTTCTATTTTGTAGAAACTTCAATTAAGATCTCCAATTTCAGTCCCTCTTGTTTGTCACTTGATCACAGTTGTCACCGATTCCATTCCTAACTTATTTGAATTATAATTTAACTAAGTTAAATAGCTTAGTTATTTATTTTATGCCATAACACAAGAAAACGTACTAGCAAATTAAAATTTCGAGTTTTGAGGTGTTACAAGTCTAACCCCCCCCCCCTAAAAAAAAGAGGTTTCATTCCCGAAACCTTTCTCATCTCTATCAAACTATAACTACCTTTACCACCCGGTTGTTATTCCTCCAATCGGTGTACTTAGAACGCATTCTTAGAATGCATACCTTTGTATTCGAATTCTTGTATAATGCAAATTTCCTAGCGACCATTGTCACTACCTATTTATTCATTCAACATATTCCAAAGCATACCATGACACAAACCCACTCATAGCTCTTATAAAGACTTTATTCGGAAACAGACATAATTTATATGTTTCGTTCCTACCTTCCTAATTAGGCAAAAAATCATCCATGCATTTGTTAATCATAATAAATCGATTAGTTCCACTTTACTCACAATCATAATTGATATTCCCTTCTCGTGTTAGTCACATAAATACTCATCCTGGGCTTACTAATGTATTCCTCTAATAGTGTTCCTTATAAATAATTTTTATTAACACCTGAATTTTTTTTAACTATAAACATATATTGCAATCATTAGATCAGGGTTATCACTACCACATTATAACTACTATTTCATTCTCACTAACTCGTACTTAACTCAAGAGTTAAACATCATTCTATAGTCATTATTGCTACCTCTACGTTGTACACCCCTTTGGGTATAGTTCCGAGTCATTTCATGCACCAATTACAATACACACATGCACATTGCTCAACGACATTAAGTCTGAGTTGAAATTCATTCTTTTGTTGATCTTTAAAAGTCAAAAATTTTGTACCATATCATACTTGTGCTATCATTAGTTTGTACGAAGGTACTATTCAATCTACAACTTCCTACCTTACACTCATAAGTTAAACAATTTACTAACCTTACTATTTTGGTGCTAACCAATGATCCGCAAACTGGATTGGCCCGCTTCTTCATGAGTCCATACCGTATTTGGATTGATTTCATTCATCCATGTGATGAGTTCCCGCTCGTGAGCATCCTTTCACCAACTCTATTGGTTTTCTTACATCACTACTTCTACCATTCTCATATAAAAATTAACAGTTAGCATATTTCATTCAAATATTCATTATACCCAGTGTTTATTTACCTATAATTCTTTCACAAATTTCCCACTTACATGCTATACCACATCACACATTTCATTTCTTACGTACAATCCTTACATTTTGTTAGTTATTTTGCTAGCTTCCTTTGTTTGACTTTTTAAGGTCAAATTGTCACTTCTTATTTATTGTGTATATATTGTCGTACACATTTGTCTAGGTATTAGCCCGTTAATAATCCCAACTCTCATAAGTTGATTACTAACATGCTTATCATGTAACTTTATTCAGTACTTCTTTCTTTCAATAAAATTTTCTTGTTACAACATCAGTTTTCAATGGTTATGCTTACTTCATAAGATAAACCTTTCATGCTATCTTGTTAATGCTTACTTTATACTCACCATTTCAACCTGTTTAACTTTTTAGAAGGTCAATCCATCAATACCTTGTTAACTAATTCTACACAACCGTTCACAATGAGCTCTTTCTTCCTTTTAATCATTTATGTAAATCATATTTACGCAGTCCGTTAGTCAGACAGCACACATATTTCAACTAGGTTATTAGCACCACGATCCTACAATGTTATCATCTACCTTAGCTAAAGAGTGAAAACACATCCCCTTCTTCTTTTCCGTCCGATCCTACTTGTTCAGGGACTCTACTTTTCATTCATTTATCTATTGTTCTTTTGGTTTTATCTGTGCTTACCTACGGATTCCAAAACTTTCTTTCAAATCTTTCATTCGTACCCCCCGTTCATGTATGTTTGATTTGTACTCACTTACGGATTCAATCCTTTAATTCTTACTTGTTTGATCCATACTTACTTACGGATTCAAACCTTTCATTCTTACTTGTTTGATCCGTACTTACGGATTCAAACCTTTCATTCTTATATGTTTGATTCGTATTCGCCTACCGATTTTACCCTTCCATTCATACTTTTCGTTAAATATGAAATGCTCTCATTTGCTCGAGAGTCTTACTACTCCTTTCACCCACATGAACACTTACTTTCCAGTTCTACCGGAAATATATGTGATGATTATCATGGTCTCACAAGTGTCATATGCTTCTTGTGCATGTGCCAGACGCGCAATCCACATACTAGCTTCACACCTTCATGTAATCATCACTTTATGCCGGAAGAAGTGGGTTTCAGTTCGTGCAACTCTTTAAATCATTACCCTGACAACATTATTGTCTTCTGTTTAAGACTTACCCTCCCTCGGGATATTTTTCAAGCACCGGTACCAACGTATATCAAAATTGTGTACCTACAATCAGCTTGTCTTATCACATGCCTTGCTATCCATCTTAGACCGCATCCGTGGAACGTCCTCATTCTCTGTTTACACTCACTTTACCTACATTCTGTTCTACCTTCGGGTCTTGATCGAGTCTCGGATTATATTGGTCACTAATCACAAGAGCACACCAGTTAGCACACCAGTTTGAGTTCAAGCACTTACCTCCTTGTATTTGATTTCACTAAAACCAGGGACCTGATACCAACTTGTAAGACCCCCAACTTGGTTTAACTGAAAACACGCAGCAGGCATGCGAACCATAAAATTTCTTTCATTTCAAATGGTTCTTAAGTATGTTAGAATGTTTATAATGAAAGAAGTTTTATGGTTCGCATTTCCGCTGCATGTTTTCAGTTAAACCAAGTCGAGGGTCTTACACAATAGTTTTTTTTTTCTCAGGCTCGGCTTCAAAACCCTTTCAATGCTCTCTATTTGTTTTTTTAGGGGCACTTGTGTTGGTTGAATAACATCGGGTTGCATTTCGGGTATTGGTTGTTATTAAAATTGGGTTATGAGTTGGGAGTATTGGGTTTAAAAAAATGGCTAATAGTTGTGTTTCGGCTTGAGAGGATATGATAACATCAGGTGGCAGGGCCGATAAAAATTGGTGAAAAGGTTGAAAGTGAAAAGCTAAGCATTGCTTGGGTTGTTCAGGGTGTTTAGCTCACTTTGGTTTCAACAATACAGGTTGTTTGGGTCAAAGGGGCTCCAAGGATTAATGATATTTTTGTTAAAGTTTTTTAAAATATATATAAAAGATGATGAAGTACAAAATGTGGTTTGAAAGTTGAGGGGTAATATATATAGAATTTGTTTGTATGTCTACGGTTAATTTAGAATTTATTTGTTTTTTTATTTTATATCAAACAGTCATATGGTCGTCAGGCACAACGACCAATACCACCTTCCCTCTTTGTCACGCTCGTTAGAAGTGTCATGCCCTCCCTTTTCACGACCGGTCACGCTCCATGGGGAGGTGTTTCACGTTGCGGTCACGACCTGGGGCCGCCACCTCAACCGAAACGTGAGACCATAACACTTGGTCTAAACTCTTCAAGTTGTTTGTTTTAACCTATAATACAGAAATTGCCTTTTCTAAATCAGAAATGGGGCGTGTTTAGGTAATCCTAACCCCAAACTCGATTAGATAAGCTTCCCCCAAACCTCTCTCAGAATCTGTCGAGTTTCAATTAGGTAATTACCCGTCGGGGTATACCCACGGTCTCGAGTAAACCCATGAATTTAAAAGAGTTACCCGTCAGATATACCGAACCGAAAACCCATTGGGTATCTATTTGGTAACTACTAATCGGTTACATTTAATTAGCATTATTACTATAAAAATATATCATGTAGGATCGGGAGACGGCCTAACGAGTCGATCAGAAGAGTGCTCAGACTGAATCAGAGGCGGAATTCATTGATTCGGTCTTCGTTTAGCTTGTATTCACTAATAAATGTCTTGTTTATTGATCTTGAACAGATTTACAGTACAGAGACACTTCGACAGGGCTTCGCCGTCAGAAATCAGAATGTTACAAATGATCAAAGTTTGAAGGGTATATATAGGCTAGACCCTGACCGTTTGAAGATGGCATGACATGCTTCAAACGATCACCCCTTCAAACGGTAACATCTACAAACGGTCATCATTCCTCAAACTAACACTCTCAAACGGTCACGTTCAAACTTAATGAATTTTGTTTTATCCTTTCTATAATGATGCAATGATGATGTAATGTCACAACCCCCGATCCTTGATCCCTGGGAACAGGCGGACGTGATCACAGAGTTTGGTGGTATCAGTTTGTTTAGTCTCGCAGCGGAATTTACATCAGGATCGTAGTTAGGAAATGTTTATCAGAGTAAAACCACCATATTTCATATTAATAAATAACAAGGGCAAAACCCAAGTTTCTTATTACAATACATTTATATGGACAAACCCTATTTTATTTAATTTAAAACACCGTTTATTTGGTAACTTTTATAGCCACATTATCCCCAAGCCTTTAGTGCTCTCCAGCTGGCTTTTTAATAATTGGCTGTCACATTGGGTTACCTCAAACGCGTTTTAAAAACATTTGTCACTCGGAAATACTGGTGAGTGAATCCCAGTTTAATCAAGAAACATTTTATCAAATTAAACAGTATCGAGGACGATTACAATGTTTATGTCTACACAATTACTCCATTTGGTACTATCAATCCTGACTTGTGGGTCATATTACCCATTGGCTAACTCATTGTCCAATGGTAACGTATTGTCATCCCGACTTACTACTCGCAAGTAGTACAAATTTTGTATACAAAACCCCAACATACCGGCAGTAATTGAAGAACTACAAAGACTCAATCACTGCTAATTTTCAAAGTAAAACATTTAAGGTTTGGTAAAACATTACCAAAAACATTAATAAAAAGAGGATAACTCACATTGCTGTCTTAGGCTTTTTGTAAGGGTTTCCTGGATATAATCTATAATTTATACAAATATACATTGGTTAGTACCATAACCCTTTGAATTTATTAATGATACCCTCCCCGAGACGGCATTCCAACAACTACGTCGGGCAGAACCACGACAGTTGTTACGGAATCCTAAATCAATCGGGCAGCGTAACTATTATGAAACCAGGGTTATAATACTTACAACAGAGCAGAACCTCGCTAATTTAGGGGTATAATACCCAAATATTTTGCTTAATACTTCAGAATTCGAGATTGAGATTGAAATGTGAGCGACGGGAATTGAAACCTGATGCCATCTATTTATAGTTGTGTAATTGAGTCCTGTCGCGGCCCGCGTAAAAGACAAGGGACCCTTACGCGGCCCGCGTCAACATCGGTCAACACTATAGCTTAGCTGGGTCAGCTAGTAGGTCCGCCACGATGTCGACACGTGTCAGCCTCTGGTGTAATCGCGTGTTATGAACTGTCGCGGCCCGCGTCAACTACACATACACCCTTACGCGGCCCGCATCAACTAAAGAAGTCAGCGAAGTCAACTCCAGCCTTGATACGACCCGCGTAAGATAAGGGTAGAGTATGTCGCGGCCCGCCTCAACCCTATATTTCATGTTTTTGATTTATTTTATACTTATAAAATAACTAGGGCTCGGGTTTCACATACGGGGTATAATATAAGACATATTGGGACAATTTAAGATATAATAGAGGGTCGGAAATATTATAAGGGTATTGGTTTTACCGAGGGTTGTTACATGTAAGCATGATGATGTCACTTGTGATGTCATCTCTATGATGTCATGCTTCAGATCCACAACGCAACCCAGACTCGATATAAGACGAAGTCGACAGATGTATGCACCAACAGACTCCCCCTCAGATGTTGACGAGTCTTAAGTGTCGAGTCTTCGCATCTTCAGTCTTTATCAGTCTCTTTTCTTTCTTAGCATATACCAGGATTTTCTCTTTGGCTCTAACCTCGTCAGACTCCCCCTCTCATCATGATGGGATTGCTGTCTGGAATTAGCTATCACCTTGAGATCAATCCATGGATTTATCTCTGATTAGCTCATTTCCTGCACACATTTTCACATCAAAACACATAATTTTTTACTTAAATCAATAAGAAAAACTTACTAGTAATAGTCACATCAAGTTCAAATTAATGACCTTGATTAACTAATCTAACTTTCTTTCTCAAAATCAGTTTCTTCTTTTAAACGCACGCTCCCAAACCAGTTCATCATGTTCAGCACTTGAAATTTTGAAAATCAACTCTTCAACATCAGTTGTCGAAAATCTTTTTGTATTTTTCAAAATTTATGCTAAAACACACTAAAATCTTTTTGAATTTTTGATAACAAAGGAATGCAGTAAAGAAATATATTTACAGACAATATTTTTGTGAGATTGTGTAAGAGGATCATATCAGTTTTTGACCAATCACTAGCACCGTTAAGCTTTAAACATTTTCAGTTCTAAACGATTCACGTTGATTGACGATATGTTTGTCCTCTTAAGCTCAATCTAAAAACTTTCAATCTGCTTACCGATACTTTAAGGTATATTAAGATAACACTAAGTTCTTATGGACCCCACGATCTCAGCATATCCCCTCATCATGCAATACACTGACTCAAGTAATGCCTTTAAATTTTTATCAACTGTGATTTGTGCGAAAACAACTCAGAATGTTTAAACATTAACAATCAGGTCGATACTTCCGTATACGCAGAGAAAGTCCAATGTTTAAACAAAATAAGAAAATAAAAATAAGTTGAAGTTGTTTAGGCTTTAACCACCAGGTCGATACTCACGTATACGCATAGGTGATCCAAAGCTTAAACGAAACACCAAAGAAAATAAAGCAGAACGTTTAGGCAATAACATCCAGGTCGATACTCACGTATACGCAGAGGATGTCCAATGCTTAAACAAAATAAATAAATAAAACAAGTTTAAATCTTTGCAAAATAAAATGCACAATCACAGCGACTTTTTAGCAAAGTTGTGAAAGTTCACAAACTTAACCAGTTTTATGTCTTTCGACAATCAGCGATTACTGAGTAGGCACACAATCAAGAAGGACAAAACTAAGTACTATGCTTTCAATCATGTTTTCCACTAGAACTAGGCTTTTTCATTTATGTTTGTATCGTTCTCGCAAATCTACTAGTCTAGCTGAGCCTACCGTCACATCTTTAGTGAGATCGCTTATCACATTTTATCTCTCCATTTCTTTAGCATGCCGTGACAGTCCAACTGATCTACTATCATTTCCTCTTTTTGACAACAAAACTCATTTTTTCATTTTTTAATGTTTTTGACATTTTCAAATTTTCTAATTTTTTTAAAATTTTACTCCCCCTAAAATCAAAACATGTCTCAATTTTGATTTTCTGAGAAAATTTGAAAACAAGCTGTACAAGAAACGTGACAACATGATGAGAATCACTTCAATTCTCCATTCACTTTGCATGAACAATCAGAACTCCCCCTGACAACAAAACATTTTCCCATGGTGATTTCAAAACACTTAAGTTTATTTTAATCAAAATGGTTTTTCCGGAAAATAAGTTTTGTGAGTCATTTCTCAAACTTGGGGATCTTTCATCACTTTGTTTTCTTCAATCACTTGTAAAAACTAACATTTTTAAGATCAATCCTCAAATATCACTTGTAGAAAATCAAGTACAACTTAATGTCCCTGATTTACCACTTTTAAATCGAAATATCACTTTCGTGAATTTCTCAAGAAATGTGCCGATACCTGCTCCACACTTACCAACCTGGGAGCTCCGGCAAGTCAGGTTTTTCATTTAAACAGATTCACCCAAGCCTGACTGTTCTTGGGTGCTTTTGAATTCTTGTTCAACAATGGTGGAAAATTTTCATCATCCATTGTTAGACCAGAATTCTCAATTTTTACCTCAACAACTGGCTCTTCTGGTTTTACCATACCAGAATCATTGCCTGAATGTGGCTTGTCTGACTTTGATGAGCCAGATTCATCGCCAACACTTGGCTCTTTTGTTTCCGAAGAAACAGATTCATTGCCAGAAAGTGGCTCCTTTGTTTTCAAAGAAACAAATTCATCGCCGGATTTGTTAATCTCTTGATTAACTGCCTTCTCTTTCTTTACTCTCTTTTCTGTCCTCATATTTGTATCTGATGAATTCGTTTTGCTTGATTTGTCATTCTTTGGCGAGCAAGACGATTTATCAGAACTTTTATCTGTTTTACCAGTTGTATCCGAGGACAAAATCCTTTCGAGATACTCTCTCGCCTTCTTCCTCTTTTTCCTCAGTCTGTCTTTTTGTCCCTGAGAAAGTTTCACTTTCTTTTCTTGAACTTTAGGTTCTTGAACCTTCTGTTCTTTGAGCTTTGCTTCGACTTTGACTGGTTTCTTCTTTGCCATTTTCTGAGATTCAGCCCTCGATCTTCCCTTTGATCTCATTGGGCAATCTCTGGCAATGTGTCCTCTGATTTGGCAATTATAACATCTTCTCGTCTCATAACTCCAATTCTGGCAGTTAACAGCAATGTGTCCTTGATAGCCGCATCTGTAACACACTCTGTTATCGTACCAATTACCATTTTCAGTCTAAACATTTAGATCAAAGCACTGTTTGGCTTGGTGATAATCTTTCCTCCTCTTGTTTGCTGGATTTGGCTTTTGAGCTCTGTGGTCCGACCTGCACCACTTATTACCAACAATTTTTGAATTTTCATTTTTTACTTTTTGTAATTTTTTATTGCGATTAGATGATTGATCTGATGAACTTTTATTTTCTTTTTGAACATTTTTCAAAATTTTCTCTTTTTGTTTTTGTTCCACTTTCTTCTTCAAAGGTTTTTGCTTAGAGCATTCTCCCTTTTCAGTTGATTGTGGAACAGTTTCTTGAAACTTTTCTTTTAACGTCAAAAATAAATTCTTTTTCTTCATTTTTTCATTTTCATCATCAGATTTCTCATCACAATCTTCAACTTTGACTTTGTCAAAGTTTGTGACATTGTCACTTATTGGAACTGAATTAATAGGTTTTGGACAAGGAATAGTTGAAGTATTCACAAACACCTTCAACTTTTCTTCCCATTCCTTGATTTTCTTTTGAGCACACTCTGCTTCCTTTTCAAGTCGAATAATCTTTTCAAGATGAGAATTAATTGCAATTTGTTTTTCAAGATTGTTTTTACCAAACAAATCTCTCTCATCTTCTAAAATTTTTATTTGACTTTGAAAATCTTTCTCAATTTTTATTTTTTCATTTTCCAAATTGTGTATTTGATTTTTCAAAACATTTTCTGATTTTTCAAGATTTTTGTTTTCTAATGACAAACTCTCAACCTCCTTCAAGAGTTTGTCATTTTCAGATGTCAACTCTTCACAATTATTCAGCAAAACAAGAATCTGTTTATCATCAGCTTTTGTCTCAACCTTTAAAACTGAAATATTTTCAACCCGTTTCTTTTCCTCATGAACACTTTCATCCTTACTCTCTTCTTCTGATGAATGATCAAAGATAGGTGCGTCTTCTGCAACCTCTTTCTTTAACTCTGGTTCAGGATTCACAGATATAGATTTTTCAGATTCTCCTTTATCAATTTTGACCGATGGAACTTGTTCAATCTGCTTAGCTCTGATCTATTCTTTAGCAATAACTGCCTTTTGATTCTTTCTTTTTGCATTTTGTTTTTCTTTCAATTTTTCAATTTTATCGGCATAAAATAACTTTCCACTACATTGATCAGATGGAAGTTGTTGTTTAAGATTTTCAAGTTCCCGGATTTCCTCTTCATAATTGTCACTCTCTTCATCAGATGAGTGATAAAAAACCGGAACTTTTTCAACTACTTCTTTTGCTGAGACTGTTTCTCCTTTTTGCTTTATCGGAATATACTGCTGAGATTCATAATGCACATATGCCAACAATTCCTCAAACTCCATGTTTCGATGTCAAATGTTCACTTGAAATGTTAATTGTGATCAAAATCTGAATACACCGAGAAACTTTAAGACAACCAAACTGATTGGGCCTCGCAATAAGTGGACACTGATCTCAATCACATGGGCCGGTGAAAATATCACATGGGCTGACAACACCAATAACTATTCTCAAAATTGATTTGACCGCAATGTAAATTCAATCCCAAATCACATGCAACAACCTATATCTCTATTAAGACATGTTTTCTAATTGGGCCTCTAAATTTAGTGACCAACACTTGTTTCTGATTGGACCGAGACTACTCACATGGGTTGAAACAATGAATCATCACACTTTCACATGCCCTATATCGGTAATAAAACCCAATATCCGACAACCTTTAACTGTTCACATGTACCAACACATGCAATCTGACTTAATTCACATGATCTCTTATCCCAATTACTGACACCCTCGATTAATGATTTACACAAAATACGAAGTACTTTTCTCTTAAACAACAAACGATGTATTTTCAAGCGGTCCACACAACCCAAAGCACTATCACGTGAAAAACTGAACTACTTTCAAACTAAAGTCGTGTTTTAGACGGAAAGATCAGCTTAAAACTGTTAACCCAACATTTTCAAACGGTAAGGTCAGATTCAAACGGTCATGTCCAGTTTCAAACGGGATAGGCTCAGATTCAAACGGTCATGACCAGTTTCAAACGGTAGGATCAGGTTACGTTCAAACGGACACCAGTTCTCAGTTCATTTTTACCATTTTTACTTTGAATTTTAAGCTGAAACTTTCAAGGGTTTGTTAAAACACAATTACGCACACATTGTTAAAGTTTTAGCCGATTTTAACCGTGAAAAGTATCAATTTTGTGAAAGAAGGTGTAGAAAATCAGAATTTGCTAGCGAAAACGAGCTAAACGGTAAGAACTCTTCCTCCTGAGCTCTGATACCACATCTAGGATCGTGAGACGACCTAACGAGTCGATCAGAAGAGTGCTCAGACTGAATCAGAGCCGGAATTTATTGATTCGGTCTTCGTTTAGCTTGTATTCACTAATAAATGTCTTGTTTATTGATCTTGAACAGATTTACAGTACAGAGACACTTCGACAGGGCTTCGCCATCGGAAATCAGAATGTTACAAATGATGAAAGTTTGAAGGGTATATATAGGCTAGACCCTGACCGTTTGAAGATGGCATGACATGCTTCAAACGGTCACCCCTTCAAACGGTAACATCTACAAACGGTCATCATTCCTCAAACTAACACTCTCAAACGGTCACGTTCAAACTTAATGACTTTTGTTTTATCCTTTCTATAATGATGCAATGATGATGTAAGCATGATGATGTCACTTATGATGTCATCTCTATGATGTCATGCTTCAGATCCACAACGCAACGCAACGCAACCCAGACTCGATATAAGACGAAGTCGACAGATGTATGCACCAACATATCAAATAACTACAATGTATATAAATAAAATATCAAAATGTATATAAAATATATAAATAAAATACCAAAATGTATATAAAAATTACTTAAATGAATAGATGACAAAACTAGTGTATGCCAATAATTAATATATCACATATACACATATTAAAATAACAAAATAAATTATATCAAGTATACAATCGAGTAACTGGTAAACGTTATCCGATAATCAGATCGGGTAAACGAGTATATCATCAAATTCCAAACCCGTCTCATACTCCATTACCCCTACCTCAAATCCGTTTAGAATGTATCGGGTTTCGAGTTCACCCATCACATTTAGGTGCTGTTTGTTTTTTAAGGTAAAATGTCTGCAGTCTGCGGTCCACATCTGCAGACATCTGTAGAAGAAGAAATGAGTAAATTGCCATTTTAGTCCCTGAGTTTTGTCTCAAATTGCCATTTTAGTCCAAATAGTCTTTTTTCTCTTCTGGGTCCCTGAGTTTTGCATTTGTTTGCCATTTTGATCACATTGTCTAACTCAATCTAAAAACCTAGTTATAACCAAGGGTATTTTTATCATTAACAAAAAAAGGTTATATAAATGATTAAAAAATATGAAATATATATTAGAGTAAACTGCCATTTTGGTCCCTATGGTTTGGCCAGTTTTGCAACTTTAGTCCAAATCTCAAACTTATTACATCCAGGGCCCTGTGGTTTGCTTTTTGTTGCCATTTTAGTCCAAAATCCAAAAAACTCCATTTTTAACTGTTGAGAGCTGCCTATTTTGTCCTTTAGTGCAGGGGTATTTTGGTCATTTATGTTTTATTTAAAGCAATTCATTATAAAAAACCCCAAAATATAAAACCCCCTAGATCTTCATCATCTTCAACCTTAACCCCCTCAACCTCAACCCCTGATCATCATCATCTTCAACCTCATCATCTTCAACCACCACCACCCCCCTCTCGCCGCCAAGCACCACCACCTGCCACCACCCTCTCGCACCCCCTGCAACCACCGCCCAACTACCCACCCCCACCCTCATCATCTTCAACCTCATCATCTTCCTTCCCTAAACTGCTTCTTTCTCCTATCAAAATACCGAATCAAAACTAAGAACTATAAGAAAAAACTGAAACAAAACCTAATTTGAAATGAAAACATCAGAAACAATCAAACAACATCAGAATACCGAATCAATCAAACTGCTTCTCTCTCCTATCAAAATACCGATACAAAACTAAGAACTATAAGAAAAAACTGAAACAAAACCTAATTTGAAATGAAAACATCAGAAACAATCAAACAACATCAGAATACCGAATCAATCAAACTGCTTCTCTCTCCTATCAAAATACCGAATCAAAATATTTCTGATTTCGATTCAGATCTAAAACTCAAACTCAAAACTCAAAGCTGAAACTCAAAGCTCAAACCCCTGATTTCGATTCAGATCTGAAACTCAAAGCTCAAAACCCTAACTGACTCTCTCTCTTCTCTCTCTCCTCTTTCGATCAAAATATTTCGATTCAGATCTGAAACTCAAACTCAAAACTCAAAGCTGAAACTCAAAGCTCAAACCCCTGATTTCGATTCAGATATGAAACTGCCATGGTGATGAAGATGAGATGATGGTGATGAAGATGGAGGCGACGGTGGTGTTGGCGACGGTGGTGTTGGCGACGGTGGTGTTGGCGAAGATGGTGATGAAGATGAGATGATGGTGATGATACAGTGGTGGGGGTGATGGTGATGAAGATGAGATGATGGTGATGAAGATGGCGGGGACGGTGGTGTTGGCGGCGACGGTGGGGGTGGTTGTTGGGGTGGAGACGATGTTGATGATGAAGATGAGATGATGGTGATGAAGATGGAGTAGACTGATGATGGTGAGGAAGAAAGAGAGAACAGTGGAGAGAGAGAGAGAGATGTCTGTTGAAGATGATGATATGTTGAAGATGATGATAATCAGGCATTATATTTATTAAATTTGAGATATAATATTACAAAATACCCAAAATACCCCTGAGGATAAGGACAAAACAGGGGGGTCAAAAGTGGGAAATCTGGTCAAATTTGAGTTTTGGACTAAAAAGGCAACAAAATGCAAACCACAGGGCCCTGGATGTAATAAGTTTGAGATTTGGACTAAAGTGGCAAAACTGGCCAAACCACAGGGACCAAAATGGCAGTTTACTCTATATATTATTATATAAATGATTAAAATAAACACACACATTAATATTAATATATTTTTATACCAAGAATAAACATAAACATTATAAATCTATCACCTCATGTGTTCTGCTACCTCCGTCATAACACCCCTTTGAATCACAACCACCACACCCACTACCGTTCACCACCACTGCCGGCCACCCATCCCCACACCTCTCTGAAACACAACCACCACACCACTTCCACCACCGTTCACCGCCACAACCACCTGTCTCCGTCTCTCACCAACCATCGTTCACCACTACAACCACCGTGCCCCACCGCCACCTATCACATTTGAAACCTTTCAGATCTGAAATGGGAACTCTATCAATGGAGATCGCAGGCGGTATTGAACGACGGTGGTAGGGCCAGGGTTTCGGATTGAAGATGGTGACGGTGGTGAACAACGGGTGATGGCGACGGTGGTTTAGGATGGTGGTGGCGACGGTGTTGGTTCCGGTGGTTGAGGATGGTGAATGGTGATGGTGGTGGAAGTGATGTTGGTGGTTTGAGATGACGGTGAAATGTGGTGGTGAACGATGGCGATTGGGATTGAGGTTTATAATCCGATCAAGTTAGGGTTCCGGTGTAGACCCAAGAGTTCTGATCTGTCTTCCAAGTTCTAGATCTGGTGAACTAAGGTAAGTTCCAACCTTCTTAATCATTTTTCCAGATCTAGTTTCATTTTCTGGCTAAACCACTTTCTTCAATTGTTGATGTGCTGGAATAGTGACAGAACGATGGTGGTTATTGGTGATTTTGGAAGGTGACCAGTGGTGTTGACGCAAATGTGAAGGGGGTAAGTGGGGGTTATTAAATCTGATGGTAGACGGTTGGGTGGTGTTGGTCGTGGTGGAGTTAGAGGGCTCAGTTGTTCTCGCAGGTGGAGGTGGACTCGATGGTGGTGGTGCAGGTGTGTTTGATGAAGAAGGGGAGGGTGAACAACATTAATTTTTTTTTTCTTTTATTTTTTAATATAAAATAAGATTTGGACTAAAATGGCAAGTAGAAAAGTTTATAACGAAAATGCCAAAAATACCCCTGGTTAAAACTGAGTTTTTAGAAGGAGTTAGGCAATGTGATCAAAATGACAAACAAATGGAAAACTCAAGGACCCAGAGGAGAAAAAAAACTATTTGGACTAAAATGACAATTTGGGACAAACATCAGGGACTAAAATGGCAATTTACTCAGAAGAGATAGACCAAACCTCTGTAGTCTGAAAGAAGAAGTCTGCTTGTTTTTTAACGTATGTAGACTTCTAAAATAAACTGGTGGTGTACAGATGGTGGTGGTGGGTGGTGGTGGTAGACGGTGGTGGTGGGTGGTGGACGGTGGTAGTGGTGATGGAAAGTGGTGGGTGATGGACGGTGGTGGTGATAGACGGTGTGGGTGGTGGACGGTGGTGGTGGTGGTGATGGACGGCGGTGGAGGGTGGTGGTGTTTAATCCTCTGCAGACCTTAAAATATCTTAGAAGTGGCTGGGCTAAGTCTGCACCAAGAAGAGCCATTTAGGTTTGATTGTCTTCTATACCTTTCAATAACATCGTCTTCCCTCATCGCCATCATGTTTAATTATGCTCCACCAATTCAAGATAAAAACGGGTAGTGGATAAAGAGCTTACAGAAATTCATTTAAAAACACATTATCATTTGTAGCAATTTCAACCACATGCTATAATGAATGTTTGAAGATGAAAAACATGTTTATGTTATGTTACCAAAAACCTAAATTTCCAAATTGAAGTTTTTAATCATGGTATACACAAAATTAAGTTGAGTTTGAAACCTAAATAACTAATTGGTGTTGAGTCAATCAATTATATGTGGTCCGGAAAACATTAGGATCTGTACATTTATCATTTATCATCTATATGTTTGGAGGAAACTGCATGTTCAATGCAAAAAATTACCAAAGTAAAACTATTTTGTGTTCCTCTAATAACACTTGAGCACTCTATAAATCCTGTGATCACAAAATGAAACTTACAAAGTTTAATCATGCAAATCAATCCACTAATATACAACTAAATTAACCCTGCTCTTATAAATTACATCATAACTATCATCTCAAAATCACTCTAGCAATAACAAGATTTATCCAAGAATGGCCATCACCGAAATATCAACTTATAAGTTAAATCACCCTTATTAAAAGTATTCAATTCAAAACACAATTCAAAACACTAACAAGGATTACAACAAATATATATAATACCATTTTCAAGAAACCACAAGTTAATGTGATGTTAGACTACTCATTTTCTAATGGTTATGAAGTCTAGTAATCCTTCCATCATTTAACCATCTTTCTATATCTTTAACACCACACAAAAAAAAAAAAAAAACTATATATTAAAACACAAGAAGAAATGAAAACATAATAAAATATTAAAACATTTCAATGAAAGCTGACTTAATGTAAAGGCATTCATTAAACCAAACCCACCACATAAAATTTATTATTCAATACGAATCACTGAACTCCTCCTCCTTGTGGGTCTCGATAACAACATCACTAGTTGGATAAGCCACACAAGTGAGCACCCACCCAGCTTCAATCTGCTCATCATCAAGATAACTCTGGTCAGACTGGTCAACGGTGCCGGAGACAACTTTTCCGGCGCATGAGGAGCAAGAACCGGCCCTGCATGAGTATGGTAAATCAATACCAGTATCTTCACAATGGTCAACAATGTATTTATCATCAGCGCAGTCGAACTCAATCTTTCCTTCGGGTGTCATCAGGGTGACCTTGTAGGTGGCCATCATGGTCACTCCACCGCGGTTAGAGGACTTGAGGCCAAACATGACGGATGGTTTGATGGAGTTGGTGGTGGTGGTGGTGGGTTGGGGGCGGAGGAAGGAGGTGCTGGCCATGGTGCCGGTGAGGGTGGTGGTTGCGGCTGCCATGGTGGTGGTGGTGGTGGTTGGAGAGGAATGAGGAAGGAGAGGTGGTGAGATATGAAGTGAGGATGAGGGAAGGGGCTTCTAAAAAATAGTGTGTTCTATGGCTTAGATATATGCCACGTGGCAGAATGTTGTGGTGTGTGTTATCATGTTATCTTAGGCCGTGAGGTATGGTGGGGCTTGGGTTGGGACATTTGTTTACACGTGGAATGGGAGCCCCCCACCGCCTAGTGACGTGTCCGCAGGGTATGGCGGGCGTGGGTTGGGCTTGGGTTGGGCTTGGGTTGGGTGCACCACTTGGCAGATTATTAAAAAAAAAATTACAAAAAATGGTCAGCGAATAGAAGGCAGCCAGCTAGGATGTCACCCTCGCCCCACGCCCGGCTTGAAACCCAAGCCCCAAGGGCCACGCCCCAACCCACGCCCAAACCCCCGCCCCATACCCCACAACCTTACCATTCCTCTATTATCACAGCTAACAGTAAAACCCGTGTGTAAACATGAGTCTTTTTTAGAAAACAATAATGCATAAAACATTTTAATAGAAAGTAAAAAAATAATTACTGTAGACTTACAAAATTGATATGAACTAATGATCAACAGATATTACAACGGGTTAGTCAACAGAAGTTAAAAACAGGGTTAGTCAACAGGGGTTCCAGCGTTACAAACAACCTAACCACTGTTGTCTATCGACTGTTACATACCTCTATTGCTTTCCAACAGAGTTTTACTAACAACTGTCATCCATTATCCCCAACAGAGGTTGTCACGTGTACAGATGTTAACTATCAGATGTTAGTCAACCGATGTTAAAATTGTTAGTCAACCGATGTTAAAAGGGCTAGTCAACAGACGTTAAGAGGATAAGGCGTTAAAAGGGCAAACATATGTTAGCAGGTTGTTGAGCTAGCAAAAAATGTAATTTTACCACATTTTACCATAAGATTTTAATGAATGATCATGTATTTTGTTAAATTCATAACTTATTAGGTTTGTCCTTTACAAATTGCATAAACATTCATACATTAACAAATATTCGATAACAATTTACATGATTTACACTTATGTAACATCTAAAAACACATGTAGCCTTTAGAGAATTTCCATACAAAAATTTATTAAAAACACAAATCATTATACATTGTTCTTTACGAATTGCAGGAATATTCGTAAATTCATAAATACTCTTTTACAATAATATACACGATACACTAATACATTGTAGCGGATGATGATTGTGGTTAAGTAGGTATAGGTTGCATGTTGCTTTGTGTAGCGTATAGTGTTTGCTTACGTTGTTTAGTGAGTTTGCTTGTTTTTTAGTCTACTCTTGTATGGCATGTCATACTTGAGAACTGGGAGTCTTTCTGTCTCTCACTTGGTTTTTTGGTTGGTATAATATTCACCGGGGTAACCTTTTACCAAAAAAAAATATTTAATAAAAACAGCACACCTAATAAATTTAACGCATTAATACTAATATCATAAGTATCATAGTTTTATAAAGTATTATAATATTTCTTACATGTTTTTCGATCTAAAAAACATCATCCAAAATTTATAATAAATATGAGTAACTAGAAGATACAATTACATGTTCAAAAGTCATTAACCATGACATAACAACATGTCATCATAGGTTTCGTAGAACTTCTTTGTAAACTACATTAGCAGTGGTTGTAAAAACTCGTTTTGCTTTATCACAAATCAAAATTTTCAAATTCTTCCTACTTTTTACCATAGATACAACAATATAGAGTTGGCCATAACTTAATACTGGACGTGGAAGATACAAACCAACACGTTCCAAAGATTGTCATTGACTTTTATTTATTGTCATAGCAAAGCATAGTGAAAGTGGGAATTGTCTTTGAGAAATCTTCAATGGTATTCTTTTATCAGAAAGTGTCATCTTCAGTCTTGAAATCATAGTATGGTGACCTATATTAGTTCCTGTGATAATTTTTGCTTCAATCACAACTTTTCGAGTTTCGTGACTTGTACACGTGTACCGTTACACAATCCATTTACCTGATCAATGTTTTTAGGTAACATCACTGGAGCACCAAGTTTCAATACTAATTTATGGTTAGGTAAACCAGACAAATGAAGATTGTTTAACACATCAAGAGGAAACAATGTCGTGTTAATCTCTGATTCTTTCTCAGATTGACATAAACTATCTGAACTAAAATAAATCTTCTCTTCACCAAACAGATTCTCTAACAACTCTTTCTTTATTGAATCCACTACTTCATTTATTGGAGCAAGAATGACTATTTGTTGGAAATACGTTAAATCCCACAAATACTTATCCATGTCCGAATTTGTAAATGAAATCAGAAAAGAAATAGGCTTGAGTTGATCATGAATAAGTAAATCATATGAAACTTCAATAACTACCTCAACATCATTTTCTTCACCAAGAAATTATCACCAAGCTTTAAAACCTATTCTACAAAATTACTTTATTTCTTAAAAAAAAACTATATATTAAAAATAATAATATAATATATTAAAACATAACAAAATTTAATATTTCAATGAAAACTGACTTAATGTAAAGGCATTCATTTACAATGCATCTTCATAAAACCAAACCCACCACATAAAACTTATTATTCAATACAAATCTATAAAAAAAAAAAAAAAAAAGTTAACCAGTGAGCTCCTCCTCCTTGTGGGTCTCAATAACAACATCACTAGTTGGATAAGCCATACAAGTGAGCACCCACCCAGCTTCAATCTGGTCTTCATCAAGAAAACTCTGGTCAGACTGGTCAACGGTGCCGGAGATAACTTTTCCGGTGCATGAGGAGCAAGATCCGGCCCTGCATGAGTATGGTAAATCAACAGTCTCTTCACAATGGTCAAGAATGTAGGTATCATCAGGGCAGTCGAACTCAGTCTTTCCTTCGGGTGTGATCAGGGTGACCTTGTAGGTAGCCATCATGGTCACTCCACCGCGGTTAGAGGACTTTAGGGCGAACATGACGGATGGTTTGATGGAGGTGGTGGTGCGTTGGGGGCGGAGGAAGGAGGTGCAGGCCATGGTGCCGGTGAGGGTGGTGGTTGCGGCTGCCATTGTGGTGGTGGTGGTGGTTGGAGAGGAATAAGAAAGGAGAGGTGGCGAGATATGAAGTGAGGACGAGGGAAGGGGCCTGTGGAAATAGTGTGTTCTATGGATTAGATATCTGCCACGTGGCAGAATGTTGTGGTGTGTGTTATCATGTTATCTTACCATTCCTCTATTATCACAACTGGTAGTAAAACTCGTGTGTTAATACGGATGGTTTTAAGAGAACAATTCTTAAAGCATTTTAATAGAAAGTAAAAAAATAATTAGTGTAAACTTACAAAATTGATATGAACTAATGATCAACAGAGGTTACAACGGGTTAGTCAACAGAAGTTAAAAACAGGGTTAGTCAATAGGGGTTCCAGTATTACACACAACCTAACCACTGTTGTCTATCGACTGTTACATAACTCTGTTGCTTTCCAACAGAGGTTGCCACGTGGACATATGTTAACTATCAGATGTTAGTCAACCGATGTTAAAAGGGTTAGTCAACAGAGGTTAAAAGAGTTAGTCAACAAACGTTAAGAGAATAAGGAAACATACGTTAAAAGGGCAAACAGATGTTAGCAGGTTGTTAAGCTAGCAAAATGTAATTTTAGCACATTTTACCATAAGATTGTAATGAATGATCATGTGTGTTGTTAAATTCATAACTTATTAGGTTTGTCCTTTACGGATTGCATAAACATTCATACATTAATAAATATTCGACAACAATTACATGATTTACACTTATGCAACATCTAAAAACACAGGTAGCCTTTAGAGAATTTCCATACAAAAATTTATTAAAAACACAAATATCTATACATTGTTCTTTACGAATTGCAGGAGTATTCGTAAATTCATAACTACTCTTTTACAACAATACACATGATACACTAATATAAAATTTAATAAAAACACCACACCTAATAAGTTTAACGCGTTAATACTAATATCATAAGTATCATAGTTTTATAAAGCATTATAATACTTCTTACATGTTTTTCGATCTAAAAAAATCATCCAAAATTTATAATAAATATGAGTAAGTAGAAGATACAATTACATGTTCAAAAGTCATCAACTATGACATAACATGTTATTATAGGTTTTGTAGAACTTCTTTGTAAACTGCATTAGTAGTGGTTGTACAAGCTCGTTTTGCTTTATCACAAATCAAAATTTTCAACCCCTTCCTACTTTATACCCTAGATACAGCAACATAGAGTTGGCCATGACTAAATACTGGACGTGGAAGATACAAACCAACACGTTCCAAAGATTGTCCTTAACTTTTATTTATTGTCATAGCAAAGCATAGTGAAAGTGGAAATTGTTTTCGAGAAATCTTCACTGGTATTCTTTTATCAGAAAGTGTAATCTTCAGTCTTGAAATCAAAGTATGGTGACCTATATTAGTTCATGTGATAATTTTTTGCTTCAATCACAACTTTTCCGAGTTTCTTGACTTGTAAACGTGTACCGTTACCCAATCCATTTGCCTGATCAATGTTTCTGAGTAACATCACTGAAGCACCAAGTTTCAATACTAATTTATGGTTAGGTAAACCAGACAAACGAAGATTGTTTAACACATCAGGAGGAAACAATGCCATGTTAATCTCTGATTCTTCCTCAGATTGACATAAACTTTCTGAACTAAAATAAATCTTCTCTTCACCAGACAGATTCTCTAACAACTCTTTATTTATTGAATCCACTACTTCATTTGTTGGAACAAGAATGGCTCTTTGTTGGAAATACGTTAAATCCCACAAACACTTATTCATGTCCGGATATGTAAATGAAATCAGAAAATAAATAGGATTGAGTTGATCATATGTCCGGATATGTAAATGAAATAAGAAAAGAAATATGATTGAGTTGATCATGAATAAGTAAATCATCTGGAATTTCGATATCTATCTCACCATCATTTTCTTCACCAAGGAGACCATCACCAAATTTTAAAATCCATTCTGCAAATTACTTTATTTCTTAAAAAAAAACTATATATTAAAACACAAAAAAGAAATGAAAACATAATAATATAATAAAACATAACTGATAAAAACTAAGGAGAAATAGAGATAAACTAAATTCTTTTTCATCATTCTATTCAACATTACAATATAAGTAAACATAACTATAAACTCTAAAGCCCATAAGTAATGGGTTGGGCCTAAAATGTCTGGTTTATAACACTCCCCCTCAGACATTTAGAATTATACACAGTTTAACAACATACTTCAGGATGATATTAAATAGGTACTTCAGGACTTGGATAAATAAACTGATACTATTGGATCAGTTATACTGCCTCATTAAAAACCTTACTAAGAAAACCCATTGAGACAAAACTTAGTTAAGGGAAAAGGAGTACAGTGTGTATAATTCTTCCCCTGAATTCAACAAACATCTTTCAATTTGCGGAGACCGATCTTGTGTGATAGTTGCTCGAAACTGCTTCTTGGTAAAGATTTTGTGAACAAGTCAGCTAAATTTTCACTTGACTTGATCTGGCGAACATCAATTTCCCATTCTTTCTGCAAGTCATATGTTGAGAAGAACTTTGGTGAGATGTGCTTTGTTTGATCCCCTTTGATGTAACCTTCTCTGATCTGAGCTATGTAAGCAGCATTGTCTTCATAAATAATCATCGGCTCCTTCTTGATTTGTTCTAATCCGCATGCTTCTTGTATGTGATTAATCATTGATCTCAACCACACACATTCTCGACCAGCATCATATAGTGCTATTAATTCGGCATGATTTGATGATGTTGCTGTAAGTGTTTGCTTATTTGACTTCCAAGAAATTGTTGTGCCACCATATGTGAATACATAACCTGTCTGAGATTTTGCTTTGTGAGGATCTTATAGATACTCGGCATTAGCATACCCAACAAGGTGGGACTTTTGATCTTTCTGATAAAAAAGACCTAAGTCTTGTGTCCCGCAAATATACCGGAATATATGTTTTACACCATTCCAGTGTCTACGTGTTGGATTCGAACTGTATCTCGCTAGTACATATACTGCAAATGCAATGTCAGGTCTTGTGTTATTTGCGAGATACATAAGGGCACCGATCGCGCTTAAGTACGGTGCTTCTGGACCAAGTACATCTTCGCCTTCTTCTTGAGGGCGATAAGGATTCTTGTGTGGATCTAGCGGTCGGACAACCATAGGTACTCTAACCTGATGTGCTTTATCCATATTGAAACGTACTAACATCTTCTGGATGTAGTTTGATTGATGGAAAAATGTGCCATTGCACAGATACTCAAATTGTAGTCCGATGCATAATTTCGTCATACCAAGATCTTTCATTTCTAATTCCTTCTTTAACAACTGAGCAGCTTTCTCTATCTCTTCAGGAGATCCGATGATGTTGATATCGTCAACATAGACTGCTATTATAGTGAAATTTGAGAGTGATCATTTTATAAAGAAACATGGACTGATTACATCAGACTTGTATCCTTCCTTTTCGAGATATTCACTAAGTCAATTGTACCACATACGACCAGATTGTTTGAGACCATATAAAGATCTCTGGAGCTTTATAGAACACATATCTCGATGTGTTGATTTTAATGTTTCAGGCAATTTTAATCCTTTAGGGATTTTCATGTAGATGTCATTTTCAAGTGTCCCATATAAGTATGCGGTGACGACGTCGATTAGTTTCATATGAAGTCCTTCAGAGATTGTGAGGCCGATTAGGAACCCAAGGGTTATCGCATCCACTACAGGGGAATACGTTTCCTCATAATCAACTCCTGGGATTTGGGAAAACCCTTGTGCTACAAGTCGAGCCTTATATCATACAATCTCATTCTTTTCATTTCTCTTTATTACAAACACCCATTTATAACCTACTGGTTTGACGTCTATGGGCGTTCGGACTACAGGTCCGAAAACATGTCGCTTTTCGAGCGAATTCAATTCGGCGTTTATGGCTTCTTTCCATCTTGTCCAATCATTTATGTGCATGCACTCTTCTAAAGTTTTTGGTACGTAATCATTTTCATTGATTACATCTGTTGCTATAGCATATGTGTCACACCCCGACCACGTAAAACAACAAACCGTGGCGGAAACGTCGGGGAGTGTTGTAACAGAATTATTGTTTCACAACCATAGATACAAAAAGTTTCGTTTTATTGATTCATTAAGTAATGTACATTGTCTTAAAACCAAATCAACAAGTTACATATCGTCTATCATTGTTTTTATGTCACTAAGGCCACGTCCAGATCCTAAGTGAACATGCTTCCTAGCAATCAACATCACGTAACACCACTGAAACATATGTAAAAACAAAGTCAGCAAAGAAATGCTGGCGAGCACATAGGTTTTGTGAGAGTGTCGGATTCATGGCTCGTTTATATGTTGCAGTACCTCATTAGACTACAATAGTCAAAAGTACAAACTTCGTTTTGAAAAGTGTATTGCAACATAATTAACCAACTCAAATCAAGTTAGTTATAGTTTATAAAATCTCGTAGCCATGATTCTTAACCCAAAAACATTTGTTTTAGTAAACCAACTCGTAAAATATCTCGTAAAAATTCGTTAATAAAACTCGTATGGTTTATATCATTTCGAAAACCTCATTGTGTGACATCGTTTCGAAATCGTTTCCCAAGTGAACTAAATAATGACACGGTATGTAATATGATAAAAGCACTTATCTATAAGATGTACCAGCGGCATATCTACCATGCTTTTATCATGTTACACCTGTCCCATTACCTAATCACAACCCAAACCAATCGTTTTTTCAAATCGTTTATCTCGTTTAAGTCGTTCCAAATCGTTTAACTCGTCCCAAAATCGTTTTCGTTTTAATTGTGAAACTACTTTTGGTCATCTCTCTAATAACATTCAAACCTTCGTGACTCGACTATCTCGCTTCTCGTATTAACAAACCACCAAAGGGTAAGTTAACAATCATCAGATTTGGTCGTTACCTACATAACCCCCACACATAACCATGGGTGTAATCTGATAACGAGATTTGTCAGATCCTATGGTACCATAACCTAATACTGGTCGGCTTGATAAATGCTAATGAATGTCATTCGTTATGTAACTACGTCCAACAAGTTTGTTCACATTATCGAAATCTTTATTAGTTTAATATAAACCATCTTAATCATTTTTGAAACCATCGTTTAAATATCGAAAACGTTTAAATACATATGAATCACCCCAAAACAATTGAAAATAGTAAAATAGGGGAACTATGTACTCACTTGGGATTGCTTATTAGTCTTGAGAATAAGACCAAATTAAGCTCCAAGTATCACGGGATCAACAAGGCACCTAGTATAGGTAACTATGTTAATAATCGGATCCTAAATCGGGAGATAGGATAGAATGATGTTCTATAAATCAAATTAGTATTTGAACTCATATGGTATGATTTAATAGAGCTAACATTCTGATTTGAAAGTCTACCTAAGTGCTCTCGACCCGTTCCGACCCGTTATAGTAGTATACGCTACTATAACGCGTCGGTTGCGCAAAACTTTGGTCGGATGGTTATCTAGATGCTATGTCAAGTCTTACATGCCCAAATACACTTAAATATGTTACCATATCAGTTTAGATGTCAAAAATATGTTCACATAGGCAAAATACGGATTTATGCTTCAAAAGGGCGTTTTGGTCATTTCCTATGGGCATATAAGCTACTTAACAAATAACTAACCAATCCTAGGTGATCATAAGGTATAACCTCAGGGGTTATTCCCTATGCAACTATGATCACTAATCATGCTTGGTCGGATCCTAATGATCGACCAAACGGGTCGGGTTCGAAAGTCTAAGCGGTTGTTTAGACCGCTTAACTTACGACCCTAAACAAGCACTAAACTAATAGTGACGAGTTAAGCATGTCAAAACATGTTTAACCTACTTAGAAAACTGATTTGGTATCAAAACAAAGTGTTTTGATACCTAAAAGTAGTTCCGTTGCAAAATGCGTGCTAAAACGCATTTTGACCGAAACTTTGACTCGTCACTACACCTAGTTAACGTGGTAATCAGTAGGTATAACCGCTAAGGATTATAACCATCGTGATTACAATCACGTTACAAAGTTCAAACGAACTTTGTGTTGACCATTGACTGGTCAAAGGTGAAAGTCAAAGACTGTTTGACTTTCTCGCTAGGAAAGCGATAAAAGAACTAAGGAAGCTTACAAAGGGTACTTGCTAGGGAGAACTTGATCTATCACACTCAGGTATGAAGCAAAGGCTCCAACTTAGAGTGTAATTCAGATCAAGGGTGAATGAAATGGGTTGAAAGCTTGGCTATTTATAGTTGTAGTGAGTTCATAGGATCAATCCATGTGTTCGTGTGGCCAACAAGCATTAGATCACAGCCATATAAGTGTTAGAGGCTAGCTAATTTGCTTGGGGAAGTGCTAACTTGGCTACCACAGAAAGAAATTGCATGAATGGCCCCTGAATTATCAATCTGATGCTGAAAATAAAGTTTCTGCCCAGATGTGATGGTGGCATGGCGCGACCACAAGGCCATATGGCCGTCGCGCGACGCCAGGGTGTAGGCTGGAAGTTTCAAAGTTTGGCAGAAATGGTCCCTACACGTGTTTAAACTTGTTTTCGACGTTTTTAACCTCCGTTAAGCCATTTTCAAGGCTCTACAAGGTCTTTAAAGTGTAGGGGACCTGAACTATGCTCGGAAATATCACGGATGTCGGTTCGTTTGGTCGTACGGTCACGTTGTTCGGTTATTTACGACGAAACTCGAACGGAAGCGAAAACGAACCAAATTAAGCGACGAGTGGTATTTTTGCATGCCGATCACTAAAATAAAAATATTTTAGTGTGTACAAAAATTTTGGATGTCCAGATGTGGTCAGAACGTAAGATATGCGCGAAAATGCAAACTTACGCCGTTTTTGACACTTTTAGTCCCTGTAAGATCAAATAAGCATATTTTCGCACACCGAACCACTCAAAGCTTATTTCTAAGATATGTTTAGGTTATTTATGGTATGTTTATATTATGATCAAGTTCCGGACTGTACGTTGCCTTACGAAATGGCAGACTTTTGCAGTTTGACGCAAATAGTCCCTGTGAGCGAATAAACTTGTTTTCAACACACCAAACCATCCAAAACTTATTTCTAAGTTATGTAAAGGTTATTTAAGGTATGCTAAGCCTATGTCACTATTATGGAGTGTTTGTCGCGTTAAACCGACTGCGTTTACGCACCAGTTTGCGTATAACTTTCCAGAAAGCGATTTAAAGCTTGAAATCGAAATCTAATCAAATCGTAAAATCATCAAACACAATTACACATATAGTAACACCAAAACACATTGTTTTATTGATAGTTAACATTTTTTTACATTGTACATCGATTACAGAGCACAATTGTCACAGTCTCCCCTACTTTAGGAAATTTCGTCCCGAAATTTTAACTAGAGGAAACTTGTGAGAACAATTGCGGATATTTCGCCTTCATTTGGTCCTCACGTTCCCAAGTAAACTCTGGGCCATGTTTGGATTCCCAGAGAACCTTGACCAATCGAATCCGTTTGTTCTTCAACTGTTTGAATGTACGGTCCACTATCTCCACAGGTTTCTCGACAAAGTGCATCGTTTCATCAACTTGGATTTCGTTGAGTGGAATGTGAAGATTAGCGTCAGCTAAACACTTTCTCAAATTGGACACGTGAAAATTCGGATGAATATTTCCAAGCTCTGGAGGTAGCTCTAGTCGATAGGCAACCTTTCCAACTCTTTCAACAATCTTAAATGGTCCAACATATCGTGGTGCAAGTTTTCCTTTCTTTCCAAATCTCACCACTCCCTTCCAAGGTGATACCTTGAGTAGGACATGGTCTCCGAATTGAAATTCCAAAGGCTTGCGTTGCATATAAGCGTAACTCTTTTGACGGCTTCTAGCTGTCACAAGGTTATCGCGAATCTTCTTGATTTTGTCTGTCGTTTCAAAAATGAGCTCAGGTCCAGTAAGCTGAGCTTCCCCGATCTCATTCCAACAGACAGGTGAACGAAATTTTCGACCGTAAAGAGCTTCGAATGGTGCCATATTGATGCTAGCATGATAACTATTGTTGTAAGAGAACTCGATCAATGGCAGATGTGAATCCCAATTACCACCAAAGTCTATCACGCATGCTCTAAGCATATCCTCCAAAGTTTGAATCGTCCTCTCAGATTGTCCATCTGTTTGGGGATGATAAGCAGTGCTTAGATTTAGTTGGGTTCCCATAGCAGATTGCATGGTCTTCCAAAAATGAGATGAAAATCGAGCATCACGATCGGAAATGATGTCCAAAGGAACACCAAGTCGAGATACAATCTCATCAACATAAATCTTTGCAAGTTTATCAGCAGATAGATCCTCGTGAATCGGAATAAAATGAGCTGACTTCGTTAATCGTTCGATAACAACCCAAATAGCATCGTGACCTTTAGATGTACGCGGTAATTTAGTGATGAGATCCATCGCAATGTTCTCCCACTTCCAAACCGGTATCTCTGGTTGTACAAGGAAACCAGACGGTCGTTGATGTTCAGCCTTGACTTTGAGATAAGTTAGGCATTTCGATACATACAAGGCAACACTCTTCTTCATACCAGGCCACCAGTACTGAGTACGAAGATCCTTGTACATTTTATCAGCACTAGGATGGATAGAATATCGAGACTTGTGAGATTCGTCCATTACCAAGGTGCGAAGGTTGTCTTGTTTCGGAATCCACAGATGATCCTTGAAATAGAGTAAACCATCGTCCTTCGCTTCGAGTTTAAGTTCGAGTTGAAGTGGTAGCTCATATTTCAATATGCCTTTGGTCACACAAGATCGTTGAGCTTGAAGGACACAAGATTGAAGATCAGATAGAGTTCGAACACAATGAAGCTTGACTCGCTCCTTTCGACTAAGCGCATCGGCTACGACATTCGCCTTACCAGGATGGTAGCGAATCTCGCAATCGTAGTCGTTCAAGAGTTCAACCCATCATCGTTGCCTCATGTTCAGCTCCTTCTGATTAAGAATATGCTGGAGACTTTTGTGGTCTGTGAAAACCACACACTTCGTGCCATAAAGATAGTGTCTCCAGATTTTGAGAGCGAAAACCACAGCTCCTAATTCAAGATCATGAGTCGTGTAGTTCTTCTCGTGAACTTTCAACTGTCTAGACGCGTATGCTATAACTTTACCTCGTTGCATAAGAACACAACCAAGGCCTAAGTTGGATGCATCACAGTAGACAACGAAATCATCGTTTCCCTCGGGCAAAGATAGAACAGGAGCATCACATAGCTTCCGTTTCATCGTTTGGAACGCTTCTTCTTGTTTGGGTCCCCACTCAAAAGACTTATTCGTCTGAGTCAAAGAAGTGAGTGGAACCGCAATCTTCGAAAAGTTCGAAATGAAACGATGATAATAGCCAGCGAGACCAAGAAAAGAACAAACTTCTGTTGGTGTCGTTGGTGTGTTCCAATCCTTAATAGCAGCTATTTTGGATGGATCCACATGAATACCTTGCTCGTTGACAATATGTCCCAAAAACTGAACTTCTTTAAGCCAAAATTCACACTTGGAGAATTTAGCAAAAAGTTGTTCCTTCTTCAGGAGTTCCAATGTCAAACGAAGGTGTTGCTCGTGATCGGCTCGAGACTTTGAATAAACGAGAATATCGTCTATGAACACAATGATGAACTTGTCTAAATAAGGTTTACAGACCCTATTCATTAAGTCCATGAAAATAGCTAGGGCATTTGTCAAACCAAAAGGCATGACAGTAAACTCGTAGTGCCCATATCTCGTACAGAATGCAGTTTTGGGAATATCTTCTTCGAGTATACGAAGCTGATGATACCCAGAACGCAGATCGATCTTAGAAAAAAAGGTAGCACCCTGAAGCTGATAAAAAAGATCATCAATTCGGGGAAGGGGATATCGATTCTTGATGGTAAGCTTATTAAGCTCATAATAATCGATACACATTCGAAAAGATCCATCTTTCTTTTTCACAAAGAGGACAGGAGCACCCCAAGGTGAATAACTTGGTCGGATGAATCCTTTATCAGATAACTCTTGAAGCTGTTTCGATAACTCTTGCATCTCAGATGGTGCAAGACGATAAGGTGCTTCCGCAAACGGGTTGGTATTGGGTACAAGGTCAATATGAAACTCGACTTGACAAACTGAAGGCAAACCAGGCAGTTCATCAGGAAACACCTCTGGATAATCCCGAACAATCGTAATATCCGGAATACTCTTGTTCTTGCCTTTCTCCTCGGTGACATGTGCCAGAAAAGCAACATATCCTTTTCGTAAATAACTTCGGGCTTTTGTACACGACATGAGTTTCAAACCAATAGATGGTTTCTCGCCACGAACTTCTAGGACATCGCCAGACGAAAGAGGAATACGAATGATCTTATTGAAACAAACCACCTCAGCATGATGTTTGGTTAACCAATCCATCCCCACGATAATGTCGAAACTCCCAAGTTGCATCGGCGTGAGGTCAATAGGAAAAAGATGGTTATCGAGGTTCAATTGACACCCACGAAGAACAGAATCGAGTACGAGTGGTTTACCAGTAGCAACCTCGACAGATTAGGGTTTCCTCAGTTTAGTTCTAGGTATCGCAAGTAAAGGCTCAAAGGATAACGAAACAAAACTCCTATCGGCACCAGAATCAAAAAGAACAGATGCAAGTTGATTGTTAACAAGGAACGTACCGTTAACAACCTCGTTGCCTGCCCTCGCCTCATTCGCGTTCAGATTGAATGCTCGTCCACGAGCGGGATTCACATTCACGAGTGCATTCGGATTCGCATTTGCATTTACCAACCTCGGGCAGTTGTTGCGGAAATGACCCATTTCTCCGCAATTGAAACACGAACCAGGTGGGAATGTCGCAGCATTCCCTTGAGCTTGTGCTGGAACCTGAGCAGCTTGATTTTGGCCAAAACGACAAATGTTGGCCAGATGCCCAAGTCTACCACACGTAGTGCACTGCTTGCAAGCCTGTTGGGCAACATGATGACCGTTGCATCGAGCACAGTGAGGTGCGGTACCAGCATATTGCTTCTTCGCGGGAGGTAGGGCTGGTGGGTTCTGAGGGTTCTGGTTGGTGACAACAAAGTTCTGGGAAGCCTTGCGCTTCCTTGACTTTTTAGAAGACTCACCCTGCTTCTTACCCTTACCCTTGTCTTGTGCAGAATCGACTGATTTCTTCTTATCACCCTTACGGGTTAGTTTCCCTTTTCTGACCTGAGACTCGGTCAGTGTAGCAGCCAATTCAATTGCTTAACGGACGGTAGTAGGATTACTGCCGGTCACAATGTCTTGCACAGAATCGGGTAATCCATCTATATACCTCTCAATTGCCTTCTCCAACGGGGTAACCATCGTAGGACACAACAAGCTGAGCTCCTCATATCGATCCGTATAAGCACGGTGTTCTCCCCCGTCTTGTTTCAAATCATCGAATTCTCGTTCTAAAGCTTGAATTTCTTGACGGGGATTGATGTGCTGAATATGGTCTATAAAAACTACTAACCTAATCTAGACACCCTAGTTTTAAATTTATAAACTAAGACTCTCTAAATGCTAGACCACTGACAGGCAAGTGTACCTATCGTACGTAGTAAAGCCTAATGAAGTCCGAGTATCGAACCCACGAGACACTAGCGACGCTAAACTAGACTCTGATTCAACTAATACTTAATTGGTTTTAATTGTTTTGGGGGTTTTAATTAACTAATACCTAAAAACGAGCAATTAAACAGAAGAATGAAGCAAGCTGACAAGATGGTGAAGTAACAGGAAGCAAACAATGACGAAAGTGAACTACCCTGGCTTCAAATCCCTATGACCGGCCTATAACCTCTAGATAATGACCAACGGCTAAAGCTCCGAATCTACCCAAAAAACCTCCCGCTTGGGATAATCAACCAAAATAGAAGATGGAACAGAGCGATGAAGTGCTAAACTGAAAACGGCTCGACCTATCGATACCGAATCCCACAACTGTCAGATAAAAGGCAACTCGGGTGCCAAAATCCTCCAATCGCGAAGCTAAATTTGCTAAAATAACGGAGAACCTAGGGAACTCTAAACGCGAATAAGTAGCCGGATCCGAGCTATCGGTCACCCAAACCACCAAACAACGCCTAGCTAATAACCTAGCAATCCTGACTCGTCCCTAGAGTCGCCAGGAAAGGATGCACACTATACTCGGTTGATTTTAATTAGTTTAGTTAAACCCGAATTATCTCTAATCTCAGGCTCTAGACCGGAAACCTAATAGATTAATGAACCTAGAATGACCTAAATAGTTCCAGACCAGACTAACAAGATCACCAAAGCAAATAATTAATCACAACCAAGACAAGCACACAATTTCATAAACCGAAACCTAGCAGAAATACGTAAATCATCACAATTTAACCAATAAACAAAATCAATAGTTAAAACACCGAATCAAAGTTCATCTAACCTAGGTAGCGATAAGTTTAGCCTAGCATAATCAAGTTCAATACATAAACAATCTCAAAACCAAGTCTAAACATAATATCAAGTCAAAGAATACGAAAAACGAAAGAACCGTATTGTGGGTTTCTCCTAGATGCGATCCTGCGCCTTCGATTCTTCAATCCCGCTTCGAATGCGCTCCACAAATCACCAAATCACTGCCCCTTTTCGTCCCTTTGCTTATGTGCGGCTCCTCTCCTAGTCTGCCGTCAATGTGTACTGCGTATGTCTTCAGCCGTATGTCTTCTGTTCGTTTCTCTTTTTTTTTTTTCAACAGGGTTCCATATTATAACATATATAAATGCACAACAGATCCAACATCAATTGTTTCACTTGATATCTGCTGGCCTTTGTCTTTGGCGGCCCAATAACCCACATCTGCCAAGTCCACTATCATCAAAAAATATGGCAGCCACTTCATATCTAATTTGTCCACTCAAACTTGCACATGTTCCTAATTAATTCCTTTCATGCAGCTTCTTCGTTTGGCCTGTACAACACAAAAAATCTAATTAGTCTAGCTTAATTTCAATTATTAAATATCCACTTTGATGCTCCACTTTTTCCAACTTAATTGACTTCTATTTCGAAATCAACCAACCCGTATTCTTTTTAACAACTTTTTTTCTTTTTCATGTTCTCCATAAAACTCTAGTTGTTTTATTTGACAAAATATAATAGTATTAGTAGTTACCAAACTAGAGTTAAAAGATATTTTATCATTCACTCGTGAGTCTCGATTGTTCAAACGCAAATGCATCATTTTAGCTCCTTATCTCTTAAAATCACTAAACATTAAATATGAGCCAGATACGAGTAGAATCTAATAAAAAATAACCTTCAAACCACTAAAAAGTGTTGGAAATATTGACATAAAATATGTATAATTTAGAGCATATCAGGGACAGAACTCTCTCATCATGAGAGCTCGAAGCTCTTCCCAAGTTTGTGCCATCGCTACATCGGCACCCCTATCACGCATCACTCCGTTCCACCATGCAAGAGCACGCTTCTCGAACACACTAGATGCAAACTCAACCTTACGCTCATTCGGACATTGCACATGTCTGAATGTGCTTTCCAGACTTTCGAACCATTGCAGGAGCGCGGTTGCTCCTTGAGACCCAGAAAATTTCAATGGTTTAGCCGAATTGAAATTCTTGAAACTACATTGTGCATTATTGTTGTTATTGTTGTTGTATAACTCATGGATCTGGGTTACTACGCCAGGAAGTACTGCAGCCATTTGCTGAGCAACAAGGGCTGCGACTTCTTCAGCAGTAAAAGGTTGAGCATCACGTCGAGGAGGCATTGTCTAACAAGGAAACAGGAGAATCGAGTGAGATCGACAATTGGGAAAACAAAAGAGGTATTGAAAACATCGACAAAACACAAGGAAAGACGATCATTCGTTCGTTACCTCGAACAAACAAACGACACGCAGTGACAAATCAAAGTAAATGGGTCAATATAATGTATCACTGAAGACATGCTCGCCTATAAGTGAACACTCACCCCAAGAGTTCCCAGGTAAGAGTGACTGGTCCGATACTGCGGATTTGTACGAACACTCTAGCCTTAGACAAAAAACTCAGGGTACAGGCATTCACTCTTCCAGTTTGCACGTGTTCACATTACATAGACCCAAACTTTGACGAGATTTTGAAAATTAAGAGGGATCAAAACCTTGTAATCAATCATCCAAGGATAGATGATTAATTGTCAAAGCGGATTTGTTATTGTGTTCTTGTTGTGGTTATCACCTAAGAATAGGTGACGGTATTGTTTTAAAATCTAAATGCAAGAACACTTGCGTTGGGGTCCTAGAAAGTTATAGTCTAGGTCAAAGCATTACTAATAACCTAATTCCCTATAACCATTGGCTCTGATACCAACTCTTCTGTCACACCCCGACCACGTAAAACAACAAACCGTGGCGGAAACGTCGGGGAGTGTTGTAACAGAATTATTGTTTCACAACCATGGATACAAAAAGTTTCGTTTTATTGATTCATTAAGTAATGTACATTGTCTTAAAACCAAATCAACAAGTTACATATCGTCTATCATTGTTTTTATGTCACTAAGGCCACGTCCAGATCCTAAGTGAACATGCTTCCTAGCAATCAACATCACGCAACACCACCTGAAACATATGTAAAAACAAAGTCAGCAAAGAAATGCTGGCGAGCACATAGGTTTTGTGAGAGTTTCGGATTCATGGCTCGTTTATATGTTGCAGTGCCTCATTAGACTACAATAGTCAAAAGTACAAACTTCGTTTTGAAAAGTGTATTGCAACATAATTAACCAACTCAAATCAAGTTAGTTATAGTTTATAAATCTCGTAGCCATGATTCTTAACCCAAAAATATTTGTTTTAGTAAACCAACTCGTAAAATATCTCGTAAAAATTCGTTAATAAAACTCGTATGGTTTATATCATTTCGAAAACCTCGTTGTGTGACATCGTTTCGAAATCGTTTCCCAAGTGAACTAAATAATGACACGGTATGTAATATGATAAAAGCACTTATATATAAGATGTACCAGCGGCGTATCTACCATGCTTTTATCATGTTACACCCGTCCCATTACCTAATCACAACCCAAACCAATCGTTCGTTCAAATAGTTTATCTCGTTTAAGTCGTTCCAAATCGTTTAACTCGTCCCAAAATCGTTTTCGTTTTAATTGTGAAACTACTTTTGGTCGTCTCGCTAATAACATTCAAACCTTCGTGACTCGACTATCTCGCTTCTCGTATTAACAAACCACCAAAGGGTAAGTTAACAATCATCAGATTCGGTCGTTACCTACATAACCCCCACACATAACCATGGGTGTAGTCTGATAACGAGATTTATCAGATCCTATGGTACCATAACCTAATACTGGTCGGCTTGATCAATGCTAATGAATGCCATTCGTTATGTAACTACGTCCAACAAGTTTGTTCACATTATCGAAATCGTTATTAGTTTAAGAGTAAACTGCCATTTTGGTCCCTGTGGTTTAGGCACTTTTGCCATTTTAGTCCAAATCTCAAACTTTTTAAATCTGGCTCCCTGTGGTTTCACTTTTATTGCCATTTTAGTCCAAAATTAAGAGTAAACTGTCATTTTGGTCCCTGTGGTTTCACTTTTATTGCCATTTTAGTCCAAATCTCAAACTTTTTGGAACAGTTAAAAAAAGGGGGATTTTGAATTTTGGACTAAAATGACAATAAAGATGAAACCACAGGGACCCAGATTTAAAAAGTTTGAGATTTGGACTAAAATGGCAAAAATGCCCAAACCACAGGGACCAAAATGGCAGTTTACTCTTAGTTTAATATAAACCATCTTAATCGTTTTTGAAACCATCGTTTAAATATCGAAATCGTTTAAATACATATGAATCACCCCAAAACAATTGAAAACAGTAAAATAGGGGAACTATGTACTCACTTGGGATTGCTTATTAGTCTTGAGAATAAGATCAAATTAAGCTCCAAGTATCACGGAATCAACAAGGCACCTAGTATAGGTAACTATGTTAATAATCGGATCCTAAATCGGGAGATAGGATAGAATGATGTTCTATAAATCAAATGAGTATTTGAACTCATATGGTATGATTTAATAGAGCTAACATTCTGATTTAAAAGTCTACCTAAGTGCTCTTGACCCGTTCCGACCCGTTATGGTAGTATAAGCTACTATAATGCGTCGGTTGCACAAAACTTTGGTCGGATGGTTATCTAGATGCTAAAAGATAACTTATTGTGAAGCTAAAAGAAGCCAACTATGGAGCACTTAAGGCTTAAAGAAGTGGATATAAAAGTTACCTAAATAAAAGTTTATTCAGCAATTAGGGTTTATCCCTACAAATGTATTATGAATGAAACATGGGTGTTTATCCCATTTATTTATTATAAAAGTTTGGTGCTTTGAAACTCTGAAATCATTTCCTAACTACGATCCTGATGTCTCATTTCCGCTGCCAAATTAATAAACACCGATACCACCCGCTGTGTCTTGCGGCTCCCGCTCCCGGGGTAGGGGTCGGGGCTGCGACAGAAGGTGGTATCAGAGCCATGCCACTGGTTTAAGCCATTTAGGTGTTCTTTTAATACCTAATTTTTTAAACCAAATGTGTTAGGAAATAACTTATGTGATTCCGTGTAAATATGTATATTATTATTTTGTGTTATTTGACAATTTTTGGCCTTAAGATTTGGAGACATTATCTTTACGGAAGTAAATTTACTGTCTACACAGACCACAAAAGTTTAAGATATATATTTGGGCAAAAAGAGTTAAACATGAGGCAAAGGAGATGGATGGAAATCCTAAGTGATTACGACTGTGATATTCAGTATCACGAAGGAAAGGCAAATGTAGTTGCAGATGCCTTAAGTCGTAAGTATTATGAGAAACAACGACAGGTTCGTGCTCTCAGACTAAATCTACAAATAGATTTAATGGAACAATTGAAGAATGTTCAAACTACAGCAATCAATGATGATGCTGAAAGAATGAAAGGACGAATCAATGAATTAGAACAAGGAGCAGATGGAATTTGGAGATTCCACAAAAGTAGAATTTGGGTACCTAAGCAGGGAGACTTAAGACCTAAGATTTTAGAAGAAGCTCATAAATCTAGGTATACTATGCACCTAGGAAACAATAAGATGTATCAAGATTTAAGAAAGAACTTTTGGTGGATAGGAATGAAAAAGGATATAGCACAATATGTTTCTAAATGTCTCACTTGTTCACAAGTTAAGGCAGAACATCAGAAACCTTCAGGGTTACTACAACAATTAGAAATGCCAGTATGGAAATGGGAACTTATAACAATGGATTTTGTTACTAAATTACTCAAAACCAGAAAAGGTAATGATGCAATTTGGGTAATTGTGGATCGATTAACCAAATCAGCTCACTTTTTACCAATGAAAGAAACCTTTAGCATGGAAAGACTGGCTAAATTGTATGTAGATGAAGTTGTATCCTTACATGGAATTCCACTCTCCATTGTTTCGGATAGGGATAGTCGTTTTACTTCTCATTTCTGGAAAAGTTTCCAACAAGCTATGGGAACTCGACTAAATCTGAGTACTGCATATCATCCCCAAACAGACGGACAAAGTGAAAGGACAATCCAAACTCTAGAAGACATGCTCCGAGCATGTGTAATAGATTTTGGTGGAAGTTGGGATGATCATTTACCATTAATTGAATTCTCCTATAACAATAGCTATCATTCAAGTATTGAAACTGCCCCATTTGAAGCATTATATGGAAGAAAGTGCAGAACTCCAGTTTGTTGGGCAGAAATAGGAGAAAGTCAATTATCAGGTCCTGAAATTGTGCAAGAAACGACTGATAAGATTACTCAAATCAAAGAAAGACTGAAGACGGCTCGAGATCGCCAGAAGAGTTATGCAGACAATAGATGCAAGCCACTTGAATTCCAAGTTGGAGACAAAGTACTATTGAAAGTTTCTCCTTGGAAAGGAGTAGTTAGATTCGGGAAGAAAGGAAAGCTAATTCCAAGGTACGTAGGACCATTTTCAGTGATCCAACGTATAGGACCAGTTGCTTATCGTTTACAACTACCAGAAGAGTTAGCTGGAGTACATGATGTATTTCATGTATCCAATCTCAAGAAATGTTTATCAGACGAGTCTTTGGTAGTACCTATTCGAGATATAGAGGTAAACGAAAAGTTGAAATTTGTTGAGAAACCTCTTCAGATAGAAGACAGAAAAGTAAAGTTCCTCAAGCACAAACGACTAGTGCTTAAAGTAAAGTGGGAGTCAAAAAAAGGAGCTGAATACACTTGGGAGCTGGAATCTGAAATGAAGAAAAAGTATCCACATTTATTCCAGTAAATCTCGAGGACGAGATTTTTATTAAGGCGGGTAGAATGTAACAACCCTCATTAAAAGTCATATATATTAAATTAATTTGACCAATAGGAAACCCTAATTGAGACACCCAAGTAATTTTACACAAACCCTAAGATTTTCAGAACAATCGGAATTAGGATCAGGGCCCCTAAAACTCAAAGGGGGATAAACCCTAGTTAACAGTTATCTTCAATTATCGTTGTCACAAATTGAAATTACAGAATAGTTAACTCAGCAAAGCTATTCCCAACCGTGGCTACCCTATAGCCTATTTTTATTCCTTACGGACCGTAACATTGTTAAGCTTACGGACCGTAAGCAGCTTTACGGACCGCAACATTGTTAATCTTACGGTCCGTAAGCTAGTCAAATTTTGTGTATAAATAGCAGACATTGGCACTTGATTTCTAAAGTTCAAACGACGTAAAACTTCGATACATGCACTGAGATATCGTAGGAATACCATAATTAACACACACAAATCTCGAATTTCTGCCGCAAAACAGGGTATTAACTCGATCGCTGCTACGATTCTTTTTCCGACGATCAATATATCCAATGGATGTTTAAGTGCCGCCCACATTAGGGTTATACTTTGTCGTTCGTCGTTAATTCGATGGATAAAGTATCGCACTTTGTCGTTCGTTGTGAGAATTTGATCTCGTGAGTTATCGTAAATGCTGTATTGATTTCTAACCTAGTTTTGTGTGCATTATTATTTAAATTAGGTTAACAAGGCTAAACCATAGACTAGACTCTGCTCAAATTAAATCTACAATGTGAGTCATTCTCTTTTTATCAAATTGCTTTACAAAACCCTATTTATTTAAAAGTTATAATTTCAGGGATTAAGTTTATGTAATCACCAAGTTACAGCCGGTATGTGGGGTTTTGTATACATTACTTGATAATCTTCACCATTGGGGCAGCCAATGGGTGATATGACCATAGTCACAGACACCATTGGACGGAAGGGCCAATGGGTCGAGTGACAAAGTACTGTGGGTAATTGGTTTGATATCAGAAACATTGTAATCTTCCTTAATACTGTCAATTATAACAAATGTGTCATTTTAGTAAATAGAATGATTCACTCAGTATTTCTCGCTGACAAAACCTTTTTCAAACATGTTTCAGGTGATCTGTTGTAATTCAGGAAAAGTGCTGGGGAGCATTTCAAGCTTAAGATAGTGGCTCATTATAAAATAAAGAAATATGTTTTGTAATATAAAGATTTCTCCGTAAAATAGTAGTATTGTAAATTACAGGGGTTTTATCCCAAGTTATGAAATAAAATAATAAGGAAAAATTTTAGCTTTAAAACGATCCTGATGATAAACTTTCGCTGTTAAACTCAATTAAATAAATACCACGGGATTTCTGTCCTGCGGCTCCTGAAACGGGTCAAACCGGGTCGGGGGCCGTGACACCACTACCACACATGAACCAAGAAAATGTAGAGGAACTTCGGCAATATGGTGAAGAGTTAGTTGAATAGGGAAATCGGATCCGTCATATAGGAGAAAAACTCGTATGGAAGTATGACGAGCGTGAAATGCAGTTCTAGACAAGCCAGTACCTAATATAATATATATATATATGTGTGTAACTTTGTTATTGTGATAAAAAAAATCAACTAAACTAGATAAACTAATATGTATCGATGCATAGTTACTAATATTCCAGTTGTAACTTGTAATAGATGCACATATAGATATATAAAAAGAGTAAGTCGCAATGCTCGACGTTTTTGGTTCAATATGTTTGAATGTTTGTTTGTGTTAATCTTATTCTGTGATATTAATACCTGATAAATGTTTACAATTCAGATGGACAACGAAGTAAATCAGGAAAACCAGAAAAATGATAATAATGAGAACCAAGTGAATAAAACTGCCATCGAAAGGAATCATAGATGCTATGGCATATATTATCAAGACTATTAAAGAAGCAGAAAATAATAATTCTGTAATCGGAAGTAAACGTGCACCCACCGAACCAAGTCACAGCGTGAACGAAAATCACGGACCACTTATCCAAGCTCTAATTCCAAAAAGAAGAAGAACCATCTCATATGGTTGTTCTTATAAAGAAATCTTGGCCTGCAAACCAATAGAATTTTCAGGCAATGAAGGAGCCATTTCAGCCTTGCGCTGGATAGAAAAGACAGAAGCAGTCTTAAAAATAAGTAAATTTGCAGATGAAGATAAAATCATGTTTGCCTCTAATCTTTTTAAGAATGCAGCATTAGAGTGGTGGAATACATTCTCTAATCTAGAGGAAGTGACAGAGTTTATAACATGGAATAGACCAACTTTAAAGAGATAGTTGAAAGAAAATTATGTCCTCCTCATGAAAAGAACAAATTGCAAATAAATTCCCAAATCATAAAATGATTGAAATAAACTGCAGGGAATATACTACCATATTCTTTGAATATGTTAGAATAGTACCAACCTTGGCCTCACTAGAACCAGTGTTAATATCCCGTTACATCTGGGGATTAATTAGTGAGATCAGACACGTATTCAAGGCAGCTAGACCACAAACCATAGAAGAAACAGTAGAACTGGACAACACCCTAACTGATAAGTTGGTACGTACGCAAGAGGAAAACCAGAGAAAGAACCTAGCTCAAAAGCTTAGCCAAGAATTACGTTATGGTAATTCCTACCGTGGGAAAGGGACAGGTTCTTCCTCTTCACCCAACTGCAAGTATTGTAAAAGGAAGCACTCAGGAAGGTGCTCAATATACTGCAACTTCTGCAAAATGTCTGGACATAAGGAAGAAGACTGCAGGAAGAAAGCCAGCAATAGATTATGCTATAATTGTGGAGAAGCTGGTCATATCAAATCGAACTGTCAGAAACTAGCTCTAGCAACAACCAACAAAGCTAAGGCAACCGAAGGACCCAAGAAGAATGCCAGAGCATTCGTTCTGACAGCTGAAGAAGCCAAGATGATTCCGGATGTGATTGCCGGTACGTTTTTAGTTAATGATATTTTTGCTAAAGTATTATTTGACTCTGGTGCAAACCAAAGTTTTATCAATACTTCTTTCTGCAAACGTCTCAACCAACCATTAACTAAACTTCAACAAGACTATCTGGTGGAGATGGCAAATGAAGATTCTATCAAAATAAGCAAAATCCTGCAGGGAGCAAGGATAGAAATTCTAAACCATAATTTTACTGCTAATCTCTTTTCAATGAATCTAGTTGGATTGGATGTCGTATTAGGAGTGGATTGGTTGGTAGCGAATCATGCCAGTATTTTATGTGATCAAAAGTCTGTGCAAGTAAGTACACCTAATGGTGAAAAAGATCACAATTAAAGGAGACAAGCCAACCAGGTCAACAAAATTCATCTCTGTGATGAAAGCTGCAAGCTATGCAAGGAAAGGAGGAATGGTGTATATGATTTCCATAATCATTAACACTAAAGAAAAAGAATTAAAATATATTCCTGTAGTATCTAAATTCTCAGACGTTTTCCAGAATAGTTACCTGGACTACCGCCAGATCGAGAGGTTGAATTTAGAATTCACCTACTACCAGGAACGACACCAATTGCCAAAGCACCATATCGACTAGCACCAACGAAGATGCAGGAACTGAAGAAACAGTTGGACGAACTACTTGAAAAAGGTTTTATACAGCCTAGTTCATCACCATGGGGAGCACCGGTACTGTTTGTCAAGAAAAAGGATGGATCGATGCGTATGTGCAATGATTACCGGGAATTGAATAAGGTTACGATTAAAAATCGGTACCCAGTACCGAGAATCGATGACCTATTCGATCAACTTCAAGGAGCCCGATTCTTTTCTAAGATCAATTTACGTTCAGGATATCATCAATTGAAAGTACAGGAAGAGGACATTCCTAAAACTGCTTTCAGAACAAGGTACGGTCATTATGAATTTACAGTCATGCCATTTGGTTTAACCAATGCCCCAGCCGCATTTATGGACATGATGAACAGGATATGTAAGCCATACCTGGATAAATTCATAATTGTCTTTATAGATGATATTCTAATTTACTCTAAGAGCAAAGAAGATCATGCAGAGCATTTGCATACCCTTCTAACATTGTTGAGAAAAGAAAAGCTTTATGCTAAATTCTCAAAATCCGAATTCTGGTTATAAGAAGTGCAATTCCTTGGACATCTGGTTAATCATGAAGGAATTCATGTGGATCCCACAAAGATCGAGGCAATTACTAAATGGAAAGTCCCTAAGACACCAACAGAAGTAAGAAGTTTTCTTGGACTGGCAGGATATTATAGACATTTTATTCAAGATTTCTCTAGAATAGCCATTCTATTAACCAAACTGACTTGCAAATCAGTTAAGTTTGAATGGGGACCAAAACAGGAGGAAGTATTTAGGATTTTAAAGCAAAGGTCAACAAACGCACCCATACTTGCGTTACCAGAAGGAACTGAAGACTTTGTAGTCTATTGTGACGCGTCTAAGTTAGGATACGGATGTGTGCTGATGCAACGTCATAAGGTCATAGCTTACGCTTCTAGACAGCTTAAGAAACATGAAGAAAATTATATAACCCATGATCTAGAGTTAGGAGCCATAATTTTTGCCCTTAAGATTTGGAGACACTATCTTTATGGTAGTAAGTTTGTTGTATTCACAGATCATAAGAGCTTAAGATATGTTTTTGGGCAAAAGGAGTTAAATATGAGACAGAGACGTTGGATGGAAATTCTTAGTGATTATGATTGTGATACCCAATATCATGCAGGAAAAGCTAATGTAGTAGCTGATGCTTTAAGTCGAAAGTATCATGAAAAGCCAAAACGATTACGCTCTCTCAGACTAAATCTGCAGATATATTTAAATGAGCAAATTAGAATGATGCAGGAAACAGCAATCAAGAACGATGCTGAAGGTTTAAAAGGTATGATTAAGGAATTAGAAAAAATGAACAAATAGAATTTGGAGATTCCATAAGAAAAGGATATGGATACCTATTCAAGGAAACCTACGAAACCAAATTCTAGAAGAAACCCATAAGTCTAAGTATACGATACATCCTGGTAGTGATAAGATGTATCAAGATTTAAGAAAGAATTTCTGGTGGATAGGAATGAAAAAGGGTATAGCAAACTATGTTGCTAAATGTCTAACCTGTTCACAGGTTAAAGCTGAACATCGGAAACCCTCAGGGTTATTACAACAACTAAAAATGCCAATCTGGAAATGAGAATTAATAACAATGGACTTTGTTACCAAATTACCCAAGACACGAAAAGGTAATGATATGATGTGTGCTAAATAGACTACTAAAATTAACTACTTTAGACTCTCTAAGCTAGACACTAAAAAGCTTTAAATCTAGACTCGACCTAAACCACACAATCGGCAAGTGTACCGATCACTGTAGTATGACCTAAGGAAGTCCGAATATCAAACCACGAGACTCTACTAATCATGCTAACTAAACTCTAACAGACTCTGACAGACACGACTCAAACTGTTTAATTGTTTGGGGGGGGGGGGGGTTTACTGAAAATCTAAGGAAATCTATTAAACTAGTTATTAACTAGAACTATGCTAATACGAACTAATATGAAGACTGTTCTTAGATGATGATGAAGACCACCTAGACTAGAATCCTGGGATTGATTTTAAGAATTTACCAATTAATTTAACCGCATGTTTTATGGAACCGGGATCTTGTGATACTAACCTATTAAGACACCAACTAAGCCCCTCAACCCTTCTAGAGGTGAAACTTATGGCGCTACCTAGGCCGTTAATCCTACCGGTTATTAGACTTCCTTCCGGTTATCTAATTATTGTGTAAGTACCCTAATATTGACCTACTCTTTTCCAATTATAGATCTAGGGTAGTTTGAGTTTCTTAACTTGACTTGATAGACTAATAAACCTACGGGGCAACTAAGGCACGACTTTTTCCAAAGACTGTCTAAAGGAATTCGCCGGGTAAGACCTACCAATAGCCCTGTACCTTCCAGCTATTAGGACTAGTAGAATACTGAAATCTAGCAAATTATTAACTATCACTTCTAAGGTTTATTGGCCCATTCACCCTAAAGGTCAAAGATCTAGCATGAACCTATTCCGTAGCAGACAACCACCTAGATTCACACAAAGCAATTGATAATAGTTAACCAAATTAAAGTACGCATACACACCAAATTAATAAACCAAACCTTTGACAAAACACAATTAATCCATAAACACATGCAATTAACTAAAAAAGGTTCAAACTTTATTCAAATCCATTCATCGTAGTCTAGGCGGTTTAAACATTTAGCCAAGCATGTTAATCAATGAAAGCAAAACAAAGTTGTTCAAACAAGAATTCATGGTTACAAGTTTTGAAAGAGAGAAATCAAACAAACAAGGAACTAAAGAACCCGTGCAAGTCTTCAATCTTCAAACCGAACTCGAACCAATGATTCCCGTGATCCAAGCTCTTCAAACGCAGCACTTCAATCTCCAAACTAAGCTTTCGGACTTCACAAATTCGTAACCCTTCTGACGGCAACTTCGTTTCAAATATATACCCGAACATCTGATCAAAACCTAACCGAAAAACAAGTTTTCTGCGAATTTGGGCCCAAGACGCTACGCGACGGGTACCCCCCTAGGGCTAGGCGTACGGCGGCGCCCCCATATCTGTTGTTTTATTTTTTCCTTGTTTATTTAGTTATCCAACTCGCATTCAAATCCCGTTTTTCCTCCAAACTGCTCGTTTTGACTCGTTTTTCATCACTTTAAGCAACGGGACCTGAAATCATAGCTTAACGTCAACAGTATCAAAATTCTAACCTAAACTAGACTCAAAATACCTAAAAACTAACCAAAATATACACATAAACATATGTACTTTGCAGTACATCATGATACAATCTGGTTGATTGTCGACGGATTAGCCAAATCTGCTCATTTCTTACCAAGTTAGGAAACTTTCAGTATGGAACAATTAGCCAAGTTATTTGTAAATGAAAAAGTTTCCTTACATGGAATTCCTTTATCTATTGTATCTGATAGAGATAGCCGTTTTACATCTCATTTTTTGACAAGTTTCCAAAAAGCAATGGAAACCAAGTTGAATCTAAGCACAACTTATTGATGTGCGTGTAGCGTGATAGGTTTTTAGTTATATTTTAAGCCCTTTTTAACACTTTAGTCAAGTTTTAAATTTATAAAACATGATATTTTACTAACACTAAACACACATATGGGCAAGTGCACCCATCGTGAGCGTAGTATAGCGTTGGTAAGATACCGAGGTCGTCCAAGGACACAAGAGCTTTTAATACCGGTTTATCCTCAACGTCTAATCAAATCAAAAGTTTGAGAAAAGGTTTTAAATATGAAAAGTAAAAACTAAAAATTGCTGAAAATAAAAATAAAAATAAAAATAAAACAAATAGACAAGATGAATCACTTGGATCCGACTCGCCTTTAGTGTAACCTTTGATGATTTCCGCACTTTTGCACTTTTTAAGAGATTATCTTAGTTATAGTAGTAGGCCCCTCTTTTGAAGGTGACGTTACCCTCAACCTAGTAGTTTGAGTCAGCAAGGATACCATCCTAAAGGGTTGGAATACTAAAAGAAAATTAATTAAGTTATTAATGCGTAATGTGGTAGGCCCCTCCTTTGAAGGTAACGTTACCCTCGGCTAAGTGGTTTGAGTCAGCAGGGATACAATCCCAAGTAGTCGGGTTAATGTATTAATAGTAGTATACATATGAGGGGATCAAGCCATTCGCACCCCCGCCATCCAATACCAGTGGGTATTGAAGGAGGTCCTAGTAAGCTTGACCCAGATCCTTGCAGGATCTATACACTGAACAAGGGAAGAACCTTACCAAACCATTCCCTTAACCCCCGACCAGGTAGCCAACGTATCTCTATATAGACCGTAGAGATATGAATGATGTAAATCTTCTATTTTATATAGACAGTAAAATAACGCCAAGACACCACGGACAAATGATAAGGAAGTTTCACCTTCAACACAAGAAACTAGTTATTAAATTCATTAATACAAAACCAAATAAAAAGTGCGAAAAGATTAAAAATCAAAAGTATTACACTAAATGCTTGTCTTCACCAAGTGATGTAAGAGACTTAGGCAAACATGGCCTTTGATTGTCAAGAACTCTTACTATCAATCTTGGATCCCGAGACTACTACACACACTCTATGATGGATGATGGATGATGGTGGTGGATGTGGGTTGTAGTGGTGGTGGAGTGTGGGTGAAGTGGGGGAGGGGCGGTTTGCCAAGGGATGCCTTTGAAGTGAACCAAGCACCTCTATTTATAGCCTGCACAGAAGCCCGGACATGGCCCCGTGTCCATTGGGCATGGCCCCGTGTCCATCCTCTTTCTCTTTCTTCATTAATTGCAATTTGTCTGCATTAACTCCACACGCCCCCGTGTCCGCTGGGCACGACCCCGTGTGCAGAAGCGTATCTGTACTATCAAGATTTGCTTGGATTTTGCGAATCTTAGCGTTGATCACGGCCCGTGTCGAGCTGGGCACGCCCCCGTGTCGGGAATAGAAGCTTCTATAGCTTTGTCCTTTCTGCAGACAACTGGCCACGCCCTCCGTGTCCGTTGGGCACAGGGTCGTGGTCAGCCTTCTGTTCTCTTGTTTTTGCTTGGGAAGATGCTGTCGAGGGTTCGGGCATGCCACGTTTATTCCTTTTCTTGTAATTATGTTAGATTTTGCTGCATATTTGCTCCTTTTGTTCATTTACGCTCATTTATTCCTGAAAATACAAAAGGAAGACAAAAGCACACTTTTTTCAACATTAGTACTAAAAATGGGTTAGTTTTATGCCTCATTTGATGTAATTTATATGTTGCATTTTACACACATCAAATACCCCCACACTTGAATCTTTGCTTGTCCTCAAGCAAAACTCTTTATAATGTGTCTTACACTCCCAAATGGAATGGGTAGAAGAGAAGTTTTGGGCTTGTCTTGAGTGTCGGGAATCCAAGATCTTTATTAGGCTTTATTTTTATGTTATTTACAATCCTATTCGTTATGATTTATTTAGAACGTTTCATAAGAGAAATTACTTATTTGGGCATAACATGCCTCTTTAAAATTCCATTTATATACAAGTTCACATACCTCACGGGAGATCACTCAACACTCGGCCGAAGATGTATTTTTGTGAAATACTCGAGACCGGCATGAAACTTACTTCTACCATATGCTTGCCAAGCAATCAATCCTCCTCCTTTTTAACTATACACCTTTGTAAATATCAAGAGGACTTGGGGAATGGTTAGGCTTGGGTTAAAGGTAGGTGGTTTTGGGTTAGTGGTTAGTAAAAAGGGCGAAAAGCGTAAAAAGCATCGGTCGTCGTAAAACTTTTTGTTTTTGTGACTTTTATTCAAACGAAGCATTTTCAAACAAAGTTTCTTTGAAGAACTTGTTTGTTTATTGCTAGACTTCATTTTTTTAATAAGGAATGTCACATGAAAACCGAGCTTTTTACTAAAATAAAGGGTTAAAAATAAAAAGGGTTTTGGTGGGTAAAGGGTGTTTGTTTTTTAGGTTTAGAAACGAAAAGGTTTAGGCTCAAAGAGGTTAACTAGGGGGATTTTGGGTAGGTGATAAAAAAATTGAAAAATAATGTGTAGAAAAGAAAAAGGGTTAGTCCTAATGCCTCCATCATTTACTTACTTGGGTTTAAGTTGTTAAGGATTGGGAATGTATCGTCATGGCAAGTTCTAGAGTCGCAAGAAACCAAGCGGCTATTCACACAAGAAACGAAAAATGAGCATTTAATTTAAAGATGTGTATTTGTATGCTCAATAAAGGCTCAAAACTCACTTTTTGTGGGAATGGGTTTATAATGTGATCAAGTATATATAATCAAATTTTAACTAGATTTGTCGTGCCGTTTCATAATTTTCTTATGTTGGTTCTTTTTATCACGACGCTATCGGTTGTAAATTTGTAAAAATATAACCTTTTTAGAACTTTTTATTCCCAAATTAAACCAAGACAAGTAAAAAAATGAAAAGTTTTTGAAAAAATTTGGGGTAATTAGCGGTTCCAATAGAATTTTGTGTAAGGCTTGTTATTAGGACTTGCAAGATTCAAGGTTTTAGCATCCCCCCTACTTAAATTACACATTGTCCTCAATGTGTCCCAAAAATAAGTTTTTAGGTTGATTGAATGTGTGAAAAGAGTGTTAAAAACAAGGTTTTGGTGTTACTGGGCATCTGGACACGGCCCCGTGCTGGTTGAGCACGGCCCCGTGGTCAGATTGCCAGTAACAAAAACTTACAGAAGGTGGACACGGGGGCGTGTCTGGTGAACACGACCCCGTGTTGGGCATAAATTAAACAAACAGCAGGTACTGGGCGGTGGACACGGGGGCGTGTCGGCTGAGCAAGGCCCCGTGTTGACAATCTGCAATCATTGAAAACAGGTTTCGGCTTTTGGTTTTGCTTTCCCGGATTTGTATCACTGATATTTAGTGCTTCAAGCCTCGTAGGTACCTGTTTTACTTATAAATACCACACCAAACAAAATAACCGACATCCTACTTTACCATAAGTTCACCATCCACAACACAAACTAAAAAAAAGTGCAGGAAATAAAAGTGTTAAGAAAAGTAAATTGTTTAACAATGGCACGCAGGCCATGAAATTGTTTGTGAGAGATAAAGGGTTAACCTGTTACGACCTTCAACCGTGTAATGCCACCCCCAACGCCTCCCGCTCAATCCATGTCGTCATCCTCTTCATCATCCCCTCCTTGGCCCGCCATGTACTCCCGGATGTTGCTGATGTCGTCCTTCATGTTGGAGATGTTTCTTTCTATAACTCCGACCCGGGTGTTGCCATATTGTAGGTGTTCCGGGTTCACGTGAGATTTTCCTGCAACAAATCATGTAAACTTTGGAAGTTAGGAAAACCACCTCCTTGAGATGAGGATTGACTCGGATCACCATGGTGCTGGTACTGGTACTAGGGAGGAGGACGGATATGTGGAGGGTGTAGGACGAGAGCTTCTTGAGGGTTTCACACATGCCCTTGAACTGTTTGAAACCTGACTGTCCCATCATTTGCTTCGTTAATTAGGTTCATGGAGCGACAAATGACAAGGTCCACTTTTCCCGACCATGGGCCCTTTTGAAAGGACCTCGGCATCCTTTGCACAAAATGTTTGAAAAGGCGGTAGATCCACCCTCCAAAAAGGATAGGAGTCGGGGGAGTGGCAAGTTGGTTCAAGTGCATGTTGCGAAGTAGCAAGTATAGAACATCGAGGTTGATATGGTTGTGAATGCAATGGAGGACTATCAGATCACGCAACCCTACAACACCACCACTATCATGTCTCTGGCAAAGGGAGTAGTTGAGGACCCTATGGATGTAGCGGTAGAGAGGGTCCCTCAACTGTGTGCTCTTGGTCTGGCTCGGGTTATAGTGTCCATCCCCAATCTGAGCCCATGCAGCTTGGCGTTGATCTTGTGGAAGTTCACGGAGACCACCAGTGTTTTCTTCCTCTCCATTATCCTCTTCCGAATACAACCCGATGATTGCCCCAAATTGTGCAATTGAAATTGAGTACATAACCCCTACACAATGGAATTCTACCCCCTCATTGTCAAACGGCTCCGCTTTTGTCTTGAAGGCAAACGTGCTATAAAATTCCATGTTATACTCGTGCACGGAGTGAAGCCGAGTGCAAAGAGCTGCTCGTAGTGGACCAGTAACAAGGTTGTTGAAGCGGTCGATTTGTCTTACTGCTTCTAGAGTGTCCAAGCAAACTTGTCGGGGGTTTTCTTCGGGCATTGTCTTGAGAACCTCAAACCGTGCTTGAGTAGCATACACATTTGGGTTGAACTTAGTAAACTTCTTGGCCATCTGAAAGAAAACACCAAACAATTAGCATGAAACAATAAAATTCTCGAAGAAAACTGAAAACAGTTAGCTGAACATGACCCCGGGTTCAGTGGACACGCCCCATGTTCACCAAAAATTAGTTGAACACGCCCCCGTGCTCGCTGAGCACGACCCCGTGCTAAGGCGTCTGTTTCCCAAAATTTTGATTTTTCGTCCCGGTTTCGAAAACTTGAAAATTTTTGGTCCAGTAGGGGCGGTTTTCCCTAAAAATGAAACCACAAGTGCCGTTTTTCCCAAAACAAACCGTTTACCCCTTCAATTTCATCTTTTTCGGTTAAAAAACAAGGGTTTGAGGTTTTTGTGAGCAATCGGGTAAACCTACAAACAATTCAAGTTGATTTACTTCCTATAACACGCATCTACACTAATACTAACAGATCTAAGCAATAATTTGAGGTTTGATTCGGTTCAAGTTGAAGAACCCTAGATTTTCCCCAAATTTTTGATGTTAAACTACATGCAAGTGATTAAACTAACTAATTATGATGATAGAATCATACCTTGACATTGTTAGAAGTCGGGGGAACGTTAAAATCTGCAGAAAATTTCGCCGGAACCAGAGAGTTCTTGAGGAAACGGGATCGTGTTGAAATGAAGAAATGAAGGAAAAGGGGGTTTTATCCCCGACAGTTGCGCGAACACGGGCCCGTGTCCGCTGGACACGGCCCCGTGGGTGGGCAAAATTATTTTATATATATATATTAAGTGCTCGTGTGAGTGCCCTGTTTCCTGAAGCTTGGTTTTAGAAATCTTACCGATTTAGATGCTTTCCCGATGTTCGTAACTTACAAGATATGATGTTGATGCTCAAACCTTTGTTTTATTCTTCGGTCGCTTGTAGCAAGATTTCTTCCTCTTCATCCACAATAAATCCTTGATAAAGCTTTAGCCGTTGGCCATTGACTTTGAATGGAATTCCATTTCGAGATTTAATCTCAATTGCACCGTGTGGGAAAATGTGGGTGATGGAAAAAGGTCCCGACCACCTAGACTTTATTTACTAGGAAATAATCGAAGTCGTGAATTAAACAATAGAACTTGATCTCCTACCCGAAATTCATTTGGTTTAATGTGTTTATCATGCAAATTTTTCATTCTTTCCTTATAAATTTCGGAGTTAGAATATGCGTGATTCCTTAACTCGTCTAATTCATTTAATTGACAAAATCGATTTTTACCAGCCATTTCTAAGTCTAAGTTTACGTTTTTAATTGCCCATTAGGCTTTGTGTGCTATTTCTACCGGCAAATGACAACTTTTTCCATAAACAAGCTTATATGGGGTTGTACCTATTGTTGTTTTATACGCAGTTCAAAAAGCCCATAAAGCGTCGTCTAATTTATCAACCCATTCCTTTTTATTTAATCCTACGGTTTTTTCAAGTATTCTTTTTAAACCTCGATTAGTCACTTCGGCTTGTCCGTTTGTTTGAGGGTGATATGCTGTTGAGACCCGGTGATAGACCCCATACCTTGTTAAATTTTTTTCAAGTTGATGATTACAAAAATGGGTACCTCTATCACTTATTAATGCTTTTGGAGTTCCAAAACGAGAGAATAATCGTTTCAGAAATCTTACCATAACTCTTTCATCGTTTGTTGGAAGTGCTTCGGCCTCAGCCCATTTAGACAAGTAATCTACTGCCACAAGTATATATTTGTTTCCTTTTGACGGTGGGAAGGGTCCCATAAAGTCGAGTCCCCACACATCAAAAATTTCACAAACAAGAATGCCATTTTGTGGCATTTCGTTTTTGGAAGAAATATTACCTGATCTTTGGCAAGCGTCACATGTCTTGATAAGACTTTAGGCGTCTTTTTAAATGGTTGGCCAATAAAATCCTGAATCAAATACCTTTCATGCGGTACTAGCGGCACCATGATGTCCTCCTTATGGACCTTCATGACAATGGCGGAGAATTCTCCTTGCTTCACTACCATGTACGTATCGATGAATGAGTTAGTCGACACTCATTTTGAAAAGATAAGGATCTTCCCAAAAATAATGTTTTACATTGGCAAAGAATTTTTTTCTTTGATGATGTGACCATCCTTTTGTGACTATACCGCTAGCTAAGTAGTTAGCATAGTCGGCGTACCATGGCTCTTCTCGGTATTCCACCATTTCTAGGGATTCAGTGGGGAATTTTTCATTGATTTGCTCGTCCCTAGTTGCCTCCAAAGCTGGGTCTTCCAAGCGGGAAAGATGATCTGCAGCGGTGTTCTCTGCTCCTCTTTTGTCTTTTATTTCAATGTCAAATTCTTGGAGGAGTAGAATCCACCGAATTAAACGCGGTTTAGCATCCTGTTTCTTAAAGAGATATCGAATGGCTACATGGTCTGTATAAACTATTGTTTTAGAAATAACAAGATAAGAACGAAATTTATCAAAAGCAAATACTACAGTTGGTAATTCTTTTTCTGTTGTTGTGTAATTTTCTTGTGCATCATTAAGTGTTTTACTAGCGTAATATATTGGGTGAAAATGCTTATCTTTTCGTTGTCCTAAGACAGCTCCAACTGCAAAGTCACTTGCATCACACATGATTTCGAAGGGTAATTTCCAATCAGGCGCTATCATGATAGGTGCATTGACTAACATTTCTTTTAGCGTTAGAAATGCTTGGTTGCAATCCTTGTCAAAGATGAAAGGGGCATCTTTTTCAAGTAATTTTGTTAGAGGCCTTGAGATTTTTGAAAAGTCTTTGATAAATCGTCTATAAAATCCGGCATGCCCAAGGAAACTTCTGATAGCTCTAACGGAGGATGGGGGTGGTAATCGAGAAATAGTGTCTATTTTTGCTCGATCAACCTCCATTCCTTCGCTTGAGATTTTGTGACCGAGTACTATTCCTTCCGTTACCATGAAATGACATTTTTCCCAGTTAAGGGCGAGGTTAGTTTCCTCACATCGGGATAGCATTCGTTCAAGGTTATCAAGGCATTGGTCGTATGAATCTCCAAAGATAGAAAAGTCGTCCATGAAGACTTCCATTGTCTTTTCTATCATGTCATGGAAGATGGCCACCATGCAACGTTGAAAGGTTGCGGGGGCATTACATAGATCAAAAGGCATGTGTCGATAAGAAAAAGTTCCATAGGGACATGTGAATGTTGTCTTTTCTTGGTCTTCAGGTGCTATCGGTATTTGAAAGTAACCTGAAAAACCATCTAAGAAACAATAAAATTTGTGACCGGATAATCTTTCTAACATTTGATCAATAAAAGGTAAAGGAAAGTGAACTTTCCTTGTTGCCTCATTTAATCGACGATAATCTATACACACCCTCCATCCTGTGACGGTTCTTGTTGGTATTAATTCATTTTTATCGTTAGTTACTACCTTCATATCTCCTTTCTTAGGAACTACTTGGACGGGACTTACCCAAGGACTATCGGAGATTGGGTAAATGAGTCCGGCGTCAAGTAGTTTGATGACTTCATTTTTAACCACTTCTTGGACGTTTGGATTTACTCTACGTTGTGGTTGTATTACCGATTTATAGTCATCATTCATTAAAATTTTGTACGTGCACATGGAAGGACTTATTCCTTTGATATCTACAAGCTTCCAAGCGATCGCGTTTTTGTGTTTTTTCAAAAGCGTAATTAATTTTTCTTTTTCTAAACTAGTTAATTTTGACGAAATAATTACAGGTAATTTACCATCTTTGTCGAGAAAAGCATATTCCAAACCTTTTGGAAGTTCTTTGAGCTCAAGAGGTGGGTCTTTAGGAGACTCCTTATTTGGTTGCTCATTTTGATTAAGAACCAAGAAGGTTTGTTCTATGGCGACCTCTTCTTCAACAAAGCAGCCGATTTCTTCTCTTGTATTGGGTGGTTCATCTTCATTTTCAATTAGGGGGTCATTATTGCCGAATGGATATTTCATTGAACGCTCAATATCGACACTTTTTAAATGCCCCTAATTGAATAGGTAGATTGTTGTACTTCTGATTTTTCAAAGCTTCGTGCGTCTTTATAAAAGGTCGTCCCAACACTAGTGGAGCGTCATCAAGGATGACGAAGTCGGTTGGGATTACCATTCGATTGGTTTGGACCAACACATCCTCAACTATCCCTATTGATTTTATTGTTTTCCGATTAGATAGAAAAATGGGTATTTGAAGTGGAGAAAAATCACAAATACTTAATTTTTCGAAAATGTAGTTTGGCATTATATTAACACAAAGATCTTTATCAATGGTGATATTTCTAATAAAGGAATTTTGAAAAAACATGGAACCGGTGTAATGTTAATTTCAAATGGATCTTCTTTCATTAGCGTGGTTTGATCATTTGTTAACTTAATGCTTACCGTTTCATCAATTTTAGTGTTAGTGTTTAACTCTTTTAAAAACTTTGCATGAGTGGGCACTAAACAATGATTTTCGAAAGAAGGTGACAAGAGATTAATTTCTTTAAAATTAGACTCTTCTTGGATTTTAACGTTGTCGGACTCACCTTTTTCGTTGTTTAACTCATGTGTCGGCTTTTCACTTACTTGTTCTTCCATTTTTACCTCTTCAACTATCTCTTCTTTATTACAAGTCAATTCTTCCCTTGCGCGGGATTCCTCTTCCCTTGTGTGGGCTTCTTTTATATAACGTTCGATAGTTTTAAGGTGTTCTATTATCTTATCGGCTATGGGTGTGATAGAATAAGGATCCTCAAAGCTTGAATTCGGAAGTTCGATCCTTGGCTCCTCATGATACTCATATGAGGTAGATGGTTCACACCTTTGTTCCTCATTGTAAATATATGATGGATAAGGGTCGTAAATTTGTTCTTCATAATACTCATATGAGGTGGGTTGTTCACGCCATGGTTCCTCATAGTAAGTATATGAAGATTGAGGCTCATATCTTGGTTCCTCAAAGTATGAGTATGAAGGCTCATACCTTGGTTCATCAAAATATGAGTATGAGGGAGAAGGGTCATACATTGGGTCTTCATAGGATGTATATGAAGTGGATGGCTCGTACCTGGGCTCCTCATAGTAGTTGTATGAAGTGGATGGCTCAAAGAGGTCACAATATTGTACCGAGTGAGGGTTACCACAAATGGTGCAATAGTCTTCCCTATAATCATCCTCCTCATAGTGGTAGTTGTAATCTCCTGAGTATTGATCCATAAGAATCACTCAGCAGACCACAACGGAGTCTCGGGACCAGAAAACAAAAATAAAAACGGAAACAGAGGTTGGACACGGCCCCGTGTTCAGGTTCTGTATCTGGGCGTTTTAATAAAAGTGTTTGGTTTTGTGCAGCACGGGGGCGTGTTCAGCGAACACGACCCCGTGTTCAGACTCTGTATCTGAGAGTTTGTTAAAAATTATGCAGCACGGCCCCGTGTTCAATCTACTGTAAAAGCTAACTAAAATGCAGAAAATGTGCACGCTATTTTAAAAAGGTTTTGAAAAACTGATTAGGCCGTCGATTTTAAGCTTTCTTAAAATCCTTGTGTCCCCGGCAATGGCGCCAAAAACTTGATGTGCGTGTAGCGTGATAGGTTTTTAGTTATTTTTTAAGCCCTTTTTAACACTTTAGTCAAGTTTTAAATTATAAAACACGATATTTTACTAACACTAAACACACATATGGGCAAGTGCACCCATCGTGAGCGTAGTATAGCGTTGGTAAGATATCGAGGTCGTCCAAGGACACAAGAGCTTTTAATACCGGTTTATCCTCAACGTCTAATCAAATCAAAAGTTTGAGAAAAGGTTTTAAATATGAAAAGTAAAAACAAAAAATTGCTGAAAATAAAAATTAAAATAAAACAAATAGACAAGATGAATCACTTGGATCCGACTCGCCTTTAGTGTAACCTTTGATGATTTCCGCACTTTTGCACTTTTTAAGAGATTATCTTAGTTATAGTAGTAGGCCCCTCTTTTGAAGGTGACGTTACCCTCAACCCAGTAGTTTGAGTCAGCAAGGATACAATCCTAAAGGGTCGGAATATTGAAAGATAATTAATTAAGTTATTAATGCGTAATGTGGCATGCCCCTCTTTTGAAGGTGACGTTACCCTCGGCTAAGTGGTTTGAGTCAGCAGGGATACAATCCCAAGTAGCCGGGTTAATGTATTAATAGTAGTTTACATATGTGGGGATCAAGCCATTCGCACCCCCGCCATCCAATACCAGTGGGTATTGAAGGAGGTCCTAGTAAGCTTGACCCAGGTCCTTGCAGGATCTATACACTGAACAAGGGAAGAACCTTACCAAACCATTCCCTTAACCCCCGAAAAGGTAGCCAACGTATCTCTATATAGACCGTAGAGATATGAATGGTGTAAATCTTTTATTTTATATAGACAGTAAAATAACGGCAAGACACCACGGACAAATGATAAGGAAGTTTCACCTTCAACATAAGAAACTAGTTATTAAAGTCATTAATACAAAACCAAATAAAAAGTGCGAAAAGATTAAAAATCAAAAGTATTACACTAAATGCTTGTCTTCACCAAGTGATGTAAGAGACTTAGGCAAACATGGCCTTTGATTGTCAAGAACTCTTACTATCAATCTTGGATCCCGAGACTACTACACACACTCTATGATGGATGATGGATGATGGTGGTGGATGTGGGTTGTAGTGGTGGTGGAGTGTGGGTGAAGTAGGAGAGAGGTGGTTTGCCAAGGGATGCCTTTGAAGTGAACCAAACACCTCTATTTATAGCCTTCACAGAAGCCCGGACACGGCCCCATGTCCATTGGGCACGGCCCCGTGTCCATCCTCTTTCTCTTTCTTCATTAATTTCAATTTGTCTGCATTAGCTCCACACGCCCCCGTGTTCGCTGGGCACGGCCCCGTGTGCAGAAGCGTATCTGTACTATCAAGATTTGCTTGGATTTTGCGAATCTTAGCGTTGACCACGACCCGTGTCGAGCTGGGCACGCCCCCGTGTCGGGAATAGAAGCTTCTATAGCTTTGTTATTTCTGCAGACAACTGGCCACGCCCCCGTGTCTACTGGGCACGGGGCCGTGGTCAGCCTTCTGTTCTCTTGTTTTTGCTTGGGAAGATGCTGTCGAGGGGTCAGGAATGCCATGTTTATTCCTTTTCTTGTAATTATGTTAGATTTTGCTGCATATTTGCTCCTTCTGTTCATTTACGCTCATTTATTCCTGAAAATACAAAAGGAAGACAAAAGCACACTTTTCCAACATTAGTACTAAAAAAGGGTTAGTTTTATGCCTCATTTGATGTAATTTATATGTTGCATTTTACACACATCACTTATCATCCTCAAACAGACAGACAAAGTGAAAGGACAATTCAGACAATGGAAGATATGCTTAGAGCCTGTGTAATTGACTTTGGAGAAAATTGGGACGATCATTTACCATTAATAGAATTTTTCTACAACAACAGCTATCATACCAGCATTAATGCAGCACCGTTTGAAGCACTTTATGGACAAAAAAGTCGAACTCCAGTCTGTTGGGCAGAGATTGGAGAAAAGCAACTATCTGGACCAGAGATTGTGCAAGAAACAACGGATAAAATTATTCAAGTCAAGGAAAGACTAAAAGCAGCACGAGATCGTCAAAATAGTTATGCAGATAACAGACGAAAACCATTGGAATTTCAAGTTGGAGATAAGGTATTGTTAAAAGTTTCTCCATTGAAAGGAGTTGTCAGATTCGTTAAAAGAGGAAAGCTAAGCCCAAGGTATGTTGGACCTTTTGAGATTATCAAAAGAATAGGACCAGTAGCTTATCAGCTATAATTGCTATAGGAAATGGCAGGAATACATGATGTGTTTCATGTATGTAATCTCATGAAATGCTTAGCAGACGAATCATTAGTAGTACCTCTTCAGGACATAGAGGTAAATGAGAAGCTTAAGTTTGTAGAGAAACCTATTCAGATCGAAGATAGAAAAATCAAGAATCTCAAACACAAGAGATTAGTTCTGGTCAAAGTGAAATGGGATTCAAAGAGAGGACTAGAATACACATGGGAACTTGAGTCAGAAATGCAACGGAAGTATCCACACTTATTCCAATGAATCTCGAGGATGAGATTTAAAACAAGGTGGGGAGGATATAACAACCCTCATATAACGCCCTAATTATACCCCGTATACACGTAACTCGACCCGTATCACTCTAGTTTTTATAAAAATCAAATAAAACAAAGAATTAGGGTCGTTCACGGGCCGTGACAGGGATCCCCCTGTGGTTCGCGGGGCGCGACCGAGTTTACTTGGTGGACACCCAACGTGCCACGTGGCACGGCACACGGCAAGTCTACACTCGTGACTAACTTGACCTAAGCCCTAGCTAGGGTCTCTCGCGGGGCGCGAAGCGTAGACCCCAGGGGTCGCGGGGCACGAGGGAACCCGGGTTCAGCCTATAAATTGAGCAACAACGGCACATTTCAAATCGCTCATCATCTCTTCTTCTCTCAGACTTCTAGTAGGCGAAAATTATAGTTAAAATACCCCTAAGCAACGAAGCTCTGCCCCATTGTAAGTATTTTAACCCCCGATCACTAATTCGTTACCCTACCCGATTGATCTAGGGCTCTGTAACGCATGTTAAGGCCCTGCTTGACTAAGTTCGTTGGAGTTCTGTCTCGTGTTGTATGGCTAATGTGATTTGGGTTATCTTACTAACACGTGTGCTTGTTTGTTTTTAATAGAAAATAACCAGGAAAAGCAACAGGAAGCTATAGAAACACCTTAGTCTACAAAGTGAGTCATTCTCTTTTTCTACCAAAACTGTTTTACCAAAACCTCAAATATTTTCAGTTATACTTACAGTGATTGAGTCTTTGTATTCTACAATTGCTGCCGGTATGTGGGGTTTTTTATACACTACTAGTAAAACGTTACTATTGGACAACGAGTTAGCCAATGAGTAATATGACCACAGTCATGAAACTGCTAACATGACAAATACTGAATGAGTATATTGGTAGATATAAACATTGTAATCGCTCTCAATACTGTAAAGTTATAAAAGCTTGTTTTGATTAAACTGGGATGCACTTGCCAGTATTTCTTGCTGATAAAACCTTTTTAAACCGCGTTACAGGTAACTTAATGTGAAGCTAAAAGAAGCCAGCTATGGAGCACTGAAGGCTTAAAGAAGTGGCTATAAAAGTTACCTAAATAAAAGTTTATGTTTTCAGCAATTAGGGTTTATCCCTACAAATGTATTATGAATGAAACATGGGTGTTTATCCCATTTATTTATTATAAAAGTTTGGTGTTTTGAAACTCTGAAATCATTTCCTAACTACGATCCTGATGTCTCATTTCTGCTGCCAAATTAATAAACACCGATACCACCCGCTGTGTCTCGCGGCTCCCGCTCCCGAGGTAGGGGTCGGGGGCTGCAACATTAATAAATATTCGACAACAATTTACATGATTTACACTTATGTAACATCTAAAAACACAGGTAGCCTTTAGAGAATTTCCATACAAACATTTATTAAAAACACAAATCACTATACATTGTTCTTTACGAATTGTAGGAGTATTCGTAAATTCATAAATACTCTTTTACAACAATACACATGATACACTAATATAACATTTAACAAAAACATCACACCTAATAAATTTAACGCATTAATACTAATATCATAAGTATCATAGTTTTATAAAGCATTATAATAATTCTTACATGTTTTTTATCTAAAAACATCATCCAAAATTTATAATAAATATGAGTAAGTAGAAGATACAATTACATGTTCAAAAGTCATCAACTATGACATAACAACATGTGATCATAGGTTTTGTAGAACTTCTTTGTAAACTACATTAGTAGTGGCTGTACAAACTCGTTTTGCTTTACCACAAATCAAAATTTTCAACCCCTTCCTACTTTTTACGCTAGATACAACAACATAGAGTTGGCCATGACTAAATACTGGACGTGGAAGATACAAACCAACACGTTCCAAAGATTGTCCTTAACTTTTATTTATTGTCATAGCAAAGCACAGTGAGAGTGGAAATTGTCTTCGAGAAATCTTCACTGGTATTCTTTTATCAGAAAGTGTCATCTCAGTCTTGAAATCAAAGTATGGTGACCTATATTAGTTCCTGTGATAAGTTTTGCTTCAATCACAACTTTTCCGAGTTTCGTGACTTGTAAACGTGTACCGTTACACAATCCATTTGCCTGATCAATGCTTCTGAGTAACATCACTGAAGCACCAAGTTTTAATACTAATTTATGGTTAGGTAAACCAGACAAATGAAGATTGTTTAACACATCAGGAGGAAACAATGCCATGTTAATCTCTGATTCTTCCTCAGATTGACATAAACTATCTGAACTAAAATAAATCTTCTCTTCACCAGACAGATTCTCTAACAACTCTTTATTTATTGAATCCACTACTTCATTTGTTGGAGCAAGAATGGCTCTTTGTTGGAAATACGTTAAATCCCACAAACACTTATTCATGTCCGGATATGTAAATGAAATCAGAAAATAAATAGGTTTGAGTTGATCATATGTCCGGATATGTAAATGAAATAAGAAAAGAAATAAGATTGAGTTGATCATGAATAAGTAAAGCATCTGGAAATTCGATATCTACCTCACCATAATTTTCTTCACCAAGGAAACCATCAACAAACTTTAAAATCCATTCTGCAAATTACTTTATTTCTTAAAAAAAAACTATATATTAAAACACAAAAAAGAAATGAAAACATAATAATATATTAAAACATAACAAAATTTAACATTTCAATGAAAACTGACTTAATGTAAAGGCATTAATTACAAGAGTTTTTTTTTTCAAGTTAGTGTTGTTGGGAAAAGTATTAACAAAATGGTGTTTCATAAAAAGTATTTACCTAATTGTTGTTTTTTTTTTTTCTATTTTGCATTTATCTTTTATTCTCTAACCAACCTATTAGATCCTTTTACATGTTTTATTCGGTTATTCTATTATCTGTTTTTCCCTTTTTATTATACTTTTTGTGTTTTTATTCAATTCAGTTTTTTTTCTAGGAGGTTTGTTCTAAAATAGTGTTGATAACATGATGTTGGTTATTTTTTGTGTTTATATTTTATTTTATATAAGAAAAGGCTTTTAGATTAACATCTCTCTCTATCGTTCAGTTAATCCGTTAACCTTCTCTGTCTCTCAAATTTGATACGGGCATCAAAACTCAGACATCATCGATCGTCGTATTTGGATTAAAAGAATCGGCAATTTTAGATTGTTTTATGGTCATCATCTTGTCTTTGGACACAACATAGTTATGCTTTTGGTTTTTCATACAGAAGACTTTCAACAAAAATATGAAGTTTTCCTTATGCTTGCATTTTGAATTATTTTATCTGTGAAATAATTTCTATCAAATTTTTGAGTAGACTGCCATTTTGGTCCCTGTGGCTTGGCCAGTTTTGCCACTTTAGTCCAAATCTCAAACTTATTACATCTGGGTCCCTGTGGTTTGCATTTTGTTGCCATTTTAGTCCAAAATTCAAAAACCCCATTTTTTTTACTGTTACAACCTCCTATTTTGTCCTTTAGTGCAGGGACATTTTGGTCCATTTTAATTTATTATAACATTTCAATGATTAATAACATCATCTTCAAGAACATCATCAAACTTCATCATCAAAACCCAGAAAATCCAGAAAATCAAGAACATCATCTTCAAGAAAATCAAGAACCCAGAACAAAACCAGAAACCATCACAAAAATCAAAATACAGACAACAACAAATCAAAACAAAACCGATTTGTAAAAAGAAACGAGGCTCAGATTTGTATCTTCAAGAACATCATCATCAAAACCCAGAAAATCCAGAAAATCAAGAACATCATCTTCAAGAAAATCAAAAACCGATTTGTAAATAGAAACGAGGCTCAGATCTGTATCTTCAAGAACATCATCATCAAAACCCAGAAAATCAAGAACATCATCTTCAAGAAAATCATAAACCGATTTGTAAAAAGAAACGAGGCTCAGATCTGTATCTTCAAGAACATCATCAAACATCATCATCAAAACCCAGAAAATCCAGAAAATCAAGAACATCATCTTCAAGAAAATCAAAAACCGATTTGTAAAAAGAAACGAGGCTCCAACAACAAATCAAAACCGCCATGGCTGCAAACAGAGGTTGCAAGCGCACTTGCCCTCCTCCGATTTTGCCACGCCAAGCTGCGGAAAATCTCAAATGTTGACCCAATTTTGACTCAGATTAGGTGAAATCATCACAGCCTCGTGGTGAATAAAAGGACTGGGTTCAAGTTTTTATCATCCTGTTTGTTACAAAATCACCCTCAACCACCTAAACATTAACAAAATCACATATCATCATCCATCATCTCGATCCCTTAAAACTAACAAAATCACAGATCATCATCCATCACAAAATCACAGATCATCATCCGTCTCCCCTCCACCACCGTAAACCCTCCACCACCACCGTCTCTGACCACACTGTAAAATCAGATTATTTACCTGGTTTTCAACAATACTTTTGCTATACCATCGTAGATCGAACATAGAAGGTTCCAGATCTGCTAAACTTCCGGCGGTTTAGGGTTTCAGTATCGGCTTTGATGGGGACAGCGGTGGTGGCGCTTTAGGGTTTCAGTGGTGGCGGTGGTGGAGTTCACGGTGGTGGTGGTGGGAAGGGGGAGGAGGTGGCGGTGGTGCTATAGAGAGAGAGAAGAGAGAGGGAGGGAGGAGGTGGCGGTTGTGGTGCTATAGAGAGAGAGAGAAGAGAGAGAGAGAGAGAGAGAGAGAGAGAGAACTGATTATGATCATCATCATCCCTAACATCATCATCCTCAATATATATTAAAAAAAACTAAAACAAATGAAATTTAAAAAATGACCAAAATACCCCTGCACTAAAGGACAAAATAGGAGGTTGTAACAGTAAAAAAAATGGAGTTTTTGAATTTTGGACTAAAATGGCAACAAAATGCAAACCACAGGGACCCAGATGTAATAAGTTTGAGATTTGGACTAAAGTGGCAAAACTGGCCAAACCACAGGGACCAAAATGGCAGTTTACTCCAAATTTTTTTATGAAGTTTCCTTTGTGATTTCTTTCCACATGTCTTTAAACATTTTTTTTCACATATAAGTCTTTAAACACGGATGTTTCATCTTGAATTGTTTTGTCGTTGTAAAATTGAATTCTTTTGTAGAGTTTTTCTTTTTTTTTTTTTTCATGTAAAAGTCTTTAGACGAAAGTATGTATGAAGTTGTTTTTGTATCATTTTGAATTTTAAGAAGATTCCTTTGTCATTACCAAACGAAGGTTAAACTCCTCATACTTATTTCATTGTTTATAGCTATTTGGGATGATTCATATAGTTCATGTTTGAGATGGTTTGATTGAAGAAAACAAAAGAAAAAGAATTATATGAGTCGGTAAAAAACTATTTTGGAAGAAGAAAATATTGAATTGAATAAAAGCACAAAAAGTAAAATAAAAAATAAAAATTAGACTAAATTACACAGATTATCCTTTAGTTATGCGTAAAATTGCACCCTATGTCCTTTTTCTTCGATAAGTACACTCCATGTCCTTTATGACTAAATTTTGCACACTCCAAGTCCTTTACACTAACCACCATCCATTTCATCCGTTAAGCAGGTTCATGTGCCCCTCGTGTGAGGGGCAAAACAGTCAATTTATGGGTTTGATGTTATATCTATGTATGGAGCCACATTTGGATGTTGACAATTGATATTTACATTTACAACCATCATTTATGTAGTTTGCAGCCATGATTTATGTAGTTTGATATTTGCAGCCATGATTTATGCAGTTTGATCTTTAGTATAATGTTTTTTAAGACAATGATTGTACCACTGGTTAGAGACTGGCAGTGTCATAATTTATGCATTAGTTTGATATATGTTGTTGTAGTATGGTTTAGAAAGGTGGAAGCTTATATGTATCAAATTAGAGGCTGGCATATGTGTAGGCTACTGGTACCTGCGCTGAATATGAGGTTGAACTAGGGATGAGCAAATGGTACTGGGTACCGGTTCGGAACCGGTAACCGCCGGTTCCGCCAGTACCGAATTTCCCGAACGACTTGATTTTCGGAACCAATTCTGTACCGACATTGAGCATTTTCGGTACCGGTATTTGCCGGTTTTTACCTTAAAATACCGGTCCGTACCGGTACCAAGCCGTACAGTAGTAACGGGTATTTTCGATACCCGTATCAGTACCCATTTCAGTTCTAGAATCAAAGTGCCAGTCCCTTGTTCGTTCCTTGATCAATATATATATGCTCATAGAAGCCAAATTTGCAGCCAAATGTATAGTTGGTTCAAGTCTTATGTATGCATATTTGCAGCCGCAGTTGGTTCATGTCTAACCACATTTACCCACTGTAATGTAAATTTTGACAAATTACAATAGACCAAAAGGTATGTGTAAAATGACTGTTTTGCCCCTCACATGAGGGGCACATGCACCTACTTAACGGATGAAATGGATGGTGGTTAGTGTAAAGGACTTGGGAGTGTGCAAAATTTAGTCATAAAGGACATGGAGTGTACTTATAGAAGAAAAAGGACATAGGGTGCAATTTTACACATAACCAAAGGACAATCTATGTAATTTAGTCTAAAAATTAGATGAAAGAGAACCAGAAAAAATATAAAAGAATCTAATATGTTGGTTAGAGAATAAAAGATAAATGCAAAAATAATTAAGAAACACCATTTTAGTAAGAAACACCATTTTAATAAATACTTTTCTCATCAACACTAGTTTGAGAAAAAAAAAACTCTTGGATACAATGCATCTTCATAAAACCAAACCCACCACATAAAATTTATTATTCAATGCAAATCTATAAAAAAGTTAACCAACGAGCTCCTCCTCCTTGTGGGTTTCGATAACAACATCACTAGTTGGGTAAGCCATACAAGTGAGCACCCACCCAGCTTCAATCTGGTCTTCATCAAGATAACTCTGGTCAGACTGGTCAACGGTGCCGGAGATAACTTTTCCGATGCATGAGGAGCAAGAACCGGCCCTGCATGAGTATGGTAAATCAACACCAGCTTCTTCACAATGGTCAAGAATGTAGGTATCATCAGCGCAGTCGTGCTCAGACTTTCCTTCGGGTGTGATCAGGGTGACCTTGTAGGTGGCCATCATGGTCACTCCACCGCGGTTAGAGGACTTGAGGCCGAACATGACGGATGGTTTGATGGAGGTGGTGGTGGTGGTGGGTTGGGGGCGGAGGAAGGAGGTGCTGGCCATGGTGCCGGTGAGGGAGGTGGTTGCGGCTGCCATGGCGGTGGTGGTGGTTGGAGAGGAATGAGGAAGGAGAGATGGTGAGATTATGAAGTGAGGATGAGGGAAGGGGCTTGTGGAAATAGTGTGTTCTGTGGATTAGAAATCTGCCACGTGGCAGAATGTTGTGGTGTGTGTTATCTTGTTATCTTAGGCTGTACGGTGTGGGGATCAGTCTTGGATCGTCCCCCATCGGTGCCGCACCTCCGCCCATTTCGCCCCCCCCCCCCCTCCCTAGCGGTCCACTACAAGACAAACTCCCCTCACACACATATACATACAACTCATATATATAGAGAGAGAGAGCGGTTAACATACAAAAACCCTTATCATACTTCACGTACGCGACAATACTGACCATCAGATCAACTTATCACGCACGGATAAGTAATCACGCAAGTATCAATTATCACACATGGGCATCAAATTAACGTGCGTGATTTGTACATGTTTGCGTAATAATACACAAAAAATGCTCCCATGCGTGATTAGGTTTCCAATTATAACGTGCGTGATTTTCAAATGCACTTGCGTAATTTGGTCGCGTACGTTATGTAGGTTAAGCCGTAATGTACATTATACTTTCTATATATATATATATATATAGGGGACCGCTAAAATGAGAACCACCTCCAGTTGTAAGAACCGTGAGAACTACACCGTACGGGGCGAGGAGGACCAAAATTTTTTTTCATAAACGTAGATGCGTGTATTATAAGCACATTTGTAAAAAAAAATTCAAAAAAAAAAATGTTATGTGTGTAGTTTTGAGCACCACAAGTTTGTGTTTACGGGAGCCGTAAAATTTATTTAAAATTTACGGTACCCGTAAACACAAACTTGTGGTGCTCAAAACTACACACACGACATTTTTTTTTGAATTTTTTTTACAAATGTGTTTATAATATAAGCATCTACATTTATGAAAAAAAATTTGGTCTAACTCGCCCCGATCAAAAAGTTCTCACGGTTCTTACAACTGGAGGTGGTTCTCATTTTAGCGGTCCCCTATATATATATATATATATATATATATATATAGGGCCAGAATCATTTTAGAACCATAAATATTTACAGAACTCGCAGAACTCCTAATAAACAATCTTTTTATTTATATATTTTTATGTTTAGGATAATTTTATCATTTATTATGTGTATTTCTACGATTACATACATGTTAAGAGTAATTTTATCATTTTTTATATGTAATTTTATAATTACACATATGTAAACTAGTTTTTTACATATATGTAATTAGTTATAACACATATATATAATTTTGGCAATTAAACATATGTAAACTACTTTTAACATGTATGTAATCAAAGAAATACATATAATAGATGATAAAAAGATCCTAAATACAAAAACTTATATATAAAATGATTGTTTATTAGGAGTTCTGAAAGTTCTGGAGTTATTTAGAGTTCTGAAATGAACTCATATATGGTCCATCCCCCATTTCATTATCTCCGTCCTCTTTGCTCAATCCTCACACCCGATCTACGTGGCGCTTACGTGACGGATCATCCTCCAAGGATGGGCTATCACCATACTGTACAGCCTTACCATTCGTCTATTTATCACAATTTTTGGTATATTTGGTTGATTGGGATATGTGGGTACTTGATACATTTGATTGTGGCCTTTCATTTTATAAGTTATGTATGGTTGTAGTTATCATCAATTTTAGCATACTTTTTTTGTAAAACTGCTCCTATTTTGGTTTGTGTGTTCGTGATTATTGAAGTTTATGGATTATATGATAACTTAGTATTTTACTCAACGCGTTACGAAGATATTAATACAATACTGATACGTAATTAGTCGTTAAAGAAGGGAAAAATAACTTTATTGAAGTTTTGGGGCATAAGAACTTTATTAAAGTTCAGGGTGCATCAATGTGTGAATGGTCAACCTTATGTACATGTGAAAGTCGGTTGGTTTAAAGATAACATCACAAAAATTAACGTAAAATCGTAGAACAAAAAAATGACATGCATATTAGTAAAGTTAAAAAAAGGAACAGAGGAAGTTGAATCTTTTATTAGAGTAGAGGGACTAAACATATTATTAGTATAGTTAAGGGGCAAAAATTATATTGATTAAACTTTATTAAAGTAAAGGACTAAATATATATCTTATTAGAGTTAAAAAAGAAAACAAAGTAATTTAAAACTTTATTAAAGTAAAGGGCAAAACATGTTATTAGCAAAGTTGAGGGGTTATTAAAGCTAAAAAGAAACACAAGAATTTCAAAACTTTATTAAAGTAGAGAGGCTAAACATGATATTAACAAAGTTGAGAATTAATTTCACTAAAAGATAAAAAAAGTTTTTAAGAAAAAAAAATATAGGAAGGCTCTCAGGTGGCGACGTTTTATTGACTAGAGGGAACAATGATACAAAACGAGTTGCATTCATATATATAGTGTGAGGTTCTTTGGGGAACACTAAAAAAGTGGGGAACAGTGGGGAACCGACTCAAACGAACTCCGATTGGACTCATTCCAGCGGCGTTGGAACCGTCTCGTCGAACCCTAACTAGGATCTCTTAACCCTAAACCATAAATCATAACCCCTAAACCCTAAATATATTCGGGTTTGGCTTTTAGGCTTTAGCTTTAGGGTTTAGCCTTAGGGTTTAGCTTTAGGGTTTAGAGTTTGGCTTTAGGGTTTAGGATTTAGCTTTAGGGTTTAGCTTTAGGTTAGCCTTTAGGGTTTAGCTTTTAGGGTTTATAGTTTAGATTTTACGGTTTAGCTTAGGTTTTAGCCTTATTTTTTAGCTTTAGGGTTTAGAGTTTAGGAGTTAGGATTTAGGGTTTAGGGTTAAGAGATCTTAGTTAGGGTTCGACGAGCCGGTTCCCCACTGTTCCCCACTTTTTCCTTCCCCTATATATATATATATAAAGTATGGTTCATGCGAGAACCACCTTTTATTGCGAAAACCATGATAACCAGTGTCAACACAACCAAAACAAACAATGAACCCCACACCCCACCCAAAAAACTAAACAACCCCCCTCCCCCACCCCCCCCCCCTCCACACAAAAAAAACCCTATACCCACCCCCAAAAAACATTGAAAAACCTAAAACCCTCACCCTCAGAAACCTAAAAAAACCTAACCCCCCTCCGACAAAAAAAATTTATACCCCCACCCCCTAAAAACCTAAACTCCCCACCCAAGCAAAATACTAAAAACTAAACACTAAAGTTAAACCACAAAACTAAATGTTAATTTTTTTTTTACAATTAAATCACGACTTTTTATAAAAACTTTTTTTAATTATTTTATAAATAAAATGTTGCGATTTTATAATGGAAATTTGTGTGTGTGTGTGTTAAGCTTATTTAAGTAGTTTTGGTTGTGTTAACACTGGTTCTCGCAATAAATGATGGTTCCTAAATGATCGTCACCCTATATCTGTGTGTGTGTGTTTAACTAGCAGACTTCAAACGTGTGGTGTGACATAATTTTATATCTGCACGATATATATATATATATATATATATATATATATTATTGTCTATAATATTATCTTACCTATACTATATAATAAAAGAAACCAATATGTGAAATGTATCATTCATTGAAGGCACATACCTTTTTATTTTCCCGTCTCTTTTTCATACTTATCTTATATCAATTAAATAAATAAGAAACTAATATTGAATCTTATCTTACTTTGAATGTCGGATAGAATTATTCTATTTTTCTAATAAAATATTTTCTTTAAATTTAAATTATTAAGTTAAGATATTATTTAAATAATGACACAATGACACAAAACAATAATCTTAAACTTAAAAAAACAATAATACGTTGATATCAAAAATTAAAAGTATAAACAAAGTATACAAAATAACTTATGAGACATTAGACCAAACTTGAATAGAAGCGAATAACTTAAATGTCACACCCCAACCGATGACGGAAACATCGAAGTGAGACGAAAACGAGATTGCTTGAGACTTAATAACACTAAATTGTGACAAGTGTTTAATAACAAATTTCATTGCATTGGTAACATCAATTACATTGTTTGAAATAGAAATACAACAAGATTGAAACAAGTAAAATACAACAAGTATCTGAATTTAGAGTGCGTTTCTAGGCATCCTACTAGATATCGTGCATCATCATCATCATCCATAATCCTGCAACATGTATTAAAGTATAGTTCAATACAAAAGTATTGGCGAGCATACAAGTTTGAGTACTAGCATATAAGTATAAGAGTTTGAACAATCCGCATGACAAACTTAGTTATCAAGATTAACGTATAAACTAGCATGTGAATATTCAAGTCAACCCTCTGATTACCGCATAAAAAGAATTTAACATGACCACAAGTCTACGGGCGGTGCGTTACTCCTATAGCGTTATACATGTTAAAGGGAGGCTCGTACGAAGTTAATGACAAGTTTATCACACAAAAAAATCATAAAGAATAACGAATCAAGTATAACGAATCTAGCATGCATCTATTGGATTGTTTGTGCATTTTGTATAAAAGTCTAAGTGTAACTGTGTAGGTTAATAGGTAAACATATTTCACCCAAAGTGTAAAATGGAAAAAAAAGGGTGTTCGAGTATACTCACAATTTTGCAAAAATTTTCCGACTATCTGTGGTGTCACAAGCCCCGACCCCACCCTGGGAGCGGGAGCCGTGAACCAGCAAGGTGGTACCGGTGTTTATTAAATACGCAGCAGAACAATTTTTTCATCAGGATCGTAGTTAGGAAATAATTTCAAAGTTTGTAAAACACCAAACTTTTAATACTAAACAAATGCGTTAAAACCCCTATTCCATTCAATTGTTTTTATAGGGATAGACCCTAATTGATAAAACATAAATTTCTTCTTTTATTCAGGTAATTATAGCCAATTTATTTAAGCCTTCAGTGCTTCATAACAGGCTTCTGTTACTTTCACAGTAAGTTACCTGAAACGCGTTTGAAAACATTTTATCAGCAAGAAATACTGGCGAGTTCAATCCAATTTATGAAAAGACACATTGTTATAACTTTACAGTATCAAGGGAAATTACAATGTTTATATCTAACAAAAACTCCAAAGTATTTGTCACTCGACGGATCTGTGACTATGATCATATCACCCATTGGCTAACCCATTGTCCAACGGTTAAGGTTATCAAGTAATGTATACAAAACCCCATATACCAGCAATAATTGTAGAATACAAAGACTTAATCACTATAAGTATAACTGAAAAATATTTAGCGTTTTGCAAAGCATTTTAAGTAAAAATGTATCACAATAAAGTTTATAAAAAGAAGAATGACTCACTTTGTAGACTTAGGTTTTTAACTTAGAGCTTCCTGGTATAATTTATGGTATAAATCTTGAGTTCCTAATAAAATATACAATGCACACGTGTTAGTGTAATAACCCAACTTAACTTTATCGATATATCACGAGATCAAAACCCCAACGTAGTTAACAAAGTGTAGCCTTTTATAAGCAGCACCTTGACATCCGTTTCTGGGTTCAGGATCGATCAGACAGGGTATCGAATCAGTAATCAGGGGTTGAAACACTTACAACGGGGCAGAGTTTCGTAGAATTAGGGGGTATAACAAAGAAATGGAGATATAGATCAGAGAATTCGTCAAAATAACGTCGAAATTGTGAAGAAGCGTAAGTCCCAAACCAGGCTATTTATAGCCTATCTGGACCACCCCCGCGCGTCGCGCAAGGGACAGGGGTCCCTGTCGCGTGTTGCGGACTAAGGCTATTTTGCCTAAGGTAGCCTTGTTGAGTGTTATAGCATGTGGTTCAATCTTATCTGAATTGTAACTGTGGCTACTCGCGTACCCGCATGGTGCCTCGAGCACCATAATCTAGATATCATTTATGTATCAACGTATAAGTCCCTTAAGAATGAAAACTTTTGTGATTTAATTTAAAGTTTTACATAACCCCCTTACTTTTTTGAGCTATTTACATAATAAGATTTTTTTTCTTTTCTTTTTTAATACTCATATCAAAGTAATTTAAAACTTTATTAAAGTAAAGGGCAAAACATGTTATTAGCAAAGTTGAGGGGTTATTAAAGCTAAAAAGAAACACATCAGAATTTCAAAACTTTATTAAAGTAGACAGGCTAAACATGATATTAACAAAGTTGAGAATTAATTTCACTAAAAGATAAAAAAGTTTTTAAGAAAAATAAATAAAGGAAGGCTCTCACGTGGCGACGTTTTATTGACTAGAGGGAACAATTATACAAAACGAGTTGTAATTTAATATATATATATATATAGAGAGAGAGAGAGAGAGAGAGGGTAAGGTTAATGCGAGAACCACCCTTTTATCGCGAAAACTATGATAACCAGTGTCAACACAACCAAAACAAACAATCAACCCCACACCCCCACCCAAAAAACTAAACACCCACCCCTCCCCTCCCTCCACAAAAAAACCTATACCCACCCCCAAAAAACATTAAAAAACCTAAAACCCCCACCCCCAGAAACCTAAAAAGACCTAACCCCCTCCGACAAAAAAAAATTATACCACCACCCCTCAAAAACCTAAAACCCCCGCCCCCTAAAAACCTAAACTACCCACCCAAGCAAAATACTAAAAACTAAACACTAAAGTTAAACCACAAAACTAAATGCTAATTTTTTTTCAATTAAATCACGACTTTTTATAAAAACTTTTTTTAATTATTTTATAAATAAAATGTTGCGATTTTATAATGGAAATTTTTTTGTGTGTGTTTTAAGCTTTTTTAAGTATTTTTAGTTGTGTTAACACTGGTTCTCGCAATAAATGATGGTTACTGAATGATCGTCACCCAATATATGTGTGTGTGTGTTTACCTAGCAGACTTCAAACGTGTGGTGTGACATAATTTTATATTTGCACAATATATATAAAATATTGTCTATAATATTATCTTACCTATACTATATAATAAAAGAAACCAATATGTGAAATGTATCATTCATTGAAAGCATCTACCTTTTTTATTTTCCCGTCTCTTTTTCATACTTATCTTATATCAATTAAATAAATAAGAAACTAATATTGAATCTTATCTGAAAAACATGTATCACAATAAGTATAACTGAAAAACATTTAGCGTTTTGCAAAGCATTTTAAGTAAAAATGTATCACAATAAAGTTTATAAAAAGAAGAATGACTCACTTTGTAGACTTAGGGTTTAACTTAGAGCTTCCTGGTATAATTTATGGTATAAATCTTGAGTTCCTAATAAAATATACAATGCACACGTGTTAGTGTAATAACCCAACTTAACTTTATCGATATATCATGAGATCAAACCCCAACATAGTTAAAAAAAGTGTAGCCTTATATAAGCAGCACCTTGACATCCGCTTCTGGGTTCAGGATCGATCAGACAGGGTATCGAATCAGTAATCAGGTGTTGAAACACTTACAACGGGGCAGAGTTTCGTAGAATTAAGGGGTATAACAAAGAAACGGAGATATAGATAAGAGAATTCATTAAAATAACGTCGAAATTGTGCAGAAGCGTAAGTCCCAAACCAGGCTATTTATAGCCAATCTGGACCAGCCCCGCGCGTCGCGCAAGGGACAGGGGTCCCTGTCGCGTGTCACGGCCTAAGGCTATTTTGCCTAAGGTAGCCTTGTTGTGTGTTATTGCATGTGGTTCAATCTTATCTGAATTTACACGTATGGTTTTCACTCCGCGCATCGCATGAGATTTAGGGGTCCCCCCCCCCATGTGTCTCCGGAGCCCTTGTTTTCAGTTTTTCAATTCAGGTCGCCTCGTACATGTTTGGGGTCTCTATTAGGGTTCCTTATAAGGTGTTTTTGGTGTTGTTACATCCTCCCTACCTTGTTTTAAATCTCGTCCTCGAGATTTGGGCTCTGATGTCTCCTTTAGGGTTATGTCACATTTTTGTCCATAAGAATAGTATCAAGGTAAATGACATAGTAATAGAATCAAGACATGCTCAAATGAATACGAGGATATCGTATAACAATTAGAAATCAACAGTTCAACTGAATTAGTTCCAGAAATCAATGTCAAATGGATGAGGTGTGATGATATACTTTCCAAGGTGACTAATTTCAAACTAAAAGAGATTTATGATCAATAGATGTCTAAATCGAATTTGTAAATGACTTTTAGAAACAATAGAATTCACTGTCAAAGGAAAACTTACTTTGGTCGTCAATTAAGGAAGACTTAGAATCAATAAGCTTAAATGAAATAGAAGCACGAAAATACTTTGTCAATTACCAAACCATGACATAAGAAAAATCAATGTTTTGACATTTATTGAATTGCAAGGATACACCGAAATACAATAGAGTTTAGTGTATCATTTTCTTAATACATAACTGCATCAAGACTACTTTATATGATGAGTCAAATGAAAGACATACTTAGTTTTGCATGATTTGTATGATTATATAACAACCCTCCTAGAACCCTTAACGTAACCCTAAACATTCCTAAATATACCCCGTACGCGAGAAATGAGCCCGAAATACCCTTATACTTATAAAAATCAAGAAAAAACAAGAATTATAGGTTTCTCGCAGGGCGCGACCAAGACCTCCTTGGTCTCTCGCGGGGCACGAGCATCTGTTGCTTGCCGGACACCCATGCCGACACGTGTCGACATGTGTTGAAGCTAGACTCGCTGACTGGCCAAGCCTACGGCCTAACCTACTGCCCTCGCGGGCCGCGAAGGCCTTCCTTGCCTTCTTCGCGGGGCGCGAGTCGCCATACTCCAGCCTATAAATAGTGGCCGATCAGTTCATTTGAATTCGTTCATTTTTCTGAATTCTCTCTCAATTTCTTAATAGTAGAAATTATACCCGGGCATAATACCCACTTTAAAGTGAAGCTCTGCCTCGTTGTAAGTATTATAACTGTAACACCTCGAAAATTCATGTCCAATAACGTATTGACACGTGTCATAAGCTTTGAACGTGTGAAAGAATACTTAAGAGGGACTAAAGTTGACAAACAAGGAAAGTATGTGAATATAAGGGTTCAAAGTGTCAACAATGAATAAATATACTATATTATAACCCTACATGATGTTTATACTCTTAAACGAATGAATCATGGATCATACGAAGCTAATTGTGAAAGAAAGTTAGAAATTACAAACTACAGGGGTTAAATGTGTCAACATGTTTAAAGTATACCTCTGAGTGACCTTTTAGCAAACCCGAAGCTTTGTAACAATTGATTATGCTCACTAGAATACGTGATAAAAATTTCACAAGTTTTCGATTAAGTATGAGAAAGTTATGACGATATTCGTATACGAGGGGTTAAAAGCATCAAAGAAGGGCAAAACTTGTATTTTCGGTTATCATTGAACGAAATCGGACCTAATGATGATTGGTTTTATCTCATGGATCATAGAAATATAAATTTCAAGGGTTAAAAGTGCCTAAAATGGAAGTTATTGCGCATTAGAAAGTTCAGGGGGTGAAAGTGTCATTTCTGAAACATGTTTGGCTGAGAAGCTTGGTGCTGGCGTAGCGCCAGCACTTGTACACATGTCCGTGGCGCTATGCGAGCATGTACCAGTGACAGCAAACATCTGGTAACGTGTCAGCTTGCATGTTTACGCGATTCAGCGAATTTGCCACCCTTTATCTGCATGTTACACGTCCCTTAACACCTGTTATCACCTATGGAGTAGCCCTAACACTTGTGTCCACCTCCTTGCACTTCCTTGGCTATATATAGAGCCCTTGGTTGCATTTGTGAACTCACTTTTTGAGCATTCACTTGGAAAGCTTCCAAACTCTTGTTTTGAAGATTTCTGGAGCTCAAGGACACTTCTCAAGCATTCTTAGTCGTGCATAGGACCTCAGTAAGTGCCCATAACGTTTCTTAATTCGTTTTACTTAGTTAATTAGCCTAAAGTCAAACCGTCATAATTAGAGTTTGACTTCGAGATTAATCAATAATCGTTCAGTCAAATCTCGAATTGAAAGTACCTATAGGTTGGTAATTATGTGGCTAATAAACCCTTAAAAGGGTACCCTCTGATTCTCACTCTAACTAGGTCAATTGTCGGGTCAAAGTTAATCTTAAAAAGTCAACATAAAGCTTATTTTCAAATTAATGCATAATTAGCAATGTAGGAGCCATGCAACCTGTTTTGTCATTAATATAACTTGGTAACTAATATAAGAACATGTCTAAACATGTTCAACCCGACAATTTTCAGTTTAGGCTCGGTTCGGGACCGAAAGTCGCATAGTTTGACTTCTGCTTTGACTTTCAGTTCTGACCCGTTTGAGCATAGTTTAGAATTGACTTAGAGCTTTATTTGGACCAGGTCTCATGTTAGTATAACCCTCTGTGATTATACAACTTGGTTCAATAGTTATCCGGTTCATATGCATGTTTCCGTTAAGTGCTTAAATGTCGACTATTATGCCCTTTTGACTATAAAACGTGATTTTTGAAAAAGTAAAATAGTAGAAACCTTATTTACTGATTTATAAACTTGAACCCAAAATTTGACATCAGTTTGAGGTCTAGATTAGGAGTTATGCTCATTAGCGTAATTAGAAAGCTTTTTATTAAATAAACGGCGTAATTAGCATATAGCCTATCTAAACCCGATTTTTGATACCAAACTTTTTACCCACTGATGTAATATAATATTTTGTGATTTTTGAATATTTTTATTTATTTTTAGGCTGAGCATAACATAGAGTTTTAAGCTTGATTCGGTAATTGTCGGTTTTGCCCTTTTGGGCTATAAAATGAGTTTTACAAATAATTTTGATACCAAACCTTTTGCTACTGATTTATTATGATAAATAAAATATTTTGAGCCTTCTGGAATTATAAAAATACCAGCTTTCCTTTAAAAACCCGGAAATAGCTCAAAATCGCCTTTTTAAGCGTTTTTAACACATAGTATGTATTAAAACTATTTTAAACATACAAGACTTAATACCTACTGATATATTAAGTAAATTTTTATATTCTAACAGTAAGTAAAAGTTTTTAAACTCAGGTTTCCAGTTTTGACCTTTTAAGCCTATGTGAAATTACCAAAATGCCCCTAAGGTACATAGTTTGGTTTTAAATGATAAATTTTACATATAGGTAATACCTTACTGTTATAACTTATTAATTTAAGTATGTTTACTGATTATATCAGACCTGTAACTCAGATTATTATTTAAACTCTTTTATAACCTTTAAAATGACCAAAATGCCCATACGGGGCATAGTTTGAATTTAAATTCATTTCGGGCATAATAGAAGATATCTTACTGATGTCACAACATATTTAAGGCATATTAACATAGGAAACCTGTATACGACTCATATGAATACCCGTTACGCATCTTTCGCGTTTGATTCGGTTTATGTAACTAGTTTGCATAAATTAGCCGAAAACTTATCATTTTTGTCTCAAAATCCAGAATGTGTTTAGTTTACCCATATTATACAAGTCTTCAAACTTGTCGGGTCTAAATCACATTCTATTCCGGTCTTCGCTTAATCGTGCGTTTGAACCGTATCTTCTTTTAAAACTAACCGGTCTAAGTTTAGGCTTAATTAAAAACCCGTTAGGAATCTAATAGGTTATTAAAAACCTTTGTTCAAGAATAGGAGACCCGGTAAAAGCTACACGCACTTGCTATTTGTGATTTATACTTGCAAAGGTAAATATTTTTAACTTATTTTCCCTATACGGGCTTGGGGTACGGTATATAAAATACCGCTTGGTCAGGTATTGAATCTTTAATCGTATGAAGGTTAAATCATTGAAATATCCCGTTTAAATTGTTTTTTTTTTGCTTAAAGCCTTTGGGGGGTTAATGACCATGTCCCGGATATCCTTGGCATCATTTTACGAAATGGCCACGACCTAAGCACGCGGGTGTAGGCGTACACCCGTTAGTGTATATATAAATAATAAGGTATAACTGCTGGTTTCGGGAATAACCCGCCGCGGGACTATATCATGTGGTGTGTCTATTAAGCTCTAACCCGGCATCAATCTGGGCTACTGAACGCATAAGAAACATATAATTCTTTTACAAGTTTATATATAAATAATTATCCCAAGTTATAAAATGTTTTGTGCCTTGTGCATCCAAATCAATTTTGCTAAACCTTTTCAAAATGAGTCAGTTAATTGTATTTACCAGTGTAAACTGACGTATTTTCCCAAAAAGATTAAGTGTAGGTACTACGCGTAATAGGCTGGCCTCTCCTTAGCATCGTTAAGAGTCTCGCAAGCTTGGATGCATTTAAATCTGATGAACTATGTTTTCTGTTTATTTTGATACGCCTGTGGATCCGTTTCAACTACATTGTGATACTTAATATTACAATTTTTATTCGGTTGAAATAAATCTATCTTTTACTTCCGCTGTGCATTTAAAATTGTGTTGTTTGACTATGATGATATCAACTACGTCACGATACTCCCCACCGGGCCCACCGGTAATACGTGGAAATATCGGGGTGTGACAGGTTGGTATCAGAGCCAACACTGAGTGAATTAAACACTAGCCTTTTGTGTTTAATCTCAATTACATAGTTGCATATTCCTAAATTTTCGAGTCTAGACAAAGAACTTAGGACAAATCCCGATTTGTTTTTATTTTTGTCTTTTATATATATCCCTTGTTGTTATCTTTGTTTATGTTGACAGGTTAAAAGATGCCGCCAAGATTCCGTGGTAGGGGAAGAGACAAGGGGCCATTTGTTGCCCCCAATGATCATGAAGCCGGGCCATTACGCCGGCGAACAACATCCGACACCCAAAGCCGAAGTCCTCAGGAACACAGGAGGACCCATATTGAACCAGCATGGCGCTCAGTTTCGTTGAGCTCCTCCCCTTTGTTTCAAAACTCCTTTGGGCCTCATTCTGAAAATGAGCCCCATAATTCCCATCAATCCTACATTCCTCTCCAGGGTCACAACTCACCTTTTGATGACCCAACACCCTTTTTCCGGAGCTAGTTCAATCCGGCGAACTACCTTGGAGAACCAGTGGGTTTTAACCCACTAGGACCTGAAGATCATTTCTCCGGAGACCATGCAATGGACATGGATGAGGACACCGATTTCGTAGAGCTACCGTCCGGAACCCCTAACCACCCCATCGAAATTTCAGATGGATCACCTTTTGTGGGATCACCCTATAATGGTCCCGACAGCTATGAAGAAAGGTTCCGACAGATTGACTGGGTGTTTACTCCCAGTTACCACAACTCTCCACAGCAGCAGCAACAGCAGGATCCCTCTGAGGATTCTCGCTATGTCGCGGTCACTCCGCCACCACCACCAGTCCAGCAACAGCCTCCAGAGCCACCGAGGCGAAGAAGAACAACCGCACGGATGTCCATGCGAGGAGGAGTGCGAATCGGCACCCCTCAACCTACTAGTGGCAGCCGCTATTCGCCACTCCATGAAGACCCGCAGATGGGTGGATCCTCAAACCCGTCTCGGAAGTGAACTCTGCACCGGTCGCGCCACCACCATTGGGTTTTGGTGACTCAATACCTACATACACCGGTGCGGCGGCGTATAATCCCTTTGAGCAGCCGGTCCACACAAACTACAACTATGCAGAGGCCGACCCTTATCTTGTAGTAGCGGCAAACTACAATGCCCACCATCCGGAAGGATCCTTTGGGATCCCATATCAAACCGGATACTCACACTATGGGTACCCACCATATGGGTATCATCAGCCGCCACCTCCTCAACCTCCACTATATCAGCAACCCCCGCAACCGCCAGCCATGTCACCACCACAGCATCAGGAGATCCTTTAAAGGATTAATGAGGTGCGGCAGGAAGTGCGGGAAGACCGCAGGCAAAACCGTGGAATGTTCAAGAGTCTGGCAAACTTAATTAAAGGAAAAAGCAAGAAGGACCATTAAATCCTTCATTTGTTTGTTTGTTATTAGTATTGTAATCATGTCCCTGCGTGGACATTTGTTTCTGTATTCTGCCCCTGCGTGGGCATGTCTTTCTGTATTCCGCCCCTGCGTGGGCGTGTTTTTCTATTAAACCCCTGCGTGGGTATGTTTGTTTGTTTCGCCCCTGTGCGGGCATGTTATTCTTGTAGAAGTCCCGTTTAGGGCAAATTTGTACTTGTTTAAAAATTTTGCAATGGAATGATATAATTCAAATTTTCATTTTTATTAAATTATATACATAAATATAATATGTAAAGTAAATGAAAATGTAACATTCCCTTTTTATAAGACCTATCATTATAATAAAATGATAAAAATCTAAAAAGGGGCAAGACCTAGCCATGTGTCATCATAAGACAGGGCCAAAATGGTAGTCCCATAATTAGATTCAGATCCTTATCAACACCTCAATTTAGGATTGTTCTGCGTTAAATATTAAAAAGAATCTTAAAGGTAAAACCTAGTCTATACGTCGTTGCAGACATGACCAAGATGGTAAAACCTATTCAAAAGGTTCCAATCCTTGTTAACATCTAAAAGCATGTTAACACTCTTGACAAAATGTGATTCGATAAAATCGCATGAGTCATCCTTATATTAGATTTTTCCAACTCCTTTTATTAATTAAAACATCCATTAGGGATATAACGCCTACGGGCTATACTCATTGTCATATAAGACAAAAGACAGTCGTGGTCTTCGACCCCCTGTTAAGAAGAGGTAATGAATTATAATTAAAACCCTCAATACCATGACCCTATAAGATCATGAATAAAGATTTAAAACTGTCCACGTGACTAGGCCTTTTTGCCATTAATATATTTTTAAATCTAACTAAGGATTATTATAATATCCTGAATATATATATGTTTAAACAAATTAATCGAAATGGTTCTTAAATACCATGATTAATAAATCTTCTAGAATAATAAAAACTATTATAGACCTTTGAATGATTTAAAATCATTATCTTATGTAGTACTCAAGCTACATGGCCGGGTCAGACGAAGTCAACAGTCACCCCAGAGATAATCATGACACCTCCAGAGTCAACGTAGCAGGAGCAGAATTACAGGCATTGATAGACAATGCTGTTACAAGAGCCTTGGATAGGCAATTCAATGAATCCAGTGGTACCCATGTAAGGACCCATTCTGTACCACACTCTAAACCACCCTCAAAGACTCATACTGCCCACAAGAGTGATTCCCATCACTCAACAAACCAGAGGAGTGTTCCATCTAAGAGAGTAGTGCTAAACCAAGAACCACGTGCTAAAGGTTGCACCTATAAGTACTTTGTTTCACGCAAACCCAGGGATTTTACTGGGGAGAAGGGAGCAGTTGACTGCATGTCATGGTTAGATGAGATGGACACTGTAGTAGATATCAGTGGTTGTGCGGATAAGGATGTGGTAAAGTTCGTATCTCAGTCATTCAAAGGCGAGGCACTAGCGTGGTGGAGGTCTTTGATTCAAGCTACTGGGAAGATCCCATTGTACAATCTGACATGGGATCAGTTTGTTACTCTCATTAAGGAAAACTATTGCCCTCAGCACGAGGTTGAAAAGATTGAAGCTGATTTCTTGTCTTTAGTTATGAAGAACCTGGATTGCCAAGCCTACCTTACAAGCTTCAACACCATGTCAAGACTGGTCCCGTATCTGGTAACTCCGGAACCCAAGAGGATAGCTCGTTTCATCGGGGGTTTGGCCCTAGAAATCAAGGCCAGTGTGAAGGCCTCCAGACCAGCTACTTTTCGGTCTGCAGCTGATATATCATTGTCCCTTACTTAGGACGCGGTCAGGCAGAGATCGCTAAGAAACACAGACACTGAGAAGAGAAAGCGTGAGGATGACAACTCACGACGTTCAGACAAGAAGCATAAAGCAAACAATGACCACAAGAAGAGTTCTGGAACTAAGAAGGATGGTCATCAGTCGGGTGATAAGCCCAAATGTAAGGTCTGTAAGAAGCACCACTTCGGGAAGTGCCGATTTGAATTGAAATCCCAGCCACAACAGAGAGTTTGTGGGATTTGTAAATCCTCTGAGCACAAGACCTTAGACTGTAAGAAAATCAAGGATGCTACGTGTTATAACTGCAATGAAAAAGGGCATATCAAGTCTAACTGCCCGAAGTTTGCTAAGAAAGCTTAGGAAGGGAAAAAGACCAATGCTAGGGTCTTCCAGATGAACGCAAAGGAAGTTGTCCAGGACGATAATGTCATAACAGGTACCTTCCTTATTAATGACGTTTATGCAAGGGTGTTATTTGATTCAGGAGCCGATAAGTCATTTGTTGATGATAAGTTTTGTAAGTTGTTAAACCTACCTGTTAGAACAATAAGCATAAAATATGAGGTTGAATTAGCTGATGGCACCATAGAAACCGCATCAACTGTGTTAGATGGATGTTTCATATCCATTAGGAACCACTCTTTTCCTTTGTCTTTACTTCCTTTGAAGTTAGCCGGTTTCGACATAGTAATAGGCATGGACTGGTTATCTCATAACCAGGCCCATATTGTGTGCAACAAGAAGCAAGTAGTGGTCAAGACTCCGTCTGGTGAGCCACTTACCATTCAGGGAGATACCCAGTATGGACTGCCTGAGCAAGTGTCTATGCTCAAGGCATCTAGGTGTTTAAAGAACGGTTGTGTCATTTACATGGCTCAAGTGACTATTGATGAGCCGGAGCCTAAGATTGAAGATATTCCCGTCATTTCTGAGTAAACTACCTGGTTTACCACCAGACAGGCAAGTAGAATTCAGAATTGACATCATCCCGGGAGCAGCACCTGTTGCGAGAGCGCCCTATAGGTTGGCACCAACAGAGATGAAGGAATTAAGGAAACAACTAGATGAATTGCTAGCCAAAGGTTTTATTAGACCTAGTTCGTCTCCTTGGGGAGCGCCAATCCTGTTTGTCAAGAAGAAGGATGGATCGATGCGTCTATGCATCGATTACCGTGAGCTTAATAAGGTCACTATCAAGAATAGATATCCATTGCCCAGGATCGACGATCTGTTCGATCAACTGCAAGGGGCAAGTTGTTTCTCTAAGATCGACTTGAGGTCAGGCTACCATCAGCTGAAAGTTAAAGATGAAGATGTACACAAAACTGCGTTTAGGACTCGCTATGGTCATTACGAGTTCCTAGTGATGCCTTTTGGGCTCACTAATGCACCTGCCGCATTCATGGATCTCATGAATCGCGTCTGCAATCCTTACTTGGATAAATTTGTCATCGTCTTCATCGATGACATTCTCATTTACTCAAAGAGCCAAGCTGACCATGAGAAGCACCTCCGTTGCATTCTGAAACTACTTCATCAGGAAAAGCTCTATGCCAAATTTTCAAAGTGTGAATTCTGGCTTCGCAAAGTCCAATTCCTTGGACATGTGGTTAGTGAGCGTGGTATCCAAGTAGATCCCGCTAAGGTTGAAGCTGTTATGAATTGGCAGGAGCCAAAGACCCCTACAGAGATCCGTAGTTTTCTAGGTTTAGCAGGATATTATAGGCGATTTATAGAAAACTTCTCAAGGATTGCTGCACCCCTGACTTCGTTGACTAGAAAGAATATTAAGTTTAATTGGCGTCCTAAGTAGCAGGAATCCTTTGACATCCTTAAGCAAAAGTTGAGCAATGCACCAGTACTAACATTGCCTGATGGAATAGAAGAGTTTGTAGTATACTGTGATGCATCACACACAGGTATGGGATGTGTGCTTATGCAGAAAGGCAAGGTCATTGCCTATGCTTCTCGACAGTTAAAGGTGTACGAGAAGAACTACACTACCCACGATTTGGAGTTGGGTGCCGTGGTATTTGCACTTAAACTGTGGAGGCATTACTTGTATGGAACCAAGTGCGAGATCTATTCAGATCACAAGAGCCTTCAACATCTGTTCAATCAGAAGGATTTGAACATGAGACAGCGACGTTGGATGGAAACTTTGAATGATTATGACTGTGAGATAAGATACCATCCCGGCAAGGCAAATGTGGTTGCCGATGCCTTAAGTAGAAAGGAAAGGGTGAAACCCATAAGAATCAATGCCAAGAGCATTGAGTTAAAGAATAGTTTGATTGAAAGGTTGTTAGCTGCGCAGAAGGAAGTTGTATTAGAAGCTAACTATCCTGATGAAAAGCTAGGAGTAACTGAAGAGCAATTATCTCAGGGCAAGGATGGAATCCTGAGATTAAATGGACGAATATGGGTTCCAGTGTATGGAGGACTTCAGGATGTCATCCTCCAGGAAGCCCATAGTTCTAAATACTCCGTTCATCATGGAGCTGATAAGATGTACCAGGATCTGAAGGCAAATTTTTGGTGGATAGGCTTGAAAAAGTCTATAGCTACTTATGTAGCCAAATGTTTGACGTGCGCACAAGTCAAAGCTGAACACCAGAAGTCGTCAGGTTTGTTACAACAGCCTGAACTCCCCACATGGAAGTGGGAGATGGTGACGATGGATTTCATCACCAAGTTGCCAAAGACAAAGAAAGGAAATGATACTATATGGGTAATAGTAGATAGACTGACTAAGTCAGCACATTTCCTACACATTAAGGAGACTTATAGCTCCAACATGTTAGCCCAATTGTACGTAGATAAGATTGTATCTCTGCATGGCATTCCAGTGTCAATTATCTCTGTCAGAGAGACCAGACACACATCACATTTTTTGGAAAAGTTTCCAACAGGCTTTGGGCACGCGCTTAAATTTTAGTATGGCTTACCATCCTCAGATGGACGGGCAGAGTGAGCGTACCATACAAACTTTGGAAGACATGCTTCGTGCATGTGTGATTGACTTAGGTGGTAGTTGGGATAACCACCTGCCATTGATCGAGTTCTCCTATAACAATAGCTACCATACAAGCATTAAGGCTGCGCCTTTTGAGGCATTATATGGTAGAAAGTGCAGAACGCCTATTTGTTGGGCAGAAGTAGGAGAAGCTCAGTTATCAGGACCTGATATAGTCCTGGAGACGACAGACAAGATTGTGCAGATAAGAGATCGTCTCAAAGCTGCAAGAGACAGGCAGAAAAGCTACGCAGACTTAAGGCGTAAACCTCTAAAGTTCGAGGTTGGTGATAAAGTATTGCTTAAAGTATCACCCTGGAAGGGAGTGATGCGATTTGGTAAGAAAGGTAAGTTATACCACCACCCCTCAAAAACCTAAAACCCCCGCCCCATAAAAACCTAAACTCCCCACCCAAGCAAAATACTAAAAACTAAACACTAAAGTTAAACCACAAAACTAAATGCTAATTTTTTTTCAATTAAATCACGACTTTTTAAAAAAAACTTTTTTTAATTATTTTATAAATAAAATGTTGCGATTTTATAATGGAAATTTTTTTGTGTGTGTTTTAAGCTTTTTTAAGTATTTTTGGTTGTGTTAAAACTGGTTCTCGCAATAAATGATGGTTACTGAATGATCGTCACCCTATATATGTGTGTGTGTGTTTAACTAGCAAACTTCAAACGTGTGGTGTGACATAATTTTATATTTGCACAATATATATAAAATATTGTCTATAATATTATCTTACCTATACTATATAATAAAAGAAACCAATATGTGAAATGTATCATTCATTGAAAGCATCTACCTTTTTTATTTTCCCGTCTCTTTTTCATACTTATCTTATATCAATTAAATAAATAAGAAACTAATATTGAATCTTATCTTACTTTGAATGTCGGATAGAATTATTCTATTTTTCTAATAAAATATTTTCTTTAAATTTAAATTATTAAGTTAAGATATTATTTAAATAATGACACAATGACACAAAACAATAATCTTAAACTTAAAAAAAACAATAATACGTTGATATCAAAAATTAAAAGTATAAACAAAGTATATAAAATAACTTATGAGACATTAGACCAAACTTGAATAGAAGCGAATAACTTAAATGTTACACCCCAACCGATGGCGGAAACATCGGAGTGAGACGAAAACGAGATTGCTCGAGACTTAATAACACTAAATTGTGACAAGTATTTAATAACAAATTTCATTTCATTGGTAACATCAATTACATTGTTTGAAATAGAAATACAATAAGATTGAAACAAGTAAAAAACAACAAGTATTTGAATTTAGAGTGCGTTTCTAGGCATCCTACTAGATATCGTGCATCATCATCATCATCCATAATCCTGCGACATGTATTAAAGTATAGTTCAATACAAAAGTATTGACGAGCATACAAGTTTGAGTACTAGCATATAAGTATAAGAGTTTGAACAATCCGCATGGCAAACTTAGTTATCAAGATTAACGTATAAACTAGCATGTGAATATTCAAGTCAACCCTCTGATTACCGCATAAAATGAATTTATCATGACCACAAGTCTACGGGCGGTGCGTTACTCCTATAGCGTTATACATGTTAAAGGGAGGCTCGTACGAAGTTAATGACAAGTTTATCACACAAAAGAATCATCAAGAATAGCGAATCAAGTATAACGAATCTAGCATGAATCTATTAGATTGTTTGTGCATTTTGTATAAAAGTCTAAGTGTAACTGTGTAGGTTAATAGGTAAACATATTGCACCCAAAGTGTAAAATGGAAAAAAGGGTGTTCGAGTATACTCTCAATTTTGCAAAAACTTTCCTACTATCCGTGGTGTCACAGCCCCCGACCCCACCCTGGGAGCGGGAGCAGTGAACCAGCAAGGTGGTACCGGTGTTTATTAAATACGCAGCGGAACAATTTTTTCATCAGGATCGTAGTTAGGAAATAATTTCAAAGTTTGTAAAACACCAAACTTTTAATACTAAACAAATGCGTTAAAACCCCTATTCCATTCAATTGTTTTTATAGGGATAAACCCTAATTGATAAAACATAAATTTCTTCTTTTATTCAAGTAATTATAACCACTTTATTTAAGCCTTCAGTGCTTCATAACAGGCTTCTATTACTTTCATAGTAAGTTATCTGAAACGCGTTTGAAAACAATTTATCAGCAAGAAATACTGGCGAGTTCATTCCAATTTATGAAAAGACACATTCTTATAACTTTACAGTATCATGGGAAATTGCATTGTTTATATCTAAAAAAACCTCCAAAGTATTTGTCACTCGACGGATCTGTGACTATGGTCATATCACCCATTGGCTAACCCATTGTCCAACGGTGAAGGTTATCAAGTAATGTATACAAAACCCCATATACCGACAGTAATTGTAGAATACAAAGACTTAATCACTATAAGTATAACTGAAAAACATTTAGCGTTTTGCAAAGCATTTTAAGTAAAAATGTATCACAATAAAGTTTATAAAAAGAAGAATGACTCACTTTGTAGACTTAGGGTTTAACTTAGAGCTTCCTGGTATAATTTATGGTATAAATCTTGAGTTCCTAATAAAATATACAATGCACACGTGTTAGTGTAATAACCCAACTTAACTTTATCGATATATCACGAGATCAAAACCCCAACATAGTTAAAAAAGTGTAGCCTTATATAAGCAGCACCTTGACATCCGTTTCTGGGTTTAGGATCGATCAGACAGGGTATCGAATCAGTAATCAGGTGTTGAAACACTTACAACGGGGCAGAGTTTCGTAGAATTAAGGGGTATAACAAAGAAACGGAGATATAGATAAGAGAATTCGTCAAAATAACGTCGAAATTGTGCAGAAGCGTAAGTCCCAAACCAGGCTATTTATAGCCTATCTGGACCAGCCCTGCGCGTCGCGCAAGGGTCAGGGGTCCCTGTCGCGTGTCACGGCCTAAGGCTATTTTGCCTAAGGTAGCCTTGTTGTGTGTTATTGCATGTGGTTCAATCTTATCTGAATTTACACGTATGGTTTTCACTCCGCGCATCGCATGAGATTTAGGGGGTCCCCCCCCCCCATGTGTCTCCGGAGCCCTTGTTTTCAGTTTTTCAATTCGGGTCGCCTCGTACATGTTTGGGGTCTCTATTAGGGTTCCTTATAAGGTGTTTTTGGTGTTGTTACATCCTCCCTACCTTGTTTTAAATCTCATCCTCGAGATTTGGGCTCCGATGTCTCCTTTAGGGTTATGTCACATTTTTGTCCATAAGAATAGTATCAAGGTAAATGACATAGTAATAGAATCAAGACATGCTCAAATGAATACGAGGATATCGTATAACAATTAGAAATCAACAGTTCAACTGAATTAGTTCCATAAATCGATGTCAAATGGATGAGGTGTGATGATATACTTTCCAAGGTGACTAATTTCAAACTAAAAGAGATTTATGATCAATAGATGTCTAAATCGAATTTGTAAATGACTTTTAGAAACAATAGAATTCACTGTCAAAGGAAATCTTACTTTGGTCGTCAATTAAGGAAGACTTAGAATCAACAAGCTTAAATGAAATAGAAGCACGAAGATACTTTGTCAATTATCAAACCATGACATAAGAAAAATCAATGTTTTGACATTTATTGAATTGCAAGGATACACCGAAATACAATAGAGTTTAGTGTATCATTTTCTTAATACATAACTACATCAAGACTACTTTATATGATGAGTCAAACAAAAGACATACTTAGTTTTGCATGATTCGTATGATTATATAACAACCCTCCTAGAACCCTTAACGTAACCCTAAACATTCCTAAATATACCCTGTACGCGAGAAACGAGCCCGAAATACCCTTATACTTATAAAAATCAATAAAAAACAAGAATTATAGGTTTCTCGCAGGGCGCGACCAAGACCTCCTTGGTCTCTCGCGGGGCACGAGCATCTGTTGCTTTCCGGACACCCATGCCGACACGTGTCGACATGTGTTGAAGCTAGACTCGCTGACTGGCCAAGCCTACGGCCTAACCTACTGCCCTCGCGGGCCGCGAAGGCCTTCCTTGCCTTCTTCGCGGGGAGCGAGTCGCCATACTCCAGCCTATAAATAGTTGCCGATTAGTTCATTTGAATTTGTTCATTATAATTGTAACACCTTGAAAATTCATGTCCAATAACGTATTGACACGTGTCATAAGCTTTGAACGTGTGAAAGAATACTTTAGAGGGACTAAAGTTGACAAACAAGGAAAGTATTTGAATATAAGGGTTCAAAGTGTCAACAATGAATAAATATACTTTATTATAACCCTACATGATGTTTATACTCTTAAACGAATGAATCATGGATCATACGAAGCTAATTGTGAAGGAAAGTGAGAAATTACAAACTACAGGGGTTAAATGTGTCAACATGTTTAAAGTATACCTCTGAGTGACCTTTTAGCAAACCCGAAGCTTTGTAACAATTGATTATGCTCACTAGAATACGTGATAAAAATTTCACAAGTTTTCGATTAAGTATGAGAAAGTTATGAAGATATTCGTATACGAGGGGTTAAAAGCGTCAACGAGGAAAAACTTGTGTTTTCGGTTATCATTGAACGAAACCGGACCTAATGATGATTGGTTTTATCTCATGGATCATAGAAATATAAATTTCAAGGGTTAAAAGTGCCTAAAATGGAAGTTATTGCGCATTAGAAAGTTCAGGGGGTGAAAGTGTCATTTCTGAAACATGTTTGGCTGAGAAGCTTGGTGCTGGCGTAGCGCCAGCACTTGTACACATGTCCGTGGCGCTACGCGAGCATGTACCAGTGACAGCAAACATCTGGTAACGTGTCAGCTTGCATGTTTACGCGATTCAGCGAGTTTGCCACCCTTTATCTGCAAGTTACACGTCCCTTAACACCTGTTATCACCTATGGAGTATCCCTAACACTTGTATCCACCTCCTTGCACTTCCTTGGCTATATATAGAGCCCTTGGTTGCATTTGTGAACTCACTTTTTTAGCATTCACTTGGAAAGCTTCCAAACTCTTGTTTTGAAGATTTCTGGAGCTCAAGGACACTTCTCAAGCATTCTTAGTCGTGCATAGGACCTCAATAAGTGCCCATAACCTTTCTTAATTCGTTTTACTTAGTTAATTAGCCTAAAGTCAAACCGTCGTAACTAGAGTTTGACTTCGAGATTAATCAATAATTGTTCAGTCAAATCTCGAATTGAAAGTACCTATAGGTTGGTAATTATGTGGGTAATAAACCCTTAAAAGGGTACCCTCTGATTCTCACTCTAACTAGGTCAATTGTCGGGTCAAAGTTAATCTTAAAAAGTCAACATAAAGCTTATTTTCAAATTAATGCATAAGTAGCAATGTAGGAGCCATGCAACCTGTTTTATCATTAATATAACTTGCTAACTAATATAAGAACATGTCTAAACATGTTCAACCCGACAATTTTCAGTTTAGGCTCGGTTCGGGACCGAAAGTCGCATAGTTTGACTTCTGCTTTGACTTTCAGTTCTGACCCGTTTGAGCATAGTTTAGAATTGACTTAGAGCTTTATTTGGACCAGGTCTCATGTTAGTATAACCCTCTGTGATTATACAACTTGGTTCAATAGTTATCCGGTTCATATGCATGTTTCCGTTAAGTGCTTAAATGTCGACTATTATGCCCTTTTGACTATAAAACGTGATTTTTGAAAAAGTAAAATAGTAGAAACCTTATTTACTGATTTATAAACTTGAACCCAAAATTTGACATCAGTTTGAGGTCTAGATTAGGAGTTATGCTCATTAGCGTAATTAGAAAGCTTTTTATTAAATAAACGGCGTAATTAGCATATAGCCTATCTAAACCCGATTTTTGATACCAAACTTTTTACCCACTGATGTAATATAATATTTTGTGATTTTTGAAGATTTTTATTTATTTTTAGGCTGAGCATAACATAGAGTTTTAAGCTTGATTCGGTAATTGTCGGTTTTGCCCTTTTGGGCTATAAAATGAGTTTTACAAATAATTTTGATACCAAACCTTTTGCTACTGATTTATTATGATAAATAAAATATTTTGAGCCTTCTGGAATTATAAAAATACCAGCTTTCCTTTAAAAACCCGGAAATAGCTCAAAATCGCCTTTTTAAGCGTTTTTAACACATAGTATGTATTAAAACTATTTTAAACATACAAGACTTAATACCTACTGATATATTAAGTAAATTTTTATATTCTAACAGTAAGTAAAAGTTTTTAAACTCAGTTTTCCAGTTTTGACCTTTTAAGCCTATGTGAAATTACCAAAATGCCCCTAAGGTACATAGTTTGGTTTTAAATGATAAATTTTACATATAGGTAATACCTTACTGTTATAACTTATTAATTTAAGTATGTTTACTGATTATATCAGACCTGTAACTCAGATTATTATTTAAACTCTTTTATAACCTTTAAAATGACCAAAATGCCCATACGGGGCATAGTTTGAATTTAAATTCATTTCGGGCATAATAGAAGATATCTTACTGATGTCACAACATATTTAAGGCATATTAACATAGGAAACCTGTATACGACTCATATGAATACCCGTTACGCATCTTTCGCGTTTGATTCGGTTTATGTAACTAGTTTGCATAAATTAGCCGAAAACTTATCATTTTTGTCTCAAAATCCAGAATGTGTTTAGTTTACCCATATTATACAAGTCTTCAAACTTGTCGGGTCTAAATCACATTCTATTCCGGTCTTCGCTTAATCGTGCGTTTGAACCGTATCTTCTTTTAAAACTAACCGGTCTAAGTTTAGGCTTAATTAAAGACCCGTTAGGAATCTAATAGGTTATTAAAAACCTTTGTTCCAGAATAGGAGACCCGGTAAAAGCTACACGCACTTGCTATTTGTGATTTATACTTGCAAAGGTAAATACTTTTAACTTATTTTCCCTATACGGGTTTGGGGTACGGTATATAAAATACCGCTTGGTCGGGTATTGAATCTTTAATCGTATGAAGGTTAAATCATTGAAATATCCCGTTTAAATTGTTTTTTTTTTTGCTTAAAGCCTTTGGGGGGTTAATGACCATGTCCCGGATATCCTTGGCATCATTTTACGAAATGGCCACGACCTAAGCACGCGGGTGTAGGCGTACACCCGTTAGTGTATATATAAATAATAAGGTATAACCGCTGGTTTCGGGAATAACCCGCCGCGGGACTATATCATGTGGTGTGTCTATTAAGCTCTAACCCGGCGTCAATCCGGGCTACTGAACGCATAAGAAACATATAATTCTTTTACAAGTTTATATATAAATAATTATCCCAAGTTATAAAATGTTTTGTGCCTTGTGCATCCAAATCAATTTTGCTAAACCTTTTCAAAATGAGTCAGTTAATTGTATTTACCAGTGTAAACTGACGTATTTTCCCAAAAAGATTAAGTGTAGGTACTACGCGTAATAGGCTGGCCTCACCTTAGCATCGTTAAGAGTCTCGCAAGCTTGGATGCATTTAAATCTGATGAACTATGTTTTCTGTTTATTTTGATCCGCCTGTGGATCCGTTTCAACTACATTGTGATACTTAATATTACAATTTTTATTCGGTTGAAATAAATCTATCTTTTGCTTCCGCTGTGCATTTAAAATTGTGTTGTTTGACTATGATGATATCAACTACGTCACGATACTCCCCACCGGGACCACCGGTAATACTTGGAAATATCGGGGTGTGACAATAACCCTGTTATTACCCTACACGATCGATTTAAGGCTCCGTAACGCATGTCAAGGCTCTGCCTGTCTCAGTCGTTGGAGTTCTGTCTCGTGTTACACTCGATTGATCTAGGGCTCCGTAATGCATGTCAAGGCTCTGCATGACTTGGTCATTGGAGTTCTGTCTCGAGTTGTACGGTTAATGTGATTTGGGTTATTTTACTAACACGTGTGCATTGTTTAATTTTAATAGATAATAACCAGGAGAATCACCAGGAAGCTATAGTAGTATCACCTAAGTCAACAATATAAGTACATTCAGTTTTTCTCATTATTTGTGATTTTTTGGAGTCAAAATGTTTTACCAACACCTCAAATGTTTTCAAATACAATTACAGTGATTAAGTCTTTGTAATTCTACAATTGTTGCCAGTATTATGGGGTTTGTATACAGTACTTGATAACCTTCACAATTGGGCACGAGTATCCAATGTGTGATATGACCATAGTCACAGATCCATCGAGTGACACGTACTGACCGAGTAATTGTGTAGATATAAACATTGTAATCGCCCTTAATACTCTAATGTGTAAACAACTGATGCTTTACAAAATGGAATGTACTTGCTAGTATTTCTTGCTGATAAAATGTTTTCAAAACACGTTTCAGGTAACACAATGTGAAAGCCAATAGAAGCCAGCTAGAGAGCACTGAAGGCTTGGAAAAGTGGCTATAAAAGTTACCTAAATAAAAAGGAGTTTTTGTTTTAAATAATTAGGGTTTATCCCTACAAATGTACAGTCAAATGAACTTGGGTTTTACCCTAATGATTTGTTATAAAAAGTTTGGTGTTTAAACTCTGATAAAAATATTTTCTAACTACGGTCCTGGTGTATTCCGCTGCCAAATTAATAAACACCGATACCACTGATCTGGATCTCGCGACACCCGCTCCCGGGGTAGGAGTCGGGGGTTGCGACAGAGAGTGGTATCAGAGCTACAACCACTGGTTTAAGCTAAAGAAGTGTTCTGCTGACACTTAAATTCTGTGTTAGGAAATAACTTATGTGTAAATATTGTTTTGTGTTATTTGACTATTTGTTAGTTTACAGTATGAGTGAGCAAGGAACTTCGGACGCTTATCATCACTTAGATAGTTCACCAAAAGATGAGGGAACATCATCTCAATCTAATCCCTCAGGATACTCAGCCGATACTGAGGAAGTGATATTTATATTTAAGGCACAGTCTGAGGAACCCTTTACTACTAAAAATAGAGGTTGGTTTAATAGAGGAGCACATGAGAGAAGAAAGAGAATGAAGAAGTTGCAACAACAGAGGGCGATAGTCAGAGCTAATAGGGAAGCAAATGCACAAACTCAAGAAACAATCAATAGGCCACATTGTGAAGAGGAACTAGATAGACAGCTGGAAGACTTCCATATGTTAGCCACTACAGCAGTAGATGCTAACCTAAACCAAATAGCCGAACCGCCACTGTTACCTTTATTCCCAGACCAACAAATGTTAGAACCCAACCAGGAAGACCAGTTTCCAATTCCAGATATAGATCCCTATGAGATTCCCAGAATTCCCCCACCAAACCCCATAGCTCAGTACACTGACCTATGGGGTGTAGAATGGGGGAATTACCTTGTTCATACTTGGGGTTGGCAATGGGTGCGAACATGAATCAGATCAATAGTTGGCGACCCGTGTTGGAAACTTTGATAAGCATTTATCCCTTTGGAAGGCGCATGTTTTGTCCGAAGGAGGTAGACTTACTTTATTAAAATATGTGATGGAAATGCTTCCAACATATTATTGCTTCATTTTTAAAGCCCCTTGTAAGGTGATCGAGCAATTACAGGCGAAAAGGAGAATTTTTTTGGGTGTCAATGATGAAAAAAATAAAATGGCGTGGGTTAGTTGGGAAAAAATGTGGTTCCAAAAGATTGGGAGGGGGTGGTATTACTCTGTTGAGGGATGCTAATTTAGCTTTATTACCTAAATGGTGGTGGAGTTTAAGAACGACCTGAATGCTTTATGGAGGAGTGTAACAAGGGCGATACACTTTTCTAATGGGTTGGGTAATTATATACCATGCAATTCAAACATGGCTGGAACATGGAAACTTATACCAAATTTGGAAAAGGACGTGAGGAAAGTTAATATTGATATGGCAGATTTATTTGAAGGTGTGTTAGAAAAAGGGGATGAAATTAGATTTTGGGTAGATAGGTGGTTGATTAGAGAGTCATTGATATTAATATTTCCAAGGTTATTTGCTTTTGAAAAGGATAAAAGTTGTGAGGTTAGTGAATGTTATGAGACGGAAAATGGTGACGTAATTTGGAAGTGGATGTGGAGCAGAGAGCTTTCGACGCAAGGAGAGCATAAAGAGTTAGACGAATTACGGGTATTGCTTCAACAGGTCCGTTTAACACAAATGAGGGATAGTTGGAAATGGAGTAATGAATCTGATGGTTTGTTTTCTGTTTGTTCAATGAAACAAATATTATTCAAACATAGCGATTTAAAGCGAGTTTTGTATTGAAGTGAACAATTGGGTGCCTTAAAAGTTGAACACTTTCATGCGGAAAGCGGTAAAAGATAGAATTCCTACGTTATCGGGCCTTGCTAGAAGAAATATAAATGTGGGCTCGACACATTGTAGACTGTTTGGTATGAGCATTTACTAACGGCGTGTCGAGTTGCAATGGAGGTATGACATTTTATTGGGGGGTGGTGTAAAATTCCGGAAATCTTTGTGTTTTCGGTCAAGGACCTCATAAAGGCTCATGTACACATCGATATGGATAGGAAGAGAAAAAAGGTATTACTAGCGATTATTTTCACGGCGGCATGGTGTAAACGGTGAATGAAGGAATGAGGTTATATTTTCTAATTAGTTGGTTGATATGACGAAAATTAAGGAGGATATAAAGTCGGTTGGGTATTTATGAATAAAGAATAGATCGGTTTTTTGAAATATTGTATGGAATGATTGGTGTAGTTTTTCTTTGTAATTGTGTGTTGGTTGGGACTCTAGCGTCTTGGTAGTTGCCGTGTTTTAATGAAACGAGTTGTTCGAAAAAAGAAACCAAATAGTTGAACAATAATCCGATTTCGTAGGCATTAAAAGGCTAGTTAGCTTTGATTGGGGGGGGGGGGGGGGGGTTGTTTCATTCACAACTATTTGGATGGGATATCCTTTTCCTTTTGACCAGATTCCATGAAAACGAGACAATACACACCTCATTGGACCATATGATTAACGTGTCTTTACATTTTATGATATTTGGTCATCATGTTACCATTCGTTGTAATTATGTGTCTCGTCTCAACGTTATATTTTCCATGCATGTTTCGATACGCCCTCTCACTATAAATTTTCAAACCTCTAATTCATAACAAAAAACATGATTACAATAAATAGTTTAATAGTTGATAACTATTATAATAGTTTAATAGTTCATAACTATTATAACTAGTGGACTTTTCCGTGCGTTGCGGCGGGAAGTCGGTATCGGTTCAATTCATAAGATATCAGTATCGTAATTGGCACTTTGTATAGTAATCAAAAGATAAACCCAAAGAAATAAAGTCATTATATACCCTAAAGGATATCGACACATATTTTACATCGATCAAAAACTTTAAAAATAAATAGTGATAAAGGTTTGAAAAGTACAAATAATGGTACTGATGTTCAGTTGAAATCGACGTGATACCGATATTGTTCAGACGGTACCAGTATTGTTTGTTACTGACACTCACTTTAGCTTAGGTCTTATAATATAAAAATATACTCTATACCAATATCGAAGTTGTTCGAGCAAAAAAAAAAATTCAGTTATAATTGACTCATTCAAATTTTAACAAAGTTTTTATCATAACACCGATAAAATAAGTATGTCTCAACGATACATTCAGAGTTTTATAAAACATTACAATATTATCAGAATAACGAAAAATGAGCGTTACTTTATAAAACATTGTATCTTATAAATTTTAAGAAAAAATAAATATGATTGAAAATAACTATAATATTAAAATCTTAAAAAAGTAAGAAAAAAATTATGTCTTATCATTTATGTCCACTCAAGTTAATATATACATAGTATGGCATTATAGTTATACAATATTAAAATAGCTCATATACATAGTAAGATATTATAATAATAAAATATTTAAAAAATGCTATAATAATATTCAAATATTATTTTACTATTCGTGACCACTTATATTTAATATGTGTAATGTGTAATATATAATAATTAAGTCACATATGCGCACAACTAATTGGTTCGTATGAACTATATAGATTAACGAAAACCTTCTAACGTATTATGTATTATGAATTACTATATGTATGTGTATAGAATGAGGACAATAAATAGAAAAACAATGAAATTATGTATCCTATTTTATAGTAATAAAATATAAAAAATACTATAATAATATTATTTTACTATTCATAATCACTTAGATTTAATATCTATAATAATACTTTAGCGATTAGGACGTAAGTTTACTAGTTTCATATGTAAATTATTCAAACAAAAATGTAAAAGTAATGATTGAATTTCAAAATTAACAAGTCCAGTTGCTATAAAACTAACTATGCTAAATAAAAATTAATATTGGAAATTTATAAAAGGTTAAAACAATATAAAATGAAATTTAAAATAAGCCATAAAAGAGTTTATAATGATTTGCATGAAAGATATAGTAACTCAAAACGGAAATATGAAAGTAAGATCAAATACAATTGTAGTCAGTTGCTACTATTTATAACTGATACTAGTTTAGTCGAAGACAAAGGTGTTATTGTCCGTGTATTCGTTTTTGTCTCTTTTAGCTGCTATATTGAGTGGCCGTATCGTAATGAATCTAACCAAAGTCGCCGCATAGCGCGGAAAATACTGTAAGATGAGGTGTATTTATTTATTTTCATCACAACCAAATTTTGGAAATTCTAGAATCATGCAATCATTTTATGAACGTAGTTTCTATTTGGACAACACAATTCATACTCGTATTCGTCTTCTTCAATCAATTACAAGGTTTTTAATGGAAGAACAACAATTATTTGGTAATATATCTGGATGTTTTATTGTTCATTTTCTTGTCAATCGTATTATAAATTCTAAAAAAATAATTACGAGTACTTTTAAAAGAATTTATATTGGTTTCGTAATAGCATAGTGAAGGTGTATGGTCTCAAATCTTGCACCAGGCTTGGGCGCGAGTAACCATCACCCGGTTCATTGCCCCTATCGACAAAGACTCACCTGCGTTCATGCGGGCACGCGCGAGTGACCATCACCCGGTATGCTTTCCCCCTCAAGGAAAGATGAGAAGACTCGCCTTGTGTATGAAAATGGGTTTTCGTCAACACAAGGCTTGCGGGAATCACTGCGGTTACCGCATATAACGATGCGGTCCGAACCATATCCTATTGTCAAGACAGGTGGAACTGAAACTTTGACTTCAGTGACCAAACCAGCAAGTGGTTTGCTCGGACACTGATAGCAGAGGTCAGCTGACCGCCCAATGCGCAGCTGCCAAGCCCACATGCATAAAAGCTTGTAGACAGACTGGTCCACTTTTGGCCGATAATAGTTCGCCGTTAAAGATAGCTTAACGGAGTTAAGTTTTTTTTCCGAATTATAAACCGATGTTTTGGAGATTTTGATCAGAACGAGGATACGAGTCTATTTGTGTAAAACTTACCTCAAAACGATGCTCCAAACGTCTTGATATTTGTTAATTGGAAGTTTAAACACCTAAATTGAAGCATCGTTTTCGTCATTTGGGGCAGTATTTCGAGGTAAATTTTACATCAATCAACTCGTATCCTCGTTCTAATCAAAAACCCTAAAACATCGGTTTGTAATTCGGAAAAAAACTTAACTCCGTTATGATATTTTTAACAAAGACTATTATCGGCCAAAAGTGGACCAGTTCGGATTATTATCGGCAAATAACTGAGTTAGGATTATTATCGGCCAAATTGAGAAAGTTTGGATTATTTAAATCCAATTTGCCTTAAAGCTAAAATGAGTATTAACTTCTGATTAGACTTATCTAATGCTCATGATAAATGATTATCTGGCTAAGTAGGAGAATATGTAATATTAAATATTTATTTATATGTATTTAATCTAGTAGCCATCATTATCATTTATTAAATATAAATCAAAATATATTAAAACCTATAATATAATTAGTTGGCAATTGTTGATGGACCATATTACCCTTATTAACTAATTAGGGTTTCCCCTTGAGTGTATATAAGGAGATTACTAGAGATGGACTAAGGTTAGACAATCATAACATCACTTAAAATTCGACATCCTCCTCTCTTTCCATTACTACAAATTCTTAACCCTAAAGAACTCGGTACTACCATCAAGAACATACATCTTAAAGGGGAACCAAATCAAGCTTATTATCATGTCGAACTCCATGGCTGCATTTGTGTCTGGATTCTCTGTTGTCCTGTGTGTTGTATCAGGTTTTATTTACATGTTTTCCATTATGTTTAAAATAAAACTGATCAACACGAGGTTGACAAATTTGAAAATACTTTTGGTCAATGGTTATTTTTTAATTTTCCCAAATCAAAATGCCATCACCAAGTCAATTATGTTCTGAATTGAATTTGACCCAAGTCTATTCAAACCAAATTATATAAAAAAAAGGCCTTAAAGAAACAAGTTTCTGGTATTTCCTCCATTGTCAAATGAGTTTGATTCTTGACTAATACCCCCCTTTATAACATGCATGCATGCATAGGCATTTTATTCAAACCGTTATAATATTCAACCCCTAAAAAACCAATAACTGTATCATGGATCATGGCGGAGGTTCCAAGGATGGCCGAGGAGAGGGGGAGGAAGTGAAATACCGTGGTGTTCGGAGGAGGCCGTGGGGGAAGTTTGCTGCCGAAATTCGTGACATTAATAGGAACGGTAAGAGGGTTTGGCTAGGGACATTTGCAACGGCGAAAGAGGCAGCTAGAGCTTACGATAGAGCCGCCTACCAAATGAGAGGCCACATGGCTGTTCTTAATTTTCCTGCCGAATACCCACCTACATCTTCGGTAGCCGCTTCAAACATGGCTGACATATCACGGGCAGGAGAGTCTTCTTCTTGTGGCGGTAATGTGCAAGGAAGAGAAGTGTTCGAAATCGAGTGCTATGATGATAAGTTGTTAGAGGAACTTCTGGATTACAAATAAAAAATGTCGAGAATGTAAAATGTTACACGTTCATTTGTCATTTAATTGGAATGTATTTATCTGAGTTAAATCCCTTTAAACATGCATCTTGTGAAATTAATGTTCAAAATATCTTGGTACGTACATTGCACTGGCATAAATTACTATGTTTAATAGAAAAAGAAAATATATTTAAAAGTAGTTATATTAATAAAATCTTTAAGAAAATATAGTTATTGCTCATTGAAACAGATGCTACAAACTAAAGATACCTAAGATGGGTTACATGAATATTAATCACATGGTACGATAAAGTATAATGCATTATTATGCCAACACATGTCGGCAGTGGAATACCGGGCAATTCTTAAGTACCGGCTAATGATCCCTCTGTTTCCGGTTGATGAGCCTTGCCCAGTTTGCCGCAAGGTTTGTTTAGATACTTTTGGCGAGCATGCGGTGCATTGTAAGGAGTTGCCTGGTTTTAAATACAGACATGATTTGGTAAGGGATATTCTGTTTGATGTTTTAAAGCGGGCGGGGATTTCGTCGAAAAAGGAGGCTCCGGTGAACTTTCTGACGGATCCGCTCGATGGGAGGTCTACTCTTCGACCAGCTGATATTCTTGTGTTTGGGTGGGCCAGGGGAAAACACGCTTGTGTGGACCTTACAGGAGTGTCCCCCCTTGTTGGGCTCAGGGATAATGGGTTTGCTGCTGGTCAAGCTGCGTTGAAAGCGGAATCAAGCAAAGTCGCTAAACACGAGAAGGCTTGTTTAGAGAATCAACATGTGTTTATCTCATTCGCTTTTGATACATTTGGTTCCCTAGCCCCAGAGGCTGTGGAATTCCTAAACAGGGTCCAACAGGTTGTGAATAGTAATCTCTCAACCTTTAAGGGTCGTTTCGTCTTTAGTAGGATTGGTTTTGCAATTCAAAAGGGGGTTGCGGCGCAGCTTGTTGCCCGTTTACCTGCCACTTGTTTGTAATTTGCTAATTTGGTTAAAATTTAGTAATTAATATTTAAAGCCTTTCTTAAAAAAAAAAAAAAAAAAAAAAAAAAATTATTATGCACCATCGTGCACATGACGGATGATTAGTTAAAGAATACTTATACTTTTGTTCCCTCGTCTTTAGTTATGTATACAATAACAGCCATATAGTTTACCATATATTTTTTAAATTCTATTATTTACATGTCTCAAACCCACAACACTTATTTTTGTCCTATATCTTTTCAAATATGATGCTTTTAAAAAATTCTGAATGTGACGTTGCTACGTGATTATTTTTGTTGACGTTTAGATGTAAATTTTATTCAAAATCGAGTGTGCATTATAGGGTGAACGGGGTCTAACCAATTTTGTCGAAACATGCACCACGGGAAGCGGTGTACCTACGAATGGTACGCAAATCCAGCTCTCTCCCTCTCCCTCTCCCTCCCCCTCCCCATTGCAACACACAAATGCAACTCTCTATCCTCACCTTTCAACAATGACTACCACCCGTGTTTGATACTCGATTTAATGCAGCTAAGGGTCGGCGAAGTGTAACTGTGGCTACTCGCGTACCCGCATGGTGCCTCGAGCACCCTAATGCACATGTCATTTATGCATCAACGTATAAGTCCCTTAAGAATGAAAACTTTTGTGATTTAATTTAAAGTTTCACATAACCCCCTTACTTTTTTGAGCTATTTACATAATAAGCTTTTTTTTCTTTTCTTTTTTAATACTCATATCATCTTAAATATTTTATTTCCTCAACAGTATTTTTTTAGTTTCCTTAATTAATATTGACTTGTTCTAACGTGTCAAGTATCAAAAGAGCGGAGTAAAAATCCTCGTTATATACATTATACCACGATCCACGCCTAGCATATGTCATATAAACCAAATGCTCACATCTTCAACCTACAAATTTCCTCTTTATATTTATTCTTAGACCGAAGAACAAAACTACTGTCCACCGCCCTCAAATGCCCCTAACCACCAATATCGTCGCAATAAAACCACCAGCACCAAAAGTCACTACTTAGGGGGTGGCAACATTCATCGATTTGGGTAACGGGTTCTTAAATATTTTATTTCCTCAACAGTAATTTTTTAGTTTTCTTAATATTGACTTGTTCTAACGTGTCATGTGTCGAAAGAGCGAGGTAAAAATCCTCGTTATATACATTATACCATGATCCACGCCTAGCGTATGTCATATAAACCAAATGCTCACATCTTCAACCTACAAATTTCCTCTTTATATTTATTCTTAGACCGAAGAACAAAACTACCGTCCACCGCCCTCAAATGGCCCTAACCGCCATTATCGTCGCAATAAAACCACCAGCACCAACAGTCACTACTTAGAGGGTGGCAGCATTCACCGATTTGGGTTACGGGTGGTGTACCTGAATCGGGTTCACCACCGCCACCCATTCGGATACCCCAAATCGGATAGTGGGATGGGGTGGTAGTTACCGATTGAAAAGTTGTGTGGGTAGGAGAGAGATAGAGATAGTAGTGTGCAGGGAGAGAGTGGGTAGTATAAAAAGATGGGGTCCATAGTTTTAGGTAGTAGTGCCACTGATAATATGTTTTCGGATAGTTTAGGGTAAAAAAGAGTTGATAACACATGATTGGTAAAACTTCAGGTAGGTTGGGGTTGTGCCCCTTCCCCGTTATATTGTATAAGAGCATCCACAATAAGGAAGTCCAAAAACACTTAAAGACATGGCTAGTCAGTTGTCACATCATAAAAACACTTATTCTTTGAAACATCAAAAACTCACCCAATAAAAAAACACACAAAAACATTGTCACGTCATCACCATCACCTTTTACCTTTATTTTTAATTACCAGTATTTTTTTAGTTTACATAACTACATTAAAAAGTGAAAAATTTGAAATTCAAAAAAATGTAAATAACATTTGAAAATCTAAATCAAAAGTAGTAAAGATAGTAAAAATAAGAATTAATTTCATATATACCCTTACATACTTTAAAATTTTCATACATACTCAATCAAAACTAAAGATATCATATATGCTCTTACAAAGTAATTAAAATTTCAAATATACCCAATTTATTAAAAACAATCTAAAAAGTAATGATTTTCCTCATATTTTTTTAACTTCAAGTTTTTATATATGCTCATGTTTTAACTTCATATTTTTATATAAAACATTTTTATCTTAGATTTATTTTTATCCATTTATTTATTTTTATTTTTATTACCCATAAACAACAGTATACTCCATATACAATATTTAAGCTAAATAAATTGTGCTAGAAATGAGTAAATATAATATTTAGTTAAATGTTATATATTATATATGAGATTTCAAAGTTTTATAAAAATAATGGTAAAATTGTTATTTATCGGATTGATTTTAATGAATTGGGTATATATGATATTTCAACTACTTTGTAAGGGTATATATAATATTTATAATTTTACATGGTATATATGATATTTTGCAAGTTTGTAGAGGTACATATGAAATTGTCCCTAAAATAATAGATTATTTAAAAAAATCAGAACGCCTAAAAACATAAGTCACAAGTCCAATCAGAAAAATTCTTAAAACACATCCAAAACTCACCCAAATAAGAAAATCTTAAAACACCAAAAATCTAATACCATATCATCACCGCTTATTTTTATTTTTAACCACTCATCTCTTTTTCTATATATATTTTAATAGGTTATTCCCCGTGAACTTTACGAGGTTGGACCATTTAAATAATTATGTATACAACAAATGTAAAATAAAAAGACTATCTGAACTTCCCATGCAACAAAAATTAATTTATATTAATCTAATTATATCGTTAAATAAAATAAAAAGAAATGTTTTCAAACGTTATATTGTTTTATAATTGTTTTGTATTAACAGTTGTAGTTGAGATAAATTTTAACTTAATTGACAAAATTTGTAAAAAAACATGTATTATACAATGTTTATTGACATGGTAAACGACTCCAAAAAAAATACTTAAAATTAAGTCATAACTATTTACTATATATACGACACATTATAAATGTTAGGTTTGACTATTAACATAAATCTATTTACATATTTGTATAAATAATGTTAAAAGCAAATAACACCAATAAACGTATAACCCAAATTATAACAAACATTTTACTGTGTTCAAAAACATAATAAATCAACGAAAACATTCAAATGCACCACAAAGTGAAACAAATAACACCAATATGTCTTAAAAACACTTCATCAAAAATGAAATATAACGAAATACACCACTTTTCCATCTTTGGAATCAAAAGTTTGCCAAGTCCATCAGCCTCGGCTTCATCTTTTTCATCTCTAATTCGGTGTTTTGCTGAAGAACAATTTAGTGAGTCGTCTACCTCATAGACTTCACGAAGATTACGCTTAACTTCACCAGAGGATGATGATTTCTGATTACTTTGAATAGCATTAGATATAGGCGTTGAATTGTCTAAAGAAATAGATAAACACAGTTTTAAAAAATGGTAATCAAAACTATATAAAAAACTGAAAAAACATTTGATATAACCTTAGAAATTCAGGATTAGATTAAAGTTCCGACATAGGAACACCAAATTATTCGGATATGGTTTGAGAATCCCTCTAGAATTGAACACCTACAATATATGAGTAAAATATGAATGCATAAGATACTGAAATAGTTTTAATGACGAAGTTGTAAATAAAATTTACCTCACCTTGTGCTGCTAAGAGTTCCTTTGCGGATTTATTGAGAATTTTACAGGCTTCATAATCAAATAGGGTCAAAGTCACAGTACTAGTACAATCTTACACGCGAATGGGTATCTTGAATTTGTTTACGTTACAAAGAAATAAACCGTGAATGATTAAATTTTGTTGGTTTATCTGATAAAGTATAAAATGAGTAAAATTGTAACCGAGGAATTGAGAAAATATCAACGCCTTCACAGTCACGATTGGTACAAACCAAAGTTTTTTTTATGATCGGGTGGTTCTGTTGGTGGCACGATGATACTCCAGTGGTCCGTTAGTGATCCAAATTTGCCGCTCAAAAAAATAAATAAATGATGTTACAAATTAAAGAATGATTTAAATTGATTTAGAAATCTATAAATAAATATATTTCAAATTTCAAAGTTTCAAAAATATATATAACTGAATATTCAAAAAAAATGAGTTTCATATAATATAACATTTATATTTTAAAATTAAAAGTTAGTAAAATAATAACTTAACTGGTCTTAAAGTTGCTAATTTTAGAAGTTAATAAATGATAATTGCAAATTAAAGAATGATTGAAATTGCTTTAGAAATATATCATAAACAAATATATTTCAAATTTCAAAAATATGACTGAATATTTAATAAAAATGAGTTTCATATAATACAACATCTATGCTTTAAAAATAGAAGTTAGTAAAATAATAACTTCATTGATCTTAATTTGCTCTATAATTATATTACCACCATAATAAAATCTTTTACCGAGTTAATAAATGATAATTGCAAATTAAAGAATGATTAAACTTGATTTAGATATCTGCCATAAATAAACATATTTCAAAATTTCAAAATTATACATAACTGGATATTCAATAACAATGAGTTTCATATAATATAACATGTATGCTTTAAAATTAAAAGTTAGTAAAATAATAACTTGATTAGTCTTAATTTGCTCTATAATTATATTACCATCATAATAAAATCTTTGATATTCAACAATAAACAAATAAAATAAGTTTAAATTATAAGTTTGTTAAATTAGGAAGTTAATAAATGATAAATACAAAATGATTAAATTGATTTAGAAATCGACCATAAATAACATATTTCAAAATTTCAAAAATATAAAAAATTGAATATGGTAATTTTCCCCTCTATAATTTTGCAACTTTTGAGCTCCCTCACAAATTACTGTTCAATTTTACTCTTATCTCATTGGTTTATTCAATTTTACTCTTATCTCATTGGCTTATTAAATTATTGGTTCAAGATGCAGTCCCCTCATATATCTCTCAAAGTCTGATCACACATGACCATTCTCCATAGTTTCCTTTGCACTGGTGGCTTCCCCATCCACCAACATCGACAGCCACCACAACCGGAAATATTGATACCGTCATCGGCTACAAGATTGGTGACCACCGTGGTTACTAAGGCGGTGAGAAGAGGTAAAGGCGGTTTTCAGATAGAGAAAGTAGAAGTTAGGGTTGAGAGTGAGTGAATAGCGAGGGGCCGGCAAAGGTGGTTTCGCGGCGCCGCCGTGTCGGCATCACCACTTATCAGGCGCGTGGATCGGTTCTGTTCAAGGTGGGGAAAAATCTGGAGGCGTGGAAGCCACTGGTGGTGGTGGGGGTTGTGATTGTACACCCGAGCGGCGTCGATGGGGTTCGAAGGCAACCACCATCGATGGATTCTATGGATGCAAGGAGATCGACGGTGTAATAGCTCACCGCCTCCGACGATGGTGGCCCGGCAAAATTGCAAGCTTTTCAAGATTCTTGATGAAATTTTCGTTAATGGAGTCTTGTAAAGGGTGGGAATAGGTGGATAAAATTGGGTCTTTTTAGAGTGGGTAATTTAGATAGTGGGGGAAAGAAGATGAGTAAATTAATGGGTTTAGAGATGGGGTTTTGAAAGGCTGAAGAGTGGGGAGATGAGTGGTGGGTTTACAGGGTTTCCTTAGTTTGACTTATTTATTTGACCATGGAGATTGAAAGTCGCCGGTTTAAGGTTTGGAGAAAAGATAGCTGAGGGTTGAGACTTGAGAGGTGTAGAAGGGGCTGGCATTTCAATTGGGACAAGTCCCACACTCCCATTATGGTTTTCATTTTTTAACATTATCGTATTCTAAGCAATTCAGAATAATTTAATTTCTTTTACTTTGAGACCATAGATTCAATAGGATATTTCATAGAAAACATTATGATTAACATATAAGAGTAGATCACTTTTTAATTAATTTCAAAATGCAAAATCCCATTATACTAATCTTTAAATATTAATAAATTCATAAAGAAAATCAATCAATCATCATTAATAAACAAGACTTTATTAATGGTTACTATACGTGGTATTTGTTATCGTCTCAACTTAGTTATTCTGTTCTACGGTAATGTTTTACGTCTAGGTCTGAATTTGGCGAGTTAACATTTCGCGACGTGCATTTATCATTCAACGTTTTTACATATATTTTTGTTTGGTTTAATGGTCCCGCCGCAAAGTGTGGGTCTCAAAAACTCGTTATTTAGACAATGCAATAAATATAGTAAAAAGGAGACAAAAAAATATTAACATTTACTCGATATAGATCATTAAAAATGTAGAAATAACAATATACGTTTTATAAAATTTTAAATATTTTTGAATCTATCTAAACATAACATATGAACATTGAAAACAAAAATTCATCGAAAATCTAAATCCTAAATCACCTCATTAGTTAGAAAAACTATTTATTTACATATAGTTAACAACTATTTATGGCTCGACTCACAATAAGGCACATTATCTCCCCATACGTCGCCTGCAAAATCACTTTGTATTGTCTGTGAAAGAACATACTAAAAAGTCAGATTATACGTATTATAAGTATAATCAAGCTTAATAAAAGTTAATATAAAAAAGAATAATGTAACATACCAAGTAGAACGATTCTGGATCATCGATAAATTTTAAGAAACTGGGATTCGTCTTCTTTGGATTTATATTTGCATAAAATTTGTAATCACAGTTGAAAAATGCATTATATAATAATAATAATAATAATAATAATAATAATAATAAGTTATTAGCAATACTAAATACAAATCATCAAAAAAGTAATTGAGTATCAATATATTGTATTTACTGCAGAATCTTTAATTGAAACTATTTTTCATTACTTTAAAAAAGGCAATAACTGAAGTGTCAATATTTTTCGTCTTTAACAACCATAAATGAAATTTTGAAAGATCTAAAACCTAAATATTGTAATTATTCAAAAAATTAGTGAATGCAAACAACCATGAATGAAAAACATGAACAATATATAAAAAACTGAAAACAATAAATCTGGACAAAAAAAACAAATCTTGATTACTTATACAAAAACTATAAATATTTTGATATAAAAATTCGAAAATCCATACAAAAAAAAAAAAAAAAAAACCTTTTATATGTTAACATCAGAAGATCATCAAACATGTACTAACAACTTAAACCGCATAAAATCCATAGGTTTTTTTTTTTATTTCAGAAAAATAATAGAGCTAAAACCTTAAAAACACGTTTAAACTTATTAAAATCAAAATACAGTAACAACATTCAACTAAACTATTAATTGGTTTAAAGATTAGTCGTTCATACTTCCGATAAAGGGTTTCATCATAAAAGATCAAAACAAAAACATTAGTAACTTCGATTAATGTTGAACAACCAAACATAACACATAAACAACATACCTATGATTTTGTCCGCATAATGAAGAAGACGATATCGAATACGTCGGTGTTGATTTAAATAACAAAAAAAATTATATACAATCAAACATCAGCAACTTCGATTAACAAAAAGTCAATACATAAATAACACAAATATATCACATACCTTAGATTTTTTTTTCGATTGGATCTAAAAGATAGTAAAAGAATAATATTGTTAACCAGATTCGAATCAATGTTTCTAAAAACTAATAATCTGTGTGATCAAAAAGATGACATACACAAAGAAATTAATGGATCAACAACAATCTTTGATCTTGAAATATTGTTAATCTTATTCAAGAAGCAGAAGAAGTTAGGAGAGAGAGAGAGAAGAGATGTTGTATAGATATGGAATGAGATTATGGTATCAATAATTGATATGTTTTAATTTATAGTATATCTGATTAAGTGAATTCGGGTGAACCAAATCATAAATCCGACCCGAATACAATTCGAATCCCGCCTCCACATGGCCTACAATTTGTTCCCTCCCAAATCATTTTGATGCTCCACCACAACATAACAAGTGTCTCAAATCCATCTCATTTATTATATTATATTTTTATAATTTAAAGGTACAATGGCCTCACCTTAATTCATTTTTTCTAGTTCTTAGCCAAGAACTACAAAAAAAACAAAGGCAAAAAACGAGTTTTACAATAGAAAAAAACGAATGACGTGGAAAAATTAGAAAAAAATGGACCCTAAAAGCGCAATGGTCATGCTCTAAAGGCTAAAAGTCTAAAGTCCATATTTATTATTATACAAGAAACCCTATTACAAAAGGTCAACATCCTCCCAACCATTTCATATCACCAAAACATCTCTACACACAGTAACTGAGTACCAACCTGTAGCAGATACATTGTTTCTCAAAATCCAGCGGAACTCTTAAGAAATGGCAGCTGAAAACCATACACTTGAAGACTACGGTGGCCCTGATGGTGTTGGTGGTCAGCGATGATTGGGTTAACAATGATTGTTTTCAATTTACAGAGAAGTATTTTGGTCCTTATTTAGCATGTGACGGACACATTTTAGCAAAACCGATCCGATAGAAGCTGGATCAACCAATCCTAGATAAATGATGGAAGTTTATTTTCTGAAATGACTGATGAATAAGAATACAATAGAAGATGTATATAACAAGTTTTTTTCTTAAGAACCTGCTACATTAACAGTCTTGCATTTCTCTAAACCTTTCTTCTACATATTCCTCAAAAGTTACAAATAATAACAAGCCCCTCAACCCTCCTTTTAAATCTTTCATTTCGTATCAACAAAACAAGCTACAAAACCTCGGAGGCCACAGTGGGGCCGTTATGAGCCTTAATCACACTTGATGTTCCGGTAAATCCGTCTCACAAAGAGATTAGAACCCAAATACCCGACAGCCCCTGAAAATTTTGGTAGGGTTTCAGTTAGTAAAATAGAATATCAAATAAATCTAAATGAAACTATAAAAAAAAACTCACCGCAGAGAATTCCTAAACCGAGGCAGAACATGGCGGTGTATCCGAAATAAAAGCTGGTTTGGAAGAAGCCCGACATCTTGGTCTTAACCGAGTAGTAATATATCGAATACAAGTAGACATAAATAGCCGTCGAGGCTGCAGAGAAGAATGAAGTCCATTGCCAGTGGTAATTCTCGGCGTTAAGCAGAAAATACGTTCCCACAATCGTCACGCAAACGGTCACGATGATAAGAATCAGGAAAACAAGTAGCATAAATCCGTAAACATAGTACACCTGCAAGTAAAGGAACACATGTTTAAATTGAAGAAGTTTAGGATAATATACTAGGATTAATTAAATATTCATAGAAACAAGATACCTTGTAATTCCAGAACGATGTGAAGACGAAGTACATCTCAATGAAAATACTGCCGAAAGGTAGCAATCCGCCCATTACTGAGACTACCGACGGTGTGAGATACCACTTCTTTTCTGGAATAGGGCGAGGAATAGTCTTCACGCGACACGGGTTGTTAGGGGCCCCGCTCCAGTTCCGTCCAACAACCGTACCGAGAAGAGCAAGAGGGAAAGATATGAAAGCCCAGATGACAAAAACAACCACCATTGTGCCAAACGGAATTGCAGCTAGAGATCCGTAAAATATAGCAACTGTGTTGAGAACGAAGCCGATTCCAAAGCATAAAAATGGGAAAAGAGATGCGGTCAGGATCATCGACTTTATCCAGTTTTTCCCTGTAGTAAATTTAAAAAGAGAAGATTCTCAAATCTCGATAAATGGCTAACATGGCATCAGTATATGTTTTCAAGAAAGCGAAGAGCATAGTAGTATATATGTCCTTACCACCATGGCGGGAATACATGCCACCACTCACGTACCCAGATACAAATGAGGTGAGTGCGTAACAAACGATGAAAGTAGTGACAATTGCTCCTCTCCTACATGTACAGGTCAAAATTACATTTGTAACACAAGAATTTCCAGATTTGTAGAGATAACAAACTTGGGTAACAATAGGTCGAGCAACAGATTGATCAGTTTGACCGTGAAAACTTTTTTGCCCAATTTTACCACTTCTCTATAAAAAAAATGTGTTAAATATGATCTAAAAAAACACATCATTATAACAAGAGTAAAATGCAAACTTCATCCCTAAAGTTTGGCCAGTTTTGCGACTTCCGTCCAAATGTTTGTTTCTCCGCATCTGGATCCAAAAGGGTCGAAATTTTGCAATTTTCATCTGGCTCGTTAACTCCATCCATTTTTCTCTGTTAAGTCAGGGGTATTTCCATCTTTTTTGTTAACTTAAAGAGCAACGCAGTCTTTTTCAGGGGTATTTGGTCTTTTTACATAAAGTGAAAAAGACCGAATTGCCCTTTAAGTTAGCAAAAAAGATGGAAATTCCTCTGACTTAACGTTGGAAAAATAAATGGAGTTAACGAGCCGGATGGAAATGGCAAGATTTCAAACCTTTTGGATCCAGATGCGGAAAAACAAACCTTTGGACAAAAGTCGCAAAACTGGCCAAACCTCAAATGGCATTTTACTCTTATAACAATAATCCAACTTTTTCAATATAGCAATTTAGGAGGCTGTTTGCAATAAAAACTTTGGGTTGCTATCGACCCGCTTATAAGTGAATGGGTCAATATTGTCACATTCAGAGATAACTTTTATTCACAACTTTTTTTTCTGAAACAAACTTATGTGAATTTAGAAATCTGCTAGCATACCCAATGTACAACGTTGCAACAATTGCAAACAAGATGACAAGAAGAATCAGCAGCGCCAATTGAGCACCCGTTCCAACAACAGCTGACAATAAAACCAAATGACGAGGCGGTCGGAAGACGTCCCCATGTACAAGCTTCCAACCAGATTCTTCACTTACATCTCTTTCCTGAAAAGCATAACATTGCGATAATTGGTAACTGGAATTGCGACGATTTATGAATCGTATAAACTCATAGCAATATTACCAGACTTTCCAGATCATCATCTTCCCTAGCGTACTTGGCATAGTCGTTTCTAAGAGTCCGCATCAGAATCATTGAAACTAATCCGGTAAGGAAGATAACCATCATAAACGAATTGAATATCGAAAACCAATGAATCTGAACAGTGCAACACACGATTATAAGCTATAACCTATTGAAATGAGTTTAAAAGTATCTTCTAAAGCAAATACAAAAACAGTTACTCTAAAACAGGAGCAAAATGAGCATAATGGGTAGGTCTGTTAACGAACCGAACATTCATGAACTGTTCGTGAGCTTGTTCGGTGGGAAGTTCGTTTGTTTTATAAATGAACAAACAAGAACACATTTTTTGTTCATTTAACTAAACGAACGAACATGAACACACATTCTGTTTGTTCATTTATGTTTGTTTATTTACATTTGTTTATGTTTGTTCGTTTATGTTCGTTTCAATTTAAATACATGAAGTAGTTATTTTTTTATATGAATATTAAACATAAAAGGAACTTTCTAACTACTTATATAAATATAACTAATAATTGGTAAATGGGCTTACTAGTAATAAAAATGGGTTTTGCAATGAAATTTATCGTAATTAATCACTAATTTACATAAAAAATAAATTTATGTTCGTTTATGTTTAGTCAATTATGTTCATTTATGTTTGTTCAATTATCTTAATTTGTGTTGTTTATTGGTTGTTAAATTATGTTCAATTAAGTTTGTTTGTTTATGTTCGTTTACGTTCGTGAAGTGCTTGTTTAGGTTTTAAACAAATGATCATAAACGAACACGAACATGCCCATTTTCTTAATAAACGAACATGAACAAAAAAATGTGTTAGATTATATGTTCGTGTTCATGTTCGGTTAAAGTTAAATGAGCGAACACAAACATGCCTTTGGTCGTGTTCGTTCAGTTCATTTACAGGCCTGATAACGGGGAGATCTTGATGTAAAAGTGTACACTGCAGACTACTCGTAATAAGAAACCATTGACCCAATAACATACCTGATGCTCAAAGAAATGGTAATCCAGGTAAACATCAAAGCGGTGTGCAAAGCTAATATTAGTTTCGGTCCACTTGACTGAGTAAGTCATGTCGAGTGTTTTCCCAGCTTCCAGTGGTCTTGGGTTCTCTTGAGTGAGATTAACATGAATGATCTGTAACGAGAGGGATTTATAGTGTAAATCATAGATGACTATAAGATCAAATTACCACCGTACAAGTTCGTCTACAAAAAAAAAAGTTGAATTTACCTGATCTTTGTTGTACTGTATAGTAATATTCTTATGGGTAAATAGCATATGCTTGCTATCGCTATTTCTATCAGTATGTAGTTCCCCAACATAGCCTGAAGCAAAACAATTGTGCAGCAAAATAAACGTTAGTACTAACTACTAGCAGGACACCGAAAAATAATGTCAAGAGATAGGCGTTTGATAGATATACCCCACAATGGCAGATCATCTGAATTTGTGTTCCGTACAGCAGAGAACAAAGAAAACGGTATCAGACAAAAAGAAGATAAATATTAAATATTGTGTAACAAGAAAATATGTAAATAAACATAAAGACTATAAGGCATACCCATGAAAAATTCAAACCAATAGTTATTCTCGATAGCCTCCTTAAATTGCTTAACCTTTGATTCATCTAGATCAAGCTCACAAATTGAAGTCTTGTCCACATTCTCTGCGAAACGAAACATGTCGTATACCCTTTAAATACAATGCTACATATACTACAACACTATAAGAAACAGTGACCGGCGTACTTTGAAATTTAATGTCAATTTGGCTATTAATAAGCTCGTTTCCACCCAATACCTCACCCAGACCACCCCACTTGTGGCCAGGGTTACCAGATGGACGACAGAATGGAAGGCTGTAGTAGTTGTATGTTTCTTGTGGATTATTGTAAGGCCCAACTTTATTCACCCACAGGGTAATTGGCTCATCTGACTGATACTGCAAAACAAAACAACAATGTTTTAAAATAAAGACCAAGTAGAATTAATAAAAATGAAGAATACATATGATACCACCAAACTGTTATCATTTTAAGACATGTAACTTGTAACCATACAACCTTGCCATACTCAACCTCTATCCTTAACTCTACCACTGGATAAAAGGTATTATTAACAAGCATCCCTATATGCTAATATGTCTTTTTGGGTACTAATTCAAATGTATGATTGTATGAATGTGTTGTATTTACAGCACCGTCATAGGCTTATGAATAGAGGGAAGGGAACATACAAATTACAATACATCTAAATAATACGACCCAGAAGGATCTATCATAATTTGTGGGCAGCAACAAACAAACCCTCAAAAGACAAAGAAAAGTTCCAATTATGAAGAAAATGAAAAAAGAAAAATTATTAGCTAATCCGATAATGCTTTCACTCTGAGCTAAAAACAGAATCTTGGGTCATTAGTTCACATATAATTGACTTACAATAAAAACCACCCATTTCTTTGTAATTTAACACAAGCACAACCAATCTCAAATATCTCATTCTATCCTTTCCAACAGTATAATTTTTCTAAAGCATTAATCTGTCTTTTACCCAACTATTACTCTTATCAATGAAGTATGGAACCCCTCCATTTTCATCTTGAAAGGTGGCAGTCCTAATCGCAACTAACGGTAAGTGGATGCATGTGTGATGTGTCCGCATCGTACAATAATGTCAGAAATCTAAACGCTTAATATAGATCTAAACCCTAACAAACTACAAACCTCAATTCTTAACCCAAATCCCTTAAATCAAATCCATAAACACAAAGATCTAACAACACATCGTGACCACCGACATTTAAAACGAAGGATCTACAAAATTGAACACTGAATTGAAGACATTTAGGGTTTGAGCGTAACTTAACCTTGTGATCATACTCTGAAGCGAAGACCGAGGATGAGATGAGGAGAAATGAAGCGATGAAGAGGAGAGGAGATGGGACGGCGGGACACATGGCGGTCGCCGGCGAATGAAATTGGATCTAACGGCGATTGATCGGAGAAAAAAAGGGGAGTTTTATTACGGCAAATAGGGCTTGATTTGGATCCGTGAGAGAGAGAGCTGTTTTTCTCGATCTTATTAGACTTTCTTTGGTGAACCAAATCAGTCAACAATATATAATTCAAGTATGTTTAGGGCATGTTTGGGGTTCCTTATTTCCAACTTTTGGAAAAGGACTTTTAACAAAAAAAAGTCAGGAAATCCTGACTTCTAGAAATCCAAAGGACTTTTTTCCTCTAAAAGGAAAGCCAAACAGTTTTTAGAAGTCCTTTTTGCCTTGAAAAGTCCTTTTTTGCTCAAAATAAGCTAAGCCAAACACGCACTTAATGAAAAGTGGTTTTCGGTACCTTCCTTATTAAGGGCATGTTTGGCTAAGCTTATTAGAGTTAAAAATGACTTTTGGTAAAAGAACTTTTTGAGGGGGAGTTTTTAAAAAAAGTGTTTGGATTAGCTTATGGGGTGGAAAAGCCAATAAGTCAATAAGTTGTTTTTTAAAAAGTGTTTGGCTTAGCTTATTGATGTAAATGACTAAAAGGGACATTCTTTCATAAGGGGGTGTTAAAAAATAAGGGGTATATTGGTAATTTGTTGTTTGAAAAGCTATAAGCTGATCAAGAAGTCACAATCTCTTAACTTTTCAAAAACTCCTTTTCCTTCATATCAAAAAGCCATTTTAAAAAGCACTTTTCCATTTGCCAAACATTAAAAACTCCTTATTGGCTTTTCGATAAGTCAATAAACCAATAAGTTGGTTGGAAAAGCTTAGCCAAACATGCCCTAAGTTTTTATATTATTTTTTTAGGGCTGGTTAAATACCAACTAATTTTAGTATCCCGTAAGTCGTGTTTTATTGTGTTTAACATGTCTGATGACGCGAATAAAAGAGTTAAATGCTTGGTTGGTCCCTGTGGTTTTCAAAAATTTCAGACTTGATCCTAGTGGTTTACTAATTACACGCTTGGTCCCAAAAGTTGTCAAAAATGCACTCGGTTGGTCCCCAGCCCTAACATCAGTTAAATTTCTCAGTTAAGTCCATGTTAAATGACCAAAATACCCATCTTCATCACCATCATCTTCATCACCAACCTCTGCAATTTTTAAAAACCTAAAACTAAGATATTCATGTTTCCTCTCTGTATCTCCCCTTAGTTAACTGAGAAATTTAACTGATGTTAGGGCTGGTGACCAACCGAGTGCAATTTTGACAACTTTTGGGGCCAAGCGTGTAATTAGTAAACCACTAGGACCAAGTCTGAAATTTTTGAAAATCACAGGGACCAACCAAGCATTTAACTCCGAATAAAACAAGTATTAAACATGAATACAACGCGTTTAACTACTTTATATCTTATATCTATAACATAGTTGTATGTTTTATGTACCAAGAAAAAGAAAAAGTAAATTACAAAAATCGTCATTTACGTATGTCACTTACTGCAAACCGTATCCTTTGTCTTCAATAGTTACAGAAAACGTACTCGATGTTTGCAAACCCTTGCAAGTTATGTCCTTTAGCCCTAACTCAGTTAATTTTTATGGTTAAATCTGACAAAATGGACCCCACATGAGGGAATTTTTGTGGTTAAATCTGACCAAATGGACCTCACATGAGAGTAAAATGACCAAAATACCCTCACGTGGGGTCTATTTGGTCAGATTTAACCACAAAAAATTAACCGAGTTATGGCTAAAGGACATAACTTGCAAGGGTTTGCAAACATCGAGTACGTTTTCTGTAATTATTGAAGATAAAGGATACAGTTTGCAATAAATGACATACATAAAGGACGATTTTTGTAATTTACTCAAGAAGAAATGATAGATCCAAGCCTCCTAATTTTATGTATTTAAAAAAAAAGTTAAAAGTCATGTAGTATACTTCTCAGATAACAGGTCTAATCATGTCTTATACAGGTGACATATTGTCAGCCTTGTATATTTTATCATCTTTATATCATAAAATAGTTCGAACAGGCCAGGAACGGGTCAATGTGAGTTAGGTCAAAATTGATTCTTTTTGTTGGTATTGAAATGGGTTGTACCAAGTTGGTTGATCCGCAAACACTTTTTTTAAATCTGCATCATTTCTTAAATATATATAAAACCCCGAGTTTGTGTATTTTGAAATCAATATAAAGAAATTTACATACCACATGTCACGTAATCCTTTTGATAAAGTGTAGCAACCATGTTGGTAACACTAAGCATCCAATTGGGCAAAGATGATGTAGTTGTGGCTGGTGTTATGGAAAGCAAATGTCTAATGTCATCAACTACATCTTTGAGACAAGGTTAATATTACTTAAAATCTTCGTATTTATATTTTTGACATGAATTTATCAAGGGGCTTACAAACAAGGTGAAATTGTTTCTGAATTGTAGGAAAGAATCTAAATTTAGGCATGACACTTGTGCTAATATATGTGATGATATGCATGAACTTATAAGAGAGCAACAAGTATACAATCCATTGTATTTAACCTTTTCGTGTACCACTTATCTATAGAGATTGGCGAATATCCATGATTGGTTATGTTCATCATTGTATTGACATTATTAAACTGATAAATGTAGGATAATTTTGAAAGCTTTTAATGTGGCATTGCTGCAAGAGATTATGGTGTCTTTGTCTGTGAAATTACTCCAATAATATTACTTGTCCGACTATAGAATATAAACTAAATGCTAAACCATTTTAACGGCAAATTTGGATCACTAATGGACTACTGGAGTATCATCGTGCCACCAGCGGAACCACCCGATTATATCCATCTCCAGATTGCTAAACCATTTAACTTATGTTCTAAGACCACCCGTAGTGAGGCGGTATTTAAAAAAAAATTAAAAAAAACGCCGCAAAACGCCGGACCCCCATTACATGGGGCGTTATTTGGCGTGTTTTTTGAAAAAAAAATGGTTTGGCGTTTTAAATAAAACGCTTTGTACATGTTTGACCCACCAATCACTTTTGAGCTACCCACATGGTCTCTGACAACTTTTGAGCTAACCCCCACTTTTGCAATAAATTAAAAATAATATTGGAGCAGCAGCACCTATTTCGTGTGTTTTTTTTTTTTAATTCTAAAATTTGCATTGGCGTTATTGGAATAATGCCCCACTACGCCACTTTTACAATAATGCCTCATGCTGACTGGACTGCCACGTGTCAAATAATGCCCCATGGTGGGGGCATTATTTTATTTAACCACTACACATGGTCTAATTGCTATACCTGTACAGGTTTGAAGTTACAGGCCCAATTAGAAGAACATCAACTTTTAATGACAAGGATGATGATTTAAGAAAGGAGAACCGCTGTAATGATGTCATATATGTCGATGTCACATATAGTTACATTATTAATTTGATTTTCCTCTTGTGATTTAAAGTTACTTTATTCAACTTTTGTTTTTAGCCTCACCCCTGCTAATAGGATTATTGTATGTAAGAACAGGTTATTTCAATCATTAATATTTGTTACAGCTTATCGTTTTTATTGTTATGTGAGATTAAATATATTAACATTATATTATTTAATCTTGTAGCCATTATAATCATTTATATTATATAGATCAAAATATATTAATAACCTATTAATAATTAGTTGGTAATTGTTGATGGACCATAGTACCCTTATTAACTAATTAGGTTTCCTCTTGGGTGTATAAATAAGGAGCTTATTAGAGAGTTTAAGGGTTACACAAGTTAGACAATTTTTGACAAATAATCGACTCTCTCTCTCAACCAAAACCCTCCCTAGTTTCGGTTCTTCACCATCATCACCTTACACCCTAAGGAGGAACCATATCATCCTGACAAGTATGTCGAACTCAATGGCTGCATCTCTGACTGGATTCTCTACTGGTCTGTCTGCTGTAACAGGTATGTTATTCATGTTTTCCATTATGTTTAAACAGAACTGATCAACAAGTGGTATCAGAGCATATGTTGATAAATCAGTTCTGTTTTGTATCCATTATTCTGGGATTAAAATCTGGAAAACAGAAAAGTTTTTAAAGACATATAAATCATGGCTGGTTTCGAGTTCCAATGAACCGAAATCACTGTTTCGGAAAAGTATATTTGATTAAATTGACTCGAGACCATAAAGGGCAAACTAATATCCGAAATCTGTTAACAAAAGTCTTAAAATTTAGATTTCGGAACCCAGAATTATGTTTTTATTTTTTAGGGTTCATCACTTGTTCTAAGTAAAACTCGAAAATTCCTTAAATTTTGGAATATAATTTGGATTAGTGGGTGTTTTTACTGTTTTGATCTTAATTTTATCTATTAAAGTTTCCGAAAACTGTTAAAGGATAATCAGTTATTATTTTCGAAATCTTTTGATAAGTTTAGATCAGCAATAAAACAGGAAACATTATCCCACAATCCCTAAAATTTCGAGTTTTTAGTTATTATCACAATAAACAGCTGTTAACAGAGGATTCGAGACCATCAGATCTCGACTCGAAACCACAAGGTCTCGACTCGAAATCATAAAGGTCATTAAATCTTTACAACTCGAGACTAGAAGATTACGACTCGAGACCACCAGGTCTCGACTCGAGACTACAAGGTCTCGACTCGAGATCATAAGGGCTCAAAACTTCACAACTCGAGACAACAGTCTCGACTCGAAACCACTGAGTTTTCGACTAACGGCTTCAATCTTCACAACTCGAGACCGTGGTTGCGAGTCGAGACCTCATAACTGACTAGAGATCTCATAAAATGTGATAGTCGAGACCATGGTTCCGGCTCGAGACAACAGGTTGCGACTCGAGACCTCATTACTGACTCGAGATCTCATAACTCAGTCGAGACCTGACTTGAGACCCAACTTGAAACCTCATTATTTTAGGCTGTTTCATGTGAACTAAAATTTAGCTCGGGGCTCCGCCCCGAACCCCGTGCGGGGGCACGCTGTCCCCCTGCATCCCCCAGCGAACTCACCGCGGAGTTCGATCCGCGCTAACAGGTGGTTTGCTATTAACTACTTGGTTTTGTAAACAATTACTTAACTAATCAGAATCAGATAACTTTTACAAAACCAAAATAGCTTAACTTGAATGAGCTTCTGATGTATCATTTCTGGCCAAAGCTGATTTAATACATCTATTTATTGTTCAAGTATTATAAAAGCTATGTTGAGTATGCATTACAAACGTGAAATGTCTTAATTCTGGCCAAAGCTGATTTAATTCATTTATGTTTAGCATGCTTGACAAGTGCATAACTAAAGTGATTGTCTCATTTCTGGCCAAAGCTGATTTGTCACGATTACTTTGCACACATACTTAAATGATTACACTTCTGGCCAAAGCTGATTTGTCTTTGTTTAAGTAGAATTTTACTAAGTCTATTATTTTGATGTTAGTAATAGACAATATCACAGCTTCATAATTAAAATGGTCATTACTTATGCCTGCCTTAGTATAACATGCCCTTAGATCACGTTAAGATTTTCTTCTTAGTATCATAATTCGCTCATCTTATTTCCACTATCAGCACCAAATCAGGGGATTCCACCTTTGACTGGTGATAACTTTGCTGCATGGAAGGATGCCCTCATGCTTACACTTGGATTGCTGGACTTTGATTATGCTCTAAGAGAGAATAAGCTAGCGGACCTTACTACTCAAAGTACTGCTGCTGAGCAGATAGTTCATGAAAAATGGACTAGGTGTAACCGCATGTCTCTCATGTTCATGAAGCAGTCCATTCATAACTCAATCAGAGGAGCCATTGCTGATTCTGAAGATGCTAAAACCTATTTGGCTTCCAAGAAAAACGAAGTACAAGGCGCAAGTTACAACACTGGACGAATACCCAAAGTACCACTATAAATCCTTAATAGGGTATCTAAGGGTATTTCCGTAAATCCTAAAATTGTTATGTTCCTTAATTCGAATATTACGTTTCTTTGAGAACAAAATCGAATTTTTGGGAGATCTTCCTATCTTTTCAGATAGATCCCAGAGGACATTGAAGTCCATCGACTGGTTTCCATATCCATATTTAATCAATAACAAGTTAATAACAAATTAATAACCAAGTTAAACAACTATGTGATTATGTGCTTATGTGTTCCCTTTTTATGTTTTTTGTGTAATCCAAGTTTTGTTATCCAAATCCTCGTAGAACCTTTCGTATCTTCATATGAGGGATTCGTAGTAGGATACCCAAAGGTACTACCTAAAATCCTTAAATAGACTTCTACGTTCTAGTTAAGTCCCTTGGATTATAAAGTACTACTCCATACTTAGACCCCATGAGTGGTCTAGTTAAACAGATCGATCCAAAAATCTGGTTAGGAACATCATGTGATGATATAGCTGAAAGGACTCCTTGGTGGCCTAATTAAAAGGATCATTTGTCGATCTAATTAAAAGGACCCTATGGTAGTCTAGTCACACTCATCACAGGTTTGATTTTCCTCCCCTAAACACTACAAGACAAACTGTGCGGACTATGCAAGGAATTACATGATTATGGATGCATACATAATTATGGAATTCAGTGCACAGAAACCACAGCGAGTTTTGTGATGTATCTAGAGTTGATTCGTTCATTTTTCGTTTCTGAAGAAATTGTGAAAAAAGACTCATTCCGTTCATTTTTGTTTCTGAAGAAATTGGGAAAAATGACTCGTTCCGTTCATTTTTGTTTCTGAAGAAATTGTGGAAAATGACTCATTCCGTTCATTTTCGTTTCTGAAGAAATTGTGAAAAATGACTCCTTCCGTTCATTTTTGTTTCTGAAGAAATTGTGAAAAATGACTCATTCCGTTCATTTTTGTTTCTGAAGAGGTTGTGGAAAATGACTCATTCCGTTCATTTTCGTTCCTGAAGAAATCATGGAAAATGACTCATTCCGTTCATTTTCGTTTCTGAAGAAATTGTGGAAAATGACTCATTCCGTTCATTTTCATTCCTGAAGAAATCGTGGAAAATGACTCATTCCGTTCATTTTCATTCCTGAAGAAATCATGGAAAATGACTCATTCCGTTCATTTTCGTTCCTGAAGAAATTGTGGAAAATGACTCAATCCGTTCATTTTCGTTTCTGGAGGAATTGTGGAAAATGACTCGTTCCGTTCATTTTCGTTTCTGAAGGATACCCATTAAGGAAAATAACTCATCCCGTGTATTTTTCATTTCTGAAAATTTTCCATCGAAGGAAAATGAATATTCCTGATTCTTCCTTCATTTCCATTTCTGAAAATGTTCGTTAAAGAGGAATATCAGGATATGCCTTATCCTTGATGGTTATTTAACACAAAGTCACAGACATGCTCCTACAAATAAATTTCGGGACGAAATTTCCTAAAGTAGGGGAGACTGTGACACCTGTGTCACTTCAACCATCAAACAAATGCCAAATCAATGAAATATTGTATTTCATACTTGGGATTTGTAAAAATATTTGTATCGTTTGCACATATCAACTCTTGTTCGATTCCAAGCTCTAAATCGCTTTCTGGAAGGGTATACGCGCACTGATGCGTAGATATAACCAGTTTAATGCAACGAACACTCCAGAATAGTGAAATAGGCTTAACATACCTTAAATAACCTTTACATAACTTATAAATAAGTTTTTGAAGGCTTTGGTATGGCAAAATCAAGTTTAATCGCTTACAGGGACTAAATTCGACAAACTGTGAAAGTATGCCAATTTGAACTGTAACAGACATTCCGGAACTTGAACAAAAGTTTAACATACCCTAAATATCCTTTACATAGCTTAGAAATAGGCTTTGAGGGGTTCGGTATGCGAAAGTAAACTTTTGGGTCATTCAGGGACTAAAAGCGTCAAAAAGAGCACAAGTTTGCACTTTCGCGCATATCTTGCGTTCTGAATACATCCGGACATCCAAAAACATTATGTAAGCACTAAAACATTTTATTTTAGTGTTTGGCATAAGAAAAATCCATTCGTCACGCATTTTGGATCGTTTTTCGCGCTTGTGCGCATTCCGTCGTAATTAAGCGAACATCGCGTTCGTACGACCAAACGAACCAACATCAGACATATTTTTGAGCATGTTTCATGTCCACAATGTTTAGGCATCATTTTAGGGCCTTAACGTTGGCTTAACAGGCCTTAAACGTGTCGAAATGAGCCTTAAACACCAACAGGGACTGAAACTGTCATTTTTCAAACTTATTTCTGATCAGACAAGGCCATGCGGCCCGCCTGAGTTTTTGTGTATCCTGACGCGGGCCGCGTCAGCCTTCCAGACCAGGTTAACTGAATTTAACAGCAGATTACAGCTGGTAAACTCACAACCACACACTCCCACTTGCCCTTTCAGCTCATGAGAGGCCATTTTTAGTCACCACAACTTTCCAACAAGTGTACGCACGAGATTAGATCACGTTATTCAAGAAACGATCCTAACGGTGAACCGAAATCTATAAATACCCAACACCCACTTCACTCATTCCTCACACCTTTGAAATCTGAGTTTGCTCTCTAAGTTGTTGTGTTTAACACTTCATACCTGAGAGTACTCGGATTCAAACCTTCCATTCTTGGACCCTTCGTAAGTATTCCTTCGTTCTTTTATTGCTTTTCGAGTCCGAAAGTCAAACTTTGTTTGACTTTCTGCATTGACCAGTTTATGGTCAATGCGAAGTTCGTTTGAACTTCGCAACGTGATTGTAATCACGATGGTTATAGTCCCTTGTGACTATGCCTACTGATTACCACGTTGTCTAGGGTCGTAAGGGTAAGCGATCTAATAAATCGCTTATACCTTCGAACCCGACCCATTTGGTCGATCATTAGGATCCGACCAAACACATTAGGTGACCATAGCATATAGGGAATAACCTTCCGGGGGTATACCTTATGGTCGCTTCGTTTAAGTAGTTGTATGATAGGTAGTTTATATGCCTTAGGTAAATTACCAAAATACCTCTTTGATGCCAAAATTCATTTTAAACATATGTAACATAACTTTTGACATCTAAACTGATTTGACAACAATATTAGACATGTTAAGGCATATGTTACTTGTCATAGGACTAGTTAAGCGGTCCAAACGCGTTTCACGCGAACGACACGTTAAAATAGCATAAGCTACCTAAACGGGTCGTAATGGGTCGTAAGCACTTAGGTTAGGTTTCATTTAGTATGTAGGCTTTGTTAAACCATAAGACACGAGTCTCCATACTCGTTTGGTTTACGAACCCTCATTCTATCTAAATCTTCCGATTTAGGTCCGGTTTATTAACATAGTTACCTATATTAGGTGCCGTTTGATTCCGTGATCTCTAGCATTGCTTGGTGGTTATCTTAGGACTTCTGAGCAATCTCAAGTGAGTACATAGACCCCTCTTTTACAGTTTTCCAAACTGTTTTGGGGTGGAACACATGTGCCTACTTGTTACTTTCATGCTTTCCATGTTTTCACATCATATACCTGCTATGTTCGTTAGCACATTATAGTACATGATTTGTTTCACGTCACATGCTATGTATGCCCATTGTGTGCGTACTTAGTACATCGTCCTACATTACATTTCATGCTATGTATGTCCATTGTGTGCATACTTAGTACATTGTTTTACATTACACTTATGCTATGTATGTTCTTTGTTGCATACTTAGTACATTGTTATACATTACACTTTATGCTATATATGTTCTTTGTTGCATACTTAGTACATTTGTTATTCATCACATGCTTACATTTGGATACACATTACATGATTTACATTAGACATGAACATTTTACTTTGGTAGTTTGGTTTGATTAAGTGATTAAGTAACGAGGCGTGTGTAATATGATACAAGTATGGTGGATACGCCGCTGGTACTTCCTATATATAAGTGCTTGTATGGTATTACATATCGTAGCGTTATTTGAATCATTTCAATTTGAGACATATAACATTTTATACAAATAACATACTTTTCACAAGACATTGATTTACAAACAACTTATCTTATACAAACTCATTTTACATGGTTATTCATTTAACCATACATTATTCTCTTATTTATACATATCATCTGATCTTATCGTTTTTCAAATGATTTACAAGACAAAGCAAATTACAAGGTTCATGACTAAACATTTTCTCAAACATAAGTCATGAATTCTGTTTTCACAAAACCTATGTATCTCACAGGCATTTTTATGCTGACGTACCTATTTTCACATGTGTTTTCAGGAGATGATGCATAGGACTTATCAAGACATACTTAGGCGGACCTGTGCCTTAGTGACTTAAAACGAGACAAGAACTAGTTAATTTTTGTTATGTACTCTTTGTTTCTTGTTTAAAACGATGTAAACTCTCTTGTTTGATTAATAAAACGAAACTTCAATTGCCATGGATTTGAAACAATTAATTCTGTTACAACACTCCCCGATGTTTCCGCCACGTTTCGTTGTCTCACGTGGTCGGGGTGTGACAGAAAAGTTGGTATCAGAGCCAATGGTTATAGGGAATTAAGTTATTAGTAATGCTTTGACCTAGTCTATAACCTTCTTAGGACCCTAACGCGAGTTTACTTGCGTTTAGTCATAAAACAAAACCGTCACCTATCCTTAGGTGACGACCACAACAAGAACATAAAACTCAAAACCGCTTTGAAAACTAATCATCTGTTCTAGGATGATTGATTACTAGGTTTTGAACCCCTTGAAATTTTCAAAACTCTCGTCAAAGTTTTGGGTCCTAAATAGTGTGAACACGTGCAAACTGGAAGAGTGAATGCCTGTACCCTGAGTTTTCTGTCTAAGGCTAGAGTGTTCGTACAAATCCACATAATCGGACCAGTCACTCTTACCTGGGAACTCTTGGGGTGAGTGTCCACTTATAGGCGAGCATGTCTTCGCGATACATTATGAGGATCTATTTACTTTGACTCAGCCTTTGTGTTGTTTGTTTGCTTCGTGGTTCAAACAAATGACCATCACCCATGATTTTGGTCGGTAATTGTAACATCCTATTCTTACCCAATGCCATTTCATTTGTTTTCTCTCTTGTTTCCCCTTTTAGAATGCCTCCACGACGCGAAAATCCGGTATCTATTGAAGAGCTGGCAGCTGTCATTACACAGCAAATGACTGCTGCAATCCCGAACATCGTTGCTCAATGTCACCAAGCTCTCAACAACAATAATGCCCTCTGCAACTTCAAGACGTTCAACTCGGCTAAGCCATCAAAGTTTTCTGGGTCTCAAGGAGCGACTGCACTTCTGCAATGGTTCGAGAGTCTAGAGAGCACCTTCAGGCATGTTCAATGTCCAAACGAGCGAAAGGTAGATTTCGCATCTAGTTAAGTCCCTTGGATTATAAAGTACTACTCCATACTTAGACCCCATGAGTGGTCTAGTTAAACAGATCGATCCAAAAATCTGGTTAGGAACATCATGTGATGATATAGCTGAAAGGACTCCTTGGTGGCCTAATTAAAAGGATCATTTGTCGATCTAATTAAAAGGACCCTATGGTAGTCTAGTCACACTCATCACAGGTTTGATTTTCCTCCCCTAAACACTACAAGACAAACTGTGCGGACTATGCAAGGAATTACGTAATTATGGATGCATACATAATTATGGAATTCAGTGCACAGAAACCACAGCGAGTTTTGTGATGTGTCTAGAGTTGGTTCGTTCATTTTTCGTTTCTGAAGAAATTGTGAAAAATGACTCATTCCGTTCATTTTTGTTTCTGAAGAAATTGGGAAAAATGACTCGTTCCGTTCATTTTTGTTTCTGAAGAAATTATGGAAAATGACTCATTCCGTTCATTTTCGTTTCTGAAGAAATTGTGAAAAATGACTCCTTCCGTTCATTTTTGTTTCTGAAGAAATTGTGAAAAATGACTCATTCCGTTCATTTTTGTTTCTGAAGAGGTTGTGGAAAATGACTCATTCCGTTCATTTTCGTTCCTGAAGAAATCATGGAAAATGACTCATTCCGTTCATTTTCGTTTCTGAAGAAATTGTGGAAAATGACTCATTCCGTTCATTTTCATTCCTGAAGAAATCGTGGAAAATGACTCATTCCGTTCATTTTCATTCCTGAAGAAATCATGGAAAATGACTCATTCCGTTCATTTTCGTTCCTGAAGAAATTGTGGAAAATGACTCAATCCGTTCATTTTCGTTTCTGGAGGAATTGTGGAAAATGACTCGTTCCGTTCATTTTCGTTTCTGAAGGATACCCATTAAGGAAAATAACTCATCCCGTGTATTTTTCGTTTCTGAAAATTTTCCATCGAAGGAAAATGAATATTCCTGATTCTTCCTTCATTTCCATTTCTGAAAATGTTCGTTAAAGAGGAATATCAGGATATGCCTTATCCTTGATGGTTATTTAACACAAAGTCACAGACATGCTCCTACAAATAAATTTCGGGACGAAATTTCCTAAAGTAGGGGAGACTGTGACACCTGTGTCACTTCAACCATCAAACAAATGCCAAACCAATGAAATATTGTATTTCATACTTGGGATTTGTAAAAATATATGTATCGTTTGCACATATAAACTCTTGTTCGATTCCAAGCTCTAAATCGCTTTCTGGAAGGGTATACGCGAACTGATGCGTAGATATAAACAGTTTAATGCAACGAACACTCCGGAATAGTGAAATAGGCTTAACATACCTTAAATAACCTTTACATAACTTAGAAATAAGTTTTTGAAGGCTTTGGTATGGCAAAATCAAGTTTAATCGCTTACAGGGACTAAATTCGACAAACTGCGAAAGTATGCCAATTTGAACTGTAACAGACATTCCGGAACTTGAACAAAAGTTTAACATACCCTAAATATCCTTTACATAGCTTAGAAATAGGCTTTGAGGGGTTCGGTATGCGAAAGTAAACTTTTGGGTCATTCAGGGACTAAAAGCGTCAAAAAGAGCACAAGTTTGCACTTTCGCGCATATCTTGCGTTCTGAATACATCCGGACATCCAAAAAATTTATGTAAGCACTAAAACATTTTATTTTAGTGTTTGGCATAAGAAAAATCCATTCGTCACGCATTTTGGATCGTTTTTCGCGCTTGTGCGCATTCCGTCGTAATTAAGCGAACATTGCGTTCGTACGACCAAACGAACCAACATCAGACATATTTTTGAGCATGTTTCATGTCCACAATGTTTAGGCATCATTTTAGGGCCTTAACGTTGGCTTAACAGGCCTTAAACGTGTCGAAATGAGCCTTAAACACCAACAGGGACTGAAACTGTCATTTTTCAAACTTATTTCTGATCAGACAAGGCCATGCGGCCCGCCTGAGTTTTTGTGTATCCTGACGCGGGCCGCGTCAGCCTTCCAGACCAGGTTAACTGAATTTAACAGCAGATTACAGCTGGTAAACTCACAACCACACACTCCCACTTGCCCTTTCAGCTCATGAGAGGCCATTTTTAGTCACCACAACTTTCCAACAAGTGTACGCACGAGATTAGATCACGTTATTCAAGAAACGATCCTAACGGTGAACCGAAATCTATAAATACCCAACACCCACTTCACTCATTCCTCACACCTTTGAAATCTGAGTTTGCTCTCTAAGTTGTTGTGTTTAACACTTCATACCTGAGAGTACTCGGATTCAAACCTTCCATTCTTGGACCCTTCGTAAGTATTCCTTCGTTCTTTTATTGCTTTTCGAGTCCGAAAGTCAAACTTTGTTTGACTTTCTGCATTGACCAGTTTATGGTCAATGCGAAGTTCGTTTGAACTTCACAACGTGATTGTAATCACGATGGTTATAGTCCCTTGTGACTATGCCTACTGATTACCACGTTGTCTAGGGTCGTAAGGGTAAGCGATCTAATAAATCGCTTATACCTTCGAACCCGACCCATTTGGTCGATCATTAGGATCCGACCAAACACATTAGGTGACCATAGCATATAGGGAATAACCTTCCGGGGGTATACCTTATGGTCGCTTCGTTTAAGTAGTTGTATGATAGGTAGTTTATATGCCTTAGGTAAATTACCAAAATACCTCTTTGATGCCAAAATTCATTTTAAACATATGTAACATAACTTTTGACATCTAAACTGATTTGACAACAATATTAGACATGTTAAGGCATATGTTACTTGTCATTGGACTAGTTAAGCAGTCCAAACGCGTTTCACGCAAACGACGCGTTAAAATAGCATAAGCTACCTAAACGGGTCGTAATGGGTCGTAAGCACTTAGGTTAGGTTTCATTTAGTATGTAGGCTTTGTTAAACCATAAGACACGAGTCTCCATACTCGTTTGGTTTACGAACCCTCATTCTATCTAAATCTTCCGATTTAGGTCCGGTTTATTAACATAGTTACCTATATTAGGTGCCGTTTGATTCCGTGATCTCTAGCATTGCTTGGTGGTTATCTTAGGACTTCTGAGCAATCTCAAGTGAGTACATAGACCCCTCTTTTACTGTTTTCCAAACTGTTTTGGGGTGGAACACATGTGCCTACTTGTTACTTTCATGCTATGTATGTCCATTGTGTGCATACTTAGTACATTGTTTTACATTACACTTATGCTATGTATGTTCTTTGTTGCATACTTAGTACATTGTTATACATTACACTTTATGCTATGTATGTTCTTTGTTGCATACTTAGTACATTTGTTATTCATCACATGCTTACATTTGGATACACATTACATGATTTACATTAGACATGAACATTTTACTTTTGTAGTTTGGTTTGATTAAGTGATTAAGTAACGAGGCGTGTGTAATATGATACAAGTATGGTGGATACGCCGCTGGTACTTCCTATATATAAGTGCTTGTATGGTATTACATATCGTAGCGTTATTTGAATCATTTCAATTTGAGACATATAACATTTTATACAAATAACATACTTTTCACAAGACATTGATTTACAAACAACTTATCTTATACAAACTCATTTTACATGGTTATTCATTTAACCATACATTATTCTCTTATTTATACATATTGATGTGCTGAAAATGGGTTAATTAAATACAACTAAAATTACCCTAATTCTAGACTCTATCTGTTTTAAATTTATAAAACTAAGACTCTCTAAACCCTAAACCACACGACCGGCAAGTGTACCAATCGATGCAGTATAGCCTAAGGAAGTCCGAGTATCGAACCCAAGAGACTCTACTGATTACGCTAACGACTCTATTCTAGACTTAGACTGACACGACCTAACTAAATTGTTTATTGATTGGGGGGGTTTTCTAAAAATCCTAAATAATGCAAAAACGACTAACTAGATTAGCTAAGGAACTAGCACGAACTCACACGGAAACTGAACTCAAGGATGATGAAGGAACTACCTAGACAGGAATCCTGATTGCTTTTAGTTATGATTATAATTGGAAGTTGTCTGCTATGGAACCGGGATCTTAAAATCCTCACCTCTCGGGAAATCTAAGGACCCCTAATCCTTCTCAAGAGCACGCTAAGATCCCCTAAAGGTTGTTAAATTACCGGTTATTAGACTCCTTTACAAGACATCTAATGGGTTTATAAAAGTATCCTACAAGGTTCACTCCCTTACGAGACCTAAACCTAGGATAGGTTTGTTTTCTCAGCTAAACTTGCTAGACAGCAGCCAAAAGGTTAACTTCTTAAGAAGGACCCACCTTGCGGTTTAATCACTTAGACCTAGCAATAATCTCGCACCTTACAGCTATTGATGATTGGTAGAACACTTGATTTTATAAAATTACCAACTATTACTTCTAAGGTTTATTGGCCAATTTAACCCTAAAGATTCAAGATTTATTACGTGATATAGACAGTCACCAAAATCTAAAATCTAGCACGACTCTATTATGTGATAAAGACCGTCACCAAGATTCATGCGAAGCAATAATCAACAATTAAATACCATCAAGCATGCAAACACATCTAACCGATAGAACAAACCGTTTACAATTTATAAACTATCCATAGCGTTCAAAATCCAAGAATAATCAAATCATATTGCAATCATTCAACCATGTCTAGGTAGTAACAAGAAATCTAGCCAAAAATCATTGTATCAAAAGACATAATAATCATCAACAATTCAGAATTCATCATGATCAAACTAAGAACAAACGAATAAAAAGAATTAACGAGAAGATAAAACCCGAAAATCTTCAATCCCAAGTGCTCCCGAGCCTTCCCTGATGATTCCTATTGCGTCCGATCTTGTATGCGTATCTCCCTCCGTGCGTCTGTTGTGAGGCTCTCTGTTCGTTCGTCTGATGATCCTTTATCTTCCCAATTAACTGTCTTCCAGCCGTCTCCTATTAAATATATATCCTTCGAATTGGCCCCCAACTTCCAATATATATATTCGTCTTTTATTGTTGTTGCTGCCGCCCAATTATATCTTCGGTCTCCTTTCTTCTGTTTTAATTCTAATCCTCATAATATTGCATTCAAGAATTGTTAAAAGCCCAACATCCCGAATATTCATGTAAACTGTTGACATGAGGGCTTTTCATGGCCCATTATTCCTTTTCAAAAATAATTCACGTGCGTGCATCTGATGTAGCTTCATGTCCAACATTGCTTTTTAAATGTGTTGTTTTATTAATTCCTTCAATAGAGATAGCGGGCTCAGCCCACTCAAGGAAAATAGCGTCAATTTTAATTTGGTCATTGGCGCCCTACTCTACTCAACTGGCAGGTTATTTCCATATTACTCGTTTTTGCTCCATTTGCCCAGAACCTGTCCCACCACCAAATAATATAAAATAGCACTAAAACTAAATAAAAAATAAATAAAACCTCTACAATAATTATACAATTTACACGGGGCAAATATGTGTATTTTACCACTTATCACATATCATCTGATCTTATCGTTTTTCAAATGATTTACAAGACAAAGCAAATTACAAGGTTCATGACTAAACATTTTCTCAAACATAAGTCATGAATTAAGTTTTCACAAAACCTATGTATCTCACAGGCATTTTTATGCTGACGTACCTATTTTCACATGTGTTTTCAGGAGATGATGCATAGGACTTATCAAGACATACTTAGGCGGACCTGTGCCTTAGTGACTTAAAACGAGACAAGAACTAGTTAATTTTTGTTATGTACTCTTTGTTTCTTGTTTAAAACGATGTAAACTCTCTTGTTTGATTAATAAAACGAAACTTCAATTGCCAAGGATTTGAAACAATTAATTCTGTTACAACACTCCCCGATGTTTCCGCCACGTTTCGTTGTCTCACGTGGTCGGGGTGTGACAATGCATGACATGGCCAATAAGCTGAAAGGGCTAGAGATGGAAATCAGTGATGGTTTTCTTGTTCACTTCATCATCACTTCGCTTCCTTCGTCCTATGAAGCATTCAAGATCAATTACAACACTCAGAAGGACAAATGGACGATGAGTGAGCTGATCGCTATGTGCGTGCAGGAGGAAGAGCGTATGAAGATGGATCGCACTACTGATGTTGCTAACTTCACCACCTCCAACTCTAAGAAGAGGAAGCACAATTATTAAAGAAAGGATGCTTCTAAGGTCCAAAAGCCAAATCCAAATCCTCATACAAGTGCACCTTCCAGCTCTAAGAACTCCTTAGGCAAACCCTACTGCAAGTTCTGTAAGAAAACAGGACATAAGCAAAAGGAATGCCCTGACTTCAAGGAGTGGCTGGCTAAGAAAGGTAACGATTTTTTCATGATAGTTGAGTCCTTTAATTTAAATGTTCCTGCTAATTCTTGGTGGTTTGATTCTGGTTCTATGGTTCATGTTACCAATTCAACTCAGGGATTCCTTACAATCCGAAAGCTGGGAAGAAACCAAAGAACACTTAAAGTTGGGGATGATCGGGAATTAGAAGTGAAGGCCATAGGAACATTACAATTATTTTTGAAAACTGGTTTATGTATTAAACTTTATGATACCTTATATGTTCCTGAGGTAACTCGGAACCTTGTATCAGGACCAAAGTTAGACATGGACGGTTTTGTCGTTTCTCATGGTCATCGCAAACTCTCTATTCTCTATGATTCCGTTGTTTATGGTACTGGCATTCTGGATGGTGGTCTCTATAGATTAGAACTAGATGATAATTTTTCAAAATCTTTGTTGTCATATAATATTAATGAATCACTCACAAAGATGGAAAAGAAACGAGACTTAGAGACTTCATCTATGTTGTGGCATCAACGTTTAGGCCACATCTCAAGAGAACGATTAAATCATCTCGTCAAGGATGAAGTCTTACCTCCTCTCGATTTCACTAATTTTGGAACATGTGTCAAATGTCTCAAAGGCAAAATGACATCAGCGAATAAGAAAGGTGCCACTAGGAGCTCTAATTTATTAGAACTCATTCACACTGACATTAGTGGTCCTTACCAAATCGCTGGCATAACAGGACATACTTCATTTATCACTTTCATTGATGATTATTCTCTTTACATTTACTTGTATCTTATTAAGGAAAAATTTGAATCTCTTACAACTTTTAAAGATTATAAAGCTGAAGTTGAAAAGCAATTAGATCGTCAGATTAAAGTTGTGAGATCAGATAGAGGCGGTGAATATTATGGAAGACATACTGATGTGGGTCAAGCTCCTGGTCCATTTTATGAGTTTTGTAAGGGTCAGGGGATTGTGAACCAATACACCATGCCTGGTACACCTCAGCAGAATGGTGTCGCTGAACGAAGAAATCGTACCCTTATGAATATGGTGCGCAGTATGTTAGCCAACACTAATTTACCATTATTCCTCTGGACTGAAGCGTTAAAAGCAGCTGTTCATATACTCAATAGAGTTCCTTCTAAGTCTGTCCCTAAAACTCCTTATGAACTTTGGACAGGAAGGAAACCGAGTCTTAAATATATGAAAGTATGGGGCTGCATTGCTGAAGCAAAACTTTACAATCCTTTCCTAAGGAAACTTGACCCTAAAACAGTTACCTGTTTCTTTATCGGGTATCCTGATCATTCAAAGGGTTATCGTTTCTATTGTCCTTCCCATGTCACCCGTATTGTTGAAACTAAGCGTGCTGCATTCCTGGAGGATTTCAATGTCAGTGGGAGCAGTACCAACCCTTACGAAGAATTTCAAGAAGTACAAGACGCGGGGGGGAGAGACTCGTCGCTTACCATTACTCCGTTTACTCCTCTTGTACCCCATGCAACTGCACCTGAAGCCACTGCACAAATTCCATTTCCACAATCAGAACCCATTATACCTCATAACGAAGGCACATCAAACGCTCAAAACCAAGACAACGCTGAACCCGATAACCAACTCAGGAGGTCATCAAGGCAAAGAAGGCCTACTAATTGGGATGATTATGTTACCTACATGACTGAAATGGATGCTGGAAAGCTCAGTGATCCTATCTCTTATAATGAAGCCATTAGCAGTGATCCGTCTTCTGAATGGAATAAAGCAATGATTGATGAGCTTGAATCCATGAAGAAAAATGACGTTTGGGATTTAGTCGAATTACCCAATGGTGCCAAACCTGTAGGTTGTAAATGGGTGTTCAAAACAAAACTGGATCTGAATGGGAACGTTGAACGCTACAAAGCGAGATTGGTTGCGAAGGGCTACACTCAGAAAGAGGGAATTGACTATCAAGAGACGTTTTCACCTGTCTCTCGTAAAGATTCATTAAGGATCGTTATGGCCCTAGTAGCTCATTTTGATTTAGAGCTGCATCAGATGGATGTCAAAACGGCTTTCCTTAACGGAGACTTAGACGAAGATGTTTACATGAAACAACCTGAAGGCTTTAAACCTGAAGGTCAGGAGCATCTAGTCTGTAAGTTGAAGAAATCCATTTATGGGTTAAAACAAGCATCACGTCAATGGTACCTCAAGTTTGATGAAGTCATGAAGAGGCAAGGTTTTATGAAGAATCAAGTGGATCAATGCACCTACCTCAAGATGAGTAGGAGTAACTTTACTATACTTGTCCTTTACGTAGATGATATTCTATTGGCAAGTAATAGTTTAGACATGTTGCATGAGTCGAAGCGGTTACTCTCGCATAACTTCGACATGAAGGATCTCGGAGATGCTTCTTACGTCATTGGCATCGAAATTCACCGAGATAGACACAAAGGAATCTTAGGATTGTCTCAAAAGACTTACATAGATCGTGTCCTTACACGTTATAACATGCAACAGTGCAAACCCTCAGTCGCTCCAGTAGTTAAGGGAGATGTTTTCGGTTCATTCCAGTGTCTGACAACAGAGGTTGAAAAGGAGCAGATGAGCCAAATACCTTACGCATCAGTAGTCGGGAGCCTGATGTATGCTCAAGTCTGTACTCGCCCAGATATCGCTTATATTGCTGGAATGCTAGGCCGTTATCAGACTAATCCTGGTCTAGATCACTGGAAAGCAGCTAAGAAGGTTCTTCGATATCTGCAAGGGACAAAAGACTATAAACTGACTTATAGAAGAAGTGATCACTTAGAAGTGGTAGGTTATTCTGATTCTGACTTTGCCAAATGCAAAGATGACAAGAAATCCACTTCAGGCTACATCTTTATGTTAGCAGGCGGACCTATCTCATGGAAGAGTCATAAACAACAGTTAACTACAACTTCCACAATGATGGCAGAATACATTGCTGTTTACAACGCAACCTGTCATGGAATGTTGCTTAGAAATCTGATCACTGGACTCAAAATTGTTAATTCCTTTTCTAGACCATTGAAGCTTTACTGTGATAACTCAGCTGCTGTTAGTTTCTCGAACAGTAACAGTTCGACTGGAGCTGGTTTATATCTCGATACAAAATATTTATTCGTACGTGAACGAGTTGAGGAAAATAATCTTTGTATTGAGTATATTAGTACTAAAGATATGCTTGCGGATCCGATGACTAAAGGTCTCCCACCTAAAGTTTTCGAAGAACATGTATCGAATATGGGACTTACTAAAGACCTTATTTAATGGCATATTGTACTAGCTTATGTTTTTTAATTAATAAAATTTCCTCAAATTTGATTTTGTATGTCTCTAACATATGTTCTGCCGGTGTAATGACATATAGACAAATATAAATACAAATCAGACGCTAAAGGGCTTATGCATATTTTGATCATAACTATTAGGTTTTAAATTGAGGCTATAGTATGACTAATGGGGGTCCTGAGTCGAATGATGATTCAACGGCTGTATTTCTCTGCTATAGTTCTTGGTTTAAAGCTAAAATGAGTGTTAACTCCTGGCCAGGCTCATCTAATACTCATGATAAATGATTACTCGGCTAAGTGGGAGAATGTGAGATTAAATATATTAACATTATATTATTTAATCTTGTAGCCATTATAATCATTTATATTATATAGATCAAAATATATTAATAACCTATTAATAATTAGTTGGTAATTGTTGATGGACCATATTACCCTTATTAACTAATTAGGTTTCCTCTTGGGTGTATAAATAAGGAGCTTATTAGAGAGTTTAAGGGTTACACAAGTTAGACAATTTTTGACAACCCTCATAACATCATAATCGACTCTCTCTCTCAACCGAAACCCTCCCTAGTTTCGGTTCTTCACCATCATCACCTTACACCCTAAGGAGGAACCAGATCATCCTAACAAGTATGTCGAACTCAATGGCTGCATCTCTGACTGGATTCTCTACTGGCCTGTCTGCTGTAACAGGTATGTTATTCATGTTTTTCATTATGTTTAAACAGAACTGATCAACATGTTAAACCCGTGTACTACTCAGATTTTTACTATTTACTACATTGTAATAATATGTTTGGTCTTTTAATCTAATTGGATGTACGTTAAGAGTTATGCTACACATACATCATCAAATGACAGATTATTCTTTTTATTTAGAAAACTGGTAATTGCAATGAATTTTTTAGCAAGTATACCCATATGGGAATGTATACTCATATTTTTTGGTAATGCATGTCTACTTTGGGGACCCGGGGTGGTGAGTGATAGAACCCCTATCACTCGTGAATCAATTTGGCACACCGCCGCCACCAACATCTTTCACGCGTGAAGTTTATCACGTGTTGAATTTCTAAAAAATTCGAACGTTGAGCCTGGTTTCCGTTGAAAGATGACCGTTTGATTTGGGTTTTTTTTTTTATAAAATCCAAATATTCTCCAACTCATTCTTCACGTCCAAACATTCTTCCAAATCCAAAAAAATTCAATATTTCCTTCAAATCCAAACATTCTTCCAAATTCAAAAAAAATCAATACAGATGTCACACCCCAACCGATGGCGGAAACATCGGGGTGCAAGCACTAAGCGTTCAGATTGCTCATGAGATTCCACAACACTAGATAGTTTCAATATAGATTAGATTCATTTCAAGCAATTGTCTAAAACAATATCTTTCACCAAAACATAGTATCAATAAAACAACCAAACAAAAAGTTTCTAAAATTTAGCTATGATGTGTTTCTAAGCAGCATCCTAGCACGTTTCAGGGAATCCTAGCATCCTGTCAGCCTACAACATGTATTAAAATAGAGTCAGTACAAAAATGTACCGGTGAGTATACAAGTTTGGATAATAGCATAATAGATTAAAACAACTCATATCCGTATGTAAGTGTAATAAAATAGTTTCAGCCATGCTAGTGTTCGCAGTCCAACAAGTGATAGCCCAAGTATCCCGATGCTTTGTTGTTTTCCCAAGTCTCAAGGAAAACTAGAATCCTCCTAACAATACCCCCAAGAATAACGGGGAGGTGCATCTCCTATAGCGCTACTATTGTTAAGGCGGAACTACACACCCTGGATTAAACGTCCACATAGCACAAATAGAATACAAGAATCACAAGTTTCACGTACACATGGGATAGAGATTAGTTTCCAAAAGTCTCAAGTATCGTAGCTTAATAGAATACATGTTACATCCCAAAGTTTAAAACAAAAAGGGGATCGAGTATACTCACAATGATTGCTTAACAGATTAACTGTTATTGGATCAAACCGAGCTCTTTAGGTTTAGCCTGATTAGATTGCAACGAATAAGTGTCAGACAAAACAATGAGATTGCACAAGTGTCGGATTAGTCACTGGATCGGATGGTTGTCCGATCGGATAGCCATTCGATTGAGGTGGCTTATGTGTGAGTGGAACGGATGGCTATCCGATCGGATTACCACTCGATTGAGATGACAAAGGTGTGAGGGAACGGATGGCTATCCGATCGGATTGCCACTCGATTCAAGTTCTAAGTCTTCAAAGTGTAAAGAGGTTCTTAAGTATTGAAAAATTCCAAGATCCATTGTTGCCTTGATCGGATGGCTGTTCGATCGGATGGCTGTTTGATCGGATGGCTGTTCGATCGGATGGCTATCCGATCGGACTGCTACTCGACAATCAAAGGTTCAAAGTATCTAGTTGTTAAGAGGCAAGTGTTACTTGGTCGGGTGGTTGTTCGATCGGATGGTTGTCCGATCGGATTGCCACTCGATTGGGTATCCTTGTCTCACTTCCAAACTTGCAAAATCTATAAGTTTTCTGTTCAAACAGGAACGACATAGGATGTATTGAGACAACGGTAAGCTCATCAGGGTGTAACCGATCCAATCGGGTGGGAATCACCCCAGTCCGTTCAGTCGTCTGCCCGTGATGGTGCTTATGTCAGAATCCGTACTCCGATCGTCTTCTCCGGTAACAACCCCTTTCCAAGCCGACTCCAGACTATTAATCAAGTCTACAGTCCGTTTAGATCCGGATTTCACCGTTTCGAGTAAAAGTTTAAGAAAGATGAAGATAAACATAAGATTTTAGCTTGAAAAGTTTAGATCTAGCATAGATTTAGTGTAAAACGCATGAAATTCCTTAGATCTTGACTAGGATGACATCACACAACGATTTGGTACAAACCGCCATGATGACATCACCTTCAAGAGCTCAAATCCTCAAGATTTCATGGTGAAGAATGAGATTTCAAAGGAGAATCTCGTAGAGAATAATGTGTATATTAAAGTTGTACAAGAATCTAGTGTAAAGCGTACCGAAATCGCCGAAAAATCGAAGAAAAGGAAAGTGCGTACGTCTGGTAGAGTGAGGCTGTCACATCAGTGAGAATGGTGATGTGATAGGCCTATTTATAGTGTGGAAGGAGGGTTAAGGCGGTGCACTCGGATCGGATGGCAACTCGATCGAGTGGCCATCCGATCGGATTGCCACTCAGTCAATCCCATCTTTTCCATTTATCTGTCTTTGATTCGATTTGTGAGTTAGATTAAGCGTTGCGTATTGTTGGGCAATAGGATAACTAGATTATAGCATAAGCATAAAAGATTTTCATAGCTTTCATAGTTTCCACCAGTGATAAGACTCCAGTCCCTCGTTCAACCAAGTCTCAAGTTTCACGAGCCTCAAGACTCAAGCACCAAAGTATCAAGATTTAGACATTCCAAGTATCTAGAATTAGACATTCCAAGTATTTAGTATTAGGCATTCCAAGTATCTAGTATTAGGCATTCCAAGTATCTTAGATTTAGACATTTCAAGTATCTAGATTTAGTATAAAATTCACCAAGTATCAAAGTATCAAAGACCACATAGTCTAAGGGCTAAAAGTGACAATTAAGTAAAAGTCTAGGGACGCATATGTTACAACAGAGATGGAAGGTTCAAGCAAGAGAGGTTCGGGTTCGAAGAAAAGAGGTTCGGGTTCGAAGAAAAATCCCATACTACCCAAGGTTCGAGCGAATATTGGCGAGCCGGCGCGCTTTAGGTTGCAAGACGAACCCGACCAAGTCCCACATTTTCAAACCCAACAATTTCCACCCTTTCAAACCCAACAATATCCACCCTTTCAATCACAATCGTATCAAAACCAACCGTTCGTTCCACCGTTTCAACCTCCCCAATTTCAACCACAAGCGTTTCCACACTTTCAAACCCAATCCCACCAAGTCGACCCACTAGAAGATGACACCCTCATCCATCATTTTGCACGTGCGTATAGCGAACCACAACAAAATCTCGATCAAGATGAAGATGAGGACGACGTTCAAGAAGAAGAAGAAGACATTCAAGAACTTGTCCCGTCATCCGTTCGGAGACATTGGAGGAGCGAGGAGGAGGTTGCCTTGGTCAAAGCGTACTTGCACACCTCCGAAAACAAGAAATATTCCAACGAGCAAAGAAAAGAAATATTTTGGAGACGAGTCATGCTTTATTTTAGCAAACTTCTCGGTTCAACGGACCGAAACTGTAACGCCCTGCGTATTGATACTATCTTATTGATAGCAAGTCTTCCCGTATTTCCTATCCGTTGATGCTTTTACTCTCGTGTATCTTACCCTCAAACCTTCTGTGACTCGAGACGATTGGTCATAATAAAAATGAGACTATTTTAATGATAATTGTGTTAAACTATGTGCAAACTATTACTCTATGTGATGTTTCTTATATGTGAACGTTGTATTTATCCTAGATTCTTGACTCTTTGTTATGCCTTGATACTTAATGTTATTTATGTTGTTTGAACGTGTAACATTCCCATTTTTATCATATAAGAATTATAGGTTTGTTTAAAATTATTAGCCACTAGTAACTAGTTTTATTTTAATAAATTATTCGACCCAAATAGTTTTAACAACTATTTTATATATAGTTGGTTGAAATATTATACTAATTAATTGGCCCGAATATGGGTGACCTTTCTAATAAAATAAAAGTATACAAAAACTTATATAATTAGACGGGTAGATTACGGGTAAGTTGATTGTAAGAAATATGAAGTACCTAGACGGGCTCAGGAACCATTTAATAATTAAATACATTGTATTTGAACCTACTCTATTTTTAATGAAACTTAGACCCAAATGTAGACAAAATTATTCTCGTTCTAAAAACATCTTCATTGTCTTATAAAACGCCATATTTTAAAAGTTATACGCGCCAAATAAGTAAAGCAGTTAAATTAATTATAATATATAAATTAATAAAATAATATAATAACTATCAAAAATTTCGTATGAAATATAATAAAATAATAAAAATTAAAACTTATCCACATTGCAATTCATGTATACGTGTTTGTATGTCCTTCATAAGGAATCTTTGAAGCTTAATATGTAAGCTTTCACTTCAGCTATATATATAGAAAAGTATAGTAGGCAAAATTTTCTCAAACCTTCTACTCTTTTGTCGCCCATATCTCTACCATACTACTTTTTATTTTTATTTATTTATTTATTTTTCAACTATAATAATAATAATAATAATGCACTGTCCCGTTTTAAGTATTTTAACTCCCGATCACCGCTACCCTTTCCGATTGATCTGAAGCCCATAACGCATGTCAGGGTACTGCCCGACTAAGTTTGTTGGGATTCTGTCTCGGGACATCGGGATAAGGTTGAATTAGGGGTACTATACTTACCACGAGTACATTATATATTTTAAAAATAGCTCAAAAGTTATACCCAAGATTTATACCAGGAGGCTTTCTAGTTGAACCCTAAAGTTACAAAGTGGGTCCATTCTCTTTTCTCATTATTTTATTCCCTTTTTCTTTGTGATATAATTTTATTCAAAAAGGTCCCAAATTGATCCGTTAGTAAAAGCCCGGATCCCTGAAAACCCCAATCCATATAAAAAAATCAAGAAATCAAGAATTGTAGTCTTCTCGCGGGCCGCGTAAAGAATATCGCTGAGGTACGTTGGAACAAGATTTCACAACCATCGGTGCACAGTCGAATCAGAGTCATAATTATTGGCACTGCAAAATAAGTTACATACCTTTGCAAATTCCTTATTTTATTTTATTTTCGACATTTCCTGGTAATGTCACTTAAACACCGGTTATCACACGAAATTCCAGATAAAGTTCTAATATTTCTTTCGTTGAAATTCTAATTTCTGCATAAAATGAGTTGACTTTCGCATTTCTACTTTCCCTAATGGTCATCATACCATGAGGATTTCTTTCATAGTAGCAAATATTGATCTATTTAATTTCTTGGTAAATCCACACGTTACACATGCACTGTTTGTTGCGCATGTGGTTCGTTTGAATTATGAAGACCACTGGAGGGCTTCATTCTAAGTTGTTATTTTATCAAAACTCAAATATCGTTTCGCTATACTTGATCTTTGCATTGTAAACCGCGTTTCTTGCTAAACAATGACTCTTTGATATCGAGTCAATGAATTTCTTGAAAAACTCAATTTTCTTTGGCATACATGGTTTCTGTTGTGACCATGTCCGAACTTTCTTATTAAAACTCGTTTTGTTTAAACCAAGTTCAACTGTTTGAACTTGCTCGCATTACGTATTCAATTCAAAGTCCCATATGATGAATTGAAGCCATCATATTCGAAATAATTCCAACGAGCACTTCAATTCTCTTGAACTATAACATGCTTGTTTGGTCTTCGACTTCACTGAATCGTTTCTTTGATCACGATCACCTAGTGGTGGCGTTTTCTTTAATTTAAAACTTGAATTAATCTTCTTTTCACACCTAATGTATGGAATTATTTATTTAAATTTGTTGGTTCATTATCTTAAACATTCTTAACTAGGATTACGACCCGCCGCAATGCGGCGGGGATTCTTTAGTTATAACTAAGTCGGTCTAGGATCCTCACATTATGTTAAACCTGTCAAACGGGGAAAAAATAGACGATGTAAAACGTTCACCCACACACGCATGTTGCATCGTGTTAACTCGCAAAATTTAGAACAAAACGTAAAAACGTTAAGCCAAAGACACACGTTGCGATGTGTTATGTCACAAAATTTAGAACCAAGCATAAAGCGAAAAATTTGCGGAAAATGAAAACTATAAAGGAACAAAGTTGAAAGTAAAAAAGTTACGAAAATAGATTGCAAAAGGTAAAAAGTTTTGGGTTAAAAGTAAAAAACAAATAGTTTTGGGTTAAAAGTAATTTATGAAATACTTTTGGGTGAAAAGTAAAAAAAAAATCATTTTTTTTGGAAAACCCCTAAAGCCAATGTTACGACAACCATATGCATAACCATTTTTTTCTTTGAAAAATCCACAAAGTACACATCGCGTTGCAACGGGGCGTAACACGGTGTCAAATAGTACTAATGTTACACAACCGTCATTGACCACCAACACTGACTCGACCTAGGATATGCTTGTTACGATGAAACTGTCAAACATGGAAAAATAGAGGCAAAAACGTTGAACCACACATGTACGTTGCGTCGTATTAACTCGAAAAATTTAGAACTATACGTAAAACGGAAATTCGCGAAAGATGAAAAGTATAAGTGACAAAAGTTGTGAAGTTAAATTGCAAATAATGAAAAGTTTTGGGTTAAAGTTAAAAAAAACAAATTATATAGGGTTAAAAATGCAAAAGGTAAAAACATTTGGGTTAAAAATAAAAAGTCAAGTTTTTTTTTGAAAAATGTGCAAAGCATAATGTACAACTTGTTATGCATAGAAAACTTGCTTCTTTATAAGGGTATAATACAATTATGTGTTATGATAAGAGTACACAAATTCATATTATATTCCTGTGTACCTCTAAAGATTCTTTCATTGAAAATTCTATAATATTCATTTAATCTTTCATCATCAATTGAAAATCCTATAAAATTTATTTGAAATGAATATCCAAAATTCCTTCATTAAAACTTTCAGTTATTAAATATATATATATATATATATATATATATATATATATATATATTTTAATTGATTATATACGGAAACCTACATAAGTAATTACCTAATTTACAATATAGTATTACTATATTTAAAAATTCTTGTTAAACCATTAAGGTGAAGAATTTATATTTTTATATATATAAAAAAATTATGTTTGAGGTATACTCTCATTTAAGTTTATGTTTAGTTATTTATTATTGATAATTAATATTAGTTTTATTATTACTAATAATATATTAATAGTAGTAGTGTTAGTATTATTTTTAGGTACTAGGGTTATTGTCAGGGGCAGGTATTGGATAAGTCTAGCCTTAGTTAGGCATGGACTGATCACCCATGCTTAAACAAGGCAGCACTAACCAATATACAACCATGATAATGATTAGTTAATATATATAAATTAAATCATCATACTTATTTAGTAAATTTTAATTATATATAAAAATATATATACTTTGTACTGTAAGGAGAAGACATATTTTCATAAAACAATACAAGAATTAGAGGGACGAATAAAAAAAAATCGTCTTAATAAAATTATATATTAAGACAATAATACACTAACTCTATTGTCTTTTCATGTATCCTTGCAATTCACTCATCTCAGCACATTGATTTTTTTTCATATCATAATTCAATATTTGACAAATCATTTTCATTTCATTTTGAACCTGTCGATTCTAAGTCTTCATCACTTGCCAATCAAAGTAAGCTTTCTTTTGACAAATAATTTTATTGATTCTAAAAGTCCTTCACATTCATTTTAAATATCTATTGATCATATATCTTTTGGCTTGAACCTAGTCACCTTAACAACTATATCATTTCATCTCGTTCATTTCTAGATCTAATTCATGATACCCTCGTATTCATTTGAACATATCTTGATTCTGTGTCATTTACCTTAATATTGTTTTTATTGACTAAGACGTAACATAACTCTAAAAGAAATATCATAGCCCAAATCTAGAGTACGAGATTTAAAACAAGGTGGGGAGGATGTAACATTCCCATTTTTATCATATAAGAATTATAGGTTTGTTTAAAATTATTAGCCACTAGTAACTAGTTTTATTTTAATAAATTATTCGGCCCAAATAGTTTTAACAACTATTTTATATATAGTTGGTTGAAATATTATACTAATTAATTGGCCCGAATATGGGTGACCTTTCTAATAAAATAAAAGTATACAAAAACTTATATAATTAGACGGGTAGATTACAGGTAAGTTGATTGTAAGAAATATGAAGTACCTAGACGGGCTCAGGAACCCTTTAATAATTAAATACATTGTATTTGAACCTACTCTATTTTTAATGAAACTTAGACCCAAATGTAGACAAAAATATTCTCGTTCTAAAAACATCTACATTGTCTTATAAAACGTCATATTTTAAAAGTTATACGCGCCAAATAAGTAAAGCAGTTAAATTAATTATAATATATAAATTAATAAAATAATATAATAACTATAAAAAATTTCGTATGAAATATAATAAAATAATAAAAATTAAAACTTATCCACATTGCAATTCATGTATACGTGTTTGTATGTCCTTCATAAGGAATCTTTGAAGCTTAATATGTAAGCTTTCACTTCAGTTATATATATAGAAAAGTATAGTAGGCAAAATTTTCTCAAACCTTCTACTCTTTTGTCGCCCATATCTCTACCATACTACTTTTTATTTTTATTTATTTATTTATTTTTCAACTATAATAATAATAACAATGCCCTGTCCCGTTTTAAGTATTTTAACTCCCGATCACCGCTATCCTTTCCGATTGATCTGAAGCCCATAACGCATGACAGGGCACTGCCCGACTAAGTTTGTTGGGATTCTGTAGGATCGTTGTTGGACCCAAACGAGTCAATCAGAAGAGCATATAATCCGATTCAAAGGCGGAATCAGTGAAACGGACGTGGAAACAGCTTGATACTATTAAATCTGTCACTTTGATTGATTATAACACTAATTACAACCTGAACAGATTTCGGCAGCACTTCGTTACAAATCCTGAAGCGTCTACCAAATGAATCAACAAGCGACAGCAAGGCAGATCTCCGGATAAGCTTAAGGGACACGTGTCATCCACGTGGCACACCTACTGGTGACTCAGCAACCTCCGATCTGATCCACACTTCCACGCGGGCCGCGTAAGGTTTGGCCGGAGGCTTACGCGGGCCGCGAGAGAACCCAATTTCAGCTATAAATAGCTTGGCTCCTGAGCAGTTCGATGGTGTCGACGAAACTTTCAAACTCTTTATAATTCTGTTCGAATATTACTCTCAAATTAGTGAGGTGCTGCTACGATACCGGGTATTAACTCGATCGCTGCTACGATTCAATGTCCGATCGATTTAAACTATCCGATGAATGTTTAAGTGCTGCTCAAACTTGGGTTATGCGTTGTCATTCGTCATTAATTCGATGGATGTTTAAGTATTGCACTTTGTCATTCGTTGTGAGGGTTTTAATCTCGTGAGTTATCGTAAATGCTGTATTAGTTACTTACCTAGTTCATGTGCACTGGGTTACAAGACTAATCAATAGGCTAAGCTCTGCCCGTATAAATCTGCATGCTTATAATGTGAGTCATTCTCTTTTTATCAAATTACTTTCAAAATAATGTTTATTTTCAAAGTTATAATTACAGGGATCAAGTCTTTGTAGTCACCAAATTACAGCCGGTATGTGGGGTTTGTATACAATACTTGATAACCGTCACCATTGGACAACGAGTTAGCCAAGGGGTGATATGGCCATAGTCACAGACACCATTGGACAATGAGGTTACCAATGGATGGTCGAGTGACAAATACCGTGGGTAGTTGGTTGATATATGGAAACATTGTAATCGCTCTTAATACTGTACATTATAACAAATGCGTCGTTTTAAGCAAAATGAATGAACTCACCAGTATTTCCTGCTGACAAAACCTTTTTAAAAAACGCGTTTAAGGTAATTACAGTAGATTGGAGTAAGAGTTGGATACGGCACTGAAAGGCTTCAAGAAGTGGCTTATTTTATTAATTAAATCAAATTAAGAAATATTGTTTTATGTAATTGGGTTTATCCCTTATTAAAGCTACCTTTGTAAAACATGGGTTTATCCCATCTATTTAATAAATAAAATCCGGTGTTTTCTAAACTCTGATAATTTTTCCTAACTCACGGTTCTGACGAAATTTCCGCGGCACTACTTTTCAAAATAATCACCGGTACCACTTGGCTGTTCGCGGCTCCCGATTCCGTCCAGGGTGGGTCGGGGGCCATGACAGAAGGTGGTATTAGAGCCACTAACTTAAGCCAATAGGTGTTGTGATAATAATACCTAAGCTTATATAAAAGAGTTAGGAGATTGCTATTAACTGGTAGCACACATGATAGCATTTAGACTTAAACTTAAGAAAAGATGCCTTAGTATAATCTTCGAGATAAGCAAAATACTTGTGTAAATAAAGTGTGATAGGTTTTGGTATGCCATGAAAATGATAACTAGAACGTTGTACGTATAATAAATAAGCAATAAAACTTGACCACTGTTATTTCTTATTTGTTGATACTACTTCGTTCTAGAATATGATCAGTCAGGTAAATATTAAATTCCTGATTCGTGTTGAAAGTCATTATGCACTTTCCAAATCATGATTTAAGAAAAATTCTATTTACGGGAAATATAAATTTTTCTCCGACAAGACTGGGTATGGTGTAGCAGACTCTCCAGCTTGTTCGGATATACTGAGGTTACCTCTCCGGCTAGAACCGGGTAAGCAGGTATATAATATGTCAGCAAGTGACAAGATTTCCCTAAAATAGTATCAGGACCAGATATCTGACTGGTTTTTGGAAATAAGAATCTGTTAAATACATAGACCTTATGAAGGGTATGTATATTACAGCATGTAAAATATATGATTATATAGATATGTATATCTATAAGAAAGTCCAAAAAGTCAATTAAGAATAAAGCACAAATATATGTGTCAATAATAAATCTAGATTTCTTTATCAGGAATCTCTTGCATATATCTATAATACCAATATCAAACATTATTTCGTTTGATCATATGTCTCGTAACTCCTACGACAAAATAAACGACGGGAACCCTTTAAGTTGGGACACCATCAAAAGTATAAGAATTTCCAATGCGTTACCATAAACTATTAACGCAAGTAAGAAGCTTGTAAAGCTGTGCTAGTGCATAAGAAAACACATGAAACTTAAATTATACGTCCACAGACGTTAAAGTATATCACACACGCTTTCAAGGCAAGACCTTTGGAAAATATGATTGGGCACGACAACAACGATGCCAATTCCGTCAGTAGAAGAACTACTAAATCAAAAAGCAGTAATTGGCCATGTGATCCTACAAACGACATGAATATCGCTGAGGTACGTAGGAACAAGATTTCACAACCATCGGTGCACAGTCGAATCAGAGTCATAATTATTGGCACTGCAAAATAAGTTACATACCTTTGCAAATTCCTTATTTTATTTTATTTTCGACATTCCCTGGTAATGTCACTTAAACACCGGTTATCACACGAAATTCCATATAAAGTTCTTATATTTTTTTCGTTGAAATTCTGATTTCTGCATAAAATGAGTTGACTTTCGCATTTCTACTTTCCCTAATGGTCATCATACCATGAGGATTTCTTTCATAGTAGCAAATATTGATCTGTTTCATTTCTTGGTAAATCCACACGTTACACATGCACTGTTTGTTGCGCATGTGGTTCGTTTGAATTATGAAGACCACTGGAGGGCTTCATTCTAAGTTGTTATTTTATCAAAACTCAAATATCGTTTCGCTATACTTGATCTTTGCATTGTAAACCGCGTTTCTTGCTAAACAATGACTCTTTGATATCGAGTCAATGAATTTCTTGAAAAACTCAATTTTCTTTGGCATACATGGTTTCTGTTGTGACCATGTCCGAACTTTCTTATTAAAACTCGTTTTGTTTAAACCAAGTTCAACTGTTTGAACTTGCTCGCATTACGTATTCAATTCAAAGTCCCATATGATGAATTGAAGCCATCATATTCGAAATAATTCCGACGAGCACTTCAATTCTCTTGAACTATAACATGCTTGTTTGGTCTTCGACTTCATTGAATCGTTTCTTTGATCACGATCACCTAGTGGTGGCGTTTTCTTTAATTTAAAACTTGAATTAATCTTCTTTTCACACCTAATGTATGGAATTATTTATTTAAATTTGTTGGTTCATTATCTTAAACATTCTTAATACAATTATGTGTTAAGATAAGAGTACACAAATTCATATTATATTCCTGTGTACCTCTAAAGATTCTTTCATTGAAAATTCTATAATATTCATTTAATCTTTCATCATCAATTGAAAATCCTATAAAATTTATTTGAAATGAATATCCAAAATTCCTTTATTAAAACTTTCAGTTATTAAAATATATATATATATATATATTTTAATTGATTATATATGGAAACTTACATAAGTAATTACCTAATTTACAATATAGTATTACTATATTTAAAAATTCTTGTTAAACCATTAAGGTGAAGAATTTATATTTTTATATATATAAAAAAATTATGTTTGAGGTATACTCTCATTTAAGTTTATGTTTAGTTATTTATTATTGATAATTAATATTAGTTTTATTATTACTAATAATATATTAATAGTAGTAGTGTTAGTATTATTTTTAGGTACTAGGGTTATTGTCAGGGGCAGATATTGGATAAGTCTAGCCTTAGTTAGGCATGGACTGATCACCCATGCTTAAACAAGGCAGCACTAACCAATATCCAACCATGATAATGATTAGTTAATATATATAAATTAAATCATCATACTTATTTAGTAAATTTTAATTATATATAAAAATATATATACTTTGTACTGTAAGGAGAAGACATATTTTCATAAAACAATACAAGAATTAGAGGGACGAATAAAAAAAATCGTCTTAATACAATTATATATTAAGACAATAATACACTAACTCTATTGTCTTTTCATGTATCCTTGCAATTCACTCATCTCAGCACATTGATTTTTTTTCATATCATAATTCAATATTTGACAAATCATTTTCATTTCATTTTGAACCGGTCGATTCTAAGTCTTCCTCAGTTGCCAATCAAAGTAAGCTTTCTTTTGACAAAGAATTTTATTGATTCTAAAAGTTCTTCACATTCATTTTAAATATTTATTGATCATATATCTTTTGGCTTGAACCTAGTCACCTTAACAACTATATCATTTCATCTCGTTCATTTCTAGATCTAATTCATGATACCCTCGTATTCATTTGAACATATCTTGATTCTGTGTCATTTACCTTAATATTATTTTTATTGACTAAGACGTAACATAACTCTAAAAGAAATATCATAGCCCAAATCTCGAGGACGAGATTTAAAACAAGGTGGGGAGGATGTAACATTCCCATTTTTATCATATAAGAATTATAGGTTTGTTTAAAATTATTAGCCACTAGTAACTAGTTTTATTTTAATAAATTATTCGACCCAAATAGTTTTAACAACTATTTTATATATAGTTGTTTGAAATATTATACTAATTAATTGGCCCGAATATGGGTGACCTTTCTAATAAAATAAAAGTATACAAAAACTTATATAATTAGACGGGTAGATTACGGGTAAGTTGATTGTAAGAAATATGAAGTACCTAGACGGGCTCAGGAACCATTTAATAATTAAATACATTGTATTTGAACCTACTCTATTTTTAATGAAACTTAGACCCAAATGTAGACAAAAATATTCTCGTTCTAAAAACATCTTCATTGTTTTATAAAACGCCATATTTTAAAAGTTATACGCGCCAAATAAGTAAAGCAGTTAAATTAATTATAATATATAAATTAATAAAATAATATAATAACTATCAAAAATTTCGTATGAAATATAATAAAATAATAAAAATTAAAACTTATCCACATTGCAATTCATGTATACGTGTTTGTATGTCCTTCATAAGGAATCTTTGAAGCTTAATATGTAAGCTTTCACTTCAGCTATATATATAGAAAAGTATAGTAGGCAAAATTTTCTCAAACCTTCTACTCTTTTGTCGCCCATATCTCTACCATACTACTTTTTATTTTTATTTATTTATTTTTCAACTATAATAATAATAATGCCCTGTCTCATTTTAAGTATTTTAACTCCCGATCACCGCTACCCTTTCCGATTGATCTGAAGCCCATAACGCATGTCAGGGCACTGCCCAACTAAGTTTGTTGGGATTCTGTCTCGGGACATCGGGATAAGGTTGAATTAGGGGTACTATACTTACCACGAGTACATTATATATTTTAAAAATAGCTCAAAAGTTATACCCAAGATTTATACCAGGAGGCTTTCTAGTTGAACCCTAAAGTTACAAAGTGGGTCCATTCTATTTTCTCACTATTTTATTCCCTTTTTCTTTGTGATATAATTTTATTCAAAAAGGTCCCAAATTGATCCGTTAGTAAAAGCCCGGATCCCTGAAAACCCCAATCCATACAAAAAAATCAAGAAATCAAGAATTGTAGTCTTCTCGCGGGCCGCGTAAAGAATAGGCGGAAGGTCATGCGGGCCGCGACAGCAAGGCAGATCTCCGGATAAGCTTAAGGGATACGTGTCATCCACGTGGCACACCTACTGGTGACTCAGCACTTTGTCATTCGTTGTGAGGGTTTTAATCTCGTGAGTTATCGTAAATGCTGTATTAGTTACTTACCTAGTTCATGTGCACTGGGTTACAAGACTAATCAATAGGCTAAGCTCTGCCCGTATAAATCTGCATGCTTATAATGTGAGTCATTCTCTTTTTATCAAATTACTTTCAAAATAACGTTTATTTTCAAAGTTATAATTACAGGGATTAACTCTTTGTAGTCACCAAATTACAGCCGGTATGTGGGGTTTGTATACAATACTTGATAACCGTCACCATTGGACAACGAGTTAGCCAAGGGGTGATATGACCATAGTCACAGACACCATTGGACAATGAGGTTACCAATGGATGGTCGAGTGACAAATACCGTGGGTAGTTGGTTGATATATGGAAATATTGTAATCGCTCTTAATACTGTACATTATAACAAATGCGTCGTTTTAAGCAAAATGAATGAACTCACCAGTATTTCCTGCTGACAAAACCTTTTTAAAAAACGCGTTTCATGTAATTACAGTAGATTGGAGTAAGAGTTGGATACGGCACTGAAAGCCTTCAAGAAGTGGCTTATTTTATTAATTAAATCAAATTAAGAAATATTGTTTTATGTAATTGGGTTTATCCCTTATTAAAGCTACCTTTGTAAAACATGGGTTTATCCCATCTATTTAGTAAATAAAATCCGGTGTTTTCTAAACTCTGATAATTTTTCCTAACTCACGGTTCTGACGAAATTTCCGCTGCACTACTTTTCAAAATAATCATCGGTACTACTTGGCTGTTCGCCCCGATTCCGTCCAGGGTGGGTCGGGGGCCGTGACAGAACGCCTAGGTGTTAATAATGTTATATGAAATGGCTACTCACAATAATACGCCACGCAACACTTAACCTCACCCGCACACGAATCAAAGTTGGAAAACCTAACAAAACACAACCCACGGTCCGAATGGGCCATTCATGTAACACCCCGTGTTTTCACAAGTCAAAGTCAAAGTCAAGGTCAAAGTCAACGACCGGTTATACGTATTTGACTTGTAGAAATTTCTTTTATTGTAACTATTATGTGGAGTAAGTGTCTATTAATGCTATAAATCGACACATGTTAATCGCTATTCAATCGGCTAATCGACTGTGAATTATAGGAAGTAACAATGCGATAAAGTTAATCAATTAATAATCAAGCTATGCTAATCAAATCGAAAACGAATCGTAACTCGATCTACGTATTTTTTACTTGTTGTTATACGTGTGTGTGTGTGTGCTTTATGTGTTACTTGTGCATGTTTATTTATGTTGTGATGTGGTAATCAATCGAAACGCAATCTAACTCGAAATGCAATCGAACTCAATCGAAACTCGAAATCGAACTCGAACACGAATCACAATCGAACTATGATATTTAGTAGTTGGGACTAAAAGTAATTTGACTAGGAAACCCTATCGTGTCGAACCGCTCGCAATCGAAATCGAAACGCCAAAAATTGTCGCGTCGAACATTCAACCAAGTGCCATCCGGCCGGATGGTAGCCCCTTGCCCGCAGATCAGATGCCATCCGACTAGGATGTCATCCAACCGGATAAGCCATCCGAGCGGTGTGTCATCCGATCAGATAACCCTTTCCTCTTTTGGAACCCTATAAATACCCCTGTCATTGTCATTCTTTCTACTTTTGGAAACCCTCTGTCTGAACAGCTCGTACTCCCCACCTTTTCTTCGATTTCTCTCGATCAAGGTAAGATCTCGTCCTAAATCTTGTACTTTCTTGATCTATACGTACTCTTACACCTTTCTATCTTTTAAATCTTAACTTTTAACCGTGAAATCACTAGATTTCGGGTGTTCTAGGATGATGTCATCATGTGTTCTTCAAGAACTTCATGTTTTGGCCTCAATCCACCAAGAACAACTTAGATCTAACCGATTTCCACAAAGATCTTGTAAAGATCTCGACACAAGTGCGGTGAAAAAGGATTGAGAGATGGTTTTTAACTTTCTTTCAACTCTTTTGCACTCAATGTACTCAAAGCCGATAGGATCCGACCTTGATTTAGTCTTCTACTCGATTGTAGTGTTGTACTAGCTCAAGATCCGGATTCTACCCACGAGACTACCGATTTCGGGTGAATCAAGAACAACCGTATCGAGCCGGTAACCGGCCGGACTAGGGTGATTCCTGGTCAGGTTGGTCATCTGGGTCGAACTAGGGGTTCTGTTGGTTAACACGTTGTCAAGACGTCTCGAAATAACGACAAACCATCAAAACGACCAAGTGTGGGACGAACAGAACAATCGGAATGGATTGCTGTCTGACCGGATTGCTGTCCGATCAGATAGGTCATCCGAACGGATTGCCATCCGAACGGGTCATACTTGGGTCCCACCTTTAAAACAATCTTATCTGAAGTTTGAGTATCGAACGAATTGCAATCCGATCGGACGACCATCTGACTGGATTACTCTTCGGATCATGAGATACTAAGACTTTATAAACTTAAACAATTTTCAACATGTTCATTAACAGGGTTACCACCCGATCGGATGGACATCCGATCGAGTGACACTTCTGCTTAGAGCTTGCCTTCACTAAGTAATCTCACCACTAAGTTACCATTCGATCGGACCACCGTCCGACCGGATGACCATCCGAATGGATTGTCATCCGCACGACCCACCATCCGATCGAACGACTTGATGGATAGAGATACTTCAATGTTTTCAAAATACTACAACGAAAACTTCAAAAGTCAAGTCATCATACACAAACACATTCTTCTTATAGGAAGAAACAATCCACTCGAATCGTCATCCGAACGGATTGTCTCCTACACGGATTGCTGTCCGCTCGGATTACCATCCGAACGAACTACCATCCGATCCATCCGCACTTTGTATCGTTTTACGAGTCACTTATCATTATGCTATCAAATCTATTCAGGCTAACCTTACTCGCTAAGCGCTCCCTTCAATCCATTCACCGCTGTGAGTATACTCGATCCCTTTTTGCTTTACGCACTTTTAGGCGTTACATACGTTACGAATATTTAAACTACAACAATCACACTACTCAATACTATTTGAATGCTAACCGTTAATGCATGTTATACGTGGCTTATGAATGCTTGTTTGTTATGTTTACACATGGAATGCTGTCTACCTGCCTTAGCAACGATAGTACTATAGTTTGGACTCAGCACCCGTTCACACGGGGGTTGTTAAGGACCATTACTTGCATGGATTACGGTGGTAATCATGTATTGAGAACTGCCTCGGGCAGTCAACCCGCAGTCATTGGTATCGATGGATCTATGTCGATAACTAACGTGCTTCATTTCACTATGTGTACGTGCTGGTTATGCGTAAACGAATTCGAACTCTATATGCTATTATCAAACTTGTATGCTCACCTTTACATTTTATGTATTGACTTTATTTTAACGTATGTGACAGGTGCTTAGGAAGTTTACATGCTTAGCATGCTGTGAACTTGAGGCTAGGAAAGGTCTAGGATGCTCTCTATGCTGTGATGAAATTGAAGCTAGGAAAAGAGGTCCTAGAAACCAATAAATAAGCTATTTATGTATAAATCTGAGTTGTCGGAACAGAATATTTGCCTGGCTTTATGTCTGTAATAATTATTTTACTGTTTGAGATACGGTATGGGACGTATCATTTTAATTGAATAGTATTGATAATTGTTATGGAAACTTCTGGACAATCTGTTTCGCTCAGTGCCATGCCCCGATGATTCCGCCATCGGTTGGGGTGTGACAGATTGGTATCAGAGCCATAACTATAGGGAATTAGGCAAGACTCGACCTAGTCCGGGTCGAAGTCCTAGATACCTAGACTATAGTTAAGAACCAACAGACCAACTTGTGCATGTCCGGTAGGGACTATGTACAAGCTTACTTCCCGCTATTCTCGCTTATGCTACATTATCACTGCACTCAAATAAGCGATAAAGTCAAGATTAGGTGTGAAAACTGCAAACTCTCAACTAAATTGCTTGATCAATGATGTTTTATCAACTTATCAATGATTTCTTCATTCTTTTTCAATAATGAACGCTTGTTCAGTGAGGGAATTATACCAAATCAGGGGTGAAACCCATATTTTGATGAATAATCTCCTCTATTTTATCAAAAACATGGACGAAGTTGTTAAGCCAGGGGTGAAACCCTAACCTTGACGACCTGTTCCGCTTTTATACAAAACTCTCACCAAAGTCTCGACGGACTCCAACGACTTGAAGCCACAATATGACTAACGGGATACGTGCCAAATGCCCAAGAATCGAGGCAAAGGCATAGTCCTGAAGGTTAAATGTGCGCAACGGACCCTTGTGAATAGTCGAACCACTTCGGGTAGTCGAAGTCTACTAGCCGCAGACGATCTATTCTCGAATTTTACGTATTTCGATTTTGAGCCGCAACTACTGGCTCTGATGATTCGTCGATTTATGCGATTTATGTGGTTTATGTTTATTTGTTAGTGTTTTGGGGTATTATTGGATTTGATCTAACGCCTTTTGCTTATGCTGATCGCACAACACACTACACAACGTTAACAAATCGTTAAATTATGGGCGACCTTATACTACGATATACGCTCATGATAGGTCCCGATTTTCGCTCCGAAACGATTGCGAACCGAACGTGTGACGTGTGGAATCCATACACGAACGTGACCGAACACACGAGAACGTAATATAATCAGTGATTCTATTGACAGATCTGAAATCGTACAAAGCACCTCAATCACGATGCCACTTTCTCTCTCTAGTTTCTCTCTCTAGATCCAGAGCTCTTCAATTCTCCAAAGTACCAAAAGTGTCAAAAGTTCTAAACCTAACACCTTAGGTTCCTATTTATAGGCCAAGGGATCTAGAGCTCTGTTTTCTGACTGCCTCTAGTGATTAAATGCGTATGTGTTTCCTTGCTTCCTTGCTTTACGTGCTTAGGTGCTATGTGATCTACATGCTTATGTGATTTTGTGCTCTATGTGTTATGTGTTTACATGAATCTGCGTGTTCATGAGCTTTAGAAGTAGTAGACGTGTGAGGTGAGATTCGAATACAATGTGTTGAGTCCTGTGACGATGTCTATTGCAGACAATGTCATCTGGATCCCGTCACGCATTTTCTCGTCAAGAAAAGAGGGACAAACGCCTTGCTGCCATCATCGCAAAAAGTGTGGCAAAGGCCGTGAGTGATGTTTACGAGAATGCCAGCAAGTCATCTGAAGAATCAAGGACCGAAGCTCCTAAAGCTACTACCAAGTCCTTCAATTTCAAGCAATTCAAGTCGTCTGGGCCAAAGGAATTCACTGGCGAAGGAGGTCCGACTGCACTATTCCAATGGTTTGATTCCATTGAGGTCACTCTGCGACAGAGTGGTTGCCCTGATGACCTTCGAACTCTGAATGCTACCGGCGTTTTCCAGTCTCGTGCACTAGACTGGTGGACGGCCGAGAGGAATAAGCAAGGGAACGATGCAGCCTACGGTCTGTCATGGGACGAGCTCAAAGAAGTCATGCTAGAGGAATTCTGCCCTCCTCACGAACGTCAAAAGCTAGAAGATGAATTTTGGCACATACATCAACATGAGGGTGACAACGGTGCTCTCACTGCTCGTTTCAAGCAACTCAGCATCATCTGTCTCGATCAAGTTAAGACTCCGGAGATCACCATCACAAAGTACATCCGAGCTTTGCCCGACTGCGTCGCAGATTTCGTGCAAGCGGCTAAGACTAAGACGATCGAAGAAACTTACCTACTGGCCGCCGAAATCAACGACAAAAGGGTTAAGGCTGGTGTCTAGGATAAAACTTCGAAGCACCTGCATCAAGCTACCGCCACCGCACCAACTGCTGAACCCACCTCATCGAGCAACAAGAGGAAGAACAAGAGAAAGAACAGCTCCAGCAACAAGAACTGTGCGATCACTGCTGCACCAATTCAAGCTGTACCAGCCCAACAGCGTCAAGTAGCGGCGCCTGTGGCTAATGCACCGCCTGCAAAGCGTGCATACACTAGGCCACACCCGCTCTGCCCTACTTGCACCTACCACCACCCAACTGCCATTGCTTGCCGTTTTTGTGCTCATTGCAATGTATACGGCCATTTTACTGCCAACTGCCGTATTCGACAAGCTCCTGCTCATCAAGCTCTACTCACTGCCCCACAGGCTCAACAAGCTCCTCCGGTACCCGCGGTCAAAGCCAGAGCCTGCTTCGCATGTGGCGACCCGAACCATTTCGCCAACATGTGCCCAAACAGGGTCGTGAAGCAAGAACCTTAGCAACAGCAGCCTCAGTAGCAAATACAACAGCAGCAACAACAACAGGCCGCACGCGCCAGAACTTTCAACATCAACGTGCGTCAAGCCCAGGCCGACAACAACGTGGTCAATGGTACGTTCCTTGTGAATGGTATTTATGCTTCATGTTTGTTTGATACTGGAGCCGATAATTGCTTTGTGTCGTTCAAATTCGAGAAACTCCTTAGTAGTAAACGCTCCCAACTCTCCTCGACGTTCGATGTTGAAGTCGCTACCGGAAGAACCGTCGCCGTTAATTCTGTTCTTCGTGATTGTACTCTTGAGCTCAACAATCACATCTTCCCAATCGACCTTATTCCGATGCAACTCGGAAGTTTTGACGTCATAGTAAGCATGGACTTTCTTCGAGAAAACCATTCTGAAGTTGTGTGCTTCGACAAGATGATTCGATTTTTGCTCGCGAATGGTGACTTATTATGTGTATACGGTGATACTACTTCGAAGGGTCTCAAGCTTATGTCGTGTGTACAAGCTAGCAAGTATCTCCGCAAGGAATACAGAGCTTTCTTAGCTAACATTGTAGTAGCGGAGAAGGAAAAGAAAGAGAAGAAGGAAGTGAAAGACGTTCCTGTGGTTCGAGAATTTCCTAATGTTTTTCCAGAGGATCTTCCCGGATTACCGCCAAGTCGTGATATCGACTTTCGTATCAACCTCATTCCTGGAGCCAACCCTACTGCCAAAGGTCACTACCGACTCGCGCCGTCTGAAATGCGCGAACTCTCAACCCAACTCCAGGAATTACTTGAGAAAGGCTTCATTCGCCCGAGCACCTCTCCTTGGGGCGCGCCAGTCCTTTTCGTCAAAAAGAAGGACGGGTCGTTCAGGATGTGCATCGACTACCGGGAATTGAATAAGTTAACTATCAAGAACCGCTATCCCCTACCTCGCATCGACGATTTATTTGATCAACTACAAGGCGCTACGTGTTTCTCAAAGATCGATCTACGTTCAGGATATCACCAGCTACGCATTCAAGAGGAGGATATACCTAAAACCGTGTTTCACACTCGTTACGGCCATTACGAATTCGTTGTCATGCCTTTTGGTTTAACCAACGCACCAGCGGTTTTCATGGATCTGATGAATCGCGTGTGTAAACCGTATCTCGACCGTTTCGTCATCATATTCATCGACAATGTCTTGATCTATTCCAAATCGAAAGCCGAACACGCGCAACATTTACGTTTGGTTCTCGAGTTACTCCAGGGAAACCAACTCTATGCCAAGTTCTCTAAGTGCGAATTCTGGTTGGAGGAAGTTCAGTTTCTGTGTCACATTGTTAATAGTCGAGGCATTCACGTCGACCCTGCGAAGATTGAAGCTGTCAAGAGCTGGGTTACGCCTAAGAACCCGTCTGAAGTCCGCTCTTTTCTCGGACTAGCGGGCTATTATCGACGATTTATCGAGGGATTCTCAAAGATCGCTGTTCCGCTTACCTCTCTCACGCACAAAGACAAGCCTTTTGTTTGGAAAACTGAACAAGAGTCTGCCTTTCGAACCCTCAAACACATGCTTTGCAATGCTCCTGTTCTCACATTGCCCGACGGAAACAATGATTTCATTGTCTATTGTGATGCTTCCAACCTTGGTCTTGGTTGTGTTCTCATGCAACGGGACAAGGTCATAGCTTACGCATCTCGACAGCTCAAAGTCCACGAGAAGAACTATACAACCCACGATCTCGAGCTAGGCGCAGTTGTTTTTGCATTAAAAATTTGGCGACACTACCTGTATGGTACCAAGTGTATGATCTTCACCGATCATAGGAGCCTGCAACATATCTTTAATCAGAAGGAACTTAATATGCGTCAACGCCGATGGGTAGAACTTCTCAACGATTACGACTGTGAGATCCGTTATCACCCAGGCAAGGCAAATGTTGTTGCCGACGCACTTAGCAGACGGAGCTATCTGCTTAGCACTCGTAATGTTTAAGCCTAACATGATCTTGAAACCCTCATCCGCGACGCTCAACATGCATGTTTTAACGAACGCACCCTGAAGAAAGAAAGAATCTACCACGATGGAGCCCAACTTGTAAGCAAATCGAATGGGATATTCCACTTTCTGGACCGAATTTGGATTCCCAAACGAACCAATTTGCGATAGATCTTGATGGACGAAGCCCACAAATCCCGGTATTCTATTCATCCTGGTGCTGACAAAATGTACCAGGACCTTCGCTATAAGTGCTGGTGGCCGGGTATGAAAAGGGATATTGCTCTCTACGTCGGAAAATGCTTAACTTGTGCTAGAGTCAAGGCTGAACATCAAAGACCCTCTGGCTTACTCGAACAACCACCAATTCCCATGTGGAAGTGGGAATGTATAGCCATGGACTTTATAACCAAGCTACCACACACGTCATCAGGTCACGACAGCATTTGGGTTGTGGTCAACCGCTTGACTAAATCAGCTCACTTTTTGCCAATACGGGAAGACTACAAGGTAGAACGATTAGCCCGAATCTACACCGATGAGATCATTTGTAATCATGGGACGCCTCGTGACATCATCTCTGATCGTGATGCTCGGTTTACCTCGCGACTGTGGGAAACGTTTCAAACGGCACTTGGTACATCGCTTAATCTAAGTACCGCTTTCCACCCTCAAACCGACGGTCAGACTGAAAGAACGATTCATACTCTTGAGGACATGCTCCGTTTGTGTGTCATAGACTTCGGTGGTAATTGGGATAAATACCTGCCGTTGGTCGAATTCTCGTATAACAACAGCTATCATTCTAGCATCCAAATGGCACCATTCGAGGCATTATACGGAAGAAGATGTCGATCGCCTATTGTGTGGCACGAGATCGGTCATTCGTAATTAACCGGTCCTGAGCTATTACAAGAAACGACAGACAAATTTTTTCAAATTCGAGACAACCTGGCGAAAGCTCAGAACCGACAGAAAAGTTACGCCGATAGAAAACGCAAGCCCCTTGAATTTGACGTTGGTGACTACGTACTCCTAAAGGTATCACCTTGGAGGGGTGTGGTCCGATTCGGCAAGAAAGGAAAGCTCGCGCCTCGATATGTTGGACCTTTTAAGATTCTGGAAAGGATCGGAAAAGTCGCCTACAGACTCGAACTACCGGAGGAACTTAGTAATGTCCACCCGACTTTCCACGTGTCAAACCTCCGAAAGTGCTAGCCGACCATGACTTACATGTTTTTCTCGATGATCAGCAAGTGAACGAAACATTACACTTCGTGGAAAAGCCTGTCAAAATCATAGATCGCCAAACCAAGCAACTCAGACGCTCTCGCATTCCTATCGTGAAAGTCCGGTGGGAAGGCAAACGAGGCGCAGAGTTCACTTGGGAACTCGAAAGCGACATGAAGGCAAGGTACCCGCAGTTGTTCGAAGAGAAAGTCTAGCAAGAGAAAGTTCTTAAACGTGGATCACGGCGTTGTACAACTTCCAGTCTAATTTCGGGACGAAATTCCCTAAATAAGGGGAGGCTGTAACACCCCGTGTTTTCACAAGTCAAAGTCAAAGTCAAGGTCAAAGTCAACGACCGGTTATACGGATTTGACTTGTAGAAATTTCTTTTATTGTAACTATTATGTGGAGTAAGTGTCTATAAATGCTATAAATCGACACATGTTAATCGCTATTCAATCGGCTAATCGACTGTGAATTATAGGAAGTAACAATGCGATAAAGTTAATCAATTAATAATCAAGCTATGCTAATCAAATCGACAACGAATCGCAACTCGAGCTACGTATTTTTTACTTGTTGTAATATGTGTGTGTGTGTGTGCTTTATGTGTTACTTGTGCATGTTTATTTATGTTGTGATGTGGTAATCAATCGAAACGCAATCTAACTCGAAATGCAATCGAACTCAATTGAAACTCGAAATCGAACTCGAACATGAATCACAATCAAACTATGATATTTAGTAGTTGGGACTAAAAGTAATTTGACTAGGAAACCCTATCGCGTCGAACCGCTCGCAATCGAAATCGAAACGCCAAAAATCGTCGCGTCGAACATTCAACCAAGTGCCATCCGGCCGGATAGCCATCCGACCGGATAGCCCCTTGCCCGCAGAACAGACGCCATCCGACCAGGATGTCATCCGACCGGATAAGCCATCCGAGCGGTGTGTCATCCGATCGGATAACCCTTTCCTCTTTTGGAACCCTATAAATACCCCTGTCATTGTCATTCTTTCTACTTTTGGAAACCCTCTGTCCGAACAGCTCGTGCTCCCCACCTTTTCTTCGATTTCTCTCGATCAAGGTAAGATCTCGTCCTAAATCTTGTACTTTCTTGATCTATACGCACTCCTACACCTTTCTATCTTTTAAATCTTAAATTTTAACCGTGAAATCACTAGATTTCGGGTGTTCTAGGATGATGTCATCATGTGTTCTTCAAGAACTTCATGTTTTGGCCTCAATCCACCAAGAACAACTTAGATCTAACCGATTTCCACAAAGATCTTGTAAAGATCTCGACACAAGTGCGGTGAAAAAGGATTGAGAGATGGTTTTTAACTTTCTTTCAACTCTTTTGCACTCAATGTACTCAAAGCCGATAGGATCCGACCTTGATTTAGTCTTCTACTCGATTGTAGTGTTGTACTAGCTCAAGATCCGGATTCTACCCACGAGACTACCGATTTCGAGTGAATCAAGAACAACCGTCTCGAGCCGGTAACCGACCGGACTAGGGTGATTCCTGGTCAGGTTGGTCATCTGGGTCGAACTAGGGGTTCTGTTGGTTAACACGTTGTCAAGACGTCTCAAAATAACGACAAACCATCAAAACGACCAAGTGTGGGACGAGCAGAACAATCAGAACGGATTGCTGTCCGATCGGATAGGTCATCCGAACAGATTGCCATCCGAACGGGTCACACTTGGGTCCCACCTTTAAAACAATCTTATCTGAAGTTTGAGTATCGAACGAATTGCAATCCGATCGGACGACCATCTGACTGGATTACTCTTCGGATCATGAGATACTATGACTTTATAAACTTAAACAATTTTCAACATGTTCATTAACAGGGTTGCCACCCGATCGGATGGACATCCGATCGAGTGACACTTCTGCTTAGAGCTTGCCTTCACTAAGTAATCTCACCACTAAGTTACCGTCCGACCGGACCACCGTCCGACCGGACCACCGTCCGACCGGACCACCGTCCGACCGGATGACCATCCGAACGGATTGTCATCCGCACGACCCACCATCCGATCGAACGACTTGATGGATAGAGATACTTCAATGTTTTCAAAATACTGCAATGAAAACTTCAAAAGTCAAGTCATCATACACAAACACATTCTTCTTATAGGAAGAAACAATCCACTCGAATCGTCATCCGACCGGCCAAGCTGTCCGACCGGATGACCATCCGAACGGATTGTCACCCACACGGATTGCTGTCCGCTCGGATTACCATACGAACGAACTACCATCCGATCCATCCGCACTTTGTATCGTTTTACGAGTCACTTATCGTTATGCTATCAAATCTATTCAGGCTAACCTTACTCGCTAAGCGCTCCCTTCAATCCATTCACCGCTGTGAGTATACTCGATCCCTTTTTGCTTTACGCACTTTTGGGCGTTAGATACGTTATGAATATTCAAACTACAACAATCACACTACTCAATACTATTTGAACGCTAACCGTTAATGCATGTTATACGTGGCTTATGAATGCTTGTTTGTTATGTTTACACATGGAATGCTGTCTACCTGCCTTAGCAACGATAGTACTATAGTTTGGACTCAGCACCCGTTCACACGGGGGTTGTTAAGGACCATTACTTGCATGGATTACGGTGGTAATCATGTATTGCGAACTGCCTCGGGCAGTCAACCCGCAGTCATTGGTATTGATGGATCTATGTCGATAACTAACGTGCTTCATTTCACTATGTGTACGTGCTGGTTATGAGTAAACGAATTCGAACTCTATATGCTATTATCAAACTTGTATGCTCACCTTTACATTTTATGTGTTGACTTTATTTTAACGTATGTGACAGGTGCTTAGGAAGTTTACATGCTTAGCATGCTGTGAACTTGAGGCTAGGAAAGGTCTAGGATGCTCTCTATGCTGTGATGAAATTGAAGCTAGGAAAAGAGGTCCTAGAAACCAATAAATAAGCTATTTATGTATAAATCTGAGTTGTCGGAACAGAATATTTGCCTGGATTTATGTCTGTAATAATTATTTTACTGTTTGAGATACGGTATGGGACGTATCATTTTAATTGAATAGTATTGATAATTGTTATGGAAACTTCTGGACAATCTGTTTCGCTCAGTGCCATGCCCCGATGATTCCGCCATCAGTTGGGGTGTGACAATTCACCCGGATGGAACTCACCCATCCGGACGGAGCCATCCGGATATGGCCATCCGGACCGAACCATCTGTATGCATAGACCTGTCGCTGTCACCTATAAATAGGGCCTTGTGTCTTCATTTCTACCCTTCACCTCTTCTCATTCACTCTCAAGGTCTGAACGGCGATTCCAAGCTTCTGTAAGCCTTTTTCCTTCTAAACTTCTTTAATCCCCATCTCTATTCTACTTCTACTCCATCTTCTTTCATCAAAATCACATACACACACTCACACTTCAACTTTTCTCAAAAATCACTGATTTGGGCATCTCGAAGATGGTTTCCACTCGTTTTGCTTAGGCAAACTATTGTGGAGCATTAATCAACCGAGACTGATTCAAAATCTAAAGGATTTTCACATTTTTTATACAATATCTAAAAGATTTTCACATGTTCGGCTTAGATCTAATGGATTTCCACATTTTACAACTTATTTCTGAACTCCTTTTCAGTTTTACACAATATTGGAGGAATCGGGACTCTGTCAGACTCTCGATCTTTCCATAGTCGAAAGCCGGCTTGAAAACTGATTTCCCCCAAAGAGATGGACCGATTAACAGGTCGAGCATGAATCTTCATCAAGAACAGAACATCCGATCAATGGGCAAGGCCCATCCGCCCGAATGAACTAGGCTTGGTGTTTTCCGTTGTTCGAGTCCGTCAACACGTCCATCTCCGTTAACCAAAACCGTTGTTTGAGAAAAGTTTTGCAAAAACTTCAACCACAGACCATCCGTCCGAATGGCCATCCGTCCGGATGGAACCCATTCGCCCGGATGACCTGACCCTGATAATATCCGTTGTAATTTTGTTGCCACGATTGTTAAAGCATTTTTAATCAAAACTTCCAAAATTTTAACGGTTCTTAAACAACCACAAACTATCTGCCTGAGTGGCCATCCGTCTGGATGAAACCCATCCCTCCGGATGAAACCCATCCGTCCGGATGGACTGGACCCATCCGTTTGATAGACTGTTGGACACTTAACCCACTTTTACCTCACTCGACACTCCAATTTCGACCGTGTCGGCACTTGGAAGACTTATGCTTCTGTCCCCGTACGTAGGCTAATCCATCTCTCCCTTCAATCCAACCCAGACTGTGTCTAGATACTAAGCACGCACTGTGAGTATACTCGATCCCATTTTGCCTTAAACACTTTGGGTGCAACATGTATTCTATATCAAAACATGTAACACTTGAAACTTATTTTAATCATGCTTGATCCTCTTTTAAACATGAAACTATGTGAATACTTGTTAGTCTATGTGTTATGTGTATGTTGTATATATATGCTTATTAACTTTGCTAGCCTACCTTGACAATTATAGCGCTATAGGATTAACGCACCGCCCTTGAGTCTTGGGGTATTGTTAAGCCTGATACTTTAACCTCCTCATTGTTGAGACGATGTAGGAAAGGCAACTTGCGTTGGAAACTTGGGTTTGACATATAGTTTACATTAACCTAGCATGTTTGTAACTAGTATCATGTTATTCATGTTAGATTTGAGTAATGAAACTTTTACTCTTATTATGCTATGTATGAAAACTTGTATACTCACCAACATTTCTGTTGACATTGTTTTAATACATGTTGCAGGTTGATAGTCGAAGGAAAATAAGAAATCAAGCTAGGATGAACGTAGAAACCCAGCTTAGAATATAAACAATTTTGATGATGTTTGATACAATGTTTGGCTATGTTTGAGTTTGTTGACATTTTATAACGCCCATTCTTTTTACATTCGATAATAATAATAATAATAATAATAATATGCAAATTTTAACAAAATTTGGACATGACTCGTCCGTACAACGAGCGGATCTCTGTTTTAACAATCATCATTTCAACTAATTCTACGACACGTTCAAAAGGCATAACAAGATCGTAACATTACGTTTTAAAAATCTAGCTACTAACAAAAGTTATTTACAACAAAGTATTTTTGACCCATAAACGTCAATACAAAAGTAGCGGAAGCGCATAATGGGCGTGATTCATGCGTGTGCTCGTTCCAAGTCGCCAAGCCATTTACGTTGAGGATTTACCTACATCAAGCGTCAAAATTAATTTCGTCAGTTATGTTACTTCTAATCTAATAAATTGAATTAATTCATTTCATACTTTCATTTCATACATGCACTTTCTTACCCGATGAAACGGGTCAAAACATACTATCTCGTAATTGAGATAAAACATGCCATTCTTTAACCCGTTGAAACGGGCATTTGCAAGCGTACATAAACATCCATTCGGTTTGTTTATAATGAATCGAATACATCCTTTTCATCACATTTACATACATCCATTTCAACCCATTTATAACGGATTTAGTTCATTTACTTTCCTTTTTGCGTCAACATACATTCCTTCGGTTCGTTTAAGACGAGCCGACTATACACTTGTCCATTCATAAGCATTCATTCCCAAATGACCCATTCACAACGGGTTAGGCTACTTCATATTTACACTAAATTAGTATAGCCTAAGCTTTTATACAAAAAAAAAAAACATTGAACGCCAAATAAAATTTATGTTTGAAATACAACATACCTTGATTTTGTGCGTCTTCCGTTTTCCTAGCACTTGAACCTTCTTCCTTCACGCCTACATTAACAAGTTCATTCCTTCATTTAGTCCAACAAATATCATTCCATCCTTTACATAGTTTACCATATGATAACATTATCATAAATTTCCAAATTTCACATATTTGTTATCTTTAGCATTTCATCGAACACTTGGCGGGTTTCGCATTAACAGGACACTTAATACAATTATCTTAAGACATGATTCTACTAGTTCATCTACTAATTCTTCAATAATCAAACAAGTCATATGATCCTTTTACTTTACATCAAATTATCTAGTGTTCATACATCACAAACAAGATCAACCATTAAGATTTCAAGTTTAGACATGGTTACTACTATCATTTTGATCATCTTATATTCATAAAGATTTCATACAAAACGGGTTCATGCATCAAGTCTTTAAAATCATCAAAATCAACATAACCTTATTCTATAATGCAAATCCTACTTCCAATTACTCATATCATATCATAAACTCGTGATTGGGGTTGAAACCCATTTCCTATAATTCACCAAATCAAGGAATTCGACTTACCACTTTACTGAGTATGTTTAGATGATCGAAAATTAGGGTCATGCAACTGATTATCCTTGAAATCTCTACTCAATTTGATGGAATTAGTAAAACTAGGGTTTTCACCTTGACCCTGCCCTCTGTTTGATCGCCCAGACTCACACACAGTGTGTGTGTTTTAATTTTTCATTCTTTTATAAATTTGAGTTTTGACATTTAACACCTTTGGCTCTTTAGTTTGTTCACTTATAATTTAAACGCTTCTCATTTTATTACTAGTAATTGTAACATTTTCCATTAGCTAAGTTAAATTTTAATTAATTTAACTTATGTCTAATAAACCTTTTTGGGGTGTTACACATTTTAGAACTTATTATGAAATTTTGATTAATCTATATTGTCACAATTAGTGTTATGATGCTTTGAGCGATTTGTTCATCCCGCCCCGATGTTTCCGCCATCGGTTGGGGTGTGACAAATTGGCATCAGAGCCATAACTATAGGGAATTAGGAAAAGTAGGGATGCTTTTACCTAGTCTATAGTTTAGGAACATTCTCACTATGTGTTCTTTAAAACTACTTGCATTCTCTCTTATTTGTTTCTTTCTATTCACTTTGGTCTTGTAATATACATGCCTTTCCTAAGGCTAACACAATAAACACTTGCAAGCCTTGAAGATACTCTTATGTCACAATCGAAACGACTCATCAAAATAGGGGTGATTCCCGCCTTTGATGATGACTTTCACTCTGCTATACTTGTACTTTGCACAAAATTTACCCTCAAGTTAGGAGTGATATCCAAACCTTGAAGGAAATTTCCATCTCGTATTCTAGTGGTCTTATCTTTTGATAAGCACCGAACATACTCGGGTACGAAGTTACCAAGTTAGAGGTGAAACTCGCATCTTGATAATTAGTCCCACTCCTTGATTTCCAATCTCGCCAAAGTTTTGAATTTTCCTAATCAATTAAGGACGTGTAGTAACTAGAAGGACAAATATCGTTAGTCGATTATCGATGAGAGTATTTGTCTATTAGGCCAAAGCACGTTTCCTTAATTCGAAAAGGGCTTCGATTCACTTTGGAATAGTCGATGTTTCTCTACCCGAAACAATCTGATGTTTTATGAGCCTCTCTTTTATGTTATCTCAAATTATATGCGGTTTTATACTTGATACATCGTTCATTTCAAAATTGTTGCACAATTCGCACGTTTCTTCGCAATCTAAAACACTAATAATAATCTCTTGTGAACAAATTAAATTTATGATGCTTTTGTTATTCTACGTGATACAATGTGAAAGACTTGTTATGCTAAGTGAAATCTATGTATTATGAAACATTTATGCGCTATGTGATGTGCTCTGTGATACAAATCAATTTGACAAAAACATTTTGATCAAGTCTCAACTATTCTTCGTTTGAATCTTTATATGTCATCAAACCGACTTTCCAACTCTCACAAGAAATCTAAGGCTAACACCCACAAGATGATGTCTTTTATGGCCGATCGGATCGCACGACTTGTTCCCAAGATTGTCACTGAAATTCAGGGTTCAACACTCCTCCCTCCTCCATTGAGTCGAAAGCGGTCCAACCTAATCCTGTGAGCTTCAACTACAAATACTTCATCTCCTGCAACCCTAAGCCTTTCACGGACAGCGATGGGGTGACTGCAATGCTAGAATGGTTCGATAGCATTGAAGTTACTTTCATCAACAGTGAGTGCCCTGAGCATCTCAAAACGAGGAGTGCTACTGGTGTCATCCAAGGCAGAGCTTTGGAATGGTGGACCAATGAGAGAAACATCAGCTCCAATGATGAAGCTTATGGTTTGCCATGGGCCGAGGTTAGGGAACTGATGATGCTCGAATTATGTCCTCCTCATGAGCAGCAAAAGCTCAAGGATGAGTTTTGGCATCTGAAACAAGTTAGTGATGACAATCTGGCCTATACCACTCGTTTCAAGCAACTCAGCATAATCGTGCCTCATTTGGTGTCTACTCCCAAACACATGATCATGAAGTACATTCATGGGTTACCCTCAGGCATGCGTGACGCCATTGAAGCAGCGTAACTAGAATCTATCGAAGAAGTTTACCGACCAGCAGCGAGTCTAAACAACAACCGTATTCGTGATAAATAGTTCAACACACCTGCCTCCTCGAAACCAACCAAACAGATCACCCAGCAATCAAGTGGTGGAAAGGGTAAGAAACGAAAGTCTCAAAACTCTGGCTGCAATGCGATTATACCTACTGTAAATCCAAACCCTGCTTCTCCTAAGAACACAAAGAAGCCATACACTGGGGTTCATCCCTAGTGCGACACTTGCCACTATCATCACCCTGCCAACTCGGCATGTCGCCACTTTACTTCATGCAACCGTTATGGTCACACAGCCCCTTACTGCCGCCAGACCAATCAAGTTCAGCAAGCTCCCCAAAACCCCAAACCCGCAAACAACGCATGAGCCTGCTACAAGTGTGGTGATACCACTCATCTCCGTCCTCAATGCCCTCAATTGAATCAAGAGCAGCCGCAATAGCAAGCCCCGCGAGGACGTACATTCAACATCAATGCCAAGCAAGCTCAGAACGACAATGACTTCGTTAATGGTACGTTTCTCGTTTATAACCTCTATGCTTCGATATTATTTGATACTGGTGCGGACAAAAGCTTTGTGTCTATTGAATTTGAATCTTTGTTAAACTGTGCACGCTCTAAACTACCTAAGTCGTTCTCAGTCGAGATTGCCGATGGTATGTCTATCTCAGTCGATTCTATTCTCCGTGATTACCTCCTTACTCTTAAAGATAACGTTTTCACTATTGACCTCATACCCATGCAACTGGGTAGTTTCGATATCATAGTAGGCATGGATTGGTTACGTAAGAACCATGCCGAAATCGCTTGTCATGAGAAGTATGTTCGTTTACCCTTCCCATCTGGTGATACTTTGCACGTCTATGGAGACCGACCTTCTAGAGGACTGAAATTGATGTCATGCACATAAGCGAATAAATTCTTACGTAAACAGTACTTTGCCCTTTTAGCTCACGTAGTGGAAGAAAAGGGCAAGGGAAAGAGTGTAAGTGATGTTCCAGTAGTGTGCGATTTCCCTAATGTCTTTCCTGAAGATCTGCCTGGTCTCCCTCCACCTTGATCTGTTGATTTTTGTATCGATCTCATACCTGGTTTGACTCCTGTTGCCAAGGCTCCTTACCGACTTGCACCCTCTGAGATGCAAGAGTTATCTAGTCAGCTTCAAGAACTACTCGACAAAGGTTTTATTACCTCACCTTGGGGTGATCCTGTGCTTTTGTCAAGAAGAAGGATGGTTCATTTCGCATGTGCATCGACTACCGTGAACTTAACAAACTCACCGTCAAGAATCGTTATCCATTTCCTCGAATAGATGATCTCTTTGACCAACTACAAGGCGCAAGTCGCTTCTGTAAAATCGACCTTCGATCCGGTTATCATCAACTTCGCGTTCTCGAAGAATACATTCCTAAAACCGCATTTCGCACTCGCTATCGACACTACGAGTTCGTGGTTATACCTTTTGGCTTGACCAATGCACCCGCTGTGTTCATGGACCTTATGAACCGTGTTTGTAAACCTTACCTGGATCGTTTTGTAATCGTATTTATTGATGATATCCTCATTTATTCAAAAACCCAAGGTGATCATGAACGAAATTTACGCCTCATACTAGAAGTATTACGTGGTGAACGCTTATACGTAATGTTTTATAAGTGCGAATTCTGGATCAAAGAAGTACAATTTCTCGGGCACGTTGTTAGCAAACAAGGAATCCATGTTGACCCTTCCAAGATCGAAGCAGTAAAGAATTGGATCACGCCTAAATATGCATCTGATATTCATTCCTTCTTGGGATTGGCAGGTTATTGCCGTCGATTCATCTTGAACTTTTCAAAAATCGTTGTTCCTCTCACTTCGTTGACTCAAAAAGAGAAACCTTTTGCTTGGGGTCCTGAGCAAGAGGAATATTTTCAAACCATTAAGAACCTGCTATGTAACGCTCCTGTACTTGCTCTCCCTGATGGGAATGATGATTTTGTCGTATATTGCAATGCCTCGAACCGTGGTCTTGGCTGTGTTCTCATGCAGCGAGACAAGGTCATCGCTTATGCCTCTCGACAGCCCAAAATACATGAGAAAAACTATACTACCCACGATCTCAAGCTGGGCGCAGTTGTTTTTGCGTTGAAGATTTGGAGACACTACCTATATGGTACTAAGTGTGTGGTTTTCACTGACCATAAGAGCCTGCAGCACATCTTTAGCCAAAAGGAACTAAACATGCGTCAGCGACGCTGGGTGGAGTTGCTTAATGACTACGACTGTGAAATCCGCTACCATCCTGGCAAAGCGAATGTCATGGCCGATGCCCTTAGTCGCAAGACTTATGTTAGTAGCATCCGCTGTTTTCAGGTAACTAGTGATCTTCATGCTTGTATTCGTGAAGCTCAGTACTCATCAGCCAACAAAGGTAGTTTAGTCGTTGAAATACGAGGTGCTTCAATAGAACAGCTTGTGACAAAGTCTGATGGACTTAAATACTATCTCGATTGCATCTGGGTATCGGATCGCGATAATCTTCGTGAGCTCATCATGAATAAGGCTCACAAATCCTGATACTCTATTCGTCCTGGTGCTGATAAGATGTACCATGACTTGCGTACGTCCTATTGGTGGCGTGGTATGAAAAAGGACATCGCCGCTTACGTCTCGAAATGTCTCACTTGCTCAAAGGTCAAAGCTGAGCATCAGCGTCCTTCACGCCTTCTCTAGTAACCCGAGATCCCCGTTTGGAAATGGGATAGCATTGCTATGGACTTCATAACCAAACTTCCCCGTACACCTTCTGGTCATGATAGCATCTGGGTAATCATCGACCGTTTGACCAAATCAGCTCACTTTCCTCCTATTCGGGAAGATTTCAAAGTGGAGAAACTTGCTCGAGTTTACACTGATGAAATCATATGTCGTCATGGTATACCCATTGACATCATCTCTGACCGCGATGGTCGTTTCACTTCGCGTCTTTGGTAAACTTTTCAGTCTGCTATGGGTTCTCACTTGAATCTTAGTACGGCCTTTCATCCTCAAACGGATGGACAGACAGAACGTACTATCCAAACCCTAGAGGATATGCTCCGCTCTTGTGTCATCGACTTTGGTGGTAACTGGGATGTACATTTACCATTGATCGAGTTCTCGTACAACAACAGCTACCATTCTAGTATTCAGATGGCTCCTTTCGAAGCTTTATACGGTCGCAAGTGCCGATCTCCCATCAGTTGGCATGAGATTGGTGACAAGTAGGGCTGTAAACGAACCGAATGAACACGAACAAGGCTATGTTCGTGTTTGTTCGTTAAGGAAATTTGGATGTTCGTGAACTGTTCGCGAACACACGACGAACATAAGTTTGTGTTCGTGTTCGTTCATTAAGGAATTTTGGTTGTTCGCAAACAGTTCGTGAACACAAACCACGAACGTAAACGAACACAAATGAACTTTAATTTTGAAAATTAAAAAAAGCACTGTTAATCTTAAACATTGTACACAAAGAAAGTAGTTAAATATAACCATTTAAAGATTTAAGGGATGGATGATATTGGGTTCAATCGATTGAAGATAGGCTGAATTTAGGAGCGTGATATCCAAGAGGGAGAAGGCCAGAGAGAGGGAAATACATATGGGGGAAAGTAAAAAATTAATAAAACATTAAAAACTTTTAGAAAAATAAACATAAAAAACCGAACATGAATGGACATAAACGAACGAACACGAACGAACATAAACGAACATATTACCGAACGTTCACGGACGCAGTCGAACGAACGAGACCTTTGTTCATGTTCGTTCGTTAAGCTTAGCAAACAAAATTTTTTGTTCGTGTTTATAACAACCCTCCTAAAATAATTTTGATACCCCTAATATGTTTAGAATGTCCCTAAAGGCCCTAAATACACCCCGTATGCGAAAACTGAGCCCAAAATACCATATATAATTAAAAATAAAATAAAAATAATGGAAACGAGTCTGTCGCGGACCGCGAAGGCCTTGCCTTCAGGCTACGCGGGGCGCGACAGATAGGCCACCAGGAGACGCCCGGTGCCGACACGTGGCACAATCGTGTCAAGCCTAGTGGGATGACCCGGACAAGCTAGGGCCTACCCACCCTAGCTCGCGGGCCGCGTAGGCCCTCTCCTTCTCTTACGCGGGGCGCGACGAAGACAAAAATCAGCCCTATAAATTGGGAGCATCGGTTGTTCATTCCGATCGCTCACACAAACTTTCTCTCTCGAATTTCTGCATAGTATACATAATTTTCGGGCATAATACCCCCTAATTAACGAAGTTCTGCCACGTTGTAAGTATTATAACCCCCGGTTACGTATTAGATACGCTGCTAGGTTAATCTAGGATTACGTAACGGCTGTCGTGGTTCTGCCCGAGTAGTCGTTGGAATGCCGTCTCGGGGAGGGTATTACTAATGTAAATATTGGGTTATTATACTAACGCGTGTGCATTGTGTAATTAATAGATAATCACCAGGAAATTCTAAAGGAAAACCTTAAGACATCAATGTGAGTAATCTCCTTTTTGTAAACCTTTTTGCAAACTATTTTTACAAAACCTTAAATATTTTACAATGTGATTAGCAGTGATTGAGTCTTTGTAATTCTTCAATTACTGCCGGTATGTTGGGGTTTTGTATACAAAATGTGGAACAGGTTACCATTGGACAACGAGATAGCCAATGTGTAATATAACCCATCAGTCAGGATTGACAGTACTGAATGAGTAATTGTGTAGCTATAAACATTGTAATTGCTCTCAATACTGTTAAATGATAAAACTCTTCTTGATTAAACTGGGATTCACTCACCAGTATTTCCCACTGACAAAATGTTTTTAAACGCGTTTCAGGTAACAAAATGTGAAAGCCAAATAGAAGCCAGCTGGACAGCACTGAAGGCTTGGAAAAGTCGCTATAAAATTACCTAAAATAAAGAGATGTTTTTATTAAATAAAATAAGGTTTATCCCTATAAAAATGTGTGTACTAGAAACTTGGAATTTTCCCATGTGTTTAATATTATAAAAGTGTGGTATTTTACTCTGATAAAATATTTCCTAACTACGGTCCTGATGTAATTTCCGCTGCCAAACTGATAAACACCGATACCACTGAAACTGGTCGCGGCCGCCTATTCCCGGGTAAATAGGGGACAGGGGTTGCGACAGAAGGTGGTATCAGAGCTAAGCCACTGATTCAGCCACAGAAGTGTTTTGCTGACACCAAAATATTATTCAAAATGTTAGGAAATTATCTACGGAACTACGTGCATATATGTATATTATTGTTTTGTGTTATTTGACTATTTTTTAGTTTACAGTATGAGCGACCAAGGACCTTCAGACGCTTACCGTCAGTTGTCCAGCTCACCTAGGGACGAAGGCACCTCTTCATAGCCAACCCTCTCAGGGTATTCAGCTGACAATGAAGATGGGATATTCGTGTTCAAAGCCCAGTCTGAAGAGCCATTCCCTTCTAAGAAGAGAGGATGGTTCAGCAGAGGAGCGCATGAACGTAGGAAATGGATGAGAAAATTCCAGCAACAGCGTGCTTTAGCAGCCGCTAAGAGAGAAACAGATGCTCACACACAGGATATGGTCAACAGGAGTCTACCAAACATTCATATCTTAGTAACTACAGCTGCAGACCCTAATCTAGAGCAACTCATAGCACCCCAACCCTTACCCTTGTTTCCCACACAACCAATGGAGATTGAAGTCAACTCGGAAAACCAAATCCCAGCACCAACTTTTGACCCGACTGAGATACGTAGAATACCAGCACCCAATCCCTTAGACCCAGACTACGACCCATGGTTTGACGACCATAGGGATTACCAGCAATGCTACCCAATACCAGAGGAACCCATGCCGAACTTAGCAGCTTACCCAGACCTGGACCCTCTAGACCCTTATTATGATAATGACCAATTCATCAGGGAAATTCTAGAGGACCCTTACTCTTACTAAGAACCGATGCCCCAGTTCCCAAACCTAATACCAGCCCCTGCACCATCCATGAGCACAGAGAATGTGCAAGAACTCCGAACCTTTGGTGAGGAGATTTTAGAAGGAAGTGAACAGATAAGGCAGATAGGGGAACAACTCGTCTGGAAATATGACGAGCGTAATATGGACTTTTGGATGAACCCCTATCATTAGTAATAATATAATAAATATATATATATATAATATGTGTGTATGTTTGAAAAAAAAACTAGACAATAGCTACGGATGCCTAATAGTATTGTAATTTCAATTTCAGCTGTATTGTAATATATATGGATGCATAATATAAAATAGAGTAAGTCGCAATGATTGACGATTTTGACCAATATATGTGTTGTGTGATTGTTTGTATTGGATATTGTCCTGTGATATTAATATGTGGTAAATGTTTGAAATTCAGATGGACAATGAAGTGAACCAGGAAAATCAGAATAACGATAACCAGAATAACAACGATAACCCGAACAACAATAATAATGGAAACCAAGTGGATAACAGTGTCATCCAACACATAGTGGCACAAGGGATTATAGACGCAATGCCATATAATATTAAACGGTTAAGGAAGCTGATAATAAAAGCAATAATGGCAGTAAGCGACCTACTGAACCAGAAAACAGCGTAAACAATGGACCAATACTTCAAGTGCCCATTCCCAAAAGAAGAAGAACCATGTCTTATGGTTGTTCTTATAAAGAATTCTGGTCTTGTAAACCAATAGAATTCTCAGGCAATGAAGGACCCATTGCAGCCCTACGCTGGATAGAAAAGACTGAGGCATTCTTAAAAATAAGCAAATGCGTAGAGGAGGATAAGATAATGTTTGCTTCCAATCTGTTTAAAAACTCAGCCTTAGAATGGTGGAACACTATCCTCCAGTCTAGAGGAAGTTATAGGGTTTACAATATGGAATGGGAGGAATTTAAGAATACGGGAAAGGAAATTCTGCCCTCCCAATGAAAAAGAACATATAGCAAATAAGTTCTTAAACCTTAGAATGACTGGAGTGGATAGTAAGGGTTACACTACTTTATTCTTTGAATATGCTAGAATAGTGCCAACCCTTGCATCACCAGAACCAGTATTAATCTCCCGTTACATATGGGGATTAATCGGGGAGATTAGGCATGTAGTCAAGGCAGCTAGACCCCAAACCATAGAAGAAGCTGTAGAACTAGCAAACACTTTGACTGATGAATTAGTTCATACACGAGAAGAGGACCAGAGGAGAAACCTAGCTCAGAGGCTTACCCAGGAATTCCGCTCTGGAAATTCCAACCGTGGGAAAAATGTAGGTTCTACTTCTGCACCTTTTTGCAACTATTGTAAAAGGAAGCATTCTGGGAGATGCTCCATATACTGTAACTTCTGCAAAATATCTGGACATAAGGAAGAAGATTGCAGGAAGAAACCTAACAATAGGATATGCTACAACTGTGGAGAACAAGGTCATATCAAGCCAAACTGTCCAAAACTAGCTCCAGCCATGAACAACAAGATTACTAAAAGTGCTAGGGCATTTGTTCTGACAGCAGAAGAAGCCAAGATGATTCTGGACGTGATTGCCGGTACGTTTTTAGTTAATGATGTTTTTGCTAAAGTATTATTTGACTTTGGTGCAAACCAAAGTTTTATTAATACTTCATTTTGCAAACTTCTCGATCAACCATTAACTAAACTCCCACAAGAATGTCTAGTAGAAATAGCAAATGGGGAAACCATTAAGATTACCGAAATCTTGCAAGGAACAAGAATAGAATTTTTAAATCAAAAGTTTATAGCAAACCTTTACCCAATGAATCTGGCAAGATTTGATGTAGTATTAGGAATGGATTGGTTAGTAGCCAATAAAGCCAATATTCTATGTGATCAAAAGTTAATCCAATTGAATTCACCAAAGGGTGAAAAGATCACAATTAAAGGAGATAAACCCTCTATATCCACGAAGTTCATCTCTGTGATGAAAACAACTAGTTATATAAGAAAAGGATCATTAGTGTATTTGATTTCTGTAATCACTAACACTAAAGAGAAAGAACTGAAGGATATTCTGGTAGTATCCCAGTTTCCAGATGTGTTTCCAGAAGAATTACCAGGATTACCGCCAGACAGGGAAGTTGAGTTCAGAATCCATCTGCTACCAGGAACAGCACCAATTGCCAAAGCACCCTATCGTTTAGCACATGCAGAAATGAAAGAATTAAAGAAACAATTAGACGAATTGTTGGAGAAAGGATTCATATAGCCGAGTTCGTCGCCATGGGGAACACCGACACTGTTCGTAAAAAAAGAAAGACGGATCGATGCGAATGTGCATTGATTACCGTGAATTGAACAAAGTCACGATTAAGAATCGGTACCCATTACCGAGAATCGATGATTTGTTTGATCAGTTGCAAGGAGCTCGATTTTTCTCTAAAATCGATTTACGATCAGGATATCATCAATTAAAGGTACAGGAAGAGGACATTCCTAAGACCGCTTTCAGAACAAGGTATGGCCATTATGAATTTACTGTCATGCCATTTAGTTTAACCAATGCCCCAACTGCATTTATGGATATGATGAACCGAATATGTAAGCCATATTTGGATAAATTCATAATTGTCTTTATAGATGATATTCTCATTTACTCCAAAAGTAAAGAGGAAGATGCAGCACATCTGCATGCACTTCTAAGTTTATTGAGAAAAGAAAAGCTTTATGCTAAGTTTTTGAAGTGCGAGTTTTGGTTAGAACAGGTACAGTTTCTTGGACATTTTGTCAATCATGAAGGAATTCATGTGGATCCTACAAAGATTGAGGCAATTACTAAATGGAAAACCCCTGAGTCATCAACCGAGGTTAGAAGTTTCTTAGGATTGGCCAGTTATTATAGAAGATTTATTCGAGATTTTTCTAGAATAGCCATTCCCTTAACCAAGCTAACCTGTAAATCTGTTAAGTTTGAATGGGGACCAAAACAAGAAGAAGCCTTTAGAATTCTTAAGCAAAGATTAACCAACGCACCCATACTAGCGTTACCAGAAGGAACTCAAGACTTTGTAGTCTATTGTGACGCTTCTAAGTTAGGTTATGGATGTGTATTGATGCAACGTCAAAAGGTTATAGCTTACGCCTCTAGACAACTTAAGAATCATGAAGAAAATTATTCAACCCATGATTTAGAATTTGGAGCTATAATTTTCGCCCTTAAGATTTGGAGACATTACCTTTATGGAAGTAAGTTTACCACTTTCACCGATCATAAGAGTTTAAGATATGTCTTCGGGCAGAAGGAGTTGAATATGAGACAAAGACGCTGGATGGAAATTCTTAGCAATTATGATTGTAATATCCAGTATCATGCAGGAAAGGCAAATTTAGTAGTTGATGCGTTAAGTCGAAAGTATCATGAAAAGCCAAAAAGAGTGCGTTCTCTTAAATTAAATCTACAAGTAGATTTAAATGAACAGATTAGGAAAGCACAAGAATCAGTAATCAATGATGATATTGAGAAATTGAAAGGAATGATTAAGGAATTAGAACAAGGAACATATGGAATTTGGAGATTCCATAAGAAAAGAATGTGGATACCTAAGTTAGGAAGCCTACGCCACCGTATATTAGAAGAAGCCCATAAGTCTAAGTATACGATGCATCCTGGAAGTGATAAGATGTATCAAGATTTCAGAAAAAAATTTTGGTGGATAGGAATGAAAAAGGATATAGCAGCATATGTTTCTAAGTGTCTAACTTGTTCACAAGTTAAAGCTGAACACCAGAAACCCTCAGGCTTGTTGCAGTAATTAGAAATGCCAGTATGGAAATGAGAATTGATAACAATGGATTTTGTTACCAAATTACCCAAGACAAGGAAGGGTAATGATACAATCTGGGTGATTGTAGACAGGCTAACCAAGTCAGCTCATTTCCTACCAATGAAGGAAACATTCAGTATGGAACAATTAGCTAAATTGTATGTAAATGAAATAGTTTCATTGCATGGAATTCCTTTATCAATTGTTTCTGATAGGGATAGCCATTTTACTTCTCATTTTTGGACAAGTTTCCAAAAAGCTATGGGAACCAAGTTGAATCTAAGCACCGCTTATCATCCTCAAACAGATGGACAAAGCGAAAGGACCATTCAGACAATGGAAGACATGCTTAGAGCTTGTGTAATTAATTTCGGAGGCAATTGGGACGATCACTTACCATTAATAGAATTTTCTTACAATAACAGCTATCACACCAGTATCCATGCTGCACCATTCGAAGCACTTTATGGACGAAAGTGCCGAACGCCAGTCTGTTGGGCGAAAATTGGAGAAAAACAACTATCCGGACCTGAAATAGTACAAGAAACAACCGACAAGATTCTTCAAGTCAAGGAACGACTGAAAGCAGCACGTGGTCGACAGAAGAGTTATGCTGATAACAGGCGAAAGCCATTGGAATTTCAAGTAGGAGACAAGGTGTTATTGGAAGTCTCTCCTTGGAAAGGAGTGGTAAGATTCATCAAAAGGGGAAAGTTAAGCCCCAGGTATGTTGGACCTTTTGAGATTATTAGAAGAATAGGACCCATAGCCTATCAACTACAACTGCCAGAGGAAATGGCAGGAATACATGATGTATTTCACGTATCTAATCTCAAGAAATGCATAGCTGATGAATCACTGGTAGTACCTCTTAAGGATATAGAGGTAAATGAAAAGCTTAAGTTTGTAGAAAGGCCTCTCCAAATTGAAGACAGAATGGTCAAGAATCTAAAACACAAGAGATTAGTTCTGGTCAAAGTGAAATGGGATTCCAAGAGAGGACCAGAGTATACTTGGGAACTTGAATCAGAAATGCAAAGGAAATATCCATACCTATTCATGTAGACCTCAAGGACGAGTTCTAAAACAAGGTGGGGAGGATATAACAACCCTCCTAAAATAATTTTGATACCCCTAATATGTTTAGAATATCCCTAAAGGCCCTAAATACACCCCGTATGCGAAAACTGAGCCCAAAATACCATATATAATTAAAAATAAAATAAAAATAATGGAAACGAGTCTGTCGCGGGTCGCGAAGGCCTTGCCTTCAGGCTACGCGGGGCGCGACAGATAGGCCACCAGGAGACGCCTGGTGCCGACACGTGGCACAATCGTGTCAAGCCTAGTGGGATGACCCGGACAAGCTAGGGCCTACCCACCCTAGCTCGCGGGCCGCGTAGGCCCTCTCCTTCTCTTACGCGGGGCGCGACGAAGACAAAAAATCAGCCCTATAAATTGGGAGCATCGGTTGTTCATTCCGATCGCTCACACAAACTTTCTCTCTCGAATTTCTGCATAGTATACATAATTTTCGGGCATAATACCCCCTAATTAACGAAGTTCTGCCTCGTTGTAAGTATTATAACCCCCGGTTACGTATTAGATACGCTGCTAGGTTAATCTAGGATTACGTAACGGCTGTCGTGGTTCTGCCCGACGTAGTCGTTGGAATGCCGTCTCGGGAAGGGTATTACTAATGTAAATATTGGGTTATTATACTAACGTGTGTGTATTGTGTAATTAATAGATAATCACCAGGAAATTCTAAAGGAAAACCTTAAGACAACAATGTGAGTAATCTCCTTTTTGTAAACCTTTTTGCAAACTATTTTTACAAAACCTTAAATATTTACAATGTGATTAGCAGTGATTGAGTATTTGTAATTCTTCAATTACTGCCGGTATGTTGGGGTTTTGTATACAAAATGTGGAACATGTTACCATTGGATAACGAGATAGCCAATGTGTAATATGACCCACCAGTCAGGATTGACAGTACTGAATGAGTAATTGTGTATATATAAACATTGTAATCGCTCTCAATACTGTTAAATGATAAAACTCTTCTTGATTAAATTGGGATTCACTCACCAGTATTTCCCACTGACAAAATGTTTTTAAACGCGTTTCAGGTAACAAAATGTGAAAGCCAAAGACAAAATGTTTTTAAACGCGTTTCAGGTAACAAAATGTCGAAACGCCGCTACGATAACGGGGTAATAACTCGATCACTGCTACGATACAATGTCCGATCGATTGAAACCGATCCGATGGATGTTTAAGTGCTGCCTGAATTTAGGCTATACTTTGCCATTCATCGTGAGGGTTTTGATTTCGTGAGATTATCGTAAATGTTGTATTAAGTTACTAACCTAGTGTCGTTTGCATTATTTAACTAGGTTACCAGGCTTAATCAGTAGGCAAATTCTGTCCGTCTAAACTTGCAATGTGAGTCATTCTCTTTTTATCAAATTGCTTTACAAACCCCTAAATGTTTTCCAGTTATACTTTGCAGTGATTAAGTCTTTGCTAATCTTAAGTTACTAGCAGTAAGTGGGGTATTGTGCACATTACTGCTGTTTTTATCACTTTAGGTGGGCGAGCCTAATTAGTGATATACGTCACTATTGGGTGACATGACCCAATAGTGGTATGACCACAGTCATAGATCCGTTCGAGTGACAACTGAACCAGCTAATTATAAGATAGGGGCAAATGTGAAAACTCTTAATGCTGTAAATTGTAACAATGTGTCATTTTGTGCAAATTGAATGACTCGTCAATATTTTCCCGCTGATAAAAATCTTTTAAACATGTTTCAGGTGATTTACTGTAAACCAGGAAAAGTGCCACGTAGCACTACAGCTTAAAGGAGGTGGCTCAGTAAATAAATAAACATGTTTTTGTAATCAGGGAATTTCCCAGTAAAATTCCTTTATTGTAAATTACGGGGGTTGTCCCGGAACTTGAAATAAAATAAATGGATGATTTCAGTTCAAACGATCCTGTTAAAATTTCCGCTGCCAAATTAACCACCATACCACGAATTTTCTGTCCCGCGGCGTCTGAACCGGGAAACTGGGTCGGGGGCCGTGACAGAAAAAGGTGGTATCAGAGCCACTGACTTAAGCCAATTAAGTATTTGAAAAATACTTAATTTTCAAATTGCAATTTTGTGATTCTGTGAAAATTTAATTATAATAAATAAAATTATAATTTGAATTTTTGTGTGTTTCTTCATGTGTGCCTAACAGCATGAATGAACTATCGGAAGCCCTCCGAAATTTCACTATCCATACCACTAATATGGAGATTTCCGGAACCCGGTCCGGTTATTAGGCTGACACCGAGGAGAAGGCTTCTGGACTGGAAGCGAGGACGCAAGAAGAAGCCCGCTGCCCAAAAGGTGAAAAAGACGGAGGATCCAAAAGGAAAAGGAAAGGAAGTAGGGGAGAGCTCTGGCCAGGCCCAGGAGTTGCCACCTTGGGAGGAACTCGATAGAAAGCTTGCAAACTGTGAGCTCATCGGACCTGCTGATGAAATCCTTTTCAATTTCCCCGCCCAATCAGAACTTCCTATCAATTTGGAACCTGCTATTCCAGACCCAATTGTCAACCCTCAACCTGTTACAGGGCAGTTGGAAGAATGGTGGACTAGTGACTGGCACTTCCAAAATTTTATGAATAACCCAAATGTTTACTTTCCCCAGTTTGATCCTGAACCTGCACCCTTTCCACCTATGAACCTGGAGAACGTTGCCGAATTACGCCGCTATGGTGAGGAACTGGTGGATGCGGGGAATCGGATTCGAGAAGTGGGGGAAAACATCACGTGGAAGTACGACGAGAGGGAGCGTCGTTTTTTAAAAAGCCAGTCAACCATAGTTAAATTTTTTTTATAATATTAGTATGTGAAAAAAAATTTATAATATATATAATAATAATATAATATTGTATAATAATAACTAAAATAAAACATCTGTAATATATCTGACTTGTATGGATGTATAATATTATATATAAAAATATAAATGTCGCAAGGTCGACGATTTTGGCTATATGTGTTGACTTAATTGTGTTGTGATTGCCCTATTGTGTTTAGTTGATATCCCTTTTGTGACAATAATTTGTATATATTGTTAATTATTCAGATGGAAAATGCAATAAACCAACCGGCAAATGAAGTTAACCAATCTGAACCTAATAATGAAGACCATTTTCTTAACAGACAAGATATAGAAAATATCGTTGCTCAGGGAATAGCCAACGCTATCCCCGCAATCGTCGCTGCTATTAAGAATCCTGCTGAACTTTCCCAAGCCAACCATAGCAAGCGCACACGCGACGATAATTTCAGTAACAGTGTAAATGGAGGCGGCGATAATAATAATGTGGTTCAAGCCCCATTACTTAAGAAAATGAAAGTTGCAACACCTGGTTGTACTTTCAAAGAATTTCTTGCCTGTAAACCGGTCGAATTTACAGGCAATGAAGGGGCGACTGCCGCACTGCGTTGGTTAGAAAAGACCGAAGCAGTAATTAAAATAAGTAAGTGCGCAGAAGAGGATAGGGTGATGTATGCATCCCATCTTTTCAAGGAAGAGTCGTTAGAATGGTGGAACACGGTGCTACAAGCAAAAGGAAGTGACGTGGCATATGCCATAAGTTGGGAGGAATTTAAGGAATTGGTGGAAAGAAAGTTTTATCCCTCCTATGAAAAGGAACAAATGACGAATAAGTTTCTGAACCACCGGATGGTGGATGTGGATTGTCGAGGGTATACTTCGAAATTTTTCGAGTATGCTAGAATTGTACCAACTCTGGCTTCGCCAGAACCGGTGCTTATTTCTCGCTGTATTTGAGGATTAATTAGCGAGATTCATGATATAGTCAAAGCTGCGAGACCCCAAACGATTGACGATGTGGTCGAATCAGCCAACACCTTAACCGACGGGCTGGTACGCACAAGAGAAGAGAACAGGAAAAAGGAATTGGCCCAGAAGATTACCCAAGGTTTTCGAGGGGGTAATAATACTAATAATTTTAAGAAAAAGGGAACCGGGCAGTCTTCCATACCGCCGATTTGCGGAAATTGTAAAAAGAAACATTTTGGAAAATGTAAGGAAAGTTGCAATTTCTGCAAAAGACTAGGGCACCGAGAGGAGGAATGCAGGAAGAAATCCGTAATCTGCTACAACTTCGGCGAAACAGGACACTTCAAGCCCGATTGCCCAAAATTGGTTAAGCCAATTGACAACAAGGTAAAACCTGCAGAAGGAACTAATAAGAAGAACGTAAGAGCCTTCCAGCTGACAACGCAAGAAGCAGATATGATTCCCGATGTGATAGCTGGTACGTTTCTTGTACATGACGTTTACACAAAAGTATTATTTGACTCTGGTGCAAACCAAAGTTTTATAAATACTTCATTTTGCCAAGCCCTTAACCTACCTTTAACCAAACTTAGGCAAGTTTTTACCGTAGAAACAGCAGAAGGAAACTCAGTTAATATAAATAAGGTTTTCCAAGAAGGAAAAATAGAACTCTCAGGCCATAAATTTTCTACAAACCTTCTACCTATGAAATTAGCCGGATTCGATGTCGTATTAGGAATGGATTGGTTAGTAGCCAACCATGCTCGAATCCTCTGTGATAAAAAATCCATAGAAATACATACGCCAGCAGGAGAAGTAATTTTGATTTCAGGAGATAAGCCGCGTAAACCAATGAAGTTCATTTCAGTAATGAAAGTTGCTAGTTATGAGCGCAAACAAGGAATAGTGAATATGATTTCAATAATCATTAACACTAAAAGCAAGGAACTTAAGGAAATTCCAGTAGTATCAGAATATCCTGATGTATTCCTAGAAGAGCTGGACTTCCACCAGATAGGAAAGTAGAGTTTAGAATTCATCTAATTCTTGGAACTGTACCAATAGCTAAGGCACCTTATCGGTTAGCACCCACCGAAATATTAGAATTGAAAAAGCAGTTAGATGAATTATTAAACAAAGGATTCATACAACCTAGTTCATCCCCTTGGTGAGCACCTGTGTTGTTCATGAAAAAGAAGGATGGTTCGATGCGGATGTGTATCGGTTATAGGGAATTGAATAAAGTTACAATTAAGAATCGATACCCATTACCTAGGATTGATGACCTTTTTGATCAACATCAGGGAGCTAGATACTTTTCTAAGATAGATTTGCGCTCTGGGTATCATCAGTTGAAGGTACAGGAAGAAGACATACCTAAAACTGCTTTCAGGACTAGGTATTGTCACTACAAGTTTACAGTCACGCCATTTGGATTAACGAATGCTCCTGCGGCATTTATGGACATGATGAATAGGATCTGTAAGCCGTATCTGGATAAATTTGTAATTGTCTTCATCGACGATATACTTATTTATTCCAAAAGCCAGGATGATCATTGTGAACACCTGCATGCACTCCTAACCATGTTAAGAAAATGAAAAGCTTTACGCCAAATTCTCAAAGTGTGAATTTTGGCTACAAGAAGTGCAATTTTTAGGACACATGGTGAATCATGAAGGCATTCATGTAGATCCTTCCAAGATAGAAGCGATCACAAATTGGAAGGTCCCGTAATCAGCTACCGAAGTTAGGAGTTTTCTAGGATTAGTTAGGTACTATAGGCGCTTCATCAAATATTTTTCTAAGATAGTTGTTCCATTAACTAAGCTAACCTGTAAAACAGTTAAGTTTGAATGGGGACCCAAGCAAGAGGAGGCTTTTAGGATTTTAAAGCAAAGGTTAACAAATGCCCCAATTCTTGCTTTACCAGAAGGGACAGAAGATTTTGCGGTCTTCTGCGACACTTCTAAGCTAGGATTAGGATGTGTACTAATGCAACGCAAAAAGGTAATTGCGTATGCATCAAGGCAGTTGAAAAAGCACGAGGAAAATTATACGACTCATGACTAAGAATTGGGAGCAATAATTTTTGCCCTTAAGATTTGGAGACATTATCTGTATGGAAGTAAGTTCACTGTCTATACATATCATAAGAGTTTAAGATACATATTTGGGCAAAAAGAATTGAACATGAGGCAAAGAAGATGGATGGAGATTTTAAGTGATTATGACTTTGATATTCTATATCATGAAGGAAAGGCAAATGTGGTAGCCGATGCCCTAAGTCATAAGTACCATGAAAAGCAAAGGCGAGTTCGTGCTCTTAGATTAAATCTACAATTAGATTTAATGGAACAAGTGAAAAACGTTCAGGGAATAGCAATCAAGGATGATGCTGAAGGAATGAAAGGAAGGATAAAGGAATTAGAGCAAGGGACTGATGGAATTTGGAGATTCCACAAGAAAAGGATTTGGGTACCTAGACAAGGAAATTTAAGAGATAAGATTTTAGAGGAAGCCCATAAATCTAGGTATACGATGCATCCTGGTAATAACAAGATGTATCAGGATTTAAGAAATAACTTCTGATGGATAGGAATGAAAAAGGACATAGCTAGATACGTTTCTAAGTGTCTAACTTGTTCGCAAGTTAAGGAAGAACATCAGAAACCTTCAGGTTTGCTTCAACAATTAGAAATGCCTGTATGGAAATGGGAACTAATAACAATGGATTTTGTAACTAAGTTACCCAAGACCAGGAAAGGTAACGATGCATTCTAGGTGATTGTAGATCGACTAACCAAATCAGCTCATTTCTTACCAATGAAGGAAACCTTTAGCATGGAGAGATTGGCTAAGTTATACGTAGAAGAGGTAGTGTCACTACATGAAGTTCCACTCTCCATTGTGTCAGATAGGGATAGTCGTTTCACTTCGCATTTCTGGACAAGTTTCCAAAAAGCAATGGGGACACGATTAAATTTAAGTACTGCATATCATCCTCAAACAGATGGACAAAGTGAAAGGACGATCCAAACCCTAGAAGAAATGCTCAGGGCATGTGTAATAGATTTCGGTGGAAATTGGGATGACCACTTACCGTTAATAGAATTCTCCTATAACAATAGTTATCACACAAGCATCAATGTTGCCCCGTTCGAAGCACTGTATGGACGAAAGTGCCGAACTCCAGTATGCTGGGCAGAAATAGGAGAAAGTCAATTATCAGGTCCCGAGATTGTACAGGAAACCACCGACAAGATAACTCAAATCAAGGAAAGACTGAAAACGGCTCGAGATCGCCAGAAGAGTTATGCAGATAATAACGCAAGCCGTTAGAATTTCAAGTTGGAGACAAGGTACTCTTGAAAGTTTCTCCATGGAAATGGGTAGTTCGGTTCGGTAAGAAAGGAAAGCTAAGTCCAAGGTACGTAAGACCGTTCACAGTTACCCAACGAATAGGACCAGTTGCCTATCAACTACAGCTATCAGAAGAGCTAGCCGGGGTACATGATGTGTTTCATGTATCTAATCTTAAGAAGTGTTTATCTGATGAATCACTGGTAGTACCTCTTCAAGATATAGAGGTAAATGAGAAGCTAAAATTTGTTGAGAAACCTCTCCAAATAGAAGACAAAAAGGTTAAGCACCTCAAACACAAGAGATTGGTACTGGTCAAAGTCAAGTGGGATTCAAAAAGGGGACCTGAGTACACATGGGAGCTGGAATCGGAAATAAAGCGAAAATATCCTTACTTATTCCAGTAAATCTCGAGGACGAGATTTTAAATAAGGTGGGGAGGATGTAAGGACTGGCACAAAAATGTCCTAAAACACCCCGTAAGTGAAAACCAGAACCCCTAAAACCCTAATTTTTATGAAAAAACAAGAAAATCAAGATTTAGTAAGCTGTCGCGGGCCGCGAAAGATTTAAGGAAGGTCTACGCGGGGCGCGACAGCCATGCAATTCTGCGTATAAGCTTTAGGGCCACGTGTCAGACACGTGGCAGACCTAGGGTGTGACACGGCAGCCCTAGCCGTAGCTAGGGTGGCCCTCGCGGGGCGCGTAAAACGGCCTTAAGGCCTTCGCGGGCCGCGACAAACTCAAAAATCTGCTATAAATAGGTCGTTGCATGGGCAGGCTTCTGTGCTCGAAAATCTCTTCAAAATCACTATCATTCTGCTCAAAAATTTCGTTCAAAGAGTCGAAACGCCACTACGATAACGGGGTAATAACTCGATCACTACTATGATACAATGTCCGATCGATTGAAACCAATCCAATGGATGTTTAAGTGCTACCTGAATTCGGGCTATACTTCGTCATTCGTTGTGAGGGTTTTGATTTCGTGAGATTATCGTAAATGTTGTATTAAGTTACTAACCTAGTTTTGTTTGCATTATTTAACTAGGTTACCAGGCTTAATCAGTAGGCAAATTCTGTCCATCTAAACTTGCAATGTGAGTCATTCTCTTTTTATAAAATTGCTTTACAAACCCCTAAATGTTTTACAGTTATACTTTGCAGTGATTAAGTCTTTGCTAATCTTAAGTTACTGGCAGTAAGTGGGGTATTGTGCACATTACTGCTGTTTTTATCACTTTAGGTGGGCGAGCCTAATTAGTGATATACGTCACTATTGGGTGACAGGACCCAATAGTGGTATGATCACAGTCATAGATCCGGTCGAGTGACAACTGAACCAGCTAATTATAAGATAGGGGCAAGTGTGAAAACTCTTAATGCTGTAAATTGTAACAATGTGTCATTTTGTGCATATTGAATGACTCGCCAGTATTTCCCCGCTGATAAAAATCTTTTAAACATGTTTCAGGTGATTTACTGTAAACCAGGAAAAGTGCCGCGTAGCACTACAGCTTAAAGGAGGTGGCTCAGTAAATAAATAAACATGTTTTTGTAATCAGGGAATTTCCCAGTAAAATTCCTTTATTGTAAATTACGGGGTTTGTCCCAAAACTTGAAATATAATAAATGGATGATTTCTGTTCAAACGATCCTGTTAAAATTTCCGCTGCCAAATTAACCACCAATACCATGGGTTTTCTGTCGCGCGGCGTCCGAACCGGGAAACTAGGTCGGGGGCCGTGACATAACGCCCAGCTTATTGATACTGTCTTATTGATAGCAAGTCTTCCCGTATTTCCTATCCGTTGATGCTTTTACTCTCGTGTATCTTACCCTCAAACCTTCTGTGACTCGAGACGACTGATCATAATGAAAATGAGACTATTTTAATCATAATTGTGTTAAACTATGTGAAAACTATTACTCTATGTGATACTTCTTATATGTGAACGATGTATTTATCCTAGATTCTTGACTCTTTGTTATGCCTTGATACTTAATGTTATTTATGTTGTGTGACAACTGTGCTCTTTAATTGATGAATAATACAAAACAATGTTATTTATCAATAAAACAATGTGTTTTGGTGTTACTATATGTGTATTTGTGTTTGATGATTTTATGATTCAATTCGATTTCGATTTCAAGCTTTAAATCGCTTTCTGGAAAGTTATACGCAAACTGGTGCGTAAACGCAGTCAGTTTAACACGACAAACACTCCAGAATAGTGACATAGGCTTAACATACCTAAAATAACCTTTACATAACTTAGAAATAAGTTTTGGATGGTTTAGTGTGTTGAAAACAAGTCTATTCGATCGCATGTACTATTTTTGTCAAACTGCGAAACTATACCGATTCGTATGGTATCGAAGAGTCTGGAACTTGATCATAAGCTAAACATACCATAAATAACCTAAACATAGCTTAGAAATAAGCTTTGAGGGGTTCGGTGCGCAAAAACATGCTTATTTGATCTTACAAGGACTAAAAGTGTCAAAAACGACGTAAGTTTGCATTTTCACGCATATCTTATGTTCTGACCACATCTGGACATCCAAAATTTTTGTACACACTAAAATATTTTTATTTTAGTGATCGGCATGCAAAAATACCATTCGTCGCTTAATTTGGTTCGTTTTCGCGTCCGTTTGAGTTTCATCGTAATTTAACGAACAACGCGACCGTACGACCAAACGAGCCGACATCCGAGAGTGTTCCAAGCATATTTTGAGTCCTCTAAACTTTATTGACCTTATAGAGCCTTGAAAATGGCTTAAAGAGGGTCAAAAGGGCCTGAAATGAGCTTAAAACACATGCAGGGACCTGAACTGTGAATATTCAAACTTTGGTTGATCTGGGGAGGCCAGGCGGGCCGCGTAAGCCCCCTCCCATATCTTACGCGGGCTGTGTCAGTGTGCCCAGTTCCAGAAACTCAGTTTTAGCAATCTGTTGCAACTGCAGGGGTAGTTTATGCAAATTCTTTGTGTGATGGGCAAGTTTAAGTGTTCTCCAAGGTCTCTAATCAGTTCTTAACAATTGTATGGCCATGATTTAATCCTTGGAGGCCACACAAACACATGGAATGATCTTGTTCTTCATCAACAAGTATAAATAGCCCAACATTTTCACTTATTCATTGCTCATTTCCTTCTCTTCTCTTCTACATCTGATTTGGGAGCTCTCCCAAGTGTTTGGAGCTTTCTCATCTGATTATTCTTGTAGAAAAGTTAGCAAGGACCCTTAGTGAGCATTCTTTCATTCTTTTTCTTTATGTTAGTGCAGAAAGTCAAACAAGTTTGGCCAACAGTTTGACTTTCAGTTTTGACCATCAATTGGTCAAGTCAAAGTTCAATTGAACTTTGCAACGTAATTGTAATCATGATGGTTATAATCGTTAGCGATTATACCTACTGATACCACGTTAACTAGGCGTAGTGACGAGTCAAAGTTTCGGTCAAAATGCGTTTTAGCACGCATTTTGCAACGGAACTATTTTCGGGTATCAAAACCCATTGTTTTGATACCAAATCAGTAGGTTAAACATGTTTTGACATGTTTAACTCGTCACTATTAGTATAGTGCTTGTTTAAGGTCGTAAGTTAAGCGGTCTAAACAACCGCTTAGACTTTCGAACTCGATCTGTTTGGTCGATCTTTAGGATCCGATCAAGCTTGATTAGTGATCATAGTTACTTAGGGAATAACCCCTGAGGTTATACCTTATGATCACATAGGATTGGTTGGTTAGTTGCTAAGTAGCTTGTATGCCCTTAGAAAATGACCAAAACGCCCTTTTGAAGCATAAATCCATATTTTACATATGTGAACATGTTTTTGACATATAATCTGATCTAGTAACATGTTTAGGTATTATTGGGCATATAAGACTTGACATAGCATATAGATAACCATCCGAACATAGTTTCACACGAACGACGCGTTAAAGTAGCACAAGCTACCTTAATGGGTCGTAACGGGTCGAAAGCACTTAGGCTAAGTTCCGATTTAGAATGTAGGCTTTGTTAAACCATATCACATGAGTTCCAACACTCATTTGGTTTACAAGACCTCATTCTATCCGATCTTCCGATTAAGGTGTCGATTTATTTACTAGTGATTCGATTACTAGGTACCACTTGAATTTCCTTGGTTTGTCTGAGCTTCGCTAAGTTCTTTAGATCAAGGATACCCTACCATTCAATGTGAGTACATAGTTCCCCTATTTTACTATTTTTAATTATTTTGGGGTGATTCATATGTGCTAAATGTTTTCAAGGTTTTAACGATGGTTTTCAAAACGATTTTCAAAATTTAAACGATGGTTTCAAAAGCGATAAAGATGGTTTATATTAAACTAATAACGATTTCAATAATGTGAACGAACTCGATGGTTGAAATTACATAACGAATGACATTCATTAGCATTGATCAAGCCGACCAGTATTAGGTTATGGTACCATAGGATCTGACAAATCTCGTTATCAGACTACACCCATGGTTATGTGTGGGGGGTTATCTAGGTAACGACCGAATCTGATGATTGTTAACTTACCCTTTGGTGGTTTGTTAATATGATAAACGAGGTGGTTGAGTCACGAAGGTTTGAATGTTATTAGCGAGGAAACCATAAGTAGTTTCACAATTAAAACGAATACGATTTTGGGACAAATTAAACGATTTGGAATGACTTAAACGATATAAACGATTTGAACGAACGATTGGTTTTGGGTAGTGATTAGATAATGGGACGGGTGTAGCATGATAAAAGCATGGTAGATACGCCGCTGGTACATCTTATATATAAGTGCTTTTATCATACTACATTTCATGTCATTATTTAGTTCACTTGGGAAAACGATTTTGAAACGATATCACACAACGAGGTTTTCGAAATGATGTAAACCATACGAGTTTTATTAACGAGTATTTAACGAGATGTTTTACGAATTGGTTTACTAAAACAAATGTTTTGGGGTTAAGAATCATGGCTACGAGATTTTATCAATTATAACCATCTTGATTTGAGTTGGTTATTCATGTTGCAATATTATCTACTTTTCAAAACAAGGTTTTCGAGGTATTGCAATATATATAAACGAGCCATGATTCCGATACTCTTACAAAACCTATGTACTCGCCAGCATTTCTTTGCTGACTATGTTTTTACATATGTTTCAGGTGATGTTGCGTGATGATTGCTAGGAAGCAAGTTCACTTAGGATCTGGACAAGGCCTTAGTGACTTAAAAACAGTTATAAACAATATGTAGTTTGTTTGTTTTGGTTTGAAGACAATGTACATTATTTGATAATTCAATGAAACGAAACTTTTAATTACCATGGTTGTGAAACGATGATTCTGTTACAACACTCCCCGACGTTTCCGCCACGGTTTTGTTGTTTTAACGTGGTCGGGGTGTGACAAAAGAGTTGGTATCAGAGCCAATGGTTATAGGGAATTAGGTTATTAGCATTGCTTTGACCTAGACTATAACTTTCTAGGACCCTAACGCAAGTTCACTTGCGTTTAGATTTTAAAACAATACCGTCACCTATCCTTAGGTGATAACCACAACGAGAACACAATAACAAATCCGCTTCGAAAATTAATCATCTATCTTTGGATGATTGATTACAAGGTTTTGATCCCTCTCAGTTTTCAAAATCTCGTCAAAGTTTGGGTCTAAATAATGTGAACACGTGCAAACTGGAAGAGTGAATGCCTGTACCCTGAGTTTTCTGTCTAAGGCTAGAGTGTTCGTACAAATCCGCAATATCGGACCAGTCACTCTTACCTGGGAACTCTTGGGGTGAGTGTTCACTTATAGGCGAGCATGTCTTCAGCGATACATTATTATGACCTATTTACTTTGATTTGTCACTACTTGTCGTTTGTTTGTTCGAGGTAATAAACAAATGATCGCACTCATTGTGTTTTTGTCGATGTTTTCAATACCTCTTTTGTTTCTCCAATTGTTGACCTCACTCGTTTCTCATGTTTCCTTGTTAGACAATGCCTCCTCGACGCGATGCTCAAACTTTTACTGCTGAGGAAATCGCAACCCTTGTCTCTCAGCAAATGGCTGCTATACTTCCAGGCGTAGTGACCCAAATCCATGAGCTATACAACAATAACAATAATAACAACAATAACACACAGTGTAATTTCAAGAATTTCAATTCTGCAAAGCCGCTTAAGTTTTCTGGGTCACAAGGAGCAACTGCGCTTCTGCAGTGGTTTGAGAGTATCGAGAGCACATTCAGACATGTGCAGTGTCCGAATGCGCGTAAGGTTGAGTTTGCTTCAAGCGTGTTTGAGAAGCGAGCTCTTACATGGTGGAACGGAGTGATGCGTGATAGGGGTGCCGAAGTGGCATTAGCACAAACTTGGGATGAGCTCCGAGCTCTCATGATGAGAGAGTTCTGTCCCCGTCACGAGATTCGAGCTTCGGAACGAGAGTTTGACGATCTGAAACAAGACGGGGGAGAACACCGTGCTTATACGGATCGATTTGAGGAGCTTAGTTTGTTGTGCCCGACTATGGTTACCCCTCTGGAGAAAGCAATCGAGAGGTATATCGATGGTTTACCCGATTCCATTCAGGATATTGTGACCGGTGTTAATCCTACTACCGTCCGTCACGCGATCGAGTTGTCAGCTACCCTGACTGAGTCTCAAGTCAGGAAGGGTAAACTCACCCGCAAGGGTGATAAAAAGAAGTCGACTGATTCTGACAAGGAAAAGGGTAAGGGTAAGAAGCAGGGTGAGTCGTCAAGAAGGTCGAGGAAACGAAAGGGTACTCCGAATTGTGTCGTTACAGCACAAAATCCTCAGAACCCACCGACTCAACCTCCTGCAAAGAAAGCATATGCTGGTACTGCACCACACTGTGATCGATGTAATGGTCACCATGTTGCCCAACAGGCCTGTAAACAGTGTGCTACGTGTGGTAGACTTGGGCATTTGGCCAACATTTGTCGTTTTGGTCAAAATCAGGCTGCTCAGGTTCCAGCTCAAGCTCAAGGGAATGCTGCGAGATTCCCACCTGGTTCGTGTTTTAATTGCGGAGAAATGGGTCATTTCCACAACAATTGCCTGAGATTGATTAATGCGAATGCGAATCCGAATGGTAACGCGCTAGAAAATGCGAATCCCGCTCGTGGACGAGCATTCAATCTGAACGCGAATGAGGCGAGGGCAGACAACGAGGTTGTTAACGGTACGTCCCTTGTTAACAATCAACTTGCGTCTGTTCTTTTCGATTCTGGTGCCGATAGGAGTTTTGTTTCGTTATCCTTTGAGCCTTTACTAGTGTCACACCCTGGCTTTGCGGAAGCGTGGTTATTTTGGTGTGACTTCTTAATACCATAGCTTAACCATAACAAAGCTATATGAAATAAAATCATGCAAGATCATCCATTTGATTAAGTTTTAAAACCAGAGTAACACAACATTGTCTTAGAGACTTACAACCTCATAACATAAAACATTGTCTTGAATAACATAAACACCGACATGAAATAAACGCAGTTTAAGATTTGTGACTTGTCCAGGAAAGAGTCACATTTCCTAAACTGGGATGACCTTGGAACCCTTATGCAGCGGGAAAACATAACATACCGCGCCAGATCTTTAATTTCCTGAAATACATGTAAGTTGAAAAATCAACAATAATGTTGAGCGAGTTCATGTGTAAGTGAGTAAGTAAACCTTCGTGAGTATAAAAATAGTCTTGGTATGTAGCAAATAAGGAAAAAGAGATCACCAATGGTTTGCAAGGCCATTGATATATGTGAAGTGCAAGTAGGAAGACTCAAACCTAGCAGATTTAGCGTTGGGTACAAAGTCACTCCAAGGTCCGTTCTGTTGGGCCTTCCAGAGGTCCGTTCTGTTGGGCCTAGAGTTGGGCTCGCTACACCCAGATAGATCTACCGCTTACGTCCCTCGGTCCTACAATGAGGATTAATGGCCTCCAGTTTCTGCCTACCCACTCACATGATCTAAGTAGTAAACCTCCTTACGCTAACCATACCGTGTATAATGTACTTATAATCAAAGTAACATGTATTTCACCCCCGCAGTTTAGAAAACTGAAAACAGTTAAGAGAAAAGGGGGACATGAACTCACAGTGGTGCGTCTCTACCAAGTATGCCTCCAAATCGATCAGCTGTATGACGACCTACACGTGCTAACTCTATTAGACGGATGGCCGTGCCTTAGCTTTATGGTTTAAGTTTTTGGGAAATAGTTAGGCAACTATTTCGTGTTTACGTTCTGTATATACTTGGTAGTTATTCTCCTTCCCAAGGATGGGGGATTTAATACATGTGTGTTCGTAACATTCAGATTACACTATTAAGTCTCACTTAATATATTTTATTTCCTAACTCCAAAATATAAATATTCTTCCCAAAAATATTATATTTTAATACATGTGATTTTCCCAAAATAATACTTAGTAATATTATTTTTACTCTAAAAATAATATTTACGTAGTTCACAAAATAATCGTAAACACTTATACAAGTGATGTTGTGAAAAATATATACTAAATATATTTATGTATCACGTTTTATTTTGTGAAATCCCACCTCCGGTATTTTGTAAATAAAGTCGTGGCGAAACTTATATTTTGAAAACAAGTCAAAATGTCTTTCTAACACTTATAGTGAAAATATTTCTAAGTGTTAGGCTTTTTGGAAAAATTTCGCCAGAGTTTCCTCTGTAACTGGAGGTGGCCACGCTTTCAAGCGTATCATTTTCTTTTACGAATCAACCAACAATTTTCTCAATCAACCAAAACAATGTTCAAATCACAAACTAGTCAAAATATGTATATAAATCGCATAAAATTTCAGGAACTTGTGATTTATTCAAACTATGAAGTAAATCACATTACTTTTAGTGGATCTTTATATAAAACTATCCGATTTTGTAAAAACCTCGTTTTTATGGAAGTTCCGTCTTTACAACTTCTCGTCATCTTTTTCAAAAATAGCTATTTTGTCGAAACTTTGTGTTACACATGTGTTTACACACTTGTGTGTTCTAAAAACCGTTCTTGTTAGTGTAAGATCCATTTTTAGAAAACATGATTTCTTTGACGCTTGGTCCTTTGAAAATACCACTTGCAGATACGTAGATCTGCTAGTTTTAAACACTATTCCACAAGTAAAACATTTTTACACAAGTTCATGATTCGCGTGTGGTAGAGTTTCACCCTTTAACCCTTGTTCTATACAAAACAACCTTATGTCATGATTTATGATCATGACCAAACCGGGTTAAGTGATGATCCGAGCTACCACAACATAGATCGGGTCTCAATAATCACAAATTTCAATTACTACAACATTTACACAACTAGTGAGCTTTTAACCACCATTTCTCATGTTTTTAGTAGACTTTAATGCACCATTTTGTAAGATTTCGAGTTTTAATCATTACACCACATATTAACCGCTTTAGATTAGTTCAAGATAGGGATTTAAACATCATACCACTAGCTCGAGGCTAGGGAAGAATCTACGCGCAAATGAGGTGGATAAAAGCAAGATAAAGAGGTCCTTCAAGCTCCGAGTGCACCACGACTCCTTATATGCGATCCTTGATGCTAGAATGATCTTGGAATGGCTTGATGAAAATCGAAAATAGATGGATGGGTATAGGGGAGTTCGGCCGAAGCCTTTGAGAGAGAGAGAGAGAGGAGTGTGTGAGTGTTGTGATGAGTGATGAAAGTTATGTTGTGCCTTAGGTTGATCTTATAGATAATTAGCTTAGTCATTAACCGAAGGTCCTTATGTATTCTAGATACTAAACATGGTTGATTAAAATAATCACACAAGGACAAGGTATGTCCCCCACATGGGGACGGTTTCTAAAAGGGGGGGGGGGGGTCTAGTTCGAATCCAACTAGATAGTTAGGCACATAGTTAGGTTAATATAGTTAGTTAAGTGCTTAACCCGGTTAGTTGTGTGTCGTGTGTTATGACGGGTGTTAGGGTATTCAGGGACCCTAACTGGCTCAGAAAAAGACAAATAATGAAAATAACAATATTTTCATGTTTCGGGTAAAGTCCGGTTGTTCGGTTGGATAGTAATCCGTTTAAGTGCTTAACAAAGCTTTAAAGTGTCGTTAATACCCTTTTTAGTGACACAACTCATTTCTGACACTTTGGAAAGTGTCTAGTAATATTTTCCTCATGTTTTGGCACTTTATTAGTTAGCTAAAAGCTGAATTGTTTATGTAAAGTGCTGAATTTTGTACTTAGAGCACGTTTTAGGCACATCCAGTCATTGTATCTTATTCCTAGAGACGCAGTTCTACAACCCTTGTATCCCTACACTCACCACTAGTGTAGCAAAATATTTCTGGCTCATACAGGCCTTAGAGGCAGTGTCTGCCTGATGCTGGCTTTATCAGCACGCTCAATAGGTCATCCGCTATAGTGCTACTGTGCTTTTTGTGCATCATGTTTGTCACTAAGGTTCAGCATGTAAATAATGTAGTGACGGTAAGCAAAGTATGATGCAGGTATATACATGTATCAGAAATCAAGTAGCAGTTCATCAGTAATTTCAGACAAGCACAGTAATTAAGCAGTAATTAATTATTAATTAAGTTGTACGGATACCTGGTTTAGTGAGGGTTGTCACATTCTCCCCCCGTTAAATAAATTTCGTCCCGAAATTTAAGTTCTGCTTGTCGATGCAGGGTTCTTAGGAAATAGGTGGGGGTATTTCTCTTTCATCCGGTCCTCACGCTCCCCGGTGTATTCAGGACCATGTCTGGCATTCCAACGAACTTTGACGAGCTTGACACTGCTCCGGCGGGTCTTGTTTACTTTCCAATCCGTAACCTCAACTGGTTCTTCAACGAAATGGAGCGTGTCGTCAACATGAATCTCGTCGATGGGAATGGCAATGTTATCTTGAGTTGGACTTTTCTTCAGGTTGGATACATGAAATGTATCGTGAACACCATTCAGTTCAGCAGGTAAATCCAACTTGTATGCTACTAGTCCTATTCTTTCCTGAATTCTGAAAGGACCAATGTAGCGCGGATTTAGCTTCCCACGCTTTCCGAAGCGTGCCACACCCTTCCAGGGTGAAACCTTCAATAACACCATTTCTCCCACTTGAAATTCCACATGTTTCCGGTTCAGATCCGCATAGGCTTTCTGTCTGTGGCGAGCTGCTTTGATGCGTTTTAGAATCTGCGCAATCTTGTCCGTCGTCTCTTGGACGATTTCGGGACCAGCAAGTTGCCTATTACCTGCGTCAGCCCAACATAGGGGTGATCGGCACTTGCGTCCGTAAAGGGCTTCAAATGGCGCGACACCAATACTGGTGTGGTAGCTGTTGTTGTATGAAAATTCGACCAAAGGCAAATGCTTATCCCAGCTACCGCCCAAATCCATAACACACGCTCTCAGCATGTCTTCCAAAGTCTGTATCGTTCGCTCGCCTTGCCCGTCGGTCTGCGGGTGAAATGCAGTGCTCAGATTCAATTGTGAGCCAAAGGCTTCTTGGAAGGATTGCCATATCCTTGACACAAACCTTCCGTCTCTATCAGAGATGATTGAGAGAGGTACTCCATGGCGCGTAACGATCTCCCTCATGTAAATTTCGGCCAACTTGCTCGTATTATCCTTTTCTCTGATAGGTAAAAAGTGTGCTGACTTCGTCAATCGATCCACTATTACCCAAATAGTGTCATGGCCTCTTGGCGTTCTTGGCAGCTTTGTAATAAAATCCATTGAGATTTGTTCCCATTTCCACTTGGGAATCTCAGGTTATTGCAGAAGTCCTGAAGGCTTCTGGTATTCGGCTTTAACTTTAGCGCACGTTAGACATTTGCTCACATATACAGCAACATCGCCTTTCATCCTAGGCCACCAATAATAATCTTTGAGATCCTGGTACATCTTATCCGCTCCAGGGTGGATAGAGTACCGCGACTTGTGAGCTTCATCGAAAATAACCTTCCTTAAACCTCCAAACAAAGGAACCCAAATCCTTTTCTCAAAACATAACGTTCCTTCGTCGTTTGGTACCAGCAGTTTCTCCATCCCACGGAGATATTCTTCTTCAAGGTTTCCTTCCTTGAGAGCTTCTTTCTGCGCGGCATGAATGCACAAGGAAAGATCGGTTCGGATAATCATTTCTAAAGCCCTAACCCTTATGGGCTTGATCCTCTCCTTTCGACTTAGGGCATCGGCGACCACGTTCGCCTTCCCTGGATGATACTTTATCTCGCAGTCGTAATCGTTCAGCAACTCAACCCAACGTCTTTGTCTCATATTCAGCTCTTTCTGGTTGAATATGTGTTGTAGGCTCTTGTGATCTGTAAAAATTGTACACTTCGTACCATAAAGGTAGTGTCTCTAGATTTTTAATGCAAATACCACTGCGCCAAGTTCCAAATCATGTGTGGTATAGTTCTGCTCGTGCATTTTCAGTTGACGCGATGCGTAAGCAATAACCTTTTGGCGTTGCATCAACACACAACCCAATCCTTGACGCGAGGCGTCACAGTATACCACGAAATCATCTGTACCTTCCGGTAGTGCTAAGATTGGCGCATTGCAGAGCTTATCCTTCAATATCTGGAACGCTTCTTCCTATTTGATTCCCCAATCAAACTTCTTATCTTTCTGCGTGAGGAGTGTCAAAGGTTGAGCGATTTTTGAAAAATCCTCAATGAACCTTCGATAGTAGCCAGCCAAACCCAAGAATTGTCGAATCTCGGTTGGCGTCTTTGGCGTTTCCCAATTCTTGATCGCTTCGATCTTTGTGGGATCAACATGGATTCCATCTCCATTCACCATATGTCCAAGAAATTGGACTTCACGTAGCCAAAACTCGCACTTAGAGAATTTGGCATACAACTGTTCCTTCCTCAGCAACTCCAAAATAGCTCTTAAATGCTGCTCGTGCTCAGCCTTTGTCCTTGAATAAATCAAGATGTCGTCGATAAACACAATCACGAACTTGTCCAAGTACGGCTTGCAAACTCTATTCATCAAGTCCATAAAGACTGCAGGTGCATTTGTCAACCCAAACGGCATAACAAGGAACTCGTAGTGTCCATAACGAGTTCTGAAGGCTGTCTTTGTGATACTCTCCTCTTGTATCCTTATCTGATGGTATCCAGATCGTAAATCGATCTTTGAGTAAAAGCTTTGAACCTTGCAGTTGATCGAATAAGTCATCGATCCTCGGCAGGGGATACCTATTCTTGATAGTCAACTTGTTCGACTCCCGGTAGTCGATGCACATATGAAAACTACCGTCTTTCTTCTTAACAAACAGGACCGGAGCTCCCCAAGGTGAGAAGCTTGGTCTGATGAATCCTTTGTCTAGCAACTCTTGAAGTTGTGTTGACAATTCCTGCCTCTCAGGCGGTTCAAGTCTATAAAGTGACCTAGTTACAGGCGCGGCGCCTAGAATCAAATTGAAGCCAAAATTCAACTTGTCGTCCAGGAGATTACGCCGGCAAGTCTTCGAGGAAGACTTCAGGGTATACTCCGATCACGGGGTATCGTTAAGTTTTAGTTCTTCGGCTCCCTTGTCCCCGATACGAGCCAGGAAACAACACATCCTTCTCACAACAACTTTCGAGCCCTAAGTAATTTGTGATCGGCGGTGGCGTATCTTGCTTCGTGAGTCACAATCATTCCTTCATTTGACATCGAGGTGCGGATATCAACCTCCGCTCGATCGCTTGCCAACTAAGACATCCAATTACCACGTTGAAGCTTCCAAACTCAACTGGCAATAGATCTAGCGTAAACTTACGCTCTCCGGGTTCTATCGTGCCGATTCCAGTTACTGCGTTGGCTTCCACTAGCTTCCCCTAAGCTAGTTCTAATGGGTACTGGAATAACTATTCACTCGCTACGTAAACCAATTATGTCCTTGAACACTAGAATTGCGAATCGTAAAATTTGTGACAGTAGTTGGTAATACAGATGCATAATATTGAGTAATATGGGACGTACCGCTATCCATGCTTGGATCTCTGGCGTGCCTCCCTAGCTCAGATGGGGAGCTTTCATCCTTGCGCCTGATTGTTTTTCGGGCAATATCTTCTGAAATGCTTTTTGCTTCCACAGTTTAAACATCCTCGAGCACGCTTCTGTTTATCACTCATTCGGCCTCGACAATTATCATTGTCGTTGTCCCCTTCGTGATTCTCACTACTGTCTTAGCCCCCATTACTATGTTCAGTATTTTGCCAACAAGTTTCCTTGACATGTCCCACCTTGCCACAGTTACCACAATTTCCATATTTGCATCGCCCGACATGATAACGTAAACAATTGTCGCACTTAGGTAGGATACCCTTGTAATATTTTCCCTTTTTGGCCTTCTTCTTGTTACTTACCCGAGTAACCATCTTGAAATTTGCGAGCTTCCTCTTGTTATCCCTAGATGCCTTTATAGAAGTCTCCTTTTTCTCCTCCGCAGTGGAAAAATTTCCTCGTCTAACTGCTTCTTCCGTGAGTGCTATGCTTATGTTGATAGCCTCGGTGATCGTTGAGGGTTTTGATGTTGTTACCAGGCTTAGAATCTGAGGTGCCAATCCCCTTATGAACTGTTCGATTCTCTTAAACTCTGTTGTCCCCAGGAGTAAGGCAACTTGTGATAATTCGTTAAATCTCTGCACATACTCTGCTATCTTTGGTCCTTTCATTTTCAAGTTCCACAGTTCTGTCTCCAATCTCTGGACTTCTGCCCTCGAGCAATATCTTTCACGCATCAGATTTTTCAGTTCGTCCCACGTCATAGCATGCGCAGCGGTCTCGCCCATCGTCCGAATTTGATGGTTCCACCATGACAGGGCCTCATCCATCAATAGTCCAGTTATATACTTGACTTGATGTTCGTGGTCACATTTGCTCAATCGTAAAATAGAATCTGTCTTTTCAACCCAGCGCACGAAGGCTAAGGCACCTCCGGTGCCGTCAAACTCTCGAGGTTTGTGGTCTAAGAACTGCTTGTAGGTGCAGCCGTTGGGGGGGTTATTTCTTGAGGTACCTTTGTTGCAATCGGAGCGATGGGCCTCGTGCTGTGCTATAGCTGTGGCAATTATCTCTTGAAGTTCTGCCTCCGAGGTGGGTATGCGCATCTTGCGTCTTGGTGGCATCTTCTAAAAGATGTTTCACGTAGGTTAGGTCATAGCGAGTATGTATTCAACAATATCACATAACATCTCCTGCTATGAATAAATCAACCACATAACATCTCATGTCATAGAACATAAACAGTAGATCAATCATCACAGGTGATGAGAATATTGCGATTGCATTGCCATAAATCGAGACCACAATGTAAGGTTTACAAGTACACAACTGTATCATACAACATCAATGACTTAGTAGGGGACGACCCTAGACAAGTCGTGAGATCGCTGGATGTATTCAGGAATCTTCGGTCCGTCCATCCTCAAATTCCAGAATTTCACCTCAAACTTCTGGATTCCAGCCTTAGAACAGTATTTCTTCTTCATCATTTCCTTGAGCTCGTCCCAGCTCAGTGTATAAGCAGCATCCGTACCAAGGGTCTGAACCTGGAGGTTTCACCATGAGAGTGTGTCATCTAGAATTAACCCTGGGATGTAGGTAACACTCTGTTGGGACGAACAGTCACTCATTCTTGGAATGGAGTCAATCTTTTTGGATCAACGAATAAATGCAACGACGCCTCCTGTTCCGTCAAAGTTCAAAGGCTTGCAGTTCAGGAACTGTTTATAGGTGCAGCCAGTTGGAGGGTTATTTCCAGTAGTGCCATCGTTGTACTTAGAGCGGAGGGCTTCATGTCGTGCATTTATCTGTGAGATGCGTTCTTGCAGCTCGCCTTCTGTCCTTGGCAACGTACTGGTGTTTGTGTCACGTCTGGGTGACATTCCCTTTTGTCGAAGTGGTGTGAAGCGGGTTAGACAACGTTTCAATTTGTCTATGAGGTATATATAGCAACATAAGCCATCATGTAATCACCCAATTTCACACGCAAATATACTCAATGTATGAGTGGGGAAATAAATTCCCGAACTTTCACATAGGCTTGCCAAATTGGCTTATTGCTTGTAATAGAATGAACTCGAGGCTACATCGCCTTGATCATTCGTGTTTTAGTTATTTCCTGCTACTTTGGTTTTCACTAGCTTGATCCGCAGAGTCCACCAGGATTTCTGTGCACTACAAGTCGTTATTACGTGGGCCCCCGAAATAATAAATTGTCTTGCACAGTTACCCCAATTTTCTCTCGTCCAAGCAGATGATCAATCAAGGAGCAACAGCAGGTGCATCGGCATGAACAGGGTCATGCTCTAATGCGGGGTCAGGAGCAACGCCTGGCTCAGGGGCCACGGCTGGCTCCGGATAAAAAAAAACTCCATCTCAAGATCAGCTGGATCAACAAACACAAGGGGTTACAGGATCCTCCAAGGGCTGGTCTAAGTGTATGAACTCAAGGTCATGGTCTGGATCAAAACCAGGTGGAAGAACAAGATCACCCTCAATACTGTGATCAAACTCAAAGCTGGGTGCGGGAACCGGTGCAGCTGATGATGCCGTATCAGGGTCGGCGTCGAGTGAATGGTGCTGCACTCCCTATATATGCGAAAATGCGGATGTCAGAAACTCAAATGAGTCTGGGACAGGGGAATGGGCATGAGTTTCCCCTGCAGGAGCGTCCGCATGCAGTAGGCTAATACCAGCAGCAATAGGGCCCTTCCCTCGAATGGGTCCTCCTCTAGTAGATCGTTATCGTCGTCAGAGGCCACGTCGGGGGGGGGGGGGGCATATCAACAACAGGATAAGCGGCAAGGGGGCACAGGAGCAGGGATCACCACGAGTGGCAAACTCCCAACAAGATGGCCATCAGTAGGCTCTGCTACGACTTCAGGCGGCGCAAAAAGGGCTGAAAGTCGTCATTGTCTGTGTCGGTAGTATCGGAAATGTACACCTCGTGCTTTGATGAAACTATGTCGTCTGATACTATGGCCATGGGATTCGTAGTGTCCATCTTTCTAGTACATGATGAAAGCATGACGTTTGTAACACAAACACATATACGTATAATAATCATTCATATACTCATATAAACATGTTAGTCAATCAAATAATTCTCCTAGTCCCACTAGCCTCCCAGTCTCCTAGACTGATCTTCCTAGTCCAACTAGCCAAATTCTTCCCAGTCTCTAAGACTGCTCTATCATCTACCTCGACCTCTTAGATCGAGCCTCGGTTTCCAAGACCGAGCCTCAGCCTCCAAGACTGAGCCTACTCTTCCTAGTCCAACTAGCCAACTACCTCGATCTCTCAGACCGAGCCTCGGCCTCCAAGACCGAGCCTCAGCCTCCAAGACTGAGCCTATAAATAATAAATAAAATGTGCTCAACATTTGTTTGTAAAAACGTTTTGGATCTGGACTTAAGTGGTATGCAGTAAAAATGTTTTCGTGAGAGCCCTAGTGATCATAGTCTAGACTCGAGAAGGAATCCTAGTTCGCTATGATCAGAGCTCTGATACCAAGCTGTCACACCCTGGCTTTGCGGAAGCGTGGTTATTTTGGTGTGACTTCTTAATACCATAGCTTAACCATAACAAAGCTATATGAAATAAAATCATGCAAGATCATCCATTTGATTAAGTTTTAAAACCAGAGTAACACAACATTGTCTTAGAGACTTACAACCTCATAACATAAAACATTGTCTTGAATAACATAAACACCGACATGAAATAAACGCAGTTTAAGCTTTGTGACTTGTCCAGGAAAGAGTCACATTTCCTAAACTGGGATGACCTTGGAACCCTTATGCAGCGGGAAAACATAACATACCGCGCCAGATCTTTAATTTCCTGAAATACATGTAAGTTGAAAAATCAACAATAATGTTGAGCGAGTTCATGTGTAAGTGAGTAAGTAAACCTTCGTGAGTATAAAAATAGTCTTGGTATGTAGCAAATAAGGAAAAAGAGATCACCAATGGTTTGCAAGGCCATTGATATATGTGAAGTGCAAGTAGGAAGACTCAAACCTAGCAGATTTAGCGTTGGGTACAAAGTCACTCCAAGGTCCGTTCTGTTGGGCCTAGAGTTGGGCTCGCTACACCCAGATAGATCTACCGCTTACGTCCCTCGGTCCTACAATGAGGATTAATGGCCTCCAGTTTCTGCCTACCCACTCACATGATCTAAGTAGTAAACCTCCTTACGCTAACCATACCATGTATAATGTACTTATAATCAAAGTAACATGTATTTCACCCCCGCAGTTTAGAAAACTGAAAACAGTTAAGAGAAAAGGGGGACATGAACTCACAGTGGTGCGTCTCTACCAAGTATGCCTCCAAATCGATCAGCTGTATGACGACCTACACGTGCTAACTCTATTAGACGGATGGCCGTGCCTTAGCTTTATGGTTTAAGTTTTTGGGAAATAGTTAGGCAACTATTTCGTGTTTACGTTCTGTATATACTTGGTAGTTATTCTCCTTCCCAAGGATGGGGGATTTAATACATATGTGTTCGTAACATTCAGATTACACTATTAAGTCTCACTTAATATATTTTATTTCCTAACTCCAAAATATAAATATTCTTCCCAAAAATATTATATTTTAATACATGTGATTTTCCCAAAATAATACTTAGTAATATTATTTTTACTCTAAAAATAATATTTACGTAGTTCACAAAATAATCGTAAACACTTATACAAGTGATGTTGTGAAAAATATATACTAAATATATTTATGTATCACGTTTTATTTTGTGAAATCCCACCTCCGGTATTTTGTAAATAAAGTCGTGGCGAAACTTATATTTTGAAAACAAGTCAAAATGTCTTTCTAACACTTATAGTGAAAATATTTCTAAGTGTTAGGCTTTTTGGAAAAATTTCGCCAGAGTTTCCTCTGTAACTGGAGGTGGCCACGCTTTCAAGCGTATCAGTTTCTTTTACGAATCAACCAACAATTTTCTCAATCAACCAAAACAATGTTCAAATCACAAACTAGTCAAAATATGTATATAAATCGCATAAAATTTCAGGAACGTGTGATTTATTCAAACTATGAAGTAAATCCCATTACTTTTAGTGGATCTTTATATAAAACTATCCGATTTTGTAAAAACCTCGTTTTTATGGAAGTTCCGTCTTTACAACTTCTCGTCATCTTTTTCAAAAATAGCTATTTTGTCGAAACTTTGTGTTACACATGTGTTTACACACTTGTGTGTTCTAAAAACCGTTCTTGTTAGTGTAAGATCCATTTTTAGAAAACATGATTTCTTTGACGCTTGGTCCTTTGAAAATACCACTTGCAGATACGTAGATCTGCTAGTTTTAAACACTATTCCACAAGTAAAACATTTTTACACAAGTTCATGATTCGTGTGTGGTAGAGTTTCACCCTTTAACCCTTGTTCTATACAAAACAACCTTATGTCATGATTTGTGATCATGACCAAACCGGGTTAAGTGATGATCCGAGCTACCACAACATAGATCGGGTCTCAATAATCACAAATTTCAATTACTACAACATTTACACAACTAGTGAGCTTTTAACCACCATTTCTCATGTTTTTAGTAGACTTTAATGCACCATTTTGTAAGATTTCGAGTTTTAATCATTACACCACATATTAACCGCTTTAGATTAGTTCAAGATAGGGATTTAAACATCATACCACTAGCTCGAGGCTAGGGAAGAATCTACGCGCAAATGAGGTGGATAAAAGCAAGATAAAGAGGTCCTTCAAGCTCCGAGTGCACCACGACTCCTTTATGTTGTGCCTTAGGTTGATCTTATAGATAATTAGCTTGGTCATTAACCGAAGGTCCTTATGTATTCTAGATACTAAACATGGTTGATTAAAATAATCACACAAGGACAAGGTATGTCCCCCACATGGGGACGGTTTCTAAAAGGGGGGGGGGGGTCTAGTTCGAATCCAACTAGATAGTTAGGCACATAGTTAGGTTAATATAGTTAGTTAAGTGCTTAACCCGGTTAGTTGTGTGTCGTGTGTTATGACGGGTGTTAGGGTATTCAGGGACCCTAACTGGCTCAGAAAAAGACAAATAATGAAAATAACAATATTTTCATGTTTCGGGTAAAGTCCGGTTGTTCGGTTGGATAGTAATCCGTTTAAGTGCTTAACAAAGCTTTAAAGTGTCGTTAATACCCTTTTTAGTGACACAACTCATTTCTGACACTTTGGAAAGTGTCTAGTAATATTTTCCTCATGTTTTGGCACTTTATTAGTTAGCTAAAAGCTGAATTGTTTATGTAAAGTGCTGAATTTTGTACTTAGAGCACGTTTTAGGCACATCCAGTCATTGTATCTTATTCCTAGAGACGCAGTTCTACAACCCTTGTATCCCTACACTCACCACTAGTGTAGCAAAATATTTCTGGCTCATACAGGCCTTAGAGGCAGTGTCTGCCTGATGCTGGCTTTATCAGCACGCTCAATAGGTCATCCGCTATAGTGCTACTGTGCTTTTTGTGCATCATGTTTGTCACTAAGGTTCAGCATGTAAATAATGTAGTGACGGTAAGCAAAGTATGATGCAGGTATATACATGTATCAGAAATCAAGTAGCAGTTCATCAGTAATTTCAGACAAGCACAGTAATTAAGCAGTAATTAATTATTAATTAAGTTGTACGGATACCTGGTTTAGTGAGGGTTGTCACAACTAGCGATACCTAGAACTAAACTAAGGAAGCCCTTATCTGTCGAGGTTGCGACTGGTGAACCCCTTGTTCTCGATTCTATTCTTCATGGTTGTCAATTGAACCTCGATAACCATCTTTTCTCCATTGACCTCGTACCGATGCAACTTGGGAGTTTCGACATTATCGTGGGGATGGATTGGTTAACCAAACACCATGCTGAGGTGGTTTGTTTCGATAAGATCATTCATATTCCTCTTTCGTCTGGCGATGTCTTAGAGGTTCGTGGCGAGAAACCGTCTGGTGGATTGAAACTCATGTCGTGCATGAAAGCTCAAACCTATCTACGAAAAGGATATGTTGCTTTTCTGGCACATGTCACTGAGGAGAAAGGCAAGAACAAGAGTATTCAGGATATTCCGATTGTTCGGGATTGTCCAGAGGTGTTTCCTGATGAACTGCCTGGTTTACCTCCAGTTCGTCAAGTCGAATTTCATATTGACCTTGTACCCAATGCTAACCCGATTGCGAAAGCACCTTATCGTCTTGCACCGTCT